>CM035836.1:80895579-82370105 GCA_020510985.1 Pholidichthys leucotaenia | reverse complement strand
TATCAGGACAGAATAACAATCATGACGGAAAGTGACAGCGATTGTGAACAAATTAGTTTAGTTTTGTCCTCTGGTGAATCGGACTTGGAATTCAGGAAAGACGACACCCCAGATACTGATGACAGTGGTTCAGACAGTGACAGAGGCATAGAACCTTACAGGTTCGAGCCGTCCGAGACGGAATCAAATGCTTTGTCTGATGACAACAGTTCCGACGATGACCAGAGAGCAGAACCAGTGGAAAATGTCATTGAATTGGACATTAATCGCCTCCAGAGTGTTGAATGGTAAGCCAAAAGAAATCTGTGATGTTTAAATTAATTATAACCACCGGCAAAATTGGGAAGCCGAAGGGGGTCTGTCGAGGGCGCCCCATAAATATCGATTTTTCGGAAGCCATTATTATGACGATACAGTGGGGCGCTAGCTTACAGTAGAACCCTTTCTTTCCTCATTCAGTTGTAGCAACAAAATCAAGGATGAAATGGAAGTAATTGTGGAAAATGACTTGTATTAAAATCCCCAGGATCATGTGTATAGGGCCATAACCCTGGGTAATAAGGGACACTTTTCTGCGTCCTGCTCAAAATAAAAAAAAGCAGAATTACACTTAAAACACATACCTGTCAAGGCATACCTCATGCCTCCCTTATTGGGGGGCTTTCATACCTGTACTGAGTACTTAAAAACTGTATTTATCGGCAGATGAAAGAAAACTGACCCCCCCCCCAAAAAAAAAACAAAAAACTGCAACATGACCTATTTCAAACATATTTATTCAAATGTGCAATTTTATGGACACAATCTTGAGCCACAACTTTTTGGTAATGTGAAAATAATAAGCCAAGTAGCACAAAAAAAATAAATAAAATAAAAAAAATACAAAAATATTTTTCATATTTATATTAGCACAAGGTAGATTGTTTAATTTGAAAGTACACAATAAGAATTATTCTGAATATAGTTCTTAATTGTCAGCTAGATACTGTATATACACTTGGAATTAAAGAGTTTTTATTTGTCAGCTTTGTTACACTAATGCACTTGGATGAACTTGAAACAAGAAAATGTTCACTGATGCTGCTTGTTATAGTTCCAAGTAGCAGCCTTTGCTGACTCTAGCATTTCTGAAGTGGCAGATCAGATCAGGTGGCAGATCAGAAGTGATCTGCCACCAGTGGGGGTAGATTGTGCCCTGCCACAAAAAAATGACAAATCATCACTTCTGCTAGTGATGCATTGGATTTGGAAGGTGATTCCTCTCTGTTCCGGAGCCGCAAGACAGTAGAAAGTGTGAGGCCATCAGCCTACTTCCCACTGTAGTGATAATAGCTCACGCTGAGCGCTCTGCCCGCCCCGGCCATCAGCCTAATGATTGAGTCCACACTTCTCACTGTAGTGAGAATAGCTCACGCTGAGCGCTCTGCCAGCCCCCTAGCTGTGGGGGTCACACACACGACGTGTTCCTCAACACAGTCACTAATTTTTTTTCCCATATATTTTTCTTTTGGATGTACAGAAATGGCAATACGCCCGTATTTGCTAAAATTGCATTTTCCCCGTACCGTATTAAAATACCGCGAAAACGTATCACTTGACAGGTATGAAAACATTTCCCAGAAAAGTGTCCCTTATTACCCAGCTGTCCCTTATAGCCCCGTTTTATGGTATGGGTGAAATATCCAATTTTTTCTTTCTTGTTGCTCACTTCAATCTTCCAGTCTCCATATAAACAATCAATCGGGATACCCCAAGCATCAAACTAGGGTACAATCTGTTTCGTCACTTCCGCCTTCTTCCCCAGGCGATTCCGGGGGCCCTGAGTGGTAACGTCAGGCCAAGCGCAGCAGTTTTAAATTAACAAATGTTCCGGCATTACTGAAGCATATGCACCAAGACCCGAACAGATCGGTTCCCTTTTATATCTAGTTTCAAGACATTTTAAGGACCCTGTTACGTGACATTTGGCCTTTAACAATTTAATTGAGTTGATCTGGCTCTGTCATGCTTTAGTAATTCTGGTGGTGTAGTTTAAATTATGTTTCCAAAGCAGGAGCATGTTAACAAGTTATAAAATTCTTATACAAAAGTATTTTGTTATTTTTGTTTGTTTGGTTGGTTGGTTTTCTTACATTGACCAAGAGCTCTCTGAATGGATTAATGTGAACAAAAAGACGCAACATCTCATCCCAATTTAACATCTACGTGACATTTTGGCTAAATCTCTAAAGGTGGATTCACACTACAATGTTTGGACTGACTTTTACTGATGTTTTGGCAAACATCTGGCTCTGTTTGCAAAAGATAGTGATTATTGATGTTTTTTCGCAGACACTGGAAAAAGTTGTGTTCTTTGAAAATTTTCAGCATGCTGAAAATTTACCGAAGTTTGGAAATACACGTTGGTGAAAGTTGTGCTCAGTTTTTAAAAGTTCTTGAATGCTGGGCTAAGTTATGCAGAGTTTACGTAAGTCAGCCTAAGATAACGCTGGGTTCAAACTATAGCATTTGGACCAACTTTTAGAGACATTTTGACAAATCAGAGAAATACTCAGCGCAGGTCAGCTGACATCAACGTCAGGTGACACTCATATAAAGGTCAGCATTTGTGGAGGCTTCCTGCCATTCTGGACCTGCTTCTGGAGTGAACACATCTCCCTTGAGCATACCATTTCAATATTTATTTTAATTTTATATTCCTATGTAGTTGCTTTTGCAAACCCTTTTCCCCTGTTCATTCATTTATCTCAAAATGAATGAACTCTAAAAAAAAATACAATAATGACTAAAGACCCCAACAGTAAGTGTGCAATTAAAATGTGAATGTGGATGGAATAAAAAGAAATTATTTGGTGCATCATCATATAAATAAAATGATGGGTGATTATATTTTGGCTGTTTAAAACTCCATTAAAATAACATACACACATGGACAAAATTGTTGGTACCCCTCTGTTAATGAAAGAAAAACCCACAATGGTCACAGAAATAACTTGAATCTGACAAAAGTGGTAATAAATAAAAATTCTATATAAATTAACCAATGGAAATCAGACAGTGCTTTTGAATTGTGGTTCAACAGAATTATTTTAAAAGACAAACTCATGAAACAGGCCTGGACAAAAATGATGGTACCCTTAACTTAATATTTTGTTGCACAACCTTTTGAGGCAATCACTGCAATCAAACAATTTCTGTAACTGTCAATTAGACTTCTACACCTCTCAGCAGGTATTTTGGCCCTTTCCTCATGACCAAACTGCTCCTGTTGTCTCAGGTTTGAAGTGTGCCTTCTCCAGATGGCATGTTTCAGCTCCTTCCACAGATGTTCAATAGGATTTAGATCAGGGCTCATAGACGGCCACTTTAGAATAGTCCAATGTTTTGCTCTTAGCCATTCTTGGGTGTTTTTGTTGTGTGTTTTGGGTCATTATCCTGTTGCAAGACACATGACCTGCGACTGAGACCAAGCTGTCTGACACTGGGCAGCACATTTCTCTTTAGAATACCTTGATAGTCTTGAGATTTCATTGTACCCTGCACAGATTAGACACCCTGTGCCAGATGAAGCAAAGCGGCCCCAGGACATAACAGAACCTCCTCCATGTTTCACAGAAGGGACAGTGTTCTTTTCTTGGTATGCTTTATTTTTGCGTCTGTGAACATAGAGCTGATGTGCCTTGCCAAAAAGTTCCAGTTTTGTCTCATCTGTCCATAGGACATTCTCCCAGAAGCTTTGTGGCTTGTCAACATGCAGTTTGGCAAATTCCAGTCTGACTTTTTTATGATTTGTTTTCAACAGTGGTGTCCTCCTTGGTCGTCTCCCATGAAGCCCACTTTAGCTCAAACAACGACAGATGGTGCGATCTGACACTGATGTATCTTGACCTTGGAGTTCACCATGAATGTGTTTAGAGGTTGTTCTGGGCTCTTTGTTACCATTCATATTATCCATCTCCTCCTGCGGCCACGTCCAGGGAGGTTGGCTACAGTCCCATGGATCTTAAATTTCTGAACAATATGTGCAACTGTAGTCACAGGAACATCAAGCTGCTTGGAGATGGTCTTATAGCCTTTACCTTTAACATGCTTGTGTGTAATTTTCTTTCTAATCTTCTGAGACAACTCTCTCCTTTTCTTCCTCTGGTCCATGTTTAGTGTGGTACACACCATGTCAACAAACAGCACAGTGACTACTTGTCACCCTTTAAATAGGCTGACTGACTGATTACAAGTTTGTAGACACCTGTGATGTTAAATAGAGGACACATCTTGGTTGAACATGTCCCTATGGTCACATTATTTTTAATCTTTTCTAGGGGTACCATCATTTTTGACTAGGCCTGTTTCATGAGGTTGTTTTTTGAAGTAATTCTGTTGAACCACAATTCAAAAGCATTGTCTGATTTTCACTGGTTATTTTTCATAGAATTTTTATTTATTACCACTTTTGTCAGATTCAAGTTATTTCTGTGACAACTGTGGGTTTTTCTTTCATTAACAGAAGGGTACCAACAGTTTTGTCCAATGCTGTAATATCCCATTAAATGTCATTTACTTTTTGACACCACATCAGTGCTGCTTGATTCCTCACAATGGAAGCCGAACCATAAAATCCTGGGGAATGATTGTGCATGGAGCAAAAAATTAAGAACAGTAAATTTCTGAAGGAGGAGATTTTTTTTTTCTTTTAGGCTGTCACATTTTTTTGTTAGATTATATATTGTGATGTTGCAAGGGTTCACAATAAGGAGAGTTGACTTTGACAAAAAAAGGCTTTATTTAAACACACACTCACAACACAGAATGGAGGGGAGGTCATTTACACAGACCCTCATTAAGCTCATGGTGACACAGGCACATGATATGGCACATATAGGGAAACAATACTATCACAACTGGTCTTATTACACAGTTTTAACCCTTTGGGTGTGTGAATTTGCGTGCCCCTTGTGGCAGAGTGTAGCACTCCACCTGTCGTCCCCACTCTGACATGATCGGCTGCATTAGAGATTTGTACTGATTTGTACTGATTTACCAGTTTCAAAAGGTGGCATACATCCATTGGAGGACTGAATTAATGACACGTAATACATCAACGAAGAAGAACTCCTCATTTCCTTTTCCTGTTTTTAGCATTTTAGCCCAGAAAGCTAATTTGGCCGCTAACGATAACCGTCACTTTGTCGGCATTGTAAGCAGAAAATAGCCGCAGGATACAAGTGAAATTTATTCATTCATTCATTCATCTTCTTCCGCTTAATCCTTTTCGGGTCGTGGGGGAGCTGGAGCCTATCCCAGCATCTTTTGGGCCAGAGGCAGGGTACACCCTGGACAGATCGCCAGTCCTTCACAGGGCCAACACAGAGAGACAGACAACCGTTCACTCTCACAGTCATACCTAAGGACAATTTCGAATGCCCAGTTTAATGCCAATTAACCTAACTTGCACGTTTTTGGCATGTGGGAGGAAACTGGAGAAATCCCGGAGTAAACTCATGCAGACATGGGGAGAACATGCAAACTCCACACAGATCACTGCTGGTCGGGGGCTGGGATCGAACCCAGGATCCCCCGGCCAAGGGTGAGTTGCTGTGCTGCCACAGTGCTAACCACTCCTCCACCGCGCTGCCCTACAAGTGAAATTCATGTGGGATAATCATAAGACTTTGTTGATGTGGTAGAGACTTTAAAGGACCGACAGAACGCAAAATAATGACCTTGATTTGTGAAAATGCAGCAACCACGCCAGCCAGCTCCCCTTTGTCAAAAGTTAGAGAGAAATTTCTGTTGTTTTTTTTTTTATGTACTGATTTCTTTTTCATATACTTTGAAGATAAGATGATGAGGTACCTCTGTACAAAACATGGTGTCAAAAGACTGAACCATTCTTTGTGTAAATACGTCCAAAGTCCAGTTTTGACTGAGTTATGGAAGAGGTGCCGCAACATTATGCAAATTATATGAGTAAAGTTATTCCTATCTGAAACTTTGGATCATATTTTACATCTTTTTTATTGAGAGTAAGCCATTGTCTCTTACCACTTTCAAGATATAGCCTTGGAAGTCTGAACTATTTTACTGACAAAAAATATTTACCACCCTTGACCATTAGGGGTTATGTAGCAATTCAGCGACAGACACACACAAAGAGTTAATGGCACACATGAATAATGCTTAGAACACACAGATACAGTATTTGAATCCTCCACAGCGAAAGCATGCCGGGAGACTCCTGCCCCCTTATTACAGCCCTGACGTTACAATATATATTTTTTTTCTTTTTAAATTCCCCCTTCTGTCCATTTCTCTTTAGTTCGTTCATGTTTGAAGTGAGTTTTGATCTAAAATCTTCTGCTTCCACCGGTATTTCAGTCAACATTTGCCAATGGAGCTTAACTTAGGCTGACTTAGGAAAACTCTGCATAACTTAGCCCAGTACTCAGGAGCTTTTACAAACTGAGTATAACTTTTGCAAACATTTATTTCCAAACGTCGGCAAATTTTCAGCATGTTTAAAATTTTCAAGGAATTCAACTTTCTTCAGGGTTTGCAAACAACCAACAGCTATCATTAACTATTACTAACTTTTGCCAGCAGAGCAAGACATTTGCCAAAATATCAGTACAAGTTTTTCTACATGTTTTAGTTTGAATCCACTCAAAAAAGCAGGTGCAGAATGGCAGGAAGCCTCCACAAACTCTGATCTTTTTATGAGCGTTGCCTGACGCTGATGTCAGCTGACCTGCGCTATTAGTTTGCCTAATTTAACCTAAGTTGGCACCAGCTACAAATACACTGGCCTAAGTTGGCAAAAGTTTACTAACGCTGAATGCAACGCTAGGAAATGCTTGAAAAAGTTTGTAAAAGTTCATAAAAGTTAGTGTGCGCTGGATTAAAAAACAAAAACAAAAAAAACTTCTCACAAACGTAATTTCACCTTGTGGACTAATTTCTCTGATTTTTCAAATCATCTGTAAAAGTCGGTCCAAACGCTATAATGTGAACCCAGCTTAACCGGAGCTGGATTGCTGGTATTAGACTGCTTTCTATTAATAAAATATTTAATGAATCACTGATAAACAAAAACATTTGAATATTATTTACTGAAAATAATGAAATGTAATCGTGAAACTGCGGTCTCAGAGAATAGATGGAAGAGTGGCTACAGATTGAACAATAACATTTGTACATTAAAACCTTGTAAGAAAAGAAGGTGCACCCATTATACAATCAAGAATTTCAATGATTTTCAAAAAAATATGGATACACCAAACCAGACTAAGATGTAACTTACAATGATAAGGTGTATTTCAAGTAAAATCAAAGTTAAATGTTCATTTGCTATAAGAATAACACAAAGTAAAATAGATAAGATCTACTGTTGTTGAAACATAAGTGTTTATACAAAATGAAAATTCAATCTGTACATCCTTTTCTCACACTTACAGTGGTGTGAAAAGGTATTTGCCCCCTTCCTGATTTCTCATTTTTTTGTATGTTTGTCCCACTTAAATGTTTCAGATCATCACACAAATTTAAATATTAAACAAAGATGACACAAGTAAACACAAAATGCAGTTTTTAAATGAAGATGTTTATTATTAAGGGGAAAAAAATCCAAAACTACATGGCCCTATTTAAAAAAGTGATTGGCCCCTTCTGTTAAATCATAAATTAACTGTGGATTATAACATCTTTGGAAAGCTGAGTTGGATCTCTGAGGCCTGATTACTGCCTCGCCTGTTCTCAATCAAAAAATCACTTAAATAGGACCTCCCTGACAAAGTGAAGCAGACCAAAAGATTCTCAAAAGTGAGACATCATGCTGCAATCCAAAGAAATTCAAGAACAAATGAGAAACAAAGTAACTGGGATCTATCAGTCTGGGAAAAAAAAAAAAAAAAGTCATAAAGCAATTTCTAAAGCCTTGGGACTCCAGTGAACCACAGTGAGAGCTAATATCCACAAATGACGAAAACATGGAACAGTGGTGAACCTTGCCAGCAGTGGCCAGCAGAAAAAAATTACCCCAAGAGCACAGCGAAGACTCATCCAAGAGGTCACAAAAGACCCCACAACAACATCCAAAGAAATGCAGGCCTCACTTGCCTGAGTTAAGGTCAGTGTTCATGACTCCACCAGAAGAAAGAGACTGGGGAAAAAATGGCTTGCACAGCAGAATTCCAAGACGAAAACCACTGCTGAGCAAAAAGAACATAAAGGCTCATCTCAGTTTTGCCAGAAAACATCTTGATGATTCCCAAGACTTTTGGGAAAATATTCTTTGGACTGACGAGACAAAAGTTGAACTTTTTGGAAGGTGTGTGTTCCATTACATACGGCGTAAAAGTATCACAGCTTTCTTTTCAGAAAAGGAACATCATACCAACAGTAACATACAGTATGTTGGTGGTAGTGTGATGGTCTGGGGCTGTTTTGCTGCTTCAGGACCTGGAAGACTTTCTGTGGTAAATGGAACCATGAATTCTGTTGTCTACCAAAAAATCCTGAAGAAGAATGTCCGGCCATCTGTTTATGACGTCAAGCTGAAGCGCACTTGGTTTCTGCAGCAGGACGATGATCCTAAACACACCAGCAAGTCCACCTCTGAATGGCTTAAGAAAAAGAAAATGAAGACTATGGAGTTGTCTAGTCAGAGTCCTGATCTGAATCCAATTGAGATGCTGTGGCATGACCTTAAAAAGATGGTTCATGCTCGAAAACCCTCTAATGTTACAGAGTTACAACAATTCTGCAAAGATGAGTGGACCAAAATTCCTCCACAGCACTGTTAAGGTCTCATTGACAGTTATCGCAAACGCTTGATTGCAGTTGTTGCTGCTAAGGGTGGCCCAACCAGTTGTTAGGTTTAGGGGACAATCACTTTTTCACACAGGGCCATGTAGGTTTGGATTTTTTTTCCCCTTAACAATAAACACTTTCATTTAAAAACTGCATTTTGTGTTTACTTGTGTTATCTTTATCTAATATTCAAATTTGATGATCTGAAATATTTAAGTGTGACAAACATACAAAAAATTGAGAACTCAGGAAGGGTGCAAAAACTTTTTCACAGCACTGTAAGCTTCAATTAAGTCATAATGATTCCAAATTGTATCACCGATTTGCAAAAAAAAGCCAAACATTCTATGGAATTTTAGGTCACATAAAACAGAAAAGAAATACAATGAGATTTCTTTGTATGAAGATGATTTAACTTTGTTTCTTTATTATTTAATTTAGCTCACTTCATAAAGCTGCTATCTTTAGTTATTTGCAGAAAGGACAGCAGACCAGTTTTCCACCTCTGTATAGGAATAGCAAAGGTAAAATCAAATTGCTTGGCAGACCACACAAGGCTACAGACATTAATAGGATTTTTTTTTTTTGTTACTTATTTGTACCCGTAGGTAGATTTGGTTTGCAGTCTGGTGACAAGCCACCGGCTGCCGGTCGCTGCATGCGCGAGCGCCCTAAACCTACATGTTTTTGGTATGCGGGAGGAAACCGGAGAAATCCCGGAGTAAACCCACGCAACACGGGGAGAACATGCAAACTCCACACAGCTCACTGTTGGTCGGGGGCTGGGATCGAACCCACGATCTCATGATCCCTGCGATCCCCCGGCCGAGGGTAAACTGTGCTGCCACAGTGCTAAACCACTGCGCCACCGTGCAGCCGATGCACCCCACATTGTAATTTTTTTGTCAATGTTACTGCAAGAGAAACAAGCAACCCTACAAAAAGAACGAGCAGAGTTCCCATTATGGCTGAGATTGTGTAAAAGGTCTTTTGCTTTGACTGCGCAACCATGTCCTTGGCCCCTCCGGTGTCCCCTGGGCGTGGGTGAGTCAAAACCCCATTGCTCAAGCCCTGGAGCCACCGCAGGTGCTGCTATGCTCTAGCCCGGAGCCACTGCGGGTGCTACTTCACTTCAGCCCAAAGCCACCGCGGGTTTAACTTCTTCCCAGTTTGAGACCACCGAGGGTTCTGCTGGCCAAACCAAGGGCATCGTTGTCTCCCTTCCTCCTTCGCCAGACATCCCTTTCTGCCGGGTGGCCACCTCCTGAACCATCCCTCCAGTTCGGGTGGTTGAACGACTCAGGCAGACCACCCGACAGGCGGTGCCGCAGAGCGGGTTGGCCCATGTTCCCTGGGAGGCCACCCGACTCTGGCCATTCGGACATCTGGTGGGCTTGGGACTCTGCTTGACCGCAGGATGGATGGAGCTGTTGGGTTTGGTGGCCCATGTTCTCTGGCAGGCCACCCGACTCGGACCACCTCGCCTTCTGCCAGGCCTGGAACTTTGGTCACCCCCGATCTCTCCAGCTCCTTGACCTGGGGGGTGGGGGGGTAATCCATTGGTCCTTAGCTGGGTTTGTTTTGTTCCCTCCTCACCTGTTCCCCACCGCCACCCACCCTGGATATGTCATTGTGGTTCCTGCTGGTGTTTTCTTTTGGTGTTAATATGGGGTGTCTGGGCTCCACCCCTTGAGAGGGGGGCTCTGTCGTGAGCCGAGTGCTGGAAAAAACCACCATACTCGGCCACATTGCTTTTTCTGTTTATTTATTCATCTCTTGCACTTTATGCCTTTTGGGTTCAGGTATTTATGTTCTGCTTGTCATTTTTCTGTTTGTGTTAGTGTTATATTTTTATTTTCTGTACGTATTCATAAGTATACTATGGCATAATGTTTTATCCTTTAATCTCCAGTATTGTCTTTTTTTCTGTTGACAGCTGTCAGGGGTATGAAGCTTCGTGTGGGCGTGCCCTGTCAACTGTCAGTCTGTGTTTGCCTCCTTCTCACTCACTCAGGTGATCCTGATCATGTATCATTGCCATCTCCTGCCTGCTTTGGCACCCACACCTGTCAATTATTATGTAATGAGTTTTGAGCCCTATTTCAGAGCTCTATGTGCATTTCTACTTTGTTTCCGCTTTGGCTTTCTAATCCACGTCTCCACTAGAGCCCTACTTTGCTCTGGCGAGTATTTTGTAAGCAACCGCCCTCTCACTTGCATCTTTGTTAGTTGTAAACTTGATGGAACTTTGTGTTTTTTCTTTGATTCAATAAACTGCACTTACTAACAGTTCAACGTGGGGGTCTCGCATTCCTGCCTCTGAAGGGCAATTTATGACACGGCGTCTAGATTCCAAATACTTCTGTCTACATTCTTCATCTCCCTTACTATACCACATTTTCTTTATTAACCTTTTCCTTTGGATTCATTCCTGTACCTCCTCATTCCACCACCAAGTCTCCTTGTCTTCCTTCTTCTTTTCAGTGGATACACCACATACCTTTCTTCCCGTTTCTCTCAAAACAGTTGCTGTACTTTCCAAGTCATCTGGTAATTCTTCCTATACCACCCAGAGCCTGAATCAACTCCTTCCTGAACTCTGCGACCTTCTTCCTTCTGTAACTTCCCCAACTTAATCTTATGCTCTGCTTTCACTGTTTTCCTCTTCTTGCTTTGCAAAGTCATCCTACAGACTATCATCTGATGCTGTCTAGCTACATTCTCCCTTGCCACCACCTTGCAGTCTCCTATGTTTTTTAGATTTCTCCTTCTGTATAAGATGTAGTCCACTTGTGTGCACCATCCTCCACACTGGTAAGTCACCCTATGTTCCTCTGTCTTCTTGAAGTATGTGTTCACCACAGCTATTTCTGTCCTTTTAGCAAAATCCACAACCATCTGTCTTTCCACATTTCTCTCCACATTGCTGTTCCCTTCACCTCCATGTGCATTAAAGTCCACTCCAATCAATGCTCCCACCCCCCCCACCCCCCGGGAAAACTCTCTACCACTTCATCCAACTTACTTCATAATTCCTCTTTCTTTTCTACCTGACATCCAACTTGTGGGGCATACGCACTGACAGCATTCAATATCACACCTTTGGCTTCTAGCTTCAATCTCATGATTCTGTCTGACTCCATCTTTACTTCTTGAACACTCTTCACATACTCTTCCTTCAAGATTACTCCTATTGTATTTCGTTTCCTATCTACACCATGGTAGAACAGTTTAAATCCCCCTCCAATGTCCCTAGCTTTGCATCCCTTTCATCTGGTTTCTTGAACAGTCAATCAATCAATCAATCAATCAATCAACTTTATTTATAAAGCACTTTAAAAGCAACACTCGCTACACAAAGTGCTGTACAGCAAGAGAACATAAAACCAGGGCACTAACACAAAGGGTGCTAACACAAGAACCACAGTAAAAATAAATAAATAAATAAATTCATAAATAAAATAAAAAGTAAAATAAATAAAAAATCAATTTCATTCAATAAAATCAATGTCTCATACTGGGTTGAAGGCCAGGGAGTAAAAATGTGTTTTATGTTTAGTGCTTGAACAAACAGTATATCTGCCTTTCTTCTCTCCATCATATCATCCAACTGTCTTTACCAGTCATAGTCCCAACATTCAACATCCTTACTCTCACCTCCACATTTCTACTTTTCCTTTTCTCTCTCCCCTTCCTAACATGCCTCCCCCGCCCCCCCCTCCTTGATCTTCAACCAACAGTAACCCAATTTCCACCGGCACCCTGTCGGTTAACAACACCGGTGGCAGTCTTAAAAGGCCTATATCATGCTATTTTAAGCCTTTCAGAGTAAACTATATGCATGTATGTGATAGTATATTACCTTTGGTACACTGGAGAATGAATTTCTTATGAAATATGAGTTATTTTCGCGAGCTACTTTTCCAACCCGGAAGTAAGATGCCTCGATCTCTGAGGCTCCGCCTCTCCTTCTTGTGGCTGCCGCCCATTTCATGACGTAACCCCTGAGCTGTCTGCTGCAGCGTGTCATTGGTTTCCGCCCACGAAAACAATATCTACAGTAAACTTTAGAAAAGACGGATGAGCATGTTGTGGAGCCATACACTCTTGACCCAGAGTCCGATCAGGAATTTGATGTGCACGAGATACCACAGCAGATTAGGTGCGAGAGGAACTACTTCTTCACAGCGTCAATGCTAAAGTGAAAGAGTTTTGCCGATCACTGCTCCGTTAGCTGCGCAGAGAAAGTGGGTGTGTGAGTTAGCCTGGGGGTGGTGCTGGCAGCACAGGCACTTCCTGGAGTGGGCGGCTCACTCACGTTCATACGTATGAACGTAGGGACCCAGTCATTATCAGGGACAGGGCGGAGCAGCAGCTCAGAGAGCAGGGTTGAGGAGGAATACTCAAAGATGCGTGAATGAAGCAAAATACCACTTTGGGGGTGTTTTTGGTGAGGAATTAACATTATAACATGCTTAAAAGCTAAAAACAAATCTATTTTGCATGATATAGGCCCTTTAACCTGGGCATCGGCTGATCTGGAATGAAAGTCTCATTGGTTATGATTCACATGTTTGATTTGGCAAAGGTGTTATGTCGGATGCCCTTCCTGACACAACCCTCCCCATTTACCCAGGCTTGCGACCAGCACTGGGAGTACACTTGCTCTTGTACCCCTTGTGGCTGAGTTTCACAGTTTTGTTCAACCTTCAATTTTCATAATTATCACCTTCTCAGTTACATGTTTGTATTTGGTATTTCTGTCCCTTGTCATTGTTTCTGTGTTGGCTTTTATTTTGACAGCGTCCTTTGTTTATTTCCTTTCTAGCGCAGCTCATCCTTGTTTTACTAATTATAGTTCAAAGCTGTTCCTTATCATTTAATTACGTTAATTCCTATTGATTGCCACTGTTTCTTCATTTCATTGTTGTGTCCTCGTCATTACCTGCCACGGAAATTGCAGGGTTTTTTTTAAGAACAGTAGAGGTTGATGAACATTGATATCAATCCATGTAAACTTGCCAGACTGTAGCCAGTGGCTAATTTTCATCCGTTGTCCATGGGTTAAATTTTTTCACTTCACCATTCTATTATGCTCAGCACCAAGCCAGAGTGTGGGAAGTACCATTTTTATATGGTCTTTGGCATGACCCGGCCGGGGCTGGAAACCATGACCTCCTGGCGGAGGGGCGGGTGCTCTACCACTAGGCCACCATTCACGTCTCTTTGTTTGTTGTCATTTATAAGTTGTGTCTGCCGTTATGGCTTTATTCTCTGTTTTCAGCCCTCAAGCTGCTTTTCATTACAATAAATTATGTCTATACATTGTGGAGATAGTGTGGAAAGGATGAGGCAGAGTTATTTCTCAGGTTCCATTTTATTCTCAACACACTTTCCAACATTCAAAAGCAGAAGAAGGAAAACCGCCCAACATCTGCCAGTCTTATACCCCTGACTTCAAAGTACAAAAATCCCATTGTCTTTAAATCCCAAACACAATGCATCCCCCCTGCAGTTCCTCTCGCTTCCGCCCAAACCTGGGTGGTCAGGAAATCATTCATGTCCATCTCTTTGCATATCAAAAGGCCAACTCTCTCATCCTCCTCTTCTCCCTAGGAGGTCCAGACCTTTTGTTCCTCTTCAGACGTGAAGCCAAAATAAGCACACAGGAATATACATGAGAGCATATGAACAGTCATATACATTTGAGCCCGTGAAACTACATATGTGCACCACATATAACCCCCCCAAACGTCTAAAATGGAACAAACTAACACAGATTGCATGTCATAATAAAATTGCCATACATCAGTCCACATGCTGTCTTGGTCTCAACTGTCTGCCATATCTGCTGCAGGCTGGCTTAACCTCTTCCGCGGCGTCCTCCTGCTGTGGAGCTGCTGTCTGGGGATTAAAACTGTTAGTCAATCTCTGTGGGTGTACTGGGGAATGCTCCCAAGGGGGTTTACCCCGTCGCGGGGCCCTCGCCAACTGCACAGTTTCGTCAGCCATCACAAAAGCAGGTTTGAGTCTGTCTATGCCAATCATCTCCTTTCTGCCACCCAAATCTAGAAAAAATGCGTATCACCTGTTTCTAGTGTAACTGAGGTCATCCTGCGCAGTTCGCCCTACTTGGGACACGAACACAGATGGGGCCCATAAGATAGCCCAGATTTAAAGTTTGGTGAAACCCACATGGGTACCCTTGTGACTGAGGTCATCCTGCGCAGTTCGCCCACTCAGGACATGAGCCCGCGACCTACCAGTCAACTACACACAGTTCGAGCATGGGAGACACAGCACGATCGCACTGAGCTAAAGGTCCGACCGATAGCTCAGCGCTACCGATACTGTATGAGGCTTTTCGGGAGGGAGGTTTATTAACGTTCTACGCCGAACAGTGCTAGTTGGCATCCGTTACACTCTTCCCCCTTAAACCTCACTCCCATCCCGGGTTCACGGCACCATTGTAACTGAGGTCATCCTGCGCAGTTCGCCCTACTTGGGACACGAACCCGCGACCTCACAGTCAATTACACAGTTCGAGCATGGGAGACACAGCATGATCGCGCTGAGCTAAAGGTCCGACCGATAGCTCAGCGCTACTGATACTGTATGAGGCTTTTCGGGAGGGAGGTTTATTAACGTTCTACGCCGAACAGTGCTAGTTGGCATCCGTTACACTAGCACTCTAAATGGGCCATCGTAAGGCGGTCGCAGAGCTGTGCGGTGGGCATCATGTCTGACAAAAACAAACTCCGCATTTTTTAAAGCTTTAGGCACAAAAACACGCGGAAAATTGTGGTGAACGGGGCCTGGTAGGACACTCGGGCCATTGCTATTCTGCAACCACTGAGCCGAGGAGAACTCTGGAGTTGGGTTGTCAGGGAGAAATTCTCCAGGCAGCCGAAGTGGCTGTGCGAATACTAGCTCCACTGGGGAGGCGTCTAAATCCTCTTTAGGTGCAGAACGCAACCCCAATAGAACCCATGGTAGTTTGTCAACCCAATTTGCATCCGTAAGCGACGCTCTGAGATCCACCTTCAGCGACCTGTGAAAACGTTCGCATAACCCGTTAGCCTGCGGGTGATACATGGTCAAGGGGTGGATCATTGCCCCCAGGCTGCGGGCCATCGCTGACCAAAGTTCGGAAACAAATTGTGGGCCTCTGTCAGACGTAATATCCGACGGAACTCCAAAACGCGCTACCCATGCAGTTAAAAAAGCGCGCCCCACCTCCTCGGCTGTGGTTGATGACAGGGGAACCACTTCTGGCCAGCGCCTGGTGCGGTCAACCATTGTCAGAAGATGTGTGCACCCTTGCGAGGGAGGTAGGGGGCCTACGAGGTCCACATGGACATGATCAAACCTTTTAGCTGGAATATGAAATGGCTCCAAAGGAGCTCTCGTGTGTCTATGCACTTTGGCCCGCTGACAGGACATGCAGGCTGCCGCCTACTCTCTAACTTGCTTGCGCAGGCCCGGCCATACAAATTTCTCCCCTACCATTTTGACCGAAGCGCGCACCCCCGGGTGCGCCAGTAAATGGATCAAGTCAAAAACGCGTTGGCATCACGAGGCCGGAACCACCGGACGGGGTCGCCCGGTGGAAACATTGCAGATTAGGGGGGGCATACTGTCTTGCAGTACCCTGTCCTCCTGCCTTAACCCTGTTGGTCGAGACTGGAGCGCACGCACGTCCGCGTCGCCGCCCTGCTCCGTGGCCATGGCTGCGTAATCTATCCCTACGCGGACTGGGGCCGCACGCACTTCTGCGCCGCTACCCTGGTCCGCGGCAACAGCTGCGAAATCTACCTCTACGTGGGCTGGAGCAGCCATGGCACGCGAGAGGCAGTCTGCCACTACGTTAAGTTTACCCGCTACATGCTGGATATCGGTAGTGAACTCTGAAATTGCGGCCAGCTGTCTCTGCTGCCGGCACGACCAAGGTTCCGAAATCTTGGCCATCGTAAAAGTCAGCAGCTTGTGGTCAACAAACGCGGTGAAACGGCGTCCCTCCAGCCAAAACTGGAAGTGACGAATAGCCAAATGGAGAGCTAACAACTCCCTGTCGAATGCGCTGTATTTTCGCTCACTATCGCGCAAAGTCTTGCTGAAAAACGCGAGCGGCTGCCAGGCTCCAGCCACATACTGTTCCACAACTGCCCCTATGGCCACATCTGACGCGTCAGTAGTGAGCGCCATGCGGGCCGTTGGGACTGGATGCTCGAACAATGCAACGTTTGCCAAGGCTGTTTTGACTTCAGAGAATGTGTGCTCCCGCTCGGGAGACCATTCTATTTTATTTGCGGGTTTTTGTTTTTTAAGCGTAGCGTACAATGGTTGCATGAGCTGCGCTGCGCGGGGGAGGAAACGGTTATAAAAATTCACCATTCCCAAAAACTCCTGTAATGCTTTGACCGTTTCTGGCTGGGGAAAATTTGCCACCGCGCGCACCTTGTCAGGCAGAGGAACTGCTCCTTCGGGAGAGACGCGATGCCCCAAAAAATCAATCTGCGCCACCCCGAACTGACACTTCGCTGGGTTGATTATTAACCCGTGCTCAGCCAACCTCTGGAAAACTGCCGTGAGGTGGTGTTCGTGTTCGTCTTCGGACGCACTGGCTACCAAAATATCGTCCAGGTAGACGAACACGAAAGGGAGATCGTGCAACACCGCGTCCATCATGCGTTGGAAAGTCTGCGCTGCGCCTTTAAGCCCAAATGGCATGCGCAAAAACTCAAAAAGCCTGAAAGGAGTTATTACCGCTGTTTTGGGTATGTCCTCAGCACGGACTGGGACCTGATGATAACCGCGTACCAGGTCTATCTTAGAAAAAATGCGCGTCCCCGCCAAATGAACTGAAAAATCCTGGATATGTGGGATTGGGTAGCGGTCGTGTGCTTTAGCATTGTTCAGCCTGCGAAAATCACCACACGGCCGCCACGAGCCATCAGTTTTAGGGACCATGTGAAGCGGTGAAGCCCAAGGGCTCTTTGAAAGTCGGATGATGCCCAATTTTTCCAGGTTGGTGAACTCCTCGCGTGCTATGGCCAGTTTAGCTGAATCCAAGCGCCGAGCTTTTGCAAAAACGGGCGGTCCGGTGGTAGTAATAAAATACTCCACCCCGTGTTTAGCCACGGTTGCCGAAAACGTTGGCACCATGAGTGCTGGAAACTAAGTGAGGAGTGTGTGGAACTTACCACCTGCAGCTGTGACGTTTGCTTGTGCTGTTGGCGGGGCCACTCGCGCTGTACAGGGAATAGAAGAAAAAGAGAGTGCATTAACCAGGCGTCTGTTAGCAAGATCAACCAACAAACCATGTTAGCCCAAAAAATCAGCACCTAACATGTTGAAATTGACTGCCGCTATGACGAAAGTCCACTCAAATGTGCGGCCGTGTAACGACAGAGACAGGGTCTTCTCCCCGAAGGTCTTAATCGCCGAGCCGTTCGCTGCTGACACCACAGGGCCACTGGAAGACGCCAGCCGGTCAGCGTAGGAAGGTGTGATGAAACTCAGCTGGGAGCCTGTGTCCACGAGGAAGTGCCTCCCCGATCGTGCGTCCCTCAAGTAGAGCAGCTTGTTCTCCTCACCGAGAGCCGCAGCTGCTACCTACTCCCGGTCTTGGCGTTTCCCGAGCGCTTGAATTGGCACGGTAGAATGCACTTGCGTGCCCTCTCGGCGAAACGGCGATGGTAAAAGCAAAGGACGTCGTCCGCTCCGCGCCTCCTGGCCCCCGTCGCTGCCGTCGTCGGTGAGTCTGGTGCTGCAGCCTCTGGCCCCCTGCCATCTCCGGATGTTGCACCCAGCTCCGCTGCTGCGGTTGTGGCCGTGTGTCGTCTATGGGCGTCGGCGAGTCGTTGCGCCTCCTGGCCCAGCTCGTGGTAGTCTCGGTGGGCCAGCAGCTGTGAACTGGCCAGGGTAACTCTCACCGCTGGCGGTAGTGTCCTGAGGAAAAGGTGGGAGAAAATAAAGCCATCATCTTCTTCGTCTCTCAAACTCAGCATCTTCGCCATCAGGTCTGCAGGTCTGTCGACCTCACACTCAGTCAACGCCAGGAGCTTCTCTGCTCACTCTCCCAGCGAGGGGGTGAAAAAACGGATGAGAGCAGCCTTCAAAGTGCCGTACTTGTTGTCGTCTGGCGGGTGGTTGATCAGGCTCTCTACACGCTGGGCTGTGTGGTTGTCCAGCTTTGCAACTACATGGTAGAACTTCGTGGCGTCTGCCGAAACCTTCTGAAGATGGAACTGTGCCTCGACTGCATTAAACCAGGAGCGTGGACTGTTCTGCCAGACGTCCGGAAGCTGGACTGTGGTAGCTGCATTAGCTTGGCTGGCTCCTGATGAGTCTGGTGCAGGAGAATCGTCTCCGGCCATAATACGTCTTAAGGTCACCAGTGTGGAGATAGTGTGGAAAGGATGAGGCAGATTATTCTCAACACACTCTCCAACATTCAAAAGCAGAAGAAGGAAAACCTCCCAACATCAAAGTACAAAAATCCCATTGCCTTTAAATCCCAAACACAATGCATCCCCCCTGCAGTTCCTCTCTCTTCCACCCAAACCTGGGTGGTCAGGAAATCATTCATGTCCATCTCTTTGCATATCAAATGGCCAACTCTCACATCCTCCTCTTCTCCCTAGGAGGTCCAGACCTTTTGTTCCTCTTCAGACGTGAAGCCAAAATAACCACACAGGAATATACATGACAGCATATGAACAGTCATATCCATGTGAGCCCGTGAAACTACATATGTGCACCACAACATCACCCTGTGAGTGTGTCCATTAATGTGCCCAGGAGGGGCCGTTATGTTACCTACTCTCGAAAGTGCAATTTTGTGACAAATTACTTGAGGTCATGTACTTGACTGTCAAGCGGGGGCTCTAGGGAGCCACACAATAAGAGCCAAGGGTGAACCAGTGAGTCATGATGTTTTATTAAAGGTAAGGGGTGAGGGATGAGGAAAGCACAGATACTCGTACAGAGGTACACTCACGAGTTGCACAGCGCAGGAGCAGGGGGCTCGTACCGGACGTAGGGGTAACAAGGCATACATACTCACAGCGGGTAACAATCACAGGAATGCTGTAAGAGGAGTAGAGACTGACACCAGACGAAGGGGCTTCAGCCTAGCAGTGCTTATGTCGCAGCCCCGAGTGATCGAGGCTGCTCCTATTTATTCTCATTGGCAGCGCCCACCTGATGAGGATTAATTGGCCCCAGCCATCCCGTAATGCTGCCAGCTGGAAGCCTGCTGAGACGCTGCTCAATGAGAAGCAGGGATGAGGAGAAACATGGGCTGAGCGCCGAGACGGCGTCTCATCCCATGGTGACAGAGCCTCCCCCTCAAGGTCGGGCTCCTGAACGACCAGGAACATCCCAGCCCCCCCCCCCCTCCCACCTAGGGTGGGTGGAAGGGAGGCAGGACCGGAGGGGAAGAAGCAAAGGGAAGGACAACACCAATGGACCAATGTAGAGTAACAGGGCAGGGAAAAAAAAAAACAAAAAACAAATACGGTACTCTACATCGCACAAGAAAAAAAAAACCAGGGCACAGATGGGGAGAATACAGAACACGGGAAAAGATAACAACCCACCAAAAGAATGACAAAAACAGATAAAGCAATTACAGAGTATGGATAACAGAACAAACACTACTCCATAATGCACAGACAAAACTAAGAACAGGACAAGGGTGATAAAAAACGCTGAGTACGGATAATGAAGGGGGGGAGAAAAAAAAAACCACAATACACAGCGCCGTATATATATATATATATACACACACACACAGTCACCTAGAGGAGTGAAGGTGACTGGGACAAACGGATAATTACAGAATATGGTTTGATGGGAAACAAAACACATAACTCTATAACGCACAGACAAAGCTACGAACAAGGCACAAAAAGGAAAATGCTGAGTACGGACAATAGAAAACAATACACAGCACTATGAATATATATTCACCAAAAGGACAAAATATTACACCCGAGTGACCTTAATAATAACAAACCTACTTCCGGCTTCGAGAGAGAGCAGACGCCTTTTCTAATCCTCTCTTTTCCCTTCTGATCCCAGCTTGCAATGTTGCGTTTTTTGTCTGTGTTTAGTCGCTCTTGTCTGCTGAATCTTAATCTAAACGGAAATTATGGATTTGGTAGCGGCTTAAACGGGCTATTGTCACTATTTTTTCAACAAGAATCGGGCCAAGGGGGAGCCCAAGAATTGGAACCTGATGAGTGTATGATTCGACTGGAGATGCAGAAGACATCTATTGGCTACGACACAGGATTCTATTTTTGGCTCTGGAGTTTCCTGGTGTTTGTTTCAAAATTGAAGATGGGAGCTGTTCAAACGCGGATCCAAGCGAGCTCCTTCACCAATTTGACTAGATGGGGAGGCACGAGGCGGCATGGCGAACTGAATGGAGATTCAGATGGTGGAATACATCTTGAAGTCGCTAGTGCTCTTCAGAGTATGTTAATGTTTAAGCCTGCACATGGAAATTCTGAAGCACAGAATTGCTCGGGTGAGAAATTCTATTCTCTGAGTGCTGTGCAGATTTGACCTTCTTTGGTGCCCGGTATTTACATTCCTCCTGCAAGATAAGTGATAGGAGCGGCTCTTAACCCAAGCAATCGACAGACAGCTGCTGTTTTCAGCGGATGAACTTCTCAGGGACAGTCCATGTGCCTTTATTTGCAAGCGAAGAGACAGACTCCGGACTTGTTTATAAGTCACATGACTTTAACATCTATCTACTGCCTGGAGGCGCCCTCTGCTGTTCACTAGCAACTGTCACACCTACACTACACAAATGCACACAACATTACACGAACTGACACACATATACTGACTCATATATACACTGCCTCTCTCAACTCTTGTTTGTGTGACCTGTCTGCCTGTTAATTGTGCATGAGGGTTTTTTTCTGTGTAGTCAAAATTTGGCTCATATACGAGCGTTTATTCTGATTACTATGTTTTCTCTCTCTCCTATTGTGTTTTCCTCCCCCTCCCCTCCCCTCTTTACCTCCACTGTTGACAGGCGCCTTGTATGGCGACGCGTCATTGGATGCGCCTAACGTGCGCGTCCAATGTCAAGTCAAATTCCTCGTGTGTTTACTTGTAAATATACTTGGCAAAAAAGCTGATTCTGATTCTGATTCTGATTCTGAAAAGAAAAGCGACACCCGAGGAATATGGCAGGCAGAGTCCAAAATGGCCGAGGTGGCTCCGGAGGTCTCCCCGCCCATTGTCCAGTTGGTGAACCGGGGAAAGGGAAATGTTCGGACGGCGAACTCCGGACCCAGATCCCAGGAACCCAGTCCACCGGTAGCCGAGCCAGGCCACTCAGAAGCAAACACAGATCATCGGGAGGTTGGACCAGATCACCGAACCGAAAGTCTTGCGGGTCGGGCCGTCGACCCGCATCACTCAACCACCAGGACCGTTGAGACGGACGAAGGGTCAAAGCGGGTCCCGGTGGAAGAGGCTAAGGGGAGAGCCGATGACGAGGGCGACGAGCGTCAGGCCGCAGGGAAACAGCCACCTCCTCACCGGACCTGGACAACACTGGGGCAGCACCCACGTTGGACCCCGATTGGGTCTCGGGCGAACCCACGTTGGACGCCGCTGGAGCAGCACCCATGTGGGACCCCGAATGGGTCTCGGGCGAACCCACGTCGGACCCCGATTGGGTCTTGGGCGAACCCACATCGGACCCCGATTGGGTTTCAGGCGAACCCACGTTGGACACCGCACCAGAACCGACCTCCAATGTTGAACCTGGACCCTCCAGCACCACGAGGAACGGCAACTCCTCGCCGGTGACCCTGGAAGAAGGCTCAGGAGAGAAAACAGAACCGGGATCAGGATCACCGGCAGCGCCAGAACCCGGCGACACGAGCTCGGACGCAGCGGGCGGCTGCACCCGGCTCATCTCCCCTAGAGACAGGCTAAAGTGCTCAAAGATATAAAGGGAGAAAAGAAAGGAGAGCACTCGCCTGATCTCGGGTTCTGACGCTGTCCAGGACTGCGAAGATCCAGGATCCGTCGTCAGGAGGTCGTTGTCAGGCTCCCATTCAGCTGCGTCGGGCCCCGCAGCCAGCACGATGGTCAGCGCAGCTTGAGGTTCCTCCAGCTCCGGTAACCCCGCCGACGATCCACACGGCGTGAAGCCAAAAGAATCTCGTCCCGCTGGACCGAACCACTCCTCCGTGGAGACCTGGGGATGCTTAGTTGTCGGCGCAGACTCCACGCAGCAGTCAGTCCTCCTCCTCCGTCCGCAACGTAGCTGCGGAACCGCAGGCCCTCTCCTTATCCCACCACGTTGACCCGGAGCCGGGGATTGCTCGCCGGAGAGAGACACAGAGGATGCAGGATTAGGAACACAGGTTACAGCAGGTGGGGGGAGTTCAGGGAGCTGCGAACCCTGAACTCCTCCTCCAGGAATGTGACAGAGCAAATCATTAAGCTGATGTGAATAAACTATGACTTGCCTGTCTCCTGGAGGTTGGATATCGCCTGCTGTGGTGGACACTGCTTCTTCCTCTCCCCGCCCGGCGATAACGGAGGACCCCCTGGGAAACCGTCTGAGGATCGCTTGCGTAGTCTCCAGCAGAGAGCTCACCAGGCCGAGATTCCAGGCACACACAGCAGTCAGGAAGCACGTCGAGGAGGAGGGGGAAACAGCCGGGATGAGCCAGCCCGAATGTCCTGGAGTGACAGCGGGGGAACAAGGCTCAGGGAACGAGGCTGTGAAATCTCCACACTGACGAGACGAGGAGGTGGCAGCTGCGTGGGGGGAAAGGTCCTGGCGGCAGCCCAGAACTGGATCCGGACGGGGTTCGTGCAGAGGTGACTCGGCAATGTGATGACGGCTATTCCCAGGGTATGAAGCGAGGGGGGAACCCAGGAATCGCCGCTCCTGATCGGAGATCGAGGCGAGGAAGGTGTCGAGCACGGGAAAGCTTCGTAGCCCTGGAGTCCTCTCCACCAATCTCACTGCCGCCGCCACATGCCCGAAGATGGTGGCAGGATGCACAGTGGAGCTCGCGACAGCCGCTCGGCCCCAGACGTAACTGCTGTCAGCTGCGGCTCCTTGGAGGGAATCCCGAGTGACGTGGTGCAGGTCGGGGGAAGCCCTCTGGTTGGCGCGAACTCCCGGGCTGGAATGGCAGCAGGAACGGGATCCCGAAGCGGGGGGCAACGTCATCCACTTCGGCTTCCTGCCGGGGTTTCCATCCAACCCGCGGAGCTTCTCTTGCTGTGTACCTGTGGCGTCTATCCTGGCACTGTCCTCGAGATGGAACAAAGAATGAGGGTGACAGTCCAGGAGATCCTCAGCACGGCCCGGATGCCAGCGTCTGGAGTTGGAGGCATTGTGCAGGGTGAAGAGCGTCCTGTCGACAGCCTCCGAGATGGACCTCAGCTCGTCGCCCTGGCGTCGGGAGTGACTCCTGGGAAACGGCATGCTAGCAGCGCTGACACCCGGACAGAAAGGTACAATTCCACAGCGACTCACGGCCGCCGGCAACTCGTCTGGCTGCGACATACTGTCACGCGGGGCTCTAGGGAGCCACGCAACAAGAGCCAAGGGCGAGCCAGTGAGTCGTGATGCTTTATTAAAGGTAAGGGGTGAGGGATGAGGAAAGCACAGATACTTGTGCAGAGGTACACTCACGAGTTGCACAGCGCAGGAGCAGGGGGCTCGTACCGGATGTAGGGGTAACAAGGCATACATACTCACAGCGGGTAACAATCACAGGAATGCTGTAAGAGGAGTAGAGACTGACACCAGACGAAGGGGCTTCAGCCTAGCAGTGCTTATGTCGCAGCCCCGAGTGATCGAGGCTGCTCCTATTTATTCTCATTGGCAGCGCACAGCTGATGAGGATTAATTGGCCCCAGCCGTCCCGTAATGCTGCCAGCTGGGAGCCTGCTGAGATGCGGCTCAATGAGAAGCAGGGATGAGGAGAAACATGGGCTGAGCGCCGAGACGGCGTCTCATCCCATGGTGACATTGACAAAATGTACAGTGGCTTGAAAAAAGTATTCACATTATGCCAATGTGATATTTCAATTTTGTAACGGTATGAAAAAAGTAGCAAATTCATGTGAAAATTCAGCAACATTTAAAAGAAAAAAAAATCACAATTTGACTAACATGTTGCAACTTTATAACAAAAAAGGCAACAAATTAATCAGGAAAAGTAAACAATTTGAAAGAAAAAAGTTCCAAATTTAAATGAAAACTCTTGCAAATTTAAGAAAAAAGGGTAAAAATTTATGGTTGCAAATTTACAACAAAAAAGATTGAAATTTGTGAGAAAAAAGTAACAAATTTATCTGAAAAAAGTTTGACATTTAAAATAAAAAAATGCAAATTAATGACAAAACTTCAGGTTTAAAAGAAAAAAGTTGCAAATTCACAAGAAAAAAGTTGCAAATTAGAGGTAAAATTTTTATATTTATAAAAAGTGCAAATTTATGACAAAAATCTTGCATGTTTACAAGAAAAATGCAACTGTATGAGAAAAAGAATTGCATATTTAAAAGAAAAACAATCGCAAACGTATGAGGAAAAAAAAAATCAGATTTAAACGAAAAAAATACAAATTTATGTCAAAAATCTTCCAGGTTAAAAAGAAAAAAAGTTGTAGATTTACTAGAAAAAAGTGACAAATATGAGAAAAAGCTCCAGATTTAAAAGAAAAAAAAAATTACAACAAATATTCCAAATGTGCAAGCTATTTTTTTTTTCATTTAGTGTTGGTTCAAAGTCTTCTGTAACATGAAATATAAAATTGGTGTATGTGTGTGTGTGTGTGTGTCAAGCTTCTGTTCTTTCCAGGTTGAGGGAAATAACCCCCCCCCCCCCCATGCCTATGTGTGGGTACTGAGTGTTGATTTATAGAACTGAAATTGAATGGGAACGATTGAAGAATCACAACCTAAGAAAAAAAAATATGGTTATTTCTACAGTTTCTTGCAATTGTAACAGTGCAGTTTTCCAGCTCTGTGTAGAAACAACAGAGGCAAAACCACAGAACTTGGCAGACCTGACCAGCATCCATATGCCACAATGATGCACCTGTCAGTCTTACTCAAGCGGTCTGAGGAATTCAAGCTAAGAGTAAAAAGTGTTGCCAGAAAAAAACATTAACCAAACTCCCATTATTGCCGTAATAGTACAGCAAGCTTTCCGTTTTGATTGATCAGCCTGCTTTCTTGATTCTCCTGGTCTTGGGCGAACAAGAACACGGAGAACAGACAGGCAGCAGAAAGAGATGATTGCTATGGAAAAACCAAGCAATGCGAAAAATTGATTACGTGGAGTTTCTGGGTAATAGTGAACTCCTGTGCAAACCCATCCGAAACACACCAACCAAACACAAACAATGCTAACATTTCTGATCCTGACCCCTCCGGACTGCCTCAGCCTCAGGTAGGTGACGGGGTGAACCACAGCCAGGTAACGCTCCACACATGTCACTATATGGATGGAGAAAATTGCGGGGTAAAGAAAAGACATAAGATGCCTCCCTACCATCATGACCTTGTGGGCATTTGTGTAGAATCCAGAAAATGCTACAACAGTCCCCAGTGCGGCAATCAGGTCAATGGCTGCTGCATGACAGGTGAAAATATCAGAGTGGCTCATCGTCGCAAAGGAGTGCTACCGCTGCCAATGACGGTAACCCTTGGAAAGGATGAAGATGGAGAGAGGAAGAGTGATGAGGCCTCTGGTGATGTAGAAGGCCAAGTAGATGAAAGTTACAACTGATGAGTCAGGGCAGTCGAAGACAGAAATGTTGGTTGACATGTTGGTCAGTGTGGTGGTGTGGGGCCTTTTATGAAGAGATCAAAGAAAAAAGGAAAATTAACTTTATTCCGTAATTAGCACATTTGTGACATTTAATATCAATCAATCAACATTTATATTGTGTAGGAAATACAGTGCTGTGAAAAAGTATTTGCCGCTTCCTGATTTCTTATATTTTTGCATATTTGTAGCACTTAAAAAAAAGAAAAATTGTGTTAAAACAGAGAGGGGAAATAGGGTATTCACAAGGTAAGACTGAGAATGAATGGAGTTAAAGTATGCAAAAACAGTAAAAACTAGTCCCCTTGGAGGAGTTCGTTAAAATGTGTGGGTAGAAACTCACCAAAATTGCTGCTGGCACCATTTTCAGGCAAGATGGCAGGGCATGGGTCATTGACCCAATGTTTTTTTTTTTTTTTTTTGTATACCTTGATGTGATACGCACAACAGTCAAATTTTGTGTCTTTACAACAAACTTTAGTGTCGGCAGTCTACAGTGACTTTTTGCATTCAGGTCCAAGCAGGGGCCTATTTTTTCCCAATTTATAAAATTTTTTATCGGGCCTCAGCTGCTTGCAGAAATTTGTGCATTTTCGGTAACGTTGATGACATCAAATAAATGCGTTTCAACAGAGACTCGAAATAAAAAGAATAAAATTAGCAATTGCAAGATGGTTTTCAGACAATAATAACGCAGTGTTTACTACCATAGTTATATGGTTATTATGTCAGACAAAAGTCAAAGTCTTAAACACCAGCACCCTGAACTTACCCCTTTCTTACCAACTTTGTTTTCACTTTTTTTTACCGTATATTTACTGTGTAATTTCCAGGCTTTATTATAAAGCACTGCCAAAATTATAAATTATGAAAAATTATTAAAAAATACATAAATTATAAAAAAATGAAAAAATAAAAAGCACTACAACTTCCGTTTAGATTTAATACGGTACACATTTTTAACAATTAAATGTCTCTACATATTAATTTAACAAATTGTTTTTTGATTTTTTGAAAACCTCTGAAATGTGATGCACAACTTCAATTTATCAACTGAACTGTTCCATGTATTCACCCCTAATAACAGCTTTTTTCAAATTCTTTCTTCTGGGGGTAAAAAAAAAAAAAAAAATCAAATCATATTTCCATTTCCTCACTTGAAACAATCCTTTGCTAAAGGATATTCTTTCTCAGTCTGTTACAGTACAATGAGTAAATATCTCTAAACCACTGATTTTGTGGAATTCCTGGATTTACATTTTGTTCATGTTGTTTAACAATTAAAGATGATTTGATCATTCTATAGCATTTTTTTTTTTCAAACAAGGTCACTATGACTTAGCAATTACATAATTATATGGTGATTTTTAAAAAGTCTATAACGGACTCACCTTGCCTCTTGATGGTTGCCAAAATGTATCGGCAAAAAACTACCTCTGTCCACAAATGACACATATAAACCTATGCCAGCAGGGAGGTAGGGAGGTGGGGAGTGTCACGGGTTTGCATGAGCTCAGACAAATGAAGGTATTTGTGTTACGTAGTTGTGGAAAAATTTGAATGTTCCACTTCTGTAAAACATTAACATACATAACTACCACACTTATTTATTCATTGACCAGGAGATCAGTCAATTGGGTTTCCCTCATTAGTTTTTTTTTTTTTTTTTTTGTCTTTTCTCTAAAAATAAAAAGTTATTATTTTCTAATCAATCAACTTTTACAAAGCATATTAATCACACTGTATTTGTCTATACAAAAACCCCATTTTGTTTCTTTTACATGCACGCTGATTCATGACAGTAAATCTGGAGATAATTTAAATATTTGGACAATGATAATGCATTTTTGGGGTTCTTTAGGGTCCACAGCCAGGAGTTCTTATAATTCCAGCATACATATCAATTTGATAATGTCAGGATAGCCCCTTGGGGGCAAGGAAGAGGACCCAATTGCAAGACAGTTTTGATACACCATGATTTATAAACTAAACAAAACAGAAAAGAAAAAGCAGCATGTGGGCTGAAGAGAAACAAACTTTGCAGACTTGCAGACAAGATAATTTTCAACACGACAGGAACAGGCTGTACTGAAGCATGAGGAATATGCCAACATGCAACAGCAAACAGGCAACAGCAAACAAGGAGGCCACAACTGACATAGACTGGCACCAGTATAAATAGAGACGGGGAACAATCAAGACAACACGAGAAAGATGGGAAGACTTAATCACTGACAGCTCAGGCAGCTGGCAGTGACAGGACGGCGGAGATGAATACACACACCAAGGAAGACATGAAACAGAGGGTCATAAAGAAGACATACCACAAAAAATAATGGCAGAACTAAGGGCAGAATCACATATTTAATATACAATACTAAAAGTAGAAAACATAAAATAACTCAAAGCAAAGTCATGGATCCAACCCACTCCCTGACAGATAAAGGTAAAAGAAATGAGAGGTACTATGTCAAATTGAATAGTTGGGAGTAGACACACCCATTAAATCAACTTGACAATATTCAAATAATGTGAATACCACTAATAATGAGTTATTCCAAGTAAACTATTCCAAACAAATGAGGAATCTAACATATAACACTGAAATTAAAAAAAAAATGTAATTGTAAAATTTCTTAAATTCTTACAAATGTTGTGATGTCTGACTTGTGCTAATGATAAAAAAAAAAAAAAAAGAGTCTCAAAACAATGCAATTCTCAAAAGATCCCTTCTGTGGAAAACAATTGTTGGCTCTGATAAGACCATTGAACTGGTCAACCTTCTGTAAGGGAGAAAGCTTTATTTGCATTTTACAGTAAAGTTACATGTGAAATACAATGATATATGATATAAAGAGATCAGATTGCATAAGACATTATAAGGTAAGGTCACACATTTTTGAGAAAAGCATTTTTTTCTACATTATCTAACTTGACCATCAAACTGCAAAACAAGCTGAAAAAAATATCTTCTGGCTATCTCAAAATAAGTGGCTCCAGAGTGCTGTTGGGCAAAATTTCCCCAGAATTAAAAAAAATCTAAACAATGAATTCAAAATGCACGTATTTTTTATTTGTAGTACAGAGGTTTTAATTTTAATAAAAGACACTAAAGGCAGTTGTCCACACAGAAAGACACAGCTGAGTAATGCTTGTCTTTTTATACTTTATGTACTTTATATGCAACATCAGCTGACAGCCTATCCAAAAAATAAAAAAACAGGAACGTAAAAAGCATTGAATAAGTCGAAACTGACAAAGAACTGCTAAATTACTCAGTACACAGTGTAACAACAAGGTAAAACCGGAACCATTAAAATCTTCTTCAGAAAAAGGAACAACTTGGGAACTCGGAAATTCAGATGTGTGAATATGAAAGTGTTCTTGAAGAGGAATACAAAATTAAAAAAAAATAAATAGTGGAATGGATCCAAGGCACATTTCATGCCCTTTTTGCAAGAAACTAATTTCATCCATTCTGCTTTTCCATTAACAATTTAGTTGAGTTGATCTGGCTCTGTCATGCTTTAGTAATTCTGGTGGTATAGTTTAAATTATGTGTTTCCAAAGCAGGAGCATGTTAACAAGTTATAAAATTCTTATACAAAAGTGTTTCGTTATTTTTGATTGTTTGTTTGTTTGTTTGTTTTTCTTACATTGACCAAGAGTTCTCTGAATGGATTAATGTGAACAAAAAGACACAACATCTCATCCCAATTTAACATCTGCGTGAAATTTTGGCTAAACCTCTAAAGGTGGATTCACACTACAACGTTTGGACTGACTTTTACTGATGCTTTGGCAAACATCTGGCTCTGTTTGGAAAAGACAGTGATTATTGGTGTTTGTTCACAAACACTGGAAAAAGTTGTGTTCTTTGAAAATTTTCAGCATGCTGAAAATTTACCCAAGTTTGGAAATACAAGTTGGTGAAAGTTGTGCTCACTTTTTAAAAGTTCTTGATTGCTGGGCTAAGTTATGCAGAGTTTACCTAAGTCAGCCTAAGTTAAAGCTGGGTTCAAACTATAGCATTTGGACCAACTTTTAGAGACATTTTGACAAATCAGAGAAATACTCAGCGCAGGTCAGCTGACATCAGCGTCAGGCGACACTCATATAAAGGTCAGCGTTTGTGGAGGCTTCCTGCCATTCTGGACCTGCTTCTGGAGTGAACACATCTCCCTTGGGCAAATGTCTCATTATTTATTTTAATTTTGTATTCCTATGTAGTTACTTCTGCATACCCTTTCCCCCTGTTCATTCATTTGTCTCTAAATGAATGAACTCTAAAAAAAATAATACAATAATGACTAAAGACCCCAACAGTAAGTGTGCAATTAAAATGTGAATGTGGATGGAATAAAAAGAAATTATTTAGTGTATCATCATATAAATAAAATGATGGGTGATTATCAGAATCAGCTTTATTGGCCAAGTATGCACAACACATACAAGGAATTTGACTTTGGCTAAAAACTTGCTCTCATTGTTCATGTGGAGGATTTAAATAAGATTTAAATAAGGATTCAATGACAACAGAGTATGTACAGTAAATTACAGTCTGTCCACGTTTTTATAAAAGGATGCAAATATATACAGGAATATATTCAGTTATTTACTCAGTCTCTCCACACTTTGCAGAAATATATGGAAAAAATATACAGTCATACAGTATTTCAATGTGAAATCAGATTCAGTGATATAATGTGAATGAAGTAAAAAGCAGTGTGAGAGTTATGTGCAATGTAATAATGGATGAAAAGTCATGAGTACAGCAACAGGTAGGACTAGGTGAATGTTAGGAGTTCATCAGATTGATGGCTTGAGGAAAGAAACTGTTCCTGTGACAGGTGGTTTTGACCTTCAGTGATCTGTAACGACGACCAGAAGATAGAAGTTCAAACAGTTTGTGGCCGGGGTGTGACGGGTCAGCACAGATGTTTCCCGCCCGTTTCCTGGTTATGGACCGATATAAGTTCTCAATGGAGGGTAGGTCAGTACCAATGATCCTCTCCGCAGACTTAATGATCCGCTGCAGTCTGGTCTTGTCCTGTTTAGTGGCAGATCCAAACCAGACAGTGATGGAAAAGCAGAAGTTAGATTGGATGATGGCGGTGTAGAAGACAACCAGCAGCTCCTGAGGCAAACTTCTTGAGCTGACGCAGAAAAAAAGACCTCTGCTGGGCCTTTTTCCGGACAGTGTCTATATGGGAGGACCACTTTATGGCTATTTACCACTATATTTTGGCTGTTACAACTCTCTCCATTAAAATAGCATACAGACGTGGACAAAACTGTCGGTACCCCTCTGTTAATGAAAGAAACACCCACAATGGTCACAGAAATAACTTGAACCTGACAAAAGGGGTAATAAATAAAAATTCTATGAAAATTAACCAATGAAAATCACACAATGCTTTTGAATTGTGGTTCAACAGAATTATTTAAAAAAAACAAACTCATGAAACAGGCCTGGACAAAAATGATGGTACCCTTAACTTAATATTTTGTTGCACAACCTTTTGAGGCAATCACTGCAACCAAATGATTTCTGTAACTGTCAATGAGACTTCTGCACCTCTCAGCAGGTATTTTGGCCCACTCCTCATGAGCAAACTGCTCCAGTTGTCTCAGGTTTGAAGGGTGCCTTGTCCAGACGGCACGTTTCAGCTCCTTCCACAGATGTTCAATAGGATTTAGATCAGGGTTCATAGAAGGCCACTTTAGAATAGTCCAATGTTTCGCTCTTAGCCATTCTTGGGTGTTTTTAGCTTTGTGTTTTGGGTCATTATCCTGTTGCAAGACCCATGACCTGCGACTGAGACTAAGCTGTCTGACACTGGGCAGCACATTTCTCTTTAGAATACCTTGATAGTCTTGAGATTTCATTGTACCCTGCACAGAGTCAAGACACCCTGTGCCAGATGCAGCAAAACAGCCCCAGAACATAACAGAGCCTCCTCCATGTTTCACAGTAGGGAGAGTGTTCTTTTCTTGGTATGCTTCATTTTTGCATCTGTGAACATAGAGCTGATGTGCCATGCCAAAAAGTTCCAGTTTTGTCTTGTCTGTCTATTGGACATTCTCCCAGAAGCTTTGTGGCTTGTCAACATGCAGTTTGGCAAATTCCAGTCTGGCTTTTTTATGATTTGTTTTCAACAGTGGTGTCCTCCTTGGTCGTCTCCCATGAAGTCCACTTTAGCTCAAACAACGACAGATGGTGCGATCTGACAATGATGTACTTGACCTTGGAGTTCACCATGAATGTGTTTAGAGGTTGTTCTGGGCTCTTTTGTTACCATTCGTATTATCCATCTCCTCCTGCAGCCACGTCCAGGGAGGTTGGTTACAGTCCGGTGGATCTTTAATTTCTGAATAATATGTGCAACTGTAGACACAGGAACAGCAAGCTGCTTGGAGATGGTCTTATAGCCTTTACCTTTAACATGCTTGTCTATAATTTTCTTTCTAATCTCCTGAGACAACTCTCTCCTTTGCTTCATCTGGTCTATGTTTAGTGTGGTACACACCATGTCACCAAACAGCACAGTGACTACTTGTCACCCTTTAAATAGGCTGACTGACTGATTACAAGTTTGTAGACACCTGTGATGTTAATTAGAGGACACATCTTGGTTGAACATGTCCCTATGGTCACATTATATTCAGTCTTTTCTAGGGGTACCATTATTTTTGTCCAGTCCTGTTTCATGAGTTTGTTTTTTAAAGTAATTCTGTTGAACCACAATTCAAAAGCATTGTCTGATTTTTATTGGTTAATTTTCATAGATTTTTTATTTATTACCACTTTTGTCAGATTCAAGTTATTTATGTGACCATTGTGGGTTTTTCTTTCATTAACAGAGGAGTACCAACAATTTTGTCCACGGCTGTAAAATCCCATTTAAATGTCATTTACTTTTTGACACCACATCAGTGCTGCTTGATTCCTCACAATGGAATCCGAACCAAAAAATCCTGGAGAATGATTATGCATGGAGTAAAAAATTAAGAACAGTAAATTTCTGAATGAGATTTTTTTTTCTTTTAGGCTGTCACATTTTTTGCTAGATTGTATATTGTGACATTGCAAGGGTTCACACAATAAGGAGAGGTGACTTTGACGAAACAGGCTTTATTTAAACACACACAACACAGAATGGAGGGGAGGTCATTTACACAGGCCCTCATTAAGCTCATGGTGACACAGGCACATGATATGGCACATATCATGTGCCGTACTATCATGTACCGTATGTGCCATAACATGCTCCGTACTGTGTGTTTATATACTCATATATTTATCCCATCCAGCTACAATGCTCTGCACTGTGTGTCTGTGTGTATATATATATATTTTATAGTAATATGTACATATGTATATTAGCTGCTCTTGCTTGCTTGTTTTTTTTTTTTTTTTTCTTGCCTTCTGATTGTTGCTCTGAGTGTTGCTATCCCTGTGCTGTTGCAATCCTGGAATTTCCCCGTTGTGGGACTAATAAAGGCTTATCTTATCTTATCTTATCTTATATAGGGAAACAATACTATCACAACTGGTCTTATTACACAGTTTTAACCCTTTGAGTGTGTGAATTTGAGTGCTCTTTGTGGCAGAGCATGGCACTGCGCCTGTCATCTCACTCTGACATGATCAGCTGCATTAGAGATTTGTACTTATTTGTACTGATTTGCCAGTTTCAAAAGGTGGCATACATCCATTGGAGGACTGAATTAATGACACGTAATACATCAACGAAGAAGAACTCCTCATTTCCTTTTCCTGTTTTTAGCATTTTAGCCCAGAAAGCTAATTTGGCCACAAACGATAACCGTCACTTTGTCGGCTTTGTACACGGAAAATAGCCATAGGATACAAGTGAAATTTATGTAGGATAATCATATGACTCTGTAGATGTAGTAGAGACTTTTAATGACCAACAGAACACAAAATAATGACCATGATGGGTGAAAACACAGTGACCACGCTAGCCAGCCCCCCTTTGTCAAAAGTTTTTTTTAATGTCCTGATTTCTTGTTCATAGACTTTGAAGATAAGATGATGACGTACCTCTGTACAAAAAAAAAAAAAAAAAAAAAAAAAAAAAAAAAACGGCGTCAAAAGACTGAACCATTATTTGTGTAAATACGTCCAAAGTCCAGTTTTGACTGTTATGGAATTTAAAGAGGTGCCACAACATTATGCAAATTAGATGCGTAAAGTTATTCCTATCTGAAACTTTGGATCATATTTTACATCTTTCCAATTGACAGTAAGCCATTGTCTCTTACCACTTTCAAGTTATAGCCTTGGAAATCTGAACTATTTTATTGACAAACAATGTTTACCACTATTGACCATTAGGGGTTATGTGTCATGCGGTGGCCCCTCGCGAGCCTCGAAAGCCGGAATAATAACACCGCTGTCAAAGCCTGACAGGAATAATGTATGGCCCAAGCGCAAATAATATTAGCGCTCCGATCATGACAGTACCCCTCAAGGGTGAGCTCCTGAGCGCCCAATAACACCTAGCCCCCCCCCAGGGTGGGCGGGCGGGGGAGCAGGCAAGGAGGGGGAGACACAATCAGAAACAAGGCCCCAGAAGAAAAAAGGAAAACACACATCCCCTGACATACCCATACCATTTCAATCAGAAAACAACAGAACAACCAGGGCACTTATTTACAGGGCATGCATGAATTACAATCACACGGGGCACCCAAACATATGCATGGGGCTACTGATGTACAGGAACAAAAAAAGAAACACCATGGTAACATGCTACAGTCCCTTTAACAGGGGGAGGAAAAAAAAAAAAAGCTTGCTATCCCAAACATACGCATGGAGCTACTGAGGTCATGCAGCACTAGAACAGAGCATAAAACTACAACAACAATCCATATCTAGTTCAAAAACAAAAAGGAGCATCATCTTTCCAAAAACCCAGTGAAAAGAAATGTAGGAAGTATTGAAGTATAACTTAGGAAATGAACATTAACCTTCGAAATAGTCTTAAGTACAAAGTCGCCATTTAACAATCACCAAATGTACCCAAAAAAGTAAAAGTCAGACATAAATTGCAAATACAGTCGTGCCTCTCACATGAGGACCAAATCACAATCACCAATATACAAACAGTTTCAAATTACTCGCTAGAGTGTCTTAAATCAAAAATGACAACTTATGGGGAGTCCCTTAGAGTCTTATAACTGAATTTGTTAACATGATAAAAAAGAGTCAATTTATTGCCCCCGATGACCTTCACACCATACAGTCCAAACGAACGGCGGCAGGCGGAGACCAAATACCACAGGAACAGTTCCAGCGGTCTCCCTGCATCCGATGGCCAGCGGGTGGTCATAAGGAACAGAATGAGATCGGGCGGCCTGCCCCAGTCCCAGGCCCTGAGAGACAAGTCCTCCGGCGGCCGAACCAGGTCGCCCAGTAACAGATACAATTTTTCGGGTGGCCGACCCAAGGCTCCGAACCAACTAAATAGTTCCTCGGGTGGCCGTCCCGCATCCTTCAGTCACCAGAACCATGGAGGAATAGTGTACGGTGGCCTCCCTGATGGGAAAACTGCATAGGAGCGCTGAACCGCAAGAAGAAAACCTCCAATGGCCCCCAGTGATGACGACCCAGACTGGCGGCTCTTGAGAGGGGAATAATCAGGAAGAAGACGAGCCCACATCACGTCAGACGGCAAAGGGTCTGCAGCTCCTCCACTGACCTCGACCCATACCGATGCGGCAGTTGTGGCTCCGCCTGCGTCGGACCCCCGCTGGGTCACAGCTGCTTCCGCATCGGACCCCCACTGGGCCTCGTTGGACCCCGACTGGGTCGGCACCGCATCGGCGACGACCTCCACCCCCGAACTTGGGACCTCCTGTACTGCGAACTCGACAGACTCTAAGCCGGTGACACTGTGAAGAGGCTCAGAGCACAAAAGAGGACCGGGATCAGTATCCCCGGCAGTGCCAGAACCCAGCAATACGAGTTCGGGCGCAGCAGACGGTTGCCCCTCGCTCGCCTCCCCACGAAGCAGGCAAAAATGCTCTAACACAACACAAAGGAAAACAAAGAAGAGCACTTGACTGCACTCATGCTCCGGAGCCATCCAGGACTCCGTCGATGCAGGTTCAGGTAGAAGCTCGTCGTCGGGCTCCCACTCAGCTGCGTCAAGCTCCACAGCTGGCATGATGGTTTCTGCAGCCGGATCCTCTGGTGCTGACGTCAGCGCCGATAACCTGCACGGCGTGGTGGCAGGGGACCCTCAACCCGCTGGTTCAGGCTGCTCCTCTGTGGAGACCCGGGGACGCTTCCTCATCGGCTCAGGATCCACGCCACAGTCCGCTCTTCTCCTCTACCCATGACGTGGCTGCGGGGGCGGAATCGTTCCCAGAGCCGCAGCCCCCCCTCCCTTGTCCGACGACGTAGGCCTAATGCCGAGGACCGCTCAGCAAGGGGAGACACAGAGGCAGCAGGTTCAGGTAAGATGATTTCAGCCAGTGGCGGGAGCTCGGGGGGCTGCAAACCCCGAACTTCCCCCCAGGAGTCAGACAAGGCAGAACACAATTATACGTAGGGAAGTGAACTTGAACTTGCCTGTCTCCCTAAGGGAGGGTGGTGCCAGCTGTAGTGGGCATTGCTCCTTCCTTCTCCTGCTGGATGATGTCAGAGGGCCCCCTGGAAGGACGGAGGGGAACCGCTCGCAAGGAACCATGGACGGGGCTTGCCGAAGCAGGACTCTTCACACACATCGCAGCTGAAGGAGGCGTCGGAGAGGAGGAGGCGACAGTCGAGACGAGCCAGGCACCGCGCGCTGACGGGGCAGCAGAGGAAGATGGCACGGGGAGAGAGGCTGCAGGGATTCCCTCCTGACAAGACGTCGAAAAGGCAGCTGACTGGTTGATTGGGTCATTCCGGCGGCCCGGAACTGGATCCGGAACAGGAGCTTGCTGGGGATGCCCTTGGCTGCGGCGCCGACGTCTACGATGGCCCCCGGATGGTGCGAACTCCTGGAGTGGATCGAGGACAGGAACGGGATCCCAAAGCGAGGAGCGGGAACGCCTCCTCCTCTGCTTCATGCCGTATGCCTCCTCCACCATACGGAGTATTTCGCGTTGCGCGGCGATGTCATCCCTCCTCACGCCGACTTCTGGGTGGTCGGCGTAGCTGGGAGAAAGATGATTGAGCACGTCCTCAGCGCAGTCCAGGTACCAGAGTACGCTGCGGTCGTAGTCCAGGAGGGAAGCGGAGATGAGCGTCTCGTCCACGTAGCCCAGGACGTCCGCCAACTCATGGCTTGGACTCCGGGCACGGCCCCTCTGTGACGGCATTGGGTCCACAGCACAGCGTACCCAGACAGGGAAAGAGCAAAGTCCACTTAAACACAAACTTACCGGTGAAAGGCGTCTCGGGTTGGCGTCACCGTTAAAACGCCGTTTTGGCAGCAGTATACTGTCATGCGGTGGCCCTCGCGAGCCACCATAAGACGCCACACTGTCACCAGAGAGTTGCGTTGGAGTCTTTATTAATGGTCAAAACAGTAATATAACATACATACTGGGAGGCATAAGGCTAACAAAGCTCACTTACGGGTCCACAGGATTGCATGTTAGACGGTCCAAATACAACACTACAATTACGTCGATACAATTACGATGATGATACTGCAGCAAGATGCTGTCACTGGCGCCGGTTTAAGAAGCCGGCCGCTAACGACCGTAAATGCAGCACAGCTGTTCAGACCTTGACAGCCGGAAGCTCCCCTGAGCGCTGTCACAATAAGAGCTCGGAGAGCCGGAATAATAACACCGCTGTCAAAGCCTGACAGGAATAATGTATGGCCCGAGTGCGAATAATATTAGTGCTCGGATCATGACATTATGTAACAATTCGGTGACAGACACACACAAAGAGTTAATGGCACACATGAATAACGCTTAGAACACACAGATACAGTATTTGAATCCTCCACAGCGAAAGCATTTTTTTTTCTTTTTAAATTCCCCCTTCTATTCATTTCTCTTTAGTTCGTTCATGTTTGAAAAGAGTTTTGATCTAAAAACTTCTGCTTCCACCGGTATTTCAGTCAACATTTGCAAATGGAGCTTAACTTAGGCTGACTTAGGCAAACTCTGCATAACTTAGCCCAGTACTCAGGAGCTTTTACAAACTTAGTACAACTTTTGCAAACGTATGTGACGAAGGAGTGTCACCACAGTTATGGTTCACTGTATATGTGATTATATTGTATGGGTAATATTTGTAAATGTTAATAATTATTGTTAAGTCTACACATATTAGTTTAGGATCTGCTTCTGACTATGTGGAATGCCCTTTTTGGTGAGATAATTGTTATGTATTATATATATTATGTTATTATATATATTATATATATATATTATACGTATATAAAATATATATATATATATATATATATATATATATATATATATATATATATATATATATATATATATATATATATATATATATATATATATATATATATATATATATATATATATATATATATACTATATATACACTACCGTTCAAAAGTTTGGGGTCACTTAGAAATTTCCTTATTTTTGAAAGAAAAGCACTGTTTTTTTTCAATGAAGATAACTTTAAACTAATCAGAAATACACTCTAATATCTAATATACATTGCTAATGTGGTAAATGACTATTCTAGCTGCAAATGTCTGGTGTTTGGCGCAATATCTACATAGGTGTATAGAGGCCCATTTCCAGCAACTATCACTCCAGTGTTCTAATGGTACAATGTGTTTGCTCATTGCATCAGAAGGCTAATGGATGACCCCCTCATGGATCGTCACCTTATCGTGGTGGGGGGGTTTGCGTGCCCCAGTGATCCCAGGAGCTATGTTGTCCGGGGCAATTTGCCTCTGATAGGGTCTCCCAAGACAAACTGGTCCTGGGTGAAGGGCCAGACTAAGAACGATCCAACAGACTCTCATGATAAATTGTATATCAAGGATTCAGTGTACCCCGCCCGGTATGGGGTTACCGAGGCCCCACCCTGGAGCCAGGCCTGGGGGAGGGGCTCGAAGGCTAGCGTCTGGTGGCCGGGTTTCCACCCATGGGACCCGGCTGGGCTCAGCCCAAAGGAGTTACATGAGTCCACCCTCCAGTGGGCTCACCACCTGCAGGAGGGATCATGGGGGTCCAGTGCTATGTGGATTAGGTGGCGGTCAAAGGCGGAGACCTTGGAGGACTGATCCCAAGCTTTCTAAACTGGCTTTTGTTATGTGCAATGTCACCGGCTTCATCTGAACCCGAGTGGTGTTCAGTTATTAGACTTCTGTGCTAACCACAGTCTGTCCATAACGAACACCATGTTCAAGCATAAGGGTGTCCATATGTGCACCTGACACCAGGACACCCTAGGTCGCAGGTCGATGATAGATTTTGTTATCGTATCATCAGACCTGCGACTGTATGTCTTGGACACCCGAGTAAAGAGAGGTGCAGAGCTGTCAACTGATCACCACCTGGTGGTGAGTTGGATCCGATGGCAAGGGAGGAAGCCATTCAGACCTGGTAGACCCAAACGTATAGTGAGGGTGTGCTGAGAGCGTCTGGCTGAGCCCCCTGTCCGGGAGGTCTTCAACTCCCACCTCCTGAAGAACTTCAACCACATTCCGAGGGAGTCTGGAGACATGGAGTCTGAATGGGCCATGTTCTCCACCTCTGTTGTTGAAGCAGCGGCCCAGAGCTGCTGCCGCAAGGTGGTCGGTGCATCTCGTGGTGGCAACCCCCGAACCAAGTGGTGGACACCAGTGGTGAGGGGGCCATTAAGCTGAAGAAGGAGTCCTATCAAGGTTGGTTGGCTTGTGGGACTCCCGAAGCAGCTGAGGTGTACCGGCAGGCCAAGCGGAGTGCAGCTCGGGTGGTTGCTGAAGCAAAAACCCGGGTATGGGAGGAGTTCAGTGAGGCCATGGAACAAGACTTTAGGTCAGCCTCAAAGAGACTCTGGCAAACTGTCCGGTGGCTCAGGAGGGAAAAGCAGCTCCCCCTCGACACTGTGTATGGTGCGGATGGGACACTGTTGACTTCGACTGGGGATATCGTCGGGCGGTGGAAGGAATACTTCGAGGATCTCCTCAATCCCACTGATACGCCTTCCACAGAGGAAGCAGGGTTTGGGGACGAGGGGGATGACTCGCCTATCACAGGGGCTGAGGTCACCAAAGTGGTTAAAAATCTCCTTGGTGGCCGGGCACCGGGGGTGGACGAGATTCACCCTGAGTATCTCAAGGCCCTGGATGTTGTTGGGTTGTCATGGTTGACACGCCTCTGCAACATTGCGTGGAGGTCGGGGGCAGTGCCTTTGGCATGGCAAACTGGGGTGGTGGTTCCTCTCTTCAAAAAAGGGGACCGGAGGGTGTGCTCCAACTTTAGAGGGATCACACTCCTCAGCCTCCCTGGGAAGGTCTATGCCTAGGTACTGGAGAGGAGAGTCCGGCCGATGGTCGAACCTCGGATTCAGGAGGAGCAATGTGGTTTTCGTCCTGGCCGTGGCACATCGGACCAGCTCTTTACCCTCTCGAGAATTCGTGAGGGGTCGTGGGAGTTTGCCCAACCAGTTTGCATGTATTTTGTGGACTTGGAGAAGGCATTTGACCACGTCCCTCGTGGATTTTTGTGGGGGGTGCTTCGGGAGTATGGGGTATCGGGCTTGTTGTTACGAGCTATTCGGTCTCTGTACAACCGTTGTGAGAGTTTGGTTCTTATTGCCAGCACTCGGTCGGAGTCATTCCCAGTGAGAGTTGGACTCCGCCAGGGCTGCCCTTTATCACCGATCCTGTTCATAATTTTTATGGACAGGATTTCTTGGCGCAGCCAGGGAATGGATGGTGTCATGCTTGGTGACCACAGGATCTCATCTCTGTTGTTTGCAGATGATGTTGTCCTGTTGGCTTCATCCAGCAATGACCTACAGCTCTTGCTGGGATGATTTGCCACTGAGTGTGAAGCGGCTGGGATGAGAATCAGCACCTCCAAGTCCGAGTCCATGGTCCTCAGCCGGAAAAAGGTGGATTGTCCTCTCTGGGTTGGGGACAGGCTCCTGCCCCAAGTGGAGAAGTTTAAGTATCTTGGGGTCTTGTTCACGAGTGATGGGAAAATGGAGCGAGAGATCGACAGACGGATTGGAGCAGCATCTGCAGTGATGCGGACGTTGTACCGGACTGTTGTGGTGAAGAGGGAGCTTAGTTCTAAGGCAATACTGTCGATTTACCAGTAAATCTACGTTCCTACTCTCACCTATGGTCACGAGCTTTGGGTAATGACCGAAAGAATGAGATTGCGGATACAAGCGGCTGAAATGAGCTTTCTCCGTAGGATTGCTGGACTCACCCTCAGAGATAGGGTGAGGAGCTCAGTCATCCGGGAGAGGCTCAGAGTAGAACCGCTGCTCCTCCACATTGAAAGGAGTCAGTTGAGGTGGTATGGGCATCTGATTCGGATGCCTCCTAGACGCCTCCCACTTGAGGTGTTTCAGGCACGTCCCACTGGGAGGAGACCCCGGGGCAGACCCAGGACTCGGTGGAGAGACTATGTCTCCCAGCTGGTCTGGGAACGCCTTAGTATCCCCTCTGAAGAGCTGGAACAGGTAGCTGGGGAGAGGGAAGTCTGGGCTTCTCTGCTTGAACTGCTGCCTCCGCGACCCGGACCTCCGGAAAAGCAGTAGAAGATGGATGGATGGATGGATGGATGGCTAATGGATGATTAGAAAACCCTTGTGCAATCATGTTAGCACAGCTGAAAACAGTTTAGCTGGTTAGAGAAGCTATAAAACTGACCTTCCTTTGAGCAGGTTGAGTATCTGGAAAAAAATTATTTCAAATACAAATCATTATTTCTAACCTTGTCAATGTCTTGACTATATTTTCTATTCATTTTACAACTCATGGTGGTAAATAAGTGTGACTTTTCATGGAAAACACAAAATAATTGTCTGGGTGACCCCAAACTTTTGAACGGTAGTGTGTATATACAGTATATACGTATATATATATATATATATATATATATATATATATATATATATATATATATATATACACACACACAGTGTGGAGTATTGCAGCTAGATGGACTAAACAGCATAACCGTCTATTAAGTTACCCTACATGGTATGAATATGTACCCATACATACGTATTGTCACCCTCCATAGCGACTGATATTGTCCTAGTTGTATACTGGAGGGGACCATTTGTGAAAGTCTGTTGCATCTTTTGCATTCAATACTATTAGGTCGTCATGTTTTTTTTTTGCTATCTCTGCGAGCAGCCTTGCTTAGGTTATACAGTCTGACTGCCGTAGGTAGGAAGGACCTGCGAAACCTCTTGGTCGCGCATCTAGGATGATGTAATCTACTGCTAAATGAGCTCCTCAGTGCATTCAGTATGTCCTGCATAGGGTGAGACTAGGACTCCAGCAGAGATGACAGTTTAGCCACCATCCTTCTCTCTCCTATCTCCTCCACTGGGTTAAGGTGCTGCCCCAGGACAGAGCTAGCTTTCTTGATTAGTTTGTTCAGTCTCTTCCTATCAGCTGCTGTAATGCCGTTGCCCCAGCAGACCACTCCAAAAATGATGGCTGATGCCACCACAGTGTCGTAGAATGTCTTTAAGAGCACCCCTTGTACACCAAAAGACCTGAGTCTCCTCAGTAGGAAAAGCCTATGCTGTCCCTTCTTGTAGAGTGCGTCGGTATTGTGGGACCAGTCTAGTTTATTGTTCAGATGAACACCCAGGTACTTGTAGGATGTCACCATCTCAATGTCTCTTCCCTGGATGTTCACTGGTGCTGTGAGGGGTTGTCCTTTCCTGCGGCAGTCCACCACCACCTCCTTTGTTTTTCTCGCGTTGACCTGGAGGCAGTTCCGATGGCACCAGTCCACGAAGTCCTGGATAAGTCCTCTGTACTCAGCTTCATCTCCGTTGGAGATGAGGCCGACGATCGCAGAGTCGTCAGAGAACGTCTGTAGATTGCAGTGTGTTGTGTTGGGTGAGACGTCTGCAGTATAAAGGGTGAACAGGAAGGGAGCCAAAACCGTTCCCTGGGGGGGCCCCCGTGCTGCCGATGATCATGTCCGACACACAATCCCGGGTTCTCACAAACTGTTTCCGGTTAGTGAGGTAGTCCAGGATCCATGATGACAGGTGCTGGTTTAATTGAATGTCTTATTAAGACAGCCACTATCTACATCAACATGCATATTAAAATCCCCTACTATAATTATTGATTATAATGATATAATTTCAGCACTAAATAAGGTAAAAATTCGGCAAATTCGGATAAAAACGCTGAGTAGACTGAGGGAGGATGGTAAACTATGGCAAAGAAAATTGGGTTTAAGCTAGGATTGCTAACATGGCCCATACTGAGGACCAGGCCCTCAAAGGAATTAAAACATAATTTTTCTTCACAATAACTAGTAATTTAGAATGGAAAATTGCCGCTACTCCACCTCCACAACCAGAACTTCTGAGATTATGGTTGTGGGATTATGGCCCTCCTCTTTAGCACAGGAGGAGGAGGGATCCCTCATTGACCAAGGTTGAAGATCGACTATGACGGGATCACGGTCCTTCAGGTTCACTTTACTTTATTTGTACCCGTAGGTAGATTTGTTTTGCAGTCAGGTGACATCCATATTTACAAACCACAATTACATTCAACATGAACACAAACACAGGCGCACATGAAGCTGACTATAAACATGATAAAAGTACTCAAGGCTCAACCAATCGGGACATAAAACAAAGAGATAAGAGAAAAAAAAACAAAAAACAAGGAGATAAGAGAGAAGGGTCATATTAAAAAGTTAAAGACTAGTCAGAGAGGTTAAAAACTCAAAAGTCTAAAACCCATTAAAAGATTTAGAACCCAAATAAAAAACCTACAAAACTAAGTAAATATAAAATAAAGTTAATAAATAGGTAACTAAATTATGTACAATATATTGCTACATCTTGTTCAACTCTTTAACAGCAGCAGGAGCAAAGCTGTTTTTGTAGAGCTGGGTTTTACATTTTGGGACAGCAAACCTCCGTCTGGAGGGAAGAAGCTGAAAGTGGCAGTGCAAAGGGTGGGAGTTATCATTTAAAAGGTCAGGAGTTCCTGGCAGCGGAAGGCAAATTACAGAGCTGTGTGGAGGAATCTGATCAGACCTAAATGAACAGTCATTGTCGCCCCCAACAGACTGCTATGATGATGATGAGCTATCCTCTGTACCTGTCTGGTGTACAGGGATGACAGGCTCAGCTGTGACTCACCAAGCAAGCGACTGGACCATCTAACTACCTGATTCAAGGATTTCCTCTGTTTCAGTTTTATCTGACCAAACCATGACACTAAAGAAAAGGATAAAACAGATTCAATAAAAGCCCGATAAAACACTGTCATTATGGTTCAGTCAGTTTGGAAGCATGCAAGTTTCCTTAAACAATGCAAACGTTGCTGACCCTTTTTGCACACCCTTTCCCAGTTCTCTTCAAAGTTTAAATTACTATCAATAATCGTCCCAAGATATTTGTAGGATTGTACACATTCAGTGGTCTGGCCTTTTAGTACAGTGACTTCGTGCCTGGGAGTTTTCCTCCTAAAGTCAATAATCATATCTTTTGTTTTTGTTGTATTCAGCTGCAGGTAGGAATCCTCATACCAGTGAACAAAATCATCAACTACTGGGCCGTTTCCACTCTCACCATCCTGGAGGAAACTGACAACAACTGAATCATCAGCATACTTTATAATGTGTCTGTTGTCATGTCTGCTCCAACACATGTTTGTGTACAGGATGAAGAGTAGTGGTGACAACACACACCCCTGCGGAGAGCCAGTAGAAGAACACTTTTGGTCAGACAATGTACCATTGACCCTTACTCTCTGTGTCCTGTTGGTTAAAAAATCCAGAATCCAACCCACCAGATTATTGCTCAAATCAAATTGTTGCAGGAGCCTTTCAACTAAAATATGAGGTTGGATTGTATTAAAAGCCGAAGAAAACTCCACAAATAAAAGCCTGGCGTGTGTCCCATTAAAATCCAGATGTTCAAAAAGCATGTTAAACAGAGTGACAGTGGCATCCTCCACTCCTCTGTGAGGCCTATAGGCAAACTGCAAAGGATTCAATGCATGCTCAATCTGCTTTAGGACCTCAAATCTGACCAGTTTTTCAAAAATTTTCATTAAAATTGAATTCAAAGCAACTGGTCTAAAATCATTTACCATTTTAGGACAGCTGAATTTTGGAACAGGGACAACCACAGCATCTTTTCAGATCTTAGGCACATGTTGTGTCTGTAAGGATTTATTGAAAATGTAATGAAATACAGGACTCAGTTCATGTGCACAGGACTTTACCAAGTGCCCACATACAGTATATTATCAGGGCCCTGACTTTTGTTCACTTTTACAGCACAGAATGTCCTTTTAACATCCTGCACCTTAATATTAAAATGCTGATTGTTTTTGAGTTTCTGTTTCAAATCTTGGGTTTCTGTGCTAAAATCAAAGGAGTCAAAATGACCATAAAAACAATTAAGAGCATTAGCCAGCTCTGTGTCTGAATTAAAACCATCTAAAAATACGATTACTGTGCTCTGTCCTCTGAAGGCCTGCAATTGTTTTCATACTGGCCCAGGCTGAACAAAGTTTCTTTGTTGCCATCTTTCTTTCCAACTCTGATTTATAATTCTGTTTTGCTCTTAAAATTTTGGCCTTCAGCTCTTTTGTGGCAACCTGCAGCTCAGAAACAGACACCTGTTTAAAGGCAAGTGCTTTCCTCTGTATGCAGGATTTAACTGATTTTGTAACCCATAGCTAGTTGTTGGGATATATTTTGACACGTTTACATGGAACAATCATGTCTCTGCAGAAAGCCATGTATGAGCATGTCACGTCCACTAAAGAGTCCAAATCATCTCCACAGGACACTGTGTACACCTCCCAGTCCGTACAGTTAAAGCATTCCTGGAGGCAGTGCACTGAATCCTCTGTCCACACATTTATGTCTCGGGTCTTTGCCTTGTCTCCTCTGAGAGCAGTTTTATATGTGGGCAGCAAATGTACACAGTTGTGATCTGAGGATCCTAAAGGAGGAAGGGGAATAGATTTATAGGCCCTCTCTATGGATCCATAGCACAGGTCCAATGTCTTTTTTCGCCTGGTTGGGCAGGAGACATAATGATAAAAGTTTTTTTAAGTGTCTTCTTTAGAGATACATGGTTAAAATCCCCAAGAATAAAATTTGCAGTCTCTGGGGAAATTGACTGCAACTGCTGTACCACATCAAAGATGGTGCTGGAGGCGGAGGCAGCATCCGCCCTCGGGTGAATGTATACAGTCGTTATGAAAAGTTGGGGGAACTCGCGGGGCAGATAAAGGGGGCGTAGTGACACGGACAGAAGCTCCACATCTGGTGTACAGATGCGCTCTCTCACCGTGACAGATGTACAGTACTGTTTATTAATACACAAACATACGCTGCCCTCCTGACCCCGTTACCGCTTCCTGCCGATCCGAGCAAAGTGGGGCTACAAAGCCGTCAATCCACAGGTCTGCATCCCGGTCATGCGCCGTAAGCCACGTCTCTGTGTAAGCCATGACACAGCAGTTCTTGAAATCCTTCTGATATCATACATTCCCTTGAATTTCATCCACTTTATTTCTCAGGGATTGTACGTTCCCCATAATAATGGAAGGAAGAGGAATGCGGTTAAGCTGACGCCTCCTTGGGTTTAATCTTACGCCTCCACGCTTTCCCCGTTTCCTCCTTTTGTCTCTCTTTTCATCGCTGTGTCCATGAAAATCTCTTAAAATAAAGTTCAGCAGTTGCGGCACAGACTCAAACACAGATGCTGCATTATCCATGTTTAAATGCAGTAACATTGGCAATTAGCATTAGCCAATCTGGCCGTTGGCGCAGATTGGCTGCCACGTTTACGTCAGCCTGCCCCAGGGCAGCTGTGGCTGCAGAAGTAGCTTGCCACTACCACTGTCTGTCTGGAGTGAATGAATAATGTACCTATTTGTAAAGCGTCTTTGAGTATATATGATAAAGCGCTATATAAAACCGATGCATTATTATTACTATTATTATTATTATTATTATTATTATTATTAACATGTCTCTGGAATACTGTATTCTTCCGGCGTGACCCCGATCATGCTTACCTTCAAAACAAAGAGCCGGTAGGAAAGAAACAACAGTGCAAAAACAAGAAGGAAATCCATACTGATGGAACCGGGGAGCTCTTCGTTTTATAGTCCACAAACATTCAAGGTCAAAAACAGCACAGAGAATTACGTTAAAACACATTAAAGTGCATAAAAACAGAGACACAGACATAGAACTTTTTTCACCCTCTGCCGGTTGCTGCGTGCGCATGTGCCCCATGTCCTTGCGAGCAGCGGGACGACCAGAGGCGGTTCCAGGTGGAGCCTGACTGAATGGAGGCGCACCGGCGTAGGTCAGTTTATACCTGGAGGCACCCTTGGGAGCGGCGGCTGCCAGTGGCGGAGAGGAGACAGCACAGCAGGGGCCCTGATGTTAAATGGCAGAGATTCCTGGAGAGAGATCCATCCAAGGACTAAGGGTTTTGTGTGTGTTTTGTTTTACCTTAGTCCTGTTTGTATGTAGTTGTTATTACTTGGTCCCCTGATAAATTAAAAAAAAAAAAGAAGTTAACAGAGGAAGTGTTGTGGACTGATTTTGGGTGTTTATATTTTTAAATTTTTATAGCCAGGATGGTGGTGGATTAGTAGTTTGTGAACAGTGTATGGTAAGACTGAGCACACTATTAGTTGGTTTGAATAATTCTAATTGAATACCCAACACAGTTTTATGTTATGAGTGCCCATTGTGGGGTGGGTGTTTGGGTGGGGGCCGCCTATAGTGTGTAGATACATTATCTATTGTGATATTGTATGTCCTGATTAGGTATTGATGTTTGGGGATTGTTTTAGCTAGAAACACAGCTTTATTTTGTTTAAGTTGGACTGTTCTATCTGGCGGCAGAATAATCCGCCCAGCCATGTAGGGGCCGCTGGTAGTCTACCCGGCCCCCCAGCCTTGGTTGTATGAATGGATAGGAGTTTGTTTCTTTGGTACATATTTTCTTTCCCTTTTAGAATGTGAGTCAGAAACAAATTAGGGAGGGTTATTTGTGTGCTTGGCATTTTTTTTTAAAGGGGGGGAGGTGCTAGATATGGAAAAGGCTGATAGCAGTAAGATGACGGCCGGGTTGGACGTGGAATAAACTGGGGTGGCTGACTACCGGTTTCCAGTGGTGACGCCACCCGTGGTATAAAGGAGGTGGACGGAAGAGGCTAATCCTCTTTCATCGTGGGAGCCACCTGGCATGCAGGCGAGTGCCGTAAACCTTATTGTAAATAGTTGGCATCCTGAAAAAACACATGTTAACCAAGTTACCAGTGCCTCATTATTCCTATAATTATGGACACAACACTCACACTATCACTCTCCTTCACATTCTCTTACATTCAGTCAGACTCATTCACCTTCACCCAATCTCATACTTGTTCACTCTTGCTCATACTCTCCTTTATACTCCAACTACTAGTGATGGCCAGATGAGGCTTTCTGGAGGACTTGAGGCCTTTCATCAAAATGGCTCATATAGACGTGGCCTCATGTGAAACTTCATTTTCTCTACTAGGCCATCTAGTGGACAAAACATATACAACATGCAGCTTTTGACAAGGGTGTTATTGGTTTATGTATTTTTCATTTCAATAAATACACTGTCTTTTAAGAAATCATCATCATAGCAGTCTGTCGGGGCGACAATAACTGTTTCATTTAGGTTTGATCAGATTCCTCCATGCAGCTCTGTCTCTCGCCCTCCGCTGGCCAGGAACTCCTGACTTTGTTAACCCGGGTGACGTCCGAGCAGGTATGAGTTGCTTTCTGACCGACCATTTCATGACACTGCTTGCAAAGTATGTGAGTACCGCTAGCTTTTCCTGGACTAGCATCACATTCTTGGCAGATTGAGGTATTATCAGTGGCAAGTACAGGCCAAGACAAACTGACCTAGTATCTGTTGCAGTGACTGACCAGATGATAGGTTTCTTTATCTCTGCTCTTTGTGTAGTGCATGTCACGATGCACCGACTGGCAAAAGTACACCACAGACTGTGACAGATATGGTTTTTAGTTCTGCCAGGACGTCCAGTTTCACCCTTCACACCATCGGAAGGGTGGGGTTGCCAGTTGAGTCGCCCACGGCCCGACCCATGAGACAAGTAGTACCAGTTTTCATGGTTATCCGGTAGCAAGCAAACCAATGCCTGACCTGACATCATTTAACATGTCAGGTCAGGCATCATTTAAGAAATATCAGTGATTGAAAAAGAAATATCAATGATCATAAGGGGAAAAAAGAAATAAAACTAAGGTGACTATAGTGAATGTGATTGTGATACTTATCAAATTTTATTAAGAAATAATACATTTTCAACAGTCTTATACTGTCTTTCACAGTGCATTCACCTCTGTCCTTATTGTCATGCAGGACACAATAGTGCCTCAGCATAATGATATGTTATTGTTATATCCAAGCTTTTTCAAACACAACAGATGCTTCACCTAGCAAATAAAAACAAATCCACTGGAACGTGATCCCCAGCACTCCAAATGCAAGACAGACATTTTACCTCTAGGCTACCACTTAGTGACAGACAGGTAAGGCTTCCCTGAAGACTTGAGTCTTTCCATCAAAATGGTTCATATTGACAAATCCTTGTGAAACTTCATTTGCTCGACTAGGCCCTGTAGTCAACAAAAAATATATAGCATGCAAATTTTTACAAGGGCATTATTGGGTTAGTGTGCATTTTTTCAATTTCAATAAATGTGCTGTTTTTTTAGAAATATCGATGATCATATGGGAAAAAGGAAACAATAAAACTGGTTTGACTCCAGCGAATGTGCCTGTGTTACTTGGTGTGCTTGTACTACTTATCCATTTTTATTTAAGAAATAATAAATTTTCAAAATCTTATACTTTCTTTCCTAGTATATTAAACTCTTGCCTTATCCTCATGCAGGAAACAATGGCAACAGTGCCTCAGCATAATGATACATAATATTGATCCAAACACAACAGACATTTCACCTTGCAAATAAAAATAAAATTACAAAAATGACCTTGCTGGGATCCAAACTCAGGACTCTGGCGCGTAGAACAGCCAATGTAGCTAAATTAGCTAAATTAAAAATGTAGCTAAATTAAAAAAAAAAAAAAGCAAGATGACGCCCACCGTTGGTGAACGCCTTTGCTCGTTCCGCTCCTGAATGCTGACATTTGTCCTTTTCCGCATTGTTGCTGTTCTTTCAACAGTCCATGGAGGTCATGCACTGCTAACATAAGACCGACAGACACTACCGAATATCGCCAAGTCAAACAGCCACACGGAGTTTATTGGCTTTATACCACCTGATCTGCAATTTATCGCCTGCCCCCACAGTGACAATCAGCACCTCCTGGAAGGCCCCGAAGCACCGAGCCTGCATGAGCATGCTGACCACAAGAGAGTGCCTCGGAGGTGGGGCCAAAGGCACCGAAGGCGAGGCAAGAGAGGAGGGCTACATGCTAGGGTAAAGGCTTGCTCCAGCCGGCCACAGTCTCTTTATGGCAAATTTTGGAAAATAAGCTAGATGAACTAAGAGCAAGGATTGAAGACCAGCGGGAGATAAGAGAGTGCTGTGCCCTAATTTTCTGTGAGACCTGTATTTCAGACAGAGTCCCAGAGAGTGCTATTCAGCTACAGACACACTCAACACACCGGACAGACAGAACAGGAGACTATGGTAAGACGAGGGGAGGGTGTGTGTGTGTGTACTTATAAACCACTCATGGTGTGGAGATGTACAGACCATTTACAAGCACTGCTTGCCTGACATGGAGTTTTTACTGCTGAAATGTCATCCCTATCATCTACCGAGGGAATTTACCGCTGTGCTTTTGGCTGCTGTATACATTTATCCATAGAGCAACTACACAGTAGCAATAAACAAACTCCATGATGTCATCAGCGCAGTAGAGACGAAACATCCTCATGCTGTTTTTATTGTTGCTGGCGACTTTAACCAGTGCAATTTATGGACTGTACTCCCAAAATATTACCAGCATGTGGACATTCCCACCCACAATGAAAGCACATTGGATCATGTTTATTCCAACATCCTGCGGCACCCTGCCCCCACTTCGGACAGTCAGATCCCATCTCATTGTTTATGTACCCAGCCTACAGACCACAGCTGAAACAAAGAAACCCAGTTATTAAGCAAATTAAGCGCTGGACTCTAGAGACTTAGAACACCCTTCAAGACTGTTTTGCCTGCACAGACTGGGATGTGTTTAACCTCTTGCGCTCCGGGGTACCGCAGCCGGCCACATCTGTGCGTCCTAGTACGCCCTCGTGCGCACTAGGACGCACACTGTGTATTCTAGTGCGCACTGAAAAGAAAAAAAAAAGCTGCATTTCTGTTCTTCCACTCCAGACACAGCTGCGAACAGAAAGCCAAAGGAGTGCTTTGATTGGTTTAGATTTGATTGACCTCTCATTCGACTAATAAGAGCCTTGAATTGGGTTTCTGAAACCTTGAAGAACCAATGACTGAAAACCTAGCAAGAAGGACCCGCCTACCAACAGCTGCAAATACAACGAGCCAATTGAAGCAGAAAAGTTCGACGATGGAAAGCGTGCGTAAAATCTGTTTTGTGTAAGCCGCTGTGTGTAACGGTAGTGTTCGCCAGTCGTTTTTTATTACTACTGTTCTTATTTGTTTTGAAAAATTGTTCGCCAAAACCGCAATCATGGAAGCGCAAAACCGCAATAATGGAATCATGTTTGACCGAGTCGCGTGACCAGTATGAGTGCAACAAGCGCACCAGCGTCATGTTCATCTGACAATGAGGAAGATATGTTCGCCAGCGACACTGCTGTTGTGGACAGGTAAGTGTTATAAGCTAAATTATTCTTTATCCCTGAAAATAGTAATCAAAATGATTTTTGACCGATCGGTAAATTACAACTGTGCGTCATCGCCACATGACGGACCGCCGTGCGCCGAGAACGGTCCCCCCCCCCACTACTCTTCTGTAGCGGGGGGGGGGGAGTTGTTATCCTCTACATTGCAAATATTTTAGAACAACTGTGGGTCATTGCCACATGACGGACCCGCTACAGAGGAACGCGGCGCACAGACCGACCGTGCGCCGCGCTCCTCTGTAGCGGGGGGGAGGGGGAGTTGTTATCCTCTACATTGCAGATATTTTAGGATAATTTTTGGCATGCTTCTTTGTGTGTGGGGGCTTGTTTATTCATTCATTCATTCATGAATGAATAAACAACCCCCTCCACACAGACACACACAGCCCTGAGAGTCACCTTTCATTAGAGCCCAAGATGAAGCTTCTATATTGAATCATTCAAAAGTTACAGACGTTTTTCCACACTGTGCCATTTGGCACCATTTGGCACAGTTCAAAAACGCCTGGGAACAACCTGACAAAAAAGCTGTGCAATATATTCATTTTTTGTGGTATTGTTACCAAATTTTGACCTCAGCTGGATAACACTTGGTTCTCCATTTCTGTTGTGTTTTCCAGCCAGTATCTGAAGCTGTGTGTTATTTGCAAGCATCTGTATCCATAAAAACACCCAGGCGAATTTTATTTTCTTCAAGTTCAGTATGTTTAGATGACTGTTACTCAGTGGCAGAAGCACTTAGAGAGATTATGACTGTTTTGCCAAAAAATTCAAAGTGTTTTCTTTTAAATGAGACCAACCGCATGAAGATGCTGCAAAGGGTTGAGGAACAGCTTTTGATTTACTTTGGGTATGTTATTTTTAGGCGTTTTTAGGAAAATTGACCAGAGTGCAAGGGGTTAAAGCTGCAGCCACCCGATAGGACTCTTCTGTAAACATACAGAATTATAAGATAAGATAAGCCTTTATTAGTCCCACAATGGAGAAATTCCAGGATTGCAACAGCACAGGGATAGCTAATTATGCTGAATATGTGACTGGGTACATCAGCATGTGCGTTGATACCATCGTACCAACCATACAGGTCAGGAAGTTCCTCAACCAGAAGCCCTGGATCAACAGTAAGGTACAGTGGGGTAAAAAAGTATTTAGTCAGCCACCAATTGTGCAAGTTCCCCACTTAAAAGATGAGAGAGGTCTTCAATTTTCATCATAGGTATACCTCAACTATGAGAGACAAAATGAGGAAAAAAAAATCCAGAAAATCACATTGAAGGATTTTTAAAGAATTTATTTGCAAATTATGGTGAAAAATAAGTATTTGGTCAACAACAAAAGTTCATCTCAATACTTCGTTATATACCCTTTGTTGGCAATGACAGAGGTCAAATGTTTTCTGTAAGTCTTCACAAGGTTTTCACACACTGTTGCTGGTATTTTGGCCCATTCATCCATGCAGATCTCCTCTAGAGCAGTGATGTTTTGGGGCTGTCACTAGGCAACACGGACTTTCAACTCCCTCCAAAGATTTTCTATGGGGTTGAGATCTGGACACTGGCTAGGCCACTCCAGGACCTTGAAATTCTTCTTACGAAGCCACTCCTTCATTGCCCAGGCGGTGTGTTTGGGATCATTGACATGCTGAAAGACCCAGCCACGTTTCATCTTCAATGCCCTTGCTGATGGAAGGAGGTTTTCACTCAAAATCTCACAATACATGGCCCCATTCATTCTTTCCTTTACACGGATCAGTCGTCCTGGTCCCTTTGCAGAAAACAGCCCCAAAGCACGATGTTTCCACCCCCATGCTTCACAGTAGGTATGGTGTTCTTTCTCCTCCAAACACGACAAGTTGAGTTTTTACCAAAAAGTTCTATTTTGGTTTCATCTGACCATATGACAGTCTCCCAATCCTCTTCTGGATCATCCAAACGCTCTCTAGCAAACTTCAGACGGGCCTGGACATGTACTGGCTTAAGCAGGGGGACACGTCTGGCACGGCAGGATTTGAGTCCCTGGCGGCATAGTGTGTTTCTGATGTAGCCATTGTTACTTTGGTCCCAGCTCTCAGCAGATCATTCACTAGGTCCCCCCGTGTGGTTCTGGGATTTTTGCTCACCGTTCTCGGGATCATTTTGACCCCACAGGGTGAGATCTTGCGTGGAGCCCCAGATCGAGGGAGATTATCAGTGGTCTTGTATGTATTCCATTTTCTAATAATTGCTCCCACAGTTGATTTTTTCACACCAAGCTGCTTACCTATTGCAGATTCAGTCTTCCCAGCCTGGTGCAGGTCTACAGTTTTTTTCTGGTGTCCTTTGACAGCTCTTTGGTCTTGGCCATAGTGGAGTTTGGAGTCTGACTGTTGTGGTTGAGGTTGTGGACAGGTGTCTTTTATACTGATAACAAGTTCAAACAGGTGCCATTAATACAGGTAACAAGTGGAGGACAGAGGAGCCTCTTAAAGAAGAAGTTACAGGTCTGTGAGAGCCAGAAATCTTGCTTGATTGTAGGTGACCAAATACTTATTTTCCACCATAATTTGCAAATAAATTCTTTAAAAATCAGACAGTGTGATTTTCTGGATTTTTTTTTTCTCATTTTGTCTCTCATAGTTGAGGTATAACTATGATGAAAATTGGAGACCTCTCTCATATTTTACCTGGGAGAACTTGCACAATTGGTGGCTGACTAAATACTTTTTTGCCCCACTGTACGTCAGATGTTGCGTGCTCGCTCGTGCATTTAAATCAGGCTGTGAAGTTGAGTACAAAGCTGCAAAGTATGGACTGAGAGAGGCTATAGCAACAGCCAAGAGGCAGTACATTGAAAAGCTGGACAGCCTTTACTCCACTCCTGACCCTGGGGTGCATGTGGCAAGGCCTGCAACACATCACAGACTACATGAGGACCAACAGCAGCACCACTAGCTCTACAGACAGCCTGCCGGATGATCTCAACATCTTTTACACCCACTTTGAGACAACCAGAAACAGCACAGAGAAAAGACACACACTCCCGCAACTCCCCCCCTCCCATCCCCCTCTGAGTCTCACCAGTCCAGGTAAACAAAGCACTGAGAAATATCAACCCCCGTAAGGCAGCAGGACCAGAAGACATACCTGGGCAAGCCCGGAGAGCTGATTGACATTTTCACAGCAATCCTCAACCTCTCCGTCAACCAGAACATAGTCCCCTCCTGCTTCAAAACGACAACCATTATCCCCCTCCCCAAAAGGAGCCCGTCGACCTGTCTGAATGATTACAGACCGGTAGCACTTACTCCAATCATCATGAAGTGCTAGCCAGGATACAAAGACTGTTGAACATCTGCTCTAAGTTGGTGGGCCACTTAATGGAGAGTGGATTTTTCCAGAGCAGTACTGATTACTGTCTGAGACTGGCATAAAAGATCCCTGTGGATCCATCGCATGTCTTGTATGAGGAGTATCAGCTTCTGCCCTCTGGGAAATGTTTTAGGATACCAAGAAGCAAAAAGAATAGACATAAGTATTCCTTCATTCCATGCTCCACAGTTTTATTGAATAAACAGTGGAGTATAAAGAGATGACATTTTCCTTTTCCCCTACCATTGCACACACATAGGTACACATACATACATCTACACATGCAGCCACGCATAAATGTATACACACATACATAACATAGGATTTCTCTTTCCCTTTCCCCATCCATCTCCCAATTTGGATTGGACTGTGTCTTGGTGTTTTTGGTTATGAGTCTTTTATGTGTTTTGTTTTTCATGTATTTTAATGAACGGGTTTTGCAATACAAATTTCCGTCTAAACGAACAATAAAGATCTTTTCTATCTATCTATCTATCTATCTATCTATCTATCTATCTATCTATCTATCTATCTATCTATCTATCTATCATGCACAATCTACTGGTACTATCGTTACAGAAATAAATTGTAATTATACACTGCTCGTTGCACAATGCTCATTTGCACACTGTACATACGTAGGTTCATGCCATCTCAGGTTCACATCATCTCTGATATCAATATACCACTATCATTTTAGTCATCCACTGAATTTTCAGTTTCATTCCTCTACTGCCTAACTGTGTGCTGGTGTGTATGTTATTAGCATCCATTAGTATTAGGATTGAGTTATTGTGTTAGTGTGTCATGACCTGTTAGAATTGTTGTTTCTGTACCTTCTACCTTGGCATTAATTCGGAGAGTAAAGTAAGAATTTCATTGCTCAGTATATGTAGCATTAATTAACTGTGCACATGATAATAAAGCCTTTGAATCTTGAATGTAGCAAACGAAAAAAAAAAAAATTCTTTCTTCACTGAGTGGCAGTAGAAAATCGGAAACGTAATGCCAGCAAAACACTAGAATTTTATGGTGTTACATTTGGAACTTTTTTCTCCTCAATTTGCAGTTTTTTTCCTGAAAATTTGCAACTTTTTTCTGAAAATCTGAAACTTTTTCTTGCAACTTTGAAACATTTTCTTGCAGTTTTGCATTTTTTTAACTCAAAAATTTTAAACTTTTTTTTAGCATACACAAAGAAAATCAAATTCTTACTTCACCGAGTGGCAGGAGAAAATTTGAAACGTGAATTTTAAGAGGTTAACCATGTCCAGAAGTGGTGACGACTTCTTTGGACAAAAAGACCATCAGATTGTCATCAGTTCCAAGCCCACAAAGCCATGGTCGGTGATGGTATGGGGTTTTGTCAGTGCTTTTGGCAAAGGAATTTTTTTGAGTTTTTGATGGAAGCACTAATGCAATGAAGTACATTGTGATCTAAGATCAGCAATTACTCAAAAAAAAAATAGAAAGAAATTTTGTGTTGCTGAGTTTTTGTGGGGTATTTTGTGTGTCATTATTCATTTTGAGGGGAAAATGGAGCGAGAGATCGACAGACGGATTGGAGCAGCATCTGCAGTGATGCAGACGTTGTACCGGTCTGTTGTGGTGAAGAGGGAGCTTAGTTCTAAGGCAAAGCTGTTGATTTACCAGTCAATCTACGTTCCTACTCTCACCTATGGTCACGAGCTTTGGGTAATGACCGAAAGAACGAGATCGCGGATACAAGCGGCTGAAATGAGCTTTCTCCGTAGGATTGCTGGACTCACCCTCAGAGATAGGGTGAGGAGCTCAGTCATCCGGGAGAGGCTCAGAGTAGAACCGCTGCTCCTCCACATTGAAAGGAGTCAGTTGAGGTGGTATGGGCATCTGATTAGGATGCCTCCTGGACGCCTCCCACTTGAGGTGTTTCAGGCACGTCCCACTGGGAGGAGACCCCGGGGCAGACCCAGGACTCGGTGGAGAGACTATGTCTCCCAGCTGGTCTGGGAACGCCTTGGTATCCCCTCTGAAGAGCTGGAGCAGGTGGCTGGGGAGAGGGAAGTCTGGGCTTCTCTGCTTGAACTGCTGCCTCCGCGACCTGGACCTCCGGAAAAGCGGTAGAAGATGGATGGATGGATGGATTATTCATTTTCTAATGACGGCACCAAGATGCTGATGCCTCTGTGCCAGAGCCTCGGTGGAGGTTTGCGTTCTCGGATCATCACCAAAATGTTATGAGTTCCTGTCTAGCCTAAGACAACCTCTGGTAAAAATTTCATCCAAATCCATCCAGTAGTTTTGGAGTACACACATACACAGTGAAAATAATCTGCAGTTCACATGCCCGTATTGTCGGTGGTAGCCAAAAGCCACCAAACTGATTTGAACAGCTGCAATCGAAACACTAAAGAAGAGCACGGTGGAAGACGTTTTAAATGGTAGAGCTGATGGAGGTACATGAATACAATGACAATCAAGACAAACAGGAGCCTTTGCTGTTTAGTGGCAGAGGAAGCAAACAGATGTGCAAAAAGATGGACATTTGTTCATCCAGTATTCATGAACTGCTCAGTACTTCCCTCTGGTGGGAATATCCAGGCTCATGCACAGTTTACTGCGAACATTTTGTGCAAGAGAAATGTTGGGACTTGCAGTTTTTAGTGAGTTTTTAATGAGTTTTACCTAGCTCTTCCTCTGCAAAACTAAACAGCAAAATCAGCGTGAAAACAATTGATGTGATGAATAAATGGTCTATTTGCTGAAGATGTGTTTTTTTTTTTTTTTTTTTTTTTTTTTTTTTCCGGTAACCACTATTTTAAAACAGTTCAGCTCCTTGCACTGTAAAAAAAAAACAAAAAAAAAACCTCCATGTTGTGCTGTAAAAAAGTCACACTGCCTCTGGTGGCTCGGCGTAGTTATTACAATACCTGTTTTCCGGGCTCCATTGACAGTACATGTGAGTTAAATTTGTGTTTATATCGAAAACAAAGAATTATCTCAGAATTTTGACAAATTGAAAGTCAAGAAAATATGGCGATACAATGATACAGGCCTTTAGTTGCACTTAATTTTGACCAGGCGAGCTGAAACAGACAGGCGAAAAGACAGACAGACAGATACAACCACAGACACATTTAGTGATTACCGTATGCCTCCGTTTTCACTGAGGCATAATAAAGTCCAGTCTTCATCCAGATTCATTGTTGTGGTTACAGCCTGGAAGTTTCCCTGCCCTTTCCAGATACAGCAGAGGCAACCCAAGACTACTGGGCAAATGAAATCAGACTGTAATGGTGTTCGCCCAACACTGGACACTGGGGCTCACTGTGAAGTAGCTCACTACTGTACAAACCAGATTGCACCCAAATTTCAATGACAGCACTTCCATTATAATGACAATTGTCCTGAAAGCCTTCCATCTCAGCTGGTTAACCTGCACTTTGTCTCTGCTCCCCTCCCCTGGTTGTGGATGATTCAGAACAAAGAGAACAGAAATGCTGCAGAATAATAAGATGATTAAAAGTAGGGGCATGAGGGAGGAACTCGTGAAGAGTGTGAACTCGCAGCCAATTGTGACGAGATTCATAAAACCAGACGCCATCGGGCAAAGCAGCCAAATGCTAATGGTGCTGATGTATCTGATGCAGAGTCTCCCCCCCCGCCCCCTGCCTCAGTCTCATGTATGTAAAGGGGAAAACAACAGCCAGGTACTGCTCCACACAGGTCAGGATGGACCAGACCATCTGCGCATTCAAGGGGAAGTAACAAATGATGATCCCCCCCCCTTTTCACCACAGTGCGACCAGTGAAGCTGCACCAATCAACTCCATGACAGCCAAGCTGTAGGTGTAGAAGTCAGTGTGACTCATGGGTTCTCCTGAAGAATGCCGCGGTTTCCAATGCTGGAATCCCAGATGGAGCACCGTGACAGAGGTGGGAAGTACAATTATGCTGACGAAGCTGAACGCAGAGTCCATATATGCAGTAATGGCAAAGCAAGAATCTAACAGGGAGAAGTTTGAGGCCTGGGGAGGATGGGAGTCACTGGCAGAGTAGTTGACCACCACTTTTGGACAGAAGGAGTTTGAAAGGAGAGGCATTAAAGGCATTAAAAAAATAGACAAGGTATCGTTTGATTTTTGGGTAAAAAGTAAAATGCCAACTCATTAGTGGCACTAAAACATAATCCTGTGGAGAGTGTGGGAAATGAGGAGGCATGTTTACGGACAGACGAAGTTTATTAACACTCTTACATCAGTCATACGCAGAAAAAAGCATGATACAGCCAAGCACAGTTCTCCTTATATCCCAACAGATCATCTCACCTCTGCATGACATTTCACATCACACTGCATAACATCTAACAACACAATACATGCCCCTTGAGCCCCTGTCTCCTTCTTCTTGCCAACTCCCCATGACGCCCCTGACTATTGTCCTCTTATGTTTAACCGCTGCATCCTGACTGAGACGCTGTCTGACTCCCCTAGCCTCTACAAAATGCATTTTGTGTCTGCTACAATCCAACATATAAGATAAGATAAGATAAGATAAGATAAGATAAGCCTTTATTAGTCCCACAGTGGGGAAATTCCAGGATTGCAACAGCATAGGGATAGCAACACTCAGAGCAACAATCAGAAGGCAAGAAAAAACAACATCTAGTAAACATATGTCCATATAACTATAAATGTATATATATAGACACACAGTGCAGAGCATTATGGCTGGTGGATGTGCAGCAGAAAGTCTAAGCTCTCTCACCGCGGATGCAGCGGGCCAGCTGGAAGTCTTTGGGCATGATGGTGACCCCCTTAGCGAAGAAGAGACCACCAGGTGGGTCTCGCTGGTCTCCTGCAGAGCCATGACGGCGAAACTCAGGAAACGCAGGACGGTCTCTAAAGTGGTTATAGTAAAAGTTCATCATTGGGTGTGTTTGGTTGACTCACGTCAGTTGTAAAAAATGATTAGAATTTAATAATGACTACTTTTATTATGCTTATACAATGTTTAAGGTATTCACAATATTCATTTGCACATTTTCAGCCCAAATGTAATGCGCTGAGAAGTGATGCATGTGCCCACAGAGGGAAATATTGCACAGTAAGTTGGATTGTTGCACAGTGACGGCTATTATTCCTATATTTTTATAGTGACACATTTAGATCCAAATACCAGTTAACAGTAAAAACAATTTTCCTCTACAAAGTAATTAATAAGAATAAATAAATAAATTAATAAAAATAAAAAAAATACTTTTAATGTAACTGAAATACTGCGTGGAATTTCTATCACTGTAATACATTTTTTCATGACACTTAATTGCAATGGAAATATTATTTATACTACCACTAATTAAACAAGGGTAGTATTAGTGAAATCTGCACTGCATAGCTTTTGCAGTGCAGATTTGGATCTGCACTGCAAATAAAAACAATAATCAAATCAATTACTCACCTTGCAAAAGCAATGACTGGCAAATTTCCTTCTCACCAGCCTTTGCTTTGAGTGAAGTCAAAATACTAGATCATCATTTCAGGAGGGTTTGCAGAATGTAATGCTTGCATCTGGAGTGTTTTCTACTGTATTGGTGCGGTCGGGGCTACGTCACTTCCGGTTAGTAACACATCGCCGCCATCTTAACTCGGTGAAAACAAACCTGTTACCAAGCCTTGTCTAGTGCAGTGTTTTGACCTTTTGTCATGGCCTGTGACTACATAGAAAAGCTTGATGAGTCAGCCAGGCTACGTTATCAGGAGAAACTGACAGCAAGTGGACTGACAGATTGCCCATACAAGCTACCAGCCGGAAAATGGGTTAATGACCCGACCAGGTGGCCAGATGTGCAGTGGCCGGACGTGTACAGCTACTTGATCAACACCCCTGGTAAGCATATTTGCTTCGACCCATATTAACATGATTAACCCTCTTACATGTTTTGAATGTTTTTAAGGAAAGGCCCCTATGGGTAACATGACCAATCCATTAAATATCAGGGCAGAACAGGAGTAATTCTTAAAAGAAATAATTAAATGATCCAGGGATCTTGAAAATCATGAAAATATGGTATATTCTCAAGACCCTGAGTTTCAAGTATTCAACTATTGTTGTCAAATGCAAAGTTGGCCCAACAGGTCTTGTTAAGTAATTGAACAATTAAGGCCATGTGGTTGCCTTTGTCACCTCTTTCATTAATGGCCTGCCCCTTTGTTGCACTATTTACTACAGTCTACAGTTAAATTAGTCAGGCTGACTGCACATAGAGAGGTCTGTATTGTTGGGTGAAAACGGAATCAGTCATGTATTTCCAAAGACGAAATGTCCGTCTCTGTTTACAATACAGAGAGGCTTGTGTCGGCGGCTAGCATTTTCAAAACGTGACCCATCAAGTGGCAACTAATTAAACTAACACAATATCACTCAATTACCTGATATAGGACGTGATGAGCTGAATATAATGCACTACGACGGGCTGGACAAGCTTGACTGGGTCACGGCAGCTGCCTGAGACTAGGTCACCACTGAATTGTTTTCTCCGAGTACGGCGTTGCCATGTGGGTTGCTAACCGGAAGTAGGCCAAATGCCCGGATGCCCGACCGCGCCCATATGAGCTCTCATATACATATATATATTTTTTTTTTTCACTTCCGGCGCCACACGAGTCGGCTGCCTTTTGCAACAGCGGCTCAATTCTGAGTCTTTTTTTCTTCCTCTCTCTTTTTGATCCGGTGACAACTTTCTGATCCAGCACACCTTACACTCCATATATATCACGGACAGACAGATCGTCCCAAATGTCTCCCGAGCCGGCGGACGGAGCCACTGTTTATAGCAGGAGACGGTACAGCAGGGAAGAGCTGCTAGCACTCAACCGCCACTCGGTGCTAACGGAAAAACTCGACATACCGGGAGAACTGAGGCGAAAACGACGTGGGTGCCGTGCTGGAGTAAGGCGGCGGGCAAGAAATATAAGGTACAGACCCACCCTTCCATCCGTTGTTATGGGGAATGTACGATCGTTACTGGGAAAGGTAGATGAGCTAGCGGCTATCTCCCGCTACGATAGCATATACTGGGAGTGTAGCCTGTTTCTTTTCAGAGTCTTGGCTAACAGAACTAGCGACAGATGCTAACATCAAACCAGAGGGTTTCCACGCAATACGGGCAGACCAGACGCCAGACAGTGGGAAGACAAGGGGTGGTGGAGTGATAATGTATGTTAACAACAACTGGTGCAGACCGGGACATATCACTGTTAAACCACAACACTGCAGCAAAGACATCGAGTTGCTAGCTGTTAGCATGCGGCCTACATATCTCCCGAGGGAATACTCACAAGTGATCTGCATTGTTATTTATGCAAATCCGACAGCGAACGCTGGGACAGCGCGTGACGTCATCCATTCAGTAACTGGCAGGCTGCAGACAGAACACCCAGATGCTCTTCTCCTCCAGGCAATTTCAACCATGTTTCACTATCTCCCATTCTACCCACGTTTACCCAGTATGTCACATGCCACACCAGAGACAATAAAACACTGGACTTATTCTACGCAAACACTAAGGAGGCGTACACCTCATCACAACTCCCCCCACTCTGGAGATCGGATCACAACTTGGTTCATCTCCGGCCGGTGTACAAACCCCTAGTGCACAGACAACCTCCGGCCATGCGCACAGTGAAGTTATGGTATGAGGAGGCAATGGATGCTCTAAAGGGCTGTTTTGAAACCACTCCCTGGGAGCAGCTCTGTGATCCACATGGTGAGGACATCGATGGCCTCACTCACACCATCACGGACTACATCAGCTTCTGTGTGGACAACACGGTTCCCACCAAGACCATACGGTGTTGCTCAAACAACAAACCCTGGATCAACCCTGAGATAAAAACACTTCTGAGAGAGAAGAAGAGGATGTTCAGGTCGGGGAACAGGGAGATGCTGAAGTCCGTACAGAGGGAGCTGAGGAGAAAGATTAGAGGAGGCAAGGACAACTTCAGGAAGAAGATGGAGGACAAGGTGCAACAGAGCGACATCAGCGGGGTCTGGAAAAACCTTAAAACCATCTCTGGGCTCCAGAATACCTCCCCCCAGGCCACGGGGGGCAGGAAGTGGGCGAACAATTTGAATCTGTTTTTCAATAGGTTTGACCAACCGCCCTCCCCCCTGACTGCACAACAACTACCGCAGCCTCTAAAGACATCAAGTCCTGCTGCCCACTCCCCACTCCACCAACACCCCCCCACTCCCAACACACAGCCCCCCAACCTGACCCTCACTAAGACCCAGGTGAGGACGGAGCTGAGGAAGATCAAGGCGAGGAAGGCGTCAGGACCGGACGGCATCAGCGCAAAGCTCCTCAAGTCCTGTGCAGACCAGCTGTGTGGGATTGTGGAGTACATCTTCAATCTGAGCCTGAAGCTGGGGAGGGTACCACAGCTGTGGAAAACATCTTGTGTGTTACCTGTACCAAAGACTTCCCACCCCAAAGATCTGAACAGCTACAGACCAGTGGCCCTGACGTCCCACATGATGAAGACCCTTGAGAGACTGCTCCTTGCTCACCTCCGCCCCCTGGTGGGACCAGCGATGGATCCACTCCAGTTCGCCTACCAGCATGACATTGGGGTGGAGGATGCAGTGATCTTCCTCCTTCACCGTTCTCTGTCCCACCTGGAGAAGCCTGGGAATGCACTGAAGATCATGTTCTTTGACTTCTCCAGTGCTTTCAACACCATCCAACCGATGATCCTGAAGGACAAGCTGCTGTGCGCAGGGGTGGACCAGCACCTGTCATCAAGGATCCTGGACTACTTCACAAATCGGCCTCAGTTTGTGAGAACCAGGGATTGTGTGTCCGACACGATCATCGGTAGCACGGGGGCCCCCCAGGGAATGGTTTTTGCTCCCTTCCTGTTCACCCTTTATACTGCGGACTTCTCACACAACACAACACACTGCCATCTACAGAAGTTCTCTGACGACTCTGCGATTGTTGGCCTCATCTCCAAAGAAGATGAAGCTGAGTACAGAGGGCTTATCCAGGACTTTGTGGACTGGTGCCATCGGAACTGTCTCCAGATCAACGCGAGGAAAACTAAGGAGCTGGTGGTGGACTGCCACAGGCAAGGACAACCCCTCACAGCACCAGTAAATATACAGGGAACAGACATCGAGATGGTGACATCCTACAAGTACCTGGGTGTTCATCTGAACAATAAGCTAGACTGGTCACACAATACTGATGCACTCTACAAGAAGGGACAGCACAGGCTGTTCCTACTGAGGAGACTCAGGTCTTTTGGTGTACAAGGGGCGTTGCTGAAGACATTCTATGACACGATGGTGGCATCAGCCATCACTTTTGGAGTGGTCTGCTGGGGCAGTGGCATTACAGCAGCCGATAGGAAGAGACTGAACAAACTGATCAAGAAAGCTAGCTCTGTCCTGGGGCAGCGACTTGACCCAGTGGAGGAGATAGGAGAGAGAAGGATGGTGGCTAAACTGTCATCTCTGCTGGAGTCCGAGTTCCACCCTATGCAGGACATACTGAATGCATTGAGGAGCTCATTTAGCAGCAGACTACATCATCCTAGGTGCACAACCGAGAGGTTTCACAGGTCCTTCCTACCTACAGCTGTCAGACTGTACAACCTAAGTAGCGCTGCTCGCAGAGATAGCAAAAAGATGTGACAACCTAATAGTATTGAACGCAAAAGACGGAATAGACTTACACAATGGTCCCCTCCGGTATACAACTAGGAAAATACCGGTCGTTATGGAGGGTGAGAATATGTATGGGTACATAATCATACCATGTAGGATAACTAAGTAGACGGTTGTGCTGTTTCATTCCATCTAGCTACAATGCTCTGCACTGTGTGTGTTTATATATTTATTCCATCTAGCACCAATGCTCCACCCTGTGTGTGTTTATATTTTTACATATTTATTCCATCTAGCTACATTGCTCCGCACTGTGTTTATATATTTATATATTTATTCCATCTAGCAACAATACTCTGCACTGTGTTTATATACTCATATATTTATTCCATCCAGCTACAATGCTCTGCACTGTGTTTATATATTTATATATCTATTCCGTCTAGCTACAGTGCTCCGCACTGTGTCTATATACACTACCGTTCAAAAGTTTGGGGTCACTTAGAAATTTCCTTATTTGTGAAAGAAAAGCACTGTTTTTTTCAATGAAGATAACTTTAAACTAATCAGAAATACACTCTAATATCTAATAAACATTGCTAATGTGGTAAATGACTATTCTAGCTGCAAATGTCTGTTTTTTGGTGCAATATCTACATAGGTGTATAGAGGCCCATTTCCAGTAACTATCACTCCAGTGTTCTAATGGTACAGTGTGTTTGCTCATTGCGTCAGAAGGCTAATGGATGATTAGAAAACCCTTGTGCAATCATATTAGCACAGCTGAAAACAGTTTAGCTGGTTAGACAAGCTATAAAACTGACCTTCCTTTGAGCAGGTTGAGTATCTGGAAAAAATTATTATTTCAAATACAAATCATTATTTCTAACATTGTCAATGTCTTGACTATATTTTCTATTCATTTTACAAGTCATGGTGGTAAATAAGTGTTACTTTTCATGGAAAACACTAAATAATTGTCTGGGTGACCCCAAACTTTTGAACGGTTGTGTGTATATATATATATATATATATATATATATACTCGCTACTCTTGTTTTTCTCTTGCCTTCTGATTGTTGCTCTGAGTGTTGCTATCCCTGTGCTTTTGCAATCCTGGAATTTCCCCATTGTGGGACTAATAAAGGCTTATCTTATCTTATCAAAGAGGGACTATGATTTTACGGGTGGAAAAACACAAGAACTGTTTTTCATTCACTGTGTAATTATTATGGAAATTGTTTTGGTCACATTGATCTCATAAGTGTAGGGCTATTTATCTATGTTTTTCTTAAGTAAGGTTTTCAAGTGGTTATTCTGAATGCAGACCATAAATGTATGAAAATGGACACTGGGACCTATTAGTTTTGAAATAAATTCTTTTTCTCTGCTAAAAAGTGCAAGGGGAGCAAAACCAGTACGACAGAGAAACATTAAAGTTTAGAAATCAGAAATTCTTCCCACAACTCAAAGACCAAAAGTCAAGGCACTGCATACATAGGAACAACTATAATAAACTGTTTTATATTTTTGCAAATGTCTCGAGAATGGCTGAGCCTAGAATAGAATAGAATGAAATAGAATAGGCTTTATTGTCATTGTACAGTTGTACAGTACAATGAAATAGTGGGTGCTCCATCAGGCTACTGCATAATAAAGTAAGAGAGAAGAATTTAAATAAAACACAGTTACAGAACATATGATTAAACATACGACTGAAATAAATATAAAAATAAGCCCATGGGTATATACACAGGTATGGTAGTGGCTTCACGGATGGAACTATGTACTTAAGAGTGTGAAGTGCAGAACACACAATTGAATAATATTGCCCAAAGATTATGGGAAATATGCACAGTACTGGTTTCACGGATGAATCAATATACATGAAAGTGAGTGGTGCAAAGACAGGTGAGTTACTTTGATAATTAAAAGGTCCTCAGTTCTGTGCATGAGAGCGTTCGGAGGGAGGGGGTGGGGCCTCTGACTGTTTGCAGTTCGGATGGCCCAGGGGAAGAAACTGTCAGTCTGGAGGTGTGGGACCTGATCGATCTGAACTGTCGTCCAGAGGGAAGCAGGTCAAATAGGTGGTGGGCGGGATGTGAGAGGTCTCCTTTGATTGCCGTGATTCTTATGAGACAGGAGGATCTGGAGATGCATTCCAGGGAGGGCAGACGGCAGCCAAAGATTTTTTGGGTGGTGTTGATGGCCCTCTGCACAGCCCTCCTGTTCTCGGCCGTGGATCCGGCGTACCACACACCCAGACAGTAAGTGAGCACACTCGCCACTGAGCAGCGATAGAAGGCCAGCAGCAGCTTCTGGTCCAGGTTGTGCTTCCTCAGGACACTGAGGAAGTGCAGAAGCTTCTGGGCTTTCTTCACCAGGGCCTTGATGTTCACAGTCCAGAAGAGGTCAGATGAGATGTGGGCGCCCAGGAACCTGAAGACGAGGGCGTTTTCCATGCGGTTGCCATTTAGGAGGAGGGGGGTGGTCCTATCTTTTGTTCCTGAAATCCAGTATTAGTTCTCTGATTTTGATGGACATTCAGTTTCAGGTTGTTTGCTTGGAACCACAGCAGCAGATTCTCTACCTCCGCCCTGTATGCCTTCTCCTCCTCGTCGGTGATGAGCCCAACCAAGGTGGTGTTGTCCGCGTATTTCACGAGGATGATGGTTGGGTGGGTTGGAATACAGTTAAAGGTGTACAGGGAGTACAGTAGAGGGCTTAGCACGCAGCCCTGTGGCAGCCAGTGCTGAAAAACAGTGTGGAGGAGTGATGTGGGCCAAGTCTGACTGTGGGCGGTTGGTGAGAAAGTTTTTTTTTTTTTTTTTTATCCAGGAGCAGGTGTGAAGGGGGGATCTGGAGGGGGTCCAGTTTGTTGATAAGGATTCCCGGGATGATGGTGTTGAAATCTGAGCTGTAGTCAATAAAGAGCATCCTCGTGTAGATCCTTGGGTTCTCCAGGTGGCTAAGCACTCTGTGGAAAGTGGTGGCGATGAGGTCTTCTGCAGACCAGCTCTCCCTGTAGGTGAACTGGTGGGGGTCAAAGGGGAGGAAGACAGTCCCTGATGTGCTGGGACACCAGTCTCTCAAAATACTTCATGAATACAGATGTGAGTGCAATGAGTCTGTAGTCATTCAGGCTGACAATTGCGGAGTTTGTGGGGATGGGGATGATGGTGGAGGTCTTGAGGCAGGAGGGGACGGTGGCATGCATCAGGGAGAGGGTGAACAGCTTGGTGAGGATCTCTGCCAGCTGGTCTGCACATGCTTTGACTGCTGCTTCTGGGATGCTGTCTGGACTAGCAGCTCTGCGGAAGTTCACTGCTCTCAGTTGCCTCCTCACCTTGTGCACCTGTAGAGAGGGGGGGTGGGGGAGGGGGGAGAAAGAAGGAGGGGGATTGGGAGACAGGTTTGGGTGGATACTCAGACCACACAAAGAAGCTGTTAAGCTCAGTGTAAGGCTTCTGTCTGTTGTTGGGGGCACTGGCCCCTGTAGTTAGTGAGGGCCTGGATGCCCTCAATAATACAATAAACATTTTTTCATCATTCTATTGCCTCTGAGGAAGGTTTGACAGAAGGGAAAACTTTGCAAGCAGTGAAGTAGAAATTGCACTAAGTGTGCGGATGTCTTAATTTCTATTTATACAAAGTTTATTGTCAAGCACCTTACAAAGTCCTCGAGCTGGGTGAAGTTACAGCCGTTCTCTATATTATCATTCTATTGTCTGAAATCTTCCATAACTTTCCTTCACTGGTCTTATCCTCTATAAATGAAATTTTCTTCACCTATTTTGAAAAATGTACAAGTGAACACAAAATAAACTCCTCGTAGGCTATAGCATCCAAATTGCTTGAAATTAAGAGATCATCTACAGACAGCGATACAGATAGATAGATAGATGTACTTTATTGATCCAAAACTGGGAAATTACAGTGTAACAGCAGCATGACACAGACAACTGAACCAACAGAAATGCACACAGCATAATAGAAAAGGAGTTACCCAGGGAAGTAAAGTAAATATCCTTATCTAACTTTATATACAACATAGACTACTACTAGGTTTAAGAGATGATGATCTTTATAAGTCTATGGATAGTACTGAGTGTACAAAGAAGGATTATTAGGCACAGGGTGCAATGTGAGGTACCAGTTTTACTGTAAGGTGCAGTGGGGCAGCATTGTTACGACCAGAATTCAACATCAGTGTGAGTTATTGTACAGTGAAATTGCATGTGGCAGAAAAGATTTCCTGTACCTGATCATTCAGTCGCAAAGCTGTAGCAGTCTGCTGGAGAAAGTGCTCCGCTGTTTGTCCAGTGCGTGATGGAGGGAGTGATCAGGACTGCCTATGATGTATCGCAGTTTGTTCAACGTCCTCTGTTCACTGGTGTGAGGATTCCTACCTGCAGCTGAATACAACAAAAACGAAAGATATGATTATTGACTTTAGGAGGAAAACTCCCAGGCACAAAGTCACCATACTAAAAGGCCAGACCACCGAATGTGTACAATCGTACAAATATCTTGGGACAATTATTGATAGTGGATTGAACTTTGAGGTGAACTGTGAAAGGGTGTGCAAAAAGGGTCAGCAAAATTTGCATTGTTTGAGGAAACTTGCACGCTTCCAAATTGACCGAACCATAATGACTATGTTCTATCGGGCTTTTATTGAATCTGTTTTATCCTTTTCTTTAATGTCATGGTTTGGTCAGATAAAACTGAAACAGAGGAAATCCTTGGATCAGGTAGTCAGATGGTCCAGTCGTTTGCTTGGTGAGTCACAGCTGAGCCTGACATCCCTGTACACCAGACAAGTACAGAGGATGGCCGACTCGATTTTAAATGATGACTCCCACCCTTTGCACTGCAACTTTCAGCTTCTTCCCTCCAGACGGAGGTTTGCTGTCCCAAAAAGTAGAACCCAACGCTACAAAAACAGCTTTGTCCCTGCTGCTGTCAAAGAGTTGAACAAGCTATAAAAATTATATTGTACATATTTTATATTTACCTATTTTGTAAGATGTGTGCCTGTGTTTGTGTCTATGTTGAATGTAATTAGTGGCTTGTAAATATGGATGTCACCAACTGCAAAACAAATCTACCTACGGGTACAAATAAAGTAACCTGAACCTGAACCTGAACCTGTCCTCCTCTCCATCACAGTCTCAAAGGTCTCCTTCCTGAGACCAATCACAGAGCAAGCCTTGGTGATATTGAAAAGTTGTTAAAAAAGTCAATGCATTTTCATTTTCTAGAGCAAACAAGTTGTACAGTTTCTCTTTGGCATTTATTTTTGGGTTTGACTTCTCATATAGTGATTCAAATTTGATGAACCTTCATACAACCACAACAGTATTCGTCAGTAAAACCCCAAATTTCATGCAGTTCCATTAATGTTTGCATAATCAAGTTTATGAAATGTCTGGCAGCTGCTATATCTTGTCAAAGCAACATTTTTTGTGTGTTTGAGCATAGGAGTACAGATGTTTGTCTGTCATGCAATGCCCCTAGGGGCAAAGAGGAGATAGATCCAGACACTTAACTGCTAGTTGTGAAATTTAGCAAAGTAAGCAAGCAAAGTTTATTTGTATAGCACTTTTCCAGATATGTATCACAAAGTTCTTCACACAAAATTAAAATTTACAAATACACAAAAATTAAAATCAATAGAAATAAGATAAAATATTTATATTAATAGGGATAAAAAGAGAAGAAAGTGAAGAAATAAAAGCCATTCAATGAGAGCTGAAAGCCTGTCTAAACAAATGAGTTAACAGATTCAATGCTGTGCAAGGACAGAGAAAGTGTGTTCCAAAGCCATGGTGCAGCGGCCTGGAAAGATCGATCTCCACAGGTTCTGAATTTGGTCCGAGGGACCACCAGGAGCCTCTGGTTTGAGGATCTTAGAGATCGCGTTGTGCGATCACTAAGATCACATTCATTAACACATTTTCTTACTAAGATTTATTAACAAAAACAAAGTCCAAACTGTGTACAAACACACAAATTCAAACAGTGCACAAAGTAAAAACTTACAAAGATGACCATGGAGAAGAAAGGATTTACACGGTTAATAATGTCAGAACGGGGATAGGGCTCAGACACAACTTGAAGACTCCACCAATCAAGGAGAGAAATTGCAGTATTTAAATAGGGCAAAAAAACAAATGAACACAAATGATTGCAGGTGTGGATACCATGAGAGGGCAGGAGGAAACAATGATTACAGACTCGTGTCAGCTGGGAGCAATAAGAGGGGAGAAGACTAACAGCTGACAGGAGCACCACCGAACAACGGAGCAAAAAACCCGGAAGTGCCACTAACAGCTGCAGCCCTGGAGAAGGAGAGAGAAGGAGAGAAAACACAACAAGATACAAATATAATATGATGGCAAATAAAGACAAGTAAATCCAAATATGTAAATAACAAAACAATTATGAACGTAAACAGGAAAATAAATCATACTAAGAAACAATACAGAATAAGTGAAAATCAACCAAAGATAAAATAACAGGAATAAGAACTCAAAAAGACAACAAGATACAAATACAGAAAAAGGCAAAGAGAAAGGGCATGGCGGAATCCCCACCGTGCTCAGATCATGACACTTGTCTTTCATGCTAGAGGCCCTGCTTTCAAATCCTCCTGGTAATGTATCACCATTCTGAACTATTGCATACCTTGTTTGTGCATTTGAACACAATATCTAATGCACTTTAAGTGCTGTACTGTTGCTGCTGGGAATTCTTTCAATCAAATATTTATTATTTGAGCAAGTGAGAGTGCAGCATGAAGCAGATGTGTGGTTTTGTGGTATTGTTGTGTGCTTGGTATGCAGGAGGTCCCCAGTTTTTTCCAGTGTTATTCTTTTGAACAACAACTGAAATACAGCACGGCTTTCCTGTGCATTTTAAAGCAACACTATGTATGATTTTCTGCTTAAAATAATGTTTGCAAAATTATTTGACGGACACCACCATTTGATTTCCTCCATAGCCTGCAACAGTTCTTTTTTTTGATGTGATCACTGGGGGGACAGCAGCTGTGGTCTCAGTCCAAGCAGCAAATCACAGGGAAGGACTTTGACCACCAATAATGAAAAACCCAGGAGGTTTAAAATGAAGGAACGGTTTAATTATATGTTTTCTCTCTTATATTTGTCACTTGGAACTTTTCTCATGGATTTGTGATTTTTTTCCCTGATAAATTTTCCTTTCCTTTCCTTCATTATTTTCTTGCAGTGTTTTGCTTCTTACCTTCAATTTGGAGATTTTCTTCTAACCTTGGGACATCTTTTTCCACTAAATTTGCTATTTTTTCCAATATTCTGAGGTTTTATTTCTTGTACTTTGTATTCTTTTCATAAAGTTGCAACATTATTCTTGCAAGCTATTTCACTTTTTTAAAATACATTTGTTATTTTTTCCTTTTTCTGTAAGTTTGTTGTCCATCAGGCATTTCTTTTTACAGAAACCAGAGATTGATACTGTGCAACTTTAAATTAAGCATGTTGTATCAAGTACAGGCATTGATAATGAAAAGTTGTTAAAATTATTAAAACAATATATTACTGTTTTATTTTTTACAGGCCAATGAATTTGAATAGTTTCCCTTTGGCATATATTTTCTGTTTTATCTTCTGATGTTGTGATCCAAACTTGATGAGCCTTCACACTCACAGTCACAACAGTATTCTTCAGAATGACACCAAATTTGATATCATTCAATTCAATTAATTTCAATTCAAATCAACTTTATTTATATAATGCCATTTCACAACAACGGTCATCTCATAGCACTTTCAACTGTAGGGGAAACCCCCCCCAATTGCAGAAAGACCCCAGCAATCAAGTGATCCCCTGTGAGCAAGCGCTTGGAGACAGTGGAGAGGAAAAACTCCCTTTTAACAGGAAGAAACCTCAAGCAGAACAAGGCTCAGGGAGGGGCAGTCATCTGCTGCGACTGGCTGGGGGGGTGAGGGGATAGACAAGAAGAAGAAAAGAACAGACATGCAGAGAGCAAACAGCACAACCGGGGCTCAATCTATGGCAGAGAACAAACAGATGTTAATGACCAGCAAAAATATTTCATTGAGAGTGAGGAAATGAAGCCCAGTGCATTATTGGAGGTCCCCCGGCTTTCTAAACCTATTAGCAGCATAACTAAGGGAGGGTTCAGGGTCACCTGATCCCACCCTAATTATATGCTGTATCAAAAAGGAAGGTTTTAACCCTTTTCTTAAAAACAGAGATCGAGTCTGACTCCCGAATCCAGATTGGCACCTGGTTCCACAGGAGAGGAGCTTGATAACTGAAGGCTCTGCCTCCCATTGTACTTTTGGAGATTGTAGGTATTACAAGTAATCCTGCATTTTGGGAGCGTAGTGCTCTGTTAGGGTAATAGGGTAGTATCAGATCTTTTAAATAAAAAGGGGCCTGATTATTTAGAGCATTGTAAGTGAGAAGAAGGATTTTAAACTTAATTCTAAACTCTATGGGAAGCCAGTGAAGGGAGGTGAGAACTGGAGAGATAGTAGGATCTCTCTTTCTTAGTGCCTGTTAAAACTCTTTCTGCAGCATTTTGGATCAGCTGAAGACTTTTTAAAGATGTTTTAGGACAACCTGATAATGAAGAATTACAATATACTAATCTAGAGCTAACAAAAGCATGGATTAGTTTCTTAGCATCACTCTGAGACAAGATGCTCCTAATCTTGGCAATATTACACAAAAAATAGAAGGCGGTCTTAGAAACAAGTTTAATATGTGAATTAAAAGCAGATCTTGATCAAAAATAACTCCAAGGTTCCTCACAGAACTATTAAGAGAAATAGTAACCACATCCAAACTAAGAGTTTGATTTGGGAAGGTATTTCAAAGTTTTTTTTTTTGACCAACGAGAATGACTTCAGTCTTATTAATAGCAGGAAATTAAAAGTCATCCAAGCTTTGATTTCCTTAAGAAGGGCCTCTAACTTGACTAATTGATTACTATCATCTGGCTTCATTGACAGGTATAATTGTATGTCATTTGCATAACAATTAAAATATGTACAGTGCTTTCTAATAGTGTTGCCTAGTGGAATCATACACTACCGTTCAAAAGTTTAGGGTCACTTAGAAATGTTCTTATTTTTGAAAGAAAAGCACTTTTTTTTCAACGAAGATACCTTTAAACTAATCAGAAATACACTCTATACCTTGCTAATGTGGTAAATGACTATTATAGCTGCAAATGTCTGGTTTTTGGTGCAGTATCTACATAGGTGTATAGAGGTCCATTTCCAGCAACTATCACTCCGGTGATCTAATGGTACAATGTGTTTGCTCATTGCGTCAGAAGGCTAATGGATGATTAGAAAACCCTTGTGCAATCATATTAGGTCTGCAATGCTGTAATTGCTGCAAATGGAGGATTCTTTGACGAATGCAAAATTTGAAGGAAAAAAATATTATTTCAAATACAAATCATTATTTCTAACATTGTCAATGTCTTGACTATATTTTCTATTCATTTTAAAACTCATGGTGGTAAATAAGTGTGACTTTTCATGGAAAACACAAAATAATTGTCTGGGTGACCCCAAACTTTTGAACGGTAGTGTATATAAACTAAAAAGAAGAGGGCCTAGTACAGATCGCTGTGGAACTTCGTGACAGAGCTTTGAGTTGGAAGAAAACTCATTAATAACATGAACAAATTATAACTACTTGGAATTGGAACCTATCAGATAAATAAGAGCTAAACCACTGCAATAAAGTTCCATTAAGTCCAATATGGTGTTCTAATCTATCAAGTAGAATATTAGGATCAATGGTATCAAAAGCTGTACTAAGGTCTAAAAGGACAAGTACAGAAACAAGTCCATTATCAGATGTGATAAGGAGGTCATTAGTGACCTTCACTAAAGCTGTTTCAGTACTATGATGGATTCCAAACCCAGATTTGTCATGTGTCTGAGCGTGTGTTTCAAAGAGCTCAGACTCTCACTTTATTTCTATGTTTTGTATGTCTGTTATTATTATTATGCTGTCAGATTTTGTATTTTTTTTTGTTTTTTGTTTTGTGACAAAAGCCTTTCCTCCTTCTCCAGACACTCCCCACCAGCTGCTCATCTGCCATCTCAGCTGTGAGCAGTTGTAATTAGGTCACCGGCTCACTCAGTGGCACGCACCTGTTGCTCATTTACTGCCAGTTATTTCAGGCTGTCTGCACATTCTCTCAGTGCAGCAGCATTGTCAATTCTCAAATGTCTGATGTCGAAGAACTGTTGGACTTATTTCTCCTTCCCTCTCGCAGTGTGATCTCAGCCCTGGAGAGTTCCCCGCTGTAAGTCACTTTACGTTGCATTTTATGTTTGTGCATAGTATTTTTGTGTTTTCTGTTAATAAATATCACTAAACAGTTCAGCGCCTGGGTCATTCTCTCCACCCCGAAGGGGCCAATTCATGACAAGATTGAAAGTCTTCATTTGCACTCGTCATTCTGTTGATGTGCCAAAAAATCATCTTTATGAAATATCTATCAGCATTTGTCAGTGGAACGTTTTGTTTTGAGAAAGTCACTTGGTGAACCAGAGCAGGGCCTTGCTCCAGAAAGCTGGTTTAGTGGCTTACCTGGGTAAGTTTGTGGTAACTCTGAGTTTATTGTTGCAAAAAGTTAAAAGTATGTTTGTAACTATGGTAACAAAGGCTGTGAACATAACCTGCTCCTAAGTCAGTTATGTCTGGGGTATGTTTAGAATATTTAAACTGAAGAGGAACCAAATGCACAAATAAGGCACTTTTCTACTAGCCCAGCACACCTCGGCACGTCTCGATTCACTTCGACACAGTTCGGCTCGCTTTTGTCTCCATTACAACCGTGTTAAGCTGGGGTGGGTGGGATTTCTATAACAGTGAGGCGGCGCCACACTCCCGTGACGTAGAGCACGTGACCCAAGCAAAACATAACACATACAGCTGTACAAGGAGACTCCTCGGTCTGTGGCTTTTTTCAACGTAAATGCCAAAAAGGACCGCCAGACAAGGGTACAGGCAGCGAGATGAAACACTCTGGAATAGTTCTGCAGCTTCTGGGAGAGCCAAAGGCGTGAGGATACAAACTAGGTCATATATGACGGTACGCTAATGTTGCTAATGCTAGTTTGCTATAAGTATGTCGTACTACACTTTAATGTCTGCAAGTTATCGCTGTTAGGTACTAAAATATGTACGCTGTGTGTGTTTCAGATGGCTCTGTTGTGGGGAAATTACCACTTCATTCGGTCTGGGTGTTCAGCACAGCATGTCACGGATGTCATCAGCCTGTCACTGATGTCAGCACAGCTTCACAAACGATCAGTGGTTATAGAGCTTAAGAATGTCTGTAGAAACGTTTATTTCCTGTACAACAAATTGCTCTGATCTGCGTGAAAATCATGGAGAGACTGTTGAGACATCATGGACGTACCTGCTCCAGCTGCAGAGTCTGAGGTGGTCATAGAAAAAAATGATCAGCTGACACAACTTGATCGCCATGTTAATAACTATATTAGCCACAAAATATATATTTAAAAAGTAAACAGTACTGAGTTAGGTATAATAAGATATATTTGACAGTTATCATGCATTTTAGGCCAAAACAAATTTGATCTAGGATGAAAAGCAATTAAAATAATGCAGTCACAAGGTTACATGGAAAATACTTGATTTACTAGATACATGTACAGTAGAAATATATATTCTCTGCATCAACAATGTACTAGACATGCATTCATGTAGTATTGCACTGGGAATTGCACTGACAATAAACCTCTGAAGTTTTTGCAGATGTCTCTTTTTTTTTATATGTGAAGGTTACCACCATGTGGCATAAATTAAATACTGAAAGATTGGAAAAGCTAAGAATAATCCAGCAGTTTGAGAAATCACTTTTGGTTTGGTGTAAGTCTGTCAACAGAATTATGAACCATAAAGCTGTTACGACCCGAGCGCTGAGTTCTGATGCTCATCTTGCTGCCGGCCTTGACAGCTTTGGGTTGTATTCTTGCCTCACTGGGCTCTTATTGTGAAGGTGCTCGGTGGGGCTTCCACCTGTCAAGGCTGGTCAGCTGTGCGTCATTACTGCTCGTTAGTGTTCGCCTTTAAAAGCGAGCGCTGGCGACGGTAATGGCGCAGGAATATTGGTCAACATCGTGTCAGATGGGTCAACTTTTGGTCAACATCTTGTCAGTATTGTCTTGTCAAGTTATGGTCTACGCCTCGCCAAGCTTTGCCTGAGCTTCGTAAGACCTTCATGTCAGGTTCATGTTCATAGTTATGTCACAGTTTAGCTTGTAGTGGCTGGGGGCAGCCCTGCGAGCCCAAGTGTTAATTTGTGTGTGTTTGTGCCGAGTACGGCTCACAGTCTTGTCCTGTCACGTCTTGTACAATAAAACATCATCGCAAAAACTCACTGGTGGACTCTTGGCATCTCATGGTGATCCGCAAGGATCACCGCATGACAAAAGCAGTTTGTGTTAAAATGTTAAATCCGCGAGGATCACTGCATGACAGTATACTCCTGCCAGGCCGTCCGAACGGAGACGCCACACCGAGACGCCTTTTCACCGTGAGTTTGTGCCATAATTGGACTGTTGTTCTTCCCGGTCTGGGTGTCTTTTGCTGGGAGAATGCCGTCATCCAGTGGCCGTGGTCGGCCCCTGGGCAGGAAGCTAGCGGAGGCTCTGGAGTATGTGGATGGTACTCTCTTCACCGCGACGCTGTACGACACTCCCAGCGACATACGCAGACACTTGGACTATGCTGTGGATCTTCTGGACAGCCTTTCCCTGATTATGACGATCACCCGGAGGTGATAACGAGGTGGGAGGAACTCGCCACGTAGCGCGAGATACTTCGTGGGCTGGAGGAGGAAGAGAGCAGGAAGCAGAGGAGGAGGCATCCTCGCTCCCCGCGTTGGAGTCCCGTTCCCGTCCCGGAGCTGGTCCAGGAGTGCGCGCCGTCTGGGGGTCGACGGCGACGTTGGCGCAACGGCGCAGGCAACCCTCAGCAGAATCCCCGGCTGGACTCGCTGCCTCGTCTTTCCAGGTGGCCCTCTGTCGCCATCCAGCGGGGAAGGGGAGGAACAACGTCCCCTACAGCAGGAACCATCTCGGCCCTGGGAGGAAGGCAAGTGCACAATTATTTGTCACATCCTAATAATGATCTGCCTTGTCTGACTCCTGGGGGCGGAGTTCGGGGTTCACAGCCCCCCGAGCTTCCTCCACCTGCTGTGGAAGAAATTATTAAACCTGCTGCCTCTGTGTTCTCCCCCGTCGAGCGGTCCTCAACGCCAGGCCAGCGTCGTCGGATGAAAAGGGCCCCTGCAGTGCTGGAAAGCCTGGATCCGGCCCTGCAGTCACGTCTTGGATGGAGGAGAGGAACGGACTGCGGCCCGGAGCCTGAGCCGACAAATAAGCGTCCCCGGGTCTCGTCGCCGGAGCGGTCCGAGCCAGTGGGTCGAGAGTCCCCTGCCACCACGCCATGCGGGTCATCGGTGTGGACAGCAGCGTGGGAGGAACCTCAGGCTGCAGATGACATCATGCCAGCTGCGGAGCCCGACGCAGCTGAGTCCGAGCCAGCTGACGAGAGTCACCGCCCGGAACCTGGATCGTCGGAGTCCTGGGTGGCAATGGAACCCGAGTGCAGGCATGTGCTCTCTCTTTTGTCTCTGTCCCCTGTTTTTGAGCATTTTTGTCTGCCTCTCGGGGAGGCGAGTGAGGAGCAGCCATCTGCTGCGTCCGAGCTCGCCTCGCTGGGTTCCGTTGCTACCGGTGATTCTGATCCCGGTTTTCCTGTCCCCCAGCTTTGTTGCAGTGTCGCCGGCATGGAACGGGTCGGAGTCACTGAGTTGGAGGTCCCATTTTCGGGGGTGGAGATTGTCAGCGGAGCTGCACCGGAGGCCCAATCGGGGTCCACCGCGGGTGCAGTTTCAGCCCAATCGGGGTCCACCGCGGGTGCGGTTCTGGCCCAATCGGGGTCCGACGTAATGCGTCGGAGGCCCAATCCGGGTCCACCGCGGGTGCGGATCTGGCCCAATCGGGGTCCAACGTGGGTGCACCAGAAGCTCGATTGGGGTCCACCACGGGAGCGGTTCTGGCCCAATCGGGGCCCGACGTGGGTGCAGCTGGGACCCAATCGGGGTCCAGCAGAGATGCAGCACCAGTGTGGTCCACGGACGGAGGACCTATCTCCGTCGAGCGGATTTCAGGCTCGCCCTGCTCATCTGTCCCCTCAGAGTCACCGCCCCTGCACATCATCGCCGGGAGCCGTGGGGGCTCCTGTTCGCTCGCCCTGGCTCTCCCGAGTTTTGTCCTCGTCAGGGAGGCCGCCGCGGGTTGTTGTTCCCCAGGACTGGTGGCTGAGGGACACAGGTCGGCCGCCGGAGGAACTGTTTCGCCGGTTCGGCGCCTCGGGTCAGCCACCCGACCTGTTGTGTGTGCCTTCGGGCGACCTGGTTCGACCACCAGAGGAGCAGACGTGCTGGGCTTTGGACTGTGGTGAGCCGCCTGGTCATGTTCCGCCTCCTGTGACCACCCGCCGGCTGTTGGACGCGGGGAGACCACCTGTACTGTTCCTGTGACACTTGGTCTCTGCCGGTCGGCATAAACTGTCGGGGGGGTGGTAGTGGTCTCTGGGTTTATCCGTCAGTGTTTCTGTTTTCTTTTTTTCTTCGTCCTGGTTGTTCTATGTATTTTGTGTTTCATGCCTTGCAGTTGCCTTAGGTAATATTGTGTATAGTCAGGTATGAGCGAGTAATGCTCTGTTTTCTGTATTTGGGTTTTTCGGAAACTCTCACGAGAATTCACACAGGTGGGAAGTCATTTTTTTTGTGTAACTTGTGGGTCAAGACTTTTTTTTTTTCTCTCGTACTGTCCTGTGTTCTCTGTAACTTATTTGGGGATTTTTGGCAATTGTGTTATGTTCTAATGTTGCCTTATTTTCCTCTGGGTATTTTTTCTGATTTGAACACTTGGTATTTTGTCATAGTCTTGTATTTAGTTTTTCTGACCCTGTAGTTCTGGTCCTTTGTTCTTCCCCATGTGCATTTTCTTGAGTTAATCTGAGTAATTTTTCTGGTCATTGCCCTGTTTTGAATATTTGGTATGTTGTCATAGCCTTGCTTTTGGTATTTCTGATCCGGTAGTCTGTTTTTGTTTTTTTTTTGGTTTCCTCCATGTGTATTTTTTCGATTTTGTCCTAGTAGTTTCTCTTGTCATTGTCCTGTATTTTTTTTTCTGTGTCTCTGTTTTGTCTTTGGGTTTGGTCTCTCTCCCTCCGTTCCTACCCCCAGCCACCCACCCTGGGGGGTGGGGGGGGCAGGGTGGATCCTTGGGGCGTTCTGAGCCCGCCCGTGGAGGGAGGGTACTGTTACGACCCGAGCGCTGGGTTCTGATGGCGCTCGGGCGATGCTCAACTCACTGCCAGCCTTGACAGCTGTGGGTTGTATTCTGGCCTCACCGGGCTCTTATTGTGAATGTGCTCGGTGGGGCTTCCACCTGTCAAGGCTGGTCAGCTGTGCGTCATGACTGCTCGTTAGTGTTTGCCTTTAAAAGCGAGCGCTGGCAACGGTAATGGCGCAGGAGTATTGGTCAACATCGTGTCAGATGGGTCAACTTTTGGTCAACATCTCGTCAGTATTGTCTTGTCAAGCTATGGTCTACGCCTCGCCAAGCTTTGCCTGAGCTTCGTAAGACCTTCATGTCAGGTTCGTGTTCATAGTTATGTCACAGTTTAGCTCGTAGTGGCTGGGGGCAGCCCTGCGAGCCCAAGTGTTAATTTGTGTGTGTTTGTGCCGAGTACGGCTCACAGTCTTGTCCTGTCACGTCTTGTACAATAAAACATCATCGCAAAAACTCACTGGTGGACTCTTGGCATCTCATGGTGATCCGCAAGGATCACCGCATGACAAAAGCAGTTTGTGTTAAAATGTTAAATCCCATTAAACCTAATCCGGGGGCTTCCAATCATGTGTCATGGGGGGCCAAGACCCTGCAGGTTCTCTCTTCTACCCAGTCTCTTCAGCAGGTGTTTTCAGTGATCAGTCAGTGGAAGAAGTTCAGTGGAATCTGCTGTTGAAGACACTGGTTGGAGGTAAAGCCTTCAGGGTCTTGGCCCTCCATGGCACATGATTAGACACCCCCGTCCAAACCCATTATGATGAAGAGCAGGTGCTAATATGACCCAGAATTCCTCCATATACTAGTACTGTCACTAAAGTATGCAGGGTCTTCTGTACAGTCTTCTAACAATACAGTCTTCAGTTAATAAAATAATTGTTTTGGTTACTTTTTTCTTAAAAATGAGCCATTATTTTCAAGGTCACCGATAAATCCTTTGTACAGTTGACTCTTTTCCCACCGGTGTCTTAACAGACAAAATAGAAAATCATGATGCAAACACATAAGTCACTAAATTGTTTATTACAATCAGCAGCAAATTCCAGATTATTCAGGATGTGCAAAATTCAAACTGTAAAAAAAAAAAACTGGAATGGTCACACACGGCAGCCACGCTGCCTCACTGAGAAGCAACTGGATCGGCCCCTCGTACTGGTCATGGTTCAGCAGATCTTCAGCCTGCATCTCTGTAAATAGTGAGGCAAGGTCCAGTTGGGGTGGACAGTTTACCTCTTGCCTAGACAAAAGACAAATGGGTGGTGGTTAATTAAAGCAAGTTTAAAACATATTTGGGAAATACACTTGTTGCTAAAAGCTAGTGGTGGAATGTGAATTAATGAATGAATCTTTATTTTGGATTGATTAAAAGTAAAGATTAAAAGAAAATAGAATAATATAACAAAGGGGAAAAAATCTAACAAGGTCAAATTAAACAATAACTTCTCTGATTATACAGTTCAACATAGGTTATCTGAAATGGGTGATGGCTGAAGCTGCAGCTTATATTGCCCACCATATTTCATCCAAGAATTCAAAAGAAAAACAAAACAGGAGGGACTACAATTTGAATGTGACAATAAAGTACTTCGTTGTTGTATTTAACCACAATTTTCATGTAGCTGCGCTTCGGTAGATTTTACAAGGGCTGCGTTACATTTAAAATCATCTGTTTTTACTGAGGCCTCAGCAATCAGAATGAATTAATACATTCACTTGAATGGAATCTAGTACTTTAACTGAAGGTGTGCATCACCGAGTATGGAGTCGTTCAGTGAAAATATGAAGTTTTTATCAATAAAAGTTTGTCTTGTCTGTAAAAGTGTCTCTTCTTGCCCTGGCTTCATGTGTGGGCGGTGTTTTGTACTAGCATTGCTAAAATATAAAAGGAAGCACTACAATGGGTCTCAAATATTTGTAATGTGTCCTGTTACTGCATGAGTTTATTGATGATAGACTATAAACTACACATATAAACTAAATTATATTGACGACTGAACATCTCACATTCGCCAAAACATACAGTTATGAACATAACTCACAAAGGATCACACAAGTGATCTGACAAAAAAAATACATTAACAAGTGGTTTATTTTACAGTTGATGTGCCATATTCACACAATCAAATAAATCTCAGTTCAGTCCCTTTTATATTAAGTGGAAATTGTGCTACTTTGGTTTTGACACTTTACCTATAAAAGCAAAGGATTTCAGTACTTTCCACAGTGGCGAGGTCCGTTGTGGGCGGCTGATTTTCTCTTGCCTAGATGAACGACAGAAATGGATGATGGTTAGTTTCAAGCAAGTTCAACACTCAAAAATTAGAATACCATGAATAAATTCATATTTTTTCACTCAGTTCAGAAAGTGAAACCCATATATAGATTCATTACAGGGACAGTGATATATTGAAAGTGTTTATTTTAATATTGATGATTACGGCTACAGCCCATATTAACCGACACCTCAGCGGCCAACATTTATATTTAAAAACTATTTTTTAAAGTTAATTTTATGTAATATTCTAATTTTTTGCCAAATTGAATTTGGGGTTTTCAGGGGCTGTAAGCCTTAATCATCAAAATTAAAATAAATAAACGCTTGAAATATATCACTGTCTGTGTAATGAATCTATATAATATACAGATTTCTCTTTCTGAAATGAGTGACAAAAAATATTGAAGTTTTTCATGACATTCTAATTTTTGGAGATGTAACTGTATTAGGGAAATACACCTGTGAAAGTCAGTGGTGGGATGTGACAAAAATGCTTTGTTTCCCTGACAAGCACTGCAGGATCCACAGAATAGGTGTTTGGGTCTATTCTGACGCTTTAGAAAATTATATGAATGACTTTATAAATCACTGGTTTGAAAAAGCAATTTTAATATGATGAGATTTCGGCTCCTGTGGTTCATTTCACCAGTATCCACAACATAAACACTGAGAACGGCTAACCTCTGGCATGTGGAAACACATTGTAGCATTAAAAAGTGCAATACATACATAGAACAGAACTTTAACCAGGATTAACATATTTCATCGTTTTGCTCTCACAAGCGAATATTTAGGAGAAAACAAGCGCGAATCAGCACTTGGTACTAGCTAGCTACTAGCTAAAAATCGTTAGCTAACACTTGTTAGCCAGCACAGAACAGCGCTGTATGGCTCAAAAAAAGTGAGCTTACCACCAACAGGATAAATAAGCGACCAGATGCACATTATTACAAATCACTCACCATTGATGGTTCTCTCACGTTTGTCTTCAGCTTGTCTGTAGTCCGGTTCTATGCTGGGCTGCCATCTGTATCGATCTGGGTCACTCCTCACTGTGGATCTGCCACCAAGCAGAGAAAACTCCGCACCTCTTCGTTGGACCACGTTGTAGAGTTCCGCAAAACCTACAACGCTGTCTGTATTAATATCGTATTTACTCCGTGACCGAGTTAGTCCGTGAAATATTGCAAATGGCGGTTGTGTGTAGATTCATCAGAAGACGGTCGCTTTCGTAACGTTACGACCTGACCAATCAGCGGCGACCACTCTTTTGACGTCACAACACGGCATGACTCAGCACGGTTGTACCCTGCCCTCGAGCGGGGACGAAAATCGCGGCTGTTAAACCGTGTTGGGGCTAGTGGAAAGTGCTACAAAGTGTGCTGAGCTGTCCCGTGTTGGGCTAAGCGGGGCTAATGGAAAAGGCCCTATAGTGTCAATGCAGAGAATCAGATATAATCCAAACACACTTAAACACACCATCACTATTATTTTTTATTGTCTTCTTTATTTCCTTAAAAAAAAAAAAAAAAATCCCCTCTGTGTTTATATGCATATATTTCATCTCAAAATGTATTTTCTAATTTTGTTTTTCCTATTGAGATACATGTTGTACAGATCCTTTGATGGCAACTACAATGGAATTCTCATATGTAGTGATCTCAAAGGTAAAATATTCAGTTCTGTTTATCAGTAATATGTCGCACAGAACAGTTTCTTACATTGTCAAGTTGCTGCACAGATTTTGGAGAAGTATCTACTACACTGACCTTTTCAGTCTCTTATGGAACAGAAATAAGTTCTGGTGCAAGTTCTCCATCTTCAAAGACCACAGTCTTTAAAGCTTTGATGCTTGGCACATATTCTCCATATAGCTTAGTGGACTCTGTCCACAACTGATGCTGTCTCCTCTAAAGCCTTTTAAACCTTTTAAAACCTTTTAAACCAATCTTAGGCCTTTGGCCTAATGAAAGATAACTTGTCAAAAAAGGGGAAGAAAATATATACAGTGGTGTGAAAGTGCTTGCCCCCTTCCTGATTTCTCATTATTTTGTATGTTTGTCACACTTAAATGTTTCAGATAATCAAACAAATTTAAATATTAGACAAAAATAACAAAAACCCAAAATGCAGTTTTTTAATGGTGTTTATTATTAACAGTAAAAAAAAAAAAAAAATCCAAACCTACATGGCCCTGTGTGAAAATGTGATCCCCATACCCCGTTAAAACATAAATTAATTGTTGTTTATCACATCTTTGGAAAGCTGAGATCTATTTCTCGAGCCACACCCAGGCCTGATTACTACCACACCATTTTTCAAACAAGAAATCACTTAAATAGGAGCTGCCTGACAAAGTGAAGTAGACCAAAAGATACTCAAAAGCTAGACATCATGATGCAATCCAAAGAAATTCAGGAGCAAATGAGACTCAAAGTAATCGAGATCTATCAGTCTGGAAAAAGGGTATAAAGCCATTTCTAAAGCTTTGGGAGTCCAGCAAACCACAGTGAGAGCCATTATCCACAAATGGCGAAAACATGAAACAGTGGTGAACCTTCCCAGGAGTGGCCGGCCGACCAAAATTACCCCAAGACCGCAGTGACAACTCATCCAAGAGGTCACAAAAGACCCCACAACAACATCCAAAGAACTACAGGCCTCACTTGACTCAGTTAAGGTCAGTGTTCATGACTCCACTATAAGAAAGTGACTGGGCAAAAATGGTCTGCATGGCAGAGTCCAAAGATGAAAACTACTGCTCACCCAAAAGAACAAAGGCTCGTCTCAGTTTTGCCAGAAAACATCTTGGTGGTCCCCAAGACATTTGGGAAAATACTCTGTGGACTGATGAGACAAAAGTTGAACTTTTTGGAAGGTGTGTGTTCCATTACATTAGGTGAAAAAGTAGCACAGCATTTCAGAAAAGGAACACCATATCAACAGTAAAATATGGTGGTGGTAGTGTGATGGTCTGGGGCTGTTTTGCTGCTTCAGGACTTGGAAGACTTTCTGTGGTAAATGGAACCATGAATTCTGCTGTCTACCAAAACATCCTGGAGAATGTCCGGCAATCTGTTTGTGACCTCAAGCAGAAGCCCACTTGGGTTCTGCAGCAGGACAATGATCCAAAACACACCAAGTCCACCTCTGAATGGCTTAAGAAAAAGAAAAATGGAGATTTTGGAGTGGCCTAGTCAAAGTCCTGACCTGAATCCGATTGAGATGTGACATGGTTCAGGTGACCCACAGAGCAGACACGACTCAGAGTAAATACAATTAACGTCTTTTATTTGTTAACGTGAGTGAGTGGGTACGTGAGTGCAGGGTATGTAGTGTAATGTAGTGTAGTGTGATCCGTAATCTCCAGCTGGGGCCGGCAGAGCACCGTACAACCTGGCAACCCTGTAATGAGACGAGGGCCGTTAGTTTACAGTTCAACCTATGCAGCTCAATAGATGTTACAGCGCTTACTGTCAAGGGGTGTTGGAGAAGCTCATGTAGCACCGAAGCTGCAGCCAGGGAGACAGTGCCTGCTGGAGGCTGGCTAGCTGGAGGCGGAAGGATGAGTCCGCCGCCTGGAGGGAGATGGAGGACCGCCGCCGCGGGACTCCGTCTGTGCACAGGGGAATCAGACAAGATAAGAAGCGATGAAAGCTTACTTGGTAGATGGTCCGGGTGGAACCGGCCCGGACGGGGTTCAGCAGGGCTAGGAAGCCGATGACTGTAGAGAAGAGTGCTGGGAAGCACGGAGGCAGGTGTAACTGGATTCAGCATAGAAAATCAGATGACTCCGCACCCAGCACTAGTCATGGTGGAATAAATAGGCCGCAGAAGATGACCGGCAGGTGCGTGCACAGGTGCCGTGATTGGCGGCCATGACAAGATGCTGTGGCATGACCTTAAAGGGCGGTTCATGCTCGAAAACCCTCCAATGTGGCTGAATTACAACAATTCTGCAAAGATGAGTGTGGTAAAATTCCTCCACAGCACTGTAAAAGACTCATTGACAGTTATTGCAAATGCTTGATTGCAGTTGTTGCTGCTAATGGTGGCCCAATCAGTTATTAGGTTTAAGGGGCAATCTCTTTTTCACACAGAGCCATGTAGGTTTGTATTTTTTTCCCCTTAATAATAAACACCTTCATTTAAAAACTGCATTTTGGTTTACTTGTGTTATCTTTGTCTAATATTTAAATTTGTGTGATAATCTGCAACATTTAACTGTGACAAACATTCAAAAAAGAGAAATCAGGAAGGGGGCAAACACTTTCTCACGCGACTCTATATATAGATTTCAAGACTAGGACACCATCTTGGACTATGAATGTTATAAAATTGTAAAAAAAAATTAAAACATTAGAAGCCCACGCCCATTCACATGAAAAAAACAAAAACAAAAAACAAAAACAAGGGCTTGTGAGGAAAACTGTTTGAATACAAAAAACCCTATAAAAGGTTTCGATAAATTAACACTACAGCAAGGCTTGCATAGTGCTGCCTTATTGTAGTGGCAATATGGGGAAAACAAATAAATCCTTACTGTATAATCTGATTAATTAGGTATGTGGGGAAAGTGGCCCTGCAATGGACTGTCCAGCATGTACCCTGCCTCTCGCCCAAAGATGCTGGGATAGGCTACAGCCCCCCCATGTAGCCCAAAAAGGATTAAGCAGTAGAACATGTATGTATGTGGGGAAAGTTAAAAGAGCTTCACAAAATAAACAAGGGATGGAATCATCAAAATTTCTTACGCTTTACCAGCACAGAACCCAAATATTCTCTTTTCTGTATATCTGTTCATGCTAGTGTCTGTATCTTTTTTTTTTTTTTCGTATTTGGATATTTGCTCCTTCACCCAAATTGCTCAATTTTAATTATGCTAACTCTGATTTACTAAATTTACAAAACAGCTCACAAAATTACATGAATAAATTTAGAAATATATAAAGAAAAAAGTTCAAATTCATGTAACAAGATGATACAAATACAGTCATAACCAAAATTCTGGAACGAGAAAGTCAGAGGAAGTTCTGGCAGGATCACTAAAACCTTGAATTCAGGGTTTATTTCAGGCTATGTTAACCCTGATTTTCATCGTTACCCCCAGTCATGTAGTGTAGTTGGTTATATTATTTATCTGCGATGCTTGAGCTTGTAGATGCAAATATGTCCAGGAAGACTTACACTTCTAAAAATGACTTTTCTGTGCAATTTCAAATAAGCTTGTATAGTAGAGTCATTTTGGGGGGTTTCGTGACCAACCTCCCAGGACCTTTTTTTCTCACTGGATTTAGCATTCGAGACCCATTTTAATGAAAATAAGCTCCCATGTACCTCCCAAAAATTACGGGAAACCTTTTTTTTAACCAAAATTCAAAATGGCTGCCAAAATGCATACCACCACCTATATCTATTCAATTCAATTCAATTCAACTTTATTTATATAGCGCCATTTCACAACAACAGTCATCTCATAGCACTATCAACTGTAGGGGGGACCCCCACAGTTGCAGAAAGACCCCAGCAATCAGGCGATCCCCTGTGAGCAAGCACTTGGCGACGGTGGAGAGGAAAAACTCCCTTTTAACAGGAAGAAACCTCCAGCAGAACCAGGCTCAGGGAGGGGCAGTCATCTGCTGCGACTGGCTGGGGGGTGAGGGGATAGAGAAGAAGAAAAGAACAGACATGTAGAGAGCAAACAGCACGATGGGGACTCAATCTATGGGAGAGAACAAACAAATGTTAATGACCAGCAAAAAAAAAAAAATATTTCATAGAGAGTGAGGAAAGGAGTGAGGCCCAGTGCATTACTGGAGGTCCCCCGGCTGACTAAACCTATTAGCAGCATAACTAAGGGAGGGTTCAGAAACACATGATCTCTCCCTAATTGTAGGCTAGATCAAAAAGGTAGGTTTTAGCCCTATTCTTAAAAACAGAGATCGAGTCTGACTCCCGAATCCAGATTGGCAGCTGATTCCACAGGAGAGGAGCTTGATAACTGAAGGCTCTGCCTCCCATTGTACTTTTGGAGATTCTAGGTATTACAAGTAATCCTGCATTTTGGGAGCGTAGTGCTCTGTTAGGATAATACGGTAGTATCAGATCTTTTAAATAAAAAGGAGCCTGATTGTTTAGAGCTTTGTAAGTGAGAAGAAGGATTTTAAACTTAATTCTAAACTCTATGGGAAGCCAATGAAGGGAGGCCAGAACCGGAGAGATATGATCTCTCTTTCTAGTACCTGTTAAAACTCTTGCTGCAGCATTTTGGATCAGCTGAAGACTTTTTAAAGATGTTTTAGGACAGCCTGATAATAAAGAATTACAATAATCTAATCTCGAGCTAACAAAAGCGTGGATCAGCTTCTCAGCATCACTCTGAGACAAGATGCTCCTAATCTTGGCAATATTACGCAAATGATAGAAGGCAGTCTTAGAAACAAATTTAATATGTGAATTGAAGGACAAATCCTGATCAAAAATAACTCCAAGGTTCCTCACAGAGCTATTAAGAGAAAGAGTAACTGCGTCCAAACTGAAAGTTTGATTTGGAAAGGAATTTCTAAGGTTTTTTGGACCAACAAAAATGACTTCAGTCTTATCTGAATTTAATAGCAGGAAATTACAAGTCATCCAAGCTTTGATTTCCTTAAGGCAGGCTTCTAACTTGGCTAATTGATTAGTATCATCTGGCTTCATTGACAGGTATAATTGTGTGTCATCTGCATAACAATGAAAATGTATACAGTGCTTTCTAATAATGTTGCCTAACGGAAGCATATATAAACTAAAAAGAGTAGGGCCTAGCACAGATCCCTGTAGAACTCCATGACTAAGCTTTGAGCTGAAAGAAAACTCATCATTTACATGAACAAACTGGAACCTATCAGATAAATAAGATCTAAACCACTGCAATGAAGTTCCATTAAGTCCAACATAGTGTTCTAATCTATCAAGTAGAATATTATGATCAATAGTATCAAAAGCTGCACTAAGATCAAAAAGGACAAGTACAGAAACTAGTCCATTATCAGATGCAATGAGGAGGTCGTTAGTGACCTTCGCTAAGGCTGTTTCAGTACTATGATGGATTCTAAACCCAGATTGAAACTCTTCAAGTAAACCATTTCCCTGCAGGTGGTCAAATAATTGCGTAGCAACAACTCTTTCTAAGATTTTTGAAATGAAAGGGAGATTAGAGATTGGTCTATAGTTAACTAAAGCTCCTGGATCTAGCGTTGGCTTTTTGAGTAAGGGTTTAATTACAGCCGTTTTAAAAGCCTGCGGTACATGGCCTAAAGTTAATGAAGAATTGATAATATGAAGAATAAAGCTACCAATAAGTGGGAAGACTTCTTTAAATAACCTGGTAGGAATAGGATCTAAAAGACAAGTTGAAGGTTTGGATGAGGAAACTACTTTGTCTAACTCACAAAGGTCGATTGGAGTAAACTCATCAAGACAGACATCAATAGAAGGAGTTGTAGTAGTTACAGTATTTAAATTAACTGTGGGGAGAATCTGATTGATTTTATCTCTGATGGATGAAATTTTATTATTGAAAAAGTTCATAAAGTCCTGACTAGTAAGCTCTAAGGGGATGCTAGGATTGACAGAGTCCTGACTCTTTGTCAACCTGGCTACAGTACTGAAAAGTAACCTGGGATTATTCTTGTTCTCTTCTATTAATGCAGAGTAATAACTCGTTCTAACTTTTCTAAGAGATTTTTTTATAAATTAAAAGATGATTTCTCCAAGCTAAATAGATTTCATCTAAATTAGTAGAGCGCCATTTTCTTTCTAATTGACGAGTCTTCTGTTTTAAGCTACGAGTTTCTGTGTTGAACCAAGGAGTTAAAAATCTCTGATTAGACTTTTTTCTTTTTTAAGGGGGCCACCAAGTCTAGAGCCTGATGCAGAGAAGCTGAAACACTATCCACCATGTTATCAATTACAGAAGGAGCAAGCTGTCTATAGCTTATTTCCGTTGTGTTGACACATGGCATAGAGGAAACAATCTGCATAAATTTGAAAACAGCATCATCTGAGAGGCATCTACTGTGATAATATTTTTCTTTAGGAGCCAAATAGTCAGAAATGGTAAAATCAAAGGTTAACAGACAATGGTCTGACAGTACAGGGTTATGAGGAGACACTACAAGATTTTCTATTTCTATGCCATATGTCAGAACAAGGTCCAATGTATGGTGGAGGTAATGAGTAGAATTTCCTACTTTCTGAGAAAACCCAATCGAGTCTAATATTGAATTAAAAGCCACATTAAGGCAGTCACTATCTACATCCACATGTATATTAAAGTCCCCTACTATAATTATTCTATCAGATTTCAACACTAAATCAGCTAAGAAATCAGCAAATTCGGATAAAAATTCTGAATAGGTTGATGGGGGACGATAAACAATGGCAAATAAAATTGGGTTTAACCTGAAATTGCTAAAGTGCCCAACACTGAGGACCAGGCCCTCAAAGGAATTATAACATGTTTTTTGCTTTACATTAACTAGTAATTTGCAATGGTAAATTGTTGCTACTCCTCCTCCACGACCAGAACTTCTGGGATTTTGACAGTTTAAATAACCAGAAGGGGTTGATTCATTTAAACCAACATAATCCTCTTGTCCTAACCAAGTCTCTGTAAGGGAAATTAAATCAATCTGATGATCAATTAACAGATCATGGACTAACAGAGACTTGGGAGTTTGAGACCTAATATTTAACAAACCACATTTAATTTTTAAATTATGAGGAGGAACAGAGGCCAAATCATTCAATTTAGAGGCTTTATGTTTAATTTGAGTTTTACCACTATTTTGCTTTATCACTTTGGGATGCTTATACATTATATTTTTATTCACTTTGGAGGGAGCAGACAATGATTCTCTGATGGGGAAGACAGGGGCTAAGCTGAGGGGTGGCGGATGAAGAGGAGCTGCAGAGAGGCGTGTAAGACTGCGACTCTGCTTCCTGGTCCCAACTCTGAGTAGTCATGGTTTTGGAAATTTGGATAAAAAAGATGCCAGATTGTTAGATAAATGAGAAGCACCATCCAAAGTGGGATGAATGCTGTCTCGTCTCATAAGACCAGGTTTTCCCCAAAAAGAGCTCCAATTGTCAATGTAGCCCACGTCATTTTTAGGACACCACACAGACAGCCAGCGGTTCAAGGATGACGAGCGACTAAACATGTCATCACTGGTCAGATTGGGGAGGGGCCCAGAGAATACTACAGTGGCAGACATCGTTTTTGCAAACTCACACACCGATTCTACATTAAGTTTCGTGACTTCCGACTGCCGGAGACGGATGTCATTAATGCCGGCGTGAATAACAATTGTGGAATATTTACAGTTACTTTTAGCCAGCATTTTCAAATTTGACTCGATGTCGCCTGCTCTGGCCCCAGGAATACATTGGACAATGACCGCTGGAGTCTCTAGGTTCACGTTTCTGACTACAGAGTCGCCAATGATCAGAGTTTTTTCCTCAGCGGGTGTGTCGCTGAGCGGGGAAAAACAATTAGAAACGTGAACAGGTTGGTGGTGTACCGGGGCTTTGCGACTAGGCTTCCTTCTCACCGTCACCCACCCAGTCTCCTCGCTGCTGAGGAGAGCCGGGGAACCGCTGACAGGGGGGCCTAAGCTAGCTAGCTCCGCTGCAGCTAATGGGCGTCCGTCGAGATTAACTGGCGCAGACGGTGTTTCAATGCAGCGGAGCCGGGATTCCAAATCAGACAACCTCGCCTCGAGCGCCTCAAAAAGACAACATTTATTACATTTACTGTTATCACTAAAAGAGGCAGAGGTGTAGCTAAACATCTGACAGAGAGAGCACACCAGAGGAGAGGAAAGAGAGGTAGTAGCCATAGCTAGTGGCTAGAGAGCTGGAGAGCAAACCACACAGGCAGACAGCAAAACAGGAAGTGACGATACGTTACCACAAGGAAGTGACGATCCCTGAATTGAATATCTCAGTAACTAATTCAGCTAGGAGGTTGATTTTGGTGTCTAGACATAGGTTTTTGGGGTCAAGCATTCCATTAATGCTATTAGTTTACTTGTGAAACAAACCCATCACGATGAAATCCAATATGGCCGCCAATATGGCCACCAATTAACATTTTTTTTGTTTCTTGACTACTAAGGCACCTAGAAAGCTGATGTTGGTGTCAAAACAGAGGTTTAAGGGGTCATACTATCTGTTTATTCCAATAAAAGTGTGTTTAAATGATTACATAATCGAGAAATCCAAGATGGCGGCCGGCTGTCATTTTCACATGCAATGGACTTTTTCATATCCGTCACCAAATGAGCTAAAAAAAGTCAAGTGAGGCTCCTGTGAACCATCCATTGTGTTCATTAGTGCCCTCATTGTCTATGTAGCTCAAAATGGCCCCCAGCCGCCATCTTGGAATACACTTTACGCAGGCACATTTTCTCTAGACCTTATGTTAATGCCACGCAAACGTCCAACTCAATTACATATAGTCCACTATCAATCACCACATCACATCATACTAAGATGTCCAACTACACATCACTATCACTACTTGATTCACTATCAATGAATGAGTCACTGTATGAACTTGCGCTATCTGAAGCACTGTCTTCACCACTGCTGCTCTCCTCACTGTTGACTTCTGTGTTCGGTTTCGGCATTGACAGGGGAAGTGGCGGTTGAGTCGATCGTACAGGTAGACATAGACCATTCACCAAATGCCACCCATGACCGATTGGTGATGGGTGACTTTGAAGGTGGAAGTTCGTCAGCAAGTACGCAAGGTAGTTTGTCCTGAGGAGGTGATGATGCAGACTGTCTGCGTCTGGTATATACCACAATACCAATGCTGGACTGGAGCCTCTTTGGTGAAAAGAGAGAAGCAGATGGAGATGGATCCCCCTGAACTGATTGATTGTCTCTTTCAAGATCTACCTCTAATTTATGCTTACGTTTCTCGGCTTGAGATAGACAGCGCTTGTTAGATAATGTGGTGTAACATGTCTGGTGCATATAATGCCCTTTTGGCCCTTTGGCCCAATCAATATTCCCACATTGAAACCGATCAAGTCCTTTCCATCGTAGAGTTTTTTCACGAATTGAATTCCATTTTTGGTCCTTGATATTATCCAAAGAGTCACTTTTGGTACATGATTGACCACAACGTAGAATGCATTCATATTCACCGGAAGACGTTGATGGTAATTCATCGTTGTCACTTGCAGTATCCATTTTATCCCTCACTTTATATGAATAAGTGTCTGAAAACAAAAACAAATTTGTCATTATCAGAACAGAGGAGAGAAAAAGGAGGGATGACAAGACCTAGAGTCAAAGGCCCTTGTACTGTCTACTGTCATTACGGTAGCATTAAGCAAGCAGCATGGTCAATATGCTAACATTACCTGACTATACAGTATGGAACAAGATTCAGAATTCTAACCTCTCCAGATAAGTTTAAAGCTAAATTTATACATACCTGGCAACCTTGGTTAAATTGGAAAGATTAGGACTACATATTATGGCAGCACAGACGTTACAAAATCACTGCATCCTCTCTCTTGCTATGCAAAAAGGAATCAATGAATCAAGCATAGGATTCCGGGAATCCTAAGGGGATTACCCAAGTGTTCCTCAGTGAAATCACTGAATCAATGCAGGAGCTTTCTAATAATTATTAAAAATGAATGTAAGGATACCTCATTTGACATTTTTAGCTCATTTGGTGACGGATATGAAAAAGTCCATTGCATGTGAAAATGACAGCCGGCCGCCATCTTGGATTTCTCGATTATGTAATCATTTAAACACACTTTTATTGGAATAAACAGATAGTATGACCCCTTAAACCTCTGTTTTGACACCAACATCAGCTTTCTAGGTGCCTTAGTAGTCAAGAAACAAAAAAAATGTTAATCGGTGGCCATATTGGCGGCCATATTGGATTTCACCGTGATGGGTTTGTTTCACAAGTAAACTAATAGCATTAATGGAATGCTTGACCCCAAAAACCTATGTCTAGACACCAAAATCAACCTCCTAGCTGAATTAGTTACTGAGATATAGGTGGTGGTATGCATTTTGGTGGCCATTTTGAATTTTGGGCAAAAAAAAGGTTTCCCGTAATTTTTGGGAGGTACATGGGAGCTTATTTTCATTAAAATGGGTCTAGAATGCTAAATCCAGTGAGAAAAAAAGGTCCTGGGAGGTTGGTCACGAAACCCCCCAAAATGACTCTACTAGTAGTAAGACCATGGTTTTAAATGCTGTTGGTGAAAAGTATATTTATTACCTCCGCCAGGCCGAAAAGGCCAGGAGGAGGTTATGTTTTTGCCGGGGTTTGTCTGTGTTTGTTTGTCTGTCTGTCTGTCTGTCTGTCTGTTGGTTAGCAAGATAACTCAAAAAATCTTGGACGGATTTCCATGAAACTTTCAGGCGTTGTTGGAAATGGTACAAGGAAGAACTGATTAAATTTTGGGGGTGATCCGGTTCACCGTCTGGATACAGGAATTTTTTAAAGCATTTTTCATTCAACACTGTGACATACAGCCATTTTCAACATGTGCGCAGGCGCAATGGAGGGCGCTGGTCGTCGTGTCTACAACACAAACTCTGCGTTCTTCAACGTTTTAGGCACAAGAGGACGCAGAAAACACTGCTGACCTGGGCCCGCCAGCGTGCCTGTGTTTGCGCACAACTGCAAAACCTCACACGGGCAGCTGTCCGCCGACGGATTCTTTGGCAGAAATTCCCCGGCCAGCCATAGGAGCTGCGCATTTGGCAGAAATTCACCGGCCAGCCATAGGCGCTGCGCAAAAACGAGCTCTCTGCCGGCGAAGCTTCTAAATTCTCGTTTGCCGCGGAGCGCAACCCCCAAAAAAATAATATTGTAGCGAAATCAATATGAGCACCCTACTTGGCTTGCCAAGTGGGTTGACCCTATTGGCGACACAGGTAGAGTGCGGGACTCCGGAGCGGGAGGCGTGAGTTCGAACCTCCCGGTGGGACGTCGCCATGTCGAGCACCACGTTACAATATAATATAAAACCCACGGCAACCTGTCTACCCAATTTGCATCCGTCAGTGGAGGAGATGGACACAACAGCAACACTTTAGTTTATTACCTCCGCCAAGGAGGCAATGCTTTTACTACTGAACCACTAATCCTATCACTATCACATTGATTAATTGTGTGTTTATTGCACTGTCCCTGTCAAATAAACAAATAATCATTGTGAATCCAATTGCTAGTCATATGTTTACATGCTCAAGGAATCTGAAAACGTACACACAAACACTGTATGGGGGGAATTGTGGCGCTTGGCGGAGGTCTGCGCTCTCCGAGTGCTTTTCTAGTTTGTTTATTTTTTGTCTTTTGTAGTTGAATTTTCTCTTTCAACGGGTTTTGTCATTTTTATTTGTAATTGAGTATTGCTTTTATGTTTTATTTGCCATTGCGCTTTTACTCTTTATTTGCAGATCTTTTATTCATTGTATTTATCTTTTGTTGTTTAGTTTTTTCATTTAGTTTCTTTTTTCATTTACACTACCGTTCAAAAGTTTGGGGTCACTTAGAAATTTCCTTATTTTTGAAAGAAAAGCACTATTTTTTTCAATGAAGATAACTTTAAACTAATCAGAAATACACTCTAATATCTTGTGAACTGCATTGATGATGTCACTCACTGCAAAACCATCACTGTTCATGCTAACCAGAAGCCATGGATGACAGCAGTGGTCTGCAGGCTCCTGGGGGCTTTGGACGCAGCCTTCAGGGCCAGCGACACTGCAAGACTAACAACAGCTAGAGCCAACCTGTCCCGTGGTATCAAGGAGGCAAACAACAGTACAGCAAGAAAATATCCAGACACTTCTGCAACACCAGAGATGCATGTTCTCTCAAGCGTGGCATACAGACCCTAACCAACTATAAACCTCCACCTCAGACCTGTATGAGTGACACCAAACTGCAACTATTGCCTCATTTCCACTAGCCCAGTTGGACTCGCCTCATTTCGTTTTGTTACTACTCGTTTCTGCCGCGGTTGTGCCTCCATTACAACCGTGTAAAGCCGTGTATAGCTGAGGTGGACGGGATTTTTTTTTACAGCAAGGCGGCGCCACACTCCCGTGACGTAAAACACATGACCCAAGCCAAACACAACATGGCGGCTTTACAAGGCGACTCCTCGGTCTGTGGCTTTTTTCACCATAAATGCCAAAAAGGACCGTCAGACAAGGGTACAGGCAGTGAGACAAAACACTCTGGAATAGTTCTGCAGCTTCTGGAGAGAGCCGAAGACGTGAGGATACAAACTAGGTCATATGTGACGGTAAGCTAATGTTGCTAATGCTAGTTTGCTATAAATACGTCATACTACACTGTAATCTCTGCAAGTTATCACTGTTTGGTACTAAAATATGTACGCTGTGTGTGTTTCAGATGGCTCTGTTGTGGGAAAATTACCACTTCAAACGGTCAGTCTGGCGTTCATGTACAGCCTGTCAACTGAGTGACAGGCTGAGTGAGCCTGTCAACTGTCAGCACAGCTTCACAAACGATCAGTGGTTGTAGAGCTTAAGAATGTCTGGTTTATTTCCTGTGCAAAAAATTGCTCTGATCTAAGTAAAGTAACCCTATTTCACTGTTTATGGGAATGTAGAAAAATCAGAAAGTTTTGGGAAGAGGTGAGGGTAACAATTGAAAAAATAATTTCAAAACAATTCACAATGAACCCTAAACTGTTTTTGTTGGGTCTGTATCCAGAAAAAGCATAACTTTAATAAGAGTGAAAGAACATTCATAGACCTCAGTTTGCTTAATGCCAAAAAATGTATTGCATTGGGCTGCACGGTGGCGCAGTGGTTAGCACTGCGGCAGCACAGTTTACCCTTGGCCGGGGGATTGTGGGGATCGTGGGATCGTGGGTTCGATCCCAGCCCCTGACCAACAGTGATCTGTGTGGAGTTTGCATGTTCTCCCCGTGTTGCGTGGGTTTACTCCGGGATTTCTCCGGTTTCCTCCCACATGCCAAAAAACATGCATGTTAGGTTAATTGGCTGTTCTAAATTGTCCCTAGATATTTGTTTCCTATAGGCCCTTAGAATAGAGGGTTAGTATTAATGAAAGCGCTTTGAGTGGTCTTTGTGACTAGAAAAGCGCTATATAAGTGCAGGTTAGTTAGTTAGTAGTTAGTAATTACTGTGGAAAAACTCATAGACCAGATGTGACTCAGTGGTTAAGACAGATGTTAACAACCTTCCACTAGAAAGAATAACATACATACTGAAATCAAAGGAAAATGTGTTTGAGAATATATGGAGACCTTTCATTGATTATGTAAAGAAAGTAAACATAACTTCTGAAGAAGAAGGTGAATTATATGTGTGGACCTTGCAAATTCCAAGCTGGTGAATGTATATTATGTATTCTTATGTAATAGATTACCTAGACTAAACAGAGGAACATTGTTGTTGACTTGTTTTTGTTTATTACCCTTTTTTGTTGTTTTGTTATTGTTCTTTTTAGTTTTTAAATTACTTTTGTGTTAGTGTCTGACTGTGTGTGCCGTTTTTTTTTTTATTTTTAAAAAAAAGGTTCAATAAAAATATTGTGGGAAAAAAAATTGCTCTGATCTGCGTGAAAATCATGGACTGTTGAGACATCATGGACGTACCTCCGTCAGCTGCACTGAGTCTGAGATGTTGTCATAACAAAAAATGATCAGCTGACACAACTTGATCGCCAGGTTAATAACTATATTAGCCACAAAATGTATATTCAAAAGTAAACAGTACTGAGTTCGGTATAATTAAGAATAGGTCACATGTGACTGCGCTTTGAGTGGTCTTTGTGACTAGAAAAGCGCTATATAAGTGCAGGTTAGTTAGTTAGTTAGTGAGATAATATTTGACAGTTATGATGCATTTTATGCCAAAACAAACTTGATCTAGGATTAAAAGCAATTAAAATAATGCAGTCATAAGGTTACATGGAAAATGCTTGATTTACTAGATACATATACTGTAGAAATATATATTCTCTGCATCAACAATGCACTATACATGCATTCATGTAGTGTTGCACTGACAAACCTCTGAAGTTTTTGCAGATGTCTCTTTTTTATATGTGAAGGTTACCACCATGTGACATAAATTTCTTAAAAATGAGCCATTATTTTCAAGGTCACCCATTAATGGTTTGTACTATTGACTCTTTTCCAACCAGTGTATTAACAGACAAAAATAGAAATCATGATGCAAACACATAAGTCACTAAATTGTTTATTACAATCAGCAGCAAATTCCAGATTATTCAGAAAGTGCAAAACTCAAACTGTAAGACTGGGTCACTCAGCAGCTGGGATGTGCAGCTCACACTGGTCTCAGATCAGCAGATCTTAGGTCTGCATCTCTGTAAATAGTGACGCAAGGTCCAGTTTGGGGTGGATCGATCGTTTACCTCTTGCCTAGACAAAAGACAGAAATGGGTGGTGGTTAAATAAAGGAAGTTTAAAACATATTTGGGAAATACACTTGTTGCTAAAAGCCAGTGGTGGAATGTGAATGAATGAATCTTTATTTCGGATAGATTTAAAGAAAATAGAATAATATAACAAAGGGGAAAAAAATCTAATAAGGTCGAATTAAACAATAACTCCTCTGATTACACAGTTCAACATAGGTTATCTGAAATGGGTGATGGCTGAAGCTGCAGCTTATATTGCCCACCCATATTCCATCCAAGAATTTAAAAGAAAAACAACACAGCAGCGATTCCAATTTCAGTGTGACAATAAAGTGCTTCGTTGTTGTATTTAACCACAATTTTCATGTAGCTGCACTGATGTAAAGTCAATTTTACAAGGGCTGGGCTACATATAAAATCATTTGCTTTTACTGTGGCCTCAGCAATCAGAATGAGTTAATACATCCACTTGAATGGAATATAGTACTTTAACTGGAGGTGTGCATCACAGAGTATGGAGTCGCTCAGTCAAAATATGGAGTTTTTATCAATAAAAGTTTGTCTGGAATGTAAAAGTGTCTCTTCTTGCCCTGGCTTCAAGTGTGGGCGGTGTTTTGTACTTTTATTGCTAAAATATAAAAGGATGCACTACAATGGGTCTCAAATATTTGTAATGTGTCCTGTTACTGCATGAGTTTATTGATGATAGACTATAAACTACACATATAAACTAAATTATATTGACGACTGAACATCTCACATCGCCAAAACATACAGTTATGAACATAACTCACAAAGGATCACACAAGTGATCTGACAAAAAAATAAATACATTAACAAGCGGTTTATTTTACAGTTGATGTGCCATATTCACACAATCAAATAAATCTCAGTTCAGTCCCTTTTATATTAAGTGGAAACTGTGCTTTTGACACTTTACCTATAAAAGCAAAGGATTTCAGTACTTTCCACAGTGGCGAGGTAGGTTGTGCGGCGGCTGATTTCGTCTTGCCTAGACAAACAACAGAAATGGATGTTGGTTAGTTTCAAGCAAGTTCAATACATATACAGGCACATCTCAAAAATTAGAATACCATGAAAAAATTCAATGTTTTTGTCACTCATTTCAGAAAGTGAAACCCATATATAGATTCATTACAGCAACAGTGATATATTGAAAGTGTTTATTTTAATATTGATGATTATGGCTACAGCCCATATTAACCAACACCTCAACAGCCAACATTTATATTTAAAAACTATTTTTTAAAGTTAATTTTATGTAATATTCCAATTTTTTGCAAAATAGAATTTGGGGTTTTTCAGGGGCTATAAGCCGTAATCAGCAAAATTAAAATAAATAAATGCTTCAAATATATCACTGGCTGTGTAATGAATCTATATAATATACGGATTTCTCTTTCTGAAATGAGTCAGTGGTGGGATGTGACAAAAATGCTTTGTTTCCCTGACAAGCACTGCAGGATCCACAGAATAGGTGTGTGGGTCTATTCTGACGCTTTAGAAAATTATATGAATGACTTTATAGATCACTGGTTTGAAAAAGCAATTTTAATATGACGAGATTTTGGCTCCTGTAGTCCATTTCACCAGTATCACAATATAAACAGGGAGGCTATAACCCCTGGCATGTGGAAACATATTCTAGCATTAAATTGCACACAATTTAATGCGCAGGACTAAAGTGCAATACAAAACACAAACCAGGACTTTAACCAGGATTAACATATTTCATCATTTTGCTCTCACAAGCGAATATTTAGGAGAAAACAAGCGCGATTCAGCAGTTGGTACTAGCTAGCGCTAGCTACTAGCAAGAAAAATGTTAGCTAAAAAACGTTAGCCAGCACAGAACAGCACTGTATGGCTCAAAAGAAGTGAGCTTACCACCAACAGGATAAATAAGCAAACAGATGCACATTATTAAAAATCACTCACCATCTATGGTTCTCTCACCTTCGTCTTCAGCTTGTCTATAGTCCGGTTGTATGCTGGCCAGTCATCGGGTCCGGGTCGCTCCTCACTGTGTATCAGCCACCAAGCAGAGAAAACTCCACACCTCTTCGCTGGACCACAGTGTAGAGTTCCGCAAAACCTACAACGCTGTCTGTATTAATATCGTATTTACTCCGTGACCGAGTTAGTCCGTGATTGCAAATGGCGGTCGTAAAGATTTCAACGAAGACGGGCGCTTTCGTGACGTTATGCCCTGACCAATCAGTGGCTAGCAGTCGACTGACGTCACATCACACCTTGCTTTCGCACGGTTATGCCCTGCCTCTTAACCGGCACAAGAATAGTGTCGGTTAAAGCGTGCTGGGTATAGTGGAAATAGCGAGAAAGTGAAACGAGTAGAACTAAGTAAGGCCAAGGCGATACTAATGGAAATGGCCCTTATGATTATTAGATCTGTAGTTGTCTGTATATAGGATTGCTGGGTTTTATCATCGTTAATCTCTATATGCACTATGGGAGGTCTGGGTCCATCTTTTTTTTTTTGGTTTAGAATCCTTTATTAGTCCCACAGTGGGGAAATTACAGGGCATCTACATGAGTGGATGAGGCAGCAACTGGTGTGGTGCCCAGCCTTTTCACCATTCACACCTGGGGCCACTTTAGAGTCTCCAATTAACCTAACTTGCATGTTTTTGGAATGTGGGAGGAAACCAGAGAAATCCCACAGAGATGGTGAGAACATACAAACTCCACACAGATCACTGTTGGTCAGGGGCTGGGATCGAACCCACAATCCCCTGGCCAAGGGTGAGTTGCTGTTGTGCCACAGTGCTAACCACTCTGCCACTGTGCTCTTGTCGCCATTTTCACTATGGGTTGCACTACTGTACATAGACTGTTGTTGTTGTTTTCTTTTTTCAAGCCTTATTCCTTTTTGTTTTTATATTATGCACACCCCTGAAGAGAGAGAGAGAAACATCATTTCAATTCTCCTGTATGTCCTTTACGTGTAGTAGTACTGACAAATAAAATCTTTGAATCTTGAAACAGCAACACAACAGTGACTGTAACAATGTCTAAGAATTCCAATTTATTAGACCGGACGGGGTCGACTTCCTGCGAGAGGTTATGAGTCGGATTCCATCAGAAACACAATGTCAACAGAATATAAATGCAAATGAAGCAACTAACTAATAACAAACTACACAACAAAAGAGAAATGCAGTGAATTAAGCAAAACTGCAAAAAAGCAGTGGAGTGTGTAAATGAAGAGGCATATTCATTGCAGACATTTTATTACACACTCACATCTCAAAAGCTCTGAATGGACTGATTGGTTAGAGCAGGCTTTCCTCTCTATATCACAAGTCACAGTTCCCAAGTTTCCAGACACTTCCATTCACACAGCACGATTTTTACACTATACAGCATTCAACCCCCTCTGTCCCCCCTGGGCATTGTTCTCCCATGTTTATTCACCGTCTGTGTCTGAGGTGCTAAATGACCTGACTTCCCCAAGGTCCCCAAAACATAATACACACTACCGTTCAAAAGTTTGGGGTCACCCAGACAATTATTTTGTGTTTTCGATGAAAAGTCACACTTATTTACCACCATGAGTTGTAAAATGAATAGAAAATATAGTCAAGACATTGACAAGGTTAGAAATAATGATTTGTATTTGAAATAATAATTTTTCCAGATACTCAACCTGCTCAAAGGAAGGTCAGTTTTATAGCTTCTCTAACCAGCTAAACTGTTTTCAGCTGTGCTAACATGATTGCACAAGGGTTTTCTAATCATCCATTAGCCTTCTGACGCAATGAGCAAACACATTGTACCATTAGAACACTGGAGTGATAGTTGCTGGAAATGGGCCTCTATACACCTATGTAGATATTGCACCAAAAACCAGACATTTGCAGCTAGAATAGTCATTTACCACATTAGCAATGTATATATGCTACAACAACCCCAGTGTACTCCTCTAGGTTTGTGTGTCCATTGTGACTGGCTGCATGCTTGAAAGTTTCCCAGTCTGTAGTGCTGAAGCAGTCTTTCAGAGCATTAGAGGCTCCCTCCTGCCACACATGTACCTGCTTTTTTGTTGGTCTGATTGTTTTCACTCTGGGTTTGTATGATGGTGACATGATCAGAGAGACCCGGGGGTTGGGGTGGGGGCTCTGTATGCTTTCTTATGAGTTGTGTACACCAGGTCCACCAAATTGTCTCCTCTTGTTGGAAAGTCCACATGGTGATGTAGGTTTGGTAGGAGGGTCTTTAAATCTGCATGGTTGAAGTCTCCTGCTGTGATGAGGAATCCGTCTGGATGTGCTGTTTGTCTCACTTATAACTTGATAGATTTCTTTTTGTGCTGTACTCCTCTCGCTGGTGCCGGTGGGCGGGGCATACATGGCGGCTAGTAGGACAGCTGAAAATTCTCTTGGCATGTAGAAGGGTGGGCACTTGATGCTCAAAAACTCCACTAAGGGAGAGGAGTGTCTATGCACAATAATAGCATCATGGCACCAGATGTCATTGTTGTACAGACAGACCAAGCCGCCTCACGTTTCCCTCCTTCCGTGAGCACTCTGTTGCTACAGTAGCATGTTAGCCCAGCTAACTGGATGGCAGAGTCCTGTATATTGTCATTTAACCACGTTTTCATAAAGATAAAAACACAGCAGTTCTGCGCATCACATTGTGTAGTTCTCAGGAGCTGTATGTGGCCTATTTTGTTGTCTAGTGAGCGTATGTTAGCCAGAGTGAGTGAAGGAACCAGCAGTCTGTGCGGGATAGCAGTTAGCTTTGTTCAGATACCTCCACGTTTGCCTCTCTTGTCTCCACTCACACCGTCTACGGCGTCTCCATTTGGGATGAGATACGGCAGTCGAATCCGGGGATGTGGAGGACTGGTGGAGAATAACCAGGCCATGGAGATCCTCTGTAAAGCTTCGGGCCAGGACGTAATGTTTGGTCATATTCCTTATCTCCAGAAGGCTGTGGCAACTGTAGCTTGTGTGCAGCATCTTATAAGTACATTAAACATATGAATATACACTTAAGCGTAATTTAAACAACACTAAGTGGCACAAAACAGGAAGAGAGGAGAAGCCTCTGCATGTTCATGCGCCACCTAGCGTTTTGAAATTCAGGGCACCTGTACGATGATGGATTTTTTTTTTTTTTTTAATTTTTATTTCTCAAAAAGTCTTTTGTGTTTTGTTATTAGGGTTCCCAAGCAGCGCAGCTGCACAAAGTTTCTTCCTGTTCCCAACTAAAAGTACATGTTTAGTAAAAACTGTAAATGTGACTGAAACCAAATTTAGCAGTCAGGTAAGAAATTCCTCCTGCAACTCAGTGGTCCAAAATTGAGCCACGGGGTCCATAAGTGCCGCTATAATGATCAGTTTTACATTTTCCAAATATCTTAAACAAATGGGCTGACACTCAAAATCTTTCATCATCCCCACAACTTTTTTCCACTGGTCTTATCATCTAAATATGAACTTTCTGCACCATCCCGGCAAACATCCAATGTTGCTTGGACTGCCTCTGGCGGTCCAAGGAATGTCGGATGTTTGCGGGGATTTTTTCAAAAATATGCAAATTAAGGTAAAATGAACTCCTCAAAGATCATTAGTCCAAATTGGTTGAAATTAAGCATGGATCATCTACAGATGTTGATGTTTGGTACAAGAGCTGCGAAAATCAAAAGTATCTGATTACAATAAACTGATAGATCATGCAAAGGGTAACAACAGTTCCCTATGGAGGCATTTAAATAACTTAACTAATAAAAAAACGATCAGAAGGGGGTAAAGGAACTTAGAATCAATGGCAAGACCGTCAGTGACAAGGCTACTTTGGCAAATGAATTTAATTCATACTTTGTGGGCTCTGTGGAAGACTTAACAAAAATTGTTGTGCTGCCAAATGTGCTCAACAACACAAATTCCATACTTCCAACAGATTCTTTTCACATCGATGAGGTAAATGAGGAGTTAATTGCTGGTATTGTTAAAACACTGTCAAACTCAAAAACTAATGATATCTACAATATGAGCACCTCCTTTCTCAAAATGCACAGCAAAATATTAATCAAACCACTGACTCATCTCATTAATCTCTCCATTAGGTCTAGTACATTTCCATCTGGCTGGAAAAAAGCTGTCGTCATACCAGTTCATAAATCAGGCAGTAAAGACGATATATGCAATTACCGCCCAATCGCTATTTTACCAGTCCTGTCTAAGGTTCTTGAAAAAGTTGTAGCTACACAGCTGATTGAATATTTACAAGACAGTCAACTTCTTCATCCACATCAATTTGGTTTTAGACCAGGATACTCAACAGAAACAGCAAATTGTTACCTTATTGATAACGTCAAACAGTCCTTGGACATGGGTAATGTGGTAGGAGCTGTTTTTCTAGATCTCAAAAAGGCTTTTGATACTGTAAACCACAGTTTGCTTTTATCCAAAATGGTATCTTTTAACTTCTCCCCAGATACATTAGAATGGTTTGCATCTTATCTCCAGAATAGAGAACAGTGTGTAAGAGTTCACCAGGATAAATCCTCATTTTTAAACAACCGCATGGGTATCCCACAAGGGTCCATTCTTGGTCCTTTACTTTTCAGCATTTTTATTAATGACTTGCCGTTACACTGCTCAGCTGCAACATGCAAACTTTATGCAGATGATGCAGTTATTTACACAGCTGCCAAGACTCCAGCACAGGCTGCAGATGTACTGTCTACAAGTATGGTTGATGTCAAAGAGTGGCTCCTCCAGAACCATCTATTGCTGAACCTTCAGAAAACAGTCTCAATGTGCATTTCAATCAAAAAATGTAACCTGCAACGTTTTAAAGTTAATATACATGATCATGACATCAGTTTAGCTACATAATTCAAATACCTTGGCATTGTACTAGATCCTCAACTCAAATTTAATCTTCATATAAAGAAAATTTCAAAAACAGTAAAAAAAAATCTGAACTGCTTTAAATTAATTAGATATTACATACCTTACGAAGCAGCTGTACTGTATATGCATTCTATGGTTTTTTCTCATATATCATACTGTTTGACAGTCTGGGCTCAAGCAGCCCCTTCCACAATAAGACATATAGGTTCATTATATAATCAAACCCTAAAAATCTCTGACAAAAAGCCCATTAGGTGGCATCACTGTAATGTTTTAAAAAAATACAACCTATTGAGTTTTGAGAGTTTCATTGACCTCTGTTTTCTGAAATTAACGTTCAAATGTTTCCATAAATCAGCACCCGAGCCACTTGCTGGTTTTGTCCAAAGACAGGACAGCAGCAGAGCCACCAGGAGTTCTGTTAACAATAACTGTAAAATATTCCACCGCAGAACCACATTTGGACAAACAGCTTTCTCTATAAAGGGCAGTCACATCTGGAACACAATGCCAAATGTAATTAAAATAATAACGGACTTTAAAACATTCACTAAAAAGGTTAAAAACTGGCTGAAAAATAAACAAGAATGTACTCATGTATGAATTGATTGTCTGCAAGGTGAGAGTGAATGAAGGGAAGGAATTAATGTGTTTGTTTATAGTGAGTGACGAAGGGAGGGAGGCCTGAAATAGGCAAATTTGAGTCAGGTTGTTATATTTGTGTATTTATAATATTTATAATATTTATAATATTTATAATTGTGTATTTATAATCTTTTTTGCATTGATGTATGTGGTTATTGTGTATTTTTTTTTTTTTCTTTACTTGATTCTCTTTTCTAAAGCCCATCCAGGGACAAGAGTTGGTTATATTTGTGTATTTATAATATTTATAATATTTATAATTGTGTATTTATAATCTTTTTTGCATTGATGTATGTGGTTATTGTGTATTTTTTTTTCTTTACTTGATTCTCTTTTCTAAAGCCCATCCAGGGACAAGAGTTGCAAATTAGCTAATAGCTATACACTCTACGTGCAACACATCAGATTGATTGTCATTGATTAATTGTCTATGTTTAGTGCACTGTCCCTGTCAAATAAACTAATCTATCTATAATGAAAAATCATTAAAATGATCAAAATGTGCCAATTTATCTTTATCTTGTAGGCCAATGAATTTGAACAGTTTCTCTTTGGTCTTTATTTTCTGATGTATCTTCTGATGTAGCGATTCAAATTTGATGAAACTTCAAACTCGTGATGACAACAGTAATCTTCCGAATCACACCAAATTTCATGCCAATCTGTTGATGTCCCAAAAAAAGGTTATTCCTTGATATGCTTGAGGTCCTGGGCTCAAATTCTTGTTAACATGCCACGTGCATTTTAAAAACCTAATGTGTAGCACTCCTTATAGCACATGTGGATATCGCTGAGAAAAGAAATATTGGTCAGATCTCGCAGTGATTCCAGTGATCTCCACAGTTATTAGCTCCAAAACATTTACACAGGAGCAGCTTTTTCAAAGTTTTAGGAGATCCCAACAATCTCTGTGCTGTGTAAAGGAGCCCTTGGGTTTAAAATTCTATTAGCAACAGTCCAAAACCTTGAAGTCAACAGCTGCTTGGAACCCCATAATTGCAACTTGAAGCTTCATAGAATTTTTCAGGTTCTAAGCAGATGTGCTGTGGAAAACCTATTGTTTTTGCTCTGATTTGCTCAGAAATGTGCAGAAATGAACACTTTCTAGGCCATTCATCCAAATTGCTTGAAACAACAGTATTCTTCACCTAACCACCAAATTTCATACAATTCTGTCAATGTTACAAAAATCATGTTTGTGAAATGTCTGTCAACCATTTTATCTTGTCAGTTGAACATTTTGCTAGTATGTGAGGAAATCAGTCTCTGACCTGAAGCCATGGTGTGGTACAGGAGTAAAGATGTGTTTCTGTCATGTAGGAACCCTCGGTTGAAATCCTACTGCTAATGTATCATTCTACATTACATTTTCTGTGCATTTGAAATCAATGTATAGTACACATTATGCTTTTAATGTGGCTGGGAGTCCTTTCAATTGAACATTTATCATTTAGAAAGAGTGCAAGGTAAAGCAGTTGTGTGGTGTTGTGGTTAAGGTGAATTCCTGGTATTCAGGAGGTCCCGGGTTATTATCTTGCCAGGGAGATCTTGTTCTTCTGAACAACTTAAGTACAGCATGCCTGTACTGTAATTTTTAAAATACACTATGTAAGATTTTCACCTCAAAATAATGTTTGTAAAATTATTTTGATGGTAAACCAACATTTGACTAAATTAACATCACTTCATCCATAGCCTGAGTGGACCACATTGCCTCTAACAGGTTCTGTTGGGATCACTGGGGGGACAGCAGATGTGGCCTCAGTGCCAGCAGCATACCAAAGGGCACGATGCTAGCCACGTACACCAAAAGACGTGTGGTTGTGCTGTTGAGACTGGGGTTATGGTCACTGTGGTTGTGGCCTTTTCAGTGTTCCTTCAAGGAGCATGAAAGTTGCACAGTGCTGCTTTAAAAACTAATGTATAGATGACCTTAGGTTTTACAAGCTGTTGCGAAGCAATACAAGACCTTGAAGTCGACTTTTGGTCTTGACGAAGGACGCTTTACTATTATATTTTAGAGGCTCCTTATTAGTCCAAAATTGTTCATTTCTAGAATATGAAATTGAATACACAAATGAAACTCTTAACTGTATGACGTCACGAGTCAATGTCACAAAAGACTAACAATAGACTTATGTAAAGTGTTCCTTCTTTTCATACCCAATTCATTTCATTCATTTAAAAAAACGTGTTTTGTGATTTAGACTGTTCAGATGAGAAACATGGATTGACTTCAAGTTTTCCTAAGCTAACACTGCACCAAATGGAAAACGTAAACACCAAAATTTGCCTGCTAAACATAGCATCATGAGTTGGTTTTGCATCATGCAAAACAACTTCAGTCACATGTCATTTTGGCATATTAAACAATGTACATGCCTCCAGTCCACTGACATTGAGTGGTATTTTTAGAGGTGAAAACCCAAGCGGTGACCAGTAGGAACTGCTGGTAAGGTAACTATAATTTACACTTTAATAATAATTTAACAATAGTCTGAAAATTGTAAAAAGAAGAAAAAATGTTGATCCAGATGGAAACCCAGATCACCTTGGTAAGTTTATAACTCCTCCTGAAATTTTGAGCAAACTCTGTTAATGACTTTTTGAGATATGCTTTCATATGCACGTGCACAACAAACTGAGGCCTGTGTTACAATACAGGTTCAATATACGGATGATGTCTTTTAGTTTTCTATCTTTAATAACCAAAATATTCAGGGTAATGTGGCAGACAATAAAAAAAAAGTTAATATATAGATTAATTGATTTAAATAAAATTTATCATTTAAACTTTTTGTTGCATCAGAAACTCACTTTAAAAGGATCAAAAACCTTTCTGAATGTCATGATTTTGACACATTTCTCCTATTGCATCTCATGCTGATCACAAGCCAATAGTACGACTCTGAAACCCTTGGAATCCCTGTATTAATAATCCATCAAAATTCTGGATAAAAAGACACTGCAGTCTCACCATTGTGGTATACTTGCCAAAAACAAGATGTTAAGCTGTGAAATTATGATAATGTATGCAAATATACGGTTGGCCTTTAAAATTATCCATGGTTCTGCACCCCTGCCCCGAAGACATTTGTGTACCTGACTTCTGAACAAAATACCATAATAACAAGGACTTCTTCTAGGAGGAATTGTTGCTTCGCCCATGTAATGTCATACTGACTGGACTGTCAGCCTAAGTGCAGGGTGCAACACCAAAGGAAACATAAAGCACAAACGGGAACATCTGACAATTTATTAAATCTCAAAAGGACCAGCATTAGAGAAAAATAGTCATTCGCCAGAGCGGCAGCAGCCTGCAGAGAAAAGACAAGAACTGATTAGGAAGAGGAATGGAGGAGTGAGTGTAAATACAAATTATGTCCCTTACGTGGGGAGCGAGAGAACCCAGTTCAGAGCCCAGCGAGGAGAGATGAATCAGCAGGATGAAACTGTTGGGACTGGGGAATGAAAGGGCTGAGTCTAACCGGGTGGAGATGAGGAGCTGCAACGGGATGAACAACAGGCTGGTGAGTGCACCGCGATCCCTGGAGACACACCACTTCAATGGCAGCAACCTGAAGGAGAAGGAGGAGAGAAATGTTTAGGTAACGCACCATAAACATGAGACGGCTTAGTAGTTTGTGATTACTCTGCTCTGAGGCAGTATACCCAAACAAGCCAGTGTTGAATCACAGAAGAGCTTGTCCTTATAAACGCTGGCTCAGTAGAAGCAGCAGGTGCGTCAGTCCTCCCAGGTGAGATGATTAGCAGGAGGCAGGAGAACAGGATGGAGGGGGCGAGCACTCACCAGGATATGACAGGGCCTCCCCTCAAGGAATGCCTCCTGGCGGTCCACAAGTCTTTTCTGGGTGAGCTCGATGGTAGGCGTGGACCATGCCTTTGTCATGGAAAGATGACTTCGGGATCCACGATCTTTGTTCTGGGCCGTAGCTTCCCAGAGTACCAGGTACTGGAGACCCCGGCCCCGACGGTGAACATCCATGATCTTGCGGATGGTGTGAGTAATGGGACCGTTGACGACTCGGGAAGGAGGTGGCTCTGGGAGTTGGGGGGGGGGGCAGAAGGAACTGGCAGGGAGAGGCTTGACATTTGAGACGTGAAAGGTGGGATGAACGCAGAGCACCCATGGAAGCTGGAGCCGGACAGCGGAGTCACCCATGACTTCAGTGACGGGGAATGGGCCCACGAAGTGAGGTGAGAGCTTCTTAGCCTCCGCCTTCAGCGGGATCTGGCTAGCTGACACCCAGACCTGCTGTCAAACCTTGTACTCCGGTGCCAGGACCCTCCTCTGATCCGCGTAGCGGCGATTGCGTTTGGTAGCCTGGAGGAGGGCAGCTCGGGTGAATCTCCAGGCCCAGCGACAGCAGCGAAAGTGGGTTCCCACAGACGGCACCGCAACCTCTCTCTCCGCCATGGGCAGCGGGGGGGGGGGGGGGGGTTGTATCCCACAGAGGCCTCAAACGGCGTGAGCCCTGTGGCTGAGGAAACAGTAAAATTGAGTCAATACTCCACTCAGGTCAGATAAGAGCTCCAAGAGGATGGATTATCGGCTGCCACGCACCAAAGGGACTGGGACTGGGACTGGGACTCCAAAGGGACCCTGGAGTCCCTGGGCACACTCAGCCTGCCTGTTGCTCTGAAATTTTGTCAGCGGCCCCACCGCAGATACTCAAGGTTCTTTTGGTTGGTCCACACGACTATAGGGTAAATCGCTCCCTCCAGCCAATGTCTCCATTCCTCTAAGGCCAACTTAATGGCCAAAAGCTCCCAGTCCCCGACATCATAATTCCGCTCGGCTGGGGTGAGCCACCGAGAGAAATACACACATGGGTGGAGCTTCAAGTCGGCGAATGAGTGCTGGGAAAGAACTGTGCCCACCCCCATGTCTGATGCATCCACCTCCAGGGTAAATTGGAACTGGGGGTCGATCTGGGCCAAGATGGATTTATTAGAGAACAGGTCCTTTAATTTCAGAAAGGCCTGCTCAGCTGCCTCGGTCCATTTAAATGGCACCTTAATGGAGGTCAGCTGGGCCAGAGGCTATGTGATTCTACTATAGTTCCTGATGAACCTGCAATAAAAGTTTCTAAAACCCAAGAAGCGTTGCAGCTCTTTACGGGAGTGGGCCATTTGGCCAATCCAACACAGCCTTCACCTTGGCCAGGTCAGCTCTCAGCTCTCCCTCCGCTACTACAAACCCAAGGAAAGAAGTGGAATTGGTGGAAAACTCACACTTCTCTGCCTTGACGTAGAGTTGGTTTTCTAAGAGCCACTGTAACACGGCTCTAGCGTGGATCTGATGCTCTTCTGGCGAGTGAGAAAAAATCAAAATGTCATCTAAATAGACAAAGACAAATTGATTTGTCAAGTCTCGGAGGACGACATTAATAAGGCGTTGAAATACAGCAGGGGCGCTGGTGAGGCCAAAGGGCATAACTAAATATTCAAACTGCCCTAAATGGGTTTTAAATGTCGTCTTCCATTTGTCCCCCTTGCGTATTCGGATCAGATGATAAGCAATGCGCAGATCCAGTTTGGAGAATATGCGCGGGCGCTGCAGGAGCTCAAACACAGAGTTCATCAGGGCAAAGGATGTTTATCTTTGATGGTGATGGCTTTAAGTTCACGGTAGTCGATGCACAGATGCAGCGACCCGTCCTTTTTACAAACAAAGAAAAACCCTGCCCCGAGAGAAGCCGATGATGGCCAAATGAGGCCGGCATTCAAAGAATATTTAATGTACCTCTCCATAGCCTCCGCCTTCGGCCTGGAAATGTTGAAGAGCCGGCTGGACGGCAACCGCGCGCCCGGGAGGAGGTCAATAGAACAGTTGTACGAGCGATGCGGAGGGAGCGCCAACACTCGTGACCTGCTAAATACCTCCCGAAGGTCATGATAGACCTCAGGAGGTCTATGAAAGGGCTGAGTCTGACCAGGTGGAGATGAGGAGCTGCAACGGGATGAACAACAGGCTGGTGAGTGCACCGCAATCCCTTGAGACACACCGCTTCAGTGGTAGCAACCTGAAGGAGAAGGAGGAGAGAAGTGTTTAGGTAACGCACCATAAACATGAGATGACTTACTAGTTTGTGATTAGTCTGCTCTGAGGCAGTATACCCAAACAAGCCAGCGTTGAATCACAGAAGAGCTTGTCCTTATAAACGTTGGCTCAGTAGAAGCAGTAGGTGCATCAATCCTCCCAGGTGAGATGATTAGCAGGAGGCAGGAGAACAGGACAGAGGAGGCGAGTGCTCACCAGGATATGACAGGTAAAACTGCTTTTGGACAAGCGGCATTCTCATTCAAAGCTATAACAGAATGAAACAAGCTCCCCACTGCTTTGAAGACCAGAACAAATTACAGAGACTTTTCCACAGATACTAAAAAATGGATTTTAAATAATCAAGCCTGCCAGCATTGGCTCTCTCTCTTAAATGGGATTTGAAATTGTACTCCTTTTTTTGTTTGTTTTATGTGTGACGTTTCTCTTTTTTTTTTACCTTTTGTTTCAGGGTCAACAGTTTCTGAAACCCGACCTTAATTGCTTTCTATGTGTGCTTTTTTTCTTTTACCCACTTGCGCTCCGTTGTTCCGCGGGCGGGCAAGTCTCTGCGTCCTAGGGCGCACGAGGGCGCATGAGAGCACACTCGTGCGCGCTCGGACGCATGACGCATGATATACTGATGATGGTGCAGATGGAGATGGTGCTGGCCTCCAAGCGCCACTGAAAAAAAAAAGCTTCAGACACAGAACAGATTAGTTCATCTGATTGACCTGTCATTCGACTAATAAGAGCCTTGAATTGGGTTTCTGAAACCATGAAGAGCCAATGAATGAAAATCTAGCCAGAAGGACCCGCCTCCCAACGGCTGCGAGCCAATTGAAGCACAGAAGTTCGCTGAGCTGTTGTCTAAAGCTGGGTGAAGAGAGACTGCTTCAGCAGCCACAGGCAGTGGTTTATTTATTTATTTTATTTAATTCCAGCAGAGTGTTTAGGATTCTCTTCCATCATCATAGACCGACGGAGGCCGACGACGAAGGTCGTAAATCATTCACCAAAACCGCAATATTGGAATTATGTTTTGATCGGGATCCACGAGCGGACCAGTGTCGCGTTCGTCTGACAATGGGGAAGACAAGTTCGCCAGGACTCTGCTGCTGTGAAGAGGTAAGGTGTTATAAGCTAAATTATTATTTTCTCCCTGAAAACTGTAAACCAAAAATGACTTTTGACCAATCGGTAAATTACAACTGTACGGCGCACGCACTTCGTACTTTGTGCGCCGCGATAAACGGTTCATTTGCCGTGTTCGGACCGTGAACGCCCCCCCCCCCCCCCCGGGGGGAAGCCGCGCTGACTGCGCAGCGGTCGTCACATAGACATATGAGTCTATTCCTTCATGTAGCAATGGCCGTCCTCTGTAGCGAGGGGGGGGACAATCCCCCCCCCCCACACACACACAGTAGTGGGGGGGGGGGAAGCCGCTGTGACAGCGTTGCTGTGGAAACATGCAACGAGTGTAATCCGTCATGTAGCGAGGGCCGAACTCCGTCCTTGGTAGCGGGGGGGGGGACGACCCCCCCCCCCACACACACGGCCCTGAGTGTGACCTTTCATTAGAGCCTAAAATGAAGATTCTACATTGAATTATTCAAAAGTTACAGACGTTTTTCCGAACTGTGCCATTTGGCACAATTTGGCACAGTTCCAAAACGCCTGGGAACAGCCTGAGAACAAAGCTGTGTAAAATATTCATTTTTTGTGGTATTGTTACCAAATTTGGATGTCAGCTTGATAACACTTGGTTCTACATTTCTGTTGCATTTTCCAGCCGGATCGGACAGCTGTGTGTTATTTGCAAGCATTTGTGTCCAAAAAAACACCGTGTCCAAATTTATTTTCTTCAAGTTCAGTATGTTTAGATGACTGTAACTCAGTGGCCCGAGCACGTAGAGAGATTATGGTTTTTTTGCCAAAAAATTCAAAGTGTTTTCTTTTAAATGAGACCAACCCCATGAAGATGCTGCAAAGGGTTGAATAACAGCTTTCGATTTACTTTGGGCACATTATTTTTTGGCATTTTTAGGAAAATTGCCTGGAGTGCAAGGGGTTAATATCTTCCTGCCTCAGGGACTACAGATGGAAATTAGTGAGAACGCTATAATTTGGTACAGAGCATCTTTACCCTGGGTTTATTTTTTTCGTCTTCACATGGTTCCTGACAAATAAGCCAATAAACTAAAATTAGAAAAATATTACTGACCTTTCACTGCAGTAGTTAATAATCATATATTTAATAACTGCATTTTTCACACATTTCTCACATTTCCTTAATATGTGTTATTGATGTACAATGTTCCCATGGTGCATGCATGATTTTCTGCTTTTTTTACAGCTGCAATGCCAGTGGAGTGGAGCCCAAACAAGGAATAAGTGCAAAAATCAAAGTCAGAAGTGGTAGGTTGTCCAAATATTAGCTATTCCTTAGTAGTAAAAGTACACATTATATTATTGCTACAGATTGTGCTGTGATGCAATACAGAAACACACATGGTAAAACTTATGTTATGTTGCTAAAACAAAACCTGATACACGAGGAGGAACTTACCTTAAAGGGGTCATTGACTGCACTTTTTCCATATTTTAACAGCTCACTCATGTCTTAATGAAGTGTGTGTGACATATTGGGTTCTCATTTTCTTTATTTTTTTAATTGTTGAAGCAAATTTTTATTTCTTGGCTTTCTTGACACGCTCTGATTTAAAGCCTGTTACTTTAACTAATTAATTAAATTAAATCACCCTTATTGTCATTCAACTGTACAACCAATCATGTACAGTAGAATGAGATTGTGCTTTACCTATCTACTGTGTTAATCACACACACCCCAAGTGTAGAATCAGAGGGCCGCTGCCATGCAAGGCGCCGCCACAAATTTCCCTCCTCCATTCCATTATTGCTGAGCACCAAGCTGGACGGCAGGAAGTTCCACTTTTATATGGTCTTTGGCATGACCCAGCCGGGATTTGAACCCCTGCCTCCCGGGTGTGGGGCGGATGCTCTACCAACTGAGCCACCACTCCGGTAAGAAACATCTTTCAGCTGTTCAGCTCCACCCTCACTCTTACATCAGTTAGCCATTAGCTGAGTAGCTTCCATCTGGTTCCTTCTAGCTTGGATGAGTAGCGCTGGTTCACCAATCCAGTCATTTGTGCATCTGGCGCAGAGGCAGACTTTGTCCATTTGGGACCCAAGGCAAAGACAGATATGGGGCCCTACTTTTTCTTTGTTCTACTCTTTCTTTTCAGGCCCTATTTAATCCTATCTTAAACGTATTGTCCTCATAAGTCTTCAAATGATGATATTGTTCAGGCATCAGGAATTACATCAGTAGAAAAACAAAGAGGTTTACCAAATTGAATGTAGACTTGTCTATTATTTAAAAAAAAAACAAAACACACAGTTCACGTGGAAGGTGTGTTGTTTGTTCACACTTACCAGTACCTCCAGGATTTTGCAATATTGCGATTACACTAATTCGTTGCTAAAGTGCGCGTGAGAAGAGACTGTAAAACCACAAACAAACAAGCTAATCTAACACTACAGCCAATGATGTAACAGTTTATACATCTTTAGAGGTAAAATCATTACTACAGCTTGACACTGAACTTTAAAGCTGAATCTCCAGTCTGGACATGGACCAATGGCCGCCCCCGTCAAACCCCCAAGGAGAGCCCCTCCTCCCATTAAAACTTTTGGTAAAGGAAAGATAAGTATCTTATGAGACAGGTGTGTGTCAAGACGTGCAGCAGATAGGCTGACAGGTAGGAGTCAGACACAGATAAATAGAGAATATTAAGTTTTTTGTTTGTTTGTTTGTTTTTTCAGAAAAACACAGACTTTGATAGACAATACAGAGAAACAGAATAAATTCTTTATTTTTTTCTCTGCACTCGGTACCATTTGATTGGGGACCGCTGCAGTTACGGAGTTTTCAAATGAAGGTGCTGTCATAATTTCCAAATCTGTACTTTAACATGCATTCATTGCAATTTAGCTGTTGTAATGGATAATTATTTTTTCCCTCTTTTTCATTCAAGTTCTCAAAAAAAGTAGCCTACAGTGTTGGTCATTTTTATGAAAAAATTATGAGTAGCTACTTCATTCTCACTTAATTGTGTTAAAGTCTGTATTTACTGTTCCACAAAAGTTTTTTTTTTTTCTTTATAGCAGAAGTTTCTGCTTAATTTACAAATCACTGTTTAACAGATTTTTATTTATTTATTTATTTATTTTGACAATCCTGTGCTTTTCTTGTGGTGTTATGTAGAATATCATTGCAGTAAACTATGGGGGGAAAAAAAAGCATCTGCTTTAAAATTTGTTATTCTTCCCACAACTTACAGTGAAAAAAAAACTCTCAAAACATCACAACTTTTATCACAACTTTTTAGAAAAGCTCCCACAAATTCAAGCATTTTGGGCCACAACAATCATAAAAATATCCAGTGAAATCCTGGAAGGACTGAATTACCCACATTATCAACCTGGATCCTGTCCATGGTCTGCTGACTGATCCATTTCGCAGAGGCATCTATTGTGCTCCCTCCTCTGTACAACGTAGACACAAGGGAGAATATATACACTACCGTTCAAAAGTTTGGGGTCACTTAGAAATTTCCTTATTTTTGAAAGAAAAGCACTGTTTTTTTTTCAATGAAGATAATTTTAAACTAATCAGAAATACACTCTAATATCTAATATACATTGCTAATGTGGTAAATGACTATTCTAGCTGCAAATGTCTGTTTTTTGGTGCAATATCTACATAGGTGTATAGAGGCCCATTTCCAGCAACTATCACTCCAGTGTTCTAATGGTACAATGTGTTTGCTCATTGCGTCAGAAGGCTAATGGATGATTAGAAAACCCTTGTGCTATCATGTTAGCACAGCTGAAAACAGTTTAGCTGGTTAGAGAAGCTATAAAACTGACCTTCCTTTGAGCAGGTTGAGTATCTGGAAAAAATTATTATTTCAAATACAAATTATTATTTCTGACTTTGTCAATGTCTTGACTATATTTTCTATTCATTTTACAACTCATGGTGGTAAATAAGTGTGATTTTTCGTGGAAAATACAAAATAATTGTCTGGGTGACCCCAAACTTTTGAACGGTAGTGTATGTTAGACCCCAGGAAGAAGAGCCAATATATTATACAAGTGCTAATGATGATCTTAATAAAACACACAAACTATATTTAATCTCATGTAATGTCATGGCTGCAGATATCCTGTGCATGCCTGGGGAACACAGTTGGTCATAGTTAAATTAACCCTGTGAGCCTTGACCTTTCCAATCTTGCAATTAGAAAAAATAGTAAAGTGGGTTTTTTTTGTTTACCTGTACTATCAGCAACTAGTGTCACCAGTGCTCATTAGCATCATTAGCATCACATGTGCTCTTACAAGCAATGTTGCTCTCAACAATCCCGCCGAAATGCCAAAACAAATCGCCAGTGCCACACATTCCACCAATCGCTGAGTGAGGGCAATGTCTCACTCAGCGGTACTCCGCTCCCCTCCCACGGCCAGCTGGGGGATGCCGTGTTACAAAGCAGCTCTCAATGGCTCTGCTAGCTCTCAGCTCCCTGTGACCGGCATGCCAGCACCAGCAACCCATTGTGGAACCACGGCGAAACCACTAGAAGATGGGCCAGAGTGACGTGAGGCACATTGTGGGCCGTGGACTGGTAAACCAGGTAACAGGGATTGTTATTAGGGTGACTATGATCTGAAGAAAATAACAATGTAAGCTGCACTCATTTCAAACTTCCTGTTACCGTTGTTAGTTTTGGGGATAATGGCTCAGGAGCTAATAAGCTACCTTTAGAATTACTTCCATCTACATGACAGACAGCTAGGCGGGCCAATAATAGAGCAGTAGGATGGTCTTAAGGACGGCAGTGGGTTATGTTTTTCTAGACATGGTGAATAAGAGTTCCCCAGAAAAGTCAAAAAGTTTTCTTGCATTTCTGGGAGAGAAAAATGAGATAAAGCCTAAGGTTTTTGTTTTTTTTTTAAGTTTTGAAAAATTTTTTAAGTTTTGAAAATGTTAGGATAATTAGGTGACCAGTATGTTATGACTGCAGACAGGGGCCGCGGAGACAATGGCTGTGTGCTGAAAAGTGGCTTTATTAATCAAGCTAGTACCATGTGGAGCAGTACAACAGTAGTGAGTAAGCTAGCAACAAAGGGGTAAAGGCTAGTAGCAAGCTAGATGTGGCGTGCCAAAGACCCAGGCTGCCACCGTCAGTCTCTTATTATAGGCACGGCGTGATGATGTCACTCATGCCTGCGCCATCAAATCCATGTGGTGCATTGGTGTTATCACATTATATAACATTCACACCCCCTCCTGTGAAAAACCATTATTGAAACAGACATGAGAACTTAACAGCAGACCAAATATGAACCTGGGCAACTGAGTGGATTACCGGTCGACCCTGCATGGCTGAGTGGGTTATTCTTCAACTGTGTTTTCCAACCATGCTCTGCTAAATATTTCAAAATAGAGTCACATTCAGTTAATTTAGGGCCTCTGGTGAGCCTGCGGTTTGCATGCCCCTGGAGGCATTGGCTGCAGTGGACCTGGGTGCACTCTCTTATCTGCAAAGTCCGCGTCTGGGTCCCACACTGGCTGGGTCTGCTCCAGCGTTATGGTTTGTTCTGGGGTAGCTGCTCTTACCTTTCACTGATGGCTGGTGTGCCATCCCAAACCACCGGCCATCTGGAAAGTGGCTGGCCACAACTGCACGATGATCATCATCGGTGGTGACTGGAGCATCTGCAGGTCCAGGTGCTCAGATCAGCGTACCCAAACCCTATTGTCAGAAAATTGTACATACATGTTATCATTTTATATGTCTTTAAGTTTAAGTAAGTGTATAAATGTTTTCTGCTGGAAATATATTGAGACAGCCTACGTGCAGAAAGTCTTGTACAAAGTAACCTGTTTCTTCTTTTTAATGATGTTGACATATTTTAGCTCTTTTTGATGGTTGATCTTTTAAGCACATGGTGACCCGACCTTAGAAACTGATACTCCTTTGAGCACAAAGTGCCCTCTGATGTAAATTGGATGTTTTTGTTTGATTGTGTAACCTCTGTGTGTATAAAAGTTGTCTCGCTGAGGAGAAGCCTCAGTGCTGATATGCTGTAAACAGGTATGCACTCCTTGCAAGTAAAAGCTCATGAGAAAAAGTATTTGGTGTCTTGAATCTTTTTGAGGTAACAAACTAATATACAATCACTTGAGTTTCAGATTCCTGACATACGTGGTGCTGGTGACCCGGATGGACAACATCTAGGGGACGCTAGAGGCGACGCATCCTCCGGGTTGAAATCCACGCGCGGTCTTACTACATACAGTCAGCATTGGAACCCCCTCTTGAGGGAACTCCGGGGACTGCGGAACCCTCTGGTGTCGCCTGGTGAAGTCCATCCTCTATAAAAAGAAAGTAAGTGACGTGTTTTGTTATTAAGTGTAAGGATACAGTGAGTTTCCTGTATCCCGATCGGGGACTGTAAAACGAAGCGCGCAGTATTAAGATGGAAAAGTGGTCGGGGACCGCAAGTAAGTTGCCAGGTCTTGAATACATGTAATGGTAGTATAGCAGCATCTAATACTTTTCCTGGTAACAAGATAAAAAGGTTTATTTAGGTTGTGATACCTGGTCTGGGACCGAAAAAGTATCGGGTCATCTAGGACGTAATGGTAGTGTGTTGAAATTGTGTTGAAGTAAAATGGCACACTTTTCCTGGTAAAACATTTTAATTCCTGTGGAATTAACAAAGGTTAAAAATGGGTAACTGTGTAGGGAAAAAAGAAAATAAATAAAAAATCAAACAAAAGAAAAAAGAAAAAAACGGCACGTCGAACAGTAAAAAATTACAATAATCGGTTAAAAGAAAAAGATCAGATAAAGGATCCTGAAAAGTATTTGACTAAATGGGAAAAAGATTATTCTTTTAATGCCACACTGGATGTGGATGAATGTGCAGTCTTGGCATCAATGGTAAAACTTGCAACTAAAGGAAATAAAAATAAAAAACAAACACGGAGCTCCAATGTGCAAACCTTGGGGCGGCGGCAGCTGCAGATGCCAAATCAAAAGCCGACCAAGGACATGAAAATAGTAAAAGAAAACTAAACCAAGAAAAAACAAAATATGAAAATCAAAACAGTAAAGAACCGCTGCTAAAATTTGAGGTAGTGGAGGCAAGCGCACCTCCCTCTCCTCCTCCCCCACCATATCCAAGCCCTGATCCTAAGGAGGGTCCATATAGCAAATTAGCGAAAGAAGCAAAGGAAATAGAAGCCAAATACCATCCCAAAAATGATGTAAGTCCAAAAGCAGAAGCATATCCAGTCCTCGCTAAAGAAATAAAGACTGAAAAAGGGGAAGTAAAAGGGACATTGATTTACAGACCTTGGAGCCCCCAAGAAATAATACAGGCAGCAAAAAGCATGAGATTTGCATGTATGCATGAGATAATTTAAAGATTTGCTACATGTTCACCATCTTGGCCTTCCTGAAATGTATAAGATATTGAGAAATGTGTGTGGAGAAAAGGTGACTGAGTATATGACGAAGGTGTTCGGTGATGAGTATTTGGAAAGTCTCTCAGGAACCATATACCTGAAAGACACCTGGCAAGAATATACTACTAATATTGACAAGGTACTCACCAAATACAGGAATATTATTCACCCTCCTCTTCCCTGAATGAGATGTCAACATTGCATATGAAAAAAAGGAGAAGATTCAGGTGAATATTGGGCCAGATTTGTGACTGTTTTTAGAAAAACAATGGGAGGTCTTACTTTTAGGGACTTAGATGGGGAAGTGTTTAAGGGTTTGGTCAAGTACATATTTTTGGAGACCCTTCCTGCATAGATTGCTGCTCTTATTAGAACCACTTGTGTCAACCTTAAAACCTGCAAAATTGAATAATTTCAAAACAATGTGCTACATGCAGGAGACATTTTAGCACAAAGAGTTAGAGGGAAAGGCAGAACAGCTTCTGTGTTTTTGAATACCCAGACAGAAGAGGAAGTATTTGTTGCATGAATGGTGCAAGGTGGAGCTAGACCCAAGGTTAGGAGGCCAATGCAAGTGAATAATGATAATGAGGATGTATGTTTCAAGAGCGGTCAGCCTGGCCACTGGGCCCGTGAGTGCAGATTTGACCAAAGAGGTGGATTTGGAGGCAGAGGACGACGTAGAGGTAGAAGGGGATTTCAGAATGACCAGCGTGGAAGGTTTCAGCAAAGTAGGAGAGGTAATGATTTTGGAAATGGTGACAGACTAGGACCCTCAGGGGGTCAAGGACCTTCAGACAGGAGAGCATGACTAACCGACTTTGATATTGACAAACTCTCCAGAGGACAAGCAGACTATATTTGACCAACAAAAGAAACTCTCTGATGCATTAACAAATGAGACTTTGGACCTGACTATGTACAGTAGTACGTTGTCTGCCCCACAATATGGTTACTGGTGAATGGAAAAGAGGTTGAATTTCTTTGTGACATAGGAGTCACACACACTACTGTTCGTAAAATCCCAAAAATGCTAAATTCACTGGAAGGACAATTAAAGTTCAAAATGCAGGGGGAGGAACCACCACTGAAAGCCTATATGGCCCCATTACTCTAACAGATAAGATAACGGGAAATTCCTGTGTGACAGAAATTGTTGTGGCCCCCTCCTGCCCAGTGAATCTGCTCGGAAGTGATGTTTTATTCAGACTTGGTATTACATTAGGCCCAGACTTGAAAAAGGATGATTATACTGTGTTGAGGAATGCTCAGACATTTTTTGTAGACAATGATGAACCTGGTGATCAAGGGTGTGGCACCCTATTCAGTTTTGATCTATCTGACAACAGCACAGCTGTGACTGCCCTCTGCACACAGAGCACAGCTGTTGTGTCTGCTTTGTTGCCAGAGGACATGCTTGTAAACATGGTGAGACCACAACCATTGCATGTCACCATGAAGTACATCCGATGCAATGAGCCTTTTGATTCAGCATTGGCTGACAAATTGCAAGAATTTTGTGGTATAAATGTATGCACTGAAAACCTGATTTTTGACAGTCAAGGAGTGGCGGCAATGTCTTTAAATCTGCCCACAGAGATTTCTTCTTTGCATTGCATGCCCATTCCACCTCATATGTCTCTTTGGGGACCAGAGGGTTATTTCTGGGCTGACTGTGGTAAAATGAGCAAATTGGTGGTAAAAACAGCAAATTGTGCCATTGACTGGGAAAACACCTCGGAGTAGAGGGTGCTACACTCACCTTCCACAGGTCTTTTTAAAATTCCTCTCAGGGTCATGATGACCCATGATGAGAGATTTGACATTCATTACATCTGTGGAACAGAGTGTCCGCCTGACACTCTGGGAGTAACATGCACACCAGCATACACTGTTTCAACCTGAGAACTGGACTCTCTGCCCTCTGGACTGTGGTCTACCGGACAGGCAGATGTAGGTCTTCTAAAAAATGCTACTCCCGTAATCATAAAATCTAACGGGAGAGGATTTCCTTAAAAAAACAATACCCACTGAAATCTGAGGTACTTGAAGGCATTAAACCAATCATTACAGATCTTTTACAGAATGGATTGATAATTCCTTGTCAGAACTCACCAGTAAACATTCCACTATTCCCTGTTAAGAAGGCTCCACCTTCTTAACAGGTGGAGCCAGGTGGAGCTGGTTGGAGGTTAGTGCAAGACATACAAACTGTAAATGCAGCTGTAATCCCTCGTGCTCCCTCCGTTCCAGACCCACACACATTGTTGAACTCTGTGGGACATGATTCATCATTTTTTTCAGTTGTCGATCTCAGTAATGCATTTTTTTTTTTTTTTTTTTACCATTCCTATTCACAAGGATAGCCAGTTTTGGTTTGCATTCACTTTCAATGGTAAAAGGTATACTTACACCAGATTACCTCAGGGCTATTGTGAGAGCCCAACCATTTTTTCTCAAGAAATGTTGTCTTTAATGGCTAGATTTGATCCACCTGCAGGCTCTAAAATATTGCTTTATGTGGATGACATCCTGGTCACATCCTCCAATGACAATCAATGCAAACAAGACACAATTGCACTTCTGCAATTTTTGTATCAAAATGGCCTGAAATGTAGCAGAAATAAACTGCAATTTTGCAAACCTGATGCTAAATTTCTTGGCTACACACTCACAGCTGATGGGAAAAAACTGGAAAAAGACAGAATAAAAACTATTCAGAATTTACCCTTACCACAAACAAAGAAGGAGTTAATGTCTTTACTGGGCACCCTGAACTACTGCCGGCAGTGGATACCAAATTATTCTCAGCATACTGCACCACTGTATGCACTGCTTCAGGGTCCCCATGGAAACTTGCATGAAAAAGTGGAAATCACTCCAGACCATATACAATCAATCTCTACTCTCAAGAACATGCTGTCATCAATATGTGCTTTGCAAATTCCAAATTATGAAGAACCGTCCCACCTGTTTTGTGATGCTTTCAATGGTCACATGTCAGCAGTATTGACACAAATTCATGCAGGACAATACAAACTCTTGTCCTATTATTCACGGAAACTGGATTCAGTGGCTGCTGGATTACCTCCCTGTCTGCAGGCAGCGGCAGCAACAGCAGATGCAGTGACCGCATTTCTTGATGCAGTTCTATACCATCCTTTAACTGTGCATGTGCCTCATACAGTTGAAGTTTTGCTTTCAGAAAAGGGTCATACTATGCTCTCTAATGCTAGATGTTTAAGGTATACAATGACCTTATTGTCTCAACCACACCTTACCTTCATCAGATCTGCCTCATTGAATCCTGCAACACTGCTTCCCTCTGGTGGTGATACCTCAGATTCCTTGGACCATGACTGTGTTCAACAATCACTGCGGGAATTTCTCCCAAGACCTGATCTTTCACAAACAGTAAAACAAGACTCCATTTGGCTGTTTACTAATGGATCATCAGTCAAATTACCAGACAGTAGCACATCCACAGCCTATTCAGTCACCACATTTACAGAAATTTTGATTGTTGAAAATGTACCCCAGTCGGCATCTGCCTAAAAAGCAGAACTGTTGGCTCTTATTGCTGCTTTGAAGTGGTCCAAGGATTTGAATGTCACCATCTGTACTGACAGCAAGTTTGCTTTTAATGCAGCACACACACATACTGCCTTATGGAACATCAGAGGTTTTGTAACCTCTACTGGAAAACCTGTTCAACATCATGATCTTTTGAAAGAATTAGCTTTTGTTTTGACACTGCCTAAATCACTGTCAATTGTTCATTGCCCTGCACACACACGAGAAACAGACCTGTTAACTAAGGGCAATGCATTGGCTGATCATGTTGCCCTTTGTGCCGCTGAAGGCCACATAGCCACAACATTTTTTAAAACCACATTGTCCACTTGATCTGGACATTTTCCTTGATGCCCAAGAAAAAATGACACTTCCATCTGATGCTGTTTGTTTATTATTCTAATAGCTCTCTTCTGAAGCATAAAGACTGGATATATGTTTGTTTTATATGTATTTCCCCACACTTCAGTACAATATGTCATGTATGGGAGTATTAATGAATGAGACAAAGTATATAATATAGGTTGATTCAGCAAATATTTCGCTCTGTGTAGTATTGCAATTGATTTAGATATTTTACCTTTAATATAATTAATATGTGACTTCTATGTCAAATGCTAATATTTGTTTGACACTGCGGCCCCTGGACCCCGGCTAGCTACTAGGCTTTTCAGGTTTGAAAGTTGAAGAAATATGAGGTTGTTAGCTACATTCTAACTTGATTTAATGCTAATATTTGTTTGGCGTTGGGGGGCTTTGCCCCCCTGAACCCCCCACCAGGACTTTGTCCTGGACCTACCGGGGCCTGCGGCCCCTGGACCCCGGCTAGCTACTAGGCTTTTCAGGTTTGAAAGCTGAAGAAATAGGAGGTTGTTAGCTACATTTAACTAGATTTAATGCTAATATAATAATAATGCTAATAATAATAATGCTAGCATTATTATTATTAGCATTAGCATTATTAGCATTAGCATTAGCATCGGCCCCTGGACCCCGGCTAGCTACTAGGCTTTTCAGGTTTGAAAAGTTGGCAGGTATGCTATTGATTCATGGCAGTTGCCATGTCTCAACAGGAGGGATGATTAGACAAGCTGAAAAATATTTTTTTCTGTCCTGGAATTCAAAAAGAAATGAAAAAAGTTTGCAGTCAGTGCACAGTGTGCATAGAAAACAATGCTCAAGGTGTAAGGAGAACAAGGCAAGGAAGCTTCCCACAACCAACGACACCTTTTTCTCAATGGTGCATGGATTTTATAGAACTATCAAAAGTGGGTCAGCTCCAACATTGCCTTGTCCTGATTGACACTTTTACAAAGTGGACAGAAATTCATCCCACTGCCAAGGCAGATGCAAAGTTTGTCTGTAAGGTATTGCAAAATAACATTTTCTCAACTTTTGGAATACCAGAAAGTATTTATGCTGACAATGGCACACACTTTACAGCTCAAGTAGTTACAGATTTGGCTAAAAGTGCTGGCATACAGCTGAAATTCAACACAGCTTACCACCCACAGAGTGCTGGGTTGGTAGAAAGGGAAAATGGTACAATCAAACATATGTTGGCAAAAACCACACATGGAAGGGGTATCACTTGGCCCGAAGCCCTGAAACTGGTCAAACTAACAATTAGCTCTATACCAGGCACAAAGACAAGATTGTCACCTTTTGAATGTGCTTTTCACCGTCCTTATGTATTGCCCGACCTCTCACCACTAACCACGCCTAACAAGTATACAACCCTTGGTGAACATCTCAGAGAATGCTTAAACACCGAAGAATACATTGATTCTGTCAGACCTCTCTCTACTCCACAGGAAGGAACGGATAACCCGTTGCAACCTGGAGACTATGTCTTCATAAAGAAGCATCACTGTCAGCACTGGGACTCAGTAAGGTGGCTTGGACCATACCAGGTGCTGTTAACCACTCCCACTGCAATACGTATCGCTGAACAACCATCTAGGATTCATCTTTCACACGTAAAAAGACTACGGGTGCCTGTAAGTGAACTACCTTGCTTCCCTGAGTAAGTCCAGCTACAAAGGGGATACCGCCTCAGGGAGTGTGGGGTCATAGAGTGCCCCCTCCATTTAGGGAGATCGTCTCAAACCTGGTGAAGAAAGAGGCCCGGAGGGGTACTCTCTCAGGTGGAAGCATGGCACCAAAAGTATTGATAACTTTGTGTTTCGTGCTGTTCATGACTGTGGGGTGGTGGTTATTCCTGGCACCCCAAAACTCCCAGAACACAAATGGAAACAACTCACAGGAACAACCAAAGAGAGGACTTGTTGACCACGGCACCCATCTAGACAGTGACTGGTATAAATTAGCTAAGCTGACTGCAAAAGCATACAACATTTCAAATTGTTTTGTATGTTCTATTGTTCCTCATCATGCACGTCACAGTCCTGTTCTGACAGCCAAACCAGCTAATTTAACAGATTCCATTTGCATTCTTGCTGCTTATTCATTTTACCCATATAGTAAGTAGACATTCTTTAGAGAATTCATGCCAAACTGCACTTATTACAATCCTGACCCAACCTCCGTTGATTGGAGATTACCAAAGAACTTTACCAGTTTTGTAAACAAGATTAATATGAAGTCATTTTCTGTGGCAAGAGATCCATTACAGATTCCCTTTTGTTTTAAGAGAAATTGCACTAGTAAGAGCGGTACATATTGGCAGGATGCAGCTAATCTTTTAGGCAATAGCCAGTGTATTGAAAATGTTCCTATTGCCACTTACAGTGAGGATGTGGCCAAACATAAATATTGTAATGGTACTAATCAATCATGTGATGGTAAAGATGTCCTTACCTGGAATATGACAGCTATTGCAAAAGAAGCCCCAGGTTGGTGGTTTGGCTCACCAGGTCTTAATATTATGGTTCCAGGCGGAACCGGGTATCCCTGCCCGAGAGATTACGTTTGGGTATGTGGCCATAACGTTTATTTGTGGGTCCCCAAACGATGGTGTGGTACCTGTTACCTGGAAAAAATGACTCCTGCTTCATATATATTTACCACAAACATTACCACTTTACGTGTTGTGCCTCATTCCCGAACCAAAAGATCTGCAGAGTCTATCAAATCACCTCCTTTGATAAGTGATCTTCCAGGTATTTTCATGACTGCATTTCCTATGTATGGAGTTGCTTACCTAAGCCACAGAATGAATGAAGTTTTTGGGCATTGGAAAATCTTGCTGAGGTAATCACTGATATTGCTCTTTTCATCAAAAATGATCCAGAGAAAGCAGCAATGAAGGCAATGATAACTCAGGACCGCCTTGCTCTTGATTTGTTGCTTGCTGAGAAAGGAGGTGTATGTGCTATTATTGGAGAACACTGTTGTACTTTTTTCCCTGATTCCTCTGATAATATCACTGCAATAATTGGCAGAGTGCAGGGACTGCGCCAACATCTAGATAGCCTAAAGGATGTACCCCAAAATTGGGACCTGTCTTCTCGGTTCCTTTCTGGTCAATGGTGGCAAGTTCTTCTGAAATGGTTAACTCCAGTAATAGTTGTGCTGATCCTATTCTGTGTACTATTCATGTGTGTCATTCCCTGTATTAGGTCCACGATAAATAGGGCCCTTACTCAACACACTTTCATGTTGCAATATGTTATGCTTCAAAAGGAAATTCCTGTACAATATACTGCCCTGACACAACTAGAAAATGGCAATTATGAAAAGAAACCTGATAATCATGATGACTATACCTCTGTTTAAATTTGGAAATGATGCTCAATGATGACAATGTAGAGAATCATAAGAAGATACATTGTACTGATGATTGCATGTGATTAAAAATTGATAAAATGATAAACAGGAGGGAATTGTCAGAAAATTGTACATACATGTTATCATTTTATATGTCTTTAAATTTAAGTAAGTGTATAAATGTTTTCTGCTGGAAATATATTGAGACAGCCTACGTGCAGAAAGTCTTGTACAAAGTAACCTGTTTCTTCTTTTTAATGATGTTGACATATTTTAGCTCTCTTTGATGGTTGATCTTTTAAGCACATGGTGACCCGACCTTAGAAACTGATACTCCTTTGAGCACAAAGTGCCCTCTGATGAAACAAGACTGTTCCTTTTTTCTTTCATGTCAGCATATTTTTATACTGACTATGTTGGTACGGAAAGGAGTGTAAATTGGATGTTTTTGTTTGGTTGTATAACCTCTCTGTGTATAAAAAGTTGTCTCGCTGAGGAGAAGCCTCAGTGCTGATACGCTGTAAACAGGTACGCACTCCTTGCAAGTAAAAGCTCATGAGAAAAAGTATTCGGTGTCTTGAATCTTTTTGAGGTAACAAACTAATATACGATTACTTGAGTTTCAGATTCCTGACACCTATTGAATACTGCAAGTGGTGATCTGCTCGGTTGCACTCACTGCTGCTTCTCCCTAAACCCGATGTTGGTTGCTGTTGTAGCGGCATGCCATTCACACCAGCGGCAGGACATGCTCTGGATTGCTGTTACTCCACTGGGTCCTGCTCGGCCATGAACTCTCTCTCCTGCAGTGCTGCGGTGGCTCCCTAAGGCTTATGCCGGGTGAGGATGAGAGATGAGTCCAGTTTATGCCCTCTCTCCATGTTGTGTTCTTCATGGGGTATCAAGCATGGAGCGGCTATACCCACATCAAGGTTTGATGTGTTCTATCCATCAGTGGTCAGACAGAGTTGCTGGTTGTCATGTATTCAAAAGCCCAATTCATAAAAAACTGCATACCAGGATGTCGTCTCCATGTGTGGCTATCTGGAAGATGAACGCCAGGAGAACTCTGGACCTACAGCAAATAGTCAGCATTAGGGTTCCTACCAGGCTAATACAAGTGTTTCTGCAACCATAAAGCTCAGATGTGTTTTCCCAGTTGGATGACAAGAGAAAAATCTCTTAATCGTGACCCAGTTCATCATCAATCCCACAGCAGTATCCAGTTGTAACAGCAAGCTGATGTCGTCAAGCCTCACTGTGCGCCATTGGAATCCACTTTATGGATAGTGGTTGTTTGTGGTGGTTCAACTGAACTGGGTGGCTGGCTTGTTGTTAACTGTGTTGAGTGGCACACTTTGGCAAAATCATTAGGCTTTCTGCATCACTGTCCCGTTGCCGGGCAGGAGCATGTTCTCCTTCAGTGCATTGGGGAACAACAGTTAGCACACAATTGGTGTCCCATGATGTTCCGTTGTCCTGTGGTGTTCACTTCGGCATCCTCCGAGAAGGTTGCCTTCGTCAGCGGCAGGTTTTCTAGTACCATTAAAAGCTTTACCCACAGGCTTGGGTTGTAGGTGTGGTTTGCTAGCTGATCCCACACCATTCCATCCTCTAGCTGATCAAACATGCTCGTGCTCGCCAGAAAGCGAAGGTCCTCAACATACCAGTGGGTCATCTCTCCCACTCACTGTCAGCGTTTCAGAGCTTGATTCTTCAGGCCATTCTTCTATCTGCAAAATGCAGCAGATCAGTCTCCATTTTGCTCAGTGTTGTGTTGGTCATCCTCGTTGCCATTTGTTATGTCTGGAAACAGGGACAGCGGAGACGATGGCTGTGTGCTGAAAAGTGGCTTTATGAAAAAAGCTAGTAGCACGTAGAGCAGTACAACAATAGCTAATGACCTAGCAACAAAGGGGTACAGTCTTGTAGCAGACTAGAAGCGGAGTGACAAAGACCCGGGCCGCCACCGCCAGTCTTTTATTATAGGCACAGTATGATGACATCACCCGTGCCTGCACCATCACATCCGTGCTGTGCATTGGTGTTGTCACATTATATAACACAGTAGACTCATTTCAGACAGTTAAAACCTACTAACACACTATTTTTCAGTCAATGACCCCTTTAAATAATAACATTGGTGACCTGTTAATATAGTTAGGGGGTGTCTCCTTAAACCCTAGGGGAAAGGAGAATCCATGTATTCTTTGTTCTTTCAATATTTGGCTTCTGAAGGGAAAAGAGAACAACCAAAAATAGCTGTTACGTATATGGTTTTGGTCATTGTAGTATAAGGATACTACAAGGGGTTAACTGGCGCTGGCGTGGTGATGCAGCCATGCAGTGACATCTTCACACCGGACTATGATAAAGGGGAGAGTTCCCATGTTACCGTCTCTTTCCTGGTTGGCTCTGCACAGTAGCAGAACTGTAGAGTATGTTATTTAACTTGATGTAATAAAGTTCATGTTCCATAGCAGCAGCACTCTCTGTGAGTCATTCCGGGTTTCCAGACATAACATTTGGTGACGAAAGTTAAACTATCGTAGTGTGCTTGAGGCCATCACAGTCATTTCTGGAAAACCCCAGGGAACCACCTATTCCTTGGCCACGCTGGCTCCGGGCTTTCAAAACCTATCTATCGCAATTAGGCTGAACAAGTCAGACAAGCCACAGAAACAATTTCTACTTTCTACTGCTGCCATATTTTCAGCATGTTAGGACCAACAGACTCATACACTGATGCTGTTGAACTGGTAGCTGGCTACTTCGGTTCACCCAACAACATGTTGGAACGATGCCTGAGGATTTTGCCAACGATGACAAGAGGCTGAACCTGCCGACTCCACGCCATTTTGGGATGGCCCCGAGTTAGACACTGCGGGACAGCAGGGAGCCTCGGAGCTAATCCATGACCAGCTAACCGAAGAGAACAGCACAGAATGAACACAGCGCAGAGAGAGAATACAGCACAGAGAGTGACCACAGCACAAGGGATGAAGACGAAACAGAACAAACACAATACAGAGCGAGAGCAGCAACTAGTCTCGCCTCCAATTCTCACCAGGCATAAGCTTCAGACAGCCACCGTGAAGCTGCAGGAGAGGGAGTTTGGGGACCCTGGTCACCAAAGATGGCCTGGCACTTGTCCCATTACTGACAACAGTGACACATCACCCCGACCTCAACCAGCACCAGGTGAAAGAGAAAAGGAACCAGACTGCTTCCAAATCCACACACCAGCCTGCAAGGGCTGCCACCGAGCCGCTGGATGAAGAGTCTATGATTGAACAGAACGCAACAGAACCACCGGACATCTTCCAAATGACTGGCATCAGCCTCCAGGCGCTACCGCTGAGACAAAGGATGAAGAGTCCGTGACCCAACAGGATTTAGCAGAACCGCCACACCCTGGTGAATACTCTGCAGCAAATGTGAGTGCCACACTATCACAACCACAACATCAATTGCAGCCGTACAGAGCGTCGCTCACAGTGATGAACTGGGTTCGGGTCCGCAGAACCAAGTGTCTGGGCTCACAGTCGGCCTTAACATCACCACCACCACTGAAACATATGACGATTGCGGCACAGCTGAGAACAGCCACCGTTCAGATGGTGGATGGATTGAGATGGAACGCCAGCCATCTGTGGAAGGTGATAGCAGCTGCCGCGGATCAACGCACAGTGTTGGAGCCAACCCAGCTGGTGTGGGATCCAGGCCTGCACACGGTTGACGAGCATGTCGTGGCTCAAGAGGGATGGCACCCAGGTCTGCTGAAATTGGCGCCTGCAGGGTCGCGTCCACCATGGGCTCACTACAAAGCCCCACCAGCAGAACTGCCTTCCCAATTGAAGGGAGTAAGAAAAAAAAAAGCTGTAATTTATATCGGAGCTGATTCCAACATTACTACGGACTGAACATTTCACAGGTAAAGTGATCGTGGACAGAGCCGTGGACAGAGCGCACCATGCTGTTTGCCCTGTACCGTCCTGTGGTGCACGACCCCATCTGTTCATCATCAGGCTCCACTAACTACCAGACGCATTAGCTTTTTATAAGGGTCGTGGCTCAGAATGCTCTGTTGACCTACAAAGGATCTAAAGTTTTCATCTTTCCAGATCTAACAGCCAAGGTTCTTAACAAATGCAGAGAGTTTGCAGAGATCCGGTTGAAATGCTGATCAGCCAATCTCCACTATGGCTTTTTATACCTGGCTCAATTTCTTCTCACGGTGAATGGCGACACACACGTCTTTGACAAGCCCGAGATGGCCGAGACATTCCTCAATCAGCATCTGCACACCGGCCCTTCAGAGTAAACATTTCAGCTCTCTACATGATCAGTTCAAGTACTGTCTTAACAAATGGGAAATCCCAGTGCTGAACTAAATTGAAAATTTGATGTTAAGGTTTTAATAGACTTGAAAAAACCATTAGTCTCAAGGGTGTCATTTTTTGTTGACAGGAAGGTTGACTGTATTATTATCATTTTCTTTACCACGGTGTGCCTTCAAGCAAGTTATGTGTACTACTACCATTGCTACTTAAAAAACAAACAAACAAACAAACAAACAAAAACCCTTGTGAGCTTTGTTTCATTGTGAGAATGACAATTTATGTATTTTCTTATTATTGGAGTGGATGCAAGTAGCTGGGGGAATGTTGACAATATTTCTGCTGAACTTTGATAGGTTAGAGAAGGGTCTTAGTTGGGGATGCCCCTAAGGTATGTTATGGAGTAGGTGGGACAGAACTATTATTATTTTTTTTTTTACTGTTAATGTTCCGAATTGGTGATACATAGAGTTGCAGGGTATGTTGACTGGCGTTGGAAATGTATAGCAAATAGCCAAATTTATGTTGCATAAGGCCAGATGAATTTACCCCTGGGCACTATAGGACTGATTAGCTTGAATGTAAGGGGTATGAGTAATCCTGTGAAGAGGGCCAAAGTCATTACTCACCTTAAATCATTACAGCCTAAAGTAATTGTTCGACAAGAAACACATGTAAAATGCAATGTACAGTCAGTGCTCTGTGCCAGTTGGATAGGTCAAGCATATCATGCGAACTTTTGGTGCTAAGGCTAGGGGAGTGGCCATACTATTCAGGTAAAATGTCCCTTTTATCGAGAGTACAGTTCAAATAGAACCTGAAGGTAGATTTCTAATTCTAGCAGGCAAAATAAATTCTACACCAGTGACTCTGGTAAACATTTATGGACCTAACTTTGACTGCCCATAATTCCTTAAAAAGGTCTTTAGTTACATTCTAAATTTAGATCAGACAAATGTCATAATTGCTGGTGACATGAATTGTGTCCTGGATACCAAATTAGATAAGTCCTCTCCTGTTGTATTGCAACAATCAAAATCAGGTCTGTTATTAAACAATTTACTACAAAATCTTAACATAGCTGATATCTGAAGACTGCTGTATAATACAGGTTGAGAGTATAGCTCCTCGGATCTGGGATCGTCACTTCCTTGTGATAACGTATCGTCACTTCCTGTTTTGCTGTCTGCCTGTGTGGTTTGCTCTCCAGCAACTAGCTAGCCACTAGCTATGGCTACTAGCTCTCTTTCCTCTCCTCCTCTGGTGTGCTCTCTCTGACAGATGTTTAGCTACACCTCTGCCTCTTTTAGTGATAACAGTAAATGTAATAAATGTTGTCTTTTTGAGACGCTCGAGGTGAGGTTGTCTGATTTGGAATCCCGGCTCCGCTGCATTGAAACACCGTCTGCGCCAGTTAATCTCGACGGACGCCCATTAGCTGCAGCGGAGCTAGCTAGCTTAGGCCCCCCTGTCAGCAGTCCCCCAGCTCTCCTCAGCAGCGAGGAGACTGGGTGGGTGACGGTGAAGAAGGAAGCCTAGTCGCAAAGCCCTGGTACACCACCAACCTGTTCACGTTTCGAATTGTTTTTCCCCGCTCAGCAACACACCCGCTGAGGAAAAAACTCTGATCATTGGCGACTCTGTAGTCAGAAACGTGAACCTAGAGACTCCAGCGGCCATAGTCAAATGCATTCCTGGGGCCAGAGCAGGCGACATCTAGTCAAATTTGAAAATGCTGGCTAAAAGTAACTGTAAATATTCCACAATTGTTATTCATGCCGGCATTAATGACATCCGTCTCCGGCAGTCGGAAGTCACGAAACTTAATATAGAATTGGTGTGTGACTTTGCCATAACGATGTCTGCCACTGTAGTATTCTCTGGGCCCCTCCCCAATCTGACCAGTGATGACATGTTTAGTCGCTCGTCATCCTTTAACCGCTGGCTGTCTGTGTGGTGTCCTAAAAATGACGTGGGCTACATTGAAAATTGGAGCTCTTTTTGGGGAAAACCTGGTCTTATGAGACGAGACAGCATTCATCCCACTTTGGATGGTGCTTCTCATTTATCTAACAATCTGGCATCTTTTTTATCCAAATTTCCAAAACCCTGACTACTCAGAGTTGGGACCAGGAAGCAGAGTTGGAGTCTTACACGCCTCTCTGCAGCTCCTCTTCATCCGCCACCCCTCAACTTAGCCCCTGTCTTCCCCATCAGAGAATCGTTGTCTGCTCCCTCCAAAGTAAATAAAAATATAATGCATAAGCATCCCAAAGTGATAAAGCAAAATATTGGTAAAACTCAAATTAAACATAAAGCCTCTAAATTGAATGAATTGGCCTCTCAGAATCAGAAATCAGAATCAGAAAAAGATTTATTGCCAAGTACATTAACAGATCACTGATAACATACGAGAGAATTTGACTTGACACAGAAAATGAACCTGCATTTCCAGTGACACGGCTGCATCGGGAACGTGCCTGCCAACAGGATGGTACAGATAAGAAATCATACAATAGGAAGGAGCAAAAAAATCATTGAATTCAGAATATTGACCATAAGTAATCAATATTATGATTACAAAGACAAAAAAAGCCCACGATGCACATTCAAGACCAGAGTTCACAGGACACAAGGAGAGCAGTGAATGTTATCTTGTTGTCAGTTTCTGGGTCAGTGTGGATGTAGTGTTGAAGCAATGTTGTATCAATATGAGCACAAGGACACTTTGGCAGAAGATGTTTTGTCTAGCTGCAGCAATTGTCCTTGGCAATTGTCCCAAGCAGCTACTGTCCAGAGGCCGTGTGCTCAGTGTTTTGAAAAACAAAGACTGGGGATTATCAGGAGGATTTTTGTAAGGGAAATTGAGCCAAATAGACTGAACACAGAGAAAGAACTTTATTTTCTTCTGCAGATTCAGTGCTTAATCCTTCATTGCGGGGCTTTGAGTCCGTCGTGGATAGACTTAAGCGTAACATGATGTAATCCACCTTCCGAGACAGTTCTCCATTTGTCGCTATCAAAGTCTCCTCCATTTTTCCAATTTGATGGATGCACCTCGCGTGGCCAGCATTTTGATAGGTTGTATCCATCTTCAGCAATTTGCGGTACACCAGGACAATCCCAGTTCCAATCAGAACGATCCCAGTCACCATTATTACGAAGATATACAAATCTTCAATATCTTCGATAGAGAGATTACTCAGGCACAAGATCCTCCAAACACTTGTCACCCGTAAATAGCCCGCTGGAGCCGTTCCTGCGGGGCAAACAGCTTCCCCCGGAGCACTATTCCTTGTTGAAAAAAAAGTGTCAATTGCGTTCAAAGCCCAGCTTATCAATTCCATAATTTCTTTCGATAATCAGCAGTAGACGCAGACAGACAACAGCAAGCTGGGATCCAGTTAGTTAGGGAAGTGGGGAGCTAGAGCAGAGAGAAAAGAGAGAAGCGTCTACTCTCCTTGAAGAGCGGAAGTGTTCTTCCTCATAATTTAAAAATTAAATGTGGTTTATTAAATATTAGGTCTCTAGCTCCCAAGTCTCTGTTAGTCCATGATCTGTTAATTGATCATCAGATTGATTTAATTTCCCTTAAAGAGACTTGGTTAGGGCAAGAGGATTATGTTGGTTTAAATGAATGAACTTCGTCTGGTTATTTAAACTGTCAAAATCCCAGAAGTTCTGGTCGTGGAGGAGGAGTAGCAACAATTTACCATTCCAAATTACTAGTTAATGTAAAGCAAAAAACATGTTATAATTCCTTTGAGGGCCTGGTCCTCAGTATTGGACACTTTAGCAATTTTAGGTTAAACCCAATTTTATTTGCCATAGTTTATCGTCCCCCATCAACCTACTCAGAATTTTTATCCGGATTTGCTGATTTCTTAGCTGATTTAGTGCTGAAATCTGATAGAATAGTTATAGTAGGGGACTTTAATATACATGTGGATGTAGATAGTGACTGCCTTAATGTGGCATTTAATTCAATATTAGACTTGATTGGGTTTTCTCAGAAAGTAGGAAATTCTACTCATTACCTCCACCATACATTGGACCTTGTTCTGACATATGGCATAGAAATAGAAAATCTTGTAGTGTCTCCTCATAACCCTGTACTGTCAGACCATTGTCTGTTAACCTTTGATTTTACTATTTCTGACTATTTGGCTCCGAAAGAAAAATATTATTACAGTAGATGCCTCTCAGATGATGCTGTTACCAAATTTATGCAGATTGTTTCCTCTATGCCATCTGTCAACACAACGGAAATAAGCTATAGACAGCTTGCTCCTTCTGTAATTGATAACATGGTGGATAGTGTTTCAGCTTCACTGCATCAGACTCTAGACTTGGTGGCCCCCTTAAAAAAAGAAAAAGTCTAATCAGAGATGTCTAACTCCTTGGTTCAACACAGAAACTCGTAGCTTAAAACAGAAGACTCGTCAACTAGAAAGAAAATGGCACTCCACTAATTTAGATGAAAACTATTTAGCTTGGAGAAATCATCTTTTAATTAAGAAAAAAATCTCTTAGAAAAGCTAGAACGAGTTTTTACTCTGCATTAATAGAAGAGAACAAGAATAATCCCAGGTTTCTTTTCAGTACTGTAGCCAGGTTGACAAAGAGTCAGGACTCTGTCAATCCTAGCATTCCCTTAGAGCTTACTAGTCAGGACTTTATGAACTTTTTCAATAATAAAAGTTCATCCATCAGAGATAAAATCAATCAGATTCTTCCCACAGTTAACTTAAATACTGTAACTACTACAACTCCTTCTATTGATGTCTGTCTTGATGAGTTTACTCCAATCGACCTTTGTGAGTTAGACAAAATAGTTTCCTCATCCAAACCTTCAACTTGTCTTTTAGACCCTATTCCTACCAGGTTATTTAAAGAAGTCTTCCCACTTATTGGTAGCCTTATTCTTCATATAATCAATTCTTCATTAACTTTAGGCCATGTACCGCAGGCTTTTAAAACGGCTGTAATTAAACCCTTACTCAAAAAGCCAACGCTAGATCCAGGAGCTTTAGCTAATTATAGACCAATCTCTAATCTCCCTTTCATTTCAAAAATCTTAGAAAGAGTTGTTGCTACGCAATTATTTGACCACCTGCAGGGAAATGGTTTACTTGAAGAGTTTCAATCTGGGTTTAGAATCCATCATAGTACTGAAACAGCCTTAGCGAAGGTCACTAACAACCTCCTCATTGCATCTGATAATGGACTAGTTTCTGTACTTGTCCTTTTAGACCTTAGTGCAGCTTTTGATACTATCGATCATAATATTCTACTTGATAGATTAGAACACTATGTTGGACTTAATGGAACTTCGTTGCAGTGGTTTAGATCTTATTTATCTGTTAGGTTCCAGTTTGTTCATGTAAATAATGAGTTTTCTTTCAACTCAAAGCTTAGTCATAGAGTTCCACAGGGATCTGTGCTAGGCCCTACTCTTTTTAGTTTATATATGCTTCCGTTAGGCAACATTATTAGAAAGCACTGTATACATGTATACACTATGTATGTATACACTGTATACAAAAAAAAAAAAAAAATACATTTTCATTGTTATGCTGATGACACAATTATACCTGTCAATGAAGCCAGATGATAGTAATCAATTAGCCAAGTTAGAAGCCTGTCTTAAGGAAATCAAAGCTTGGATGACTTGTAATTTCCTGCTATTATATTCAGATAAGACTGAAGTCATTCTTGTTGGTCCAAAAAACCTTAGAAATTCCTTTCCAAATCAAACTTTCAGTTTGGATGCGGTTACTCTTTCTCTTAATAGCTCTGTGAGGAACCTTGGAGTTATTTTTGATCAGGATTTGTCCTTCAATTCACATATTAAATTTGTTTCTTAGACTGCCTTCTATCATTTGTGTAATATTGCCAAGATTAGGAGCATCGCATAGCTTGTCGGCCATCGCATAGCGTGTCGCATAGCTTGTCGGCCATCGCATAGCGTGTCGCATAGCTTGTCGGCCTTTTTATCTGCCGAGGGAATTCAGCAACGTGTTTGTAGTTGGTGTTTACATAGCGCCGAGCGCTAACGCTAAAGCTAATGCTAAGAAGGCACTCGGGGAACTGCACAATGCAATCAGTGGAATCCAAATCTCATACCCGGACAGTTTTGTGGTGGTTGCGGGGGATTTTAACCACACCAGCTTAAAGACTGTGCTCCCCAAGTTTAAACAATGTGTAGACTTTAAGACCAGAGGAGAGAATATGTTGGACTAAGTGTACACAAACACAGATGCATATAAAGCGTTACCCCGCCCCCATCTCGGCCGTTCTGATCACATGTCCGTGATGCTGGTTCCTGCCTACAAACCTTTATTGAAGCGCAGCAGGCCAGCAGTGAAACAAATCAGGATTTTGCCAGAGAGTGCAACCTCTGCACTGCAAGACTGTTTTCATCACACAGACTGGAAGATCTTCAAAATAGCAGCCTCCCAGGAAGACAGGACAGATGTGGAGGAGTATGCTGATTCGGTCACCAGCTACATCGCGAAGTGCACAGAGGATGTCACTACAGTGAAGACCATCACTATGCGGGGTAATCATAAACCCTGGATGACTGCAGAGGTGCGCTCGCTGCTTAAAGCCAGAGATGCAGCGTTCAGAGCGAAGAACAGGATTGCCCTCCGCTCAGCCAGGTCTGCGCTTTCAAAGGGAATTAAGGCAGCAAAGCGCGCCTATGCGGAGAAAATCCAGGGACACCTCTGTGACACTAGGAACACCAAGCAGATGTGGCAGGGAGTTCGGACACTGACGGTCTTTAAGTCTAGGCAGGGGGTCGATGATGACGACGCTTCGCTTCCAGACAGGCTTAACGACTTCTTTGCACGTTTTGAAGCATCAAACTCAACAATCAGAGGGAGGGCCGGCCCACTCCCACCATTGTTTTTTCCATCCATCCATCCATCCATCCATCTTCTACCGCTTTTCCAGAGGTCCAGGTCACGGAGGCAGCACTTCAAGCAGAGAAGCCCAGACTTCCCTCTCCCCTGCCACTTGCTCCAGCTCTTCAGAGAGGATACCAAGGCGTTCCCAGACCAGCTGGGAGACATAGTCTCTCCACCGAGTCCCGAGTCTGCCCCGGGGTCTCCTTCCAGTTGGACGTGCCCGAAATATCTCAAGTGGGAGGCGTCCAGGAGGCATCCTAATCAGATGCCCATACCACCTCAACTGACTCCTTTCAATGTGGAGGAGCAGCAGTTCTATTCTGAGCCTCTCCCGGATGACTGAGCTCCTCACCCTATCTCTGAGGGTGAGTCCAGCAATCCAACGCAGAAAGCTCATTTCAGCCGCTTGTATCCGCGATCTTGTTCTTTCAGTCATTACCCAAAGCTCGTGACCATAGGTGAGAGTAGGAACGTAGATTGACTGGTAAATTGACAGCTTTGCCTTAGAACTCAGCTCCCTCTTCACCACAACAGACTGGTACAATGTCCGCATCACTGCAGATGCTGCTCCAATCCATCTGCCAATCTCTCGCTCCATTTTCCCCTCATTCGTAAATAAGACCCCAAGATACTTAAACTCCTCCACTTGGGGCAGGAGCCTGTCCCCAACCCAGAGAGGACAATCCACCTTTTTCCGGCTGAGGACCATGGACTCGGACTTGGAGGTGCTGATTCTCATCCCAGATGCTTCACACTCAGCGGCAAACTGTCCAAGAAAGACCTGTAGGTCATTGCTGGATGAAGCCAACAGGACAACATCATCTGCAAACAACAGAGACGAGACCCTGTGGTCACCAAGCATGACACCCTCCATTCCCTGGCTGCGCCTAGAAATCCTGTCCATAAAAGTTATGAACAGGATCGGTGACAAAGGGCAGCTCTGGCGAAGTCCAACTCTCACTGGGAATTAGCCCGACCAAGTGTTGGTAATACGAATCAAACTCTCACAACGGTCGTAGAGAGACCGAATAGCTCGTAACAACAAGTCCGATACCCCATACTTCCGAAGCACCCCCCACAAAAAAAAAAACAAAAAAAAAAACACAAGGGACGCGGTCAAATTCCTTCTCCAAGTCCACCAAACACATGTAAACTGGTTGGGCAAACTCCCACGAACCCTCGAGAATTCTCGAGAGGGTAAAGAGCTGGTCTGGTGTGCCATGGCCAGGACAAAAACCACATTTCTCCTCCTGAATCCAAGGTTCGACCAACAGCCGGACTCTCCTCTCCAGTACCTTGGCATAGACCTTCACAGGGAGGCTGAGGAGTATGATCCCTCTAAAGGTGGAGCACACCCTCCAATCCCCTTTTTTTGAAGAGAGGAACCACCACCCTGGTTTGCCATGTAAAAGGGACTGCCCCCGAACTCCACGCAATGTTGCAGAGGTGTGTCAACCATGACAGTCCTACAACATCCAGGGCCTTGAGGTACTCAGGATGAATCTCGTCCACCCCCAGGGCCCGGCCACCAAGGAGATATTTAACCACCTTGGCGACCTCAGCCCCTGTGATAGACTAGTCATCCCCCTCGTCCACAAACCCTGCTTCCTCTGGTGGAAGGTGTATCAGTGGGATTGAGGAGATCCTCGAAGTATTCCTTCCACCGCCCGACGATATCCCCAGTTGAAGTCAACAGCGCCCCATCCGCACCATGCACAGTGTGGACAGAGAGCTGCTTTCCCCTCCTGAGCTGCCGGACAGTTTACCAGAATATCTTTGAGGCTGACCGAAAGTCTTGTTCCATGGCCTCACCGAACTCCTCTCATATCTGGGTTTTTGCTTCAGCAACTACCCGAGCTACACTCCACTTGGCCTGCTGGTACACCTTAGCTGCTTTGGGAGTCCCACAAGCCAACCAAGCTTGATAGGACTCCTTCTTCAGCTTATTGGCCTCCCTCACCACTGCTGTCCACCACTTGGTTCGGGGGTTGCCACTACGAGATGCACCGACCACATTGCGGCTGCAGCCCTGGGCCGCCGCTTCAACAATAGAGGTGGAGAACATGGCCCATTCAGACTCCATGTCTCCAGGCTCCCTCGGAATGTGGTTGAAGTTCTTCAGGAGGTGGGAGTTGAAGACCTCCCGGACAGGGGCCTCAGCCAGATGCTCCCAGCACACCCTCACTATACGTTTGGGTCTACCAGGTCTTAATGGCTTCCTCCCCTGCCATTAGATCCAACTCACCACCAGGTGGTGATCAGTTGACAGCTCTGCACCTCTCTTTAACCGAGTGTCCAAGACATAGGGTCGCAGGTCTGATGACACGATAACAAAATCGATCATCGACCTGCGACCTAGGGTGTCCTGCTGCCAGGTGCACATATGGACACCCTTATGCTTGAACATGGTTTTCGTTATGGACAAACTGTGGTTAGCACAGAAGTCCAATAACCCAATGCCACTTGGGTTCAGATCGGGCAGGCCGTTCCTCAAATCACCCCCCTCCAGGTTTCACTGTCGTTGCCCATGTGCGCATTGAAGTCCCCCAGTAGGACAATGGAGTCTCCAAAAGGAGCACCTTCCAACACCCCAGTCACAGACTCCAAAAAGGGTGGGTACTCTGAAACATCATTTGGTGCATAGGCACAAATGATGGTCAGGACCCGTTTCCCAACCCGAAGGTGCAGGGACGCAACTCTTTCGTCCTCCGGGTAAAACTCCAATATAGAGGCAGCAAGGTGGGGGGATACAAGAATATCCACCCCTGCTCGTCACCTCTCACCCGGGGCAACTCCAGAAAAGGCCAAGCTCCAGCCCCTCTCCAGGAGACTGGTTCCGGAACCATAGCTGTGTTTTGAGGTGAGGCCGACTATATCGAGCCAATATCTCTCAACCTTGTACACCAGCTCAGGCTCCTTCTCCACCAGAGAGGTGACATTCCATGTACCAAAAGCCAGTTTAGAAAGCTTGCGATCAGTCCGCCAAGGTCTCCGCCTTTGACCACCACCTGATCCACATAGCAGAATCAGAATCAGAATCAGAATCAGAAAAGATTTATTGCCAAGTACATTAACAGATCACTGATAACATACGAGAGAATTTGACTTGACACAGAAAATGAACCTGCATTTCCAGTGACACGGCTGCATCGGGGACGCGCCTGCCAACAGGATAGAGGGTACAGGTAGCATAAGAATAAGAATAATACGAGGAACAATAGGAAGGAGCAAAAAAATCATTGATTCAGAATACTGGTTGCATAATCAATCAATATTATGATTACAAGGAAAAAAAAAGCTCTCGATGCACATACGCAAGACAGGATTCGGACACAAGACACAAGAGAGCAGTGTGTGTATCTTTATTCAGTTCATGGATCAATGTGTGTGCGCTGTTGAGCAATGTTGATGATAATAAGAGAACAACAAGGGCACTTGGCAGGAGATGTTTTGTCTGGCTGCCGCCAATCGTCCTTGCGATTATCTGGGCAGGCTCTCCAGATGGCTGTCCAAGGCCTTGTGCTCGATGATTTTGAAAACACAGACTGCAGACAGCCAGGAGGAATTTTCATGGGGAAATTGAACCAAATCGGACTGATCACAGAGAAGGCTTTTTATTTCTTCTGTAGATTCAGTACTTAATCCTTCATTGCGGGGCTTTAAGTCCATCGTGGAAAGACCTAAGCGAGACCATGATGTAATCCACCTTCCGAGACAGTTCTCCATTTGTCGCTATCAGGGTCTTCTCCAATTTTTCAATTTGACAGATGCACCTCGCCTGGCCAGCATTTTGATAGGTTGTATCCATCTTCAGCAATTTGCGGTACACCAGGACAATCCCAGTTCCAATCAGAAAGATCCCGATCACCATTATCACGAAGACATACAAATCTTCAATATCTTCGATAGAGAGATTAGTGAGACACAAGATCTTCCAATTACTTGTGTCACGTAAATAGCCCGCTGGAGCCGTTCCTGCGGGGCAAACAGCTTCCCCCGGAGCACTTTTCCTTGTTGAAAAAATAGTGTCAATTGTGTTCAAAGCCCAGCTTATTAACTCCATAATTTCTTTCTTTCGACGGTCGCAGTTAGACGCAGACAGACAACAGCAAGCTGGGATCCAGTAGTTGGGAGGGAAGGAAAAAAAGTCAGAGCAAGAGAGAAGGAAAAGGCGTCTGCTCTCTTGGGAGGGCGGAAGTGAAGAAGCACCGGACCCCCATGATCCCTCCTGCAGGTGGTGAGCCCACTGGAGGGCGGACCCATGTAACTCTTTCGGGCTGAGCCTGGCCGGGTCCCATGGGTGGAAATCCGGCCACCAGACGCTACCCATCGAGCCCCTTTCTCAGGCCTGGCTCCAGGTTGGGGCCCCGGTAACCCCATACCGGGCGGGGTACACTGAATCCTTGATCTAGAATTTATCATGAGAGTCTGTTGGATCGTTCTTAGTCTGGCCCTTCACCCAGGACAAGTTTGTCTTGGGTGACCCTATCAGAGGCAAATTGCCCCGGACAACATAGCTCCTGGGATCACTGGGGCACGCAAACCCCCCACCACGATACGGTGACGATCCATGAGCTTATTTTTTTTCTAGCATAAGTCTGCATTATTTAATTATTTCTAAAAACATTGAGTAAATATTTATATGTAAAAATATTTTTTAATATTTGTGGGTTTTTTTTCTTCAAAATTTCTTGTAGGTGTTTTTTGATATTTATTCAAAATTGCTTTTAAAAAAAAAACATTTTGGGGCATTTCTATCTTCTTTTTTTTTCAACTTTTATATTGATCCATATGTAGGAAAAAGTCAATTTTGGACAACCTCTAGTAAACCCCCAGAAAACAGTTTTGATTAGATGCTAATTTAAATATTAATGGTAAATGGGAGCATTTATAGGGAATGTGACTAAAGGAATGAATATGAACTGTTAGATGTAAACTGTCAGTGAAAGCAGTAGCGTTTCTACGCCACAGGTGGCGCTCAGTAGTGATAAGATACTGTACAGTATTAGAGAACTAGAGAAGAAGAGTAGCGAATGTTCCAGAGGAAAGAGTGAAAAGAAAATGGTGTTAAGCGATGTGCTGTGTAATTGTGTGCCGTGCCGTGTGAGCTGGTAAAGTCAATAAAAGCCGCTGCAAAGTCTGACAGCTTGGGCTTCCTCATCCTTCCCCCCTTCGCCCTCCTGGGTGTAACAAAACTTGGTAGCAGAGGATGGTTCAGTCGTGTCTAAGACGGTGAGTGTGCAAATAAAAAAAAAGAAAGGCCGTAACGATGGAACTGGAGAAGCTACAAGATAAGCTAAGCGAGGCCTTGGTGCCATTACGGGCCGAACAGCTAAATGAGGTCTGTTTATTTGCAAAGATAAGCCCAGCCGAGCCGTCTAAGAAGTACAAGCTGATACGACTGTTAATCGAGGAGGTGGAGAAAACCATTGAACGCGAAGAGAAGGATGTAGCCCGCGAGTTTGTGCTAAAGCTAATAGCACGTGCTACCGAAGCTAAGCTAAGCGAACCGTTGACGCAGGCAGTGGCAGCGACCGGCACGAGCCGGGAGACAGAGGCACTCACCAGTTTACAAAGCCAGTATGCCGCTTTGCATGAAAGTATACTTGATTCAGCTAAAAGGGTTGAAGAGGAAATAATAAGGCTGAATGATGACGAGGCCGCGCCGCCACCGGGCCGCAATTTTGTGACACAGCCCGAGGCCGCGCCGCCACAGAGCCGCCATTTTGTGCCACAGCCCGCGGTCCCCGCAGCGCCCCTACCGCCAGAAGTGACCATTAAACGGGAGTTTAAGATAAATGGGCAGATAGGGGAGAGGGGCCAAAAAGACAAGTTGTCTTATTCCAATCTCACTCACCAGATCGATATGGGCTTAAAGAAAAAGCACAGTGAGACTGAGATAATTGAGGCTGTTGTCAGAGCAGTGAGTCCTGGATTGAGTTTTCGCACTATGCTGGAGATTAAGACAGATCTCACACTGCCACAGCTGCGCATCATCCTGCGAGGACATTATAAAGAGGATAGTTCCACTGTCTTGTATCATCGTCTTATAAACCTCACACAAGACAGTAATGAGTCACCCCAGAACTTCCTGTTCCGTGCCATTGAGCTAAAGGAAAGACTTTTAGCAGCATCCAGAGAGCCTGGCACTGAAGAGCAGTTTAGTTCTGATCTTATTCAGAGGAAGTTTCTGAGGGCGGTGGAAACAGGACTGATCAGTGTTGATGTGAAATATCCACTGAAGCGTTATTTGGAGGATCCTGCCGTCACCGACGAGCTTCTGATTTCAAAGATGAATGCAGCAGCCAGTCTTGAATGGGAACGGCACCAAAAATTTAAGAGGCACACAAAAGAACCAAAAGTTCGAGAATGCCGAGTGGAAAGTCTGACGGGTCAGTATGCAACCGAGGCAGAAGTGGATGGCCAAGAGCACCCTCCACCATCGACAAAAGGTAAAATCCTTAAATCCCAAAGCACAGTGACCCGTACGGAATCTGAGCTCCTGGACATAGTCACGCAGCTGAAGAGTGACATGGAGGAGATCAAAAAGGCCATACGTGAGTCTCCCCGAGCACCTCACGCTCAAAGAGCCAGGAGGACACGTGGCTGCAAGAGAAGTCAGTCCACCCGCAATGCCGATCAGTGCGATCACTGCTTCAGATGTGGAATCAGCGGCCACATGTCAAGGGAATGTCGGATGGGAAGGAGACTTGGAAGAAGGACAGGGCAAGTAGACACGGCGGCCAATACTGTCGCAACCACAGCAGAACAAGCTAACACACAAGAACTGTATGAGCTAGTTACTGACAGTATTCGGAGGTTGGAAGCAAGGCTGGTAGCTCAGGCCGAGGCACCTCCTGAAGAAACGGTCCATGTTAATCTACCGTCCCCTAATCGCCAATTACAATTACTCAATTTGGTTGGAAAAAAAATATGTCATCACCTGCTTCCTCGATGACAAGGAGACACAAGCATTGTGGGACACAGGGTCACAGGTCTGTTTAATGAATGACACCTGGAGAAAGGAGCACCTGCCACACACCACCGTCAGAGACTTAGCCGAGTTGGTGGGACCAAGCATCCTAAATGGGAGGGCAGTGAACCAGACACCGATTCCATTCTCAGGGTTGGTCGAAGTCACTTTTAAGCTGCCGACAGTTAGTCGCCCACCGGTGGAACTCTTAGTTCCTGTGCTAGTGGTGAAGGAGGATGGAGTGGCAGAGCCGCCTATCATTGGGTTCAACGTGATTGACCATGTCCTGAAGATGGGCATTAAACCGCCTTTTGCCATCAGTGAAGCAGTCACTGCAGCCTTCTCATTTGACTGTAAGAAAACAGAAGTATTTCTGAAAGTGATGCAAAGTGAGGAGGATAGGCTAGGAGAAGGAATGGTAAAAGTTGGCAGTTAGTTGGTTACCATCCCTGCTGGCCAAACCAAAGCAGTCAAAGGTTGTGCCAGAGCAGGCTCCCTTCCAGACACACAAGACGTCTTATTTGAGCCGAGTCAGTACACCCAGTTACCAGAGGGTTTGCAGATGCAAAGTGGGTTGGTGCAGTTATGGAAAGGGAAGAGATCTATGTTCAAAATACCTATAACAAACAGTACATCCCGTGACATCCAGCTGCCCGCTAAGACCATTTTGGGGGAAACGCAGAGAGTTAAAACTGCTTACCCGGCAGACATTAGACCCCCTGCTGTAAACCAAGCGACAGTTGACCCGACGACGAGTGAAACAGGAAGAAATAAAGAGACCGAGATGAACTGTGCTGTCAAAGAGACTATGGACATGTGGGACCCTCCAGTTCCCCTTGATCATCTCTCGCCCATACAGCAAGAGCAAGTAAAACAGTTATTACGGGAGGAACGGCAAGCGTTTTCCCGTGATGAGTATGATGTAGGGATAATTCCCTCTTTACAGTTGAAGATCCGACTCAAGGATCCTACTCCTGTCAAGAGAACGTATGTTTCTGTTTCCAAACCACTTCATAAAGAAGTAAAGGAGCATTTAGAAGACCTGCTTAACAGGGGCTGGATCACCAAATCCAAGTCATCGTATTCCAGTCCAATCGTCTGTGTGCGAAAGAAAGATGGAGGTCTGCGTTTGTGCTGCGACTTTAGAGAGTTGAACAAGAAGTCTATCCCAGACAGACACCCAATTCCCCGCATACAAGATATGCTAAACAGTCTAAGTGGGAGTGTGTGGTTTTCAGTCCTTGACCAAGGGAAGGCGTATCATCGGGGTTTCCTGGAAGAGTCGAGTAGGCCCCTCACTGCATTTATCACTCCCTGGAGTTTATTCGAGTGGGTAAGAATTCCATTTGGTTTGTCCTCAGCACCAGCAGCATTCCAAAGATCTATGGAGGAGTGCTTGTGGGGGTTGAGAGATGATATTTGTCTGCCTTACCTCGATGATAACCTTGTTCATTCACAGACTTTTGAAGACCACTTGCGAGACCTGAGAAGCGTCCTGCACCGCTATCAAAGCCATGGGGTGAAGCTGACTCCCCGGAATTGTGAGTTATTCAAGCAGCAGGTACGTTTCCTTGGTAAAATGGTAACAGGACAGGGCTACACCATGGACTCTGCGGACATTGCCCCAGCGCAGACACTCAAACAGCAGCAACCTTCCACTGTTGGAGAGCTAAGGAAATTGCTAGGATTTATTTCATATTATCGCAGCTATATTCCAAACTTCTCTCGTATAGCAAAGCCTCTTTACGACCTTCTTGCTAACGACCACACAGATAAAGCAAAGAACAACTCAAAGAAACGTGTCAAAAAGAACGATGGTGGCCACTTGCCCTCATCCCATGTGATCAGGTGGCGCCCAGAGCATTAAGCAGTAGTTTGTCAGCTTGTTGACTTTCTCACCCAACCCCCAGTGTTAGGTTACCCGAACTTTTAGGAACCCTTCATTTTGCACTGTGACGCTTCACAGGAGGGGCTTGGAGCGGTGTTATACCAGCGACAACAAGATAAACTGGCGGTGATAGCATATGGCTCAAGGACACTGTCAAATCCAGAGAAGAACTATCACCTTCATTCAGGGAAGCTGGAGTTTCTTGCCATGAAGTGGGCCATCTGTGAGAGGTTTCAGGATTATCTGTATTATTCTCCACCATTCACTGTCTATACGGACAATAATCCCCTAACGTATGTGCTCACCACCGCAAAGTTAAATGCAACCACACAGAGGTGGGTAGCAGAACTAGCTGATTTCCAGTTTGTGATTAAGTATCGCCCTGGAAAAGCAAACAGAGATGCAGACGGACTTTCACGTATGCCCCTAGATATGGAGCAGTACATGAACAGATGTACACAAAATGTTGATCCTGATGTGATGAATTGTGTGACACAGGCAGTCAAGGTAAAGTCACAAGAAAATGAACCATGGCTTTGCCCAGTCACCATTTCTACTCTCATTAGTGAAGCAGATCAAGAAGCCAGCTCTGTAGCTGAAATGTCAAAGACTGATTTAAAAAGAGCTCAAGAAGAAGACTCCGTGATTGGAGAGGTGTTGCGTTATGTGTTGTCAAAACAGTGGCCAAGAAGTGTAAAGCAGCAGAACAGTAAAATTGCAGCTTTAGTCAGGCAAAAACACAAGCTGTACTTGGAAGATGATGGACTGCTTTACAGGAGAACGGCAACACATGACCAGCTACTTCTACCCCAAAAGTTTCACAAACTCGTGTTCAAAGAGCTCCATGAAAACATAGGCCATTTAGGGGTAGAGAGAGTGATGAATTTGATAAGAGAGCGTTTTTATTGGGCTCATATGCAAAGAGATGTGGAGCACTACATCACTAAAGTTTGCAGTTGAAGAACAAACGTCCCAATAAGACAACAAGGGCACCATTGACTAACATTGTCACCACGTATCCATTCGAATTAGTGTCAGTGGATTTTCTGCATTTGGAGAAGTGCAAAGGAGGATATGAGTATATCCTGGTTCTAATGGACCACTTCACTCGTTTTGCCCAGGCTTACCCATGTCGTAACAAAGCTGCCCACACCGCTGCTGAGAAGATCTTTGGAGATTTTGCCCTCAAGTTTGGCTTCCCCGCATGACTCCATCATGATCAGGGAAGAGAGTTCCAAAATAAACTTTTTGCAAAACTCCAAGAGTACAGTGGTGTGCAGGGGTCCCAAACAACACCCTACCATCCCCAAGGGAATGGGCAGATGGAACGATTCAATCGTACACTGTTGGCAATGCTCAGAAATTTGCCCGAAGCAGCCAAGGAAGATTGGAAGTCCTCTCTGGCAAAAGTGGTTCATGCCTATAATTGTACGCGTAGTGAGGCTACGGGGTATGCACCATATTTTCTGTTGTTTGGCCGTAGTCCAAAGTTGCCTATTGATCTAATGTTTGGCCTCACAACAAGAGAGCAGTGTGTTTCTCAGCAGGACTATGCTGAAAAGTGGAGAGCTACAATGACTGAAGCTTACAAACTCACTTCTAAAACAGCAAACAAAGAAGGGATGAGAAGTAGAGCACTTTATGATAAAAAAGGTTCACAGTGCTGAGTTGTCCCCTGGATCCCGAGTATTGGTCCGAAACTTGACCGAAAAAGGTGGGCCAGGAAAATTAAGATCATACTGGGAAGACAAGGTGTATGTCGTGACCCAAAAGAAGTACCTAGACAGTCCAGTATATGAAATCAGACCTGAAAATGGCAAGGGACGCACTCGGGTCATGCACAGAAACCTTTTGCTACCCTGTGCCTTTCTGTCCATGGAAACAGTGGAGCATGCCTCTAATCAAACAAGAGAAAGAGACTCTAAAAGACAAAGGCATGTGGACAGACAAAACAGCATGGATGATGAAGATGACGAAAGTTGGAATGCCATAATCGGATTACAAGCTGGGAAGGATCAAAATCACCGTCCACTGAGAGCCGATGCACTGGAGTTCTACCCACACAGTGACACTACTCCGGAGGATGAGGACCAGGACCCAGATAACGTCACGCAGGTGCAGCTGGCACCAGAGGTCAACAATCCGGTGGTCCCAGATCCAGCTGAGGCAGACCAGGACCAGGGTGATGGGGTGTCGGAGTCCAGTTCCAGTGACCAGGAGGGGCCTGACGAGTTTCCTGCTAAAACGTATCCTTCAAGAATAAGAAAACAGCCATTGAGACTTACTTATAATAAGTTAGGCCAACCTTGCACTTCATCTGTCTAGAACAAATGTGCAGAAGCTAGAGATAACCATTGTTCAGACATGAATGTTTTGAAAAGTAACTTGGTAGTTACTGTGATGGCTGATAAAAAGAAAAAAAAGAAAAAAAGCAAAAAAAGATTTTCAGTGTGTTATTAAGGCACAGGCATTACACAAAGGTTTATTTGGTAGGCTATGACTAGATTGAGTACCCTTACTCTCAGGAAAGATGCAGATACCCACCATGATGGATGGAGCGGTTGATGGTTATCGTGCACAAAGACCTCTTCTGCAAATGTATTGCATGGAATATGAGATACATGCTGTACTATGGACAACTACCAGTTGCATCTTTATGGACTTTAATGAACTCTGACTCCTGTTTAGTAATACCCTACTTACATGTAATACATGGTTACCAAATGTGGACTGAAAGAAGAAAATAGCAAAAAAAAAACAGTAGTTTTGAGAAAGGTGTAATGTCGGGACGACATTAAATTTTTGAGGGGCGAGTGTAGGAAAAAGTCAATTTTGGACAACCTCTAGTAAACCCCCAGAAAACAGTGTTGATTAGATGCTAATGGTTAATATAAATATTCCTAATAAATGTACCTAATAGACTCTAATTTAAATATTAATGGTAAATGGGAGCATTTATAGGGAATGTGACTAAAGGAATGAATATGAACTGTTAGATGTAAACTGTCTGTGAAAGCAGTAGCGTTTCTACGCCACAGGTGGCGCTCAGTAGTGATAAGATACTGTACAGTATTAGAGAACTAGAGAAGAAGAGCAGCGAATGTTCCAGAGGAAAGAGTGAAAAGAAAATGGTGTTAAGCGATGTGCTGTGTAATTGTGTGCCGTGCCGTGTGAGCTGGTAAAGTCAATAAAAGCCGCTGCAAAGTCTGACAGCTTGGGCTTCCTCATCCTTCCCCCCTTCGCCCTCCTGGGTGTAACACATAACATTTGTTGAACCATATGTTGCCATCAGGTCGGGCATTGGTTTGCTTGCTACCGGATAACCATGAAAACCGGTACTACCTGTCTCATGGGTCGGAATGTCGGCGACTCAACCAGCAACCCCACCCTTCTGATGGTGTGGATGATGAAACTGGACATCCTGGCAGGACAAAAAACAATATCTGTCACAGGTCTGTGGTGGACCACTCCCAGTTACATGGGATGAAACTTGACATCCTAGTAGATAAACAACACATCTGTCGCAAGGTCTGTGGTGGACTTTTGCCAGTTGGTGCACCGTGACATGCACTACAAAAAGAGCTGAGATAAACAAACCTATCATTTGGTCAGTCACTGCAATATATACCAGAGTCAGTTTTTCTTGGCCTGTTCTTGCCACTGATAAGATAAGATAAGATAAGATAAGATAAGCCTTTATTAGTCCCACAACGGGGAAATTCCAGGATTGCAACAGCACAGGGATAGCAACACTCAGAGCAACAATCAGAAGGCAAGAAAAAAAACAAGCAAGCAAGAGCAGCTAATATACATATGTACATATTACTATAAAATATATATATACACACACACACACACACAGACACACAGTGCAGAGCATTGTAGCTGGATGGAATAAATATATGAATATATGAACACACAGTGCAGAGCATTGTAGCTAGATGGAATAAATATGTAAATATATAAACACCCACAGCACGGAGCATTGCAGCTAGGTGGAATAAATATGCAAGTATATAAACACACACAGTGCGGAGCAATGTAGCTAGATGGAATAATATGTAGATATATAAAAACACAGTGCGGAGCATTGTAGCTAGATGGAATAAATATATAGATATATAAATATAAACACACCCAGTGCTGAGCATTGTAGCTAGATGGAATAAATATATAGATATATAAATATAAACACACCCAGTGCAGAGCATTGTAGCTAGATGGAATAAATATGTAAATATATAAACACACACAGTGCAGAGCATTGTTGCTAGGTGGGATGAAACAGCATAACCGTCTATTTAGTTATCCTACATGGTATGATTATGTGCCCATACATATTCTCACCCTCCATAGCGACCAGTATGTTCCTAGTTGTATGCCGGAGAGGACCATTGTGTAAGTCTATTGCATCTTTTGCATTCAAAAAAAACTATTAGTTTGTTACGTCTTTTTGCTATCTCTGCGAGCAGCCCTGCTTAGGTTGTACAGTCTGACAGCCGTTGGTAGGAAGGACCTACGAAACCTCTCGGTTGTGCACCTGGGATGATGTAGTCTGCTGCTAAATGAGCTCCTCAGTGCATCCAGTATGTCCTGCATAGGGTGGAACTCGGACTCCAGCAGAGATGGCAGTTTAGCCACCGTCCTTCTCTCTCCTATCTCCTCCATCGGATCAAGGTGTTGCCCCAGGACAGAGCTAGCTTTCTTAATCAGTTTGTTCAGTCTCTTCCTATCGGCTGCAGTAATGCCACTGCCCCAGCAGACCACTCCAAAAGTGATGGCTGATGCCACCACCGTGTCATAGAATGACTTCAGCAGCGCCCCTTGTACACCAAAAGACCTGAGTCTCCTCAGCAGGAACAGCCTGCGCTGTCCCTTCTTGTAGAGTGCGTCAGTATTGTGTGACCAGTCTAGTTTATTGTTCAGATGAATACCCAGGTACTTGTAGGATGTCACCATCTCGATGTCTGTTCCCTGTATATTTACTGGTGCTGTGAGGGGCTGCCCATGCCTGCGGCAGTCCACCACCAGCTCCTTAGATTTCCTCGCGTTGATCTGGAGGCAGTTCCGATGGCACCAGTCCACAAAGTCCTGGATAAGCCCTATGTACTCAGCTTCATCTCCGCTGGAGATGAGACCAACGATCGCAGAGTCATCAGAGAACTTCTGTAGATGGCAATGTGTTGTGTTGTGTGAGAAGTCCGCAGTATAAAGAGTGAACAGGAAGGGAGCCAGCACCGTTCCCTGGGGGGCCCCCGTGCTACTGATGATCGTGTCGGAAACACAGTCCCGGGTTCTCACAAACTGAGGCCGGTTCGTGAGGTAGTCCAGGATCCATGATGACAGGTGCTGGTCCACCCCTGCGCGCAGCAGCTTGTCCTTCAGGATCATCAGTTGGATGGTGTTGAAAGCACTGGAGAAGTCAAAGAACATGATCCTCACCATATTCCCGGGCTTCTCCAGGTGGGACAGAGAACGGTGAAGGAGGAAGATCACCGCATCCTCCACCCCAATGTCATGCTGGTAGGCGAACTGGAGTGGATCCATCGCTGGTTCCACCAGGGGGCGGAGATGAGCAAGGAGCAGTCTCTCCAGGGTCTTCATCAAGTGGGACGTCAAGGCCACCGGTCTGAAGCTGTTCAGGTCTTTGGGGTGGGAAGTTTTTGGTACAGGTACCACACAAGATGTTTTCCACAGCTGTGGTACCCTCCCCAGTTTCAGGCTCATGTTGAAGATATACGTCACAATCCCACACAGCTGGTCTGCACAGGACTTGAGGAGCTTTGCGCTGATGCCGTCCGGTCCCGACGCCTTCCTCGCCTTGATCTTCCTCAGCTCCGTCCTCACCTGGGTCTTGGTCAGGGTCAAGATGGGGGGCTGTGTGTTGGGAGTGGGGGGGGTGTCGGTGGAGTGGGGAGTGGGCAGCAGGACTTGATTTCTTAGTGGCAGCAGTGGTTGTTGTGCAGACAGGGGGGAGGGCGGTTGGTCAAATCTATTGAAAAACAGATTCAGGTTGTTCGCCCACTCCCTGCCCCCCGTGGCCTGGGGGGAGGTATTCTGGAGCCCCGAGATGGTTTTGAGGTTTCTCCAGACCCCGCTGATGTCGCTCTGTAGCAGCTTGTCCTCCATCTTCTTCCTGAAGCTGTCCTTGCCTTCTCTGATCTTTCTCCTCAGCTCCCTCTGTACGGACTTCAGCATCTCCCTGTTCCCCGACCTGAAGATCCTCTTCTTCTCTCTCAGAAGTGTTTTTATCTCAGGGTTGATCCAGGGTTTGTTGTTTGAGTGACGCCGTATGGTCTTGGTGGGAACGGATTTGTCCACACAGAAGCTGAGGTAGCCCGTGAAGGTGTGAATGAGGCCATCGATGTCCTCACCATGTGGATCGCAGAGCTGCTTCCAGGCAGTGGCTTCAAAACAGTCCTTTAGAGTGTCCATTGTCTCCTCAGACCATAACTCCACAGTGTGCATGGCCGGAGGTTGTCTGTGCACTAGGGGTTTGTACACCGGTCGGAGATGAACCAAGTTGTGATCCGATCTCCCAAGTGGGGGGAGTTGTGATGAGGTGTACGCCTCCTTAGTGTTTGCGTAGAACAAATCCAGTGTTTTATTGTCTCATAACAACATATTGTCTGATAACACCTCTATCTACCAAGAATGTGTTGCTAATCCAGCAAAAGCAAGTGGTGCTCAAATACTTTGCAAGCAGTTTCAAGAAATGGTAAGTCAGAAAGCAACTCATACTGGCTCGGACATTGCCCGGGTTAACAAGGTCTGCGCTGATACAACAGGCAGTAAAAAGTATGCTAGGAGCAGGAAGAGAGAAGAAGAGGAAAACAACAGCCTTGTATGAAGAATGGAATGTACGCACTCTGATGGACAGATCAACATCACAGCTCCCAGAAAGACAGACTGCGCTCATGGCCTTGGAAATGAACAGGTACAATGTAGACATAACTGCACTTAATGAAACAAGATTGCCTGGATATGACAGTTTGGATGATGATGGGTACATCTTCTTTTGGAGTGGGAAATCAACTCACAAAAGGAGAGAAGCAGGACTAGGCTTTGCAGTTAGAAAGGAGATAGCAGCAATCCTTGATGAGGAACCGGTGCCTATCAACGACAGGCTAATTTAAGATTCAAGATTCAAAGATTTTATTGTCAATACCACTATACGCTCAGGACATACAGGAGAATTGAAATAGTGTTTCTCTGTCTTCACTGGTGTGCATTTTATAAAAAGAAAAGGAATAAGGCTGGATGCCAGTGGCAGCCAGAAGGACCCTGACCTCCACAGAGATAAATGATTAGTGATAATAATTGATAAATAAATGGATAATGACTATGAGACTCCCACTACAGCGGAAAATGTATGCCACACTCATCAGCGTGTATGCTCCAACAATGACCAACACAGAAGAGGCGAAGGAAGAGTTCTACAGTGATTTATGTGAGACTATCACATAAATCACAGGTGGCTGTGGCGCAGGTGTAGTGTGACCGACTACTGATCGGAGGGTCATGGGTTCGATTCCCACTCTGTCTGCAGTCTACATGTCGAAGTGTCCTTGAGCAAGACACTGAACCCCCAGTTGCTCCTGGTGGCCAGGCTAGCGCCTGTGTGTGTATGGCAGCTCTGCCGCCATCAGTGTGTGAATGGGTGGATAGCAGGGTCTGTAAAGCGCTTTGGTCATCCAGAGATGAGAAAAAGCGCTATATAAGTGAACGCCATTTGCCATTTACCATTGCTATCAGGCGTATATCATCTGATGACAGTGTGGTACTCGTTGGAGATTTTAATGTTAGAGTTGTTTCAGACACTGAGAAATTAAAAGGCAGTGCAAATGGAGAACTTCTACTTGCCCTAAGAATAAAAAAGGACAACTGACTACAGACCCTCAGGAGATAAATAAATGTTTTTAAAAATTTTATTGGGAGCTTTATAGCACAAATAGCTCTGCCAGTCAAACCATAATCAAAGACTTTTTAGAAAAAAAAAGCCAATTAACCCAGCTGAAGCAAAATGCATGGGCAGATCTGGAGGCAGATATCACACTGGAGTGTGGCGTAGTCAGTCAGCCCCGTAAGGCAGAGTTCATGACAAGTTTTTAATGTGAAATCTAAAGGTAAAATCAAAAGTAGTAAAAAAAACAAAAAACGTTCAATTACACCATTACACCAACAAGGAAGTGGATCCCAAACACCCCATGAGAAACAAGAAAATGTTCATCCTCCTCCTAAGGAGGGTGGTGGGGGCAAAGGCTAGGCAGGCAGAAATAAAGTCCTACCCCCCACAGAGACTCCAAAAACAAAGGTACAGTTTGTGGTGCAAATGAAGTCAAAGACCCAAACTAAACCAAAAAAAGTTGGTCGGGCGGGTCTACCCAAGTCCATGGGCCACTGGACCAGCTAACCTGGTGAGTCACGGGGCCTATCCAAGCCCATGGGCCCCTGAACCACACTGCAGTGCTGGTCCGGAGGTGTACCACTGTCTTTTGGCTACCGAAACAGGGTGGACAAGAGGGTCGGGCGGATCTACCCAAGTCCGTGGGCCACTGGACCAGCTAACCCGGTGAGTCACGGGGCCTATCCAAGCTCATGGGCCCCTGAACCAGACTGCAGTGCTGGTCCGGAGGTGTACCACTGTCTTTTGGCTACCGAAACAGGGTGGACAAGAGGGTGGCGGTCTCCTGACCTCAGAGACATCAGTTAAAGGTCTCCTGACTCCAGGAATGTCCACTGGAGGTCTCTTGATCCCTGAAGTTGTGGCAGGAAGTCTCCCGACCTCTGAAGCAATGGCTGGAGTGTGATCCTCCTGCGACTCCATCCTTGGCACGACCACTGCAGATGAAGGAGGGAAACCGGAGGTCAGTGAGGTGACAACACCATCGTTAATAACAGAGTTTGGTGATGAGGACTCAGCCACTAGTGGGATGTGCGCTTGGCTCCCCGCAGCAGGAGCAAGACAAGTCTTTTAAAAAATTGTGTTTGAACATAAATGAAAAGGTACTTTCGTAAACTCCTGGTCCGTTGTTGCTGGGTGACCACCTCACGATCAGGAGCTGGGAGGCATAGTGGAGCAGGTAGTGGAGCTGGGAGGTGCTGTTGAGCAGGTACTGAAGCTGGGAGACACCATGGAGAAGGTATTGGAGCTGGGAAGTGCCGTGGAGCAGGTAGAAGAAGAAGAAGGAGATAACTTTATTGCCATTCAATCCATACAATTCAATTCAACTTTATTTATATTGCACCATTTCACAACAACAGTAATCTCATAGCACTTTCAACTGTAGGGGAACCCCCACATTTGCAGAAAGACCCCAGCAATCAGGCGATCCCCTGTGAGCGAGCGCTTGGCGATGGTGGAGAGGAAAAACTCCCTTTTAACAGGAAGAAACGTCCAGCAGAACCAGGCTCAGGGAGGGGCAGTCATCTGCTGGGGGTGAGGGGATAGATAAGATGAAAAGAACAGACATGTAGAGAGCAAACAGCACAATGGGGACTCAATCTATGGGAGAGAACAAACAGATGTTAATGACCAGCAAAAAAAAAACTATTTCATTGAGAGTGAAGAAAGGAGTGAGGCCCAGTGCATTATTGGAGGTCCCCCGGCTGTCTAAACCTATTAGCAGCATAACTAAGGGAGGGTTCAGAAACAAAAGATCCCTCCCTAATTGTAGGCTATATCAAAAAGGAAGGTTTTAACCCTATTCTTAAAATCAGAGATCGAGTCTGACTCCCAAATCCAGATTGGCAGCTGGTTCCACAGGAGAGGAGCTTGATAACTGAAGGCTCTGCCTCTCATTGTACTTCTGGAGATTACAAGTAATCCAGTATTTTGGGGGAGTAGTGCTCTGTTAGGATAATACGGTAGTATTGGATCTTTTAAATAAAAAGGGGACTGATTATTTAGAGCTTGGTAAGTAAGAAGAAGGATTTTAAACTCAATTCTAAACTCTATGGGAAGCCAATGAAGGGAGGCCAGAACCAGAGAGATAAGATCTCTCTTTCTAGTACCTGTTAAAACTCTTGCTGCAACATTTTGGATCAGCTGAAGACTTTTTAAAGATGTTTTAGGACAACCTGATAATAAAGAATTACAATAATTTAATCTAGAGCTAACAAAAGCGTGGATCAGTTTCTCAGCATCATTCTGAGACAAGATGCTCCTAATCTTGGCAATATTACGCAAATGATAGAAGGCAGTCTTAGAAACAAATTTAATATGTGAATTGAAAGCTAAAGTAGTACAACGCTTGGACAATTTAAACAAAAATTAAAGGAAGAAATACTCCAAACATATATACAAGATGACATGTAAAATCACATAAGGATTGTCATATCCAGTCTGTGTTGTGTTGTGGCTTAGTTGTTTTTTTTTTTTTTTGTCACATTTTGTCTTAGCTTTGTTCTGAATTGTAATCGCTCTTGTTTTGTTTTTCTTTTGAATTCTTGGATGGAATATGGGTGGGCAATATAAGCTGCGGCTTCAGCGATCACCCATTTCAGATAACTTATGTTGAACTGTATAACCAGAGGAGTTATTGTCTAATTTGACCTTGTTGGATTTTCTTCCCCCTTTGTTATATTATTCTGTTTCTTTTTTAATCTTTACTTTTAATCTATCCAAAATAAAGATTCATAAAGATTCATTCATTCATTCAAAGACAGATCTTGATCAAAATTAATTCCAAGGTTCCTCACAGAGCTATTAAGAGAAAAAGTAACTGCATCCAAACTGAAAGTTTGATTTGGAAAGGTATTTCTAAGGTTTTTTGGACCAACAAGAATGACTTCAGTCTTATCTGAATTTAATAGCAGGAAATTACAAGTCATCCAAGCTTTGATTTCCTTAAGACAGGCTTCCAACTTGGCTAATTGATTACTATCATCTGGCTTCACTGACTGGTATAGTTGTGTCGTCGGCCTCCGTCGGTCTATGATGACCATGGAAGACAATCCTAAACGTCTACTCTGATGGAACAGCACCGCCTGTGGCTGAACAGGCCGATGCGCGAATGGCAGTCCCTGTCACACAGGTCACACTTGTGGGTGGTCTCCGTGCTGCTGGGTCTGTGGCGGTTCTTCCTGCGGGTCCTTTTTCATCTGCTGCAGCAGTCAGTCTCTCTTCACCCGCCTTGAGTTGTCTGGTCAGGGTGCCTCTCCATTTGGAGCAGTCCGTTGCAAGGTCCTCCCAGCACTCTTTGTTGATCTCCAGGGCCTTCATGTCCCTCTTGCAGACGTCTCTAAAGCGCAGCTGTGGGTGGCCAACATCTCTCCTGCCAGTTGCCAGTTCTCCGTAGAGGACGTCTTTGGGGATTCTGCCATCCTCCATACGGTGAACATGGCCTAGCCAGTGGAGCCTGCGCTGCCTGAGTAGAGTTAACATGGAGGGAAGGCCGGCGCGGGACAGAACTTCTGTGTTGGGCACTTTGTCCTGCCAGGATATGTCCAGGATGTGGCGAATGCAGCGCAAGTGGAAGGAGGTCAGTCTCTTTTCCTGCCGGGCGTATGTTGTCCACGTCTCACTCCCATAGAGCAGTGTGCTGATGATGCAGGCATTGTACACTGACATCTTCGTCTTGACAGAGAGTTTGGGATTCTCCCACACTCATGTGGTGAGGCGAGCGAGTGTGAAGGCTGATTTTTCAATCCTCTTGTTGATCTCTGTATCAAGGGAGAGCTTGTTGCTGATCGTGGACCCCAGGTACGTGAACTGATTCACGACCTCCAGCTTGTAGTCATCGATGGTGATGGTTGGTGGTGCTTCCGTGCCTTGCGCCAAGACGTTTGTCTTCTTCAGGCTGATGGTAAGCCCAAAGTCCTTGCATGCCTGGGAGAAGCGGTCCATCAGGGTCTGAAGCTCCTGCTGTGTGTGGGTTGCGACTGCTGCATTGTCTGCGAACAGCATGTCTCTTATAAGAGCCTCGCGTACTTTGGTTCTGGCTTTCAGGCGGGCGAGGTTGAAAAGCCTGCCATCAGATCTTGTGTGCAGGTAGATTCCCTCTGTTGCTGTGCTGAAGGCATGCCTCAGGAGCATAGCAAAGAAAATCCCAAAGTGGGTTGGTGCAAGTACACAGCCCTGTTTCACTCCGCTGCGTATGTTGAATGGCTCTGAGACATTGCCATTGTGCTGAACTATCCCCTGCATGTTGGTGTGAAACGATACGATGAGGCTTTGCAACTTTGGTGGGCGTCCTATCTTTGGCAGGATCTTGAAAAGGCCCTCTCTGCTGACCAGATCGAACGCTTTGGTGAGGTCAATGAAGGTGACGTACAGGGGCATGTTCTGTTCTCTGCATTTCTCCTGGAGTTGGCAGATGGAGAATATCGTGTCTCTGTTTCCTATCGATCGCTCAGCGCGGAAGCCACACTGAGACTCGGGGTAGACACGTTCGGCAAGTTTCTGTAGACGAACGAGAACAACTCGTGTGTAGACTTTGCCAACAACGCTGAGGAGGGAGATGCCCCTGTAGTTGTTGCAGTCGCTTCTCTCCCCTTTGTTTTTGTAGAGGGTGATGATCTTGGCGTCCCTCATGTCCTGTGGTACGGCACCTTCCTTCCAACACTGGCAGAGGACGTCATGCAATGGCAGCAGTAGGGCGGCCTTGCAGTGCTTGATCAGGTCAGGGGGTATGCCGTCGTTGCCGGGCGCCTTGCCAGTGGCCAAGCTATCAATGGCCTTGCTGAGTTCGTCGATGGTTGGCTCGGCGTCAAGTTCGTCCATGGATGGCAGGCAGTCGATGGCATCAAGGGCTGATGGTGTCACGGTGTTCTGTCTGGAGTAGAGGTCGGAGTAGTGTTCTACCCATCTCTCCATCTGCTTGTTCTTTTCTGTGATCATCTCCCCAGTGGAGGATTTGAGGGGGGCCGTCTTGCTCTGAGCCGGACCAAGTGCTTTCTTGATGCCATCGTACATACCACGGATGTTCCCTGTTATGGCAGCGGTTTGAATGTCTTGGCTGAGCTGAGTCCAGTACTCGTTGGCACAGTACCGAGCAGTCTGCTGAACTTTGCTTCTCGCAGCCCTGAGAATCTGGAGATTCTTCTCGTTTGGGTACTTCTTGTACTCAGCAAGTGTTGAGCGCTTGGCTTCAATGACGGGGGTCATCTCGGTCAACTTGGCATCAAACCAGTCCTGTGACTTCGAGGTCTTCCTCCCAAAGGTAGCCAAGGCTGTGCGGTGGATGGTGTTTCGCAGCTCTTCCCACTTCTGCTTCACAGATTCTCCTTCTTGTGGTACACCAAGTTCCTTCTCAAATGTGGAGGCAAACTGCTCAACAAGTTCTGGTTGAGCCATCATGCTGATGTCAATCCGTGCCTTTCCAGGCTGTTTAGCACGATGGAATTTCTTCAGCTGCAGCTTGACCTTGCAACACACCAATGAATGGTCTGTGTCGCAATCTGCACTCTTGAACGAACGGGTGATTAGCACGTTCTTCAGTGAGGTGCGCCTGGTCAGGATCAAGTCCAGCTGGTGCCAGTGCTTTGAGCGTGGATGTTGGCAGGAAACCTTGTGTTGGGGCTTGGTCTTGAAGAATGAGTTTGTGATGCACAGATCGTGATATGTACAGAACTCGAGCAGCCGCTGTCCAATTGTCGTTCATTCTGCCCACGCCAAAAGGTCCAAGACAGGAGGGCCAGGAGTTGTGGTCAGCACCCACTCTGGCATTGAAGTCTCCAAGGAGAAAGAGTTGTTCAGAGTTGGGGATGATCCTGACAGTTGTTGCGAGATTCTCGTAGAACTCGTCTTTTGCCTCTGGTGTGGCTGTCAGTGTTGGGGCATACACACTGACGAGGGTGACTGGGCCTTGAGTGGTGTTCAGGAGGAGGGTGAGGAGTTGTGCAGAGCCAGTGCTGCCCGATTCCACCATCTTCAGCAAGGTGTTCTTCACTGTGAAGCCCACTCCGTGTTCCCTGTGTTTGTCACTGCCCTTTCCCTGCCAGTAGAACGTGTAGTCCTTCTCTCTCAGTGTGCCTGCGTCAGCCAACTGTGTTTCCCGGAGGGTGGCGATATCCACTCCCAGTCTCTTCGGCTCATTATTGATGATGGCAGTCTTCCTGGTGTCGTTGATGTCCTTGAGGTTAGCAACGAGTCCTGTCATCATAGTGCGGACGTTCCAAGTTCCCAGTTTTAGAGTTGGTCTCTTTTGTTTTATTGTCTTGCCTGGTGCAAAGGTTCTCAGCCTGCTGTTCGGACTTCTCCTCATCCCCATGCACCCAATGAGGAAAGCAAGCTGTGGCGGGACAACACCTTATTGGCTGGGGGCTGCCCAGCTTGAGGCGGGCGGTAGCTGTCCAGTGAGATCCGATGATCCCTCCCACCGTCGGGAACAACCCCTGGCGCCGCGCTCTACTCCAATTGAGTGGTGGCTTATAACCAGTAACTGTCATTCCTCGTGTTTTGTCTACGCCATAGGCGAAGCTGGAGTGTCCTCTCCAGTGATCCAGTGTTCTACCTTCCAGCGTTGGGCGTTGGTAGGATTCAAGCCTGGGCAGGAAGATATGGAGGACAAGATGTTGCCCATGCAGCATGTCCCCCCTCTCCACGTCACTGATGAATCTAAAGGAACAGCAGGGCTGCTACAGTTTGGCACCAGCGCTGTTGCAGGAGCTGCCAGAACGATGTTGAGCAAAACATAAAACTGCCTTAGGGGCTCCGACTCCGGATTTTTCCTCAGGGTTGACTCCCGAAGCCTTTCCCTTGACCGGGTATGCCGCAAGGCAGTGGAGGTTTGAAATCAGGGTTTACCTTCCCCTAGATGGGCTACCTTCCCAGGTTGACGAGCCACTGTCTACCTGAAGCATCTGGTTTTAAGGTGCCAGAGATCCGCCCTCACCCCTTCTCCTATTAGTAAAAGCAGTTCCGCCGGGCTTAGAGACTAAACCACATGGGCAGGCTAGGAGTTGGACTTAATTGTCAGAGGATTTTCGAGACGCACGCCATAAGGAGCATTTTATGAGCACTGGGAGCTTAACCCCAGTGCCGCTCCTGGCTATGACCTGGCTATGAACCTTGGAACCTTTTGTGTCATCTGCATAACAATGAAAATGTATATAGTGCTTTCTAATAATGCATACATTGCATACAGCCAATCATGTACAGTAAAACGAAATTATGTTTCTCCTATCTACAATGTTAATCACATCTAGAATCAGAAGGGCTGCTGCCACGACAAAAAAAGCCTTTTCCCTCTCCCATTCTATTTTGCTGAGCACCAAGCAAGGAATTACCATTTTTTTTATATGTTCTTTGGTATTACCCAGCCAGGGATTGAACCAACAACCTCCCAGTTGTGGGGCGGATGCTCTATCAACTAGGCCACCACTCATATTGGGGGTGAGAAGTGCCTTGGTGCAGGTACTGGAGCTGAAAGGTGCCGTGGAGCAGGTACTGGGGCTGAGAGGTGCCTTGGAGCAGGTACTGGTACTGGAAGGCACCATGGAGCAGGTACTGTAGCTGAGAGGCACCATGGGGCAGGTACTGGGGCTGAGAGGCACCGTGGTGCAGGTACTGGAGCTGGGTGGTGCTGTGGGGCAGGCACTGGTTCTGGGTGGTGCTGTGGGTAAGGCACTGGTGCTGGGTGGTGTTGTGGAGCAGGTACTGGAGCTGAGAGGCACTAAGGAGCAGGTACTGGACCTGAGAGGTAGGGTGGGTTCAAAAGATCGATACGATCTAGATCGATCCATGTTAGACTGAGCCGATATCAATCTACAAAATATGCGGATGGATCTTTTAATATGATGCTTTTACATCTGTGAATGTCTGCTGAATCTGATTGGGTTGAAACCGGGTCAGTGAGCAAGGAACAGCGGTGAAGAATAAGAAACATGTTGAGTGCTAACAGCTAACAAGCTAACGGATATGCTAGTTATTCTTCTGTGGTGTTAAAACGATTCTGAGCTGGCAAGAGTTCCCTGTGGCGCATTTGTTTACTTCCGTGTTTCCGAGCGGAGTTGACATGCGTGTCTCTTAATTTATCAACAAAAGTCACCATAAAGACTATCCTCAACAGTTTCCTAATATTTTTCATAAAGCGGAGATAAACGGTTTTGTACTACGTGCAGTGCAGTGTTGGAACATAAAGTCAACTATTGATAAACACTTGAAACGGAAAACACACGGAGACTGGCTGAAACTCATGAACAAAGGGACTTGGAGCTGCTGAGATTGGAAGAAAAATATCATTTGTTTGTTTTAACAACTGTGTCGTAAATTAATAATTTATCCGGCATGATGGTGTTCTCTTTTACAAACTATGGATACAGTAGTTAACTGTTGGTTTAGCGCAGTGAACAAATGCAGAATAAAGGTATATTATATGAGATTATGGACTTCACACATAAGTGAGAGATTTGAAGATAATAATGAATCACAATAAAATGAAAATGGAAGAATTAATAAAAGCTGCAGTGTGAGCCATTTTTACTCAGTAGAACTAAACTGAAATGAACAAATCTTCCTAGGAAATGAATTGAAACCCTTTTAAAAAATTGAAAGTTAATTTGTAGTTAAAATATAAACAAAAAATAAAATAAAATAAATTATTAAATCCTACTGTGGTGTGGGGGATTTAAAAATATGATTATTAATTTAACTGTGAAATCTTTTCATCTCTCCTTCAGATCTGTGAAGACTGGGTTTCTGCTCCAAGGTCCATACTGCACTGAGACCTTCTGAAGGGAAGAGGCTGTCAGTGGAGAAGCCATCCCTGCTTCATGTGGATTTCAGATCAAAAAACCCAGCTGAGTAGTTGTGGGCTTTTTCTTTTCCTTTTCACCATTTTTCTTGTTCCCGAGCTACACCATGGTGGTCTGGATGGATGAAGAGCTGAGAGCACAGGACTTCCTGGAGCAGGCGCTCTTTTCTGCTCAGTGGCCGCAGTCTCCCGAGGACGTTCAGCTTGCGCGACTCACCGCTGAAAACATCATGTGGCATCATCCCGACCTCTGGTTAGTTCCGAGGGTGGATGACATCTTCTCCTTCCTCTTCCCCCTACTGGACGTGGAGTGGGAGTGGGCCTCCCTGATGTCGGAGCCATCCTCTCTCCGGAAGAAGTGCTCGCGGTGGAGGAAGACACCCTCCTCCTGTGCCATCCCTCGAGCCTTGGCATGCTCCGTCCCCGGATATTATGACGGAGGAGGAGCAACGGTCCCTGCTAGCCCAGATGGACCGCCGGATCGAGGAGGAGCACCGTGAGAGGGAGGAACGGGAACGTGGTTTGCTGGTCAAGACTGTTTTATCCTCGAGGCCGGCCCAATCCATAGGCGTGATGACGGAGGAGGAGAGACTGGTATTGCTTGCCCTAATTGACCGTCGGTTGGAGGAGGAATTCTCGGAGAGGAGAGGAGACACCTTGGAGGCCGTTGGGGACATCCAGAGCCAGGAGAACAGGCAAGTTCTTCCTCATTTAACTTCCACTTTTGACAAACAATTTTGCCTGTCCCCTGGCCAGGAGACTCGCCATTTGCAGTCCCCTGAGTGCTCCGCCCTAGTGGCATATTGTAACTCCCACCTGACCTCTCCAAACCCTCTATTATGTGCCCCTATGAGTTCGCTGGATCCAGAACCAGGTCGCCCGAGGGGGGAGGAACCTGAGTTCCTGGAGAGTCCAGTTCAAGGGCCAGTGGTGAGGCAATCCCCAGCCTCCACGCTAGATAAGCTGGTGGCGTGGAAGACGGTGCACAGGGGTACTAAGACTGCAATCACCATCACGCCTGCTGCGGGGGCCACTGCAGAAGAGTCACCCCCTGGACCGAACCTCAAGCTGACTGGATCCAGGACATCGTCATTGGCATCGTCGGAGTCCTGGAGGGCAGTGGATCTCAAGCACAGGCAAGTAATCTCTCCTGTAGTTCTCTTGTCAGTTGTTGAAAGATCTTGCCTGGCTCTTGGGGAGGAGAGTCGGGTGTAACCCTCAGCTGCATCTGGACTCCCCTCACCGGGCTCTGCCGCTGCCGGCAACCCTAAACATCTTTCCTCCCACGTCTTCTCTTAGCTCCTTTCTAGGGTCACCGGATAGGAGCTGCAGCAACCTGGGTTGCCCGCAGAGGACGACATGAGCCAGGCTGCCCTGGTAGAGGTCGATGTGGGTGCAGCACCTGTCGGACTGATGGAACCCACGCAACTCAAATCGCCGGAGTCCTGGACAGCGGTGGAGCCAAAGTTCAGGCAAGTGTGCTCCATAACATCTCCTATGTCTATGTTGAAGTCAGACTGCCCGACCCATGGTTATGAAGGCCCAGGGCAGCTCGTAGTAGCTCTCAGGGTCACCTCACCAGGCTCCGCCGCTGCCGGCGACCCTGATTCTGTCTCTTTCTCTCTCCCTCTGGGTTCGGAGCTCCTTGCAAGGGTCACCGGAGAGCAGCCGATCCCTCCAGAGGCTGCCAAGGATCTGGATTCAGCGCTGGCGTTTGTGAAGAACACTACCTCCCTCGCTGGGGAGACCACCGCGGGAGCAATGAGGTCCCTGATGGGGACCACTGCAGGTGCAACAGCGCTCCAGCCGGAGTCCACCGCAGGTGCAGCCATGTTCCAGACTAGGATCAATGCGGGTGCAGCCATGTCCCAGACCGGGACCAATGCACGTGCTACAGTCCCCCTGCTCCAAGCCTCAGTGGGCTCCTATCCCTCGGGTTGGCCCAGGTGGGTAGGCAAGCTCTTTGCCTGCCACCCCCCCCCCCTTCCCCAGTCCTGGTAGCTCAACCATGCTGGTCGGCCACCCGAAAGACTTGGCTCTCGGGTCAGGTGGCTCAACGGTCCTGGCAGGCCACCTGACATTGTTCAGCGGGCCACCTGCTGGGCTTGGTAATTGGGCAGGCCACCTGATCAGTCACCCTTCACCATGTCAGGGCCCTGGGATGCTGGTCGGCCTCCTGAAGTTTGAATTTGAACTCCTGGGGGGGAGGGGGGCTATTAGTAGGTTCACATTATTATTTTGCATTTTGTGCTGTGTTTTTTCACATGTTGCTTCCCTCCTAACCTGTTTCCTGTCCACCTCCCACCCTAGGTAGTTATCTATCTGTCTCTGGTGGTGGTTGGGGGATTGTAGGTTGTGCCTTTTGTTTTCGGCTGATGGTGCTGGGGTGTCTGGTCTCCACCCCTGGGGTGGGGAGGGGGGCTTTCATGAACCTGGGTTTGGAAACACCAAACCCAGTTGTGACCTATGGTGGTTTTGCCCTATTTTCCATCATGCGCTTCAGGGAGCATTTTTGTCCTTCGCTCCCTTACAGCTTGGGCATGCCTCCTCCTCCTGTCAGTGCCATCAGCTGCGTTGCATTATTGGGTGTTCACACACATACACGCACACTCTTCATTCATTCTCATTCACATGCTCATACACTCACTCACGCACACATGGTGTTAATTATGTTCAGCCCACGATTCCTCACACTGGTGGCCTCTTCCCTCGTTAGTGGTATATTAAACATAAACGCTGCGTTAGTAGGAAGAGACCGTCAGAGCATTCAGCTTCATACATGGCAGCATGTTCCTCCATGTATGTTTGTATCCACTCCCTACGTTACATTCAGCCTGGTGTTGTTGTCTTCTCTAACAGTTCAAGACTGTGTATTTCCTTGGTGTTAGTGGCTGACCCTGCATACCCTCATCCACCAGACTACACAGACGGATCATTCCAGCCCTAAGTTCATGATTGCCTTTCTCCTTGTGCCGGCAGTAACCTTGCGGCACTAGGCATTCCCTCCCTCAGGCTGCGGAACATCCAGGTGGCATCCCTGTGTCCGGTGGCTGTATCCTCATCATTTCCACTTTCTGTATATTATTGTGACTGTGAACTGGACTTCTTATTTTGGGTGTTTGGTTCATAAAGTGCACATTCTACTCCTGCAATTGGGTTTTCCCTTTCTTCCTCCGTGCACCGCGTAATAGCGCACGGGGAATCATAACACTGCTAGTCCATAATGAACCACCCAGAACTCTTATATCATCAGGGTCAGGCCTACTCTATGTGCCCAAAGTGAGAACCAAACATGGTGAGGCAGTGTACAGTTTTCATGCTCCTCACATATGGTACAAACTCCCAGCAAGCATCAGGGCTGCTGAAACTCTCAGCTGCTTTAAATCCAGGTTAAACACTCTCCTTTTTGCCACGGCTTTTCAGTAGAACAATTGTTAATCCAACTTTTATTTTTGTCGTATTCTATTTTAGCTTGTTTTTGTTTCTTTCATATTTACTTTTAGTTTGCTTTTAAATTCTTATGTATTCCTTTTGCTACTTGCTGTAATGTTTTCATGTTTTTGTGTAAAGCACTTTGAATTGTCTTTTACATGAAATGCGCTATACAAATAAACTTGCCTTGGCTGAACATTTTGATTATCTTGTATTTTTCTGAATACACAACTCACATCAACTGTTGAGTCTTTATTATTATTATTATTATTAGTATTATTATTATTATTATTATTATTATTATTATTATTATTATTATTATTATTATTATTATTATTATTTTAGTTCTATTCCACAATGTAGTTTGAAAAAAATAGCCATTTCTGAATAGGTCTTTCCACCCGTTTGAGGGGTAATGTAAGACTCTGCAGTGTAACAATGGAAGCATCATTTTCTGCAACACAAACTATCATTTGTCTGAGAGCCCTGTGCTTCCTTGACTGTTCAGAGCCACTGCATTGCTCTACCACCATTGTGTGGAGTGAATCTCTGTAAAAGATTTTTATATATATATATGATTAGCTTTATAATTGTTATTATTACTGTTGTTATACAGTAAATATCAAACGTCCACAGACCCCTGTTCAAATGCCAGGTTTTTGTGATGTAAAAAAATGAGACCAAGATAAATCATTTCAAAACTTTTTCCACCATTAATGTAACTTATAACTTGTACAACCCAATTGAAAACCAAACTGAAATCTTTAAAGGGGAAAAAAATACAATACTTACAATAATGCGGTTTCATAAATATGCACACTCTTAAACTAATACTTTGTCACAGCAACTTCAGCTTTGATTAAAGCACTCAGTCTTTTTGGCCATAATTCCAAAAGGCATTTTGGTGCAAACACAACACTACACAACCAAAAGAACACCATACCTACAGTGAAGCATGGTGGTGACAGCATCCTGCTTTGGAGCCATTTTTCTTCAGCTGGAACTGGGGCTTTAGTCAAGGTGGAGGGAACTATGAACAGTTCCAAATACTAGTGTGTTGGCACAAAACCTTCAACCTTCTGCTAGAAAGCTGAAGATGAAGATGAACTTAATCTTTCAGCACGACAATGACCCAAAACACACATCCAAATCAACAAAAGACTGGCTTCACCAGAAGAAGATTAAGGTTTTGGAATTGCTCAGCCAGAGTCCAGACCTGAATCTGATTGAAAATCTGTGGAGTGATCTAAAGAGGGCTGTGCAGAGGAGATGCCCTCGCAATCTGACAGATTTGGAGTGTTTTTTGCCAAAAAAAAAAGTGGGTAAATATTGCCACATAAAGATGTGCCACACTGATAGACTCCTACCCAAAAATACTGAATATTTTAAGGGGGCAAAACACTTACACCCTCTATTGACACACTGCCTCTGTTTATAACAGTCTATGTCAGAGACTGAATTTGTAGGCTTGAGTTGAAGCATTTTACAGGTTTTAATTTGACACAGAAAACCATAAGCAGTTTTCGGTTATAAAGTATAAGGCATACATAAATATATCACTTTCTCTGCATTCAATCGGTCCTGGTTTTTCAATGGTGTAGAAATTAATGGCCATGACTCCTCAACATCTTATCTATCTACACTCAGAAAAGACCTAGCTAAAATCAAACTAATGTATTTGACAGTTACATTTGTGAAACACAAGTAAAGCACTGCTTATGTCTTCATATACAAATTTTTTATTTACAAATCAAGTGTAGACCTCATTATTCCATGTGCTGAAGGGTTTTGAATTTGATAGACAGTTTGTCTATTTATTTTAATAACATCCCATAGAATACTTTGTTTGTCTTGTAATATGCAAAAGCTCACATGGTCCTGAAGTTTCAAGAGACATTAACATTAGCAGCAAAGGCAGAAACTTTACTGCAGTTGTGGACTGGACAAGATTTCCCAGATTAATGAGAGCTAAAACAATTCTCGGGAAGGTGAAACATGTTTTCTGTTTTTTTTTTGTTTTTTTTTACATAATTACCTTAAAACTTACATTTATTTAATAAGGATTACAATTGTTATAATTTCTGAATTGTAACTGCAACACATTCTAAATGTATTCCTTCAGAGGAGATAAAAAAAAAAAAACAAGCGTGTGCCTTTAATGAAATAAGAAAAAAAGCAGTTTTTACTGTAGTTGCATGAACTGAGGTATGTATTGATGCCAAAATGCAACCCATTAGGACTGACTATATGGGGATTAGCCTAAATCTGTGTATGGCATTCATGCATTTGTTTGAAAGTAGTTGTTAGAGATAGGGATATCTCTGTGTTTCCTTCCATATACAGTGGGGCAAAAGAGTATTTAGTCAGCCACCAATTGTGCAAGTTCTCCCACTTAAAAGATGAGAGAGGCCTCCAATTTTCATCATAGGTATACCTCAACTATGAGAGACAAAATGAGAAAAAAAAAATCCAGAAAATCACATTGTCTGATTTTTAAAGAATTTATTTGCAAATTATTGTGGAAAATGAGTATTTGGTCAATAACAAAAGTTCATCTCAATACTTTGTTATATACCCTTTGTTGGCAATGACAGAGGTCAAACATTTTCTGTAAGTCTTCACAAGATTTCCACACACTGTTGCTGGTATATTGGCCCATTCCTCCATGCAGATCTCCTCTAGAGCAATGATGTTTAGGGGCTGTTGCTGGGCAACACAGATTTTCAACTCCCTCCAAAGATTTTCTATGGGGTTGAGACCTGGAGACTGGCTAGGCTACTCCGGGACCTTGAAATGCTTCTTACAAAGCCACTCCTTCGTTGCCCGGGCAGTGTGTTTGGGATCATTGTCATGCTGAAAGACCCAGCCACGTTTCATCTTCAATGCCCTTGCTGATGGAAGGAGGTTTTCACTCAAAATCTCACGATACATGGCCCCATTCATTCTTTCCTTTACATGGATCAGTCGTCCTGGTCCCTTTGCAGAAAAACAGCCCCAAAGCATGATGTTTCCACCCACATGCTTCACAGTAGGTATAGTGTTCTTTGGATGCAACTCAGCATTCTTTCTCCTCCAAACACAACAAGTTGAATTTTGACCAAAAAGTTATATTTTGGTTTCATCTGACCATATGACATTCTCCCAATCCTCTTCTGGATCATCCAAATGCTCTCTAGCAAACTTCAGATGGGCCTGGACATGTACTGGCTTAAGCAGGGGGACACATCTGACACTGCAGGATTTGAGTCCCTGGCGGTGTAATGTGTTACTGATGGTAGCCTTTGTTACTTTGGTCCCAGCTCTCTGCAGGTCATTCACTAGGTCCCCCCTTGTGGTTCTGGGATTTTTGCTCACCGTTCTCGTGATCATTTTGACCTCATGGGGTGAGATCTTGCGTGGAGCCCCAGATCGAGGGAGATTATCAGCGGTCTTGTATGACTTCCATTTTCTAATAATTGCTTCCACAGTTGATTTTGTCACACCAAGCTGCTTACCTATTGCAGATTCAGTCTTCCCAGCCTGGTGCAGGTCTACAATTTTGTTTCTGGTGTCCTTTGACAGCTCTTTGGTCTTGGCCATAGTGGAGTTTGGAGTCTGACTGTTTGAGGTTGTGGACAGGTGTCTTTTATACTGATAACGAGTTCAAACAGGTGCCATTAATACAAGTAACGAGTGGAGGACAGAGGAGCCTCTTAAAGAAGAAGTTACAGGTCTGTGAGAGCCAGAAATCTTGCTTGTTTGTAGGTGACCAAATACTTATTTTTCACCATAATTTGGAAATGAATTCTTTAAAAATCAGACAATGTGATTTTCTGGAATTTTTTTTCCTCATTTTGTCTCTCATAGATGAGGTATACCTATTATGAAAACTGGAGACCTCTCTCATTTTTTAAGTGGGAGAACTTGCACAATTGGTGGCTGACTAAATACCTTTTTGCCCCACTGTACACATAAGATGTCACAAAATGTTTTATGCAAACTGGCAGTTATGAAAATGAAGTCCAAATACTGAAATGTAATGTTTCATAATAGGCTTCTATAGCAAAGCAAAGAGAGATTCAAGGTTTTACATAAGCTTTTGAAAAAAAAAATCATCATTGATTATTGTGTTGCTACTGTGGGGACAGAAACATTTTTATTAACATTAAAAGTTCAAATATTCAGCAACTCTTTAACATTAAGATTTGTTCATTTATGATTTGTAAACTACTGGATATTCTTTGTAAATCTTTGTTTTTGAAGACATAAACACAGCAACAATGTCAAAAAAATCCAGCTTCAACATAGGTGAAGTGACAGAACCCTTTGCTAACATGTCCACTGCTTTCACCATGGTGAGAATCCTCCTCCCTCTTTGCATTTTCATTCTCTTCATGGCGTACCAACAATGGAAGCTGCAGGGCTCCTTTAGAACAGCAAGCCACTCTGACATATTCACCTACCAACTTGGCTTCCATGGATCTGATCTTGGTCTTTGGTTGATTTCCAACAGTTCCACCGATTGTTTAGCAGACCTAACTAGAAAAGCACTTGGAGAGTGCAGACCTCCGCCAAGCGCCACAGTTACCCCATACAGTCTTCAGATTCCTTGACCATGAAAACATATGACAAGCAGTGGATCAGTAGTTATTCACGAAAATGGCATTTTCCGTAATGGCAGCCACAGTTCCCCCCATACAGTGTTTGTGTGTATGTTTTCAGATTCCTTGACCATGACTAGCAATTGGATTCACAATGATAGGATTAGTGGTTCAGTAGTTATTGACGGAAATGGCATTTTCCGTAATGGCGGTTTAGCGCCACAGTTACCCCCCATACAGTGTTTGTGTGTACATTTTCAGATTTCTTGACCATGAAAAGCAATTGGATTCACAATGATAGGATTAGTGGTTCAGTAGTTATTGACGAAAATGGCATTTTCCGTAATGGCGGTTTAGCGCCACAATTACCCCCATACAGTGTTTGTGTGTACGTTTTCAGATTCCTTGACCATGAAAACATATGACTAGCAATTGGATTCACAACAACTGGATTGACAATGATAGGATTAGTGGTTCAGTAGTTATTCACGAAAATGGCATTTTTCGTAATGGCGGTTTTCTTGTGGACGGTGATCCGGATCACCACCAAAATCTAATCACCTGTAGGATACCCCATTTCTGACAATCTGTGAAAATTTCATGAAAATCCGTCCATAACTTTTTGAGTTATCTTGCTAACAAACAGACAAACAAACAGACAAACCAACGCCGATGATCACATAACCTCCCCCTTTGGCGGAGGTAATTAAACAGTTACATTTGCTGCTCTGTGCGGAGAGTCATTGTGCCACATTGTGACATGTGTACAGCGCCACCTGGCTGTTGTTCACCCCGTCACCTACATGGATCTGAGAAATGAACATGGGGTCAGTATCAGAACCATCACCATTACCTTTTTTTTGCTGTGGAACATTGGACTGGCAGGTGTTAACACTCTAAGAGGCAGATTTACAAATGTGCTGTGCCATCGCAAAACCCTTTTTTGGTGTTAAAATAATACTGTTGAGATTTACTAAAGGATGCAGGGAAAAGTTAGAAATGGAAAAGCATGGACTATGTTAATTTGGTTCCTGCCCTCACTGCATATGTATTTGTAGGCATTGTCATGTCAAAATGCAAAACTGAGGGAGGGAGTATTTAAATGACTGGCGCAAGGAGATTTAATAAGGTCTGCAGTTGTCAATGTCCTGCTAAATGCCCCAGGATTTAATGCCTCCAAAATGCTTATCTTAATTCATCTGCGCCTGATTACAGCGATCACTGGTGCCAGGAGACACCAGCAAGAACCGAGGGCGCATGGCCAATGACACAGAAGCTTGTCCCCACACGTGACTTGATTTGGCATGACAGAACAGATTAATATGAACAAAAACAATCTAAAAGAGATCAGTGCTGTGCTTAACTGGACATCAGCCAGCAGAAGATTGTTTAAAATTCCATTTGCTTATGTATAACATAATAATAATAATAATAATAATAATAATAATAATAATAATAATAATAATAATAATAATAATAATAATAACACACTGACCAACAGTGATCTGTGTGGAGTTTGCATGTTCTCCCCGTGTCTGCGTGGGTTTATTCCGGGATGTCTCCGGTTTCCTCCCTTCCTTTTGGCATCAAACTGGGGATTCTAAATTGTCCTTAGGTATGACTGTGAGAGTGAATGGTTGTCTGTCTCTCTGTGTTGGCCCTGCGATGGACTGGCGATCTGTCCTGGGTGTACCCTGCCTCTCGCCCAAAAGATGCTGCGATAGGCTCCAGCCCCTCCGCGACCAGAAAAGGATTAAGCGGAAGAAGATGAATGAATGAATGAATAAATAATAATTTATATGATACTTTACATCTTGTGGAAAAATCTCTACACAAATAGGATTATGAACAAGAATAAAAGCAAAAGTTAAGTACATACAGTGACACACCAGGACATCGCTGGTGAGAATTGCTGTCACATATTTTACCTGGTAAAATAAAGGTAAAATAAATAAAATTTAAAAAAAAAAAAAAAACCTTCCTAAACAGTGAATTTGTATCCATATAATAGTGCAGCCCTTCCTACCTGGAATGGACCAAAAGAGCAAAGATCCATATACAGTGGGGTAAAAAAGTATTTAGTCAGCCACCAATTGTGCAAGTTCTCCCATTTAAAAGATGAGAGAGGTCTCCAATTTTCATCATAGGTATACCTCAACTATGAGAGACAAAATGAGAAAAAAAAATTCAGAAAATCACATTGAAGGATTTTTAATTAATTAATTGGTAAATTCCTCGGTAAAATAAGTATTTGGTCAATAACAAAAGTTCATCTCAATACTTTGTTATATACCCTTTGTTGGCAATGACAGAGATCAAACGTTTTCTGTAAGTTTTCACAAGGTTTTCACACACTGTTGCTAGTATTTTGGCCCGTTCCTCCATGCAGATCTCCTCTAGTGCTGTGATGTTTTGGGGCTGTCATTGGGCAACACGGACTTTCAACTCCCCCCAAAGATTTTCTATGTGGTTGAGATCTGGAGACTGGCAAGGCCACTCCAGGACCTTGAAATGCTTCTTACGAAACCACTCCTTCGTTGCCCGGGCAGTGTGTTTGGAATCACTGTCATGCTGAAAGACCCAGCCACGTTTCATCTTCAATGCTCTTGCTGGTGGAAGGAGGTTTTCACTCAAAATCTCACGATACATGGCCCCATTCATTCTTTCCTTTGCACGGATCAGTCGTCCCGGTCCCTTTGCAGAAAAACAGACCCAAAGTATAATGTTTCCACCCCCATGCTTCACAGTAGGTATGGTTTTCTTTCTCCTCCAAACACGACAAGTTGAGTTTTTACCAAAAAGTTCTATTTTGGTTTCATCTGACCATATGACATTCTCCCAATCCTCTTCTGGATCATCAGAATGCTCTCTAGCAAACTTCAAACGGGCCTGGACATGTACTGGCTTAAGCAGGGGGACACGTCTGGCACTGCAGGATTTGAGTCCCTGGTGGTGTCGTGCGTTTCTGATGTAGCCTTTGTTACTTTGGTCCCCCTATGTGGTTCTGGGATTTTTGCTCACCGTTCTCGTGATCATTTTGATCCACAGGGTGAGATCTTGCATGGAGCCCCAGATCGAGGGAGATTATCAGTGGTCTTGTATGTCTTCCATTTTCTAATAATTGCTCCCACAGTTGATTTCTTCACACCAAGCTGCTTACCTATTGCAGATTCAGTCTTTCCAGCCTGGTGCAGGTCTACAATTTTGTTTCTGGTGTCCTTTGACAGCTCTTTGGTCTTGGCCATAGTGGAGTTCGGAGTCTGACTGTTTGAGGTTGTGGACAGGTGTCTTTTATACTGATAACGAGTTCAAACAGGTGCCATTAATACAGGTAACGAGTGGAGGACAGAGGAGCCTCTTAAAGAAGTTGTTACAGGTCTGTGAGAGCCAGAAATCTTGCTTGTTTGTAGGTGACCAAATACTTATTTTACTGAGGAATTTACCAATTAATTCATTAAAAATCCTTCAATGTGATTTTCTGGGATTTTTTTTTTCTCATTTTGTCTCTCATAGTTGAGGTATACCTATGATGAAAATTGGAGACCTCTCTTATCTTTTAGGTGGGAGAACTTGGACAATTGGTGGCTGACTAAATACTTTTTTGCCCCACTGTATGTTCCCCAGCATTGCAACATCGTAGTAACTCAGTGACAGCTGCCTCTGCTTTGGCTGTCCGAGGAATAAGTGAAATCGTGTGTGTTTAATTTTATTATGTTCCAGACTTCAGAAAAGATAAAATGCACATAAAGTATTTATGAAAGTCACGGACTGAGAGACCTGTAGATTTTGTTAAAACAAAGTTATTCACATAATAAAACCCCAAAGTCTCCATCAGACCATCTTTATAATTCTGAGTTAATAAACACATTGGTGAATAATCAATTTATTCATGAGTTGTCCTTTTTTAAATATAGATTTAGAATCCTTTATTAGTCCCGCAATACTGAAGTTACAGGGCATCCACGTGAGTGGATGAGGCAGCCACTGGTCCAGTGCCCAAACTGGAGAACTCCCGGAATAAACCCATGCAGAGAACATGCAAACTCCACACAGATCACTGTTGGTCAGGAGCTGGGATCGAACCCAGGACTACCCGGCTAAGGGTGAGTTGCTGTGCTGCTGCAGTGCAAACCACTCCACCATTGCGCTGCCCAAACTATATACAAATACTTAATTTATATATATTAAGCAAAAGAGAATGCCATGTGAATTGAAAATCAAAACTTTGACATATGACGGACAAAAATAAACTATTTTATTGGGGTTGGAACTTAAACAAAAGCTTATAAAAAAGCTTAAAAAAACTATATTTTGCTCCTCTGAACTGGCTGTGCCTTTGCTGATGACCCGCTTCCTTATCAGGTTTACCTGTGCACAATTTTGCGGTGCTCTTGGTGGATGAGTGGGCATTATTGAAATGAAGTGTCTGCGTCTGTGTTCATAATTTTGTGTGTTGTTAGTAAATCACTGTTAAAAATTAGCCACTCCCTTAGGAGCACTGTCTAATTTGAGCACTCGTTAATTTGCACTGCCTTAGTAAATCTGCCCCTAACTCATAACCACAAACAAATCCCATTTCTCTGCTTTCTGGTTTTCTCCCTTAAAATCAAAAGTTTCTCCAGTGTGGTTGTCCTCTTTGTTCTGTTCCAGGTGAAGGGTGTAGGGGAAAGGAGAGAGCTGACCAATCAAAACAGAGAGCACTCGGCACTGTTGTAGCTATATCAGGTGCACTGTTGTTTTGTTTTGTAGGGTGTCTTTTGTCTAATGCCATATCACCCCTGCTGAGGCCGGACGTCAAGTGAATAGTGATGATGAGTGCAGGTTGGTTTAACATACCCAGCAGTTTGTGTCACAGGACTGAGCACGGGGTTACCAGGCTCACTCTCTCAGTTTATGAATATTTTCTGTATGTTTCCCAAGCCTTGTGGTGTCTTGTGTTTTCATTTCTGATGATTTATCATTCTATTTAGTATTTATAGTTCAGTATTGTGACTATGTTGTCTATTTGTGTAATTTAAGACTGTTTTGCCTTTTCCTGTGATAGGGCCATTTTTCCTCCTCTTCCAGACATCCCCACCTGGTTAATTATTCTCTGCCTTCTCTCTGAGCCTCTTCAGCTGCGAGAGTTCTGTAATTAGGTCACCAGTCCGCTCTCGTTCTCCACACCTGCGACTCATTGTGCCAATATATCCCTCACTAGTTAAGCCTCCCTTTTCACTGTGTGGTTGCGGCGAGATTGGATGTTCAAAGACTTGTAATTCTCTGGACTATTCTCTGATCATCACTCTGATCATCTCCCATTTTCTCCTGAGACAAGCAGGCTCAGGAGTGCTACACCCTTTAAATTTTTTCTTGTTTCGCCTTTTATGTTTGTACTGCACTGTTTTTGGACTTTTTTGTTCTGTTGTGAATAAATGTCACAAAAATACCATTCGGCGAGTGGGTTTGTCTCTCTGCCCAAAGGGGCAACCTGACGGTTTGGTGTTGCCTCTACTGTTTCTACACAGGACAGAAAAACACTCTTAGTCAGAGACTGAATTTCTTGGTTCAAGTTGAAGTATTTTAGGGGTTGTAATTTGATGGAGAAAGCCATGAGCAATTTTTTTTAGTTATGAGGTATGAGGCAATCTAATGTATCACTTTTTTTTGCAGTCAGTCCTGGTTTTTAAAAGGTGTAGAAAGTTATGATGACACCTCAAAATCTAATCTATCTATACTTGGAAAATAAGTATGCAGTTGAAATCAAACAACTATATTTTATAGTTAAATTTGTGTAACACAAGTAAAGTGCTGCTTATGTTGTCATGGCGGCCGCTGGGCCTTCATCACCATCATCAGCTGTGCACACACCGGCAGGTGGTAATCAGAATCAGAATCAGAATCAGATTTATTGCCATTGTTCATGTAGTACACAAACTAGGAATTTGTCTCGGTGCAATGCTGCAACATTAAACATGATAAAATAAAAGAAATAAACTATACATGCAATAAAGTGTAGAATAAGACTGAGTAATACTGGTCAGCAGTTAAAATATATTAGCGAGCAGCAGATAATGTGGAGAACCATATAGTGCAGTCGGTAGTGCAGGAAGAAAACAGTGATGATTGACATGAGTCTGATTGAGCTGCTGTACATAGTGCACGAGAGTCAATAAGTCAGTGTTCAGCAGTCTGATGGCAGAGGGGAAGAAGCTGTTCATGTGACGGGAGGTTTTAGTCTGGATGGACCGAAGTCTTCTACCTGAGGGGAGGGGGGCAAACAGTACGTGACCAGGGTGTGAGGGATCGGCTATGATCCGGCCAGCACGCCTCCGGGTCCTGGAGATGTACAGATCCTGGAGAGATGGGAGCTTGCAGCCGATCACCTTCTCAGCAGTGCGCACGACGCGCTGCAGCCTTAGTCTGTCCCTGGCAGTGGCTCCTGCGTACCACACGGTTATGGAGGTGGTGAGGATGGACTCGATGATGGCTGTGTAGAACTGCACTAACATCTTGGTGGGTAGCTTGAGCGGGCTTTAAAAGCCAGAACCTCAGACTGCTCTGCACGGAGTCGTCTGTCGCCTTTGCCCAGCAATGCGTTGAGGATACGACCTCAAGCCAAAGCCAAAGCCAAGACATCGCGTCATGGCTGCACGGTGGCGCAGTGGTTTAGTACTGTGGCAGCACAGTTTTACCCTCGGCCGGGGGACCGCGGGGATCATGAGATCGTGGGTTCGATCCCAGCCCCCGACCAACAGTGAGCTGTGTGGAGTTTGCATGTTCTCCCCGTGTTGCGCGGGTTTACGCCGGGATTTCTCCGGTTTCCTCCCGCACACCAAAAACATGTAGGTTTAGGGCGCTCGCGCACGCAGCGACCAGCAGCCGGTGGCTTGTCACCAGACTGCAAACCAAGTCTACCTACGGGTACAAATAAGTAACAAAAAAAAAAAAAAAAAAGCCACGTCAAGTAAGCAACCTCAGCACTCATCCTCTCCTAGCCTTTTCCCCTGTGCACAGGTGGACCTCCCTGGCGGCGGACTAACCTCCCCAGCTGACGGGGCGCCATCTCCTCCACCTCGGAGTTCCTCCTCATCTCCGCTACGTCGAGCACCACGAGCACCATGCCGCACGGGCACTCGGAGCCAGCAGGATTCTCTCTGTGGCGCCTGCAAGTAAGCATCACAAGCTTCAGGTCTCTCATCCCAGCGAACAGTAGTAATTGTTGTGCTTGTGGGTTCCAGGGTTGCCAGGTTGCTGCAGGATACGCTCAGCTCCAGTGACCAGACAGCCACGCACTCACTCACTCACTCACCAAACACACATTATATTAATAAAGAATAATTGTCTTATATCTACTCGTGTCAGCGTCTGTCTCCTGGGTCCCTAACCATGTCATATGTCTTCATATGCAAACATTTTATTTGCAACTCAAGCATAAATCTCATTATTCCATGAGCTTAAGGGTTTTGAATTGGATAGAGAAATTGCCTTTTTATTTAAATAATAACATCCCACAGAATCCTTTATCTATCTATCATCTATATACTGTGTATGTATGTATGTATGTATGTGTGTGTGTGTGTGTGTGTGTGTGTGTGTGTGTGTGTGTATATATATATATATATATATATATATATATATATATATATAAAAGGAACACTTTTTAATCTGAGTAAGCTGGACTAGCCGGCCACAATTTCGATATCCAGCTTATTTTTTCCCATTAAAATCTGATGTGTTTTCAAAGTGTTCCCTTTATTTTTTTGAGCAGCATATATACATATAATGAAAAAATACTTGCCTTTAAACATGCATTTATTTAAAAAGGATTACAATTGTTATAATTTCTAATTATTTAGATAGATAGAGGGGAATGGACTTGGGTGATAACATGACCATGCAGTGACGCGATTTGACAATAGGGGGTTGAGCTGTGGCACTATATGCATCTCTGACACTGACATACAGTAAATCCAGTGTTTTATTTTCTCTGGTGGGACTGTCAACAAACTGGCCATGCCAATTTATCTCTGGCTAACTGTAGCTGCAGTATATTTTAAATGTATTCCTTTAGCAAAGTGTAACATGAGATAAAATAGCAAGCAAAGTCTGCATTTTATGATATTCGAAAAAAGCTGTATTTTCTGTAGCTACATACATGAATTTATTGATGCCAAAATAAAACTCATAATGACTGACTATGTGGGGATTTGCCTGAATATGTGAATAGCATTAATGCATTTGTTTGACATTAGCTGTTTGAGATAAGGATATCTGTTTCCTAAACATATGCCATAAAATGTTTTATGAAAACTGGCAGTGATATAAAATTCAAATGTTGAAATGTACTGTATTGTAATTGGCCTATAGCAAAGAGAGATTGAAGGTTTTGCGTAAGCTTTAGAAAAACAGCATCGATTATTGTGTTGCTACTGTGGGAACATAAAAATATTTTTGCATGTTAACAAAATATATCTTCAGACTTCCATCCATCCATCCATTTTCTTCCCCTTTTCTGGGGTCCAGATTGTGGAGGCAGCAGCTGAAGCAGAGAAGGCCAGACTTCCCTCTCCCTGGCTATCTGCTCCAGCTCTTCAGACAAGATACCAAGATGTTCCCAGGACAGCTGGGAGACATAGTCTCTCCAACATGTCCTGGGTTTGCCTCGGGGTCTCTTTCCAGTGAGACATGGCTGGAACACATCAAGTGGGAGGCATCCTTATCAGATGACCAAACCACCTCACCTGGCTTCTTTTGATGTAGAGGAGCAGCGGTTCTACTTTGAGCCTCTCCCGGATGATTGACCTCCTCACCCTATCTCTAAGGGAGAGTCCAGCAAGCCAAAGGAGAAAGCTCATTTCAGCTGTTTGTATCTGTGTTCTCCTTCTTTCAGTCATTACCCAAAGCTAATTAATTAATTAATTAATTAATTTATCATCATTATAATAAGTAATAATATTAATATATTAGTAATAGTAATAATATTAATATATTAATAATATATTATTAATAATTAATTAATATAATAATTTATTATTAATAATATAATAATTAATTATTATTATTAATAATAGTAATAATAATAATAATAATAATAATAATAATAATAATAATAATAATAATAATAATATATTATTATTATTATAATATATTATTATTATTATTATTAATTATTAAATCACCCTTATTGTCATTCAACTGTACAACCAATCATGTACAGCAGAACGAGATTGTGCTTTACCTATCTACAGTGTAAATCACACAAACCCCAAGTGCAGAATCAGAGGGCCGCTGCCATGCAAGGCGCCACCACAGAGTTCCCTCCTCCATTCCATTTATTGCTGAGTACCAAGCTGGATGGCAGGAAGTTCCACTTTTATATGGTCTTTGGCATGACCTGGCTGGGATTTGAACCCCTACCTCCCAGGTGTGGGGCGGATGCTCTACCAACTGAGCATACCCTCACCCATAGCTGAGGGTAAAAACGTAAATTGACTGGTAAATCAACAGCTTTTCTTTAGAGCTCAGCTACCTCTTCACCACAGCAGACCGGTACAACATCTGCATCGCTACACATGCTGCTCCGATCCATCTGTCAATCTCTTGCTCCATTCTCCCCTCATTTGTGAATCTGATCCCAAGATATTTAAACTCCTCCACTTGGGGCAGGAACTTGTCCCCAACCCCCAAGGACAATCCACCCGTTTTCCGGCTGAGGACCATGGACTCGGACTTGGAGGTGCCGATTCTATTCCCAGCCGCTTCACACTCAGTAGGGAACCATCCTAGTAAGACCTGTAGGTCACTGCTCAATGAAGCCAACAGGACATCATCTGGAAATGGCAGAGGTGAGATCCTGTGGTCACCGAGCATGACACCCTCTACTCCTTGGCTGCACCTAGATATCCTGTCCATAAAAAAATTTGAACAGGATTGGTGACAAAGGGCAGCCCTGGAGTCCAACTCTCACTGGACACGAGTTTGACTGGGTGTTGGCAATACGAACAAAACTCTTGCAATGGTTGTTTAGAGACCGGATAGCTCGTAGCAACAAGCCCGATACGCCATATTCCTGCAGCAACCCCACAAGAGACCACAAAGGATGCAGCTGAATGCTTTCTCGAAGTCCACAAAACATATGTGGACTGATTGGGAAAACTGCCACAAACTCTGGAGGATTCTTGAGAGGGTAAAGAGTTGGTCTGATGTGCCAAAGCCAGGACAAAAACCACATTGCTCCTAGTGAATCTGAGGTTCGACAAACAGTTGGACTCTCCTCTCCAGAACCCTTGGATAGACCTTCCCAGGGAGGCTGAGAAGTGTTATTCCCTGGAAGTGTGATTCCCCCGGTCCCCCTTCTTAAAAAGAGGAACCACCACCCAGTTTGCCAAGCCAAAGGCACTGTCCCAGACCTCCACGCAATGTTGCAGATGTCTGTCAACCATGATAGCCCTATAACATCCAGGGCCTTGAGGTACTCAGGGCGAATCTTGTCCACCCCAGGGACCCGGCCACCAAAGAGTTTTTTTTAACCACTTCAGCGACCTCAGCCCCTGTGATGGGACAGTCGTCTCCCTCATCCTCATGTCCTGCTTCCTCTGTGGAAGGCATGTCAGTGGGATTGAGGAGATCTTCGAAGTATTCCTTCCACCGCCTGATGATATCCCCAGTAAAAGTCAGCAGTGCCCCATCCACACCATACACAGTGTGGATAGGGAGCTGCTTCCCTCTCCTGAGTCACTGGAGAGTTTGCCAGAATCTCTTCAAAGCTGACCGAAAGTCTTGCTCCATGGCCTCACTGAACTCCTCCAACACCTGAGTTTTTCCTTAAGCAACCACCAGAGCTGTACTCTGCTTGGCCTCAACGAACTCCTCCAACACCTGAGTTTTTCCTTAAGCAACCACCAGAGCTGTACTCCGCTTGGCCTGTCGGTAAACTTCAGGTGCTTCGGGAGTCCCACAAGTCAGCTAAGTTTGACAGGACTCCTTTTTCAGTTTAATGACTGCCCTCACCACTCGTGTCCACCACTTTGTTCGGGGTTTGCAACTACGAGATGCACTCCGTGTCTCCAGACTCCCTTGGAATGTGGTTGAAGTTCTTCTAGAGGTGGGAGTTTATGACCTGTTGGACAGGGGCCTCAGGCAGATGTTCCCAGCACACCCACACTATACTTATTAGGTCTACTGGGTCTGGGTGGTCTTCACCCCTGCCATCGGCTCCAGCTCACCACCAGGTTTTGATCAGTTGACAGCTCTTATCCTTTCTTTACCTCAGTGTCAAAGACATATGGTCGCAGGTCTGATGACATCATAACAAAATCGATCATCGACCTGCGACCTAGGGTGTGCTGGTGCCAGTTCTTCAGTTATTAACATCAAAAGTTCAAATATGTCAGTATCTCTTTAACATTAAGATTTGATTTGTAAACTACTGGACGTTCTTTGTAAATCTTTGACTTCACAGACATAAACACAGCAACAATGTCAGAGAACTTCCTCTTCACCATAAGTGATCTGATTGAACACTGCATTAACATGGCCACTGCTGTCACTGTGGTGAGAAGCTTCCTCATCGTCCCTCTTTACATCTACATCCTCTTCATGGCATACTAACGTATTCACCTACCACTTGGCTGCCATGGAACTGATCTGCGTCTTGAGTGCTATTCTTTTGTTTTCATAACAGTTGCAATGATTGCTTGGCAGATGTAATTCTATGCAATATTTCCAATGCTACTTACTATGGAGAGTCATTGTTCCACGTTGTGACGTGTGTAGAGCAAAACCTGGGTGTTGTTCACCCTGTAACCTACATGGGTCTGAGAAATGAACATGGGGTCAGGATCAGTCTGGCTGCTGAGCTGTGGACTAGCAAGTGTTAACACTTTAAATTATGAACTCAAAAGAATCTCAGTTTCCTGCTTCATGGCCTTTTCCTTGAAAATCACAGGTTTCTGCAGTGTGTCTGTCCTCTTTGTTCTTATTCGTCCAGGGCCAGGGGAAGGAAGCAGGGGAAAGGAGAGAGCTGACCAATCAAACAAAGAGCGTTCAGAACTATCACAGCTATGCCAGGTGTGCTGTTGTTGTTCTTTGAGGGGTTTCTTGTTCCCAATTTCATATCACCTCTGCTGAACTTGGATGTCAGCTGTGTGGTGATAGTGAGTGGATATTGGTTTAGAATACCCAGCAGTTTAGTGTTAAATCTTGTGTTTATTCACAGGACTGGAACACTCTCTTTTAACACTCTATACCAGACACTCAATTTATTTGTTCAGGTTGTAGTAATTTAAGTCTTATAATTTGACAGAGAAGGCCATAAGTGTCATGAGACTGACCGTGGTGTATCACCAGGCTCAGGCTCTTAATTTACTTCTGAATATTTTCTGTATTTTTCCAGCGTTGTGCTTTCTCCTGCGTATTGAGTGATGATGTCTCTTTGGTAGTTTATTGTTCTGTTAGTTATTTATGTCCTTAGTATGAATATACTTTTTTGTCAGCTTCTGTAGTTTAGGATTTATATTTTGTTTCTGTATGACACAAGTGTCTTACCTCACCTTCCAGACACCTCCATTCTGTCATTTTTTCATTGTCTGTGCCCTAGTCATCCCAGCTGTGAGTTTTTGGTTAATTAGATCACTTGACCGCTCATGCTGCCCACATCTCCCACCCATTGTTTCATCTTGTTCCCCAACTATTTAAAGATTGTCAGATTGCTTTCTCACTGTGGCAGTCTTAATTATATCTTATCTCTTCGCCTTCAGAGCCCTAATCCTTCTCTGGTGACTTTTCCTGAAGTTATCGCAACCTTTAAGTTTTTCTCTGTGTTTGTTTTTGGATTTTGTGTTTGTGCACCTTGGAACTTTATGTTTTTGTGTAATAAATTCCACAAACTGCAGTTGGCGTGTGGGTCTGTCTCTCTCTGCCCTGAGGGGCTAATCATGACAGTAAACTGCCGCCAGTAATAAGACCCAGCCGCTGCAGTTAGTGGTTTTTGCTTTTTTTGTTTTCACTCACCTGTCCTGCAGAACAATAATGTCTCCAGCAGGTGAATGTGACAGGAGGAGGAAAAAGTGGAGTCAGGACGAGCTGGAGTTTGTGACCACGATTGAGAACATGGCAGCCGGCACTTGGAGATGCTTATGATGAGAGGACGAGATGCTGTGCTGGGGTGGAGTTACTAATTCAATTCAATTCACTTCAATTCAATTCAATTCAATTCAGCTTTATTTATACTGCGCCACATCACAACAGAAGCCGTCTCGTGGTGCCACAGTGCAGAAAAACCCAGCAATCAAACGATCCCCTATGAGCAAGCACTAAGCGACAGTGGAAAGGAAAAACTCCCATTTGGCAGGAAGAAACCTCTAGCAGAACCAGGATCAGAGAGGGGCAGTCATCTGCTGTGACTGGCTGGGGGTGAGAGGTTAGGGAGGATGGAGAGGACAGACATAAAGAACATAACAGTAAGATGCCAAGTACATTATTGGAGGTCAACCAGCAGTATGGATCAAATAACAACAGAACAAAAGTGGGGTTAAGAGACACAAAATCCCTCCTTAAATGTAAGCTGTATTAAAAAGGAAGGATTTTACCCTGTTCTTAAAAACCGAGACCGAGTCTGACTCCCGGACCCAGAATGGTAACTGGTTCCAGAGAGAAGGAGCTTGGTAGCAAAAGGCTCTTCCTCCCACTGTACTTTTGGAGATTCTGGGCACCACAAGTAAGCCAGCATTTTGGGAGTGTGATGCTCTATTAGGATGGCAAGGTAATATCGGATATTTTATATACTCAGGGGCCTGATTATTAAGAGCTTTGAAAGTAAGAAGAAGGATTTTAAACTTGATTCTAAATTCTATGGGAAGCCAATGAAGGGAGGATAGAACTGGGGAGATATGATCTCTTTTTCTAGAACCAGTTAAAACTCTAGCAGCAGCATTTTGAATCAACTGAAGTTTTTTAAGGATACTTTAGGACAACCAGATAATAACGAATTACAATAATCTAATCGAGAACTGACAAAGGCGTGAATCAGTTTCTCAGCATCATTCAGAGACAAGATGCTCCTGATCTTGGCAATATTGCGCAGATGATAGAAGGCAGTCTTAGAAACAGTTTTAATATGTGAATTAAAGGACAAATCTTGATCAAAAATAACTCCTAGGTTCCTCACAGAACTGTTCAGAGTGAGAGTGGCGGCATCTAAATTAAGGGCATAATTTGAAAAGGAATTTCTAAGATGTTTTGGGCCAACAAGAATGACTTCAGTCTTATCAGAGTTTAATAGTAGAAAATTACAAGTCATCCAAGCTTTGATGTCCTTAAGACAGGCATCTAACTTGGCTAATTGATCACAATCATTGGGCTTCATTGACAGGTATAGTTGTGTGTCATCTGCATAACATTGAAAATGTATACAGTGCTTTCTGATGATATTGCCTAACGGGAGCATATATAAACTACTAACTAACTAACTAACTAACCTGCACTTATATAGCGCTTTTCTAGTCACAAAGACCACTCAAAGCGCTTTCATTAATACTAACCCTCTATTCTAAGGGCCTATAGGAAACAGATATCTAGGGACAATTTAGAACAGCCAATTAACCTAACATGCATGTCTTTGGCATGTGGGAGGAAACCGGAGAAATCCCGGAGTAAACCCACGCAACACGGGGAGAACATGCAAACTCCACACAGATCACTGTTGGTCGGGGGCTGGGATCGAACCCACGATCCCACGATCCCCACAATCCCCCGGCCAAGGGTAAACTGTGCTGCCGCAGTGCTAACCACTGCGCCACCGTGCAGCCAAACTAAAAAGAGTAGGGCCCAACACAGATCCCTGTGGAACTCCATGACTGAGCTTAGAGTTGGAAGAAAATTCATCATTGATGTGAACAAACTGAAATCTATTGGACAAATAAGATCTAAACCACTGATCTGCTGGAGGCCAGACCAACTGTGTGCTTCCAACCCCGGGTGCTTAGTCTCTCCCTTCCTCCGCTACCACTGCTGCCATCAGCCTCCTCCTCGCCGGAGCCAGCCTCCCAACCATCAGTTCTCTGTCCAGTGGAGCAAGAAGAGCTCTGCGGTGGCAAGCTGGCATTCAGGGGCCGCAGGTGGAAAGAAGGCATTGGGAGACACCATTCCACTCAACGCCATGAACCACCACCTGCTCCTGCTCCACAGGCTCCATCCACTCCCCGGTGCCGTAACCCAGCTTCCGACTGCCAGAGGGTTTTTCCCCCCTCTCAGCAAGCCACTCTCCCTTTGCTGAGGCAGAAGACTCCCACAGCAGTGCATCCTCCATGTTTTTGCTCTTCAGCTGTTCCACCAGCTCCTTGCTTTCCCGCAGCTGCTGTTCCTCACTTCTCCTTGACGTTCTCTTCCACTGCTGATGGGCCGGTTGTTTCCTTTTTGGCTCTGCCCAACACTGCGACTGAAAGGGCAGCTCCACCACATTCCCTTGGGAGGCCCTCTCAAACTGAAGTCACGGAGAGGGTTGGTCCTGCACCGTCTTCATCAGGAAACATCAAACTCCGGGATAACAGGAAACTGACTTTTCATTCTCCCACATCTTATGAGAGTGTGCTTTGCCTGATTCCCGGTAGTGAGGCTCAGGGTATGCAGTACCCTGAGCTCTCACCACTGGGTGCAACTATTAAATTCTCACCTGCCCTCTCTGTGTCTCCACCTATCACCCCTGAGTGTCCGCCGACCCTGGAACTGAGCCACCAGATGATGGAGGAGCTTGCGGCTCTGGAGGACCTGATTCCGGCCCTGCAGCCACACTACGGACGGAGGGAGAGCGTTGAATCTGAGCTGATGCCTGCGCCATCTAAGTAGAGTCCCGGGCTTCAGTTAAGCAGGAAGCAATGCCAGCAGGCAGCCGACCTCCTGTCGCCACGCAGGGTGAACCACCTGCATGGGCCACATCGCTGAGGGGTTCTGAGACCGCATTAACCACCATGCCTGCTGCAGGGGCCACCGCACCAGAGTCAAAGCTGGACTTCCAGAGGACCGGGTCCGAACAACCATAGTCTTGATAGACGGAGTCCTGGACCACGGTGGAGCTCAAGCTCAGGCAAGTGCTCTACTTTTTTTTCATCGCATCTATTTTTGAGAGATCTTGTCTGGCTCTTGGTGAGGACAGCTGGGTGCAGCCATCAGCTGCACCTGAACTAATCTCGCTGGGCTCCACTGCTGCCAGTGACCTTCACCCTGTCTCTTTGCCTGTTCTGTCCGAGTTTTCCCCCAGGGTCACTGAGTAAATTCCACCCTTACCAGATGTCTCCGTGGGTCCAGGCTTGCCGCCCGAGATCACCATGGGTCCAGCTCCCCCCACTGAGGTCATCAAGGACGCTTCATCCCAGCCTGGGACCTCTGTGGGTGCTGATTTGGCCAAGTCCAGGTCCTTGGTAGGTGCTGCTCCCCCCATTGAGGTCATCATGGGTGCTCGGTCACAGCCCAGGACCGCCGTAGGTGCAGTTCCTCCTCAGTCTGGGTCTCCATGGGTGTTGTGTCTCAGTCAGGGACCATCGTGGGTGCTGTGCCCAGCCTAAAACAAACTTGGGTGCTGCGCTCCAGTGTGGGCCCACCAAGGGAAATATGCCTCAGTCCAGGGGCCATCATTGGGGCAGCTTTGGCCTGGTCCGGGTCCACGGAGGGTTCAGCTTTGGCCCAGTCCAGCTCCACCGAGGGTGCAGCCTTGATCCAGTCTGGAACCACTGAGGGTGCAGCTATGTCCCAGCCCAGAGCCACCGTGGATGCTGCGTTTCTCCAGCCCGGAGCCACCACGGGTGCTGCTTTGCTCAAGCCCACAGCCACCACGGGTGGCGCCTTGTTCCAGCCTGGAGCCGCTGTGGGTGCTACTTTGTCCCAGTCCGGGACCACCGAGAGTGCTGCTGGTCAGCCCAAGGGCGTTGTGGTTCCCTCTCCTTCGACAGACACCATCGTGGTCCCCTTTCCAGTGCCAGATGCCGTCATGGTTCCCCCTCCTGTGCCAGACACCATTGTGTTTCCAATCCAGTGCTGGACGCTGTCATGGCTCTCCCTCTTTGGTTCTCCTTAATTTACTTCTGAATATTTTCTGTATTTTTCCAGTGTTGTGCTTTCTCCTGCGTATTGAGTGATGATGTCTCTTTGGTAGTTTATTGTTCTGTTAGTTATTTATGTCCTTAGTATGACTATATTTTTTTGTCAGCTTCTGTAGTTTAGGATTTATATTTTGTTTCTGTATGACACAAGTGTCTTACCTCACCTTCCAGACACCTCCATTCTGTCGTTTTTTCATTGTCTGTGCCCTAGTCATCCCAGCTGTGAGTTTTTGGTTAATTAGGTCACCTGCCCACTCATGCTGCCCGCACCTGCCGCCCATTGTTTCATCTTGTTCCCCAACTATTCAAAGACTGTCAGATTGCTTTCTCACTGTGGCAGTCTTAATTATATCCTCTCTCTTCGCCATCAGAGCCCTAATCCTTCTCTGGTGACTTGTGACTTTTCCTGAAGTTATCCAAGCCTGTAAGTTTTTCTGTGTTTGTTTTTGGATTTTGTGTTTGTGCACCTTGGAACTTTATGTTTTTGTGTTATAAATTCCACAAACTGCAGTTGCTGCATGGGTCTGTCTCTGTCTTCCCTGGGGGGGGGGGGGGATCATTGCAATATGCAGTTTTTTGAAATTTCCTTTGTTCAGTGATCTGGAGTTTATCAGTGCCCCTACATTCAATCTGTCCTGGATTTTAATTGGTGTAGAAAGTTATGAGTATGACACCTCCATACGTAGCTTCATGTTAGAAGATGAAGAAGCCAACTTTTTGTCATTCATGTACAGTAGAATGAAATTACATTTCTCCTATCTACAATGTTAATCACATCTAGAATCATCAGGGGCTGCTGCCATGCAAGGCACCAATACAAACAACTTTTTCCATACCCCATTCTATTATGCTGAGCACCAAGCTAGAAGGCGGGAAGTACAATTTTTATATGGTCTTTGGTATGACCTGGCCAGAGATTGAACCCACGACCTCCTGGTTGTGGGGCAGATGCTCTATTAACTAGGCTATCACTTCGGTGATATGACTCCAGTTTGGGTGATGAAGAATAAGGAGGAAAGATGTCTGTGACTGTATTTATTAAAGCTTAATATTCTTCATGTCAGATTAATCAAAATCATACTGATCATAAACTCACATATTTTATATATTTATTTTTCCTGGGATGTTTTTAGAGTCCAGACTGTACTTTGCAAATTAGTGACTAATGTAAAAAAATAAAAGTTATTGGGTGTTATTTGATATTAATGTCCATACTTTTATAATCCTTCATTAGTCCCACAAAGTGCAAATTCAGAGCATCCCCATGGATGGATGAAGCAGCCACAGTGTGGCGCCAATCCCTCCACTAATCACACCTAAGGTCACTTTAGAGTCTCCAATTAACCTAACTTGCATGTTTTTGGCCTGTGGGAGGAAACTGGAGTACACCCATGCAGACACTTGGACAACATACAAATTCCACACAAAGGGTCACTGATGGTCACGGGGTGGGACTGATCCCGTGACCTTCTTACTGTGCTACCACAGTGCTAACCACTGCACCACTGAGCTGTCCATTCTAATGATAAATGTAAATTTTAATTAGTTATATTGATGCTGGTGTTTGGTATTAAAATTAACACAATTTTTTGGATGTTAATAATTTTATGCTTATGTATAAATGTTTCAGTTTTACATCTTATGTTATTTTTATTAAAATAGAGATAAATGTGAATTTATTTGCTTAATTATTGAAAAAAAAGTATATATAAAAAAGCTTTAAAAGTTCATGTATAATCGTGTGGTTTTGCAACTTCAATATCTTCAACCATATACACTTGCAGAAATACGAAGGAAAGGAAGACACTGAATCTATTCAGGCCACAAGCTACATATTGGTTTTGTATTGTATCAGCCAAAATGTATCAGCCAAATGTACCCAAATTTAAAAATATATTGGATTGGGGATTAAAGACACACTCCGGTGGATACAAATCCCTGATAAAAACAAATCTCCATTGTCTAAAATAGTATTTTTTGCCCTTTTTTAAAAAAAAAAGAAAAACAAACAAAAAAAAAAACCAACCTTTCATTGTCTTACAGTTTCATGTCAACATTATTTCATTCCCCCCCCCCACCTTCAAATGCCAGAATTGGTGATTACTAGGCCCAACCACATACCACAAGGCTAATAGTGGCTAGCATTACATTATACAAATAAATCATGTGATAAAAAGATTTACCAGTTGAAAGACATGCCCAGTTGTATGCACGGTGAGCAAGGATAATGACTGAAATTGCATTGGTCCTTAAAAGCAATTTAATGGTAAAACCCATCTTAATTTGGGTCAAGTTTTAAAAGTAGTTTGTTAAAAAAGGCTAACTAGCCTGTAGGATAACATCAGTTAAGCCAGAGTGTCCTGATTGGCTCAACACTACCCACATGCTGTCACCACGAATAGTTATGTCACCAAAAATGATCCGTCTCAACTTGCCTTTTTGCAGGGGGCGTGGCTTAAGTTAAACTTTAAAGCAAAAAAAACTGAGCTGAGACTTTTGAGCAATTTTGCTCTCGATATGTCTTGTAAGTCATAAAAAACATGCTACAGACATGTTAAGAAAAAAAATGATTTTTGGCTGAGTGTCACTAAAAAAAGCTGTATTGTTACTTCCCTATTGCATACCATAGATTGTTCTTCAACAAACTGAGTTCATAATTTAAACTGAAATTGTATGGAGACATTTCTGAAAAAAAAAAGTCTTTATTTTTGTGATAAGTGCTGGTAGACTGGATGCACCCATATTTCTCAGAATGTGATGGAATGCATCATTGGGGGAAAAAAGCAGACAAAGAGCACTTTGACTTTATTGGTATGGTTTTATTCTCCTGAACAGAGTGAATTGTTTAGGTAGACTATGCATGGAAATGACTTTTTCTTTGCATCGTGCAAAAAGTTAAAACTATCTATATATTCTGTATATAAAAGGGATTCTGCAGTGTGGGTATATATATATACAGTATGTATGCATGTACGTATGAGGCAAACTTTGTCCCCCCACTAAGTCTGAAGCAACTTAACTGTGGGCTCTCATCTCTTGCATGGCAATGCTACAATACCTGAAGAGTGCACCTTTCAAGTTTCACTGACCGCTTCACCAAAAATTGATAATTTTGATCATATTTGAAGCTGCATTCTTAAATGCAATCATACTGTCCTCCAGCAGAGGGAGCGCTAATGGAAACCTAGGTGAAGCTCTGTGCAAGTGGTCAAGCAAGAGAGCGAGTGAGGGTGCGGTGTGCACCAGAGTTTGTGTTTATCAGAGCGGGACTAAAGTATGCATATTAGCAGGCTAAAAACAGCAGTAAATTTACATGGTAGGCTGCTTTTAAGCAACAATTAAATGCTACAGCTCAGAAGTAGTGATGGCAAGCTGAAGCCTCAATGAAGCTCTGAGAATTTCAAAGCTTACAGGCTTTCAAAGCTTGGGCAGCGTGGTGGTGGAGAGGTGAGCACTACGACAGCACAGCAACAAACCCTTGGCTGGGGGATCCTGGGTTTGATCACAGTCCCCATCAAACAGTGATCTGTGTGGAGTTTGTATGTTCTCCCTGTATCTGTATGGATTTACTCCGGGATTTCTCCAGTTTCCTCTCACATGCCAAAAAAAAAACAAAACAAAAAAAACAAAAAACCAAACAAACAAAAAAAAAACCCATGCAAGTTAGGTTAATTGGAGACTCTTAAGTGGCCCCAGGTGTGAATGGTGAAAGGGTTTGGCACCGCACTAGTGGCTGCCTCATCCACTCATGTGGATGCCCTGTAATTTCCCTATTGTTGGACTAATAAAGGAATCTAAATCTTGTGGCAATCATGCATGTTCTTGTCAGGGCGTGGGTTGGGGCCCATGCCCTCATCCTGATTTATTGTGTGTTTATTTTGTTTCTAGGGCATGGGTCCTAGCCATCATCCTTACTTTGGGTTTGCTTCTTATGATTTTCTGCAGTTATTATTAAATTAAATTAAATCACCCTTATTGTCATTCAACTGTATAACCAATCATGTACAGTTGAACGAGATTGTGTTTTACCTATCTACTGTGTTAATCACACACACCCCAAGTGCAGAATCATATTTGTTTTTATAGTATTGATTCAATTCTTGTTTTATATTTTCTCCTGCTTCACCTTGAGTTTTGATTATTATCATTATTATCAGCAGGAGGTTAGTTTAGTCATTATTTGCATTATGATTGTCATGGGCTTGTCTCCCCTGATCCTTGGTTCATGTTCTGTGTCTCCTCCGTCTGGTTCTGTGTGTAGCCTTGCCCATCCTTTCACTTCTGTTTTCCTCATGTGTCAGTTGTGAGTCATGATTGGTCTCCCCACCTTTGCTATGTTGTCTTAATTGTCCCCTTGGTTATTTAAGTTCTGCTCCACTTCTGTTCAGTTTGGGTTCCTTTAGTCATGCAGCATGATTACATGCTTCTGCCCTATCCTGGCAAGTGATTTTCTGTTGCTTAGTTTAGTGCCTTGCATACGTGTCTGTTTATTTTTATTTCTGCTCACGAGCTGCTCATTATTTTGTGTTTCACCTTTGAACTGTGTCTGGGAGACAAACTCTCAAAATAAATCTGCAAACCTTGAGTATTGCATTTTGTTCCCGTTTACCAAACTGTGACATTTCTTACATATTATTAATATTTTATTGCTGTTTTACATAATTTTCAATTTGTTTTTACCTACTGTTATTTTATAGGTTGAACAATAATTTATTTTTCCCTTTTTTGTAGTTTGTACTGTAATTTATAAATACCACATTCCTGAGTTTCAGTTTGTTTTTTGTTTTTTGTTTAATTTATTTATTTCACCTTTCCATAATGTTGGTGTCCAAAACTCAGAACACAATATTATAAAATTATTGATCCAACAAAAGAAAAAAAGTGTTTCATTGGATTCCATGGACCGTTCTGCAGGTTAACTAATTAAGATGTAAATGACTGAAGAGAGTGAGTGCAAATTAGCCACTTAACCTCTCAGCAGATGTCCAAAATGTTCATTAGTGCAGCAAGTTTCTATATGATAACCTTGCTATTGCTCCCTCTGCATCATCATGCTTAATGCATACCAGATGCATTGGTGGCACTGGTGTACGTCTCTATGTACATTGGTGTGAAAAAGTGTTTGACCCCTTTCCTGATTTCTCGTTTTTTTTGTATGTTTGTCACACTTAAATGTTTCAGATAATCAAATAAATTTAAATATTAGAGAAAGATAACACAAGTAAACACAAAATGCAATTTTTAAATCAAGGTGTTTATTATTAAGGGTAAACAAAAATCCAAACCTACATAGCCCTGTGTGAAAAAATGACACCCCCCCCCCCCATTAAAACATAAATTAACTGTGGTTTATCACATCTAGCCACACCCAGGCCTGATTACGGCCACACCCATTCTCAATCAAGAAATCACTTAAATAGGACCGCACTGACAAAGTGAAGAAGACCAAAAGATCTTCAAAAGCTAGACATCATGCTGTGATCCAAAGAAATTCAGAAACAAACGAGAAACAAAGTAATTGAGATCTATCAGTCTGGAAAAGGTTATAAAGCCATGTCTAAAGCTTTGGGACTCCAGCAAACCACAGTGAGATTCATTATCCACAAATGGCAAGAACAGTGGTGAATCTTCCCAGGAGTGGCTTTCCAATGAAAATTACTCCAAGAGTGCAGTGACGACTCATCCAAGATGTCACAAATGACCCCACCACAACATCCAAAGAACTGCAGGCCTCACTTGCTCACTCCAGTATAAGAAAGAGACGGGGCAAAAATGGCCTGCATGGCAGAGTTCTAAGACCAAAACCACTACTGAGCCAAAAGAACATAAAGGCTTGTTTCAGTTTTTCAAGAAAACATCTTGATGACCCCCAAGACTTTTGGGAAAATACTGTGTGGACTGACGAGACAAAAGTTGAACTTTTTGGAAGGTGTGTCAAATTACATTCAGCATAAAAGTAACACAGTATTTCAGGAAAGGAACATCATACCAAGAGTAAAATATGATGGTGGTAGTGTGATGGTCTGGGACTGTTTTGCTGCTTCAGGACCTGGAAGACTTGCTGGGGCAAATGGAACCATGAATTCTGCTTTCTACCAAAAAATCTTTAAGGAGAATGTCTGGCCATCTGTTCGTGATCTCAAGCTGAAGCGCACTTGGGTTCTGCAGCAGGACAATGATGCAAAACACACCAGCAAGTCCACCTCTGAATGACTTAAGAAAAACAAAATGAAGACTTTGGAGTGGCCTCGTCAAAGTTCTGATCTGAATCCAATTGAGATGGTGTGGCATGACCTTAAAAAGGCAGTTCATGCTCGAAAACCCTTCAGTGTTGCTGAATTACAACAATTCTGCAAAGATGAGTGGGCCAAATTTCCTCCACAGTGTTGTAAAAGACTCAGTGCCAGTTATTGCAAACGCCTGATTGCAGCTGTTGCTGCTAAGGGTGGCCCAAACAGTTATTAGGTTTACGGGGCAATCACTTTTTGACAAAGGGCCATTTAGGTTCGGATTTTTTTTTTCCATTAATAATAAACACCTTCATTTAAAAACTGCATTTTGAGTTTACTTGTGTTATCTCTGTCTAATATTTAAATTTGTTTGATGATCTGAAAGATTTAAGTGTGACAAACACACAAAAAAATGAGAACTCAAGAAGGGGGCAAAGACTTTTTCACACCACTGTATATGGACAAAAACTGCTTGCTATTGCCATTGCAGTCCCACCATCCTTAAACACTGCATTTCATATTCAGTGGGCATCAATGCTAGTAGATATACAGTAGCAGCTCATAGGTGATCACACCAAAGAGGCAAATTAATCATGAACAGACACTCACCTATACTTGCGAGGACCCCGAGTCTTTAGCTCCACAGATATTAAATGCAGCTATTGCAAAGCCCCAAGAAAACATCACTATGGTGGACACAGCACCAGCCTCATTCAGCATGAAAAATAAAAATAAAATAAAATAAAGATAAAATCAGATAAAATCTGACCAAGAAAAGATGACCACAAATCCTGACCCCATCACCAACAACAAACGGAATCAACTGGGATAGAAAAGAGCCAAAACAGTGACATCAAATTAAAAGGAATGCATTGCAAGTATTCATAAAAGTGTCATAAGTACTTCTAAAAGTGTCCTGTTTTTTGACTTCTTGTCACTTTGTCGTGTTTGATTTGATTTAATGTGTTATTTAGGAGTTGTGTTTCTCATTAGTTACTACAAGAATGGACATTTGTTGTTAAATATTAACATACAACTGATTTGACTTTTTTGGGAGCGCATGGTGGGCTTTTGGTGTCCCATAAAAATTATTTCATTCAATGCTCGTACCATTAGTCAAATGGAGCACTTTAGAGAGTGCATAATGGTGTAGCATCTTAGACTAGAACAAAGAGCAGAGTTTCCCAGAGTTTCCCTTGGAGATAACAGGGAAGTGTGAAGGACGAAGGCAGTGTGATCTTTTGTGTATCAGAGACTGCTAGGAGGATGTTAAAGGATTAAGGAAGTGAATGCAATGTGACCTTTTATGTGTAGAAGCTGCTGAGGGAAGGCCTGAGTATTTAAGAAAAGAGTCTTGTCTGAGATGCTTTCTTTCTGACTATGCTTCTGTGTGAGGATGTGTAATAAACTGTCTGAGTCAAATCCGCCTCGTCATTTACACACTCCACAGCACCAAAGAAAAATACTATCCACAATCCTTTAAAAAGTTGAAAATAAAACGGCATACAGGAGAGAAACAGATTTTAATTCACTGCTTACCGTGTCTTTACATTGATCTGGATGAATCGTCTTGTCATCAAATCCAGTTTTAAAGTGGTTGCAAAATGCTAAGCCAATGCTAGCTGAGCATTGCTAAGCGGGTTTGCGCCACTTGTCCAGGTATCCTGAGCACCGTCCAAGCTGCATCATGACTTCTTTATAATGTCCAGTTCAGGGTAAGGGCTTGGATTGTTTTTATCCAAAGCTGGTGTTCAAATTGTAGTTTCCAAAACTTGTTAAAAAAGTAAATAGTACTGCTGGATATGAACACCTTTTGTGTTGTATTGAAATGGGTTTACCCCGGGATTTCTCCGGTTTCCTCCCACATGCCCAAAACATGCAAGTTAGGTTAATTGGCATCAAAACTGGGGATTCTAAATTGTCCTTAGGTATGACTGAGAGAGTGAATGGTTGTCTGTCTCTCTGTGTTGGCCCTGCGATGGACTGGCGATCTGTCCAGGGTGTACCCTGCCTCTCGCCCAAAGATGCTGGGATAGGCTCCAGCCCCCCCGCAACCCGAAAAGGATTAAGCGGAAGAAGATGAATGAATGAATGAAATGTGTCATACGGGGAGATTGTCAAAAGATGGACCATGATTTGTTAGAGGATTGCCTGCTTCTGCTTCTGCTTCTGTTTTTTTTTTTTTTTTCTTTTTTCAATGCAAGGAGATAATGAATTTTCTATAGCAACAAATATAAACTGATTTCTGATTGGCTAAATAATTTCAGTTCTCACCTTGTTAGTTACAATAATTAACTAATTTCTGATTGGCTGATTAAAGTCCCCACAGTGGCAAGCCCGTTTTTAACTGCTGCAGACTTCTGACACACAATATTATACATATAATATATAATATATTTATTATCACAATGTTTGAATCATTTCTTCTTCTTTTCTTCTCAGATTTCTGAGGAAGGTTTTACTCCTTTGCCTCCTCCCACAAGCTGCTACTGGATATATAAACACTAAAGGTTACATAAAAACGTAAGGGCTGCTTTTAATCAAAAATTAGTAGTGTTATTGATTTGCAGACAGATCTGTTTTTGTTTTAAAGGAATACTAGTTCTGAAATTTGACATGTGATATTTTAATAGTGACTTGTCACATTAAATAATTCAAAAAGGATGTTGTTGGTGCATTTTTTTTTTTTTTATTTGTACTACTTTTGGTGAGATGAGGTTGGTTTGTACAACCCTGACCATTTCAAATAATGTGATATACCACATGAAATCTGTTCAGCTGTCCTACAAATTAAAGGGAAGTACATCATTCTACCATATACAGACCAGCTTTGATGCAGCAAAATAAAAATAATTGGGATTTAAAATATGTCACTCTCTCCGCATTCATTCTTTCCTAGGTTTTAAATGTAGGAAGATATGAACATGACACTTCAATATCTAATCTATGTACACACAGAAAAAAGTGTGTAGTGTTAGAATAAAATAAATTGTGAAGATTAGTTAGTTAGATATTACATAAAGTGCTCTCACACCCAAACTACACACACACACACAGACACACACAGACACACACACACACACACACACACACACACACACACACACACACACACACACACATCAAAAAAGTGCTTTAGTTCTACACACACACACATGCACATGCATACATGCACACACACAAAATCTCTAGTCTCTGTTTCCTGCATCCACATGTGGGTATGGGAGTTGTGTAGGGTTGAAGAGTCTTAAACAGGAGATGAATGCCATAATTTGACTAAAAGGAGCCATAAAACCATAAAGTGGAGACATCTGGACGCTAAAAGGAAGGATGTGGAAGCCATAAAAGCCCCAAAAAAGCAAGAGGACATCTGGAGCCGCTAAGAGGAAGTATCTGGGAGCTCTTTTGGACCTGAGAAGACTAGTGTGGACAAATAGACATGTATTGTTGGAAGAGTGGATGGGGACCGCCCATCAAATCAGAAGCTATATGTAGGAGGGACTTCCTTTGTTCGGGGTCTGAGAACAGGTTGCGCAACTTAGACTCGGCCGTGTGACTACGTGAGTGATTCAATAAAAGTTAAATGGAGAAATAATGTTTCTTCTGTGATTATTGGTTGGTTAACTGAAAAGATTCTGCTAACTCTCTGAAATTAACCCTTCTTCTGTCTTGGTTTCATGGACATGGAAAGCACCCTCACTGTCTATGTTGCAGTTCTGCGCCTGTCATGTGATGTGGCCATGGACCATAAAAAATCCCCAGTTGTACTAAGCATTCCACCTCACAAGGTTGCAGAAGCGTATTACTTACTGCTCTTGCCTTGGAGGATTTATGTCTCCCAAGTAACCATCCAAAAACCTCACTTCTGGGAAACCAATGAAGAAGGGTTTGTAAACAAATGTTGATGTGCTCTATCGCAACACGGAGGAGGCATTTGCTTCCAAATTTGCCAAATGTGATTCTGAAAAGAGATTATTTAGCTTTTGAAGGTAAATATCTACATTTTGTTATAACAGAGGGTGGCGAAGCTGGTTAATTTTCACCTGCTATCAACCTCAGTGCCATGTGACTGGACAGAACAATCATGCTGGTTCCATGTTGTCATATAAGATAAATTGTGATGGAATAAAAGCGAAATTCAGGTGGAATAATTATAAGAGTTTCTGGATGTGGTAGAGAAAGCAAAAATTACCAAGAGAAGACAAAATAATGGCGAAAATGGATGAAATGAGACGTCTGGGCAGCTGTAAGTCTGACAAATTTCTTTGTTTACATTGTACTGATTTTCTGGTTCATATGCTTTGAAGCTCATCATCATCATCATCATCATAGCAGTCTGTCGGGGGCGACAATGACTGTTTCATTTAGGTCTGATCAGATTCCTCCATGCAGCCCCGTAATTTGCCTTCCACCGCCAGGAACTCCTGACCTTGTTAACCCGGGCGACGTCCGAGCCGGTATGAGTTCCTCTCAGACTGACCATTTCATGAAACAGCTTGCAAAGCATTTTGCTGGTAAGCTAACAAAAAACCCAAAACAAAAAAATGGTGACAAAAAACAAAACCATCCTTTGTGTAAATATGTCCAAAGTCCACTTTTGACTGAAAGTTATATAATTCGTTTTGGCTGCCATGGCATTAAGCAAATTAGATTTGTAAATTTAGTCCTGTCTCAAACTTTGGATCATATTATACAGCTTTCTTATTGACAGTAAGCCATTATCTCTTACCACTTTCAAGTTATGGCCTTTGAAATCTCTGACATCTGAACTGAATATTTTACTGAAAAAATTTTGACCACCAGGGGGAGAGGTTGCTGGAGCAAAAGTCTGCCACAGACAGTCATTGTTAATTTTTACAGTAGTTAAATCAAACTATCATATTTCAAGCATGCAAAGTTTATTTGTATAGCACTTTTCACGGATATATATCACAAAGTGTGTCACAGCAAATTAAAATTTACAAATAAACAGATATTAAAATCAATAGAAATAATACAAATTATTCATATTAATACGAAAAACAAGAGAAAACAGGGAAATAATAAAAGCCATTCAATGAGAGCTAAAAGCCTGTCTAAACAAATGCATTTTTAACTCCTTAAAGGAGTCAACAGACTCAAGGCAGCACAAGGACAGGGGATATGTGTTCCAAAGCCATTGTGCAGCAGCCTTGAAGGATCAATCTCCATGGGTTTTGAATTTTGTCCAAGGGACCACCAGGAGTCTCTGGTCTGAGGATCTTAGTGATCGTGTCGTGGCATAAGGAGTCAAGAAGGCTGAGATGTATGAAGGGGCTTGGCCATGAAGAGCTCTTAAAGTCAAAATTAAAATCTTAAAATGAAATCTAAAAGCAACTGGCAGACAGTGGAGGGACGATAAAACTGGGGAAATGTGTTCCCTTTTCTTTGTCTGGGTTAAAAGCCGAGCTGCTGCATTTTGGACTGTCTGAAGGCGGGCAACAGCAGTTTTATTAAAACACATAAAAAGGGCATTACAGTAATCTAAGTGAGATGAGATAAAAGCATGAATGATCATTTCCAGTTCAGGTGTTGAGACCATAGGTCTAAGTATTGCAATATTCCTAAGATGAAAAAAAGCAATTTCTAATTGCCGACCATTACAGTCCAGTGGCATAGCATTGTCAAAAACAACACCCAGGTTATGTTGGCTGGGCTGGAAAGAAGAGCCTAGGTGACCTAAGTGTTGCCTTATCAGAGGAATTTTACTGTCTGGAGCGATGATCAGTCTTTCTGTCTTGTTAAGATTTAATTGCAGGAAGTTATTGTTTAACCATTTGTTAATGGCAGACAGGCAAGAGATTAAGTTTAATAAAATGTTCAGCTCATTTTCTTTAAAAAAGAAATAAATCTGAATGTCGTTTGCATAAAAATGGTAAGAGACACATTTAAACTGACTGATAATCTGGCCAAGTGGGGTTAAATACAATAAAAACAGAGTAGAGCCCAGAACTGAGGTTTGAGGAACCCCGCAGGAAAGTCCTTTAACCTCTGACATCTTCTCATTGAACAAAACACAAAATCCTCTGTCAGTTAAATAAGATGATAACCATTTAGATAGATAGATAGATGTACTTTATTGATCGCAAACTGGGAAATTACAGTGTAACAGCAGCATGACAGTTGACTTCCCCGCGGGAGTTTGCTTCATTCATCCTGGCCGCTGTTTACGTCCCACCCGACGCGGACGCGCGGGAGGCTCAGCGCGCGCTCGCAGATCACAATCAACACACGGAGCGGACTTTTCCAGACTCTCTGGTTATTGTGGTTGGCGACTTTAACCAGAGCAATCTGAGCCATGAACTCCCCTGATACAAACAGTTTATTAAATGCCCCACCAGAGGAAAGAACACGCTGGATCACTGTTACACTACAGTGAAGGACGCGTATCGCGCTGTTCCCCGTGCTGCGCTTGGACTATCTGATCACGTGATGGTCCACCTCATTCCCACATACAGACAGAGACTGAAGCTCACTAAACCTGTTGTGAGCACTACGAAGAAATGGACCAGTGAAGCTGGGGAGAAGCTGAACACGTGCATGGAAATAACTGACTGGGGCATGTTTAAAGGAGCCACGCATGATCTGGATGAGTACACGGACAGTGTGAACTCATATATCCACTTTTGTGAGGAGAGCATTCTTCCGTCGCGCACCAGGGTGAGTTACTCCAACGACAAGCCCTGGTTCACAGCTAAGCTCAGACAGATCAGGAAGGAGAAGGAAGCAGCGTTGAAAAGTGGAGACAGGGACTGCTACAGGGAGGTTAAATATCGGTTTAACAGAGAGCTGAGGAGAGCTAAATCTGTGTATTCTGAGAGACTCCAGCAGCAGTTCACGGCTAACGACTCTGCTTCTGTGTGGAGAAGTCTGAGGCAAATCACCAACTATCGGCCTCAGCCTTCTCGTCAGGATGACAAAGCCCTTTGTCAAAGACTGTCCCAACACTATGCCCGTTTTGACACCTCATCAGCTGTGTCCAACTCCCCCCCCTCCCCCCAGCTCCACTGCCTCCATGGTCCCTACTTCATCAAAGGCGCCCCCCTCCTCCCCCCCTGCCCTTGTCATCAGTGAGCAGGACGTGCACAGACAGTTCTCCAGACTGAACCCGCGCAAGGCCCCCGGTCCGGACGGCATGTCTCCCTCCACCCTGAGACACTGTGCGAAAGAGCTGACTCCTGTCTTCACAGACATTTTTAACACCTCCCTTAAGCTATGCCATGTGCCGACCTGCCTCAAATCCTCCAACATCATCCCTGTCCCCAAGAAGCCTCGGATCACTGGACTTAATGACTACAGACCTGTAGCGCTCACCTCTGTAGTCATGAAGTCCTTTGAGCGCCTGGTCCTGCCCCACCTCAAGTCCATCACCACTCCCCTCCTGGACCCGCTGCAGTTTGCCTACCGAGCCAACAGGTCTGTGGACGACGCAGTCAACCTGGCCCTCCACTCCGTCCTGCAGCACCTGAACTCCCCGGGAACCTACGCCAGGATCCTGTTTGTGGACTTAAGCTCTGCATTCAACACCATCCGCCCCGCTCTGCTCCGGGACAAGCTGTCCCTGCTCAACGTGCCTGACTCCCTCTGCAGGTGGATCACCGACTTCCTGCCGGACCGGAGGCAGCATGTGCGGCTGGGAAAGATTGTCTCAGACTCTGTTAGCATCAGCACCGGCTCACCCCAGGGCTGTGTACTTTCGCCCCTACTCTTCTCCCTTTAAACCAACTCCTGCACCTCCAGCCACCAGTCGGTCAAGCTGATCAAGTTTGCGGACGACACCACCCTCATCGGGCTCATCTCCAACGGCGACAAGTCCGTCTACAGGAGAGAGGTGGCCCAGCTGGCGTCCTGGTGCAGCCACAACAACCTCCAGCTGAACGCTCTGGAGACAGTGGAGATGATTGTGGACTTCAGGAAAGTCACAACCCCTCTGCCCCCCTCACCCTCACAGGCTCTCCCATCACCACTGCAGATTCCTTCCGCTTCCTAGGCACCACCATCACCAGGGACCTCAAGTGGGAGCCGACCATCAGCTCCCTCATCAAAAAGGCCCAGCAGAGGATGTTCTTCCTGCGGCAGCTGAGGAAGCTCAAGCTACCCACCAAGATGTTAGTGCAGTTCTACACAGCCATCATCAAGTCCATCCTCACCACCTCCATAACCGTGTGGTATGCAGGAGCCACTGCCAGGGACAGACTAAGGCTGCAGTGCGTCGTGCGCGCTGCTGAGAAGGTGATCGGCTGCAAGCTCCCATCTCTCCAGGACCTGTACATCTCCAGGACCCGGAGGCGTGCTGGCCGGATAATAGCCGATCCTTCACACCCTGGTCACGTACTGTTTGCCCCCCTCCCCTCAAGTAGAAGACTTTGGTCCATTCAGACTAAAACCTCCCATCACATGAACAGCTTCTCCCCCTCTGCCATCAGATTGCTGAACACTAAGCGACTTATTGACTCTCGTGCACTATGTACAGCAGCTCAACCAGACTCATGTCAATCATCACTGTTTTCTTTTTGCATTACCGACTGCACTATGTGGTACTCCACAATATCTGCTGCTCTCTAATATATTTAAAAACTGCTTTGACTAGTATTACTCATTCTTATTCAACACTTTATTCCATTATAGTTTTTTATTTCCTTTATTTTATCATGTTTAATGTTGCAGCATTGCACCGAGACAAAGTCCTAGTTTGTGTACTACATGAACAATGGCAATAAATCTGATTCTGATTCTGATTCTGACAACCAAACAACAGAAACACACACGTGACAGACAAAGGGATTACCCATGGAAAGTAAAAACTAACACGATGTGGAGATGTGTGGAAAGGATGAGGCTGAGTTATTTCTCAAGTTCCATTTTATTCTCGACACACTCTCCAACATACAAATCAGAAAAGAGGCAGAACCCCCAACCTCTGCCAGTCTTATACCCCTGACATCAAAGCACAAAATCCCATTGTCTTTAAATCCCAAAAGCAATGCCCCTGCAGTTCCTCTCTTCCACCCAAACCTCGGTGGTCAAGAAATCCTTCATGTCCATCTCTTTGCATATCCAAAGGTCAACACTCACATCCTCCTCATCTCCCTAGGAGGTCCAGACCTTTTGTTCCTCTCCAGACGTGAAGCCAAAGTAAGCACACAGGAATATACATGAGAGCATATGAACAGTCATATACATGTGAGCCCGTGAAACTACATATGTGCACCACATATAACCCCCCCCCAAACGTCTAAGAGGAAACAACCAAACACAGATTGCATGTCATAATAAAATCATCATACATCAGTCCACATGTTGTCTTGGTCTCAACCGTCTGCCGTATCTGCTGCAGGCGGGCTTAACCTCTTCCGCGGCACCCTCCTGCTGTGGAGCTGCTGTCTGGGGATTAAAACTGTTAGTCAATCTCTGTGGGTGTACTGGGGAATGCTCCCTAGGGGGTCTACCCCGTCGCGGGGCTCTCGCCAACTACACAGTTTCGTCAGCCATCACAAAAGCAGGTTTGAGTCTGTCTATGCCAATCATATCCTTTCTGCCACCCAAATCTAGCAAAAAATGCTTATCACCTGTTTCCAGCACCCTGAATGGTCCATCGTATGGCGGTCGCAGAGCTGTGCGGTGGGCATCATGCCTGACAAAAACAAACTCCGCATTTTTTAAAGTTTTAGGCACAAAAACACGTGGAAAACCTTGGTGAACGGGGCCGGGTAGGGCACTCGGGCCATTGCTATTCTGCAAACGCTGAGCCAAGGAGAACTCTGGCGCTGGGTTGTCAGGGAGAAATTCTCCAGGCAGCCGAAGTGGCTGTGCAAACACCAGCTCCGCTGGGGAGGCGTCTAAATCCTCTTTAGGTGCAGAACACAACCCCAATAAAACCCATGGCAGTTTGTCAACCCAATTTGCATCCGTAAGCGACGCTCTGAGAACCGCCTTCAGCGACCTGTGAAAACGTTCACATAACCCGTTAGCCTGCGGGTGATACGCGGTCGTGCGGTGGATCATTGCCCCCAGGCTGCAGGCCATCGCTGACCAAAGTTCAGAAACAAATTGTGGGCCTCTGTCAGACGTAATATCCGATGGAACTCCAAAACGCGCTACCCTTGCAGTTAAAAAAGCGTGCGCCACCTCCTCGGCTGTAGTTGACAACAGGGGAACCACTTCCGGCCAGCGCGTGGTGCGGTCGACCATTGTCAGAAGGTGTGTGCAGCCCTGTGAGGGCGGTAGGGGGCCTACAAGGTCCACGTGGACATGATCAAACCTTTTAGTTGGAATATGAAACGGCTCCAAAGGAGCTCTCGTGTGTCTATGCACTTTGGACCGCTGGCAAGCTATGCAGGCTGCCGCCCACTCTCTAACCTGTTTACGCAGGCCTGCCCATACAATTTTCTCCCCCACCATTTTGATCGAAGCGCGCACCCCCGGGTGCGCCGGAGAATGAGCTGAGTCAAAAACGCGGTGGCGCCATGAGGCCGGCACCACCGGACGAGGTCTCCCGGTGGAAACATCGCAGATTAGGGGGGGTATACCGTCTTGCAGCACCCTGTCCTCCAGCCTTAACCCTGTTGGTCCAGACTGGAGCGCGCGCATGTCCGCGTCGCCACCCTGCTCCGCGGCCATGGCTGCGTAATCTATCCCTACGCGGACTGGGGCCGCCACGCTTCCTCGTCGCTACCCTGGTCAGCGGCAACAGTTGCAAAATCTACCTCTAGGCAGGCTGGAGCAGCCACGGCACGCGAGAGGCAGTCTGCCACCACATTAAGTTTGCCCGCTACATGCTGGATATCGGTAGTGAACTCCGAAATTGCGGCCAGCTGTCTCTGCTGCGGGCCCGACCAAGGTTCTGAAATCTTGGCCATCGCAAAAGTCAGCGGCTTGTGGTCAACGAACGCGGTGAAACGGCGCCCCTCCAGCCAAAACTGGAAGTAACGAACAGCCAAATGGAGGGCTAACAACTCCCTGTCGAATGCGCTGTATTTCCGCTCACTATCGCGCAAAGTCCTGCTGAAAAACGCGAGCGGCTGCCAGGCTCCAGCCACATACTGTTCGACAACCGCCCCTATGGCCACCTCTGATGCGTCAGTAGTAAGCGCTATGCGGGCCGTTGGGACTGGGTGTGCTAACAACGCAGCATTTGCCAAGGCTGTTTTGACTTCAGAGAGTGAGCCCGTGAAACTACATATGTGCTCCACAATGACTATAAAACCTATATACATCACAGCTTAATATATGATGACCCGTATAAACACATGAATCATCTCATTGCACAAAGAAGGACTATCAGGAGCAGAGTGAAAAGTGATGTACCAGTTAGTCTGTAAGATGCAGTGTGGCAGCATAGCTATGCCAGAATACAACATCATAGTGAGTTATTGTACAGTGAAATTGCATGTGGCAGGAAAGATTTCCTGTACCTGGCTGTTCGACATTTCAGAACTAATCCTGAAATACAAAACGTGTCCTTCATCCTATTCATCAATATATTGTGGTCCACCGTGTCAAAAGCAGCGGTGAGATCCAACAACACCAGGACCGAGTACTGACCAGAATCTGCTGCCATCATGATGTCACTGGAGACTTTAATTAGCGCTGTCTCGTGGAGTGCTTTTGATGGAAACCAGACTGGAAGGTATCTAAGAGCTATTTCTAGCTCCTAATGTGCTGAGGATTCTCTGGCCCTCCATGTCATGATTATGGACCAAAATGGCGTTCACTTATAAAGCGCTTTTTCTCATCTCTGGATGACCAAAGCGCTTTACAGATCCTGCTATCCACCCATTCACGCACTGATGGCGGCAGAGCTGCCATACACACACAAGCGCTAGCCTGACCACCAGGAGCAACTGGGGGTTCAGTGTCTTGCTCAAGGACACTTCGACATGCAGACTGCAGACAGAGTGGGAATTGAACCCATGACCCTCCGATCAGTAGTCGGTCACACTACACCTGCGCCACAGCCACCCCCAGGATGTCTCTAACTATCTTTATGATAGTTAAATGTACGTAACACAAGCAAAGCGCTGCTAAAATCTTCATATGCAAGCTTTTGTTTGCAATTCAAATATAGATGTCACTATCCCATGAGCTGAAGGGTTTTGAATTTGTTAGACAATTTGCCTGTTTATTTTAATAACATCCCGCAGAATCCTTTATTTCTCTTGTAAAATGCAAAATCTCTCATAGTGTTGAAGTTTCGAGGGCCATTAACATTACCAACACAGACAGAAATGTCATTGCACTTTTGGACTGGACAAGATTTCACAAATTGACAGATAAAAACACTTCTCAGCAAGATGATACTTGGTTTCTGTTTAAAAAGAAATAATTAACCTAAACGCTTACATTTATTTAAAAAATGTTTATAATTGTCATAATGTCTAATGATTTATGTCTGGCTAATTGTAACTGTAGCATGCCTTCAGTACAGTCCTTCTGAGAAATGGTAACATGAGACATCTAACATGCAATGTGTGTTTTTTTATGCTAGTAGATAAAAAGCTGTTTTTACTGTAGTTGCTATATGAACTGGGATATTTATTGATGTCAAAATACAATTCATCATGACTGACTATATGGGGATCAGCCTTAATCTGTGTATGACATCCATGCCCTTTGTTTAGCAGCAGTGGGTAGAGACAAGGATATTTGTGTGTTTCTTACCATGAAACATTGAAGCTGTGTGTGTGTGTGTGTGTATGTATATATATATATATATATATATATATATATATATATATATATATATATATATATATATATATATATATATATATATATATATATATATATTTATTTATTTATTTTTTTTTTTTCATGAAAACTGTAAGTGACTAGACTAAAATAGCATCCAAATTCTGAAATATACTGTCATAATTGGGCAATGGTAAAGAGGAGGTATAGTGGATATATTGGAAAAAGGATGTTGAAGATGGAGCTGCAAGGCAGGAGGAAAAGAGGAAGACCATATAGAAGATTCATGGTTGTAGTGAAGAAGAACATAGAGAGGGTTGGTATTACAGAGGAAGATGCAAGGGATAGGGTGAGATGGCGACAGATGATCTGCTGTAGAGACCCTTAAAGTGAGCAGCCGAAAGAAGAAGAAGATGAAATGGATGATGGTAAAGAGAGATTCAAGCTTTTAGATAAGGGTTAGCGGGGAAAAAAAAGCAACAAAAAAACAAAAACAAAAAATCATCATAGATTACAAGGGTGGGCTGAAAAGTTTAGAGGCTTTCTAAGAAGGAGCTATGCTCGTAGTTGCTGAGCCAGGAATATTTGTGATTCAGTGGTCGAGGAAGAAGAGGGCAGAGCAGAGCTGAGAGTGAGAGAACTGTCAAGAGTATACAATATTGAAATTTGACCACTGGATCATTGTCAGCCTATAAACTTTTCACACACCCCCCATTAACTTTTCAGCCCCCTGCCTCACATTGTGCTGCTATTGTATTGGAACAGAAATACAGGGCGTCCATAAAGTCTAATTACAATTTAACAAATTTATTATAAAAGCAAATTAATAGACAAATCTGTGGAAATGATTACAAAATCTGGAGTAGATATTGAAGTTATTTTGTCTCATTTAATACATTGCAATATGGGCACTATTAGATGCACGAAACTCATCAAGATGGTACTCGATTTCTTGCAATGCTTGCTGTAGCATAGCCTCATCAATGGTGGCAATGGCATGAGTGATCTTTTGCTTTAGGCCATTGTTGTCCCGCGTCTTTGTTCCATACATGATGTCTTTCACATTACCCCATTGAAAGAAGTCAAGGGCCAGGGGAAGGAAGCAGGGAAAATGAGAGAGCTGACCAATCAAAACAGAGAGCGTTCAACACTATCACAACTACTTTTATTATTTTAATCTGTAGTTTTGTCATGTCTGTCATTGGTGTAGATTTTATTCTCCTGAACACTGTGGATTGTTATGGTAGATGATGTAGGGCAGTGACTTTATCTTTGCATTACTACTTAGCTTTCACGAATTGACCTACAGGGCTTGAATATGAGACCCACGCGCTGAACTGTGAATTTGGGAAATATATTGAAAAAAAAAAGGTAACAAACATAAAGTTCAACAATTGCTCTGAACACAAAATACAAACGAGGGAGAAAACTTACAGATATTGTGCACCAGAGCAGGGCAGGGCTCTGGTGGAGATGACGAGAATACAACCAAGACAGTGGCAAACGGAAATGAAAATAACTCCTCTTAAATAGGGATCAAAAACCATTTACATAATTAATGGCAGGTGTGGGTTATCTGAACGGGCAGGAGAAGGCAATGACACATAATTAGGACCAGCTGGAGGCAGTGAGACAGGGGCAAAACAAAGCTGACAGCTCACAGGGCAATGCCCACATGGAGCACAACACCACTGACAGGTGTCAACCAACAAAAGAACAACAATGAGAATATAAAGAATAAAATATTAATCCAAGAAGACTAAAACATAAGTATAAATAAATACAAAATAAAAGTGTAACAAAACTATAACACAAAAAGGAAAATGGTGAACAGTACATGAATACAGAAACCCAGAAGGCATAAAATACAAAAAAATATGTAAATATACGGAAAAAGCCATGAGACCGAGCCTGGCAGAAACCTACAGCTCTCCGCTCATGACAGAGCCCCCCCTCTGAAGGGGTGGATACCACACACCCCCAGTGTAGCATCAAAAGAAAAAGAAGGACCCCCCCGCCCCCCCCCCCCAAGTCAGAGCACAACAATAACTCACCCCGAGAGGGTGGTAGGGGGAACAGGCTGGGAGGGAATGAAACAAACCCCGCTCAGGACACACACCTGGAAAAACCCTCAACTCCCCTAAGCCCCCTGGACCAAAGAGCTGGACAGTTCAGGTGGGTGACCAGAGTCCCAGGCCTACCAGATGGGACGATGGAATGAGTCTGGTCGCCTTCCAGAGAAAGTGGGCCACCCAACTCTGCTGCACCGCCTGTAAGGTGGTCTGCCCGAGTTTTTCAACCACCTGAAAAGGAGAGGTGGTCCAGGAGGCAGCTGCCCGACGGGAAGGGCAAGTAGTGGGCACAATGGAGGAGTCGGGGGAACCAAGACAATGTCAAACGGAGGAGGGCCCACAATGGCATCTGGCACAGGAGGGGGAACCACGACGGCATCAGGCACAGGAGGGAGAATCAAGACGATGTCTGGCAGAAGAGAGGGGACCACGACGGTGTCTGGCAAAGGAAGGGGAACCACGGTGCCCTCGGACTGGCCAGCAGCACCCTCGGTGGTCCTGGATTGGGACAAGGTTACACCCATGGAGGCTCCGGGCTGGAGAAAAGGAGCACCCGCTGTGGGCCGGGACTGGGGCATAGCTGCACCTGCGGTGGCCCCAGACTGGGACATAACTGCACCCGCAGTGGACCCAGACTGGGCCAAGGCTGCACCCATGGGGGACCTGAACTGGGCCACTGCTGCACCCTCAGAGGCCCCGGGCTGGGAAGGAGCACCTGCACTGACCTCCACTGGAAGGGAAGCAGCACCCTCAGTAGACCCAGACTGGGCCACGGCTGCTCCCTCGGAGGCCCCGGGCTGGAATGGATCAATCAATCAATCAATCAATCAATCAATCAATCAATCAATCAATCAATCAATCAATCAATCAATCAATAAAACTTTATTTGGATAGCACTTTTAAAACAATAGATGCTGCACAAAGTGCTTTACATAGATAAAAACAATAGACACATTTAGTTACATATTTTACATGATACATCCCCACCCCTTCCAACCCTCCCATAAACATACCCACAAACACAACACACACAAGCACATACATCACCCCCAACTTCTCTTACACACATATAAAATAAAAGACATTTCTCGGCACCAAGGAACCACCTAAAGGACTAACCATCATGTGGAGCCCCCCATGCCGGGACACCACACAGCCAGTCACCACAGAAGGTGTCACAAGGGCTGCCCCACCCAGGACAGGCTGGGGCCCGCACCACAGCTGTAGGCAGTGGTATAAAGCCCCCACCCACCCAAGCTAGTGCGACCCATGAGACCAACACCCCTGCAGATGGCCCAGGCAGCATCTGGCACGAGGGGCCCCACTGAGGAAACACTGGAGCTAAAATATATAAATACAAAATAAAACTAAGAACACAAAGAAGAACACAAAGAGCCCCACAAAGAGACTCTGCGGCCCTGAGGCTCTCTGGCAGGCTGTTCCATAGACGAGGACCATAATAGTAAAAGGAAGCTTCACCAAAGGTCTTGGTCTTGACTTTGGGAACCATTAAAAGGCCAGTACCAGAGGACCTCAGGGTTCGCAAGGGCTCATAAGATAAGAGCAGCTCAGATAGATAAGAAGGCCCAAGACCACTGAGACATTTAAAAACTACTAAGAGAACCTTAAAATCAATCCTAAAACGCATGGCGAGCCAATGCAGCGATTCTAAAACTGGTGTAATATGCACCCGCCCCTTGGTCCTTGTTAACACTCGTGCTGCTGAATTTTGGAGCAGTTGGAGATGTGATATTCTTTTTTTGAGGAAGACCAGAAAGCAGGGCATTACAATAGTGTATATGACTAGTAATAAAAGCATGCATCAAGACCTCCATGCTGGCAAGAGAGAGAAAAGGGTGGACTCTGGCTATATTCCTAAGATGGTAAAATCAGATTTTTGTTCCATTTTTAATGTGTGAAATAAAATGAAAGTCAGAGTCTAAAACAACGCCCATGTTCTTGACACAATGTGCAGGTTTTAGACCTAACAATTTTGGTAGAAGTTTCTCTCTCTTGTCTTCTGGACCGATGGTTAAAACTTCTGTTTTGCCCTGGTTGAGCTGTAGGAAGTTATCTGACACCCATGATTTTATATCTAAAATACAGTTCAAAAGGGCATTAATTGGTTTGGTGTCATCAGGAGATGTGGCAATGTACAGTTGAGTATCATCAGCATAGCTATGAAAATTGATGCCATGTCTCCTGATAACATCCCCAATCAGAATCAGAATCAGAATCAGAATCAGCTTTATTGGCCAAGTATGCACAACACATACAAGGAATTTGACTTTGGCTAAAAACTTGCTCTCGTTGTTCAGGTGAAGGATTTAAATAAGGATTCAATGACAACCAGAGTATGTACAGTAAATTACAGTCTGTCCACGTTTCTATAAAAGAATGCAAATATATACAGGAATATATGCAGTTATTTACTCGGACTAACCACACTTTGCAGAAATATATGAAAAAATATACAATCACACAGTATTTCAATGTGGACTCAGATTCAGTGATATAATGTGAATGAAGTAAAAAGCAGTGTGAGAGTTATGTGCAATGTAATAATGGATGAAAAGTCATGAGTACAGCAACAGGTCGGACTAGGTGAATGTTAGGAGTTCATCAGAGTGATGGCTTGAGGAAAGAAACTGTTCCTGTGACGGGTGGTTTTGACCTTCAAGTGGTAACATTTAAAGATTAAAAAGTATTGGCCCTAAAATTGAACCTTGGGGTACCCCACACTTGATTTCATGGATTGCCGAAGAACGTGTAACCATACTTACAAACTAGCGGCAATCTGTGAGATAGGAATGAAACCATTCAAGAACAGTACCTGAGAGGCTCACCAGGTGTTTGAGTCTGCTTAATAAAATGTGGTGAACTACTGTATCAAAGACAGCGCTGAGATCCAGCAGCACCAGGACTGACAGTTTGTGGGAGTCCATGTCACACCTGATATCATTAACAATTTTTAAAAGGGCTGTCTTGGTGCTGTGGTTTGTCCTAAAACCAGACTGAAATTTCTCAAGAATGTTGTGGTCCATAAGAAAATTGTTTAACTGGATAAAAATATTTTTTTTCTAACACTTTACTTAAAAACAGTAAGTTGGCAACAGGTCAAAAGTTACTCAGGATATCAGGATCTAAATTACTTTTTTTTCAAAAGGGGCTTCACCACAGCCATTTTAAAGGCAGCGAGGAAAACACCAGTCTGAAGTGAGCAATTTAAAATATTTAAAATCTCATGTTCGAAGAATCCATAAAATGTTTTAAAAAGTGATGTGGGAATCAAATCTAGAAGGCAGGAGGTCATTTTTACCTGGGAAAAAAACTCTACCAAGCATCTTAGCATCAACCAGGGCAAAACAGTCCAGCATTTCCTCAGCTAAAGGTGTGTCCAAGATTCCATTAAAAGCAGTCTTCTGGTCAGATAAAATGTTGGCTCTAATAGAATCAACCTTGCACCTGAAGTGGTCTGCAAAACTCTCACAGAGAGAGTTGGATGGCAGGTTTGTGTTTTTATTAAAATCTGGGTTGATTAAGTGATCAGTGGCTGCAAAGAGGACTTTTGGGGTTATTGTTATTGGTTGAGATTATGTTGGAAAAATACTCAGTTCTCGATGTCTTGACTGCATTATTGTTGTTGGAATAAAATTGAATTGAATGAGTCTGAATCAAAAATCAATAGGCAGTTTCCAAGCTGAGAGCCATTTATTTAAACTCTGGCAAGAGGAGAAAAGAAGCTACAGCTGACCGTCTCACAGAGTCATGCTCGGACCCATTCTCTGCCATTCATCCTAAGTCTGGTGTTTTTATAGTTGAAGGTAAACAAAGAGAGCAGTCCTTGAGACATCTGGAGACATCTGAAGATATCTCCTAGAGACAGTTTAAGTGTCTTAATCTATCGCATTACTGGTATCAGAAACAGGGCAGGTCAATATAACTAGAGCAGTATAACCTGGGTCATTATTTACGTCTTGCTGACCTAACCTCACATTCCTGCATTCATCCACATGCACATTCACTCAAGACTCTGGGACATGAGATTACAGATCGCTCATACAATGCACCAGAAAATACAGATATAATATATAAAAGAATAATACAGAGATGAAATAATATAGAATAATATAGAATTAACCTTTCTGTATTACTTGTATATTCTGTATATTCTGTAGTATTTGGTAATTGATAGTTAATTTGTTTTTCCTTCATTTCCTCTCAGCCATCCTGCACTCTCTTTTCATTTTTTTGATTTGGTTATTTCTCCATGGAGGCCTTGGTTTATTCCTAACTGTCCTTGTTACTATTGGGGAAACTCTGTCAATGGTTTATCTTAATTTACTGTTAAAATTATCAACAACAAAATTGCAGGATGCAGATAAAATAACTGGGAGAGTGTTGCGTAAGAGTTTGATAAAATCAGTAGCCACTTCAGGTGTCAGATGGCGCTTTCTCACAGTACGCATCGTGGTCTCCCATTGCTTAAAACCAGTGATGTTAAAAAACACAAAGTAATGGTAAGATACAGCCAAATCAACAACAGAGGACACACTAGTGGGCAGGCCATGGCTAATGCCAAAATCCAGAGTGCGTCCCCTGTTGTGAGTCAGCTGCATGATATGTCGAGTAAAATTCATGGACGTGAGCAGGTCATTAAAATCTTCTGACATATGGTCGCCCTGCTTAACAGTGTGTAGATTAAAGTCACCAGAAAGGAGAATAAAATTATATGAGGAGTGGATTATTGATAAAAACTCAGAGGACTCATTAATAAAAACAGGGCAGTATTTGGCTGGTCTGTAAACTGTGATGCATACAATTGCGGGGGTGCTAAAGACAAAAGCGTGGTGCTCAAATACAGTATATTGATGAGGTAAAATTTGCTTTACTGCAAGTGAAGAAGAAATTGATGCAGTACCCCAACCCTTCCTGCCCTTTCTTATGGAAAAAACTGAACTAAAATTTGGTGGGGAGGCCTTAGTGAGAACCGCTGGTTCATCAGTGCCAAGCCACATCTCTGTTAAAAATAGACAGTCAATCTTATTATCTAAAATCAGATCACTGATGATAAAAGTCTTGTTAGCAAGTGATCGTATATTTAAAAGAGCCATATTTAGGGTAGCTGGTGAGTTATTTATGGGTGGGTATTTTTTTTTTTTCCTGTGGATTATTGCTAGGTGACTGATTCACAGAACGTAGGCAATGTGGGCGTGAGTTCTTGTGAACTGTATGTTTTATGGATGGAGGTCTGTCCGTGATTAATGTCCTAATGTGGAGGGTGGGTAGTCAGTGAATTTCCAGACCAGATGGTGGAGGCTGACATAAACGGGACTGGTGCTGGATAGTTCTTCTGGGGGTCAGAGGTGTGAGTGGATCCAGACGGGAGGGGTCGTGGGATGTAAACAGTCAATTGCATGTTGTGGTTTGAATGATATGCATCAGGTTTGCTGCTAAAAGCCGGCTACCTGATGCATTTAAATGTATGCCGTCAGATTTATAGACACTGTGGCAGCCCCAAAACAAGTTAAACTCGTCAATAAAATTAATGTTGCTGCTGCAGAAGGACTTGAGCCAAGTTGAGAGGGCAAGAATATAGCTAAAACGGTCTGATCCACGGCAGAATGTGGGAATGGGGCCAGATATAAAAACACACTTTCTGCTGTTTGATAAAATATTAAAAAGTTTGAAGAAGTGATTTTTAGTGATTTCAGACTGTTTGCGGGTGGTGTTGTTAGTCCCTACGTGAACAATAATCCGTGTGATGGAGGGGGGTTGTGACTTCAGCAGATCTAGGAGCTTTACTAACAGGTCAGAAACAGTAGCTCCTGGGAAAAAGTGCGTGATAGAGTTAAAATACCTGATTTGCCTGATGATGAAGTCACCGATGAGCATCGTGATTGGAAGAAAAAGTGAGCGGGATGTTGATGGTTGCAGGGTCCCTCGGCGAGAGTCAGTGCAGTGAGGTGGCGGCAGAGTGGGGGTCCCGTCGTTGGGGCAGGAAGGGCCCCTTACCTCACCAGCCGACGAGCAGGGCAGTGAAATGGCACCAGAACTAGAGGAGGGATTCCCCGACTGCTCCGTGCAGTGTGGGCTCCTGGAGTACCAGCGAACATCCTCCCTCATGATCATATGTTGGGCACAGGACTCTCCAGAACGGGGCCGGAGCTGCTGTGGCTCGGCTGGGGCCATGCCAGCCACCCCACTGCTGTCAGTCGACAGTGGAGGAAAGGCCGCCAGCTCTTCAAACGAAGGGACGGGTGCAACGCTAGCAGGGGCTGCGCGCTGAGCCGAGCCCAGGCAAACTGGAACTAGTGAAGCTGGAGCAACGGTGGAAAGTGGATTATCAGCTGTTGCCAGAGCCTCATAGCGGTTGGAGACGGGAAGAGGAGGGCTGGTGGTTGACGTGTCTGAGGCCCTTTTCCTGCCCCGGACCACCAACACAGTCCAGGCCGTCTGATTTGGCTTTGAGCAAGACGAGGGCCGTGGACAGGTGGAGGGGTCCCAGACGACTGTGTCTCGGAGGGCTGAGTCACTCAACGCCGTTTTTTTGGACTCCTGAGCAGCTAAAAGACTCATTGTATGTGACAGCAGAGGAAGACGTAAGCTGAAGTTGGAGAGGAGCATGTTTTTTCTGCTGCAGTTCATCAGACAGTCGTCAAATATCCTCCTTCAGGTCAGCAATTTTCTTTTGTTCTTTCTGCAGGAGAATTTTATCATCCCCAGGCACTGTCATGTCCATTTTTGACTAAAAACATAAACGGTCCAGCCGTTGGGAGCTGTATGATCAATATAGCTAATCAATAAAGTTCTAGTTCCAGTTTAAAAAGTTAATATCACTAGATAGAAAGTTAATATCACTAAAAGAGATAAAAATTTAAAATACAGTAGATAAATATATAAAAACAGATAAAATAACCAGTCCATGTAAGAGTGACCAAGGTTTCAAACAGACTCCGACAGATGCTGTCACATGCACAGATCAGACTCAATGATTTTGATGTGGTTGGAAAAGGAAGCAGCACCCTCGAGGACCTCAGCCGGAGGGGGAGCAGCACCCATGGAGGTCCCGGGCTGGGACGGAGTGCCTGTGATGACCTCAGGAAGAGGAGCTGGACCCACGATGATCTCCAACGGCAAACCTGAACCCACACAGACATCTGGCAGATCTGGAATTTCCTCGGCGACCCTAGGGGAGAGCTCAGACAAAACAGGCGGAGAAACAGGGTCAGGGTCACTGGCAGCAGTGGAGTCCAGCGAGGTGAGCTCAGGTGCAGCTGATGGCTGCACTTGACTCTCCCCACCAACAGCCCAGCAAGAACTCTCCAAAACTGAGGCAAAGAAAACAAAGGAGAACACATCCCTGAGCTCGAGCTCCACCGCCGTCCAGGACTCCATCGATACAGGCTACTATGTTTTGGGTCTGGTCCTTTTGAGGTCCAGCTCCAACTCTGCTGCAGCAGCCCTTGCAGCAGGCATGGCGGTAGATGCAGTCTCAGGTCACTCAGGCGAAGTGACACATGCAGGTGGCTCGTCTGGCGTGGCGGCTGGGGGTTGGCTCACCGCTGGTGCTTGATTCCGCACAGCTGAAGCCAGGGGATGCTCTGTTGTCAGTGCAGGCTTTGGGTCACAGGAAGCGCTCTCCCTCTGTCCCGACTGTGGCTGTGGGGCTGGGACCAGGTCCTCAAGGGCAGCAAGTTCCTCCACTGTCCGGCAGATCAACCCTGTAGTCGGTGGACCCTCGGGGAGGATAGGTGGAGACATGGAGAGGGCAGGTAAGAAATTAATAGCTGCAACAGGCAGTGAGGACTCAGGGGACTGCAAACCCTGAGCCTCACTACCGGGAATCAGGCAAGGCATATCATCACAAAATGAAGGGGAATAAAATGACACTTGCCTGTGTTCCCAGAGTTCAATGTTTCCTGCTGCAGCTGGTGTAGCTTCATCCCTCTCCGTGGCTACAATGCATATTGGCCCCTCAAAGGATTCTACACTTTGAGTGGTCTTTGAGACTAGAAAAAAGTGCTATATAAGTACAGTTCCTTGTCCCTTTTTCTCATCCTTATTTTGAGGAGCTCGATATGTCCCCAGCTTGCCGACGTCCGGTGATCAAGGGGAGATCAGCAACAGGTTCCCCAAGTGTGGAGGAGGAGTGGGCTGCTGAATTCATCCAGGGCTATGTGGATGAAGCCCTCGCCTCCTGAAGCCCAAAAAATATCTGGGAAAAGGTGGATTTGACAACCGCCATCGTCGAGGCGCATCCAGGGTTATGGAGGCACTCCCAGTTCAGTGACTTGTGGCCACACTCTCCGTGTTGCAGCAGTCCTTCCCCGGGCTGACATGAGGCATGCTTCCAGGGAGCCCGGAGCCTACACGTAGATGCGCTTCTTGGAAGACACCCTGTCTCGCCTCCAGTACTCCCACTCCTGCTCCCACTTCACCAGATCCACAATGCCAGCTTCATCCAGCTCCGGACCTCCCGAGGAATACTCCCGCCTCTCTGGCAGCAAATTCCATTTCGCCGAGGCAGAAGCCTCCCTCAACATTGTGCACTGTGTTTTTCATCTCTGGCTGAATCGTCAGCTCCTCCCCTCTCCACAGCTGCTGTTCCCAGCTCCCCCTCGGCTCTCTCTTCCGCTTCTGAGAGGTCGTTTGTTTTTTCCCCTGGCTCCGCCCACTTCCGTATCCGCTGGGGCTGCTCCTCCATGATCCTATTACTCACCTAAGTACTACATGAAACCATTCCGCTGATTTTTCAGCCCATTCTTCACTGTTTGTTCTTTATAACTAACTGGGCATTGACGGTGATTGATGTCTTCCTTATTACCAAGCAGCGTTACTATCGCATGCATTTTGGCTCACACACATGGGCTTTGGTCAGATCAAAACCTGCCTTAAACCGTCATGATCATAATTCACTTTAGAAAATGTGCTTCTTTGCGTTAAAGGGATCAACATGAGTGCTTTGGACTGGAATATCCAAAGCACGCCTCTGAATAATTAGACCAGCCTCTTTACATCATGTGCCAGCGGAAAGTTCATTTTTATGCTGTTGTGTTGAGGAAGTGAACTTGGAAATGGCCATAAGCATGTTCTGCATCAGTGACAACTGACTAAATGACTGTGTTGTTGTAATGCGGCCCTCAAACTTACAGATAAATGGTAGATCTGCTTTTATTCAAAAATTACGAGTGTTGTTACCTTCCAGGTAGGTATCTTTTTGTTTTTAAGGAATAATATTTCTCAAATTTACCATTTTAGTTTTTAACACTGACTTGTCATGTTAAATAAATCAACAAGGACATTGTTGGGGCCTTTTTTTCATTTGTACATTTTTTTGGTGAGATCAGTTTTGTTTGTACATCCCTTACCCCTTGATATACCGTGATATATCACATGAAATCTGGTCAAAAATACCACACAATAAAATGAAGTACATGATTCTAACATCTAAATGATACACAGACCAGCTTCAGTGCAGCAAAACAAAATATTGAAAAGAAGTTTAGTTTAATCAAATTATCGTATTGGATAGCTAAATTTTTGACATGAAAGGCACTGCTAAAGTCTTCAAATGCAAGCTTTTGTTTGCAATTCAAATATAGACCTCACTCTCCCATGAGATGAAGGATTTTGAATTTGATTGACAATTTGCTTGCTTATTTTAATAACATCCCACAGAATTGGTTATCTATTTTGTTTTATGCAAAAAGCTTACACAGTCCGGAAGCTTCAAGAGACATGAACTTTACCAACACAGGCAGAAGCTTCACTGCACTTGTGGACTGGGCAAGATTTGCCGATTTGACAGACAAAACAATTCTCAACAAGGTGATACTTTTTTCAGTTGTTTTTTTTTAAACAAAGTTACTAGAAAAAACGTATATTACTTCACAATGATTACAATTGTTAGAATTTCTGATGTTTTATGTCTAGCTAATTGTAACAAGAGTACATTTTAAATGCATTCCTCCTGAGAAATGGCAACATGAGATTAAATAACATACAATGTGAGTATTTTTATGCTAGTAGACAAAGCTATTATAGCTGTAGTTACATGAACTGAGGTATTTAAAGATGCCAAAATAAAACTCATTTGTGCTTCCTACCATTAACACAAAGAACGTCATGAGATTTTTTTTTAATGAAAATTGACACTGATTAAAATAAAATCCAAATGATATAATTGGTCTATAGCAAAGACAGATTTGAGAATTTAGATAAGCTTTAGGGAAAAATCCGAATAGATTATTGTGTTGCTGCTCGACGTGAACAGAAATATTTTTTGGCATATTTTTAACATCTGTCTTACGAGTTGTTAACATTACAATTTCAGTCCTTCAGCATTTATCTAACTTTAAGATATGATTTGTAATTATCTGGACTTTTTCAAATCTTTGATTGTGTAGACATAGATGCAACAACAATGTCAGAGATCTCCAACTTCACCCAACGTGAACTGATTAAACACTGCACTAACATACTCATTGCTTTCAATGTGGTGAGAATCATCCTCGTCCTCCCTCTTGGCATCTTCATCCTCTTCATGGCATACCGACAATGGAAGCCACAGTGTTCCTTTAAAAGAGCGAGCCACTCTGACGTCTTCACCTACCACTTTGCTGCCATAGAGCTGATCTGGGTCCTGGGTAGTTTTATTCGGTTATCTAACAGTGGCAATGATTGCTTAATAGATCAAATTACACTCATTGTTTCCTTTGCTGCTTACTATGGACAGTCATTGTTCCACATCGTGACCTGTGTAGAGCGCTACCTGGCTGTTGTTCACCCTGTTACCTACATGGGTTTGAGAAATGAACGTGGGGTCAGGATCAGAAACATCACCACTGCCTCTGTCTGGCTGCTGAGCTTTGGACTGACAGGTGTTAACTTTCTAAATGATGGCAATAACTACATCCTATTTTTCTGCTTACTGTTTTGTACCCTGCTAATCACATGTTTTTGTAGTGTGTCTGTCCTCTTTGTTCTGATTCGTCCAGGGCCAGGGGAAGGAGGCAGGGAAAGGAAGAGAGCTGACCAAACCAAACAAAGAGCGTTCAATACTATCATAGCTATATCAGGCTCGCAGTTGTTGTGGTTTCTAGGTTTCTTTGTTCCCAAAGCCATATCACCTCTGTTGAGCTCTGGTCTCACCTGTATGGTGATGGTGAATGGCAGTTGGTTTAGCATCCCCAGCAGTTTGGTGTTACCTCTACTGTTTCTGCACAGGACAGGAAAACTCTCTTTTAATGCTCTTTGTCAGAGACTGAATTTATAGGGTTATAATGTGACAAGGAGAGCCATGGGCAGTTTTTGCCAGATGGAGTATGAGGTGATCTAAAATATATCCTGTGTGAAGAAGGTTATGAACAAGACACCAATTTCAAATCCATCTAAATACAAAAAAACAAGTTCCTAAATGTTTCTTTTCAGAGCTCTGCAGTTCACTGGAGAGACATCACTTTCTGAGGAACCTCTTTTTGTAAAGAATTGTTCATTGCATAGATTACAGAAATCTTCAAAGAACTGAGTTATTTTTTTTTTTGAATTTTTTTTTTTAAGAAATTGCATCTTGCTATAACATTGTTTATGGAATTCAAAATGGTCCTATTTTGGTTCCCACTGGGCACCCTTATTTTTTTGTTTGTAACAGTTTTGGTACACTTATGAACCCATATCTTTCAGACTTATGTAATTTGTCATTAAGAAGAAAAATAACATATTATTGGTATGATTTTTTTTTTCTCCTGAAAAGATCTAAGATGTTGTTGGCAGTGATCTATTTTTTTTTGATTACTATTCAAACTTTTTGTGGTGGTTTCTGTTTCCAAAATAATACAGCCATGTAAATTACTACATCATGCTTATTTATGTACTGCTTTTATTTATGTATTTGCTTGTTTTTTGTTATGATCAAACATTAACCACATATACTAATGCAAAATATTTATAGGTATAAGAGCAGAATTGGGTAATGTGTGGTTTGAAAAAAACATTGTTTCTCAATACTGTATTGAAATTGTGTCGATGTATTTAAAGTTAAGATTTATGGTGAATAAAATACATGATGTAGACATATGATTTGTTTCACTTGTTTTTGTTTTTTCCCCTTTTCTCAACATTTTTAAATATTTATAAACTGTAACATGTTCAGACACACGACATACATTTAGAGATACTAATTTCAGGAAGATTTTGCTGTGTGTTCTTTTTTTGTTTACAGTTGAATATAAGACAATAATAAGACAAGATATTTGATGTTGAAGCTGATAGACTTACTGGCCTTTTTTTTCTGCAACATATTCCAAAAAAAGCTTTAACTGTGTTACATCATTTTTCTTTTTAACACATTCAATAAACATTTAGGAACTGAGCGCACTGTAGCTATAGGCTACAATTGTCATGGGCAGCGAGAGAGCGCCCCTCCCCTCCTGCTGCACGTTCGTCAACTCATCACTGCACCTGAGGCAGAGGACACACCTGCGCCCGCTCATCAACCAGCGTACTTAAGGAGGCTTCCTCCGCGCAGTCAACGCTGGCTCGTCTGGGTATACTGCCCTATTTCAGGCAAGCAGGTCATTTTTGGAACAAGTGTAGACACGTCGTCTAACAGTTCTCTTTTCTTCTATTTCAGGTTGCTGCCATCGTGCAGGTATGTCTCAGGACTGCGTGCGCTCCCCTGCCACCTTATCACCTCTCCCAGCAACGAAACTTCACTCGGTCAGGCACTCCAAGCTCATCCCCCTTCCCTACTGGTTCGTCTATTCCCCGCTGGAGTTCTGCCTGTCATCTCCCGCAGTCCCGAGTAAGTGGTAATTTGGCTCACCCATTTTTCCCTTCTCTGCTTCTCCACTGACAGCTCTTGCTTTTCTCTCCACAGGTGAATTGAATCTTCTGGCGAGTGGCTGTTTCCTTAACGAGGTGCTGTTTTCTCCATTTAATAAATCATTGAACATCTCCCCCTTGTGTGGTTCCGTCTTGTGCTAGCATTGTGCACTTGAGCTGTCAGCTAATCATGACAGAACGAGCCAGCCAGGATGATTGCTCAGCCGGTGCCTTGGCACAGTAGCTGTCAGCTCTGGATTGCTTGTCAGCAACCAAGCACCAGCTTGCTGTGTGGACACAACAGGTTTCCAACTTAATCCAGCTTTGGTCTCAGTCGTCTCCCCAAGCTCCGCCTCCTCAGCCTGCTCCCCGCGCCTCAGTGCGGCGTACCACCTCCATTCCCACACCTTCCCCGTACGCGGTGGAGGTGGGGAGATGTAAGAGCTTTCTCATCTAGCTATGTATTTGGAGCAGGCTGGTGAAGATTACCCGAGAGACGCGGCTAAGATACAGTTTTTTACACTGTTGCTTAGGGATCGAGCCCTTGAATGAGCATGCTCCACGCTTGACAACCCCGAGGGGCGGCGCTCTACATTCAGCCAGTTCGTTGACGCCTTTACATGTGCGTTTGACCAGTCCAAGAGCGAGGGCAATGTGATGAGCCGCCTATTGACGCTCCTCCAGGGTACCCGGTCAGCGGCCAAGTACTTGGTGGAGTTCTTAGTTGTTGCTGCAGACTCGGCTTGGAATGAGGTTGCCCTGCGCAGCGCATTCCTTCACGGGTTAAACGAACAGCTGTGGGACGAACTGGCAGTTGACCCTGTCCCGAAGTCCCTCGACGACCTTATGGCTCAAGCCGTCGGTTTGGACAACCAGCACCGTGAGCACGCGAGGAAGGGCGAGGCCCCCTCTCGTCCGCGTGCCACCCGCGGCCCCGCCGTGACTACTGACACTGGTGGCGCCGCCTCTTCATCCAAGCCGATGGAGCTCTCTTGGTACCTTACCGATGATGAGCGCCGGCGGAGGCGAAGACCCATGGGGGGTCTGGTGGGCGGGACCAAAGACACTCCCCCCAGTAATTGTTCTATCCCAGCCCTTGTGCAGCTGCCGGGGGTCGAGAGGAGGGTTAAGGCACTGGTTGACTCGGGGTGGGAGGGTAATTTCATTTCTGCTGAATTCGTGAAGCAGGTGGGCATTCCCACACTTAAATTGCCCCATGATCAGAGAATCACAACCACATCTGGCCGGGAGGTCGCGGTAGTCACACGCGGCATGGTGCCGATCTCCATCCTCCTCTCCGGGAACCACCGGGAGGAATTAACTTTCTTAGTTCTTCCTGTTTCCTTTTCCCCAGTGGTCCTTGGGTATCCATGGCTATGGAGGCACAGTCCCATGATTAACTGGGCTCAAAACACCATCTCCTCCTGGAGCCCCTTTTGTTTGGCCCATTGCATGCGCTCAGTGGACTGCTCCCCCTCTCTATCTGTCACCCTCTCTCCAGTCGAGCCACCGGACCTAAGCCTCGTCCCCCGGGCTTATCACGGTCTTTAGCAAGTTGAGAGTGTTGTCACTGCTGCCTCACTGCTCTTATGACTGTGCCATTGACCTCATCCCGGGGAGTGAGGCTGCCGTCCAGCAGACTGTACAATATTTCTGGGCCGGAGAGGGAGGCAATGGAGAGGTACATAAAGGAGTCCCTGAACGCTGGCCTAATTTGGCCATCTTCGGCCACACTCAGGGCCGGGTTCATCTTCGTCAGAAAGAAGGATGGCTCGCTGCGCCCGTGCATAGACTACCGGGAGCTTTAAGGCAATTACCATTAAGGACAAGTACCCTCTACCCTTAATCAATTCAGCGTTCAAACTCCTTCAGCACTCATGGGGTTTACTAAATTTGATCTGAGAAACGCGTATCATTTGGTCTGCATTCGCAAGGGTGATGAGTGGAAGACGGTGTTTAAGACACACCAGGGGCAGTTTGAATACCTGGTGATGCCCTTTGGGCTCACCAATGCCCCTGCCATCTTCCACCGGTTAGTTAATGACTTCCTCCGTGATATGCTACATCAATTTGTGTTTGTGTATTTGGATGACATTTTAATTTTCTCCCACTCACCAGAAGAACATGAAGCCCATGTTAGAGCCGTTCTACAATGGCTCCTGGAGAACCAGCTCTTTGTCAAGGCCGAGAAGTATGAATTTTCAATACCATCCACCACCTTCTTGGGCTTCATAGTAGCCAAAGGGAGACTGATTGCCGACCCGGCCAAGGTGAAGGCAGTGCTGGATTGGCTAACTCCCCACTCCCATAGGGAGCTCCAACGCTTCCTTGGGTTCACAAGCTTTTATCACCGGTTCATAAGGAACTATAGTGGGGTGGCACTGCTTTTGACTCAGCTGACCTCCATGAAGGTCCCCTTTCGCTGGACTGAGGCAGCAGAATCAACATTTGACAAATTAAAATGCCTGCTCATGGACACACCCATCCTGGCACAGGTCGACACGCAGCTCCAGTTCGTCCTCGAGGTGGATGCATCTGACACGGGGGTTGGCGCTGTTCTATCATAGCGCACGTCTTCGGATAAGAAGCTCCACCCATGCGCATTTTAGCACAGGGGACAGGGAGCTTCTGGCCATTAAATTGGCACTGGAGGAGTGGAGACATTGAGTGCCATTCACCCCATCATCATGTGGACCGACCACAAGAATCTTGAAACTTGTGGTCAGTCCACCGATTAAACACCAGGAAGACTCGCTGGTCCTTATTTTTCCAGTGGTTTAATTTCACTATCACTTACCAGGCTGGCGCTCGGAATGTCAAACCGGACACACTATCGCACCAGTTTGATTCCGGGGATGTAGACCCCTCCCCCCCCGAACCATCATCCCACCTTCGTGCGTCCTTGGTACCCTTACTTGGGACATCGAGCAGAGGGTCCGGCAGGCCCAGTCCCATGCCAGTAGGGTGCCACCGGAATCGCCTCTACGTCCCGGCCCCTTTCCGCGGCGATGTTCTCCAGTGGGCCCACACTAGCCATTTCACCTGCCATCTGGGCATCACCTGCACTGTGGACTTCGTCCAGCGGGCATTCTGGTGGCCCACGGTGCGGCAGGATGCGGCTTGCCAGACCTGCGTCAGGGGAAAGTCTGACTCCTCTCCCCTCTTGGGACTCCTCCACCCCCTCGGAACCCTGGTCTCATATCGCTGTGGACTTTGTGACCGGACCCCCCACCCCCACCCCACCCGTGGGAAGACTGTCATCCTCACTATCATGGATCACTTCTCCAAGGAGGTGCATTTGGTGGCCCTCCCAAAGCTCCCCTCACCCTTGGAAGACGGCAATCCTGCTGACCGACCACATGATCTGGGTCCACGGCATCCCCATTGACATTGTGCCTGAGCGGGGTCCACAGTTCACGTCCCAGGTCTTGGGGGCCTTTTGTCGGACACTGGGCACTACAGTGAGTCTCTCATCCGGGAATCATTCTCAGAGCAATGGGCAGGTGGAGCGCACCAATCAGTCCCTGGAGGCCACCCTGTGGTGCGTAGCAGCCGAAGATCCGGCATCATGGAGCACACACCTGACCTGAGTGGAGCATTCCCTTATCTCGGCCGTTTCCTCGGCCACTGGACTCACCTCCTTCAAGGCATCCCTGGGCTACACTCTGCCCTTCCTCCCCATGACCGGGAGGGAGGTGGCAATTCTGTACATGGTGGCTCATGCCCTTCGCTGCTGACCCATCTGGACATCTTCCTGGGCTGCCCTGGGACGCACCACAGAACACACCCGGGCCACCGCTGACCGGAAGCGGGTTCCGGCCCTGAAGTACGCTGTGTGACAGAAAGTCTGGCTGGCGGCTAGTTGGGTCTTGCTGAAGGGGAAATCCAAGAAGCTGCTTCCCCGCTTTCTGGGCCCGGTTCCCATCACCCAGATTGTTAATGACGCGTCAGTTCAGCTGAAGCCCCCTTCTTCACTACGGATGAACCCCACCTTCCACATGTCCCACATCAAGCCCCTCTTGGTCGGTCCTCTCTGCCCCCCCACCCCCAAAGCTGCCTCCTCCTCCACGAATCATCAATGGTCACCCCGCCTACACGGTCCGCCGGATTCTGGATGTTCGCCGTCGGGGTCGGGGATTGCACTTCCTGGTGGACTGGGAGGGCTGCGGCCCGAAGGAACGGTCGTGGACCCCATTGTCGTGGGTTCTGGACAAAGAGATGCTCTGTGTCTTCCACCAAACCCACCCGGAGAAGCCCTCTGGACCGCCAGGATCCTAGAAGGGGAGGCCCTGTCACGGGCAGTGAGAGTGCACCCTTCCCCTCCTGCCGCACGTCCGTCAACTCATCACTGCACCTGAGAGGCAGAGGACACACCTGTGCCCGCTCATCAGCCAGCGTACTTAAGGAGACTTCCTCCGCGCTGTCAACGCTGGCTCGTCTGGGTATACTGCCCTATTTCAGGCAAGCAGGTCGTTTTTTGAACAAGTGTAGACATGTCGTCTAACAGTTCTTTATTCTTCTATTTCAGGTTGCTGCCATCGTGCGGGTGTGTCTTGGGACTGCATGCGCTCTCCTGCCACCTCATCACCTCTCCCAGAAACAAAGCTTCACCCGGTCAGGAACTCCAAGCTCATCCCCCTTCCCTACTGGTTCGTCTATTCCCTACTGGAGTTCTGCCGGTCCTCTCCCGGAGTCCCGAATAAGTGGTAAATTGGCTCGCCCATATTTCCCTTCTCTGCTTCTCCACTGACAGTTCTCACTTTTTTCTCCACAGGTGGATTGAATCTTCTGGCGAGTGGCTGTTTCCTTAACAAGGTGCTGTTTTCTCCATTTAATAAATCATTGAATGTTTCCCCATTGTGTGGTTCTGTCTTATGCTAGCATCGTGCACTTGAGCTGTCAGCTAATCATGACAACAATTCAGAGAACATGCCAGTCTTTTTTCCCCCTTTCCTGTCAAGCAGCTTGAAAAGCTGAACAGAAATCTGATTCCCTTAATATGCCAAACAGATTAACTTTGCCAAAAGAAGCTTTGCTCCTATTTGATATGCACTGTATATATATATAAAATATATATTTATAGACTCCTCTTGTAATAACTTTTAATACTTTATTTAATTTTCTTTTCCTTATGGTGGACCGGTGGGGGGGGGGGGGGGGCAAGGGAAAAAAAAGAGGAACAGACAAACCTTAAGCCCCTTTTCCACTAGTACCGACTGCTATGTCCAAATAACATGACACTGGAGCCGTATCCAACTCAACACTGAACTGACTTTATTATGGAAAACAACACAATATATTCTCTAGCCGCAGCCCACCTGCCATCATTACCCAAACCCCCTCCGCCAGGCAACGGCAAGCCCAAAGAGTCAAATAAAACCCCATACAACATTTACCCACTCATAAAATCAGATAACCTCCAGAACATAAATAACAAACATGGTGTTGTTTCTTTTCTCCTTTTTTTTTTTTTAAACTAAATAGCCAAAACTCAGCCAACCAAATGGGCGTCTGGGTAGACTACCAGAACCCCCCCCCCACACACACACACACACCGTGTTGGAGTGGATTATTCTGCTGCTCATCCCCAACACGTATTGGCTAATACTGTTTTCATCACATAGTCCTCCAAGTACCTGGGCCTCTGACATGTTCTAGCCCGGCGTCCCCTAGGCAGTGACTCTGCACCAGGCACAGCCGGCTGCACCTGCGAGTCCTCACCACCCCAGCCGAATAAGTCCCACCTAACACCAGATTGTCCCGCCGTAACTCCTGTCCTCTGTTCTGTTGGCGACTTGCTGAGTCGCTGCCAGGCCACCAGCCTCCTTACCACAAGTCCTTGCCACCGCAACCCGTCCGAAAGCTCAGACGTGTCCTGGCCCCGTCGCCTCGTGAAACTGATAATGTGAAAACAAAAAGAGAACTTGCCTTAACTCAAGCTCCACCACCGTCCAGGACTCTGTCAACTCAAGTTGGGGCGTCTCAAATACCTCTGTCTGGGAATCCATCCCCGACAAAACCACCTCAGATGGGGAGGAAGAGATTGACACAGAACACAGTTACTGGCAGCAGTGGAGCCCAGCGAGGAGAACTGAGGAGCAGAGGGCATCAGCAACTGATTCTCCCCGCCACAAGCAATAAAAGATCTCTCTAAAACTGATAATGTAGAACAAGAAAAGAGTAATTGCCTTGTCTCGAGCTCCACTGCCATCCAGGACTCCGGGGACTCTGCTGCGGCGGCCCAAGAAGCAGGCATGATGACAGGTGATGCTGGTGGACCCCCAGATGTGGCGGCTGATGCTGGTGGAACTTCTGGCATGGCAGCTGACGCTAGCGGACCCCCAGAAATGGTGGCTGAAGTAGGTGGAACTCCAGACATGGTGGCTGAAGCTGGAGATCATCTCACTGATGACACCAGGATCTGCCATGCCGAAACCAGGGGACACTTACTTGTAGGCTCAGATTCCGGGACAGAGTGGGCAATCCTCTCCCATCCAAGATGCGGCTTTGAGACTGGAACAAAACCCTCTGGAACCGCAGACCCCTCTGTCGTCTGGTGGCCCCCTCCCAGGACAGGCGGACACACGGATAGAACAGAGGGGAACATGGGAGAAGCAGGTAAGGAAACATGAATAACTGCAGCAGAAGGTGGAAAGAGCTCAGCCAAAGTGTGCAGCTGCTGCTGAGCCCTCCCACCAAGAATAAGACAAGATATTTCATTATCAGGTGTTAGAGAATGAAAATGTACTTGCCATACTTCCTGTGATGTGACTGTAGCTGTTGATGAAGGCCCAGATGAATTCCTCTCCATGGCTGCAGCGGCCCCACTATAGAAAATGGATGAGCCGGCCCTGCAGGCATACTGACGGCCAGATACTCAGCAGTGGGGTGAGACCTTGGAAGAAGGGGGGACAGCAGCAGCAGATGAGGAGGAGGGAGCTGACAGGACAGCCGACAAAGAAGAATTCTGTAAAAACAAGGAGGCTGTTGCTGTGTTTCTTTGAGGCGGCGGTGAAACTGCTGCTCTCTTCCTCGAGCAAAGGGCATCAACGGGGGGGGGGGGGGGGGGGGACTGGTCTGGACGCAAAAGGAATATAATGAGTGTAGTATCATGTGTTTCACAGAGACATGGTTACTGTGACGACAGAGTGTCGTCACTGTTATGGTCCTCTGTAATTGAATATTATATATTGTATTATTATGTGCTTTCCGGAGGTCCGGGTTGCGGAGGCAGCAGTTCAAGCAGGAAAGCCCAGAATTCCCTCTCCCAAGCCACCTGTTCCAGCTCTTCAGAGAGGATACCAAGGTGTTCCCTGACCAGCTGGGAGACAAAGTCTCTCCAGCGAGTCCTTGGTCTGCCCTGGGGTCTTCTCCCAGTGGGACATACCCGAAACACCTCAAGTCGGAGGGGTCCAGGAGACATCCTGATCAGATGCCCAAAACACCTAAACTGGTTCCTTTCAATGTGGAAGAGCAGGGGTTCTACTCTAAGCCTCTCCCGGAAAACTGAGCTCCTCACCCTATCTCTAAGGGTGAGTCCAGCAATCGTATGGAGAAAGCTCATTTCAGCCGCTTGTATCCGCGATCATATTTTTTTCGGTCATTACCCAAAGATCATGACCATAGGTGATGGTTGGAACCTAGGTTGATGGGTAAATCAACTGCTTTGCCTGGGAGCTCAGCAACCTCTTCACCATGACAAACCGGTAAAATGTCTGCATCACTGCAGATGTGGCTCCAATCCCTCTGTCAATCTCTCACTCCATTCTCGCCTCACTCATAAATAAGACCCCGAGATAATTAAACACCTTCACTTGGGGCAGGAGCTTGTCCCCAAACCGGAGAGGACAATCCACTTTTTCCGGCTGAGAACCTAGGACTCAGAGTTGGAGGTTATGATTCTCATCCCAGCCGCTTCACACTCAGCACCAAACCACCCTAGAAAGACCTGGAGGTGATTGCTGGATGAAGCCAACAGGACAACATCATCTGCAAACACTAGAGTTGAGATCCTGTGGTCACCAAGCATAATACCCTCTGTTCCTTGGCTAGAAATCCTGTCCATGAAAATTATGAACAGGATTGGTGACAAAGGGCAGCCCTGGTCGATTCCAACTCTCACTGTTAATGAGTCTGACCAAGTGTTGGCAATACGAACCAAACTCTAACAATAGTCATATAGAGACCACATAGCTCGTAACAACAAGCCCGATACCCCAATCTCCCCAAGCACTCCACAAAAAAACCTACAAAGGATGCGGTCGAATGTCTTCTCCATGTCCACAAAGCACATGTAAACTGGTTGGGCAAACACTCACGAACCCTCACGGATTCTCGAGATGGTAAAGAGCTGGTCCAATATGCCTCAACAAGGTAAAAATCCACATTTCTTCTCTTGAATCTGAGTTTTGCCCAACGGCCTGTCTCAGGTTCAGATCGGGCAGGCCATTCATTCATTAGGAAAAATCCAATATAGAGGAAGCAAGGTGGGGGAAAAAAGAACTCCAAACTCTGTTCGCCGCCTCTCGCCCAAGGCATCTCCCGAGTTGACCAAACTCCAGCCCCTCTCCAGGAGACTGGTTCGGGAACCGGAGCTGTGTGTTGAGGTGAGGCCAACTATATCTTGCCGGTATCTCTCAATGACATGCACCAGCTCAGGCTCCTTCCCCACCAGAGAACCAGAGAGGTGACATCCCATGTCCCAAAAGCCAGTTTAGGAAGCTTGGGATCACACGACAAAGGTCTCTTTCTTTGACCGCCACCAGATCCACATTGCACCGAACCCCCATGGTCCCTCCTGCAGGTAGTGAGCCCACTGGAGTGCAGACCCATGTAACTCCTTTGGGCTGAGCCCGGCCGGGTTCCACGGGTAGATACCCAGCCACCAGGAGCTAGCTATTGAGCCCCTTCCCCAGGCCTGGCTCCAGGGTGGGGCCCCGGTATCCCCATTCTGGACGGGTACATTTAATTCTTGCTCTTACATTCATTATGGAAGTCTGTTGGATTGCTGTTAGTCTGACCCTCCACCCAGGACCAGTTTATCTTTGGTGACCTTACAAGAGGCAAATTTCCACAGACAACTTAGCTCCTGGGATTACTTGGGCACACAAACCCCCCACTATGATAAGGTAATGGTCCATGAGGGGCTATTATTTTAATTAAAATTAAAAATGGTACCGAAAAACATGACATAATTTGAAACTACAGCATCAGCCAATTCACACTAATGCAGATGATGTACAAGTTTCTACAAGAGTTAAACAAGTTTATTTCAGCAATAATCATTTAAATAACCAGATTTGTATTTCTTTTGTGTCTGTTTATTTTAACAAATACATAGATCTGACTTAGAAGAGGGTTTTTTGTCCTATTTAATGTTCAATAAAAATAAAGACACTAATCAAGAATCCAGAAAGGAAATGAGAAAAATTGTTCAGAATAGGGTTATGAGAGTTGTACTCTAGTTGTACTTGGACCCAAAACTGGGGGAGCGTCTCTTTTCTATGCCAGCGGTGATTAGTCCATAGGGGGGAGCCTAGCAGTGGCTCATCATCAGGAACACCACAATTGTGTTCAAAGCATCCAATACTCAACATCAACAACTCTCATGTGGGCCACATAATGTCTCACAAACATCAGAACACCCCTCGCATTTTTGTAAATATTTAATTATATCTTTTCATGGGACAACACTGAAGATATGACACTTTGATACAATGTACAGTAGTCAGTGTACAGCTTGTATAACAGTGTAAATTTTCTGTCCCCTCAAAATAACTCAAAACACAGTCATTAATGTCTAAACCACTGGCAACAAAAGTGAGTACACTCCAAAGTTAAAATGTCAAAACTGTGCTCAATTAGCCATTTTCCCTCCTTGGTGTCGTGTGACTCATTCATGTTACAAGGTCTCAGGAGTGAATGGGGAGCAGGTGTGTTAAATTTGGTGTTATCGCTCTCACGCTTTCTCATACTGGTCACTGGAAGTTCAACATGGCACCTCATGGTAAAGAACTCTCTGAGGATCTGAAATAAAAGAATTGTTGCTCTACATAAAAATGGCATAGGCTATAAGAAGATTGCCAACACCCTGAAACTGAGCTGCAGCACGGGGGCGAAGATCATACAGCGGTTTAAAAGGACAGGTTCCACTCAGAACAGGCCTTACCATAGTCGACCAAAGAAGTTCAGTGCACATGCTAAGCATCATATCCAGAGGTTGTCTTTTGAAAATAGACATATGGTCATGAATGTCCTTCTGGGCAGAGAGGTGAGACCCATGTGCTGTACTGTGAGTTTGGGCAATTTATTGAAAAAACAAACAACTAACGTGAAGTTCAACAAAGTGCTCAAAATTCAAAATACCAATAAGACAGAACAACTTTCATGAATAGAGCACCAGAGAAGGCAGGGCTCTGGTAAAGATGAGATGCATAAACCAAGGCAGCAGCAAATGGGAAAGAAAATAACTCCCCTTAAATAGGGTCAAAATCATTTGCATAAGTAGTGACAGGTGTGGTTTCATATGAGTGGGCAAAAAGGTAAAATTGAATAATGACTGGAATCAGCTGGAAGAGATAAGGGAGGAGCAGCTTGAAAGCTGACAGGGCGACACCCACACAGAACACAAAACCGGAAGTGTTGCCTAACAGCTGTCAACCCAGAGAAAGAACACCACAGAAAAAATATAAAGAAAGAAAACATCGTCAAATGTGGACAAATAGATAATTATGAATGAAACGAAACATGAGCGTAACAAAACTAAAGCTCTGACTCTGCTGTGGGGGCCCGCAGCAGGCTTTGTGGTGGATGCAGTCTCTAGACCCCAAGGCAAAGTGACCCACGCAGGAGGCTCGTCTAGCATGGCGGCTGGGGTTCGGCTCACCGTTGGTGTTGAATTCCATGTAACCGAAGCCATAGGATGCTCTGTCATTGGTGCAGACTTCGGGTCGCCGGAAACGCTCTCCCTCTGTCCAGACTGTGGCAGTGGGGCCAGGACCAGGTCCTCCAAGGCCACAGGTTCCTCCATCGTCCAGCAGCTCAACCCTGTAGTCAGCAGACCCTCAGGGAGGATAGGTGGAGACACGGAGAGGGTAGGTGAGGAATAAAAAAAAGAAAAAAAAACAAAACAGGGAAAAAATGGTAAAACCAACAAGCTTTGTCGCAGACGAGTGAAAGAAACAAACAAACAAAAAAAATCAACAAACTCACAGCAGCTGGGTCTCTACTGGCCACTGCCTTCTGTCATGAATGCCCTTCGGGGGCAGAGAGGTGAGACCCATGTGCTGTACTGTGAGTTTGGGCAATTTATTGAAAAAACAAACAACAAACTTGAAGTTCAACAAGGTGCTCAAAATACAAAATACCAACAAGAGAGAACAACTTACATGAATAGCGCACCAGAGCAGGGCAGGGCTCTGGTGGAGACGAGATGCATAAACCAAGGCAGTGGCAAATGGGGAAGAAAATAATTCCCCTAAAATAGAGTCAAAACCATATACATAAGTAGTGACAGGTGTGGTTTCATATGAGCTGGCAAAAAGGTAATAATGAATAATGATTGGAATCAGCCCGAAGAGATGAGGGAGAAGCGGCTTTCCAGCTGACAGGGCGACACCCACGCAAAGCACAAAACCAAAAGCGCCGCCTGACAGCTGTCAACCAAGAGAAAGAACACCACAGAACAAATATAAAGAGTAAACATAATCAAATGGGGACCAATAGATAATTATGAATGAAACCAAACATGATCATAACAAAACTGAAGCCTAAACAGAAAAATAGAAAGCAGTACTAAAATTCAAAAGGCACAAAATATAACAAATATAAATAAATACAAAGAAAAGGCCTCGAGACTGAGCCTGAGAGAACTTCAAGAGCTCACCTCGTGATACATATGAGTGCAGCAAGTATCGCTGCAGCAGTTGAAGATGTTGGGGGGTAATAAGCCTGTCAGTGCTCAGACCATATGCCGCACACTGTATCAAATTGGTCTGCATGGCTGTCGACCCAGAAGGAAGCGTCTTTTAAAGATAAGATAAGATAAGATAAGATAAGCCTTTATTAGTCCCACAACGGGGAAATTCCAGGATTGCAACAGCACAGGGATAGCAACACTCAGAGCAACAATCAGAAGGCAAGAAAAAAACAAGCAAGCAAGAGCAGCTAATATACATATGTACGTATTACTATAAAATATATATATATACACACACACACAGACACACAGTGCAGAGCATTGTAGCTAAAGATGAAGCACAAGAAAGCCCTCAAACAGTTTGCTGAAGACAAGCAGACTAAGAGCATGGATTACTGGAACTGTGTCCTGTGGTCTGATGAGAGCATGATGAACTTATTGATTCAGATAATATCAGATGTGGCGGCAACCAGGTGAAGAGTACAAAGACAAGTGTGTCTTGCCTACAGTCAAGCATGGCGATGGGAGTGCCATGGTTTCGGGCTGCATGAGTTCTGCCGGCACTGGGGAACTACAGTTCATTGAGGGAGCCTTGAATGCCAACATGTACTGCGACATACTGAAGCACAGCATTATTCCCTTCCTTCGAAAACTGGGCCACAGGGCAGTATTCCAAGATGATAATGACCCCAAACACACCTCCAATACAACTGCTGCCTTTCTAAAGAAAGTGAGGGTGAAGGTGATGGACTGGCTAAGCATGTCTCCAGGCCTGAACCCTATTGAACATCTGTGGGGCATCCTCAAATTGAAGGTGGAGAAGCACAAGGTCTCTAACATTCATGATGTCATCATGGAGGAGTGGAAGAGGATTCCAGTTGCAACCTGGAACTGGAATCCTTGTACACTGACTACTTTACATTGTGTCAAAGTGTCAAAGTGTCATATCTTCAGTGATGTCCCATGAAAAGATGTAATACAATATTTACAAAAATGTGAAGGGTGTACTCACTTTTGTGAGACACTGTAACTAAAAACTGCAACAACAAATTTTACAACCAAATAATCAACAACACATGTATTATTGAAAAGTGTCATTTTGCAGTAAAATTCAGTGGAACTGCAGTAAAATTGAATTTACCAAGTGGTATTTTTTTCTAATCAGTCTACATCAATTTCAGTAAATACAAAAAATAAAAGTCCTGATTATGTTTTCACGTGAAGAGCAAGTGAAAACAACCTTGTTAAGCATCATGTTTTAGCAGTCACATTTATATTTCCTCCATGCTTTACCAACACTGAGGCTAATTTCCCTGCGGAAATATCAGAATAAAACTGTAATCTAGAACTAATTTAAGTCACCCTTCAATGAAACTATTGAGTATTTACTCTTCTTAAATGTATCCAATGCTATAGTTAAATTTACATTATAACGTTTGTGCATAGATCAAATGCAGTTGCAAACACATTTACATATCTATTAATATTTTCAATATTTGAGTCAACCAGCAAGTCAAAGGCAGACATTGACAAATTTACATCCTTCTCATTATTGTAGCAAGTGATGGTTCATTTAATCAGTCCATTAGATGACATTATAAATGACCCAAATAGTAGTGCATGCATAACGAGGCTTTTATTCAAATAAATGCTGCATGTATCCCTGCACAGTCAGAATGTTTATATAAACCTCTTTTAAAGTAAATGCATTAATCTCAGAGTCAAGGTTCTTTATTTTAATTTCTTTTAAATCACTAAAATATTTCTAATTAAAAACAATGTGTGCTGTCTCAAGCATAGTTGAAAAACTCCCAAAAGCACTTTATAGTACAACCCACAAATTGCATGGTATGTCAAAAAATGTAAAGAAAAAAGTGTAAAGAATGAGCAAGTAAGGGGTAAGATTTTGTGATTCTTGTAAATTTGCAAAAAACAAATTTTTCGCATACAATTGCAGCTTTAATTCTCATACAGTCGTGAAAAAATTAGGATATCTTGTATAAGCATGTGTGTTTTTTAACATATTTGGACAAATGGGTATTTAATATCAGTGTTTAAAATACTGGGAGATTCATGTAATACAACTAAATAACTAAAAATGAATTAAAGACTTTTTTCAAATTTTCTGTAAAACATAATTCTAAACAAATATAGTGAGGAATAAATTAGGATTCCCCCATCTTTTTTAGGACACAACCACATTCATTCCCACTTAAAATGGCTAAAATAAATGTTAAAAAATGCAAATACAAACATAATGTTAGACATACGTAGATATGTGAACATTTCTTAATGAAGAACTGAATATTTAATGGGGTGTCCTAATTTTTTCACATGACTGTGCATCGGTGACTTTTTTTTCATAAATTTGTGACTTTTTTCTCATAAACTTGCAATTTTTTTTATACATTCGGTACTTTTTTTAAATTGCCATTTACCAGTTTTTGCTCATAAATTTGTGAGTTTTTATGATGTCAACTTTTTTCATGAAAATTTTGAACATTCATATGGATGTTGCCTTATTTTTTTAAAAAAAATATGTTATGGTTTCCATTATTTTTTTGGAATGGTCAAGTTTGTTTTCAAATATTTTTGTAGTAATGGAATAGATTTTTTTTTTTTTTTGTTAACCCTTACACATCAACACGCCCACATGGCAGCTGATCTGTGATTATATGTGAATCACAAATCAATGAAGAGCAGTTGGACCATTTGGAGACAGCAGCCAAACAACAATCAAAAAGAAACACTGCTTAGGTAATTCAAGATTTATTTATTTTTAAAGTTTGCACTCACTGCAGACTTTTTAAATGTACTTTACTGTAATTCATATTCACTCGTTTTATTTTGTTTAGGTAAATGAGAAGCTTATCCAGTTTATATTCTTATTTCTGTTTAACTCTCCAGTTCCAAAAATTTCAACATAGTTAAATCTAATTCCTTTGAGAGCTCTAAGTGAGAATCCTTTTAAGAACACTGCATTGTTTGTGATGAGCTCCTGTCCATTATTTATAAGCATTTGGCTTAATGCTATTAAACTCAACAAACCGTGAGAGGTGGCATCGGTTTTCTTTTTTAAGATACATTGTTGTACTGTAAGTTCAAAAGTAAACCTCCAGAGTTCATTCAAGTTACATGGATTTAGAGAACCATATTCATAAACATGCAATTTGACACTTTTGCAAACTTTTAAGATGAAGTGATGAAGATAAAGCTCACATGTTGTAACACACTATGTCAAAATTGTACTAGAGTAAAGACAGACTGGAGGTTTTAGACAAACTTTGGTTATATATATGTACATGTCAAAAAATTAGAATATCATGAAAAAGTTCAATATTTTTGGTCACTCATTTCAGAAAGTGAAACCCACATATTGTGTAGATTCATTACACAGAAAGTGATATATTTCAAGTGTTTATTTATTTTAATTTTGACGATTATGGCTTACAGACCATGAAAACCCCTAATTCAGTTTCTCAAAAAAATAGAATATTGCATAAAATTAGTTTAAAAAATAGTTTTTTTAATACAAATGTGGACTGACTGAAAAGGATATCCATGTACACACTCAATACTTGGTCGGGGCTCCTTTTGGATTAATTACTGTATCAATGTGGCGTGGCATGGAGGTGATCAGCCTGTGGCACTGCTGAGGTGTTATGAAGGCCCAGGTTGCTTTGATAGTGACCTTAAGTTCATCTGCATTGTTGGGTCTGGTGTCTCTCATCTTCCTCTTTTGACAGTGTGTGGGGGGTGCCAAGTCCTGCTGGAAAATGAAATCAGCTTCTCCATAAAGCTTGCCAGCAGAGGGAAGCATGAAGTGCTCTTAAATTTCCTGGTAGACGACTGCGCTGACTTTGGTCTTGATAAAACACAGTGGACCAACACCATCAGATGACCTCTGTTCAGATAAAAGTAAATTTTGCATTTCATTTGGAAATCAAAGTCCCAGAATTTGGAGAAAGAGTGGAGAGGCACACAATCTAAAGGTGCTTTTCCACTAGGGTCAGTACGGTACGGTTCGGCACGGTTTGTCTACTTTTCCACTAGGGACCCGCAGTCCCTACAGTTCTGTTTTGTTGGAACTGTTCCTATTTTTTTGGACCGCTGAAAAGCAGGTTCGAAGTGTACCAGCCCGGTTACGTCAAGCCACTGCAGGCCATTGATTGGTCTGGGCGTAGCGTCATGAGAGTGGACATTACGTTGACGTTCTTGAATCGCTGGCTGGCCGCCATTTGCAATTATTCGTCCATGAGCCAGCCAACAAGTGATATTATATACAACAACGATAGAATGGCTTAACAGAAATCAGCATAAATCAACACCGTGGTCCAGCAGAGTTTTCTGTGCATTTTGGCTGATGAGAAAATGCAGAGGGAAGCAGACTGAGCTTGCAGTGGGGAGAACAGGCAGACACACTAGAAAATAGACGGTGGCACACCAGGAATTAGACCCCGCCACCTGAATTGAATTGAATGTACGGCCGTGACAGCACTTAACTTCAGCAGTTGAAACCGTGATATTGTGATATAGACGGTGTCATGCAGTGGCCCTCGCGAGCCACCATAAGACGCCACAAGACACTGGTGAGCTTGCACAGTTTATTGTCGAACAAAAGAAACACCAAAATAATGAGCCACGGTGGGCTAAAACATACAACACTACATACAGACGACCTTAAGGCAAATAGGGAAGCACACTTACGATCGTAGCAGTGGGATGGTCAATACGTCAGACCATGAAGAAATCTTTGAAGAGACTGCCGCATCTTTCTGCTCCCAGTTGCCCTCTTAAATGGAGGACCGCTGATGAGCCGAAATGCAGCTCAGCTGTCAAACTTGACAGCCGGAAGCCCCTCCGAGCGCTGTCACAATAAAGGCTCGGGGAGCCGGAAGCGGAGTGCAGCTCGGGTGGTTGCTGAAGCAAAAACCCGGGTATGGGAGGAGTTCGGTGAGGCCATGGAACAAGACTTTCGGTCGGCTTCAAAGAGATTCTGGCAAACTGTTCGGCGGCTCAGGAGGGGAAAGCAGCTCCCCGTCCACACTGTGTATGGTGCGGATGGGACACTGTTGACTTCAACTGGGGATATCGTCGGGCGGTGGAAGGAATACTTCGAGGATCTCCTCAATCCCACTGATACGCCTTCCACAGAGGAAGCAGGGTTTGGGGACAAGGGGGATGACTCGCCTATCACAGGGGCTGAGGTCGCCAAGGTGGTTAAAAATCTCCTTGGTGGCCGGGCCCCAGGGGTGGACGAGATTCGCCCCGAGTACCTCAAGGCCCTGGATGTTGTTGGGTTGTCATGGTTGACACGCCTCTGCAACATTGCGTGGAGGTCGGGGGCAGTGCCCTTGGCATGGCAAACCGGGGTGGTGGTTCCTCTCTTCAAAAAAGGGGACCGGAGGGTGTGCTCCAACTTTAGAGGGATCACACTCCTCAGCCTCCCTGGTCTATGCCAAGGTACTGGAGAGGAGAGTCCGGCCGTTGGTCGAACCTCGGATTCAGGAGGAGCAATGTGGTTTTCGTCCTGGCCGTGGCACATCGGACCAGCTCTTTACCCTCTCGAGAATTCTTGAGGGTTCGTGGGAGTTTGCCCAACCAGTTTACATGTGTTTTGTGGACTTGGAGAAGGCATTTGACCGCGTCCCTCGTGGATTTTTGTGGGGGGTGCTTCAGGAGTATGGGGTATCGGGCTTGTTGTTACGAGCTATTCGGTCTCTGTACGACCGTTGTGAGAGTTTAGTTCGTATCGCCAACACTCGGTCGGAGTCATTCCCAGTGAGAGTTGGACTCCGCCAGGGCTGCCCTTTGTCACCGGTCCTGTTCATAATTTTTATGGACAGGATTTCTAGGCGCAGCCAGGGAATGGAGGGTGTCATGCTTGGTGACCACAGGATCTCATCTCTGTTGTTTGCAGATGATGTTGTCCTGTTGGCTTCATCCAGCAATGACCTACAGCTCTTGCTGGGACGGTTTGCCGCTGAGTGTGAAGCGGCTGGGATGAGAATCAGCACCTCCAAGTCCGAGTCCATGGTCCTCAGCCGGAAAAAGGTGGATTGTCCTCTCCGGGTTGGGGACAGGCTCCTGCCCCAAGTGGAGGAGTTTAAGTATCTTGGGGTCTTGTTCACGAGTGAGGGGAAAATGGAGCGAGAGATCGACAGACGGATTGGAGCAGCATCTGCAGTGATGCGGACGTTGTACCGGTCTGTTGTGGTGAAGAGGGAGCTTAGTTCTAAGGCAAAGCTGTCAATTTACCAGTCAATCTACGTTCCTACTCTCACCTATGGTCACGAGCTTTGGGTAATGACCGAAAGAACGAGATCGCGGATACAAGCGGCTGAAATGAGCTTTCTCCGTAGGATTGCTGGACTCACCCTCAGAGATAGGGTGAGGAGCTCAGTCATCCGGGAGAGGCTCAGAGTAGAACCGCTGCTCCTCCACATTGAAAGGAGTCAGTTGAGGTGGTATGGGCATCTGATTAGGATGCCTCCTGGACGCCTCCCACTTGAGGTGTTTCAGGCACGTCCCACTGGGAGGAGACCCCGGGGCAGACCCAGGACTCGGTGGAGAGACTATGTCTCCCAGCTAGTCTGGGAACGCCTTGGTATCCCCTCTGAAGAGCTGGAGCAGGTGGCTGGGGAGAGGGAAGTCTGGGCTTCTCTGCTTGAACTGCTGCCTCCACGACCCGGACCTCCGGAAAAGCGGTAGAAGATGGATGGATGGATGGAGCCGGAAGGTACACACCACTGTCAAAACTGGTGAGGATGATGCATGGCTCGAGCGTGGATGAGATCGGCGCTCGAACCATGACAGTATTCCCCCCCAAGGGCAAGCTCCGAGCGCCCAATGACACCTAAGCCCCCCCCTTCACACCCCCCCCACCCAGGGTGGGTGGATGAGGTAACAGGCCTGGAGGGAGAGAACCAGCAACAGAGGAAACACCATAACGATGGCCGGGAGCACATTGATAATTACAGAGTAAGGTTTAACAGGGAAACACAATACTCCATAATGCACAAATGATAATTCGAACAGGGCACAAAAGAGGCAATTAATGAGTGATGATGATGATGATGATGATGATGATGATGATGATGATGATAATGTTCGTCCTTCGTGCTTGAAGATGACCAATGACATCAATTTGACATTGAGCTGCTGCAGTGAGTCCGGAGGTGGCTGGTGAGGCCAATCCGGGCAACGAATCCTCTCCTACAAGTAGGACAGAAGTGGGAAGGGGTTGTGATGTTGGTGCTAGTTGCTCTGCCCTTCTCCATCTGGCGTTTCTGCTCTGCATGCTGTACATGCTGCTCCTCTGCTCTTTGGGCTCCTGTTGTGATAGCACTGTGCCAGGAGGGGCGATCAGCAGCAAGCATCTCCCAAGACTGTTAATGGAGAAGTCTTTAAGGTTAATCTTCAGGTTGTCCTTGAAGCACTTCTTTTGTCCTCCGACTCTGCGTTTCCCTTGGGTGAGTTCTCCATAGAAGAGCTGTTTTGGGATGCGGTCATCTGACATATGGGAGACGTGGCCTGCCCATCTCAGCTGAGCCTTGTGCATGGTGGTAATGGCGCTGGGGATGTCTGCCTGTTTCAGCACCTCTGTGTCTGGAACTTTGTCTTGCCAGCGGATGTGGAGGAGGTTGCGAAGACACCTGAGATGGAAGTGGTTGATCTTTCGCTCGTGCCTTCTGTATGCAGTCCACGTTTCACAGCCATAGAGTATGTGTGGTTAGGACGACTGCATGGTAGACCTTCAGCTTTGTTGTAAGGCTGATCCCTCTCCTCTTCCAGACATTTTTTCTGAGTCTCCCAAATGTGCTGCTTGCTTTGGAGATCCTGTTGTTGATCTCAGTGTCGATGGTGGCATTACGGGAGAGGGTGCTACCCAGGTAGGTGAAGGTCTCTACCGCCTGGAGGGTCTGTCCATTTACCTGTATCTGTGGCTCGTGGTACTGGTTTCCTGGGGCTGGCTGGAACATCACCTAAGTTTTCTTGGTGCTGATGGTAAAGCCAAAGTTGTCACAGGCTAAGGAAAATCTGCCCATCTGCGATTGCATTTCCTTCTCGGCACCGGCATTGAGTGCACAGTCATCAGCGAAGAGAAAATCTCTGATGACAGTCTCCTTCACCTTCGTGATGGCTTGCAGACACCTGAGATTGAAAAGTCTTCCGTCACACCTGTACCTGATGTCGATGCCAAGCTCAAAGTCTCTGAAAGCATCTGAGAGCATTGCCGAGAACATCATGCTGAACAGTGTCAGGGCCAGAACACAACCCTGCTTGACTCCATTGGTAACTGGAAAGGCTTCGGATGGTTCACCAGCATCCAGGACTCTGGCTGTCATTCCATGGTGGAATTGGTGGACAATTGCAATAAACTTGCGGGGGCAGCCAAATTTTTTCATGATTATCCAGAGTCCCTCGCGACTGACTGTGTCGAAGGCCTTGGTCAGATCGACAAAGGTTGTGTAGAGATTGTGGTACTGTTCCATGCATTTCTCTTGGAGCTGGCGGGCGGCAAAGATCATGTCGGTGGTCCCTCGACCTCCACGGAAGCCGCATTGACTTTCAGGGAGGAGACCCTGCTCCAGGTGTTCCAGCAAGCGGTTGAGGAGGACGTGGGCCAGGATCTTGCCTGCTATGGACAGAAGGGATATTCCTCAGTGATTGTCACAGGACTGGCAATTTCCTTTCCGCTTGTAGATGTGGACAATTGTGGCATCTCTGAGCTCTTGTGGTAGCTGTTTCTTGCTCCACATGGACTGGTACAGGCTGGTGAGCTGTATAAGGGGGGTTGGGCCGCCTGTCTTGTAGACTTCTGCAGGGATGGCATCAGAACCTGGGGCTTTCCCAGTGGAGAGCTGTTTGATGGCTTTGCTGACCTCATCTTCCGAAGGTGGGATGTCCAGCTCGTAGTATATTGGCACCTGAGGAAGGCAAGCAATGCCTTGTTAGTTGATCTGTGCAGGCTGATTGAGCACACTACAAAAGTGTTCCGCCCATCTCTCCAGGACCAGCTTCTTTTCTGTCAGCAGGGTAGAACCATCAGCACTGAGAAGAGGGGATGATCCGGAGGACTGAGGTCCATAGACAGCTTTCAGGGCATCATAGAACCTCTTTGTGTCGTGCCTGTCAGCAAAGCATTGAATCTTGTCGGCCTTGGCACTGAGCCAGGAGTCGTGCATGTGGTATAGTTTGGCTTGAATTGCACTGCGGATGTTGGTAAAGGCTGCTTTCTTTGCCATGCAGGTAGGGTCATTCTGGTGGGCCCGCAGAAGTGGGTGTTTCTGATCTAACAGCTGCTGAGTTTCTATGTTGTTTTCGTCGAACAAGTCCTGGTGATTTCTGGTTGCTGGGCCTAGGCATTCGAGGGCAGCCGAGTAAGCCGGCATCCCTGAAGGATGCCCATTGGGCCTCAGTGCTAGGCTGGTTGAGCTGGAGATCTGACAGGCAGCTGTGCATGTGATCTTGAAACTCTTGTACCTTCTTGCAGTCTTTGAGTTTCATGACGTTCATCTTCTTTGACACTTTCTGGCCTTGTGGTCTTCTTTTGGGCAGGATGTGGAAGTTCATCATTGAGATGATCAGGCGATGGTCAGTCCAGCAGTTGGCACTGCACATAGCTTTAGTCACTCTCACGTCCCACCTGTCCTTTGCCCTGATGATGACATAGTCAATGAGATGCCAATGCTTAGAGCGAGGGTGCGTCCAGGATGTATTGTTCTGAGTAGGTAGGCAAAACATGATGTTGGTGATGGCTAGGTCATGAGAGGCACACATTCTGAGCAGGAGGTGTCCGTTGCTGTTAGATTTTCCAATGCCGTGTTTTCCCAATACTCTCTGCCAGGCTTGGTGGTCGGCCCCTACTCGAGCATTGAAGTCACCAGGGATGATGAGCTTCTCAGATTTTGCTGAAGCAATGAGGGAGTCTAGTTCCTCATAAAACTTATCTTTGGTCTCTTCTGGGTTTGTCATGGTCGGAGCATAAGCGCTGATGATGGTTGCATTTGACTTCTTCCCAAGTGGGAGGTGCATTTTCATCATGCTAGTTTCCGCACGTGAATAGATTTGATTGCGAAACTAACACCTGCCTCGTGCCTCTCCTCACTGCTGCGCCCATTCCAGAAGAAGGTGTAGCCACCACCGGTTTCTGTCAGCTGGACTTTGTCTGAAAAACGTGTCTTGCTGAGAGCAGCAATGTCGATGTTGTAGCGAGCTAGTTCTCTGGCCATTAGTGCAGTTTGTCTTTCTGGTCTGTTCGCTTTAGCATTGTCGAGCAGAGTCCTCACGTTCCATGATGCTAAGGTGAGCACCTTTGCTTTATTTCTCTTTGTGTTTCGACCACTATTTGGGGATCCCCGCCAGCCGCGATGTGCTGACCAGGGTGAGATGAGACCAGCTATGTTTGGGGCACCTTTTCTAGCCCCGTCCTCTTGCTAAGGAGGCGAGCAGAGCGATCCTGAAAAGGGCTGCTCGGTCGCTCAGGAGGCTGCTGAACTTCACTGCTGTCTCGGTTCAGTGGAGAGCGGCCACTTGTCCTGAGCCGCCTGTGTGCAGGTTTGCGACTACAGCTTCCAGTGTATCTTCACCTGCTGCTTCGCCGCTCCCCCATCGGCACTGGGCTTAAAGTTGACTAGGTGGTGATGTCATGACTTGCGCGGAACTTTGATTAAAGTGAGGGAGACTTGGGTGGGATCAGCCTCACTCTCTCATCCTGAGACACTGGATCCAGTGGCAAGACAGAATCAAGACGGCTGGGGGCAGATAAAGATGCAGGAGCTGCCGGAAGGTGACAATTATGCCAGTCGACCGCCTTAGGGGCTCCACTCCAGATTTTCTGTCAGGGTTTACTCCCTTAGCCTCTGACTTTTCCCAAGACACCCACAAGGCAGTGGGGCTATTTACCCATAGCTAGGACTGAGACAGGTTGTACTGGATTACAGTTTACCAGGAGCAGATAGAATCTGACCTGACACTAAAATTAGAACAGTGCACAAAAGAGGCAATTACCGAGTAAGGTTAACAGAAAACAAAATACTCCATAACGCACAGTAAACACAAAGAGCAGGAAAAAAAAAACAACACAACTTAGACATGTTTCAACCCTCGGACAGAAGAGGGGAAAAAAAACATGCTAACAATGGCAAGAACACTGAGCAGAACTACCACACCGAATGACCTTAAACCTCAGTGGGACCACACAACCCATAAGGATGACAACAGGCAGAGTCCAAAATCAATGGGAACAGTTCCGGCGGTCTCCCTGCGTCCAATGGCCAAGGGGTGATTAAGGGGAAAAGGACATATTCGGGCGGCCTACCCCAGTCCCAGGCACGGAAAGTCAGAACCTCTGGCAGCTGAACCAGGTCACCCAGTAGAAGACACAGTACATCGGGTGGCCGACCCAGGGCGCCGAAGAGGTGAAAAAAGCTCCTCGGGCGGCCGACCCGCAACCCTCAGCCACCAGAACCCTGGGGAAACAATTGGCAATGGCCTCCCTGGCCGAGGGGTGGGGGGGGCGACGTGGGAGAGCCAGGCCAAACGTAGCAGCCCCCAATGGCCCCTGGCGGCGATGAGCTGGGTTGATGACGATAATGAGGGAGATGATGGTGACGATGAGCCTGCACAATGTCAGGTGGCAAAGGGTCTGCAGCTCCTTAACCGACCTTGACCCATACTGATGCTGCACTCACGTTGGACCCTGATTGGGTCTCGGCTGCACCCGTGTTGGACCCCGATTGGGTCGTGGCTGCACCCGCATTGGACCCCGATTGGGTCGGCGCAGCACCAGTGACGACCTCCAACCCCGAACCTGGAACCTCCAGCACAGTGACTGTGATTGTCACCGCACCGGTGACTCTGGAAGAAGGCTCAGGAGACAAGAAAGAACCGGGATCAGAATCACCGGTAGCGACAGAGCCCAGCGAGATGAGCTTGGGTGCAGCAGACGGCTGCCCCTGGCTCGCCTCCCTGAGAGGCAGGCAGAAATGCTCCAAAATAGGAAGGAGAAAAGTAAAGTAGAGCACTTGCCTGCACTTGGGTTCTGTTGCCGTCCAGGACTTCGTTGATCCAGGCTCAGGACGAAGAAGATCGTCGTCAGGCTCCCACTCGGCCACGGTGGGTTCCGCAGCCGGCATGATGGTTTCTGCAGTCTGAGGACCCTCCGGCGCTAACGTCCACGCCGACGACCCGCACGGCATGGTGGCAGGGGACCCTCGACCCGCTGGCTCGAACTGATCATCTGTGGAGACCCGGGGACGCTTTGTCGTCGGCGCAGGCTCCAAGATGCAGTCCGCTCTCCTCCTCTGCCCATGACATGGCTGTGGGGCTGGAACCAGGCTCACCAGAACCGCAGGCCCCCTCCTCGTCCGGCAATGTAGGCCTGGCGTCGTGGACCGCTCAAAGGAGGGAGACACAGAGGCAGCAGGTTTAATAACAGGCGCTACAGCAGGTGGTGGAGCTCGGGGGACTGGGAACCCCGATCTCCACCCCCAGGAGTCAGACAAGGCAAATCATAACTATGAGGAGAAGAATGAACGTGAACTTGCCTGTCTCCCGGAGGATAGAAAGTGCCCGCTGCAGCGGGTGGAGTCTTCCTTTTTCCCCTCCGGATGGTGACAGCGGGCCCCTCGGGACGAGGAGGAGGATCCGCTCGTGGTGGATTGCTGACGCCGAACCACGACTCACAGCATTCACAGCAGCTGGAGATGACGTCGAGGAGGAGGGGGCGGCAGCCGAGGCGATCCGGGCACGAGGAGCTGACGGTACAGCTGAGACAGATGACCCGGGGGAGGCGACTGCGGGGATTCCCTCCTGTCGTGACGTGGGGGATGCAGCTGACTGGGAGGCTGGGTTCCTCCGACGACCCGGAGCTGGATCCGGATGAGATTTTTGCTGGGGCCCGGTTGTGAAACGGCGATGAAGCTTACTGGCCGACAGTGCGGCGAGGAGACCAGGAACACATGGCGCCGGAACTGGACGGGCGACAGGAGCTGAGTTCCGAAACGTGGAGCCTCCTGCCTGGATTTCCCTCCAGCCTAAGGGTCTCCACTCTCGTCAGGGATGCCGTACTCGAGGGAGAAGGAGAAGGTTCCTGGAGTGCCTTTTCAATTAACTCTTGCTGAGCGACAATCCATGTTATCCTCTCCTTTCCTTCCAGAAAGGAGGTGAGGTGGTATTTCAATAAGGCCCGCTGGGCGAGGAACAAATAGTGATTGGCCGCTAGAGTGTGCATGAGACGACGGGCTTCCGCCAGATAGCCGTCGATCTCCTCAAACCACTCAGGGCAATACCCACGCTCGAGGGCGGACATCCTGTTCACAAGCCCGAGCAAAGGGGGAAAAACTCCAACCAAGGCAAACTCACGGTGACAGGCGTTTCAGTTTGGCGGCACTCTACAGTCATGCAGTGGCCCTGGCGAGCCACCATAAGACGCCACACGACACCGGTGAGCTTGCACAGTTTATTGTCGAACAAAAGAAACACCAAAATAATGAGCCACGGTGGGCTAAAACATACAACATTACATACAGAAAACCATAAGGCAAATAGGGAAGCACACTTACGATCATAGCAGTGGGATGGTCGATACGTCAGACCATGAAGAAATCTTTGAAGAGACTGCCGCGTCTTTCCACTCCCAGTTGCCCTCTTAAATGGAGGACCGCTGTTGAGCCGAAATGCAGCTCAGCTGTCAAACTTGACAGCCGGAAGCACCTCCGAGTGCTGTCACAATAAATGCTCGGGGAGCCGGAAGGTACACACCACTGTCAAAACCGGCGAGGATGATGCATGGCTCGAGCGTGGACAAGATCGGCACTCAAACCATGACAGACAGTGAGTGATGTGATATTCAATTTTTACGTTATTTTTTTCAGCAGTGGAAAGTTCACTTAGGACAGACGAAAACTTAATCGTGTTTAAACGATGGCCTAGCTCAATGCTACGTCTGCCCTTGTATGTTGCTTTTTTGTGTTGACAATATCTGATGAAATAAGCTAGTTGTATTTCTGGTTAAAAAGGTGCTTTTTTTTTTTTACATGTTGTACTTTTGTGCTGTGCATGTACTTAATTTGTATGTATTTCATTGCTGAGTCCAAACAGGATCTGCTCGGAATGGCAATGTTTTGAAACCAATGTATTGTGACAGGTAAACAACACATAATATTTATAGTCAAATCTTTTGCTTTTTAAGTTAAAGTACAGGTAAAGTGCCAAATTTAAAGCAGCACAATTTTCACTTAATATGAAAGGGACTGAACTGAGATTTGTGTGAATATTAATTACAGAGTAATTGAAAATGAGTGGCACATCCAATAATAGCCACTGTAAACCGCTTGCTTATTTATTTATTTATTTATTTTTTATCAAATCATTTCTGTGATCCTTTATGAGTTATAGTCATAATAGTGTATCTTGCACTTTGGGGAATGGGAGTTGTTCAGTCACCATTAGAATTTAGTTTATATGTGTAGTCTATAGTTTTTCTAAACTCATCCAGTAAAAGAACACATTACAAATATTTGAGACCCATTGTAGTGCTTCCTTTTATATTTTAGCAATACAAGCGCAAAACACCACCCACACTTGAAACCAGGGCGACACAGCGGTGGCTAAACTTTTATTGATAACATTATTTCACACCATCACAACAACTCGGTATCTAAACTCAGTGTAAATGGTGTAGAGATTGAAAGGGTATCTGAAATTAAAATCCTTGGCATAATAATTGATAATAAACTGTGTTGGAAGTCACATATTAATCATATTAAAGGTAAAATATGCAAATAGATAGATAGATACTTTATTTCGACCAAAAAAAGTATAACAAAAACAAACAAATGACAAATGCAATAAAGTAACAGTATACACTGTTTGAAAGGGAGAAGGAAGAAGTGAACACTTATTAATTCCATCTCCTCTTTTCCATAAATACACCCATGTGAATTTTATACAAATTACCACCTTTAAGACCCCAAGTAAACAATTTACTGTATTTTTTACAAATCAACATTAACACCCATCCATCCTAACATACACTGATGCCCATACATCAAAACCAGCCTCAAACAACACAGATATACACAGTGCTGTCCCACCCACCATTCCATAGTGTCCCATAATGTCCCAGAGTGAACATAATGAATCGTGTATATAAATACTACCCTTCTAACATATATCCTTTCAGCAAATGGTGTTTATACCTCTTTTTGAATTGATTTCTGTTTGTACATAGTTTCAGTTCCGGCTCCAGACTTTTTCACAAATAAATTTTTCACAAAAAAATCACAATACTACACAGAGTGAAATATTTGCTGAATCAACCCACACTATATAGTTTGTATCATTCATTAATACTCCCATACATGCCATATTGTACTGAAGTATGGGGAAACACATAAAACAAACATATATCCAGTCTTTATGCTTCAGAAGAGAGCTATTAGAATAATAAACAAAGATGTTCACAGGGAACCAACAAACCCACTTTTTAAATTAAAAGCTCTCAAGTTGAAAGATCTGGTTGACTTTAAAACTGTAGTAATGTTTAAAGCTAAGAATCTATCACTGCCCACAAATATCCAAAAGCTGCTCCAAATAAGGGAGAAGCAATATCATTTCAGAGGAACATGTATATTTCAAAAACCTTCAGTGAGAACTACCACCAAGCAACACTGTGTCTCAGTGCAAGGAGTCAGATTGTGGAACGCTTTTTGACCTGAATTAAAATCATGTACAATGCTTGGACAATTTAAACAAAAACTAAAGGAAGAAGTACTCCAAACATATATACAAAACGACATGTAAAATCACATAAGTATTATCATATCCAGTCTGTGTTGTGCTGTTTCTTAGTTTTTGTCACGTTTTGTCTTGGCTTTGTTCTGATTTGTAATCACTCTTATTTTATTTTATTTTTGAATTCTTGAATGGAACATGGGTGGGCAATATAAGCTGCGGCTTCAGCCATCACCCATTTCACATAACTTACTGTATGTTGAACTGTATAATCCGAGAAGTTGCTGTTTAATTTGACCTTGTTGCCCCCCCCCCCCCCCGTTATATTATTCTGTTTCTTTCTTTTAATCTAATCTATCCGAAATAAAGATTCATTCATTCATTCATTCCTCAAGTATGTTTTAAACTTTCTTTAATTATCCGCCACCCATTTCTGTCTTTCATCTAGGCAAGGGGAAAATGATCCACCCAAACCAGACCTTGCCTCACTATTTACAGAGATGCAGGCTGGAGATCTGCTGAACCAGGACCAGTACAAGGGGCCGATCCAGTTGCTTCTCAGTGAGGCAGCGTGGCTGGCGTGTGTGACCCATTCCAGTTTCTTTTTTTTTTTTACAGTTTGAATTTTGCACATTCTAAATAATCTGTAATTTGCTGCTGATTGTAATAAACAATTTAGTGATTTATGTGTTTGCATCATGATTTTCTATTTTGTCTGTTCAGACATCGGTGGGAAAAGAGTCAACAGTACAAACCATTTAACAGTGACCTTTGAAAATAATGGCTCATTTTTAGGAAACGTAACCAAAACAATTATTTGCTGAAGACTTTAAAACAAAATAGGGACATCTGCAAAAGTACAAAGGTTTATTGTCAAAATTCCCAGGGCAATACTATATGTATACAAGTATATTTCACTGTTGATGCAGAGAATATACTGTATATTTATACAGTATCTACATGTAGTCAGCAATACTCAATACGATATATTTCCAGTTAATCCACGTATTTCTCCATGTAACCTTGTGACTGCATTATTTTAATTACTTTTAATCCTAGATCCATTTTGGCTTAAAATGCATCATAATTGTTAAATATATATTATGCCTAACTCAGAACTGTTTACCTGTTGAAATATGTCTTTAACGGCTCATATGCTACTATATGGCACCTGATCCATGTTTTGCCATGACACCACTGGCTGGAGCAGATAAATCCCATGACGTCTCAACAGTCTCTCCATGATTTTGACACAGATAAGAGCAATTTGTTGCACAGGAAGCTAAACATTTCTACAGACATTATAGCCACTTCGCGTTTGTGAAGTTGGGGTCACATCACTGTGTTGAACGTTAACGCCGACCATTTGAAGTGATATTTTTGCCACAAGAGAGCCATTTGAAACACACACACACAGAGAATACATATTTTAGTACCTAATATTGATAACTTGCCGACATTACAATTTTGTACGGCGGACTTACAAGCAAAGTAGCATTAGCAATCATTAGCTTACCATCATTGGGATGGTAAGCTGGGAATATGGGACTACACTACATCCTGCAACACCTCGACTCCCCAGGGACGTACGCCAGGATCCTGTTTGTCGACTTCAGCTCAGCGTTCAACACCATCATCCCAGGCATTCTTCATCAGAAACTCATCCAGCTCAAGGTGCCCCCCTCCCCCTGCCAGTGGATCTCCAGCTTTCTGGCTTACAGGTGGCAACAGGCGAAGCTAGGGAGATTTACATCCAGCTCCCGAAAAATTAGTACTGGCGCCCCCCAAGGATGTGTCCTTTCCCCACTGCTCTTCTCCCTCTACTCCAACGACTGCACCTCAGAGGACCCTTCGGTGAAGCTCCTGAAGTTTGCGGACGACACCACAGTCATCGGTTTGATCCGGGATGATGATGAGTCTGCATACAGACAGGAGGTGGAGCAGCTGATCCTCTGGTGCAGCCAGAACCATCTTGAACTTAACCCAGCCAAAACGGTGGAGATGACTGTGGATTTCAGGCGACACCCCCCTTCATTCCCCCCACTCACCATCCTCAACAGCACAGTGTCCACTGTGGACTCCTTCAAGTTTCTGGGTACCATAATCTCCTGGAACTTGAAGTGGTCCTCCCATATAGACACTGTCCGGAAAAAGGCCCAGCAGAGGTTGTTTTTTATGCGTCAGCTCAAGAAGTTTGATTTGCCTCAGGAGCTGCTGGTTGTCTTCTACACCGCCATCATCCAATCTGTCCTCTGCTTTTTCATCACTGTCTGGTTTGGATCTGCCACTAAACAGGACAAGACCAGACTGCAGCGAATCGTTAAGTCTGCGGAGAGGATCATTGGTACCGACCTACCCTCCATTGAGAACTTATATCGGTCCATAACCAGGAAACGGGCAGGAAACATCTGTGCTGACCCATCACACCCCGGCCACAAACTGTTTGAACTTCTATCTTCTGGTCGTCGTTACAGATCACTGAAGGTCAAAACCACCCATCACAGGAACAGTTTCTTTCCTCAAGCCATCACTCTGATGAACTCAACATTCACCTAGTCCTACCTGTTGCTGTACTCATGACTTTTCATCCATTATTACATTGCACATAACTCTCACACTATTTCTGCAAAGTGTGGTTAGTCTGAGTAAATAACTGCATATATTCTTGTATATATTTGCATCCTTTTATAGAAACGTGGACAGACTGTAATTTACTGTACATACTCTGTTGTCATTGAATCCTTATTTAAATCCTCCACCTGAACAACGAGAGCAAGTTTTTAGCCAAAGTCAAATTCCTTGTATGTGTTGTGCATACTTGGCCAATAAAGCTGATTCTGATTCTGATTCTGATCAAACGTAATGTAGTTTGCATTGTCATGTCTTCTCCTTTATACTGCTCTACGGTTTCCTGCTCCAGTACTTTTCCAGAGTGTGTCGTATTGCCGGCTTTGCCTTCTGTTCTCCGTTTTTGCCTTTATTCTGGCGAAAACATCCAAAGAACACAGACGCCTCGTATCCTGCCAACTTGTGTTTTGCATAACGTTACGCTTGATTTACGCCAGTTACGCTTGTTTTATGTAGCGGGAGGGAGAGGGTTGCGCCGCCTCCCTGTAACTATTTCCCACCCACTTCAAATGGGATCTAGTGCAGTGGAAACACAAAGCGGGCCAAACTGTACTGTCCTGTCCCGTACTGAACCATACGGTACTGACCCTAGTGGAAAAGCGCCTTAAGTTACTTGAAGTTCACTGTGAAGTTTCCACAGAAAGTGATGATTTGAGGAACCATGTCATCTGCTGGTGTTGGTCCACTGTGTTTTTTCAAGACCAAAGTTCAATTCAATTCAATTCAATTCAATTCAATTCAATTCAACTTTATTTATATAGCGCCATTTCACAACAACAGTCATCTCATAGCACTATCAACTGTAGGGAGGACCCCCACAGTTGCAGAAAGACCCCAGCAATCAGGCGATCCCCTGTGAGCAAGCACTTGGCGACGGTGGAGAGGAAAAACTCCCTTTTAACAGGAAGAAACCTCCAGCAGAACCAGGCTCAGGGAGGGGCAGTCATCTGCTGCGACTGGCTGGGGGGTGAGGGGATAGAGAAGAAGAAAAGAACAGACATGTAGAGAGCAAACAGCACGATGGGGACTCAATCTATGGGAGAGAACAAACAAATGTTAATGACCAGCAAACAAAAAAAAAAAAAAAAATATTTCATAGAGAGTGAGGAAAGGAGTGAGGCCCAGTGCATTACTGGAGGTCCCCCGGCTGACTAAACCTATTAGCAGCATAACTAAGGGAGGGTTCAGAAAACACATAGTTTGACTTTGTGACTGCACAAAGTCAGTGCAGTCATCTACCAGGAAATTTTAGAGCACTTCATGCTTCCCTCTGCTGACACGCTTTATGGAGAAGCTGATTTCATTTTCCAGCAGAACTTGGCACCCCCCACCACACACTGCCAAAAGTATCAAAACCTGGTTTGATGACCAAGGGATCACTGTGCTTGATTGGCCAGCAAACTCTCCTGACCTAAACCCCATAGAGAATCTATGGAGTATTGTCAAGAGGAAGATGAGAGACACCAGACCCAACAATGCAGATGAGCTGAAGGTCACTATCAAAACAACCTGGACCTTCATAACACCTCAGCAGTGCCACAAGCACACCACATTGATACAGTAATTATTCCAAAAGGAGCCCCGACCAAGTATTGAGTGTGTACATGGACATACTTTTCAGTCGGTCCACATTTGTATTAAAAAAAACATTTTTTTAATTAATTTTATGTAATACTCTAATTTTTCGAGAAACTGAATTTGGGGTTTTCATGGTCTGTAAGCCATAATTATCAAAATTAAAATAAATAAACACTTGAAATTTATCAATCTGTGTAATGAATCTATACAATATGTGGGCTTCACTATCTGAATTGAATGACAAAAAATATTTAACTTTTTTATGATATTCTAATTTTTTGAGATGTACCTGTATATACACTACCGTTCAAAAGTTTGGGGTCACCCAGACAATTATTTTGTGTTTTCCATGAAAAGTCACACTTATTTACCACCATGAGTTGTAAAATGAATAGAAAATATAGTCAAGACATTGACAAGGTTAGAAATAATGATTTGTATTTGAAATAATAATTTTTTCCTTCAAACTTTGCTTTCGTCAAATAATCCTCCATTTGCAACAATTACAGCATTGCAGACCTAACATGATTGCACAAGGGTTTTCTAATCATCCATTAGCCTTCTGACGCAATGAGCAAACACATTGTACCATTAGAACACTGGAGTGATAGTTGCTGGAAATGGGCCTCTATACACCTATCTAGATATTGCACCAAAAACCAGACATTTGCAGCTAGAATAGTCATTTACCACATTAGCAATGTATAGAGTGTATTTCTGATTAGTTTAAAGTTATCTTCATTGAAAAAAAGTGCTTTTCTTTCAAAAATAAGGACATTTCTAAGTGATCCCAAACTTTTGAACGGTAGTGTATATCATAGACTTTTGTGTTGCTAATGTTTTTGGCATATTGATATTTGAACACCATTTGAGTTCAGATCGGGGAGGCCATTCCTCCCAATCATGCCCCTCCAGGTTTCACTGTCATTGCCCACATGTGCACTGAAGTCCCCCAGTAGGACAATGGAGTCTCCAAGAGGAGCACTCTCCAGCACACCAGTCAGAGACTCCAAAAAGGGTGGGTACTCTGAAACATCCTTTGGTATCTAGGCACAAATGATGGTCAGGACCCATTTCCCAACCAGAAGGGGCAAGGAAACTACCCTTTCATCCACCGGGGAGAACTCCAATATCGAGGCAGCAGGGCTTGGGAGGGGGGAAGAAGGATATCCACCAATGCCTGCCGCCTCTCACCTAGGGAAACTCCAGACTTTGCCAAGCTTCAGTCCCTCTCCAGGAAACTGGTTCTAGAACCAGAGCTGTGTGCTGAGGTGAGCCCAGCTGTATCTAGTTGGTTTCGCTCAACCTCGTGCATCAGCTCCAGGTCCTTGCCTACCAGAGAAGTAATGGTCTACATTCCAAAAGCTAGTTTTGATAGCCACAGATCAGACTGTGAAGGTCTCTCCCTTCGCCTGCCATCTGATCCACATAGCACTGGACCCAAATGGTCCCTCCTGCAGGTGGTGAGCCCAGGCGAGGGTGGGCCCATGTAACTTTTCGGGCTGAGCCCGGCCAGGTCCCATGGTAAGAAACCCCTCCACAAGGCACTAGCCATTGAGACCCTTCCCAAGGCCTAGCTCCGGGGCAGGGCCCTGGTAACACCATAATGGATGGGGCACACTGAATCCTTGATTTTTTTTTTTCTTGGACTTCTGTGTCAACCACAGTTTGTCCATAATGAACACCATGTTCAAGAATAAGGGTGTCCATATGTGCACCTGGCACCAGGACACCCTAGGTTGCAGGTTGATGATCGATTTTGTTATTGTGTTATCAGAACTGCGACCACATGTCTTGAACACTTGGGTAAAGAGAGGTGCAGAGCTGTCAACTGATCACCATCTGGTGGTGAGTTTGATCCGAAGGCAGGGGTGGACGCCACTCAGACCCGGTAGACCTAAACATACAGTGAAAGTGTGCTGGGAACATCTGGCAGTGGCCCCTGTCCGGGAGGTCTTAAACTCCCACCTCGGTGAACACCTTCAACCACATTCCAAGGGTGTCTAGAGACATGGAGTCTGAATGGGCCATGTTTTCCACCTCCATTGTTGAAGCAGCTCCCCAGAGCTTTTGGCCGCAAGGTTTTTGGTGCATCTTGTTGTTGCCACCCCTTAACCAAGTGGTGGACACCAGTGGTAAGGGGAGTCTCAAACTGAAGAGTCATATGGAGCTTTTTTGAGCTCCTCAGTGCGTTCAGTATGTCCTGCATAGGGTGGGACTCGGACTCCAGCAGAGATGACAGTTTAGCCACCGTCCTTCTCTCTCCTATCTCCTCCACTGGGTCAAGGTGTTGCTCCAGGACAGAGCTAGCATTCTTGATTAGGAGGAGCTCATTTAGCAACAGACTACATCATCCCAGGTGCACAACCGAGAGGTTTCGCAGGTCATTCCTACCAACGGCTGTCAGACTGTACAACCTAAGCAGGGCTGCTCGCAGAGATAGCAAAAAGACGTAACAACCTAATAGTTTTGAATGCAAAAGATGCAATAGACTTACACAATGGTCCCCTCCAGCATACAACTAGGAAAATACCGGTCGCTATGGAGGGTGAGAATATGTATGGGTGCATAATCATACCATGTAGGATAACTTAGTAGACGGTTGTGCTGTTTCATCCCATCTAGCAACAATGCTCTGCACTGTGTGTGTTTATATATTTACATATTTATTCCATCTAGCTACAATGCTCCGCACTGGGTGTGTTTATATATCTATGTATTTATTCCATCTAGCTACAATGCTCCACACTGTGTGTGTTTATATATTTACATATTTATTCCACCTAGCTGCAATGCTCCATACTGTGTGTTTATATATCTACATATTTATTCCATCTAGCTACAATGCTCCGCACTGTGTGTTATATACTTATATATTTATTCCATCCAGCTACAATGCTCTGCACTGTGTGTCTGTGTATATATATATATATATATATATATATATATATATATATATATATATATATATAGTAATATTTACATATGTATATTAGCTGCTCTTGTTTTTTGTTTTTTTCTTGCCTTCTGATTGTTGCTCTGAGTGTTGCTATCCCTGTGCTGTTGCAATCCTGGAATTTCCCCATTGTGGGACTAATAAAGGCATATCTTATCTTATCTTATCTTATCTTATCTTGATTAGCTTGTTCAGTCTCTTCCAATCAGCTGCTGTAATGTCGTTGCCCCAGCAGACCACTCAAAAAGTGATGGCTGATGCCACCACCGTGTCGTAGAATGTCTTCAAGAGCACCGCTTTTACACCAAAAGACCTGAGCCTCCTCAGTAGGAACAGCCTGTGCTGTCCCTTCTTGTAGAGTGCGTCGGTATTGTGTGACCAGTCTAGTTTATTGTTCAGATGAACACCCAGGTACTAGTAGGATGTCACCATCTCAATGTCTGTTCCCTGTATGTTTACTGGTGCTGTGAGGGGTTGTCCTTGCCTGCAGCAGTCCACCACCAGCTCCTTTGTTTTTTGATCTGGAGGCAGTTCCGATGGCACCAGTCCACAAAGTCCTGGATAAGTCCTCTGTACTCAGTTTCATCTCCGTTGGAGATGAAGCCGATGATCGCAGAGTCGTCAGAGAACTTCTGTAGATGGCAGTGTGTTGTGTTGTGCGAGAAGTCCGCAGTATAAAGAGTGAACAGGAAGGGAGCCAAAACCGTTCCCTGGGGGCCCCCGTGCTGCCGATGATCGTGTCGGACACACAATCCCGGGTTCTCACAAACTGTGGCCGGTTAGTGAGGTAGTCTAGGATCCATGATGACAGGTGCTGGTCCACCCCTGCGCACAGCAGCTTGTCCTTCAGGATCATCGGTTGGATGGTGTTGAAAGCACTGGAGAAGTCAAAGAACATGATCTTCACTGCATTCCGGGGCTTCTCCAGGTGGGACAGGGAACGATGAAGGAGGAGGATCACTGCATCCTCCACCCCAATGCCATGCTGGTAGGCGAACTGGAGTGGATCCATCACTGGTCCCACCAGGGGGCCGAGGTGAGCAAGGAGCAGTCTCTCCAGGGTCTTCAAAATGTGAGACGTCAGGGCCACTGGTCTGTAGCTGTTCAGGTCTTTGGGGTGGGAAGTCTTTGGTACAGGTACCACACAAGATGTTTTCCACAACTGTGGTACCCTCCCCAGCTTCAGGCTAAGGTTGAAGATGTGCTCCACAATCCCACACAGCTGGTCTGCACAGGACTTGAGGAGCTTTGCGCTGATGCCGTCCGGTCCCGAGGCCATCCTCGCCTTGATCTTCCTCAGCTCCGTCCTCACTTGGGTCTTAGTGAGGGTCAGGTTGGGGGGCTGTGCGCTGGGAGTGGGGGGGTGTTGGTGGAGTGGGGTGTGGACAGCAGGTCTCGATGACTTTAGAGGCAGCAGTGGTTGGTGTGCAGTCGGGGGGGAGGGCAGTTGGTCAAACCTATTAAAAAACAAGTTCAGATTGTTCGCCCACTCACTGCCCCCCGTGGCCTGGGAGGAGGTATTCTGGAGCCCAGAGATGGTTTTAAGGTTTCTCCAGACCCCGCTGATGTCGCTCTGTTGCAGCTTGTCCTCCACCTTCTTCCTGAAGCTGCCCTTGCCTTCTCTGATCTTCCTCCTCAGCTCCCTCTGTACAGACTTCAGCATCTCCCTGTTCCCCGACCTGAAAATCCTCTTCTTCTCTCTTAGAAGTGTTTTTATCTCAGGGTTGATCCAGGGTTTGTTGTTCGAGCAACACCTTATGGTCTTGGTGGGTACGGTGTTGTCCACACAGAAGTTGATGTAGTCCGTGAAGGTGTGAGTGAGGCCATCGATGTTCTCACCATGTGGATCGCAGAGCTGATCCCAGGCAGTGGTTTCAAGACAGTCCTTTAAAGCGTCCATTACCTCCTCAGACTATATCTTCACCGAGCTCATGACCTGAGGTTGTCTGTGTACTAGGGGTTTGGACACTGGCAGGAGATGAACCAAGTTCTGATCCAATCTCCCGAGTGGGGGGAGTGATGATGAGGTGTACGCCTCCTTAGTGTTAACATAGAATAAGTCCAGTGTTTTATTGTCTCTAGTGTGGCATGTGACATACTGGGTGAACATGGGCAGAATGGGGGACAGTGAAATATGGTTGAAATCACCTGAGATGAGGAGAAGAGCATCTGGGTGTTCTGTCAGCAGCCTGCCAGTTACTGAGTGAATGGTGTCACGCGCTGTCCCCGCGTTCGCCATCATATTTGCATAAATAACAATGCAGATCACGTATGAGTATTCCCTTGGGAGATAGGTAGGCTGCATGCTAACAGCTAACAACTCAATGTTGTTGCTGATTGCTGGGGTCTTTCTGCAACTGTGGGGGTCCCCCCCTACAGTTGATAGTGCTATGAGATGACTGTTGTTGTGAAATGGCGCTATATAAATAAAGTTGAATTGAATTGAATTGAATGTCTTTGCTGCAGTGATGTTGTTTAACTATGATATGTCCCGGTCTGCACCAGCTGTAATTGACATACATTATCACTCCTTCGCCCCTTGCCTTCCTCCTGTCTGGTGTCCGGTCTGCCAGCATTGTGTGGAAACCCTCCAGTTCGATGTTATAATCTTTTGCTAGTTCTGTTACCCACGTCTCAGTAAACAACATCATGCTATTCTCTCTGAAGACGCTCTGGTAATGAGCCATAGCCGCCTGCTCATCTGTCTTATTGAGTAGCGATCGGACATTCCCCATAATAACGGATGGAAGGACGGGTCTGTACCTTGTATTTCTCGCCCGCCGTCTTGCTCCAGCATGGCATCCACTTCATTTCTGTCTTATTTCACCCGGTATGTCGAAGTCTTGCGCTAGCATCTTGGTCTGGTTAAGTGTTAACAGCTGGTCTCTGCTGTAACGTATCCTGCTAAAAACAGTTGCTCCGTCTGCCGGCTCAGGAGACATTTGGGCAATCCGTGTGTCCGTCCGATGTATAAGGTGTCGCCGGATCAGAAAGGTTAGCAAGAGAAGCCAGATAGTAAATAGAAATTGGAAGAAATTGATCCGCTGTTGCAAAAAGGCAGCCTAAACCACTGTGGCAGCACAGTTTTACCCTCGGCCTGGGGATCGCGGGGATCATGAGATCGTGGGTTCGATCCCAGCCCCCGACCAACAGTGAGCTGTGTGGAGTTTGCATGTTCTCCCCGTGTTGCGCGGGTTTACTCCGGTTTCCTCCCGCACACCAAAAAAAAAAAACATGTAGGTTTAGGGCGCTCGCGCACGCAGCGACCAGCAGCCGGTGGCTTGTCACCAGACTGCAAACCAAGTCTACCTACGGGTACAAATAAGTAACAAAAAAAAAAAAAAGGCAGCCTACCTGTGTGGCGCCGGAAGCGATATTTTGTGGCTGAATTACAACAATTCTGCAAAGATGAGTGGGCAAGAAATTTCTCCATAGTACTGTAAAAAAAATCCTTGCCAGTCATCGCATACACTTGATTGCAGTTTTTGCTGCTAAAGGTGGCCAGACCAGTTATTAGGTTTAGGGGGCAATCACTCTTTCACACAGGGCTATGTAGGTTATGATTTTTTTCCTCCTTAATAATAAACACCTTCATTTAAAAACTGCATTTTGTGTTTACTTGTGTTATCTTTGTCTGTTATTTAAATTTGTTTGATGATCTGAAACATTTAATTGTGACAACCATACAAAAAAATGAGAAATCAGGAAGGGGGCAAAAACTTTTTCACACCACTGTAAGTGAATGCCATTTACCATTTGTAAACTACAAGACTTTTTTGTAAATCTTTGTTTTCACAGACAAATACAGCAACAATGTCAGAGAATTACAACTTCACGATAAGTGATCTACTCCATCACTGCTCTAACATTTTCACTGCCTTCGTGGTGATGAGAATCATCCTCCTTCTCCCTCTTTGCATCTTCATCCTGTTCATGGCGTACCGACAATGGAAGCCGCAGCGCTCTTTTAAAACAGTGAACCACTCTGACATCTTCACCTTCAACTTGGCTGTCCTGGAGCTGATCTGGGTCTTGACTCAGTTTATTACAATTTCTAACAGTTCCAATTATTATTTAGTGAATCGAATTGTTACGCTTGCTACTTCCGGTGGAGAAATGCTGTTCCACATTGTGACTTGTGTAGAGCGCTACCTGGCTGTTGTTCACCCCGTCACCTACATGGGTCTAAGAAATGAACGTGGGGTCAGGATTAGAAACATCACCACTGCCTCTGTCTGGCTTCTGAGCTTTGGACTGACAGGTGTTGACACTCTACATCATGACCACAAAGAAATCATTCTTTTTTGCTTAATGGCTTTTTCCCTGATAATCACAGGTTTCTGCAGCATATCTGTCCTTTTTGTTCTGATTCGTCCTGGGCCAGGGAAAGGAGGCAGGGAAAAGGAGAGAACTGACCAATCCAAACAGAGAGCATTCAACACTATCGTAGCCATATCAGGTGCGCTGTTGTTGTGGTTTGTGGGGTTCTTTGTTCCAAATGGCATATCATCTCTACTGAGCTGGAATGTCAGCTGTATAGTGATGGCAAGTGGATCTTTGTCTAGCATACCCAGCACTTTGGTGTTACCGCTATTGTTTCTACACAGGACAGGAAAATTTTTTCATAACACTCTGTGTTCGAGACTGAATTTATAGGTTCAGGTTGGAGTATTTTTAGGGTTAAGAGAATGGTTTATATCGAAAATGGTTCTTTACATTCCTTATACCGCCTTTACAGATAAGTGGAGATCATTGAGATATTGAGTGATGAAAAAATGGGCAGATCTCTCAGCGATCTTTCAGTGAATGCCAAATTTTCCCACCCCCAAGGTAGAGCTAGCTGAGAGATCAGTTGGGATGTCATAGTTTTCGGGGAAAGACCAATAGATTACTTTGAAAGACTGCAGTGGAGATCACTGGGAGATCATTGGAAGATTGACGAGATACACAAAGCAAAGTCCAAAAAGACATTGATGAGTGAGTTTGATGTGGATGAACTTGACTCATCTGCAGAGAGCCCTGACCTCAACCTGATAGAACCCCTTTGGGATTAATTAGACTGAAAACCGTGAGCCAGGCCTTCTCGTCCAATATCAGTGCCTGACCTCACAAATGTGCTTCTGGAAAAATGTTCAGAAATGCCCAAGAAAACAACTCTAAACCTTGTGGAAAGCAACCCTGTACAGCTATAACAGCTTTAACTCTTCAGGGTTGCTTTCCATGAGGTTTAGGGGCTTGATTACGGGAAAGCTCTGTATGGACCTTGCTTTGTGCATTGGTGCCATTCAATTGGAGCATTTCCCCACTAGTTTTTGTCAGAGCGTGGGTTGGGGCCATGTCCTCGCCTTATGTCAAGGGTGTCCAATCATGTGCCATGGATGGCCAAGACTCTGCAGGTTTTACCTCCAACCAGTGTCTTCAACAGCAGATTTAATTGAATTTCTCCCCACTGATTGCTGATAAGTGAAAACCCCTGCTTAAGAGACAGGGTAGAAGAGAAAACCTGCTGGGTCTTAGCCCTCCATGGCACATTATTGGACAGCCCTGCTTTATATTCTGCTTTATATTCCATGTCACCAGGACATGGTCTCTAGCCCACAGCCTCACTTTAAATTTATTTTCTGTGATTTTCTGTATTTATTATTATTTATTAGCGTCTTGGATATGTTTTACTACTCTTGCCTTAGTTTTCCATTGTCCATTTATAATTATCTCAGTGTTGTTTGTGTTCTTTCAGTCAGTCGCTCATAGTCAGTCATATCATAGTTAGTCAGTCAGTGATATCAGTCGCTACGGAGGGTGACAATATGAATGGGTACATATTCATACTATGTAGGATAACAAAGTAGACGGTTATGTTGTTTATTCCATCTAGCTACAATGCTCCGCACTGTGTGTATATATTTATATATTTATGTGTATGCATGTACTGTATATTCACTGCTCTTTTTTTATTTTTTCTTATCTTCTTAATTATTGCTCTGAGTGTTGCTATGTCTGTGCTGTTGCAATCCTGGAATTTCCCCATTGTGAGACTAATAAAGGCTTATCTTATCTTATCTTTGTTTTGGTCTTGGGTTTGAATTGATGTGTGTGTTTATTTCCGATTTTTTCATAGCTTCATCCTCAGTTTGAATCTTCTTATGTTCTTTTTTTTTTTTTTTTTTTTCCCTTTTCCTGTCAGGTAGCTGGGTGAGCAGAACAGAAATTTGCTTCCCTTATTGTGCCAAAAAAGATTTACTTTGCCAAAGGGAGCTTTAACAGCACATATATACAGAAAACGTTTGACCTCTGTCATTGCCAACAAAGGGTATATAACAAAGTATTGAGATGAACTTTTGTTATTGACCAAATACTTATTTTACCAAGGAATTTACCAATTAATTCATTAAAAATCCTTCAATGTGATTTTCTGGATTTTTTTTTTCTCATTTTGTCTCTCATAGTTGAGGTATACCTATGATGAAAATTGGAGACCTCTCTCATCTTTTAAGTGGGAGAACTTGCACAATTGGTGGCTGACTAAATACTTTTTCCCCCACTGTATGTACTGTATATTGTTAAAAACTCCCCTTGTAATAACCTAATACTTTATTTAAATTGTTTTACCCATGAAGGTCCCGACGGGGGGTGGGGTGGGGGGAGGCAAACAAGCTAATAACTGAAACAAACAGAAGACAGACTGTTCCTTCCACTGAAGAGGTCTCAACACGACTCTGGTATCTGCACCTGTTAAAGGACAGGCATATGTGTGTTGGCACATGTGCGTGTGTGTATGAGAGTATGCGCAAAATAAGTGTGTGCATGTAAGTGATTTGTCAGGAAACATACAAAGAGGATGGCTGGTCACAGCAACCCCACCCCACCCCCACCCCCCACCCCTTTCCTGCCCAAAGCAAGCAGGAAGGACACTGCCACCAATCTCCACAAAGCACAAATGTCACGAGGTCAACAAGCCCCAGGAGAGATAGGCATCAACTCCAGGAGGGCCAGCTGAGGGAGTCCGGGCCGACAAGCAGCTGGTGCATGGACCCACGTCCCCGGACTAGTCCAACGCCAGGGAAGGTGTTGGCCAGCCCTCGGGCCTGAGGCACCAAGGGGACAGTGTCCCCAACCCAGACACGCATTCCCACACACTCACGCCCTCATGCTCTCATACACACCGACTTGCACCCACACACCCTCATTCACTCTTGCTTGCCCTATCCCCCAAACAATCCCACTCTCCCACTCCAAGACCCACCCACTCTCCCACTCTCGTACCTGCTCAATCTCACTGCCACTCCCACTCGTCCTCAGAGTAACCCACATTCACTCATACACACACTCTCACTCACGCTCCGACCTCCTCACATCCTTTCGTTCTCTCCCCCATACACTCACCCACACTCATTCACCCTTATTACTTAGGGCGGCTGCAGTGCAGATGCAGTGAGCATGAACGTGCACCAGTCCCCGGCAGTGGCCGGGGAGACTGCCGGTGCAGGCCAGCAGCCACATTCCAGTCGACCCACCCCAGGGCGTTCATGGCCACAGAAACAGACCACCACCTCCAATGCCCACCCGAGCAACTGATCAGAGGACCACCGCAAGAGCTCTGAGATGCCACCCAACATGCAAAGTGCTACACAAAACCGCCCCACCATAACCATCTCCACTCATCACTCCCTCACTCGTTTACTCTCTTGTTTAATCATTCTCTCACTCCCTTGCTTGCATCTATTCATTCGGCAGCACCCTGGGAGGTTGACAACATGACAGGCCCCAGATCTTATGTTCTTGATTGTTCACTGCTGTTTGTGTTTCAGTTTACTCTTTTCTGCTTTATTTAAGGGACGCTGCCCGTCACCTGGGTGCTGCGTCAATGTCATTGTTTGGCGTAGTAACATGCTTCTTTCTGCCGTGCCTTGTCTGTGTATCTTGCCTTCCTGGCCAAGACGTTACTGTTTTGTTTCAGCAAAACGAGCTGCAAAATTTTCTGCTTGTTAATAAAATGTCAAACACTCGTCACATGCCTGGATCTCATTTTCTGCCAAGCCTGAGCAAACCGCTGCCCGGAGCTACTCATCACCAAAGGACTCTTGGGACTGTTGGGGGGGGGGGGGGGCTTACTAACTCTATGGTAGCTAGACGAAATTTGCACTCCCACCCCTGGATACAGAGACTGGGGGTCCTTCCGCTACCATTGCTGCCATCTGTCTCCTCCTTGCTGGACCAAGCTTTGCAGCTGCCTTTTCTCTCTCCGGCAGAGTGGAGAGAGTTCCCCGGCAGCAAGCTGGTGTTCGGGGGCCTGTGGGTCAAAGGATAATTTGAAGAGGCACCGCTCCTCTCGTCACTCCACCCCAACACCCGCAGCTCCCAACCAGACGATCTCCGGAGGCACCAAGAGGGAGTCTTCAGGACCATCAGCGGTAGGAGAATGGAAACTAAGGCATGTACCTTTTAATTTTTAACACCAATTAATGATAAGTTGTGCCTGGGTCCCAGTGGGAGGGCTAGCCGGGGGCAATCTGCCACTGCTGGACTCTCGCCACCTGCCTCTTCATTCTCTCTGGTGCTGCCTCAATCCATCCATTCTCACCTTCGTCTCCCCTCCCTCATCTGCATTTTTCCAAGTGTTTGCCCATACTGGGTGGGAACCAGCACACCTGGGAAGAGTCTGCAGCTCCAGAAGCCCCACTAGTAGCAGCTGCCTCCGTGCCGACGTCGCATGACCCCATGGTTTGCCTGATCAGGGTTTACGGTGCTGGCGCCACAGTGTATGGTTGATGAGGAGGAGCACGAGGAATGCTAGCAGGCTGTGCTTGCCCAGATGGAGTTGTTGATGGACTGCAAACAGTGGCTTCTCCCAAAGCATGTGCCCCTGTTGGGTTGGAACCAGCTGGCAATGGATTGCCAAGCTGCTCTAGCTCCAGAACCAGTTCTGAGTTGCTCTCTAGCTCTAGCACCAGTTCCATGTCGCTCTCTAGCTCCAGCACCAGTTCCATGTCACTCTCTAGCTCAACTACCAGCATTACATTACTCCATAGCTCCAAGCTCAAGGCCCGAGGTCTTGGACATCCGTGAGGATCCATGGAGTGTCATCAATGAGCTGGCAGAGTGCTACAAGCTCTGTCACCGGAGGAATGGGTTGCAGGACTTGGCGTGGAGAAGAGCTTGTTGGATAGTGTTATCCAAGCCCAGTTTGCTGGAAGATATTCCACCTTTCCTTAAAGCATTTCTGCTCTCCAATGAGTTCTCCTCCCCACAAGAGGTCCATGAGCCTTTGCTTTTGGTTCACTGGAGAAAGGGGCCTCCTCTCCAGTCAAAGCTCTAAACCTCTCCCCTACGCTGGTGACATCAGCTCCACTGGGTATCCCATCTGATAACTAGTGGATAATCACATTTTCCCTGAAAATCACAGGTTTCTGCAGCATATCTGTACTCTTTATTCTGATTTATCCAGGGCAAGTGGAAGGAGGCAGGGAGAAGGAGAGAGCTGACCAATCCAAAGAGAGTGCATCATGAATAAATACCAAGGAGGCCAAAGAGCTGGGCAAACTGCTTCTGATAAACACTTAGACACAAGGGAAAAGTTTAATACCACTTTAATGAGAAAACCCTAAAATCCAAAACCCGCCAACTTAATAAACATACACACAACTAATGAAAATGTGCAAACAACACCAACTTAAATAGAAGACAGGTCCACATCAGAGCCACACGTAACCTGGAAGAGAGGATTAGAGAAAGGGTATTAACAGCAGGAAAGTATTTAATGGGGAATTACAACTGAAAATATAAGTGTTACTGCACAAGCAGAGAGCCCGGCAGTGAACTCCATCATCTAACATAAAGGAGAAACGGGAGACTGCAGGGGAGAAGGAAGATGTGGAATGACTGGGTGACCTGGGTGAAGAAGCCGTTGTCTTGAGGAAGATTGGAACAGGTGAGCGCGCACACAGCCCTGGAGACACACGACGGGAGTGGCAGCAAACCTGAGGAGAAGGAAAATACAAAGGGTAAGACAACAGGATATATCAATTCGTCAAAAAACATTAACTGTGGTTGTTTCGGCAGCAACACCCAATGATCCAGCAGTGAGCTCTTCACACACTAGCTCTTAAATACACTGGTAGATCAGAAAGCAGCTGGTGTGTCAATCACGGAAGTGTGCTGATGAGCTCCAGAGCCGGGAAACACAGAAACAGGAAATGAGGAGGAAGCACGCTCTCCTGATCATGACAGTGTTCAATACTATCGTATCTATATTAGGTGCACTGTTGTTGTGGTTTGTTGGTTCCCTTGTTTCAGATACCTTATCACCTCTGCTGAGCTTGGAGGGTTTAAAATACCAAGCAGTTTTGGTAATACCTCTATTGTTGCTGCACAGGACAGGAAAACTTATAACACTCTGTGTCAGACTGAATTCAAAGTTTCACGTTATGGTATTTTGACAGAAAAAGGTACAGCTTTTGGGATGTGGTATGTGATGGAAAATATATCTTTCCCCCTGGAATAACTCTGTCCCAGTTTTTACATGGTGTAGCAATTTATGAGCATGTTGTCTCAATATCTAATCTCTCACACATAAAAATAATGGCTCCTGAATTGTTCTTCACAGAGCTCTGTGGAGCTACGGTTTTTGAGAGAGCCATCACTTACTGATGAACCTCTTTATTTCTAGAATCATTCTTATACATTCCTTATGTGGTTCTTCAAAGAACTGAGATTGGTTTTGAGGACGACGCCTGGACATTTTGGAAAAAAAAGGTCCTTTGATTAAACTCCTACCAAAAAGGTTTTTTATGGAGATTAAAATTGTTCTTCTGGGTAAAACAGTGTAAAATTGTGTCGGACAATGACTTTCTCTTTGAATGCTTTGAAAGGATAAAATGTAGCTACATATATAACACGAAAGCTTACATGAACTATTACAGTTCCTTTTAGGAAAAATGTTACATACAGCTACTGTAGATCATTTATTAATATTTCTTATCTTTGGCTACATATACACACATACAGTATATTTAGTGTGGAGTATTCATCTCTCTGTGCAGGGTGTATTGCGCCTCTCACCAAAAGATACTGGCATAAACCACAACCTGAAAATTATTAAGTGGTTAAAAATAACTTACTGACTTACTGACTGACTGACTGACTGAATGAATGAATGAATATAAATATATTTATTTATTTTTTGCTGCTGTTAATGTCAGAGTGATATGTGATGGTTTCTATTTTCAAAGGAGTGCATAATTTATTGTATATTTATTATATTTATATTTATATATCTATATATTTATTCCATCTAGCTACAATGCTCCGCACTGTGTGTTTATATATCTACATATTATTCCATCTAGCTACAATGCTCCGCACTGTGTGTGTTTATATATTTACATATTTATTCCACCTAGCTGCAATGCTCCGTACTGTGGGTGTTTATATATCTACATATTTATTCCATCTAGCTACAATGCTCTGCACTGTGTGTCTGTATATATATAGCAATATGTACATATGTATATTAGCTGCTCTGGCTTTTTTTTTTTTTTCTTGTCTTCTGATTGTTGCTCTGAGTGTTGCTATCCCTGTGCTGTTGCAATCCTGGAATTTCCCCATTGTGGGACTAATAAAGGCTTATCTTATCTTATCTTATCTTATATGTAAATGAATATGTTTGCTTGGTTATGTATGTATGTACAGACAGTCATGAAAAAATTAGGATTTCCCATTAAATATTCAGCTCTTTATTAATAAATGTTCACATGTCTATGTCTAACCTTGATTTTGTTTTTTATTTGCATTTTTTAACATTTATTTTAGCCATTTTAAGTGGGAATGAATGTGGGGGTGTCCTAAAATGGTGGGTGCGGGGGGAGGAATCCTAATTTATTCCTCACTATTTTATTAGACCAATATTTTACAGAAAATTTGAAAAAAAAAAGTCTTTCATTCATTTTTGTTGTTTAGCTGTATTACATGAATCTCCCAGTATTTTAAACACTGATATTAAATATCCACATGTCAAATTATGTTAAAATACACACAGGCTTATACAGTGTATCCTATTTTTTTTTCACATGGCTGTATATAATTATTTTCTTATGTTTTAATCTAACCTTAACCAGTAAAATAATGAACATGGATATCATATAAAAGCAGAACTGAGTAATGTGTATTCTGAATAACTACTGTATCTCAATATGGTACTGAAATTGTATCCATGTAATTAAAGCTCTGTGATTAATAGTGAATAAAATATATAATGTCGACATGATTTTTTTTTAACTTGTATTGTTTTTTTTTCCTTTTGTCAAACTTCCAAAAAATGTTAACCGTAATTGTTTGCTCTTATTAATTGTAAAGTGAATCCAAGCACTAATACTGTTAGAGATTTTTTTTTTTTTTTTTTTTATCCACATGTAGGTAGGGTGACTATGTCCCAATCAATCAAATGTGGGACAAAGACCATGTTTTTGTACGACAATGTGGGGCATATTATCAGCTCTGTGGGTGGTGTCAAATTTTGATTGGACTGGATAAAAAAAATAACAAGAACAAAAAATGTACACAAAAATTTCCAATTCACAATAACTCAAAAATTTAAAGAAAAAATTAAAAATTGAAGATGTAAAAATTAGCTAATTTACAAGGAAAAGATTTAACTTACAACTACAAATAAATATAATATTTTAATGTCCAGTATGTTCACAATGCTTACATGTCTGGTTTCTTTGGCAGCACAGTAATATTGGTAGGTTCAGCAAGGCCCACATAATGTGGGGTGCCTTTTGGTCCTTGTGGGGCCACACCTCAAATTGCAGGAAAGTTAAAAAAAAAAAAAAAAAGGTCAAAATGCTGCATAGTCCCAAACAAAATAAGACACCTGGTCACCCTACATGTAAGACAGCACCGTGAAAAAGACATTTCCATTATTGTGATATTGCGAACAAAATTCTGAAGATAAAACTCACCTAAATAATTTACCATTAGTAAAACCTGAATTTCATAATGGACATAATTTGAAAACCTACAGGAATGTGTATTTCTTACTTTGGTTGATGTATGTGCAGCAGGAAAGAAGCAGTGTCCTGTGGGTCACCTGCAGTTTCCTAAAGGATAATTTTCTTTCAATTTCTTGATATTTCTGTATGTATCACACTAGTTCAATAATATTTTTCTCTTATGCAGTTTATTGCAGGGATCTGCATTCTTCTTCTTCTTCTTCTTCCTCTTCTTCTTCTTCCTCTTCTTCTTCTTCCTTCTTCTTCCTCTTCCTCTTCCTCTTCTTCTTCTTCCTCTTCCTCTTCCTCTTCTTCCTCTTCTTCTTCTTCCTCTTCCTCTTCTTCCTCTTCTTCTTCTTCCTCCTCTTCCTCTTCTTCTTCTTCTTCTTGCTGCTCCCTTTAAGGGTCGCCACAATGGATCATCTGCTTCCATCTAACCCTATCCCTTGCATCTTCCTCTGTGAATGAATGAATTTATTTATTTCGGATAGTACAGTACAGGTTAAAAGAAACTGTATAATATAACAACAAGGTCAAATTAGACAAAGACTCCTTCTTCTATACAATTCCACGTGAGTTATCCGAAATGGGTGATGGCTGAAGCCGCCGCTTATATTGCCCACCCATATTCCATCCAAGAATTCAAAAGAGAAAAAAGAGAAAACAAGACAAGAGCGATTACAATTTAAAACAAAGCTAAGACAAAATGTGACTGAGAGAAAAAAAAGAAAACTAAGCTAAGCTAAGTTAAGCGGTTACTATTCAAAACAAATCTAAGACAAAATGTCACAGAGAAAAAAAGAAAAAAAAACAAAAAAAGAAAAAAAAAACTAAGCTACAACACAATACAGGCTGGATATGTCAATCCTTATGTGAGTTTACATGTCGTCTTGTAAATATGTTTGGAGTATTTCTTCCTTTAGTTTTTGTTTAAATTGTCCAAGCGTTGTACATGATTTTAATTCAGGTCCAAAATCGTTCCATAATCTGACTCCTTGCACTGAAATACAGTGTTGCTTGGTGGTTGTTCTCACTGTAGGCTTTTGAAATATACATGTTCCTCTGAGGTGATATCGTTTCTCCCTTGTTTGGAACAACTTTTGGATATTTGCGGGCAGTGATAAATTCTTCACTTTGAACATTATTATTGCGGTTTTAAAGTCAACCAGATCTTTCAACTTGAGAGTTTTTTGTTTGAGAAAAAGTGGGTTTGTTGGTTCCCTGTAAGCTGCTTTGTTTATTATTCTAATAGCTCTCTTTTGAAGCATAACAAAACACCAACACCAGAGTTGTAACACCAACCCTCTCCATGTCCTCTTTCACTACATCCATGAATCTTCTCTGTGGTCTTTCTCTTTTCCTCCTGCCTGGCAGCTCAATCTTCAACATCCTTTGTCCAGTATCTGCACTGTCCCTCCTCTGCCAATATCCAAACCATCTCGGCTTTGCCTCTCTTACTTTGTCTTCAAACCGCTCAACGTGAACTGTCTCTCTAATATACCAATTTTTAATCTTTTCCCTCCTGGTCTCTCCAAATGAAAAACTTAGCATCTTAAACTCTGACACCCCCAGCTCCACCTCCTGTCTTTATGTCAGCACCACTGTCTCCAAACCATACAGGTCTCTGTACCGTTGTGTAAATCTTCCCTTTCACTCTAGCTGCTACCTTTCTGTCACAAATCACAACTGACATTCATGTCCACCCACTCCATCCTGCCTGCACTCTCTTTTTCACCTGTCTTTTACATTTTCCATTGCTTTGGATTGCTGACCCCAGGTATTAAACCCTTAAGCTGTGTGATTTCATGTGCCCCTAGTGGCAGAGCGCGGCGCTGCACCTGTCAACTGATAATGACATGCAGAAACACTGCCCAGCTATACTGAGGATTTGTACTGATCATGCCAGTCCACAAGGTGGCAGGCACGCGTTGGAGGACTCATGGATGACACGTAGTACACTAAAGAGGAAGAAATCCTCCTTCTTCTTCTTTGTCTTTGAGATTACAACACAAAATGGGGGGCACCGATCATTGACATATGCGATCCTAGACCGAGGAGGAAATTCGGAGGATTTGTTTCCGAATTTGCCAACTATGGTTCTAAAAAGAGATTATTTAGCTTATGAAAGTAGATGTTTACATTTTCTTTTAACACAGGGAGTATGAAGCTCATTGATTTGACCTGCCAGCGCACGGAGCACCATGTGACTGGAGAGCAATCGCCGGTTGCATGTCATCATATAAGCTAAATTGCTGTGGAATAAAAGCAAAATTTAAAGTGGAATAATCAATAACAGTTTCTGGATGTAGGAGAGAAATCTAAAATTACCGGGAGAGGACAAAATTACAAACAGAATGCCGCAAAAGTATGCCGCCTTGCTAGCGGTAAGTGACAAATATCTTTGTTTGTTTGTATGCAAATTAGACGCATAAATTTACACCTATTTGGATCATATTCTACATCTTTCTAATTGACAGTAAGCCATTATCTCTTACCACTTTCAAGTTATAGCCTTGTAAAGTTCTAACATCTGATCTGAATATTTTCCATCCATCCATCCATCCATCTTCTACTGCTTTTCCAGAGGTCCGGGTCGCGGAGGCAGCAGTTCAAGCAGAGAAGCCCAGACTTCCCTCTCCCCAGCCACCTGCTCCAGCTCTTCAGAGGGGATACCAAGGCGTTCCAAGACCAGCTGGGAGACATAGTTTCTCCACCGAGTCCTGGGTCTCCCCCGGGGTCTCCTCCCAGTGGGACGTGCCTGAAACACCTCAAGTGGGAGGCATCCAGGAGGCATCCTAATCAGATGCCCATACCACCTCAACTGACTCCTTTCAATGTGGAGGAGCAGCGGTTCTACTCTGATCCTCTCCCGGATGACTGAGCTCCTCCCCCTATCTCTGAGGGTGAGTCCAACAATCCTACGGAGAAAGCTCATTTCAGCCGCTTGGATCCGCGATCACGTTCTTTCGGTCATTACCCAAAGCTCGTGACCATAGGTGAGAGTAGGAACGTAGATTGACTGGTAAATCGACAGCTTTGCCTTACAACTAAGCTCCCTCTTCACCACAACAGACCGGTACAATGTCAGCATCACTGCAGATGCTGCTCCAATCCGTCTGTCGATCTCTCGCTCCATTTTCCCCTCACTCGTGAACAAGACCCCAAGATACTTAAACTCCTCCACTTGGGGCAGGAGCCTGTCCCCAACCCGGAGAGGACAATCCACCTTTTTCCGGCTGAGGACCATGGACTCGGACTTGGAGGTGCTGATTCTCATCCCAGCCACTTCACACTCAGTGGCAAACCATCCCAGCAAGAGTTGTAGGTCATTGCTGGATGAAGCCAACAGGACAACATCATCCGCAAACAACAGAGATGAGATCCTGTGGTCACCAAGCATGACACCCTCCATTCCCTGGCTGCGCCTAGAAATCCTGTCCATAAAAATTATGAACAGGATAGGTGACAAAGGGCAGCCCTGGCGGAGTCCAACTCTCACTGGGAATGACTCCGTCCGAGTGTTGGCAATACGAACCAAACTCTCACAACGGTCGTACAGAGATCGAATAGCTCGTAACAACAAGCCCGATACCCCATACCCCCGAAGCACCCCCCCCCACAAAAATCCACGAGGGATGCGGTCAAATTCCTTCTCCAAGTCCACAAAACACATGTAAACTGGTTGGGCAAACTCCCACGAACCCTCAAGAATTCTCGAGACGGTAAAGAGCTGGTCCGATGTGCCATGGCCAGGACGAAAACCACATTGCTCCTCCTGAATCCGAGGTTCGACCAACGGTCGGACTCTCCTCTCCAGTACCTTGGCATAGACCTTCCCAGGGAGGCTGAGGAGTGTGATCCCTCTAAAGTTGGAGCACACCCTCCGGTCCCCTTTTTTGAAGAGAGGAACCACCACCCCGGTTTGCCATGCCAAATGCGCTGCCCCCAGCCTCCAAGCAATGTTGCAGAGGCGTGTCAACCATGACAACCCAACAACATCCAGGGCCTTGATGTACTCAGGGCGAATCTCGTCCACCCCCGGGGCCCGGCCACCAAGGAGATTTTTAACCACCTTGGCAACCTCAGCCCCTGTGATAGACGAGTCATCCCCCTCGTCCCCAAACCCTGCTTCCTCTTTGGAAGGCGTATCAGTGGGATTGAGGAGATCCTCGAAGTATTCCTTCCACCGCCCGACGATATCCCCAGTCGAAGTCAACAGTGTCCCATCCGCACCATACACAGTGTGGACGGGGAGCTGCTTTCCCCTCCTGAGCCGCCGAACAGTTTGCCAGAATCTCTTTGAGGCCGATCGAGAGTCTTGTTCCATGGCCTCACCGAACTCCTCCCATACCCGGGTTTTTGCTTCAGCAACCACCCGAGCTGCACTCCGCTTGACCTGCTGGTACACCTCAGCTGCTTCGGGAGTCCCACAAGCCAACCAAGCTTGATAGGACTCCTTCTTCAGCTTAATGGCCCCCCTCACCACTGGTGTCCACCACGTGGTTCGGGGGTTGCCACCACGAGATGCACCGACCACCTTGCGGTCGCAGCTCTGGGCCGCCGCTTCAACAACAGAGGTGGAAAACATGGCCCATTCAGACTCCATGTCTCCAGACTCCCTCGGAATGTGGTTGAAGTTCTTCTGGAGGTGGGAGTTGAAGACCTCTCGGACAGGGGCCTCAGCCAGATGCTCCCAGCACACCCTCACTATACGTTTGGGTCTACCAGGTCTGAATGGCTTCCTCCCCTGCCATCGGATCCAACTCACCACCAGGTGGTGATCAGTTGACAGCTCTGCACCTCTCTTTACTCGAGTGTCCAAGACATACGGTCGCAGGTCTGATGATACGATAACAAAATCGATCATCGACCTGCGACCTAGGGTGTCCTGGTGCCAGGTGCACATATGGACACCCTTTTGCTTGAACATGGTGTTCGTTATGGACAGACTGTGGTTAGCACAGAAGTCCAATAACTGAACACCACTCAGGTTCAGATCGGGCAGGCCGTTCCTCCCAATCACCCCCCTCCAGGTTTCACTGTCGTTGCCCACGTGCGCATTGAAGTCCCCCATTAAGACAATGGAGTCTCCAAGAGGAGCACCCTCCAGCACTTCAGTCACAGACTCCAAAAAGGGTGGGTATTCTGAAACATCATTTGGTGCATAGGCACAAATGATGGTCAGGACCCGTTTCCCAACCCGAAGGCGCAGGGAAGCAACCCTTTCGTCCACCGGGGAAAACTCCAATATAGAGGCAGCAAGGTGGGGCGATACAAGAATACCCACCCCTGCTCGTCGCCTCTCGCCCGGGGCAACTCCAATTCAATTCAATTCAACTTTATTTATATAGCGCCATTTCACAACAACAGTCATCTCATAGCACTATCAACTGTAGGGGGAACCTTCACAGTTGCAGAAAAAACCCAGCAATCAGGCGATCCCCTGTGAGCAAGCACTTGGCGACGGTGGAGAGGAAAAACTCCCTTTTAACAGGAAGAAACCTCCAGCAGAACCAGGCTCAGGGAGGGGCAGTCATCTGCTGCGACTGGCTGGGGGGGTGAGGGGATAGAGAAGAAGAAAAGAACAGACATGTAGAGAGCAAACAGCATGATGGGGACTCAATCTATGGGAGAGAACAAACAAATGTTAATGACCAGCAAAAAAAATATTTTATTGAGAGTGAGGAAAGGAGTAGAGGCCCAATGCATTACTGGAGGTCCCCCGGCTGACTAAACCTATTAGCAGCATAACTAAGGGAGGGTTCAGAAACACAAGATCCCTCCCTAATTGTAGGCTATATCAAAAAGGTAGGTTTTAGTCCTATTCTTAAAAACAGAGATCGAGTCTGACTCCCGAATCCAGATTGGCAGCTGATTCCACAGGAGAGGAGCTTGATAACTGAAGGCTCTGCCTCCCATTATACTTTTGGAGATTATAGGTATTACAAGTAATCCTGCATTTTGGGAGCGTAGTGCTCTGTTAGGATAATACTCCAGAAAAGGCCAAGCTCCAGCCCCTCTCCAGGAGACTGGTTCCGGAACCGGAACTGTGTGTTGAGGTGAGGCCGACTATATCTAGCCGGTATCTCTCAACCTCGTACGCCAGCTCAGGCTCCTTCCCCACCAGAGAGGTGACATTCCACGTACCAAAAGCCAGTTTAGAAAGCCTGGGATCAGTCCGCCAAGGTCTCCGCCTTTGACCGCCACCTAATCCACATAGCACCGGACCCGCTTGATCCCTCCTGCAGGTGGTGAGCCCACTGGAGGGCGGACCCATGTAACTCCTTTGGGCTGAGCCCGGCCGGGTCCCATGGGTGGAAACCCGGCCACCAGACGCTAGCCTTCATGCCCCTCCCCCAGGCCTGGCTCCAAGGTGGGGCCCCGGTAACCCCATACCGGGCAGGGTACACTGAATCCTTGATATACAATTTATCATGAGAGTCTGTTGGATTGTTCTTAGTCTGGCCCTTCACCCAGGACTAGTTTATCTTGGGAGACCCTATCAGAGGCAAATTGCCCCGGACAACATAGCTCCTGGGATCACTGGGGCACGCAACCCCCCCCCCCCCCCCCCCCACCACCACCACCACCACCACCATGATAAGGTGACGATCCAGGAGGGGTAATATCTTCATGTAAAAAATCTTTACCACTGTTGACCACTAGGGGTTATGTCGCAGTTTGGTGACATGCACAGTTAGAGGGTTTTAAATTCATCTACTTTCACTACTGCCTCTCCTTCCATCTTCAACATTGCCCTTGCCTCCCTCTTATTCACTCTCATGTATGCTGCCTTGCTTCTACTGACTTTCATTCCTCTTCTCTCCAGAGCATATCAAATCAAATCAAAATCAAATCAAATCAAATCAAACTTTATTGTCATATTGCTGTACATACAACTGTAGTGCAGGCAAGATGAAACTGCGTTTCTCTCGGCATCCATGTAAGAAGCAGCATGATTAAGACACACTCCCACATAGCTCCACCACCCACCCCCACCCCCCCATCCATTCACACATCCCTGAGACATACTTGGGGAAAAAGAATAACTAACTATAATATACAAAATGTCCGTAGGTGCAGTAGTGTGTATGAGAGATTCCGGGCCAGCTGTTCAGCATCCTGACAGCTTGTGGGAGGAAGCTGTTGATCAGTCTGGTGGTTCTGCCTCTGATGCTCCGGAATCGTTTACCAGATGGAAGAAGTTCAAAGTGTTTATGCAGAGGGTGAGAACGGTCCTTGACAATGTTCAGTGCCCTGCTCCTACAACGGTCCTGAAAAAGTTCTTGGACAGAGGGGAGGGAGACTCCATTTACCCTCTCCGCCCCCTTGACTATCCTCTGCAGGGCTTTTTTGTCTGACATATTGCAGCTGGAGTACCATCTAGCAATGCAGTACGTCAGAACACTCTCCACCACACCTCTGTAGAAGGTCCTGAGGATGCAGATGGGGAGAGAGGCCTGTTTGAGTTTCCTCAAGAAGTGTAGTCTCTGCTGAGCCCGCTTCCTGATCTCCAAGGAATTCTTGCTCCAGGTCAGGTCCTGCGAGATCTGCACTCCGAGGAACTTGATGTTCTCTACTCTCTCCACTAAATGGCCGCCGATGCTGAGGGGGACGTGCTCAGGCTGTGACCGCCGGAAGTCGATAATCATCTCCTTCGTTTTGTCCACGTTGAGCACCAGATTGTTCTCCCTGTACATTGATTCCTCATCCCTCTGAATAAGTCCCACCACCGTGGTGTCATCTGCAAACTTAATAATCTGGTTCCCCTCGTGTTTGGATACACAGTCATGTGTTAGAAGTGTAAACAACAGTGGACTGAGTACACAGCCTTGAGGGGTTCCGGTACTCAGCGTGACAGTGTTGGAGATGTTGTTTCTAACCCGGACAGACTGGGGTCTCTCAGTCAGGAAATCCAGGATCCAGAGACATGTGTCAGTGTTCAGACCGAGAAGGAATAATTTCTCCATCAGTCTCTGGGGAATAATGGTGTTGAATGCTGAACTGAAATCAATGTACAGGAGTCTGGCGTAGGTGTCTTTCTGGTCCAGGTGGGTGATGACAGAGTGTAGGGTGGTGACTATAGCATCCTCCATGGAGCAGTTTGAACGATATGCAAACTGGAGTGGGTCGTGTGATGCAGGGAGGCAGGCTGTAATGTGTGGTTTGACAAGCCGTTCAAAACACTTCATCACAATTGGTGTCAGTGCAACAGGACGATAGTCATTCAGACAGGACACCACTGGTTTCTTTGCCACCGGTACAATGATAGAGGTCTTGAAGCATCTGGGAACGATGGCCTGACTCAGGGAGATGCTATAAATGTCAGTCAGGACATCCGCCAACTTGCTTGCGCAGTCTCGGAGCACACGTCCCGGAATGTTATCTAGACCTGCAGCTTTGCGTGGGTTGACTCTGGATAGGGTCCTCCGTGTGTCCGCTGTGTTGATGGTAAAAGCTGGTCCGACCGATGGTGGGGTGGGCCGGCCCTCCCTCTGATTGTTGAGTTTGATGCATCAAAACATGCAAAGAAGTCATTAAGCCTGTCTGGAAGTGAAGCGTCGTCATCATCGACCCCCTGGCTAGACTTAAAGCCCGTCAGTGTCCGAACTCCCTGCCACATCTGTTTGGTGTTCCTAGTGTCACAGAGGTGTTCCTGGATTTTCTCCGCATAGGCGCGCTTTGCCGCCTTAATTCCCTTTGAAAGCGCAGACCTGGCTGAGCAGAGGGCAATCCTGTCCTTCGCTCTGAAGGCTGCATCTCTGGCTGTAAGCAGCGAGCGCACCTCTGCAGTCATCCAGGGCTTATGATTACCCCGCATAGTGATGGTCTTCACTGTAGTGAAATCCACTTCGCGATGTAGCTGGTGACCGTATCAGCATACTCCTCCACATCTGTCTTGTCTTCCTGGGAGGCTGCTATTTTGAAGATCTTCCAGTCTGTGTGCTGAAAACAGTCTTGCAGTGCAGAGGTTGCCCTCTCTGGCAAAATCCTGATTTGTTTCACTGCTGGCCTGCTGCGCTTCAATAAAGGTTTGTAGGCAGGCACCAGCATCACGGACATGTGATCAGAACGGCCGAGATGGGGGCAGGGTGTTGCTTTATATGCATCTGTGTTTGTGTACACTAAGTCCAACATATTCTCTCCTCTGGTCTTAAAGTCTACACATTGTTTAAACTTGGGGAGCACAGTCTTTAAGCTGGTGTGGTTAAAATCCCCCGCAACCACCACAAAACTGTCCGGATGTGAAGTTTGGATTTCACTGATCGCATTGTGCAGTACCCCGATTGCCTTCTTAGCATTAGCTTTAGCGTTAGCGCTCGGCGCTATGTAAACACCAACTACAAACATGTTGCTGAATTCCCTCGGCAGATAAAATGGCCGACAATTAATAATAAGGAACTCCGCCAACGGAGCGCAGTGTTTAGACACTAACGTGGCATTAATGCACCAGTTCTTGTTAACATAGATGCATAACCCACCCCCTCAGCTCTTACCGGAGCTCGCCGTTTCCCTGTCGGCACGGAACATCGCCATATCTTCCAGTTGAATGGCCTCGTCAGGAATGTTGTCGTGGAGCCATGTCTCAGTGAAAACAAACACACAGCAGTCCCTCCACTCTCTCCAGGTTTCTCTCAGCAGACGCAGTTCGTCCACCTTGTTTTCAAGGGCGCAGATATTTTTTTTTTTTTTTGTTACTTATTTGTACCCGTAGGTAGATTTGGTTTGCAGTCTGGTGACAAGCCACCGGCTGCCGGTCACTGCGTGCACGAGCGCCCTAAACCTACATGTTTTTTTGGTAAGCGGGAGGAAACCGGAGAAATCCCGGAGTAAACCCACGCAACACAGGGAGAACATGCAAACTCCACACAGCTCACTGTTGGTCGGGGGCTGGGATCGAACCCACGATCTCATGATCCCCGCGATCCCCCGGCCGAGGGTAAACTGTGCTGCCGCAGTGCTAAACCACTGCGCCACCGTGCAGCCCGTTTGAGAGAAGAAGCGACGGTACCGCTGATCTGGAGGGGTTAGCCTTTAGCCTAGCATGGTTCCTGGCCCTTTTTCCTCGCTTTTGCTTGCGTTCACACCGTCTGCGCTTCCTCCTCTCCCGGGTAGCTTCCAGCGGGGACTCCGCTAAAATTCCATGCTGGCGTAGAATGTCCAAATCACAACCTATCAGAAAAAAAAAGGTTCAATTTTCTAGGGCACATAAAGATTAGACTGTGGAGCAATGGAAGAAGGTCATATGGTCTGATGAGTCGGAGTTTATACTGTTCTAGAGTGATGGGCACATCAGGGTAAGAAGAGAGGCGGATGAAGTGATGCACCCATCATGCCTTGTGCCTACCGTACAAGCCTGTGGAGGAAGTACAATGATCTGGGGTTGCTGCAGTTGGTCAGGTAGGTTAAGCATCATTATATGCCCAAAGAATGAGGTCAGCTGACTGCTTGAATATAGTGATTTACCACGTTATTCCATCAATGGTGATTCATGCCATAATCAAAGCTAAAGCCGGTCCAAAGAAATATTGTGTGACCTTTTTTTTGGGGGGGCGGGGGGCAGACAGTGTATCTGTTCCATGTCAGAGTGGGCTGAAAATGAATTTCAGTTTACACTGCCTTTTCTGATGTTTCTGATGGATTTTTTTGGGCCAAGCACAATCAGTATATTTCAAACCCTGGTAACAAGTGTCAAATCAATCGGAAGAAAACTGTAGGAGGAGCTGATTTCACAATGCAGTTACTGTCTATGAACTGAGGTGAAATAAGAGGTCATAAGTGAGGGGCTACAAGTCCTGAAAAATAATCTTATCAGAACCAAATTGTAATATGCATATCATCAGTGTACTTCAAATCCTGGTACCATCCATCCATCCATCCATCCATCCATCCATCTTCTACCGCTTTTCCAGAGGTCCGGGTCCTAGAGGCAGCAGTTCAAGCAGAAAAGCCCAGAATTCCCTTTCCCAAGCCACCTGCTCCAGCTATTCAGAAAGAATACCAAGGTGTTCCCAGACCAGCTGGGAGACATAGTCTCTCCAGCGAGTCCTTGGTCTGCCCTGGGATTTTCTCCCAGCAGGACATGCCCAAAGTACCTCAAGAGGGAGGCGTCCAGGATGCATCCTGATCAGATGCCCAAAACACCTAAACTGGCTCCTTTCAATGTGAAGGAGCAGCGGTTCTACTCTTAGTCTCTCCCGGATGACTGAGCTCCTCACCCTATCTCTAAGGGTGAGTACAGCAATCCTATGGAGAAAGCTCATTTCAGCAGCTTGTATCCGCGGTCTTATTTTTTCGGTCATTACCCAAAGCTCATGACTATAGGTGAGGGTAGGAACTTAGGTGGACAGGTAAATCACAGCTTTGCCTTAGACCTCAGCTCCCTCTTCACCATGACAAACCGTTAAAATGTCTGCATCACTGCAGAGGCTCCTCCAATCCCTCTGTCAATCTCTCACTCCATTCTCGCCTCACTCGTGAAAAAGACCCCAATATACTTAAACTCCTTCACTTGGGTCAGGAGCTTGTCCCCAAACCAGAGAGGATAATCCACTTTTTCCGCCTGAGGACCTAGGACTTGGACTAGGAGGTGCTGATTCTCATCCCAGCCACTTCACACTCAGCACCAAACCACCCCAGTAGGACCTGTAGGTGATTGCTGGATGAAACCAACAGGACAACATCATCAGCAAACATGAGAGATGAGATTATGTTGTCACCAAGTGAAACACCCTCTATTCCTTGGCTAGAAATCAATCAATTCATCCATCTTCTTCCGCTTAATCCTGCCCATAAAAATTATGAACAGGACTGGTGACAAAAGGGCAGCCCTGGCGGAGTTCAACTATCACTGGGAACGAGCCCGATCAAGTGTTGGCAATACGAACCAGACACAAACAATGGTCATATAGAGACCAGATAGCGCATAACAAGCCTGATTCCCCATACTCCCCAAGCACTCCGCTCAAAAAACCACAAAGGATGTGGTCAAATGCCTTCTCCAAGTCCCCAAAGCACATGTAAACTGGTTGGGCAAACTCCCACGAAAACTCGAGGATTCTGAAAGATGGTAAAGAGCTGGTCCCATGTGCCACGGTCAGGTCAAAATCCACATTGCTTCTCCTGAATCCGAGTTTTGACAAACGGCTGGACTCTCCTCTCCAGTACCTTTGCATAGACCTTCCCAGGGAGGCTGAGGAGTGTAATAACTCTAAAATTGGTGCACACCGTCCGGGCCCCCTTCTTGAAGAGAGGAACCACCACCCCGGTTTGCATGCGAAAGGCACTTACCCCAACCTCCACAGAATGTTGCAGAGGCATGTCAACCATGAAATCCCTAAAACATCCAGGGCCTTGAGATACTCAGGGCAAATCTCGTCCACCCCCAGGGCAATGCAAAAGAAGAGGTTTTTTTTAACCATTTTGGTGACCTCAGCTTATGTGATGGGCCAGTTGTCCCCCTTGTCCACAAGCCCTGCTTCCTCTGTAGAAGCCATGACAGTGAGATTGAGGAGACCCTTGAACTATTCCTTCCACCACCCGATGATATCCCCAGTCGAAGTCAGAAGTGCCTCATCCGCACGATGCACAATGTGGACAGGGAGCTGCTTCCCCCTCCTTAGTCGCCAGACAATTTGGAAGAATCCCTTTAAGGTCAACAAAAAGTCTTGTTCCATGGCCTCACTGAACTCCTCTCACATCAAATTTTAGCATCAGCAACATCTTAAGCTGCACTCCACTTGGCCTGTTGGTACACCTCAGCTTCTTCAGGAGTCCCACAATTCATCCAAGCTCGATAGGACTCCTTCTTTAGCTTGATGGCTTCCCTCACCACTGGTGTCCACCACTTGGTTTTGGGGTTGCCACCATGAGATGAACCAACAACCTTGAGGTCGCAGCTCTGGGCAGCTGCTTCAACAATCAAGGTGGAGAACATGGCCCATTTAGGATCCGTGTCTCCAGACTCCCTCGGAATGTGGTTGAAGTTCTTCGTGGAGGTGGGATTGTAAGATCTCCCAGACAGGGGCCTCAGCCAAACATCCCCAGCACACCCTCACTCTACGTTTGGGTCTACCAGGCCTGAATGGCATCCTCCCCTGCTAGCAGATCCAACTCACCACCAGGTGGTGATCAGTTGACAGCTCTGGACCTCTCTTTACCAAAGTGTCCAAGACATAAAGGTGATTTTGTTATTGATGCAATAACAAAATCGATCATCGACCTGCGACCTAGGGTGTCCTGGTGCCAGGTTCACATATGGACACCCTTATGCTTGAACATGGTGTTCATTATTGACAAACTGGGGTTAGCACAGAAGTCCAATATCTGAACATCACTCGGGTTCAGATCGGTAGGCCGTTCTTCCCAATCACACTGCTCCAGGTTTCACTGTTGTTGCTCACATGTGCATTGAAATCCCTCAAAAGGACTATGGAGTGTTCAAGCGGAGCACTCTGCAGCGTCACAGTCAGAGACTCCAAGAACGGCTTGTACTCTGAACCATCACATGGTGCATTGGCACAAATGGGGTCAGGACCTGTTTCCCAACCCGAAGGTGCAAGGAAACTAGCCTTTCATCCCTTAGGAAAACTCCAACATGGCAACAGCAAGGTGGGGGATACAAGAATGCCTAACCCTTTTTGTCGCATTTATCCCGGGACATCTCCAGAGTAGGCCAAGCCCCAGCATTTCTCCAGGAGACTGGTTCGGGAACCAGAGCTGTGTGTTGAGGTGAGGCTGACTATATCTCTTCGTTATCTCTAAACCTCATGCACCAGCAAAGGCTCCTTCCCCACCAGAGAGGTGGCATTCAATGTCCAAAAAGCAAGTTTAGGAAGCTTGGGATCACACCACCAAGGTCTCTTCCTTTGACCGCCACCAGATCCACATAGCACCGGACCCCAGTACTACCTCCTGTAGGTGGTGAGCCCACTGGAGGGAAGCCCTTCGGGCTGAGCCTGGCTGGGTTCCATGGCCAGAAACCCAGCCACCAGGAGCTAGCTATTGAGCCCCTTCCCCAGGCCTAGCTCCAGGGTTGGGCCCCGGTAACCACATACTGGGCTGGGAACACTGAATCCTTGCTCTTACGTTCATCATGGAAGTCTGTTGGATTGTTGCTAGTCTGACCCTTCACCCAGGACCAGTTTATCTTGGGTGACCTTGCCAGAGGCAAATTGCCCTGGACAACATAGCTCCTGGGATTATCAGGGCACGCAACCCCCCCACCACAATAAGGTGATTGTCAGTGAGGGGCTATTATTTTTATTAATATTAAAAATTGTACCAAAAAATATATGATGTAATTTGCAACTACAGCATCAGCCAGTTCACACTAATGAAGATGATGCACGAGTTTCTACAAGAGTTAAACACGTTTCTTACAGCAATCATTATTTAAATAACCAGAATTGGCATTCTTTAGTTTATATGATTTATTTTAGCAAATATTTATATCTGACTTAGAAGAGGGTTTTTTTTTTTTCCCCTATTCAATGTTCAATAAAATTAAAGACACTTATAAAGAAGCAAGAAAGAAAACAAGAAAAATAGTTCAGAATAGGTTCACGAGAGTTGTACTCTAGTTGTACTTGGATTCAAAACTGGGGGAGCGTCTCTTTGCTATGCCCTCGGTGATTAGTCCAAAGGATGGAGTCTGCCCCAGGCTGAATAAGCCCCAAGGGTCAATACCTTATTTCAGAAATATATTTTAAAAACGTTTGAAAAACATCACACTGCTTTACTTGGACTTGAGTCTACCTCATTGCTTCCTTAAGGCAACATTGCTAGCAAATAACTCACAATGCTCATCATCGGGACCACCACAATTGTCTTCAAAGCATCCAATCCTCCACATCAACAACTCTCATGTGGGCCACATACTGTAACTAAAAACTGCAACAACAAATTTTACAACCAAATAATCAACAAGACATTTATTATTGAAAAGTGTCGAGCTGCAGTAAAATTCAGTGGAACTGCAGTAAAATTCAGTTTAACAAGTGGTATTTTTTTCTAATCAGAAATCAGATCATCTAATCAGGTGTTGATTATGTTTTCTCATGAAGGGCAAGTGGCAACCATTTTAAGCATCATGTTTTAGCAGTCACATTTATATTTCCTCCATGCTTTACCAACACTGATTCTAATTTCCCTGCAGAAATACGAGAATAAAACTGTAATCTCTGAGAGTGGAGAAGAACTGATTTAAGTCACCCTCCAATGAAACTACTGAATATTTACTGTTCTTAAATATATCAATGCGATAATTAAATGTGCATTATAATGTTTGTACGTAGATCAACTGCAACTGCAAACACATATAAGTAACTATTAATATTTTCAGTATTTGAGTCAACCAGCAAGTCAAAGGCAGACATTGATAAATTTGCATCCTTCTCATTGATATAGCAAGTGATGGTTCATTTAATCAGTCCATTAGATGGCAATATAAATGACCCAAATAGAAGTGCATGCAAGACGAGCCTTTCATTCAAATACATCCTGTATGTATCCCTGCACACTCTGCCTGTTTATATAAACCTCTTTTAAAGTAAACACATTTATCTCACAGTCAAGTTACTTTATTTTAATTTCTTTTAAATCATCAAATAGTTCTGATTAAAAAACACTGTGCTGTCTCAAGCATAGTTGAAAAACTCCAACAGCACTTTTCGTACAACCCACAAATTGCAAGGTATGTTTAAAAAAAATGTAAAAAAAAAAAAAGTGTAAAAAATGAGCAAGTAAGGGACTAGAGCTGTATTATGGTTTAACTTTCATAGGAGATAGCTACCCTCAAAGCATGGAAAAAGCAAGATAAAAACAGGGACAAAACTGTGTAAACTGGGTAAAGAAGGAGAAGACTTTCCCCTGTACTTAGTATCAGCAGAAATATGTTTTGTTTTTGTTTTTTAAATGAAATGATAGCGTTCTTCTAAGTAACTTCTAATGTATTTTTTTGTGTGTGTGTGATTTTGTGACTCTTGTAAATTTGCAATTTTTTTTCCCCATGCAATTGCAGCTTTAATTCTCATACAGTCACGTGGAAAAAATAGTATAAGCATGTATAAGCATGTTTTTTGTTTTTTGTTTTGTTTTGTTTTTTAACATATTTGGACATATGGATATTTAACCCTTTAACTGCCATAGGTGCCATGTGGCGCCTGGGGAAATGCAAGGCAACTCAAGCCGCCCCCCCCCCAGTGGTCAAGAGTGGTAAACAATTTGTCAATAAAATAGTTCAGATTTCCAAGGCTATAACTTGAAAGTTACAAGAGATAATGGCTTACTGTCAATTAGATAAGATAAGATAAGATAAGCCTTTATTAGTCCCACAACGGGGAAATTCCAGGATTGCAACAGCACAGGGATAGCAACACTCAGAGCAACAATCAGAAGGCAAGAAAAAAAAAAAAAAAAAAAAAAAACAAGCAAGCAAGAGCAGCTAATATACATATGTACGTATTACTATAAAATATATATATATATATACACACACACACAGACACACAGTGCAGAGCATTGTAGCTGGATGGAATAAATATATGAATATATGAACACACAGTGCAGAGCATTGTAGCTAGATGGAATAAATATGTAAATATATAAACACCCACAGTACGGAGCATTGCAGCTAGGTGGAATAAATATGCAAGTATATAAACACACACAGTGCGGAGCAATGTAGCTAGATGGAATAATATGTAGATATATAAATATATAAACACACCCAGTGCTGAGCATTGTAGCTAGATGGAATAAATATGTAAATATATAAACACACACAGTGCAGAGCATTGTTGCTAGATGGAATGAAACAGCATAACCGTCTACTTAGTTATCCTACATGGTATGATTATGTGCCCATACATATTCCCACCCTCCATAGCGACCGGTAAGTTCCTAGTTGTATGCCGGAGGGGACCATTGTGTAAGTCTATTGCATCTTTTGCATTCAAAAAACTATTAGTTTGTTACGTCTTTTTGCTATCTCTGCGAGCAGCCCTGCTTAGGTTGTACAGTCTGACAGCCGTTGGTAGGAAGGACCTACGAAACCTCTCGGTTGTGCACCTGGGATGATGTAGTCTGCTGCTAAATGAGCTCCTCAGTGCATTCAGTATGTCCTGCATAGGGTGGAACTCGGACTCCAGCAGAGATGACAGTTTAGCCACCGTCCTTCTCTCTCCTATCTCCTCCATCGGATCAAGGCGTTGCCCCAGGACAGAGCTAGCTTTCTTAATCAGTTTGTTCAGTCTCTTCCTATCGGCTGCAGTAATGCCACTGCCCCAGCAGACCACTCCAAAAGTGATGGCTGATGCCACCACCGTGTCATAGAATGACTTCAGCAGCGCCCCTTGTGCACCAAAAGACCTGAGTCTCCTCAGCAGGAACAGCCTGCGCTGTCCCTTCTTGTAGAGTGCATCAGTATTGTGTGACCAGTCTAGTTTATTGTTCAGATGAATACCCAGGTACTTATAGGATGTCACCATCTCGATGTCTGTTCCCTGTATATTTACTGGTACTGTGAGGGGCTGCCCATGCCTGCGGCAGTCCACCACCAGCTCCTTAGTTTTCCTTGCGTTGATCTGGAGGCAGTTCCGATGGCACCAGTCCACGAAGTCCTGGATAAGCCCTCTGTACTCAGCTTCATCTCCATTGGAGATGAGGCCAACGATCGCAGAGTCATCAGAGAACTTCTGTAGATGGCAGTGTGTTGTGTTGTGTGAGAAGTCCGCAGTATAAAGAGTGAACAGGAAGGGAGCCAGCACCGTTCCCTGGGGGGCCCCCGTGCTACTGATGATCGTGTCGGACACACAGTCCTGGGTTCTCACAAACTGAGGCCGGTTCGTGAGGTAGTCCAGGATCCATGATGACAGGTGCTGGTCCACCCCTGCGCGCAGCAGCTTGTCCTTCAGGATCATCGGTTGAATGGTGTTGAAAGCACTGGAGAAGTCAAAGAACATGATCCTCACCATATTCCCGGGCTTCTCCAGGTGGGACAGAGAACGGTGAAGGAGGAAGATCACCGCATCCTCCACCCCAATGCCATGCTGGTAGGCGAACTGGAGTGGATCCATCGCTGGTTCCACCAGGGGGCGGAGGTGAGCAAGGAGCAGTCTCTCCAGGGTCTTCATCAAGTGGGACGTCAAGGCCACCGGTCTGTAGCTGTTCAGGTCTTTGGGGTGAAAGATGTAGAAAGATGTAGAATATCATCCAAAGTTTCAGATAGGAATAAATTTACGCATCTAATTTGCATAATGTCACGGCAGCTATATAAATTACATAACTCAGTCAATAAGTTTGACACATACAGTTGTGCTGTGCCACTGGGGGTGCAGGACTTGTCCATTTAATCTGGGCAGTTAAAGGGTATTAGTCTATAAAATACTGGGAGATCCATGTAATACAACTAAGCAATTAAAAATGAATTAAAGACTTTTTTCAAATTCTCTGTAAAATAAAATTCTTAACAAATAGTGAGGAATAAATTAGGATACCCTCCATCTTTTTTAGGACACAACCACATTCATTCTCACTTAAAATGGCTAAAATAAATGTTAAAAAATGCAAATAAAAAAACAAAAACAAGGTTAAACATAGATATGTGAACATTTCTTAATAATGAACAGAATATTAATGAGGTATCCTATTTTTTTTTTTTTTCACATGACTGTACATTGGTGACTTTTTCTCATAAATTTTTGACTTTTTTCTTATAAACTTGCAATTTTTTTTATACATTTGGTACTTTTTTCATTGTCATTTGCCAGTTTTTGCTCATAAATTTGTGAGGTTTTGTAAACTTTTTTCATGTAAATTTTAAACATTCATATGGATGCTGCCTAATTTTTGTAATTCTTTGTAATGGTTTACATTATTTTTTGGAATGGTCCAAGTTTATTTTAAAATATTTTTGTAGCAATGGAGGAGTTTTTTTTTTTATATTTGAAAAGGTTTGAACTATTCCCCATTGCAAAGGTTGATGCCTGAAGCAAACACAATTGAAACAAACAAACAACAAAAACCAAAACAACAAAACAAAACATACAGTAGTTTCCCCCTTACTTTTTACTCTGGAAAAAAAAAAATGTTCTCTTAATTGTCCGACCAACAATGGCAGGAAATTTCCAACCATTGTTCACTACAATGAAAATCACAAAATGACAGCAATGCCATACACAATAATGGACCACAATCAATGGAAGCTTGAGAAGCCAGTGAGTGATGAAATCACAGCTTGATGCAGTACATTCAGAATTGCCCGTGCTCTGGGCTACAAAAAGCACAGATTTGAGTTAAAACCTCTTTCTTTATGTCTCATTTAGATGCTTTCTAATATTCAACAAATAAATGAGCCATCCTTTGATACAATAGGGGCAGAAATGGAAATTTGATAATGACTGGTTATGACTTGATGGTGTGTTCAAATAATAAAAAAAATACTATAGTGTAAAGGAAAATTCATGATACAGTATTTATTTAATGATATTACTGATTCATGGTAAAAAGTTTTTTTTGTTTGTTTGTTTTTTAACCATTACACATAGACACACCCACATGGCAGCTGATCTGTTCTGTGATTATATGTGAATCACATATCAATGAAGAGCAGTAGGTCCTTTTGGAGACAGCAGACAAACAACAATCAAAAAGAAACACTGCTTAGGTAATTCAGGATTTATTTTATTTATTTATTTATTTTTTTAAGTTTGCACTCATTGCAGACTTTCTAAATGTTCTTTATTGTAATTCATATTTATTTGTTTTATTTTGTTTGGGTTAATGAGAAGCTTATCCAGTTTATATTCTTATTTCTGTTTAACTCTCCATTTCTAAAAAATTCACCATAGTTTAATTTAATTCCTTTGAGAGCTCTAAATGAGAATCCTTTTAAAAACTGCATTGTGTGTTTGCTTGTGTTACAGTATCTTTGTCTAATATTTGAATTTGTGTGATGATCTGAAACATTTAAGTTTGACAAACATACAAAAAAATGAGAAACCAGGAAGGGGGCAAACACTTTTTCACACCACTGTAAATCTAATAGATAATACATTTACAGAAGTTGCCCTAACCAGTGGTTTCATAAGTTTCATAATCCTACCTTTAATCATCAAGTCAGAGTCCAAATTGTGTGCAACAGAAATATTTCAGAGTAAAATATACTCATCAAACACCATCTTTTTCTTTAATTTTTTTTTTTTTTTTTTTTTTTGTGAATGTGACATTTTAATCCCCTATAGCGTCATATGACTATATAATGTTACAGCTAAACAAGCCACACAAGACTTGATAAGGACCTAAAGTACCTGCTTATTCAAAACAAATTGTCAGAATCTGGGCATGGTCAGGGGACCATGCTCAATCTGTAAGTTTATTTTTCTTATTCTCTGTGTTTTCTCGACCTCAGCTCAGTTTGGTTATTGTGTTTATTTACACAATTGTGTACCTATTGGTGTTATTTTGAATTTACTATTCATTTCTGTTTGCAATGATTATCTTTAGTTCTGCCTAGGTTTAGTTTAGCTTTTCATAGTCATGTTTATTAGTATTAGTATTATCATGGTAAGGGTTATGTTTGGTTCATTTGTGCCTGTCTGTTATAAAGTCTTGAATCACAGTATGTCCTCGCTTTAACTTCACATTTCAACTTTCTTTATTAATGTTTCGCTATTTTTGGTTTTGTTTGGATTTTATTATCATGGTCATGTGTTTGCTTGGTGTTGTTGTTGATGATTTTTATTTTCATGATTATGTCGTCATGTTTACTCCCGTCATGATCTGGGTTTGGGCTTTTGTTTTGACAAAGCCTTTTGTTTATTTCCGGTTTTGCGTTGTGAGTTTTTACTTTGTTAATTAAGCCCCTTTTCCACTAGTACCCAGTCAGCCCTAATCTACTCTTCTCTACCCGGTTGGTAGAGTTTTCCATTTGTACCTAGTACCTGGTACCAGGTATTTTTTTTGTACCTATTCCAGGGTAGGTACTAACCACGCTGAGTAGGGCAGAAAATGTGACATCAACAGACTGCAGACAACTTGGTCAGGGCGAAACATCATGAACGTGCCTGTCTTCTGCAGAATCTCCAAACTGCCCTTTGCAAAAGTTCACGGAGTAAACATGGTCAACGAATAAACACAATATTAACAGAGATGGCTTCACAGGTTTCCTGGAAATCTACACCGTAGTCCAACAAAGAGGTGTAGAGTTTTCTGTGCTTGGTGGCAGATAGCATCCAGAGTGACATGGAGCGACCCCTCAACGAAACAGATGGCAGCCCAGGATAGAACCGGATTACGGAGAAGCTGAAGATGAAAGTGAGAGAACCATCGATGGTGAGTGATTTGTGATATTGTGCATCTTTTCATTTATTTATCCTGTTGGTGGTAAGCTCACTTTTTTGAGCAATACAACGCTGTCCTATGCGGGCTAACAAGTGTTAGCAGGGAGCGCTAGCTAGCTAGTAGCCAACTCTGCTGATTCGCGCTTGCTTTGACTGAAGTATTTGCTTGTGAGAGCAAAATGATGAAATATGTTAATCCTGGTTAAAGTCCTGGTTTGTGTACATGTTGCACTTTGGTGCTGTGCATTAAGTTGTGTGTATTTTCTTTCTAGAATTTGTTTCCACATGCCAGGAGTCCGCCTCCTTCAGCATGTTGTTGATATGGATACAGGTCAAGAGGCCCCAAGGCTCCAAAATCTCAACATGTTCAAGTGCATTTTTAAATCAGTGATTTATAAAGTGATTTATAAGGGGATTCATATAATTTTCTAAAGCCTCATAATAGACCCACATACCTATTATGTGGATTTTCCAAAAAAAAAGTGTTGGAACAGTGTTGTCGTGCTGTTTCTGTTCCACCATAAATCCCTGGATTGAAAATGTACTTGTACATGTACAGAGTGAATCCTGGGGTGGTCACTTGTCAGGGAAACAAAGCATTTTTGTCACATCCTACCACTGACTTTCACAAGTGTATTTCCCTAATACAGGTACCTCTCAAAATTAGAATATCATGAAAAAGTTCAATATTTTTAGTCATTCATTTCATAAAGTGAAACCCATATATTATATAGATTCATTACACAGACAGTGATATAATTCAAGTGTTTATTTATTTTAATTTTGATGACTATGGCTTAAAGCCCATGAAAACCCCAAATTCAGTTTCTTAAAAAAATTGAATATTACATAAAATTAATTTTGAAAAATAGTTTTTAAATAGAAATGTTGGCCATTGAAATGTTGGTTAAAAACTATTTTTTAAAATTAATTTTATGTAATATTCTAATTGTTTGAGAAATTAAATTTGGGGTTTTCATGGGCTATAAGCCATAATCATCAAAATTAAAATTAAAATAAACACTTGGAATATATCACTGTCTGTGTAATGAATCTGTATATGGGTTTCACTTTCTGAAATGAGTGACAAAAAAAATATTGGACTTTTTATGATATTCTAATTTTTTGAGATGTACCTGTATATGTTTTGAACTTGCTTTAAATAACCACCATCCATTTCTGTATTTCATCCAGGCAAGAGGAAATTAATAGCAGCCACCCCACAGTGGACCTTGCCACTGTGGAAAGTACTGAAAACCTTTGCTTTATTAGTTAAAGTATAGATAAAGTGCCAAAACTAAAGTAGCACAATTTCCACTTAATATGGAAGGGACTGGACTGATATTTATTTGATTGTGTGAATATTAATTACAGAATAATTGAAAATGAATGCCACATCAACTGTAAAATAGACCGCTTGTTTATGTATTTTTTTGTCAGATCACTTGTAAATGGTAAATGACATTCACTTATATAACGCTTTAAGTCTCATCTCTTGATGACCAAAGTGCTTTACAGATCCTGCTATCCACCCATTCACACACACATTCACACACGGATGGAGGCATCTTTGGTCACTTGTGTGATCCTTTGTGAGTTATATTCATAACTGTATGTTGCACTTTGAGAAATGGGAGTTGTTCAGTCGCCAATATAATTTAGTTTATCCATCCATCCATCCATCAATCTTCTTCTGCTTAATCCTTTTCGGGTCGAGTGGGGGCTGGAGCCTATCCCAGCATCTTTGGGCGAGAGGCAGGGTACACTCTGGACAGATCGCCAGTCCATCACAGGGCAAACACAGAGAGACAGACAACCATTCACTCTCACAGTCATACTTAAGGACAATTTAGAATAATATAGTAATAATAATTTAGTTTATATGTGTAGTTTATAGTCCATCATCAATAAACACATGCAGTATTATAATAACAGGAAACATTACAAATATGAGACCCATTGTAGTAGCATCCTTTTATATTTTAGCAATACAAGTACAAAACACCACCCACACTTGAAACCAGGCCAAGAAGAGACACAGCGGTGACAGAGCAGTGGCTAAACCTTTATTCATAAAAATACCACATTTTGACTGAGCGTCTCCATACTCAGTGATGCACACCGTCAGTTAAAGTATTAGATTCCATTCAAGACAATGTATTAATTAATTCTGATTGCTGAGGCCACAGTAAAAATAAATTAATTTAAACGTACCCCAGCCCTTGTAAAATCTTCTTCACTGAAGCCCAGCCACATGAAAATTGTGGTTAAATACAACAATGAAGCACTTTTTTGTCAAATTCCACTACTGGCTTTTAGCAACAAGTGTATTTCCCAAATATGTTTTAAACTTGCTTTAATTATCCACCACCCATTTCTGTCTTTCGTCTAGGCAAGAAGAAAATGATCCACCCAAACCAGACCGTGCGTCACTATTTACAGAGATGCAGGCTGAAGATCTGCTGAACCAGGACCAGTGTGAGCAGCATATCCAGTTGCTTCTCAATGAGACAGCGTGGCCGGCATCTGTGACCCATTATATATATATTTTTTTTTTTTTAAGTTTGAATTTTGCACATTCTGAATAATCTGGAATGTGCTGCTGATTGTAATAAACAATTTAGTGACTTATGTGTTTGTGTCATGATTTTCTATTTTGTCTGTTAAGACACCGGTGGGAAAAGAATCAACAGTACAAACCGTTTAAAGTATCAATGACTTTAAAAATGGCTCATTTAAAAAAAAAAAAATAACCAAAACAATTATTTTATTAACCGAAGGCTGTATTGTTGGATGTGCCACTGCAGAAGACACTGCACACTTTACGTCTCTGCTTCGTCGTTCTCCGTAGGATTCTCCTCTACTTTGTCATTCTCCAAGAACTCTTCTCTTCTCTGTTGTTATCCCGGGAGTTCCTACTCCCCAACGCCAAGTAAGCCTCCCTCATCATAATCACTGCTCTACGCTTTGCTCTCCTGTGCACAGGTGGAAATCCGTGGCAGCGGATCAAGCACTCCCTGCACTTCATCAAACCCTCCTTCCATTCCCTCTGCAACTGGGCCTGAAGACACTGTCTCCCTGGCCGGAGCCTTCGGGGCCAAGCCTGAGCTGTTCTCCAACTCACCAACAGTAAGACTAATATTACAGCACTATCCCTGCAGAGTGTTATCACTAATTCCCCTGTCTCTGCTCTTCCATAGGGTTGCCAGGCTGTACGGTGCTCTGCTAGCCCCGGCTGCTACATTCATACATACATGCACACACTCTTCCATACACAACACAATAAAGATAATTGAGTTTATTTCTGAGTCTGTGTCTGCTTCCTGGGTCTCGAATCATGTCATTTTATGGTTCATAATTCTGTTGACAGACTTACACCAAACCAAAAGTGATTTCTCAAACTGCTGGATTGTTCTTAGACAGCTTTTCCAATCTTTTTGTATTTAGTTTATGTCACTTGATGGTAACCTTCATACATAAAAGTGGAGACAGACCAGCAAAACATATATTGTTATAAACTCCTCTTGTAAAAACTTTTAATGCTTTAGTAGTAGTAGTGAAGTTAGATGAGTTTAAATACCTTGGGTCCACCATCCAATGCAATGGACAGTGCACAAGAGAGGTGAAGAAGAGAGGACATGCAGGCTGGAGCGGATGGAGATGAGTGGCAGGATGATTTGTGACAACAGGACAGCAGCTGGAGTAAAAGGGAAGAGTTAGAACATGGTTGTAAGACAGCTATGTGTGTGGTTTGGAGACAGTGGCACTGACAAAAAGACAGGAGGCAGCACTGGAAACTTAAATAGTGCCTGGATTTTCCTAAACTTGAAAACTTGAGATACTATCACTACCATTTTATTTCATGACTACTACTGGGTGATCACCGTGTCTAAGACTGTAATTTTGTTTTTTTTTCAAAATAAAAACCCCGTACTATTGGATTAAGCTGTGCTTTCTGGTAACATTTCTTGACACATAAGTCTCTAATTTTCTGTGATATCAACTTAAACCTGTTGCTTCAAATATTTAATACTGATCCTTAACAGGAAGTCATATTGATATTTAAATAGAATAGAATAGAAAAGGCTTTATTGCCATTATGTAGTTTTACAGCACAAAATAAAAGCTCCAAAATAAAGCAAAGGTAACAGAGTGCCTGCGCTCTTCCCAAAATTGAAAATCAAAGATACTGTCATTAGCATATCACTTTACCATTAGAAATGTATCATCACAAGTGCTTATCATATAATGGTTTTTCAAAATAAAAAACAAAATATAATTGAATCAGCCTATTTATAACTTCAATGTTCTGTGACTTATAAATCTATTTTTTATTTGATAGCATCATTACATCTTAACTGGAAGAAACTGAACTCATTCTCAACACGATGTTACAGTGACTTTAAAAATAAAAGCCCCCCCCCCCCAAAAAAAAAATATACAGTGAAGATTGTTGTGTTGTGCCAAGTTATTAATGCACCAATAACAAAGAGCTATCTAGACTTTTCTGATATGAATAATTTAGTTTTTACATTAGGTCCTCACATCTACAGGCCACAAACACCGGGATGGTTGGGTAGGGTGAGGGAGTGAGGTTAGCGGCACAGTCTCAAAATTTCTGCTTAGAATTTCTACCTCATCACTGCTCAAATCTAATGACTGCTTCCCATTCCGGGGTTTCCTCAGAGATATGATAGATCTGTCAGATATGTCAGTCAACTACTCGTCCAGCTCTAGTTATAGTTGTTCCACACTGAAGGCATCCATGGACATTGGCTCCCCTGCATTGAGGGCTGTCTTCATTCTCCTTTTGTCTTTCCTCATCCTCCGCCACAGTTACCAACAATGGAGGCAACGGCGCTCCATTAAAACGGCCAGCCACTCTGACATCTTCACCTACAACATGGCAGTGGTGGAGCTGATGTGGGCCTTGCCATTTAAATTATACTTCTTGTAATCACTCGATAACAAGAAGAGTACGAGCCTTTGTTGATTTTATCAGTTTCTTTGGAGGGAGTTTCTTTCACCTGCTTACCTGTGTAGAGCGCTACCTGGCAGTCGTTCACTCAGTCACCTACAGGGGCCTCAGAAACACCCATGGGGTGAGAATCAGGAACATCAGCGTTGGCTGTGCTTGGCTGCTGGGGCTTGAACTGAAGGTTGTGTGCACTGCAGTTAAATTTGGGAACGTTTCCATACCATTATTGTGCGTTCTGGTTTTGTTTATAATATCAATAACATTTTTCAGCCTCTCCGTTCTCTGCGCTCTGATTTGATCACAGCCGGGTGAGCGAAATGGAGCAAAAGTGCAGCTCGACCAAACAAAGCTGAGAGTCTTCTACTCCACAACAGCAATATCATGTGTGCTGTGGCTGTGGCTCATTGGGCTACTCTTTCAAACCACCATGGAAACATTAGCTCCACAGGGTGGTATTTTGCATTGTGAGGTACACATGACTGGAACTTATTTAAGCCTGCCCCTTAATTTTGTGTTACCACTGCTGTATCTCCACAGGGCAGGAAAATTCTCATGCTGCTGTTGAATCAATGAGGAAAATACAGGCACGTAACATACTTTACTACTAATTTTGAAAGTAAAGGATTTATTTCAATACAGCCTCATAAAAAAAATAACACACATTAGGAAAGAGGGTTTACCATGAACCTGTTTAAATAATTTGGTTTATCTTTCCCCATCAAAATTTAAATAATAGGGGTAAGTTTAGACTAGGCTGTATAGCACCCCCCACAGGCAAGACTTCGCCCCTAAAATAAATTAAGGTTTCCTTAGGGTGCGTCCAAATTCACCCCTTTTCCCTACCCTTCCGATTTATGCATTCACAGTGAATAATTTCATTTAAATTCTGCTGAGGCAGTAAATATAATTTTACATGTTTTTTAGCTGTAAAAACTGTTTTACTTTTTTAACTTCTTGAACTGTTTATATACTGCCTTTGGCCTATTTTATTATGTATTATCATGCTGAGTGCTTCTATCCCTTTGCTGCTGTGTAGTGGTATCAGCAGAGAACAAAGTAGATAATCCACTTACCCCAGTGTTCTTTGGTCATCTGTTCCAGGATCCCCGTTCCGAAAAACCAGCCCCCCCTTCCCGTTTGTTCATTTATAACAAGGAGGTGTCCACCTACCTTTTTGAATAAAAACTACTCTTTCCTCCATATTTTCAATTCAATTCAACTTTATTTATATAGCGCCATTTCACAACAACAGTCATCTCATAGCACTATCAACTGTAGGGGGACCCCCACAGTTGCAGAAAGACCCCAGCAATCAGACGATCCCCTGTGAGCAAGCACTTGGCGACGGTGGAGAGGAAAAACTCCCTTTTAACAGGAAGAAACCTCCAGCAGAACCAGGCTCAGGGAGGGGCAGTCATCTGCTGCGACTGGCTGGGGGGTGAGGGGATAGAGAAGAAGAAAAGAACAGACATGTAGAGAGCAAACAGCACGATGGGGACTCAATCTATGGGAGAGAACAAACAAATGTTAATGACCAGCAAAAAAAAAAAAAAAAATATTTCATAGAGAGTGAGGAAAGGAGTGAGGCCCAGTGCATTACTGGAGGTCCCCCGGCTGACTAAACCTATTAGCAGCATAACTAAGGGAGGGTTCAGAAACACATGATCCCTCCCTAATTGTAGGCTATATCAAAAAGGTAGGTTTTAGCCCTATTCTTAAAAACAGAGATCGAGTCTGACTCCCGAATCCAGATTGGCAGCTGATTCCACAGGAGAGGAGCTTGATAACTGAAGGCTCTGCCTCCCATTGTACTTTTGGAGATTCTAGGTATTACAAGTAATCCTGCATTTTGGGAGCGTAGTGCTCTGTTAGGATGATACGGTAGTATCAGATCTTTTAAATAAAAAGGAGCCTGATTGTTTAGAGCTTTGTAAGTAAGAAGAAGGATTTTAAACTTAATTCTAAACTCTATGGGAAGCCAATGAAGGGAGGCCAGAACCGGAGAGATGTGATCTCTCTTTCTAGTACCTGTTAAAACTCTTGCTGCAGCATTTTGGATCAGCTGAAGACTTTTTAAAGATGTTTTAGGACAGCCTGATAATAAAGAATTACAATAATCTAATCTCGAGCTAACAAAAGCGTGGATCAGCTTCTCAGCATCACTCTGAGACAAGATGCTCCTAATCTTGGCAATATTATGCAAATGATAGAAGGCAGTCTTAGAAACAAATTTAATATGTGAATTGAAGGACAAATCCTGATCAAAAATAACTCCAAGGTTCCTCACAGAGCTATTAAGAGAAAGAGTAACTGCATCCAAACTGAAAGTTTGATTTGGAAAGGAATTTCTAAGGTTTTTTGGACCAACAAGAATGACTTCAGTCTTATCTGAATTTAATAGCAGGAAATTACAAGTCATCCAAGCTTTGATTTCCTTAAGACAGGCTTCTAACTTGGCTAATTGATTAGTATCATCTGGCTTCATTGACAGGTATAATTGTGTGTCATCTGCATAACAATGAAAATGTATACAGTGCTTTCTAATAATGTTGCCTAACGGAAGCATATATAAACTAAAAAGAGTAGGGCCTAGCACAGATCCCTGTGGAACTCCATGACTAAGCTTTGAGCTGAAAGAAAACTCATCATTTACATGAACAAACTGGAACCTATCAGATAAATAAGATCTAAACCACTGCAACGAAGTTCCATTAAGTCCAACATAGTGTTCTAATCTATCAAGTAGAATATTATGATCGATAGTATCAAAAGCTGCACTAAGGTCTAAAAGGACAAGTACAGAAACTAGTCCATTATCAGATGCAATGAGGAGGTCGTTAGTGACCTTCGTTAAGGCTGTTTCAGTACTATGATGGATTCTAAACCCAGATTGAAACTCTTCAAGTAAACCATTTCCCTGCAGGTGGTCAAATAATTGCGTAGCAACAACTCTTTCTAAGATTTTTGAAATGAAAGGGAGATTAGAGATTGGTCTATAGTTAACTAAAGCTCCTGGATCTAGCGTTGGCTTTTTGAGTAAGGGTTTAATTACAGCCGTTTTAAAAGCCTGCGGTACATGGCCTAAAGTTAATGAAGAATTGATTATATGAAGAATAAAGCTACCAATAAGTGGGAAGTCTTCTTTAAATAACCTAGTAGGAATAGGGTCTAAAAGACAAGTTGAAGGTTTGGATGAGGAAACTATTTTGTCTAACTCACAAAGGTCGATTGGAGTAAACTCATCAAGACAGACATCAATAGAAGGAGTTGTAGTAGTTACAGTATTTAAGTTAACTGTGGGAAGAATCTGATTGATTTTATCTCTGATGGATGAAATTTTATTATTGAAAAAGTTCATAAAGTCCTGACTAGTAAGCTCTAAGGGGATGCTAGGATTGATAGAGTCCTGACTCTTTGTCAACCTGGCTACAGTACTGAAAAGAAACCTGGGATATTTCAAGATAACCCACGCTTGTCAGTCAGTGTCAACCTATCAAGGACGATAAAGGTGCCAAAACTTCTTTTGAACTTTTATCTTGAGATCATAAAACCTACCCCAAGCCTCTGTGAATTTTCATACCAGAGATAGTGAATAAAAGACCCAAATCTGACGTTTTTATTACTGTGATTTTGATCACATTACTTCTTTCAACTGGTGTGCCTACATTGTAAAAACTGTTTCCTAATTCTAACTCAAAAAAGCAAGCATTTTCCAAGCAATTTTTGGTAGTTCAGTGAACTAACTGCTATTTTAAGTTAAGAAAAACTTCAAAATATGCATTTCACTGTATGCTTAAAAATTAAGTAGCCTCAAAGCAAAAATGCCTAAGCAATTGATTAAAACCAAATTAAAAAAGCTAACATATTTAATCTATTTCACCAACTTAAAATAAGTTCAATTTAAATGATGAATTAAGAATTTGATTCAAATATGAACTTAATTTTATTAAGCTTTACCAATACTAATTTTCTGTGTTTTAAGTTTAAAATGCTTCAAAAGATTACTTAACATTATCATAAATACTCAAATAAATGAGAGGGAGATCCTTTTCCAACCTTTATTAAATCATTACCCTTTTAAAACAATTGGCAATGACCAGATTACTAGTGAAGTACATCTGTATTGAGCGCATAACATATGACCTCAGCTTAAAGTGCTGTTGAGCAGAACACCTTCACAGTTCACATTTCTCCACTGTGGACAGAATATCATGTTTAATTGAACATTAACAGCGATTACAGTTTTTACATAAACTTGTGAAATGTGGCTTAGTAAAACCTAATGACCCTGTTTACATGGTCACGAGAAAACCGATTATATAATCAGCTTTCTGGAGTTACCTGATCATTCAAACTGTCATGGAAAAAGACTAATCCAAATATCTTTATCAGTTAAAGACCATTATTGGTTTATGAGAAAATGTATTAACAAACCTAGTTTATTAGTCCAATAAACCATTTACTCAGTGCATGGAAACACCATAAGCAGTTTATTACCTTTATCAGTTTAGTCCAGTAATCGGTTTACCCATGACCACGTAAACAGGTAATGTTCAAAATTGGCAATTTTTTCGTTAATTTCACAAGAGCATATGGCCTCAGCTATAAAATGTAGCTTAGCAAAACATCTTGACATTAGTGTCTTTTAATGTCTATACACTGAAACATCTTGACTATAACAATTCAGAGCAGAACTTTTGAACTCAGCTTTAAAATGCAGCTTAGCTGCAGTATATTTTAGTGTTTATAAAAACTAAAAGTTTAATTTACAAAGCATTAATTCTTACCTGCAGTTAAGTATAAACCATTCATAGAACAACCCTAAAATCCTAAAGAATTAACATTCTTGAACAGAAGCAAAACAGACAGTGACCCTGTTTACATTGTCATGAGTAAACCGATTTTAATCAGCTTTCTGGAGTTCCCTGATTATTCAAACGATCATGTAAACAGAGAAATCCAATTATCTTTATCAGTTAAAGGCCAGGGCGGCACGGTGGAGCAGTGGTTAGCACTGCGGCAGCACAGCAACTCACCCTTGGCCGGGGGATCCTGGGTTCGATCCCAGCCCCCGACCAACAGTGATCTGTGTGGAGTTTGCATGTTCTCCCCGTGTCTGTGTGGGTTTACTCCGGGATTTCTCCGGTTTCCTCCCACATGCCAAAAACATGCAAGTTAGGTTAATTGGCATCAAAAACTGGGGATTCTAAATTGTCCTTAGGTATGACTGTGAGAGTGAATGGTTGTCTGTCTCTCTGTGTTGGCCCTGCGATGGATTGCCGATCTGTCCAGGGTGTACCTAGCCTCTCGCCCAAAGATGCTGGGATAGGCTTCAGCCCCCCCGCGACCCGAAAAGGATTAAGCGGAAGAAGCAGAATGAATGAATGAGATAAAGGCCATTATTGGTTTATGAGAAAACAAATTAACACACCTTGTTTATTTGCCCAATAAACTGTTGACTCGGTGCATGTAAATATCATAAGCCATTTATTATCTTTATCGGTTTACTCCAGTTTACTTGTGACCATGTAAACAGGTGATAACTGCAAATCCAGCAGGCATGCTGACTAGGCTGGAAGCTTGTTTTTCAGAGACATGAACAGGGCACTTGGTTTTGGTTGCAGTGTGTTCAGCCCAACAAAAAGTCTCTGAAACACTTCAAAAGTTTTGCTAAGTTTTGGAGGGTACTGCAGATTAAGGGCATATGAATGAATGAATGAATGAATGAATGAATGAATCTTTATTTCGGATAGATTAAAAGTACAGATTAAAAGAAACTGAATAATATAACAAAGGGGGAAAGAAAATCCAACAAGGTCAAATTAGACAATAACTCCTCTGATTATAAAGTTCAACTTAAGTTATCCGAAATGGGTGATGGCTGAAGCCGCAGCTTATATTGCCCACCCATATTCCATCCAAGAATCCAAAAGAAAACAAAACAAGAGCGATTACAATTCAGAGCAAAGCTAAGACAAAATGTGACAAAAAACTAAGCTACAACACAACGCAGACTGGATATGACAATCCTTATGTGATTTTACATGTCATCTTGTATATATGTTTGGAGTATTTCTTCCTTTAGTTTTTGTTTAAATTGTCCAAGCATTGTACATGATTTTAATTCAGGTCCAAAATCGTTCCACAATCTGACTCCTTGCACTGAAACACAATGTTGCTTGGTGGTAGTTCTCACTGAAGGTTTTTGAAATATACATGTTCCTCTGAAATGATATTGTTTCTCCCTTATTTAGAACAACTTTTGGATATTTGCGGGCAGTGATAGATTCTTCACTTTAAACATTATTACTGCAGTTTTAAAGTCAACCAGATCTTTCAACTTGAGAGCTTTTAATTTAAGAAAAAGTGGGTTTGTTGGTTCCCTGTAAGCAGCTTAGTTTATTTTTCTAATAGCTCTCTTCTGAAGCATAAAGACTGGATATATGTTTGTTTTATATGTATTTCCCCATACTTCAGTACAATATGTCATGTATGGGAGTATTAATGAATGATACAAGGTATATAGTGTGGGTTGATTCAGCAAATATTTCACTCTGTGTAGTATTGCAATTGATTTGGATATTTTACCTTTAATATAATTAATATGTGACTTCCAACACAGTTTATTATCAATTATTACTCCAAGAAATTTAGTTCCGGACACCATTTCAATCTCTACACCATTTACACTGAGTTTAGATACTAAGTTGTTGTGATGGTTGTTAAAAACTATAAATTTTGTCTTACTTAAATTGAGCATTAATTTGTTTGAATCAAAAAAAAAGTTTAAGCTTTCCTAATTCCTTTCCGAGTGTATCCAAAAGTTGTTCCAAATTGCGTCCACTGCATAATAGATTAGTGTCATCGGCAAACAATATTAAATCCATTTTTTCTGAAACTTTACATATATCATTTTTATATATATTGAATAACAATGGCCCCAAAACTGAACCCTGTGGGACTCCACAAGTAACCTTCAGTAACTGTGAGTTTTTGTTACCAACACATACATACTGATATCTATTCTTTAAGTAACTACATAACCAGGACAGTGCTACCCCTCTAATAAGATAAGATAAGATAAGATAAGCCTTTATTAATCCCACAATGGGGAAATTCCAGGATTGCAACAGCACAGGGATAGCAACACTCAGAGCAACAATCAGAAGGCAAGAAAAAAAAACAAGAGCAGCTAATATACATATGTACATATTACTATAAATAAATAAATATATATACACAGACACAGTGCAGAGCATTGTAGCTGGATGGAATGAATATATGAGTATATAAACACACAGTGCGGAGTATTGTAGCTTGATGGAATAAATATGTAGAAATATAAACGCCCACAGTACAGAGCATTGCAGCTAGGTGGAATAAATATGTAAATATATAAACACACACAGTGCAGAACATTGTAGCTAGATGGAATAATATGTACATATATAAACACACAGTGTGGAGCATTGTAGCTAGATGGAATAAATATATAGATATATAAATACCACAATTATACAATTATAGATATATAATACCACAATTGTGTAGTTTCTTTAATAATAAATTATGATCCACTCTATCAAATGTTTTTTTTTAAGATCCAGGAATACCCCAACTGAATACTCTTTATTTTCAACGGCAGTTGATATTTTTTCTATAAATTCCATTAGAGCAAATGCAGTTGTCCTCTTGTGTCTGAACCCATATTGCTGCTCACACAATAAATTATTCTTCAGTATGAAGTTGTCAATTCTCTCACAGAATATTTTTTCAAGTATCTTGGAAAATTGTGGCAATAGTGAAATTGGTCTATAGTTTGAGAATTCCCCTCTGTCACCTGTCTTGTATATCGGAATTACTTTAGCTATTTTCATTGCATTGGGAAATATACCTGTTTGGAGAGACAGGTTACAGATATACGTCAGTGGTTTCACTAAGCATTCAATAATAGTTTTGACTAAGAACATGTCAATACCGTCACAGTCCGTAGATGTTTTACTTTTAAACGATTTAACAATTTCAATGACCTCTCTCTCGTCTGTGTTCTTTATGAAAACTGAGTCTTTTATAGCAGTGTTTTTGCTTATTGTATCCGCTGCCAATGGTGCACATACCTTGTCGGGGTGCAGCGGCTTGCGTGCCTCAGCAACCCCCGGAGCTATGTCGACGGGAGCGTAGTGCTCCCAGAAGGTTCAACCATGTCGAACAGGTCCGCGTGGGGTAGAGGCCAGACTAAAGAGTGCACCCTGGTCCTCCAGGTTGGGGGTTGTGCAGCATGTAACAAATCACTCACGTAAAACCCAAGTTTTTGTTACAGCAACAGATGTCCCAACGGCAGAACAGGCGGAGAGGAGTCCGAACTCCCAACGGCTGTGAAGGCGGAGGAGGACAGACAGTTGCACGGGAAGAAGGGTCTCGGAAAGCCTTGGCAGGCAACCTTTCTACAGGGTGGACCAAGCTCTCGACAGTCCAGCCATGGAAGGCAGTTGGTCTAGGGGAGGGACCCCCAACAAACGTCCATGGCTGAAGACGGAGATGCAGGACCCCTGTGGTGCCACAAACCTCTGCATCACGCATATTCGCTTTATGATGAGTCACACTGATGTTGCACGTGATGGTGCTCGTCCTCTGGGGATCCGCTGGGGAGGAAGAGTGCCGGGCCCTCAGCCTCAAAGAGGCCCACCCTCAGCTACCGGAGGTCACCTCACCTCATCCTGCATGACCAGGGGACGGGGAACGAGGAATGCTACTGGCCGAAAAGAGACGCCAAAGGAGAGGAACGTCAACATCCTCCAGTGGAACGCAGAAGGAGTCTATAACAAAAAAATATCCCTTGCCGAAAGACTCCACTCAGAAGACATTGATGTAGCCTGCCTACAGGAGACACACCTGAAGGAAAACCAACGCTTCAGTGTTAGGGGATACCAGGTCTTCAGGAAAGACAGAAAAGGAAGAACAAAAGGAGGAGTGGCGATTCTTGTCAGAAACGCCATACCAGCACAAGAGTTAGACGTCAGTAGCAACAACCAGGCAGAAATCCATGGAGTTCGAATTATGGTTCACAATGAAAGCATCACGATTTTCAATGAGTACTGCCCCCCAGAGCGAGAGCTCTCACTTGACCAAATGGAACTCCCAGACCACCGATGCTTAGTCATCGGTGACTTCAACAGTCACTCAGAGGCATGGGGATACAGTGAAGCAGATAGAAGAGGAGAGGAGGTGAAAGATTGGCAAGTCGAAAACAGTCTTCTGCTAATGAATGATCCTGATGATCCACCAACGTTCTTCTCCAGGGTATGGCTGAGTAACACCACGCCCGATCTTGCGTTTGCCACCAACGACATGGCCAGGTTGGCAACAAGAACAGTACTTGGCCAGCTCGGGGGAAGTGACCATAAACCTGTGAAGATCAGACTGGACATCAGCTACAAACCACAAGTAGCTAAGACATTCCCCAGGTGGAATTATAAGAAGGCCAACTGGGTGCGCTTCTCAACACTGGTGGACCGGTACTCTGCGGAGATCTGTCACAAGCAGCAGAACCTCAATAAGAAAGTCAGGGTGCTGAACCATGCTATTCTAAAGGCTGCAAATGAATCTATACCTCGGGGAGCCAGAAAGAACTATAGGCCTTACTGGACAGAAGAGCTCCAGCAACTTGAAGACAGTGTGGCAGAGGCAAGGAAAAAAGTAGAAGCAGATCCTACAGTAGAAAACAACATTGCCCTGAAGGCGGTCACTGCAAAACACAGGCAGACATTTATACAGGAAGCTCGTAAGAGATGGCAAGAAAAGACAGAGCAGCTCAACTTGGACAAGGATGGCAACAAGCTTTGGAAACTGGCTCAAGCCCTCAACGACGAGAACAGCAAAAGCTCACCGATCACAGTACAGGCAGATCAAGAACTGCTGACCGGCAAGAAAGCAGCAGACCATTTCATCAACCAGTATGTGAAGACGAGCCATCTTCAGATTCTACCAGAAAGAAGAAAGGTTGTCAGAGGAGCCCAGCGAATTCATCAGAACGCACAGATTGAACCAGTGATGAACTCGCCATTCATTCTCAAGGAGCTGGAGGATGCAATGACAACACTGAAGCTGAAAAAAGCCCCTGGGTCTGACAAGATCACAAATGAAATGTTGCTGAACCTTGGCCCCAAAACTAAGAAGAAACTTCTGCAGCTTTTCAATGACAGTTGGAGATCAGGGACTGTGCCTCAGATCTGGAGAGAAGCCACGATGATTCCAGTGCACAAAAAAGGCAAAGATAAGTTGAAGGCTGAAAGCTATCACCCCATAAGCCTTACAAGCTGCATAGGAAAGCTGCTAGAGCGTCTCATCAACACCAGACTCATATGGCACTTGGAAGGAAAACAACACATCGGCCCAGAGCAAGCAGCCTTCAGGCAGAACCGGTCTACAGAGGACCAAATAACATACATCTCTCAAGCCATAGAAGATGCCTTCCAAGAAAAAAAGCACACCCTCGCTGTATGGATTGATCTAGAAAAGGCGTTTGACAGGGTATGGAAAGATGGCCTCAAGCTGAAACTGCACCAGTGCGGTATCGCTGGGCACATGTACAAGTGGATTGCTCAATACCTGCACAACAGAAGAGCCAGAGTCCAGGTCAGACAGTACTCCAGCAAGAAGAAGGTGTTGAGGGAAGGAGTCCCACAAGGAGGAGTGCTCTCCCCAACACTCTTCCTTGTATTCATTAAGGACATCATCCAGAGTTTGCCAAGGAACGTACAAGGTGCCATCTATGCCGATGACCTAGCCCTCTGGTGCAGTGAGGAAAGCATCGTGACTGCAAACTACAGAGTGCAGCAAGTTCTCCGGCTGATCGAGGCATGGACCAAGTCATGGCTTGTAAGCTTAAATGAGAGGAAGACTACATACACCGTCTTCACCCTGTCCACCCAACCCCAGAAGGTGAAACTGCAGATCAACTCCCATGAGCTCCAGGCTGAATATGCACCCACATACCTCGGGATCACCATGGATCGCAGACTGACTTGGAAGAACCAGCTGCACAAGAACCAGGCAAGAGCAAAGATCAGGATGGCCCTAATGAAGAAACTGTCAGGAACAGACTGGGGTGCAGACCAGGGTGTCCTGAAGAAGCTCTATGTGGGGAGGATTCGGCCTGTTCTGGAGTATGGCATGGCAGCAACCTCAACAGCTGCCAAAAGCAACACTGAGAAGCTGGACAGACTCCAAAACCAAGCCATGCGAATGATGACAGGAGCCATGCGCAGTACACCTATCAAAGCGCTGGAGACAACAACAGGCCTTGCACCACTGGAAGACAGAAGAAACGTCAAGGTACTGACCCAGGCCGCCAAATTCAAAAGACTGGAAAACCATCCCATGAAGGACAGACTGAACAAGCCAACAAAAGGGAGACTTAAGAGATCGAGCTTCATCCACCAGAGCAGGACACTTGAAAGGAGAGACCCAGAACTGATGGACCACATACCCACACCAATACCACCCATAGCATCTGTTCCCTCCTGGAACCGACAGAACTTCCCAGCCATACGCACAGTCATATCGGGCATTGGGAAGAAAGGAACACAGTCAGACCAAGAGAGGAAGTCGCTGGCCCTGGAGTTCATTCAGTCTGCCTACCCTAAAGAGCAGTGGACTCACGTCTACACAGACGGCTCTGCCATGGAAGCAACCAGGAATGGCGGAGGCGGCGTGTACATCAGGTACGCTGACGAGGAGACCCATATTCCCATTGCGACTGGAAAGTACGCCACCAATTTCAGGGCTGAGGCAGAGGCCCTGAGAACAGCAGCGGCCCACGTCAGGGAACATCAAGACAAGGCACACAAGCGGGTCGTCATCTTCACTGATGCCCTCTCTGTCTTGGATGCACTTCAGGACCCCCGACGCAAAGAACTGAATGAACTCGCCCTCACTCTGTCTCAACTAGCAACACAGGTGAACGTATCACTCCAATGGATTCCTGCCCACTGTGGAATCTATGGAAATGAGACGGCTGACAGACTTGCTAAGGAGGGTGGGCAGCAAGACCAGGAAGACAGGCAGGTCTCTTACAGTGAGGAGAAAACCATTATTAAGGCCCTGTCTCACAAGAAGTGGCAGCAGCAACACCCAAACTTCTGCAAGGATGACAACTACTATAGTCTGAGCAGGGCTGACCAAGTCGTTCTGTTCAGACTCCGAACTGGACATAACAGAATGCATGCTCACATGCACCAGAAACTTAAAGTTGGACAATCGGACAGATGCCCATGTGGTACTGCCCAAATGACCAGCAAACACCTCCTCCAAGACTGCCCAGACCACGCTGCACTCAGACGAGCTACGTGGCCTGACCCCACATCGCTGAACCAAAAGCTGCACGGGGACCTCGGGGACCTCCGCAGGACGGCAGCATTCGTCAGGGCAGCTGGTGTGACCATCTAGTGATCGACGAAGAAGAAGAAGCTTATTGTATCACCTGTAGGCGCCATAATGAGTATTTCTCGAGCCAAATTAGGACCAACGTTAACAAAAAAGTTATTAAATTCATCTGCAGGTGAAGCTGCATTCACACTCTGAGTCGTTTTATTATTTTTTGAAAAACCGGTTGGGTAGCTTGTATTTCTGTTTTTATTTCCAGGAATATTGTTAAGTATTGTCCATGTATTTTTAATATTGTCTCTGTTTTTCTCCAGTTCTTTACTGTAATAGTCTCTTTTACTACATCTTATTAAGATAAGATAAGATAAGATAAGATAAGCCTTTATTAGTCCCACAACGGGGAAATTCCAGGATTGCAACAGCACAGGGATAGCAACACTCAGAGCAACAATCAGAAGACAAGAAAAAAACAAGCAAGCAAGAGCAGCTAATATACATATGTACATATTACTATAAAATATATATATATATACACACACACAGACACACAGTGCAGAGCATTGTAGCTGGATGGAATAAATATATGAATATATGAACACACAGTGCAGAGCATTGTAGCTAGATGGAATAAATATGTAAATATATAAACACCCACAGTACGGAGCATTGCAGCTAGGTGGAATAAATATGCAAGTATATAAACACACACAGTGCGGAGCAATGTAGCTAGATGGAATAATATGTAGATATATAAATATAAACACACCCAGTGCTGAGCATTGTAGCTAGATGGAATAAATATGTAAATATATAAACACACACAGTGCAGAGCATTGTTGCTAGGTGGGATGAAACAGCATAACCGTCTATTTAGTTATCCTACATGGTATGATTATGTGCCCATACATATTCTCACCCTCCATAGCGACCGGTATGTTCCTAGTTGTATGCCGGAGGGGACCATTGTGTAAGTCTATTGCATCTTTTGCATTCAAAAAACTATTAGTTTGTTACGTCTTTTTGCTATCTCTGCGAGCAGCCCTGCTTAGGTTGTACAGTCTGACAGCCGTTGGTAGGAAGGACCTACGAAACCTCTCGGTTGTGCACCTGGGATGATGTAGATGATGTATATGTTAACTTATTTTTGTATGTTTTATACCGCTGCTCTGCTTCTTTTGTCCTTTTCTTTAGGAAAGCTTTATATAATAATTTTTTCTTTTTACATGCCTTTTGTAATCCTTTGGTTAACCATGGCTTATCGGCAAATTTATGTTTAAGCTTTTTCTTTACTAATGGACATTTTTTTCATAAAGAGTGGTTACAATGTTTATAAATGTGTCATAGGCTTCATTTACATCTGATACATAGACTTCTGTCCAGTCTTGCTTCAGCAAGTCCTCTTTAAAAGAACTGATTGCATTTTGTGATTTGTATCTGAACGATTTAAAAAAAAAAATTGTATTGGCCCCTGTGTGGCCATGGATAAGTGCAAAGGTTGGCAAGTGGTCACTTATATCATTTATCAATAATGCACTTTCTATTTTCTTATCAATAATATTAAACAGGTTGTCAATAAGTGTATCAGTGTGAACCGTGATTCTACTGGGATGTGTAGACTCATGCTGTACATAGAGTTCATGAACTCTGTAATTACATTTTGTTGATATGGATTTAGTAGATCAATATTGAAATCTCCACAAATGACTACCATTTTCTTACTAGTAATATTATTGTACAGCTCGACTAATATATCTCTGAATGTCTCAATGCAAGTTCCCGGCATTCCATATATACAACTTATAATTAGATTTTTTGTTTTATCTTGGTCAATCTCAACAGTAACACATTCCAAAATCCCTGGTAGTGCAAAGGACATTCCATTTACAAGCTTACACCTATACAGGTCATCAATATACAGTGCAATACCACCACCCTTTTTTTGAGATCTGTTAATATGAAACATCTGATATCCCTCTATTGCCATCAGGGGAGCCTGCTCTTCATTAAGCCAAGTTTCAGAGACTGTGATAGCTGTAAATTTTCTGTCAAGCTGTTTTAAATAGTCCTGAGTCTGTGGAAAGTTTTTGTTAAGACTTCTGCTGTTGAAGTGTATTATTGATAGTTTACCATCTAGTTGCACTTGACTTTTGAATTGCTTTTCAGTGTAATATTCACAATGGTTATGAATATTATTGAAAAAGTGGTTATCAGGATCAATATCATTCTCCATCTCTTGTAGTTTATGTTCAGCATAATGGCATATTTTCAGAGTTTGAGTTTCCTCACTCTGTATCAAATGACTTCCTCCAACTGGGGATAATTGATGTCTACTCAAGTCAGTCATAAGTTTTTTTGTTTTGTTTAGTTTTTTTTAAGTACATTGACATGGTATGTCAAAAGAACTATTCTTGCCGTGTGTGTGGATATGGATTATCATTGTCTCTTAATTTTCTTAATCAGTGTTCATCTGTATTTATTTAAGTCAGTAACTTCTCTGATTATTATACTCTTTGCTTCCTCAGGTGTTCCATTTAGTTTGATCCAAACTCTACAATTTCTTGTCCATGTTGCCTGTATCTTATTTTGTCTTTTCAGCATCCGTGCTTGCCGTGCTATTTCAGCATTAGTTTTTGTTAGGTGTTCATTTAGGTAAACTTCTGTTCCCCGGAGCTTTCTGGCCTGACTCAGTATGTCATTCTTTACCCTTCTGTTCACAAAGCGCATCACAATTGATTTCTTTGTTTTATTATCCTTTCTGGGTAAAGCACAACAGGATGAAATTGCATTTGCTTCGACCTTTATATTTCTACTATCAAGGAACTGAAGCACCTGGTTTTCCAGGGAGACTGATTCACTTGTGGGAGCCTCCTCACCTCTCAATCCTGTTGTAGCATGAGCATATGATTGATATTTGATGTCTAGTCCACTTATAATTAGATCATCTATATGAGAACATTGTTCAAGATCCTCGACGCGTCGCTCCAAGTCCGTAATTTTTTTGTCTTTTTCCTGAATTGTTAATTTTAATTCTCGGACTTCTTCCATTAGCCCTAATATTTTAGCCTGCTGGCTAACCATTTTGGTCACTTCTTCTGACAAGAAGTTCAGAGATTTTTTGATCTCTTCCATTTCCTCCTTCTTTGGTGGCATTTTTACTGACCTGTGGATAGTAAAATAATCTCTGCTGGTGACGCCGGTATCCGATCCAACCGACCTCGAATCCAGCTGGGCCTCAGCTAGCCTCCTCCACTGCTAGTCCCGCTGCTTACCGCCGCCGTCACCGAGCTCCTGTCCAGCCGGGGTACCGGCAGCTCCTCCACCGAGTCCCGCCGCACACCGCCGCTGTAGCCGAGCTCCGATCCTGCTTCTGACCAGCTGAGGTCCCGGTAGATCCTCCGCTGAGCCCCGCCACCTACCACCGTCTGCCTCAGTAGTTCCTCCGCTGAGCCCCGCCGCCGTAACTGGGCTCCGACTCAGGCTCTTGTCTGGCTGGGGCCCCGGTGGTCCTCCACTGGTCCCCGTCTCCCACCACCGCTGCACCCGAACTCCGATCCGGCTCCCATCCAACTGTTGCCTCGGTTAGTTCCTCCAGCGACGCATGATCACATATGTCAACGCAAGGAGTAGGCTGCAGGTTTGAGGGAAATTGCCAAGATCAGAAAGCACTCCATCCATGATGATGTCCACAGCATCTGGGAAACAGCACACTTAGATCCTCATGCTGCGTGTTTTTTAGGTCCTGAAGCACACTTGCCTCTGGTGTTCCCTTTAAGACACACAAGCAATATTTAATAAACAGCCTAATTAGTTTTTGAAAGATGAAAATAAAATAGAAGATATGTGATTCAATTCAGATGATGAAAAATTATGTACACTAGACACAGAACAGTCGTAATTTAAGATCTTGTATATTAGCCTTAAAGCTTGACTAGGTATAAGTATGATAGATGGGGGGGAGGGGGCGGGCTGCATGAAATAAAAAAAAAACAATGTCCTGCTGCAACTCTCTTCCTTGTTCTAACTACTCCCCATCTAAAGTGCACATCTATGACACACAACTGTTTTACAAAAACAAATGATTGCCAAGCCTTTAACTGATAAGATTTCTTACTTGGCAGCTCAAACATAGAGGAAATAGAGGATCTATCTATGGATTGAGAACCAATTTATTTTGAAATTTAATCAAAAAAACTCTGCCTACTCCAGCTTTAAGACATAAGGTGTGTTTCCATTCACTTGGTTTTATCTGTACTTTCCATTTGCATTATATTTAAAAAATCCAAATGAAACAGAAATTAAAAAAAAAAAAAAATCATTGACTCTAGCTTTACTCGTTCTATAGCAATAGTGCAACTGGAACGTTAACTTTGACCGTTTGACACCAAACCCCAAACCAGGGTGTAAATCGTCCAAGATTTGTTTAGATTGAGAGAGAATGATTATAATTAAATAGGAATATTCATTTTTCAAATACCACAAATAAGAACAAATGCAAAAAAAACCAAAACAAAAAAAAACCCACTGTTCTTCTGTTTGTGGAGTAAACTTGTGGAACAGCTGTGCTGAAGATTTCAAATTATGTTCTACATTTCACAAGTCTAAATGATTGGTAAAGGATACATTAGTTAAAAGTTACAAAATTATCTGAATTATTGTTCTGAAAATGTTTGATTCTGTTTGCTGTGAGTACATTTAAGGTTGATGGCTATGAAGCTATTTAAATAAAATTAGATTGACATCAAAATATGAAATTTTGTTTGTTTTTGTAGTGATTCTTTATGTTCATAGATTCTTTATGTTTTAGAGCTTCGCTCTAAACCCTTTCTGTCTAACCCTAACTCTTTTACAAGACAGTACTGCCGAATAACCGAGGTGAAGTTGGACATCATAAGTCAGCCCCTATAACTAATGGAAAAATCATCCAATCAGAGCCAAATTTCACTATGAACATCAGCGGATATCAAACCCTGTTAGAAAAGTTTCGAAACAATGTGAACAAAACTGTAAGGAGATGATTTCCCAAAAGTGGGACAGACAGATGAGCAGACTGTCCCATAACGTAATCCCCTTGGTCTCTAAACCCTTTAGTGTTCGACTGGCGGGGGATAAAAAAAAAATAAGGATTTCAGTCTATTGAAATGCCAGTGTAATCAAATCAGTTAAACACATACAACAAAAACAGATTTCACTTTATGATGCTAAGCTATTCCACTATCCTGTGGCTCCTTTAAGAATACTTACAGAATAGTCAGAGATGAGTTCCTGTCCATTCTCTCCCATAAACTCTATGAGGCATCATAGGGTTATGTCTCTCTTCATCACTGTACAGACACTTGGGTCCTAGAGTTAACACAGGAATGATAATTAAAAAAACAAACAAACAAAAAAACAACTTTAAAGCTGTTACTAACCAAAACACTTGAAAGTATTCTGTGCAATATCTCTTCAGGTAAGGAAGATAACGAACAACAAACTACTACAGCAACTAATTTATTTAATCAGTTAAAATAAATTACTGAAATAGTTGTCAAACATTTGATCATCATTTAATTGATGAATAATAGTGTCTTCTCCAGTGACTTTAATGAGCTCCATCTCAAATATCTTCTATACCAATGGGCCAGTGGCACAGCTTGTGGTCATGTATTGAATTTACAGGAAATGAAGCATTCTCCTTAGTGTTTGGAGTTAACATTTGAAAACAATTAAATTTGGAGGGGGATGTGACAACATTCAGGTTCAGGTTCAGGTTACTTTATTTGTACCCGTAGGTAGATTTGTTTTGCAGTCTGGTGACATCCATATTGACAAGCCACAAATTACATTCAACATAGACACAAACACAGGCACAATGAAGCTGACTATAAACATGATAAGAATACTCAAGGCTCCATCAATCAGGGTATAAAAAGACAAAGAGATGGGAGAAAAACCAGAGGTAAGAGAGAAGGGTCATATTAAAAGTTAAAAACTAGTCAAAGAGGTTAAAAACTCAAAGGTCTAAAACCCAATAAAATATTTAGAACCCAAGTGACATCCTACAAAAATAAGTAAATATAAAATGGAGTTAATAAATAGGTACCTAAATTATGTGCAATATATTGTTCCAGCTTGTTCAACTCTTTGACAGCAGCAGGGACAAAGCTGTTTTTGTAGCGCTGGGTTCTACTTTTTGGGACAGCAAACCTCTGTCTTGAGGGAAGAAGCTGAAAGTGGCAGTGCAAAGGGTGGGAGTCATCATTTAAAATGGAGGTAGCCATCCTCTGTACTTGTCTGGTGTACAGGGATGTCAGGCTCAGCTGTGGCTCACCAAGCAAACGACTGGACCATCGAACTACCTGATCCAAGGATTTCCTCTGTTTCAGTTTTATCTGACCAAACCATGACATTAAAGAAAAGGATAAAATAGATTCAATAAAAGCCCGATAAAACATAGTCATTATGGTTCGGTCAATTTGGGAAGCGTGCAAGTTTTCTCAAGCAATGCAAATGTTGCTGACCCTTTTTGCACACCCCTTCACAGTTCTCTTCAAAGTTTAAATTACTATCAATAATCGTCCCAAGATATTTGTAGGATTGTACACATTCGGGGGTCTGGCCTTTTAGTACGGTGACTTTGTGCCTGGGATTTTTCCTCCTAAAGTCAATAATCATGTCTTTAGTTTTTGTCGTATTCAGCTGCAGGTAGGAATCCTCACACCAGTGAACAAAATCATCAACTACTGGGCCGTGGCCACTCTCACCATCCTGGAGGAGATTGACAATAACTGAGTCATCAGCATACTTTATAATGTGTCTGTTGTCATGTCTGCTCCGACACATGTTTGTGTACAGGATGAAGAGTAGTGGTGACAACACACACCCCTGAGGAGAGCCAGTAGAAGAGCACTTTTGGTCAGACAATGTACCATTGACCCTTACTCTCTGCCTCCTGTTGGTTAAGAAATCCAGAATCCAACCCACCAGATTATTGCTCAAATCAAATTGCTGCAGGAGCCTTTCAACTAAGATATGGGGTTGGATTGTATTAAAGGCGGAGGAAAAGTCCACAAATAAAAGTCTGGCGTGTGTCCCATTAAAATCCAGATGTTTAAAAAGCATGTTAAACAGAGTGACAGTGGCATCCTCTACTCCTCTGTGAGGCCTATAGGCAAACTGCAGAGGATCCAATGCATGCTCAGTCTGCTTTAGGACCTCACATCTGACCAGTTTTTCAAAAATTTTCATTAAAATTGAAGTCAAAGCAACTGGTCTAAAGTCATTTACCGTTTTAGGACAGCTGGATTTTGGAACGGGAACAACCACGGCTTCTTTCCAGATCTTAGGCACATGTTGTGTCTGTAAGGACTTATTGAAAATGTAATGAAATATAGGACTCAGTTCATGTGCACAGGACTTTACCAAGCGCCCACATATATTATCAGGGCCCTGACTTTTGTTCACTTTTACAGCGCAGAACTCTCTTTTAACATCCTGCACCTCAATATTAAAGTGCTGATTGTCTTTGAGTTTCTGTTTCAAATCTTGGGTTTCTGTGCTAAAATCAAAGGAGTCAAAACAACCATAAAAACAATTAAGAGCATTAGCCAGCTCTGTGTCTGAATTAAAACCATCTAAAAACACACGATTACTGCGCTCTGTGCTCTGAAGGCCTGCAATAGTTTTCATACTGGCCCAGGCTGAACCAAGTTTCTTTGTTGCCATCTTGCTTTCCAATTCTGATTTATAATTCTGTTTTGCTCTTAAAATTTCGGACTTCAGCTCTTTTGTGGCAACCTGTAGCTCAGAAACAGACCCCTGTTTAAAGGCAAGTGCTTTCCTCTGTAAGCAGGATTTAACTGATTTTGTAACCCATGGTTTGTTGTTGGGATATATTTTGACACGTTGACGTGGAACGATCTTATTTTTACAGAAAGCCATTTATGACCATGTGACGTCCACCAAAGAGTCCAAATCATCCCCGCAGGCCAGTGTGAACATCTCCCAGTCTGTACAGTCAAAGCATTCCTGGAGGCTGTGCACTGAATCTTCTGTCCACACATCAATGTCTCTCGTCTCCACCTTGCCTCTTCTGAGAGCAGTTTTGTATGTGGGCAGCAAATGCACACAGTTGTGATCTGAGGATCCTACAGGAGGAAGGGGGAGGCCATAGGCCCTCTCTATGGATCCATAGCACAGGTCCAATGTCTTTTTTCGCCTGGTTGGGCAGGAGACATACTGATAAAAAGTTTTTAAGTGTCTTCTTTAAAGAAACATGGTTAAAATCCCAAAGAATGAAGTTTGGCGCCTCTGGAGAAATTGATTGCAGCTGCTGGATCACATCAAAGATGGTTCTGGAGGCGGAGTAAGCTTCTGCCCTAGGGTGAATGTACACAGTTGTGATGAAAAGCTGGGGGAACTCGCGAGGCAAATAAAAGGGGTGTAGTGACACAGACAGCAGCTCCACATCAGGTGTACAGATGTGCTCTCTGACCATGACAGATGTGCAGTACTGCTTATTAATGTATAAACATACGCTGCCCCCCTGACGTTTCCCGTTACCTCTTCCTGCCGATCCGACCGCAGCGGGGCTCCAAAGCCGTCAATCCACAGGTCTGCATCTCAGTCATGCGCAGTAAGCCAAGATTCGGTGAAAGCCATGACACAGCAGTTCTTAAAGTCCTTCTGGTAGCTACATTCCCTTGAATTTCATCCACCTTGTTTCTCAGAGACTGTACGTTCCCAAAAATCATAGAAGGAAGAGGAATGTTACCAAACTGACGTCTTCTCAGGCACAATTTCACACCTCCACGCTTTCCGTGCTTCCTTCTGCCGTCTCCCGTCTCTCTTTTCACCGCTGTGTCCGTCTCTCAAAATAAAGTCCGGCAGTTGCGGCTTAGGCTCAATCACAGCCGCTGCATCAACCGTGTTTAAATGCAGCAACATGTCCCTGGAATAATGTATCCTGCCCACCATGATGCCAAACGCGTTTACCTCATAGACAAAGAGCCGGAGGAAAAGTAGCAGCAGTGCAAGAAAGGGGAGGAAGTCCATGTTGTTGGAACCAGGGAGCTCTTCGCCATACAGTCCACAAACATTCCAGGATAGAAACGACACAGAGGATTTCGTAAAAACAAATAAAAGTACATAAAAACAGACACACAGACGACAGACTTTTTCACCAGCTGCATGTCTTTCTTTCTGTTATGTCTGGTTTTAACTTAATCTATTATCACGCATTTGTACACCAGGATGTTGACAAGTCTACTGACAAAAGCAGAACTGGTCATTATAACAACATTCATCCTGCTTTCAGTATTATTTATAAACCAAAAATGTGTTTATTCAGTAAAAATAACCCCCTAGAGTCAGTATATTCTGAATAATTTTATCCCATGAAAACTGCTTGGTCAAAACAAATGGGGAGCAGGTATCGCCGGCCAGAAGTGACATACAACTCGTTTTTTCTGTGTTTACCGCAGAAGAGTAACATATTTTTTGCGGACGAGTAAACGCGCTCAGCAGATGCTCAGTGGGTCGAGATCTGAGTTGAAAACAGTATAAATAAAAAAGTAAATCTGCATGGATATATACTGCAAAAACCATCCTTGGAAATGGCCTTCATTGACAGCATTATCCGCACGTAACTCTGGGGACCAGCAGCTGAAGGCGACCTGAAGAACAGGCAAGTTCCAGTCAAGTAACTTCAGAACACGTTGAATAAATCTTGATATACTAGAATTGTATTTCATTAAATTATATGTGGGTAGATTTGCTTGTACATGGTTGTAAAAAAATTACATAAAATTCTGATGTTAAAACTTTGTTGACTGCTATACTGCAGCCCACTCAGTCGCACAAAGCAGTAACTGTGAGTCACTACCGTGCTGAAACTGGCCATGGAGGAGGTAAGATGTCGCTGACCATGACTGACTGAGAGAGAAGGGACTTGAAACTCTTGCATATTTGAGAAAGAATCATTACCAAAATTACTGGACGGAACCACTAGTATGATATTTGATACTTTGAAATAGCTTTTGATTAAAATTCACTACAGGAACCCTTTAAATCAGAGTGTTTCAAGAAAGCCAGGGAAACCAAAAAACAAATTTGCTTCATTAATTAAAAAAAATAAAGAAAATATGAACAAAATATGTCTCAAACATTTCATTAAGACATGAGTGAGCTGTTAAAATGTGGAAATAGTGCAGTCAATGATCCCTTTAAAAAATATTATATATATATATATATATATATATATATATATATATATATATATATATATATATATATATATATATATATATATATATATATATATATATATATATATATACACACATATATATATATATACACTACCGTTCAAAAGTTTGGGGTCACCCAGACAATTATTTTGTGTTTTCCATGAAAAGTCACACTTATTTACGACCATGAGTTGTAAAATGAATAGAAAATATAGTCAAGACATTGACACGGTTAGAAATAATGATTTGTATTTGAAATAATATTTTTTTCCTTCAAACTTTGCTTTCGTCAAAGAATCCTCCATTTGTAGCAATTACAGCATTGCAGACCTAACATGATTGCACAAGGGTTTTCTAATCATCCATTAGCCTTCTGATGCAATGAGCAAACACATTGTACCATTAGAACACTGGAGTGATAGTTGCTGGAAATGGGCCTCTATACACCTATCTAGATATTGCACCAAAAACCAGACATTTGCAGTTAGAATAGTCATTTACCACATTAGCAATGTATAGAGTGTATTTCTGATTAGTTTAAAGCTATTTTCATTGAAAAAAGTGCTTTTCTTTCAAAAATAAGGAAATTTCTAAGTGACCCCAAACTTTTGAACGGTAGTGTATATATACTGTATATATATATATATATATATATATATATATATATATATATACTGCTGAAAAAAATAAAGGGAACACTTTGAAAACACATCACATTTTAATGGGAAAAAAATAAGCTGGAAATCGAAATTGTGGCAGGCTAGTCCATCTTACTCAGATTAAAAAGTGTTCCTTTAATCTGAGTAAACTGGACTAGCCTGCCACAATTTCCCTTTATTTTTTTGAACAGTATGCATATATTCACCACTTTATCTTGCCATAAGACTGTGTTTTCATTAGAATCAGCCTTTTCTCAACCACAAGCATATGGAGGAATTTGAAATAACTACAGTTAATATAATTCCAATTCAAAAAGCAAAATGATGGAAAGATGATGCACTGACAATATGCTACCTATTGCCCAAAAAAGTATTAATTTTTGAGGTGAGCATTTTTAATTGGGTAAAAGGTATTGCTCTTCTGATCACAATGAAGGGTTGCCTTACCCTACCTACTGAAGACTATAAACTGGCAATAGACATACATTCTCAGTGCAAATAAGTTTAACTATCACTTTAATCACGCAAGTATGTAACTGACACAAATGCAAAACCTATGACATCTATGTTGGTTTGAGCCACTCAGGGCCTTACCTTTTGAAACTGAATGTGACCCAAAACTTTGCAGTTACTCAAACTGATGTTCTGAGTGTGTTGTATCTGATAACTTTCTGAAAAAGAAATATCAATGAAAGAATCCAGTTATTTGTGATGTTCACAGGAACATGTAAACAAGCTTGTCAGGGACATCTTTTTTTTTTTCTTTTCACAAATAGTTTTAAAATTGATCAAGATTGTTCAGGCAAATATATATCAACAGAATAAGGATAGACATTTGCAACCAACATATAAATAAATATAAACACTGTGGAGCGTGTAAAAGATGAGGCTGATTTGGTTCAGGCGGTTTATTACATGACTCAGGAGATGGGTGTACCCCTGTGATAGCGGAAGGGGGCCTACGAGGTCCACGTGGACATGGTCAAACCTCTTAGCCGGGATGCGAAACGGCTCCAAAGGAGGCTTCGTGTGTCTGTGAACCTTGGCTCGTTGGCACGCCACGCAGGCTGCCGCCCATGCTTTCACTTGCTTGCGAAGGCCCGGCCACACATATTTCTCTCCTACCATTTTGACCGACGCGCGCACCCCTGGGTGTGCCAAAGAGTGAACCGACTCAAACACGCGGCAGCACCACGCAGCCGGAACCACAGGCCGTGGGCGACCCGTGGAGACGTCACAGATTAAGGGGGGAATGCTGTTAAGCAGCGTCCTCTTCTCCAGCCTTAACCCTGTTGGTCCAGACTGGAGCGCACGCACGTCCGCATCACTAGCCTGCTCCGCGGCCATGGCTGCGTAATCCAACCCTACACAGACCGGGGCCACAACGGTGCGCGAGAGGCAGTCTGCCACTACATTCAATTTGCCCGACACATGCTGAATATCGGTAGTAAACTCTGAGATCGCAGCCAGCTGCCTCTGCTGCCGGCCCGACCAAGGTTCTGAAACTTTGGCCATCGCGAATGTTAGTGGCTTATGGTCAGCGAACGCAGTAAAATTGTGCCCTTCCAGCCAGAACTGGAAATGGCGAATGACCAGGTGGAGAGCCAGCAACGCTCTGTCGAACACGCTGTATTTACGTTCATTGTCGCGCAAGGTTCTGCTGAAAAAGGCAAGCGGCTGCCAAGCCCCGGTGACGAGCTGCTCCACGACAGCTCCTATGGCCACATCTGAGGCGTCAGTGGTGAGGGCTATGCGGGCCGTTGGGTCTGGATGTGCCAACAATGCGGCGTTTGCCAGGGCTGCTTTAACCTCCGAGAACGCCTGCTCGCGTTCCGGGGTCCATTCGACCTTATGCGCGGGTTTCTGTTTTTTGAGCGCAGCGTACAATGGCTGCATGAGCTGCGCTGCACGGGGAAGGAAACGGTTATAAAAGTTCACCATTCCCAAAAATTCTTGTAGCGCCCCGACCGTTTGTGGTCGGGGAAAATCTGTCACTGCGCGCACTTTGTCAGGCAGCGGAACCGCTCCTTTGGGAGAGACGCGGTGCCCTAAAAAATCAATCCCCATCACCCCGAACTGACATTTCGCTGGGCTGATTATTAAACCGTGCTCTTCCAACCTACGGAAAACCGTTGTGAGGTGGGTTTCGTGTTCGTCTTCGGACGTGCTGGCTACCAAGATATCATCCAGGTAGACGAACACAAAAGGGAGAACGCGCATCACTGCATCCATCATGCGTTGGAATGTCTGTGCTACCCCTTTAAGCCCAAACGGCATGCGCAAGAACTCAAATAAACCAAACAGAGTTATTACCGCTGTTTTGGGTATGTCCTCAGCGCGCACTGGGACTTGGTGGTAACCATGGACCAAATCTATCTGAGAAAAAATGCGCGCTCCCGCGAGGTGAGCGAAAAAATCCTGAATGTGGGGAATTGGGTAGGGGTCCTGCGCTGTAGCGTTGTTTAACCTGCGGAAATCGCCGCAAGGTCGCCACAAACCTTCAGCTTTAGGGACCAAGTGTAGCGGGGAAGCCCATGGGCTGTTTGAACACCTGATGATGCCAAACCTCTCTAGGTTAGCGAACTCCTCACGCGCTATGGCCAGCTTAGCTGCGTCCAAACGCCGAGGTCTTGCAAAAACGGGCGCCCCGGTGGTGGTGATAAAATGCTCCACCCCATGTTTAGCGATAGCTGCTGAAAACGTCGGGACTGTGAGTGCCGGGAACTGAGCGAGCAGTGTGTGGAACTTACCGCATGCTGCTGTGACGTTGGCTTGTGCTGTTGGCCGGGTCACTCGAGCTATACGGGGGAGAGAGTCAAAAGACAGTGCATTAACCAGGCGCCTGTTAGCCATATCTACCAACAACCCATGTGCACATAGAAAATCAGCCCCCAGTATATGGTAATCCAATGCTGCTACAACAAAAGTCCATTCAAATGTACGACCGTGTAGAGACAAGAGCAGAGTCCTCTCACCAAAGGTCTTAATGTCTGAGCCATTTGCTGCTGCCATCTCGGGGCCGCTGGCTCCTGCCAGCCGGTCAGCGTAGGTCGGCCGGATGAAACTCCTCTGTGCGCCAGTGTCCACGAGGAAATGCCTCCCCGAGCGTGCGTCCTTCAAATAGAGCAGCTTGTTCTCCTCCCCGAGGGTCGCAGCTGCTACCGACCCGCGGTCATGAGCGCTTGAACTGGCACGGTGGTATACATTTGCGTGCCCTCTCTGCAAAGCGGCGATGGTAGAAGCAAAGCGTGTCACCTCCACGTTCCTTGGCCCCCGCTGCTGCTGCCGTCGGTGGTTCTGCTGCTGCCATCGGCGGCTCCTCGCCTCCTCTTGTTGACGTGCCGGGCTCCGTCGTTGCCGCAATGGTCACGAAAGCCCTGGTGGCAACGATGATCCGGTCTGCCTCTCGGGCTAGCGCACGATAGTCCCGTTTGGCCAGCAACAACGAATTGGCCAGGGCCGCTCTCACAGCTGTCGGAAGGTTCCTGAGGAAAATGTGGGTGAAGATGAAGTGGTCGTCGTCCGTGCCCTTTAACCTCAGCATCTTCTCCATCATGTCCACGGCCAAACCGTCTCCCAACTTGGTCCGCGTCAGAAGCCTCTCTGCTCTCTCACCATCCGAGAGCGTGTAGTGCTGGATGAGGGCAGCCTTCAGCGTGTCATATTTGCCGTCAGCTGGTGGCTGATCGAGCAGGCTCTCGATGTGCTGAGCCGTGCTGGCATCGAGCGCTGCGACCACATAGTAGAATTTCGTATCATCTGCCGATATCCCTCGGAGGGCGAACTGCGCCTCGGTTAGGTGGAACCAGGAGCGCGGGTTGTGCTGCCAAAAATCAAGTAGTTTGATCACTACAGCGCACGTGAAGCTGGGGGTTCCAGTCGAGGTTGGCTCCGGGGATCTTCCGTCGTATTCCATGATTCGTCTTGGGTCACCAGTGTGGAGCGTGTAAAAGATGAGGCTGATTTGGTTCAGGCGGTTTATTAAACGACTCACACAAGTAGCATAGACAGAATGGCATACAAGTAGGAACTCTTCCCTTAAATAACATGACATCCTTCTAGACTCTTCTCACACACAAAAGATAATCTCCCCCGACTGCAGTCAGCCCATTCATCACACACAAAAGATAATCTCCCCCGGCCGCAGTCCGTCCATTCATCCTTGACACCTCCCTGTTATCTTACTAGGGCATCTAGAAACTTCTCACACACAAAAGGTTAACTTCATGTCCCTTGTTCCTGTCTAAAGTGGTAAACCATTATGCACTCCCCAGGTTGCCACAACACACACTTTTCTGTGTGGGCTTACTGAACAAACAATTGGTGTCAATGTTATTAACAAGCTAAACTGATGTGGGTTATTGTATATATCAACTGATTGTAATAAAAATATATTTGTATTAATATTTTATTTAAGAAATATAAATTATCCACCACAGTATCAGTACGTGTTGATGGTTATCGTGGTAATGCACGGACAGAGGTGGTTCTAGGATCAGAGCTTTAGGGTTGCTGAGCACCGAATGAGCTGCACCACACACACCCTTTTCACACACACACGCACGTTATTTTGTTAGAGTTATCATCTTTCATACATTCATGATCCCTGGCTTGTAGTCCGTGAACATGATACGTGATGATACATAAAAACAGTGACAGCTTGGATTTAATATTTTGCTTATACCAAAACAACAGCAGCTTCTTTCTCTCGAATTCAAACTGCGCACAGTGGTTGATTGACAATGCAACTGTTAAAGAAAAAACAAGAAAAAAGGTCTGCTACTGGCTGTCTTAGCTAGGGCTGCACTAGGACAAAAAAATATCATCCCTTGCATTTTTGATCTAATTTGTTAAGTAGCAACATTCAATCATCACACTTAATGGTCTAAAAAAGGTCAGTATAATTCCACTTTTGCCCTTAACAAGTGAATCCCTGTGGTGCTAAAGAAAGAAAGAGAGAGAGAGAGAGATTTTTGATTTTTCAACACACCTTTATTGTCACAAATTCAACAGAAAAACACAACAACTAAAACAACTAAAAGAAGCAATGGAAAAGAAAAATGTCTCACTGACAAGAAATCAAAGACACAAGTAACCAAACAAGGAAAACTAAAACAAAAAACTTGCTTCTTACATCAGGATTATACCATAGGTAATTTTCCCCTCCTTAACACAACACAGCATGTGCTTAAAGCACCACATAGCCTCAAAGGTTTCAACATTCTGCATCAGATGATAGTAATTGTAATCAATCACTATTCGAGCCTTAATCATGCCAACCAGCATGTCTTTTACATTACAATCCAGCAGTTGTTCAATTTTTCTTTTCCTACTAACATAAATAGCCATTTTAGCCTGACCCAGGATGAAATTTAAAAGTTCACTCTTTTTCTTAGTCCTCTGTCTATATGGAAAGCCCAAGATAAAAATCTGCTGGGAAAAGACTTCTCCAAACAGATAAAACAGCTTCCCCAAAAAAAGAAACAACAATTGCAGTCTGTTACAGTCCAGAAAACAATGGAACACAGTTTCTTTCTGAGGACAAAATGGACAAACCTCAACAACATTTGGGTTTAAAATAGAGATAAAAGCATTTACAGCCACAGCACCATGTAAAACTCGCCATTGTAGGTCTCCAACCTTCTTAGTTAATGGTGGTTTATAGAGTGCTCTCCAGGCAGGCCTCACCTCTGGACCCAGACCCAAGTGTTTCCTCCATGGTGTATCAGCTCGACCTTTTAACTTATTCACATTTAGAATTTTCACCAAAAGTCCATACATTTTTTTACCAGGAGAGTCACAAATGTTAATGTGCTCGGAGTTTAAAAACACACCAGTGCCATCTTTAAAATCAGGAGATAAAATACTAAAAGGAAAAGGTTCATCAGCAGTTTGTACAGAGTTTTCGCAGTGTAAAACAATAGCAGAGTGTTCTTCTGCAGACAGGCAGTCTCTCCAATCTTTCAACAAGTTCATTATAACTCTGACTGAAGAGACGCCAAGAGCCGAGCACAGGGCAACAGCATTGTCCAAGTTAGGACCACATAAATTCACCAAATGTCCCAGCGTTGTAACCTTTGCAAAAATAAACTTTTTTAAAACAGAAGGTCCTAAAACATTGCCCACATCAAAACGGGTCCCGAACACAAGTGGTTCTTTTAAAAGCCAGAAAGGCGGCAAGGAAGCCTGGGGAGAGTTCTTTTTAAAAAGTCCCCAGATTTTAAAAGCACTTTGGTAAAACTGGGGAAGTTCTGGGAGTTTTTGGCCCCACTGCGCCACCGTGCGGGCTGCACGGTGGCGCAGTGGTTAGCACTGCGGCAGCACAGTTTACCTTTGGCCGGGGGATTGTGGGGATTGTGGGATCGTGGGTTCGATCCCAGCCCCCGACCAACAGTGATTTGTGTGGAGTTTGCATGTTCTCCCCGTGTTGCGTGGGTTTACTCCGGGATTTCTCCGGTTTCCTCCCACATGCCAAAAACATGCATGTTAGGTTAATTGGCTGTTCTAAATTGTCCCTAGATATCTGTTTCCTATAGGCCCTTAGAATAGAGGGTTAGTATTAATGAAAGCGCTTTGAGTGGTCTTTGTGACTAGAAAAGCGCTATATAAGTGTAGGTTAGTTAGTTAGTTAGTTAGTTAAATCCATTAAAAGCAGCGACTCCTCTAGTCCAAGCCCTCCACAGCGAGCCAGGACAGCCCTGGCAATAGGTCTCCACACAAGGTCAAGGGGGCCACTCAGCAGTCACTGAATGAACTGCAGGCGAAAGACAGCCCCCCTGCTGGCCAGATGGATGAGCCCTTGACCACCTTCTTCCCTTGGTAAAAACAGGATACTCTGTGGAACCCAGTGAAGACGGTCCCAGAAAAAGTCCACGACTATAGATTGCACTCTGGCCAGCAAATTGGGTGGAGGGTCCAGACAAGACAGTCGATGCCACAGCATTGAAGCAATCAAGTTGTTGATAATTAAAACATGACCTCTGAAGGACAAGTTTGGCAGAATCCATTTCCATTTTTTTAGTCTTCCTTCAGTTTTTTCTAAAAAACACTCCCAATTTTTCTCAGTAAAAGTCTGATTTCCTAAAAACACACCAAGATATTTAAAACCACCTTGTGTCCACGAGAGGCCACCAGGTAGGGCAATTTTTTGTGGTCTCCCCCCCACCACAACAGCTTCACTCTTACCCCAATTCACTCTCGCTGAGGAGCACTCACCAAAAAGATTGACAGTTCTTAAAAGGTAGTCTACATCATTTTGATTTCTTGTAAAAACAACAACGTCATCAGCATATGCAGACACTTTAAAAACAGAGTCAGAGTTGGGGACTATAAAACCAGTGAGGCCTCGCCTTAGTTTACAAAGGAGGGGCTCAATGGCAAGAGAGTACAGCATACCTGAGAGGGGGCAGCCCTGTCGGACACCCCTCTCAACTTTGAAAGGAGCACTCAAACCACCATTAATCTTAAGAATACTCTCAATGTCTCTATACAAAGCCTGGATCATGGCGATGAACCCTGAGCTGAAACCAAAGGCCTCTAATGTCTGCCAAAGGTATGGATGTTCAACTCGGTCAAACGCCTTTTCTTGGTCTATTGAAATAAGACCAAGTTCTTTGACCAATGAGCTGGAGAGGTCCAAAACATCACGAATTAAAAAAATGTTGTCTGTAACCAACCTACCAGGTACACAGTAGGTCTGGTCTACATGTATGACCTGCTCCATCGCCTTCCTCAGTCTGGTAGCCAACACTTTGGAGAGAATTTTGTAGTCAGTACAGAGGAGGGCCACCGGACGCCAGTTCTTAATGTCTTTCAAGTCGCCTTTTTTTGGAAGGAGGGTGAGGACTGCTCTCCTACAACTTAGGGGCAGGTGACCCTTCCGCAGACTGTCAGACAGTACTTCCAGCAAGTCCTCACAGATCTCAGACCAGAACGCCTTGTAGAACTCCGCTGGTAGGCCATCTATCCCTGGGGCTTTTCCACACCGAAGAGACTGGACAGCCACTGCCAGTTCTTGCAGAGTGATCCCGCTCTCCAGCTCCGCATTCACGCTAGCCATCACCTTTGGCAAGTCCGTCAAAAAATGACTCAGTGCATGTGGATTCTCAACAAATTCTTTCTTAAAGAGATCCTTGTAGAAAGCAACTGCAAAGCGACGGATCTCCGCAGACTCATGGATCGGCCACCCGTCCTCGGAGCTGAGAGAGTGGATCATCCTCCTCTGACCATTCTTCCTCTCCAGACCAAAGAAAAAATGAGATGGAGCGTCCATTAGTGCGATGTTCTGGAACCTACTGCGTACCACAGCGCCCCTGGCAGCCACACCCAGTAGGTCAGTTAAAACAGACTTTTTGCCATTGAGGGCCTCAAAATGTCCTCTTTCTCCTGTGGAGCCTGCCAAAGACTGCAGCTCCACTACTTCTCTCTCCAGGTCCCTGACAGACCTGGCCAAGTCTCCAGAGACATCGCGAGTATACTGTAGGCACAGATTCTTTATTTGGCTCTTCCCTACATCCCACCACTGCTGCAAAGAACTAAAATTTGATTTTGTTAATTTAAAATTACTCCAAAAAAACATAAAAGCAGTTTTAAAACTGTTATCCGATAAAAGTGACGTGTTAAAATGCCAGTATGCACTACTGCACTTTATATTCTTGATAAAAACACAACACTGAACCAGGGAATGATCTGTGAAGCCAACAGGGACTATAAAAGCACTTTTAAAAATGCTAAAATGGTGCTTAAAACTGTAAACCCTATCCAGTCTAGCTAAGGACAAAATATTGTCCTTTCTATGGCTCCACGTGTACTGTCTAGCCTTGCCATGAAAATTCCTCCACACATCACACAGATCATGAGCTTCTATGAGACCTTTTAAAACTCTTTTGGATGCAGCATGTGGCTCTGGGTGATTCCTATCCATAAGAGGATTTTCTGTACAATTAAAATCACCTCCCACAAATAAAAAGTCATCATTACTGCAATTTTTGATCGTGTCATCTAAAATATTTAAAAAGGCCAATCTTTCTGTGCCTACGGTTGGAGCATACACATTTATAAAAACAACTTTCACATTCTCAAAAACAGCTCGAACTTTTAAAATGTGGCCTGCAATTATCTCATCAATGTCATAAGAAAGTGGAATAAAATCTCGAGAAAATAAAATACCCACTCCACCACATTTGCTGCTTCTATGACTAAGAATAATTTCACCCCGAAATTCCCTCCTCCAGTCAGCAGCATTGTCCTCAGAACTATGAGTCTCCTGAACAAACAGAACATTAATTTTCTTGCATTCTGCAAGAGTAAAAACACTCGCTCGCTTGGACATTTCTCTTGCTCCATTGATGTTGAGTGTGCCAAAATTAAAACTACACATGTATATAAGAGGGCAAAGCCAATGCAAAAACAGAAAAGAAAGAATGAGCGATAAAAGACTAATCATCCTGGGCAATTTTGTTCTTAACTTTTAGTACAAGCTTTTTTAGTCTGTAGATCTCCTGATCAGTGAAACTTTCCTGCTCAAGCTCTCCCCTATTTTTCATGTAGGCCCGAGCAGAGTCAACAAAGCGTTTTAGATCAGGGAAGAAGCTTTCAACTTTAACCATTCTGACCCCCTTAGTGTCCTGCAAAAACTTCTGTATTTTTGTGAAGGGGTAACCGCCTCCACTGGCCCCATCATCACTGCTTTCACCATCACTCTCTATCTCAGACCCAGCATAAGAATCTGGTTGAGATAGAGAAACCTCAGAACTGTCTTTGACAACCCTTTTTGCTTTGCTCCTCTGCTGTTTGGTTTACAAATTCTTCCGCTTGATGGAGATTTTACATAATTCTTCATCTATTTCGATGTCATCCTCATCCTCCAACACTGACTCAGCCACCCTGGTAGCTGTCTCTTCCTGTCTTTTGCTCACCCTGTGCTGTGCTTTTATATTCATCTTTCTGGTCCCACCATCTACCTGGGCCTCATTTGGCTCCTCTGTCTGACCCTCAGCGTGATCCCTCTCGGTAATCTCACCCTTGTCTGCAATGTTGGTCTGTGCAGCAGCCCCGCGATGTGCTTTAACTTTTGTTGCTGTTTCAGTTATGATCGACAGGCCGGCTGCGGAGGGCGGCGAAGCCGCCCCGCCGCCACACAGCCTCGCGGCCTCGGCCGAAGCGCCGCCGCCGGACGGCCCCGCGGCTCCGGCGGTAGCGCCGTCAGCCTCCAGACGGCCCCGAGGCCGCACTAGCGGCCTCCCCCGAGTGATCACCCCCCACTCCCTGAGGGCATGATCGAATCAAATGTCCCTCCATTCCGCAGCCGAAACACTTCATATTATCGGAGGTGACGTGGATGGTGTAATCAAAGCCGTCAATCCGGTATTTAAACACAAGGTTGAGGCTTTCCTCGCTATTCTTTAAAATCATGAGCACCTGTCGCCTAAAAGACATGACATGCTTTAAACGCGGGGACTTACAACCGAGAGGGATGTGCTTAATCGGGGACAAAAGCTGCCCGTGTCTCGACAGCTCCTTCTCCAACAGCTCATTCTTTAAAAATGGTGGGACATTTGAGATGGTAATTCTCTTCGCGGGATTCACCAGAGACAGAACAGGAACCAGTGTGTCTTTAATCACAACCCCGCTCTCCACTACCCGGTTAACTTTTTCCACACTATCGAGGAAAATCACCACGGCACTATTCATTCTCGAAGCTGATCTAACGCTTTCATAACCGACCAACTCCCCCACAGCCAGACTACACTCCTCCACTGAGCAGCTGACAGCCGGTGTCAGTTTGACAGCATGCCGGCGTGTCAGCGTCTCGAATCCGGAGCCTCGCTCCAAAACCATGCTGACCAGCAGAGCTGGCAGCAGAAACCCCCCTCCCAGAAAGCCTACCCCACCCCAGCTACAGAAAACAACAAAACTTAAGATTATTTAACAAAAAAAAAACCTTAAACACGAAAAGATAGAGAAAAAGTTGAAAATAATTCACTCACGCTGTCACACGCTCTCAGCTCGCACTCACGACCACACCCACTCAGAGAGAGAGAGAGAGAGAGAGAGAGAGAGAGAGAGAGAGAGAGAGAGAGATTTGATTTTTAAAAGATCTTTAATAAACACACTTGTCCATCAGTCAATACAATTTCTATATCATGCTATGTTACACAGAAAATTAATCCCCCAAAAAACGCCCCAAAAAAAGCTGTCCATCATGAACTGAACAGAGGACATTCTCCAGGGACCAGAGGGTCCTGAAACCTTCCACATCCCCATTCCCCATAAAAAACTGAAAGTCCAGCCTGATTCTGGCTTTAAGTAGCCTCACAAATAAAATTTTGACATCAACATCATTCTCAACATTTTCAAGTTTTCTTCTCCGGCTTACATAGATAGCCAACTTTGCCTGTCCTAAAACAAAGTTCAGTAGTTGACACTTCTGCTTAAAACGACGATTGTACATAAAACCACAAATGAAAACCTGCTTAGAGAAAACTTCCTTAAAAAAATGAAAAAGTTTTGTGAGAAGTTCAAAGAGGCCACTCAGGCGCTGACATTCAATAAAACAATGAAAAACAGTCTCCCTAGAGGAACAAAAAACACACTGATCACTGACACTGCTGTTAATCACAGAAACAAAAGCATTGACTGCTATAATACCATGCAGGACCCTCCACTGTAAGTCTCCATGCCTCTTAGGGAGAGGGGCTTTATAAAGAGCCCTCCAGGCAGGCCGATGCCCTTTTCCTAGTTTAAAATAGGCTCTCCAAGGAGTGTCCACACAGGTGTTCAATCGGTCCTTGTTGAGTGCCATCACCACCAGTCTGTAGAGTGCCTTACCACTGGCTCCTCCAAAGTCCACACCAGTGGGAGCACAGAATGCCAGTAAGGAGCAAGGAGCGACGTCAAAGTCCATATAGAGCGTGAGAGAGGGAAAGGGGTCCGTGCTTTCCGGCTGCAGCGTGCCATTGCTAAAGTCCAAGAGTAGGGAGTGCTCAAGTCCATGAAGCTCCTGTTTCCAGTGTGCAAGAAGACCATCGATGAAACGATTTGACCTGACACCAAGATGAGCTGCTAAAGCTGAGGCGTTGTTGAGGCCAGGACCAGCCAGTTCCACCACTTGCTTCAGAGTGAGAACGTTCCTGGAACACAGCCTATCAAGGAAGGTCCTTCCAATTCCCGGCAGGACACCAAGGCGACCACCAAAAACCAGCGGCTCCCTCAACAACCAGTAGAGGGAATCGCATGGCCCTCTTTGTTTTTTAAAAAGAGTCCACACTGAAAAGAGACTGCGATAAAAACTGGGTAAAGACAGTGCATTAGAGTTCTTAAAATCCATTAAAAACACAGGGAGGTCTAGCCCAAGCCCAAGGACTCTCTGTAAAATAACACAGGCCAAAGGCCTCCATACCAGGTCCTGGGGGCCCGTCAGCAGTCTCTGTATGAAAGTCAGTCTAAAAGCAGCACCTCTACTAGCTAAATGAATCACTCCTTGCCCCCCCTCCTCTTTGGGAAGAAATAACAGGGCTTGAGGAACCCAGTGGAGTCCACCCCCCCAAAAAAAGTCCACCAAAACAGACTGAATTTTGGACAACAAACCAGCAGGGGGGTCCATGCACATGAGGCGGTGCCACAGGGATGAGGAAACAAGATTATTTAAAATGAGCACTCTTCCTCTAAAAGATATTCTTGGCATTAGCCACTTCCATTTGTTTAGTCTCCCGTTAATTTTCTCTATGACCCCATCCCAATTTTTTTGCTCAAACTGCTGATTTCCAATAAAGACACCAAGATACTTAAAACCTCCTTTTTTCCAAATCAACCCACCAGGCAGCGTAAGCTGATTTTCTAGTTTCTCCCCCACCATCAGAGCCTCGCTTTTTCCCCAGTTTATTTTTGCAGAGGAAAGTTGGCCAAAAAGATTGACACTCCTAACCAGAACGTCAATGTCACTCTGCTTATTTAGCAGAATGACTACATCATCTGCATAGGCCGACAGCTTGAATGTGGTGTCACAGCCAGGAAAAGTAACTCCTGATAGATCCCTTCTCAGGCAGTGAAGCAAAGGCTCTATGGCGAGGGAGTACAGCATCCCTGAGAGAGGGCAGCCCTGCCGAACCCCCCTCTGGACTTTTAAAGGGGCAGACAGGCCCCCATTTATCTTCAGCACACTCTCAATGTCACTGTACAAGACCCGTATCCTGGCTATGAAGCCTGGGCTGAACCCAAAAGCTGTTAAAACTGTCCATAAATATTGGTGTTCAACCCGATCAAACGCCTTTTCCTGGTCAATTGAAATCAAACCAGTTTCTACCGTCAATGAACCAGAGACCTCCAAAATCTCCCGAATTAAAGTGACGTTGTCACTAATCAGCCTGCCAGGCACACAGTAAGTCTGGTCTACATGAATGAGCTCGCTCATCACCTTTCTCAGTCTTCGGGCCAGAGCTTTTGAGAGAATCTTATAGTCTGTGCAGAGCAGAGAGACTGGCCTCCAGTTCTTTAGGCTCTGGAGGTCCCCTTTTTTCGGCAACAGTGTGATGATGGCCCTCCTGCAGGTCGTGGGTAGGGTCCCCCTTTTCAAGCTATCTTGGAGAACCTCCAGCAGGTCTGGACCAAGCAGGGGCCAGAATTCCTTAAAAAAGTCCACAGAGAGACCATCTATGCCTGGTGACTTTCCATTCTGGAGGCTCATTAGCGCCGTATACAGCTCAGACAGAGACAGTGGAGCATCCAAGCCGGCAACAAGGTCCTCTGAGAGCGCTGGAAGACCATCAAGGAAGACCTGGCCCAGTGACGTGTCTTCCCTCAACTCTGCTCTAAACAAGTCACTGTAAAAGCTAGCAGCGTATTTCCTGATCTCTGCTGCTGTGGAGACTGTTCTCCCGTCATCGTCCAACAAGGAGTGAATGAGTTTCCTCTGTCCATTTTTCCCCTCCAGTCCAAAAAAGTACTGGGAGGGCGAGTCCATCAGAGCTACATCCATGTAGCGTGAGCGGACTAGAGCACCCTGTGCGGTGACCCCTAGCAGGCTAGCCAAAGCTGACCTTTTTGACTTAAGAGCCTCTAAGTGCTCTTGTTTTCCTGTAGAACTGAGCAACTCCTGTAGCTCTACCACCTCAGTCTCCAGAACTTTCAAGGATTGGGTCAAGCTACGAGTGACATTTTGAGTGTACTGTTGGCAGAATTGTTTTATCTGTGCCTTACCAAAATCCCACCACATTTGGAGAGAACTAAAAGAAGATTTTTGTTCCCTGTGTGACTTCCATACATCATGAAAAACTCCCTTAAAAAACACATCATTTAAAAGTGTATTATTAAAATGCCAAAAAGCACTCTTACACTTTACATTTTCAATGAAAACAGAACAAATCAGCAGGCAGTGATCAGTGAAACCAACAGGACAGATACAACTATTTTTAAAAACACTCATTTGATGTTTAAAACCATAGAAACGGTCTAACCTAGCCATAGATAAGAGGTTATCTTTCGCATGGCTCCAGGTGTACTGCCTCTGGTCCCCATGATGTGATCTCCACACATCGGCCATCTCATGTGCCTTCACTAGTTCCCTCAGCCTATTGGCAGAAGCAGGGTGAGGCTCCTGATGGTTCCTGTCCAGTCTGTGGTTTAATGTACAGTTAAAATCACCCCCCAGAAATAAAAAAAACTATTTGGATTACAGGATCTAACCGTATCTGATAGCATATTAAAGACCCTGATCCTTTCTGCTCTCTGGGTTGGCACATACACGTTTATGAGAACCAAGTTCACATTTTCAAACTGTACCTTTAGCAACAGCACATGTCCTTTCACCACCTCTTCTACCTCATAAGAGACAGGCACACAACCCCGAGAGAAAAGTACAGCCACCCCTCCACTATTATTGGATTTGTGGCTAAAAAAAATGAGCCATCCATCTGGTCCCCATGATGTGATCTCCACACATCGGCCATTTCATGTGCCTTCACTAGTTCCCTCAGCCTATTGGCAGAAGCAGGGTGAGGTTCCTGATGGTTCCTGTCCAGTCTGTGGTTTAATGTACAGTTAAAATCACCCCCCAGAAATAAAAAAACTATTTGGATTACAGGATCTAACCGTATCTGATAGCATATTAAAGACCCTGATCCTTTCTGCTCTCTGGGTTGGCACATACACGTTTATAAGAACCAAGTTTACGTTTTCAAGCTGTACCTTTAGCAAGAGTACATGTCCTTTCACCACCTCTTCTACCTCATAAGAGACAGGCACACAACCCCGAGAGAAAAGTACAGCCACCCCTCCACTATTATTGGATTTGTGGCTAAAAAAAAAAAAAATGCAGCCATCCCACTCTTTTCTCCACTGGCACTCAATGTCTACAGTGCTGTGAGTCTCCTGGACCATCAGCACGTCAAGTGCCTTTAAATTAAAAAGCTTGTATAAAGAGGCCCTTTTTACATCATCCCTGGCCCCGTTTATATTAAGAGTGCCAATTCTAAGGTGGGGCATTAAAAAGGATAAAAATAAGGTACAGTAAAAAAACACACACATAGCATAAAAGGGAAGAAACAAACTAAGAGTCAACATGACTGTTAGTAATTTGTGATTTCAGTTTGACAACCAGTTTCTTTAAACGAAAAATTTCCTGATCAGTAAAAGTCTCATTCCCATCATTCGGTTTCATCAGCTTGCGAGCTGATGCCACAAATAACTCCAGATCTGGAAAGTAATTTTCCACTTTCACAGCTCTGCTCCCCTTAGTCACCTGGAGAAATTGTCTAATTTTAGTAAAACAATAGGAGCTTTGCTCCTCCTGCGTCTGCGTCTGCATCAGTTCAGACTCATCTCCACTTTCGTCAGAAGCGCTCTCATTCAGTAAATCTAAATTCCCAACCCTACTAGATTTAGCAGAGCTCTGCAAGTTTTCCGCACTTTTCCTTTTTTGTGCAGCTTTAAAAGGATCCTCTTCAACAAAACTACATTCCTGCATTTCTTCATGAAACGCAACGTTTGTCATGCAGTGTTTGCTCTGTGTGTCCGCTACAGCCTCAAACCGCTCCTCCCCCGCCTGCAAAGTCTGTTCATTCACGTTCCTTCGTTTAACTGCACTTTTACTTACACCCTCCACCTGTTTACCCCGGGCGACAGGCTCGTCACAATGATCAGAGCTGCCGCCAGACAGAAATTCCCCACCATCACTGTTTGGGGGGACAACTACCGCGCCCGCCGCGGCCACCCCAGCAGAGGCGGCCGCGGCCGCCCCAGCACAAGCGGACGCGGACGCGGATGCGGACGCGGACGCCCCCGCAGAAGTAGAAGCGGACGCGGCCGCGGACGCGGATGCGGCCGCAGTCGCGGCCACGACCGCCCCAGCAGAAGCGGGCGCCGCAGCGGCATCCGCCGCACCACATGTAGCGCTACCCTCCGGACCACCAGAAACAGCGGCGTCACCTTTCTTACCGCCAGTGCTCTTTGTGTTCGCCTTTTCAGGACATGACCTAATAAGATGGCCTTCTGCGCCACACGCAAAACACTTCATGGTTTCAGATGTTGCAAACACCAAGTAGCTAAAGCCATCAATCCTGAAATTAAAAGACGCGTTCAGTTCAGCAGAGCTGTCTTTCAACACCATGAAACACTGCCTCCTATGACATACAACATGCTTCAGCAGGGGTGATTTACTACCCAGAGAGACCATTCTGATAGGGGACACAACCTGGCCAAAACGGGACAACTCTCTAATCAGCTGATCATTTTTAACGAAAGGAGGAGCGTTTGAGATGGTGATCCTCCTAGACGGATTCGCCAGCGGTAAAACGGGAGTAAAAGTGTCACCTATGACCACTCCCTGTGCCACCACCTGATCAGCTTTCTCAGTCGAATCCAGAAAGATCACAATTGCGCTGTTCATCCTCGATGCTGATTTTATGCTGCCATGCCTAACCACCTGTCCTACAGCGAGGCTGGCCTCCTCCACAGAACAGGGAACTGTCGGGAGGATTCTCACACCATGACGCCGGGTTAAGCGCTCAAACTCCACACCACCATCAATCACCGGCATGATGCCGGCTGGGAAAAACCGGCAGCAGAAGCTACCGTTCCCCAACACACTCACTCCAACACTCACACCCCAGCACACACACTCAACCCACTATATTAAACACACACACCTCAAACACACAAGATAGAGAAAAAGTTAGAAAATACAAAGTTTAAAGTACTCACTCGACACCACTCCACACCCCTGCTCCCACAAACGCCCACGCATGCGCACGAGAGAGAGAGAGAGAGAGAGAGAGAGAGAGAGAGAGAGAGATTTTGATTTTTAAAAGATCTTTAATAAACACACTTGTCCATCAGTCAATACAATTTCTATATCATGCTATGTTACACAGAAAATTAATCCCCCAAAAAAACGCCCAAAAAAAAGCTGTCCATCATGAACTGAACAGAGGACATTCTCCAGGGACCAGAGGGTCCTGAAACCTTCCACATCCCCATTCCCCATAAAAAAACTGAAAGTCCAGCCTGATTCTGGCTTTAAGTAGCCTCACAAATAAAATTTCGACATCAACATCACTCTCAACATTCTCAAGTTTTCTTCTCCGGCTTACATAGATAGCCAACTTTGCCTGCCCCAAAACAAAGTTCAGTAGTTGACACTTCTGCTTAAAACGACGATTGTACATAAAACCACAAATGAAAACCTGCTTAGAGAAAACTTCCTTAAAAATATGAAAAAGTTCTGTGAGAAGTTCAAAGAGGCCACTCAGGCGCTGACATTCAATAAAACAATGAAAAACAGTCTCCCTAGAGGAACAAAAAACACACTGATCACTGACACTGCTGTTAATCACAGAAACAAAAGCATTGACTGCTATAATACCATGCAAGACCCTCCACTGTAAGTCTCCATGCCTCTTAGGGAGAGGGGCTTTATAAAGAGCCCTCCAGGCAGGCCGATGCCCTTTTCCTAGCTTAAAATAGGCTCTCCAAGGAGTGTCCACACAGGTGTTCAATCTGTCCTTGTTGAGTGCCATCACAACCAGTCTGTAGAGTGCCTTACCACTGGCTCCTCCAAAGTCCACACCAGTGGGAGCACAGAATGCCAGTAAGGAGCAAGGAGCGACGTCAAAGTCCATATAGAGCGTGAGAGAGGGAAAGGGGTCAGTGCTTTCCGGCTGCAGCGTGCCATTGCTAAAGTCCAAGAGTAGGGAGTGCTCAAGTCCATGAAGCTCCTGTTTCCAGTGTGCAAGAAGACCATCGATGAAACGATTCGACCTGACACCAAGATGAGCTGCTAAAGCTGAGGCGTTGTTGAGGCCAGGACCAGCCAGTTCCACCACTTGCTTCAGAGTGAGAACGTTCCTGGAACACAGCCTATCAAGGAAGGTCTTTCCAACTCCCGGCAGGACACCAAGGCGACCACCAAAAACCAGCGGCTCCCTCAACAACCAGTAGAGGGAATCGCATGGCCCTCTTTGTTTTTTAAAAAGAGTCCACACTGAAAAGAGACTGCGGTAAAAACTGGGTAAAGACAGTGCATTAGAGTTCTTAAAATCCATTAAAAACACAGGGAGGTCTAGCCCAAGCCCAAGGACTCTCTGTAAAATAACACAGGCCAAAGGCCTCCATACCAGGTCCTGGGGGCCCGTCAGCAGTCTCTGTATGAAAGTCAGTCTAAAAGCAGCACCTCTACTAGCTAAATGAATCACTCCTTGCCCCCCCTCCTCTTTGGGAAGAAATAACAGGGCTTGAGGAACCCAGTGGAGTCCACCCCCCCAAAAAAAGTCCACCAAAACAGACTGAATTTTGGACAACAAACCAGCAGGGGGGTCCATGCACATGAGGCGGTGCCACAGGGATGAGGAAACAAGATTATTTAAAATGAGCACTCTTCCTCTAAAAGATATTCTTGGCATTAGCCACTTCCATTTGTTTAGTCTCCCGTTAATTTTCTCTATGACCCCATCCCAATTTTTTTGCTCAAACTGCTGATTTCCAATAAAGACACCAAGATACTTAAAACCTCCTTTTTTCCAAATCAACCCACCAGGCAGCGTAAGCTGATTTTCTAGTTTCTCCCCCACCATCAGAGCCTCGCTTTTTCCCCAGTTTATTTTTGCAGAGGAAAGTTGGCCAAAAAGATTGACACTCCTAACCAGAACGTCAATGTCACTCTGCTTGTTTAGCAGAATGACTACATCATCTGCATAGGCCGACAGCTTGAACATGGTGTCACAGCCAGGAAAAGTGACTCCTGATAGGTCCCTTCTCAGGCAGTGAAGCAAAGGCTCTATGGCGAGGGAGTACAGCATCCCTGAGAGAGGGCAGCCCTGCCGAACCCCCCTCTGGACTTTTAAAGGGGCAGACAGGCCCCCATTTATCTTCAGTACACTCTCAATGTCACTGTACAAGACCCGTATCCTGGCTATGAAGCCTGGGCTGAACCCAAAAGCTGTTAAAACTGTCCATAAATATTGGTGTTCAACCCGATCAAACGCCTTTTCCTGGTCAATTGAAATCAAACCAGTTTCTACCGCCAATGAACCAGAGACCTCCAAAATATCCCGAATTAAAGTGACGTTGTCACTAATCAGCCTGCCAGGCACACAGTAAGTCTGGTCTACATGAATGAGCTCGCTCATCACCTTTCTCAGTCTTCGGGCCAGAGCTTTTGAGAGAATCTTATAGTCTGTGCAGAGCAGAGAGACCGGCCTCCAGTTCTTTAGGCTCTGGAGGTCCCCCTTTTTCGGCAACAGTGTGATGATGGCCCTCCTGCAGGTCGTGGGTAGGGTCCCCCTTTCCAAGCTATCTTGGAGAACCTCCAGCAGGTCTGGACCAAGCAGGGGCCAGAATTCCTTAAAAAAGTCCACAGAGAGACCATCTATGCCTGGTGATTTTCCATTCTGGAGGCTCATTAGCGCCGTATGCAGCTCAGACAGAGACAGTGGAGCATCCAAGCCGGCAACAAGGTCCTCTGAGAGCACTGGAAGACCATCAAGGAAAACCTGGCCCAGTGACGTGTCCTCCCTCCACTCTGCTCTAAACAATTCACTGTAAAAGCTAGCAGCGTGTTTCCTGATCTCTGCTGCTGTGGAGATTGTTCTCCCGTCATCGCCCAACAAGGAGTGAATGAGCTTTCTCTGTCCATTTTTCCCCTCCAGTCCAAAAAAGTACTGGGAGGGCGAGTCCATCAGAGCTACATCCATGTAGCGTGAGCGGACCAGAGCACCCTGTGCGGTGACCCCTAGCAAGCTAGCCAAGGCTGACCTTTTTGACTTGAGAGCCTCTAAGTGCTCCTGTTTTCCTGTAGAACTGAGCAACTCCTCTAGTTCTACCACCTCAGTCTCCAGAACTTTCAAGGATTGGGTCAAGCTACGAGTGACATTTTGAGTGTACTGTTGGCAGAGTTGTTTTATCTGTGCCTTACCAAAATCCCACCACAATTGGAGAGAACTAAAAGAGGGTTTTTGTTCCCTGTGTGACTTCCATACATCATGAAAAACTCCCTTAAAAAACACATCATTTAAAAGTGTATTATTAAAATGCCAAAAAGCACTCTTACACTTTACATTTTCAATGAAAACAGAACAAATCAGCAGGCAGTGATCAGTGAAACCAACAGGACAGATACAACTATTTTTAAAAACACTCATTTGGTGTTTAAAACCATAGAAACGGTCTAACCTAGCCATAGATAAGAGGTTATCCTTAGCATGGCTCCAGGTGTACTGCCTCTGGTCCCCATGATGTGATCTCCACACATCGGCCAGTTCATGCGCCTTCACTAGTTCCCTCAGCCTATTGGCAGAAGCAGGGTGAGGTTCCTGATGGTTCCTGTCCAGTCTGTGGTTTAATGTACAGTTAAAATCACCCCCCAGAAATAAAAAACTATTTGGATTACAGGATCTAACCGTATCTGATAGCATATTAAAGACCCTGATCCTTTCTGCTCTCTGGGTTGGCACATACACGTTTATAAGAACCAAGTTTACGTTTTCAAGCTGTACCTTTAGCAAGAGTACATGTCCTTTCACCACCTCTTCTACCTCATAAGAGACAGGCACACAACCCCGAGAGAAAAGTACAGCCACCCCTCCACTATTATTGGATTTGTGGCTAAAAAAAATGCAGCCATCCCACTCTTTTCTCCACTGGCACTCAATGTCTACAGTGCTGTGAGTCTCCTGGACCATCAGCACGTCAAGTGCCTTTAAATTAAAAAGCTTGTATAAAGAGGCCCTTTTTACATCATCCCTGGCCCCGTTTATATTAAGAGTGCCAATTCTAAGGTGGGGCATTAAAAAGGATAAAAATAAGGTACAGTAAAAAAACACACACATAGCATAAAAGGGAAGAAACAAACTAAGAGTCAACATGACTGTTAGAAATTTGTGATTTCAGTTTGACAACCAGTTTCTTTAAACGAAAAATTTCCTGATCAGTAAAAGTCTCATTCCCATCATTCGGTTTCATCAGCTTGCGAGCTGATGCCACAAATAACTCCAGATCTGGAAAGTAATTTTCCACTTTCACAGCTCTGCTCCCCTTAGTCACCTGGAGAAATTGTCTAATTTTAGTAAAACAATAAGAGCTTTGCTCCTCCTGCGTCTGCGTCTGCATCAGTTCAGACTCATCTCCACTTTCGTCAGAAGCGCTCTCATTCACTAAATCTAAATTCCCAACCCTACTAGATTTAGCAGAGCTCTGCAAGTTTTCCGCACTTTTCCTTTTTTGTGCAGCTTTAAAAGGATCCTCTTCAACAAAACTACATTCCTGCATTTCTTCATGAAACGCAACGTTTGTCATGCAGTGTTTGCCCTGTGTGTCCGCTACAGCGTCAAACCGCTCCTCCCCCGCCTGCAAAGTCTGTTCATTCACGTTCCTTTGTTTAACTGCACTTTTACTTACACCCTCCACCTGTTTACCCCGGGCGACAGGCTCGTCACAATGATCAGAGCTGCCGCCAGACAGAAATTCCCCACCATCACTGTTTGGGGGGACAACTACCGCGCCCGCCGCGGCCACCCCAGCAGAGGCGGCCACGGCCGCCCCAGCACAAACGGACGCGGACGCGGACGCGGACGCGGACGCGGACGCGGAAGCGGAAGCGGACGCGGACGCGGACGCCCCCGCAGAAGTAGAAGCGGACGCGGCCGCAGACGCGGCCGCGGACGCGGATGCGGCCGCAGTCGCGGCCACGACCGCCCCAGCAGAAGCGGGCGCCGCAGCGGCATTCGCCGCACCACATGTAGCGCTACCCTCCGGACCACCAGAAACAGCGGCGTCACCTTTCTTACCGCCAGTGCTCTTTGTGTTCGCCTTTTCAGGACATGACCTAATAAGATGGCCTTCTGCGCCACACGCAAAACACTTCATGGTTTCAGATGTTGCAAACACCAAGTAGCTAAAGCCGTCAATCCTGAAATTAAAAGACACATTCAGTTCAGCAGAGCTGTCTTTCAACACCATGAAACACTGCCTCCTATGACATACAACATGCTTCAGCAGGGGTGATTTACTACCCAGAGAGACCATTCTGATAGGGGACACAACCTGGCCAAAACGGGACAACTCTCTAATCAGCTGATCATTTTTAACGAAAGGAGGAGCGTTTGAGATGGTGATCCTCCTAGACGGATTCGCCAGCGGTAAAACGGGAGTAAAAGTGTCACCTATGACCACTCCCTGTGCCACCACCTGATCAGCTTTCTCAGTCGAATCCAGAAAGATCACAATTGCGCTGTTCATCCTCGATGCTGATTTTATGCTGCCATGCCCAACCACCTGTCCTACAGCGAGGCTGGCCTCCTCCACAGAACAGGGAACTGTCGGGAGGATTCTCACACCATGACGCCGGGTTAAGCGCTCAAACTCCACACCACCATCAATCACCGGCATGATGCCGGCTGGGAAAAACCGGCAGCAGAAGCTACCGTTCCCCAACACACTCACTCCAACACTCACACCCCAGCACACACACTCAACCCACTATATTAAACACACACACCTCAAACACACAAGATAGAGAAAAAGTTAGAAAATACAAAGTTTAAAGTACTCACTCGACACCACTCCACACCCCTGCTCCCACAAACGCCCACGCATGCGCACGAGAGAGAGAGAGAGAGAGAGAGAGAGAGAGAGAGAGAGAGAGAGAGAGAGAGAGAGAGAGAGAGAGAGAGAGAGAGAGAGAGAGAGAGAGAGTTTTGAGTTTAAAAAATGGCTTTATTGTACAATTCAAAAATGTAAGAACACCAATATCATGCCCCCAAGAGAGAGAGAGAGAGAGAGAGAGAGAGAGAGATTATTTTGATTTTTCAACACACCTTTATTGTCACAAGTTCAACAGAAAAACACTCCAACTAAAAGAAGCAATGAAAAGCAAAATATTTCACTGACAAATCAAAGACATTGTCATGGTCTGAGCGTTGATATTGTCCGCGCTTGGGTCATGCAGTATTTTCCTCCCGTTCTGTGTTAGTTCCTTGTGGTCCTCCGAGCTTTTATTCTGACAGCGTCTCGGAGGGGCTTCCGGCTGTCAGAGCAGAGCTCCTCTGTGACAGCTGGATTACATTCAGCTGACGACGTCCTCATCAGCTGATGAATCCTCTAGCCCTATTTAAGGGAGCAGCTTTGGTTACCCAGAGGTACTGTTTCTCCGCGCCTGGGACTGGGGTAGGCCGCCCGAAATTATTCTTTTTCCCCTGCCAGCGATCTGGATGCTGGACGCAGGCAGACCTCCCAAACTATTTGTTTTTGTGTTATTGTGCTCTGCCTGCCGTCATCCCTGTATTTTTTTCCTCTCCTGTAGTTCTGGGATGTTGTGTTTTTTTTTTTTGTTTTTGTTTTTTGTTTTTTACTATGAACTATATTGTACTGTCTGCGGGCGACCCCCACAGCCTACGGACAAGCAGAGTGCTCAGCTGGGGCAATTAGCAGAATAATGAGATGTGTGCATTGAGATCAATAGGCAGCCTCTCTTTGTCTAGTTCAGGCACCAGTATTCTGCTTTGATATGTGTGACTCAAATGCAGGTGTTCATGCTTCCTGTTCTGTTCTGTGATGCAAATGTGCCTTTCATGTATTGTCTGTAGTGGGGTATAAAAACTGCATATGCTCTGTAACTCACTCTCTCTCTGACCACTGCTTCTGACGAGACGCATTCCCTGTCTCCTGACGAGAGCCTCAGAGAGCTCGCTTTGGCGTGCCTGCACGGCGCTGGAGTGAGTTCTTGTGATGGCGGTATGATTAATAAAATCCCTCAAAAACTCTCAGTTTGCTGCCTATTATTCCATGCCACCACATTGGTGACCCCGTGAAAGAACACGCTGACTATGAACGACGCAGCCCCGGCGGTGACTCTCCGACGACAAGCAAACGCAGCAGCCTGGGGCAAATGATCTGCCCTCCCTTCTGCTACAGGGAGACCTTGACGCAGAGCCACCACCAGGCGAAACTCTCCGGAGATCACCCATGACCGGGAAAGCTGCAGAATGCTTCATGGTGAGATCTGCACGCCTGAGATCAGCACATCCACGCTGGGACCGGCCGCTCTCACAGCTCCTCCACACGAGAGCGCACGCACCTCGTCCTCTCTCCGTGACAGCGACCTCCAGGGCCGACGGAGAACGCAGCGCGTGGACCTGAACGCACCATGACCAATCTACAGCAACAGCTCAACAGGGATGACCATCGGCGTCGACTACGCTGATCTTCAGCAAGCTCCCTGACCCTGAATAGCCTCTACAGCGGACCTGCCATGCACCGAACCCCGCACGCACACCGGGGGGTTATGAGGACAGCGCACCATGCACGGGACAATACTGGCTCCACACAAACCGCCATCGTCCTTCGCCGCTACACACAGAACCTTCAGGGCTGCTCACACACCTGAAGCACGCACTCAGCTCGCTCACAGGATTTTGTAATGGTCTCAGCCACGGCACACAAAGGGAATTCAGCATTCAGCTGTCCCCGAGGACTTTAGGACTGCGCGCGCACCTAAAGTCAACACGCCAAGTCCCACACTGCTGCAGCTCCTTTTTTTTTTTTTTTTTTCCTTCATGGCCGCGAGAGGAGTCAGAGATTAATTTTTCTTCTTACACCTGCTGTGGACCTCCGCACGTTCAACGGGACAGCCCCTCAACATCACAGATCCACAGGCGATTTTTGCGCGGCCCAGACAAATTCGCCGTCCAGGGCCAGCACTTGCTACCCCCTCCCCCTCCACCGCCGCTTGCAGCGAGCTTTCCCCACAGCTTGCTCCCAAAGCCGGACTATCGAGGCCTCAGCTTCCCGCTGAGCCCTCTGGGCGGGGGGGAAGTACTGTGGGTGACCCCCACAGCCTACAGACAAGCAGAGCGCTGGGGCAATTAGCAGAACAATGAGATGTGTGTATTGGGATCAATAGGCAGCCTCTCTTTGTCTAGTTCAGGCGCCAGTATTCTGCTTTGATATGTGTGACTCAAATGCAGGTGTTCATGCTTCCTGTTCTGTTCTGTGATGCAAATGTGCCTTTCATGTATTGTCTGTAGTGGGGTATAAAAACTGCATATGCTCTGTAACTCACTCTCTCTCTCTGACCACTGCTTCAGATGAGACACATTCCCTGTCTCCTGACGAGAGCCTCAGAGAGCTCACTTCGGCGCGCCTGCACGGCGCTGGAGTGAGTTCTTGTGATGGCGGTATGATTAATAAAATCCTTCAAAAACTCTCAGTTCGCTGCCTATTATTCCATGCCGCCACAGTGTCTGTATTTCGCCGCTCTTTAGCGTGTTTTTTTTTTTTTTTGTCTCCCCTCGGTAGTCTGAAAGTTATGCTCTTTTTGTTGCTTTTGCCCCTGTATTGGAAGTTTATCTGAACTGTCTGTATTTTGCCGCTCTTTAGCGTGTGTTTTTCTCTCCCCCTCTGAAGTTTGAGATGTGCATTGTTGTTGCCTCTGCCAGTTTATTTTGACTTATTGAACCGTCTGTATTTTGCCACTATTTAACGTGATTTTTTTTTTTTTGTCCTTCCTCTGTTTGAGAGATGCTATGTGGTTGCCTTTTGTTTCTTTTGGCCTGTGTATCATGGCCTTTAGCCATAGTAGTTATGTTATTTGCATTCATTGTCCTGTCTGTTTTTCCACCTGTGCATTATGGAGTATATTTGTGGTTCTGTTTTTTTGTTTGTTTTTTTTTTTCCCCCATGCTCTGTTGTTGCACCATGTTATTTTTTTCTGTATTCGCCCTTGTCATTTTTTCCCGGTTCCCTGTCTTGATGGTTTTTTTTTTGTTTGTTTGTTTTTTTTCTGGTTCTCACCCTCCTGGCCTTTTTTCCCCCCTCCTCCCACCCTGGGTGGGCCTTCTTAGCCTTTTGGGTGGGTGGGAGGCTTGGATGTTACGTTACGCCCAGAGTGTGTCGTTTGGGGGGGGAGTACTGTCATGGTCTGACTGTTGATATTGTCCGCGCTCGGGTCATGCAGTATTTTCCTCCCGTTCTGTGTTAGTTCCTTGTGGTCCTCCGAGCTTTTATTCTGACAGCGTCTCGGAGGGGCTTCCGGCTGTCAGAGCTGAGCTCCTCTGTGACAGCTGGATTACATTCCGCTGACGACATCCTCATCAGCGAATGAATCCTCTAGCCCTATTTAAGGGAGCAGCTTTGGTTACTCGGGGCTGCCACCACACACGCCTAATGCTGGTCTCCCCAATGTTCGGCTGGGGTCCCTATTCCCTGGCTCCAGCCACCCTCTCGATCCTCCGTGTTCCCAGTAAGTTATTCCTTGTCATCAGTATATCGTCACTGTGTCTTAGCCATAGTCTTTATTTGTGTTATGCCCCACGAGGCTCATTATTTTGTATCGTCGTTTTTTCCTTAATAAATATGCAAACTCTACGGCTGCCTATAGCATCTCATTAGTGGTCCGCGAGGACCACACCATGACAGACACAAGAAACTAAACCAAGAAAACTAAAACAAAAACTTGCTTCTTACATCAGAACCACACCATGGGTAATTCCCCCCTCCTTAACACAACACAGGATGTGCTTAAAGCACCACATAGCCTCAAAAGTTCTAACATTTTGCATCAGATGATAGTAATTGTAATCAATCATTATTCGAGTCTTGATCATGCTCACCAGCATGTCTTTTATGTTACAATCCAGCATTTGTTCCATTTTCCTTTTCCTACTAACATAAATAGCCATTTTAGCCTGACCCAGGATGAAATTTAAAAGTTCACTTTTTTTCTTGCCTTTCTGTCTATATGGAAAACCCAAGATAAAAATCTGCAGGGGAAAGACTTCTCCAAACAGATAAAACAGCTTCCCCCAAAAAAACAAACAACAGTTGCAGTCTGGTACAGTCCAGAAAACAATGGAACACAGTCTCTTTCTGAGGATAAAATGGACAAACCTCAACAACATTTGGGTTTAAAATAGAGATAAAAGCATTTACAGCCACAGCACCATGTAAAACTCGCCATTGCAGGTCTTCAACCTTCTTAGTTAATGGTGGTTTATAGAGTGCTCTCCAGGCAGGCCTCACCTCTGAACCCAAACTTAAGTGTTTCCTCCATGGTGTATCAGCTCGACCTTTTAATTTATTCACATTTAGAACTTTCACCAAGAGTCCATACATTTTTTTTCCAGAAGAGTCACAAATGTTTATGTGTTCAGAGTTTAAAAACACACCAGTGCCATCTTTAAAATCAGGAGATAAAAAAACTAAAAGGAAAAGGTTCATCAGCACAGAATTTTTGCAGTGTAAAACAATAGCAGAGTGTTCTTCTGCGGAGAGGCAGTCTCTCCAATCTTTCAGCAAGTTTATTATAACTCTGACTGAAGAAACACCAAGAGCCAAGCACAGGGCAGCAGCGTTGTCCAGGTTAGGACCACAAAAGTTCACCAAGTGTCCCAGCGTTGTAATCTTTGCAGAAAGGAACTTTTTTTTAAAAAACAGAAGGTCCTAAAACATTGCCCACATCAAAATGGGTCCCAAGCACAAGTGGTTCCTTTAAAAGCCAAAAAGGTGACAAGGAAGCCTGGGGAGAGTTCTTTTTTTAAAAAAAAGTCCCCTGATTTTAAAAGAACTTTGATAAAACTGGGGAAGTTCTGGGAGTTTTTGGTTCTTTAAGTCCATTAAAAACAATGACTCCTCTAGTCCCAGCCCCCCACAGCGAGCCAGGACAGCTCTGGCAACAGGTCTCCACACAAGGTCAAGAGGGCCACTCAGCAGTCGCTGAATGAAATGCAGGCGAAAGATGCCCCCCCTGCTGGCCAGATGGATGAGTCCTTGACCACCTTCTTTCCTAGGTAAAAACAGGATGCTCTGTGGAACCCAGTGAAGACGGTCCCAGAAAAAGTCCACGATTATAGATTGAATTTTGGCCAGCAAATTGGTTGGAGGGTCCACACAAGACAGTCGATGCCACAGCATTGAAGCAATCAAGTTGTTAATGATTAAAACACAACCTCTGAAGGACAAGTTTGGCAAAATCCATTTCCTTTTTTTTAATCTTCCTTCAACTTTTTCCAAAAAACACTCCCAATTTTTCCCACTAAAAGTCTGATTTCCTAAAAACACACCAAGATATTTAAAACCACCTTGTGTCCACGAAAGGCCACCAGGTAGGGCAATTTGTTGTAGTCTACCCCCCATCATTACAGCTTCGCTTCTACCCCAATTCATTCTCGCTGAGGAGCACTCACCAAAAAAATTAACAGTTCTTAAAAGGTAGTCTACATCATTTTGATTTCTTGTAAAATCAACATCATCAGCATATGCAGACACTTTAAAAACAGAGTCAGAGTTGGGAACTTTAAAACCAGTGAGGCCTTGCCTTAGTTTACAGAGGAGGGGCTCGATGCCAAGAGAGTACAGCATACCTGAGAGGGGGCAGCCTTGTCGGACACCCCTCTCAACTTTGAAAGGAGCACTCAAACCACCTGTTGGAAAATTGAATATATGGTTATCATTTTATTAATAACTCATGAAATGAAGATTGATATTCTTATATGTATGATGCTTTTTCTTATCAGTCAAATACAACTTGTGCCTCTTCTTATAATCACTGTTAGTGACTAAGCTGCATCACCCTTCTGTTTATTCATATGATGTGTGATAAAAGAGTGTTGACATATGCAAATCTTTATGCTGTATCAAGACTTGTCCCCTGTACACCCTGTGCATCTTATTTTTTCTGCAAAAGACTGTTGTATGTTATCATCTGTTAACTATGACCGGAAGCACTGGTTTGTTGCAGGCCCATATACGGAGTTGTTTCCCCCTCTCTGCCTTTACTGAGTGGAGAAGCAGATGTTCTCCCCGCGATGAGTGTTCATGCAATTTATCTCCTACACACACTTGAAGATGTACAGAGCGTACTTTTGCTTATGTGGTAATTCTGTTGTTCTGCTTTTGCTGAGTTTGTCACATACTCCACGTACTATCATTGTATATAAAAGAAGGCAGCTGCGACTGCCCCTCAGTGTTCAGCTCATCCTGTAAATGGTATGTGTTGATCACTCCTTGCAAGTAAAAGTTTCAAAGGCTCTGCGTGTCTTAAGTCTGAACTTTGATTCAGTCTAATACCTTTTTGTACTCTGTATTTGTGAGGTTATATTTCAGACTTCTGACATAGCTGGTGCCGAAACCCGGGACAGCTGAGATCCAGGTGGAGCGGGAGGGGATGTGTGTCCTGCAGGTTGAAAATTGGAAACCCGACTTGAGGGAACGCTGCCAGAGACTCTCCTTCTCCCGGCTCTAATCTGGTGACGGCTGTCCTTACTGATAGAGCCTAAAAAGTAAGTTACAAATTTTTCCCTTTTCAGATTGACTGTAGTAGACGTATATGAAGAACAACCGAGCCTCACAATTCACAATTTCCCATTTTTAAAGAACCACGGGTCAGCTGACGAGCGAGTAATGGTAGTACAAGGCGGCGTCCTGTACTTTTCCTTGTGGTTAAAAACCGCTGCAGGAATGCAGTGGTCTTAGGAAGTAACGTGACGGCGATTCACGGTTACTGACCGGTCAGGTTTTAAAATAAAGAGGGGTGCAGGAGACAGTGTGACGGCGATTCACAACTGTTTGGTGGTCAGGTTTTAAAATAAGTAGGGTGAAGGAATTCACCCCAAATTGTGCAGTAATAGTGTTAAACAGTCGGCGTACTGTTCAACGTTCCTGACTACGGAACACACCCCAAAAATTGGGCGGTAATACGGTTACGGTGGGCATACCGATAACGTCCCTGACCATCTAAAAATGGGGAATTGTGTTAGAAGACTAGATAGGCAGACGAATAAACAGAAGAAAAAACAGGACATAGCGCGCGCAGCTGTAAAAATTACAATAACAGACAAAATGAAAAGGGAAAAATAAAGGATCCAGAAAAATACTTAAATAAATGGAAAAAAGGATTTCTCATTCAAGCCCACGTTGAACGTGGATGAATGCCAGGCATTGTTAACAACCATTGAAAAGACGTCTAATAAACCTGTTAAAACAGGCAAACCCAGTGCGGAGCTCCAATGTGCCATCTTGTGGTCACAAGCGGCACAGGCTTCCCAACGGAAAGCTGATTAAGCCAGAGAAAAGCAGAAACAAATGAAAACTCCACTATTGGAAAATCCACCCCCATACCCCAAACCGGGACCTAAGGCGGGCCCGTATTCCACTCTTTCACAAGAAGCCCAAGAGGTTGGGAAAAGGAGGAAGCAAATAAAATCATAATTAAATGGCAGCAAAACTGGATAACGTTAAAATGGACAATGAGAACGTTGTTTTATCTATTATCTATTCTGTGTGTGTGTGTATGTGTGTGTGTGTGGTTGATCTGTGAAGAAAGTGGTCTAAATATGGGTGTACTTTTACAAAGTTTTGGGTTTTTATTTTTTCAATTTAACTCTGTGGGGTCTTGATTAATGTTGCGTACGTGATAAACTGTTTACATATTTAAAAAAAAAGGAAAAACAATTTTGACGCATTACTGACCTTTGTCCTTGACTGAAATATGACAGTGCACTTTATAGGGAAAAAAGGACTGACGTGTGACAATGTGACTACAGGCCATACTATGATCATATTATGATGTCATTTAATAATGCCTAATCACTGAAGATTTTATGTTTACCCTATATCACATGATTTAGAGCACAGAGGATCAAAACAGATTGATAATTAATGTGTCTGTGCATATGATCTGCCAGAGGCTGTGGATTATCAGACAAAGGTCCTGGAGAAAGAATCACTTTTTGAAGCCAAGTATGACTTTGTATGACATTGTAGATAACATGAGGTGTACTGATTCAAATGACTTTGACTTTACAAATGTAATGTTTATATGATTTTATACTGATATTACTCACCACATAATGGTGCGGTAACAATATATTTCAGAAATGTGACAGCAATGAGGGATGTGCTTCTCCTGATTCAGCGGTGGCCAAGCTGGGTCAGGGTGAACTACATTGCACTCCATAATTTACCAAGGAATGTATGAAATAGGGACATTCCTTGTAAAACATTAAATCGAATTCTAAATTAGGCAAAACGTCCGCCTTTCCTTTGACTGAAAGAATGTGACACAATATTTCAAATTCAACCCATCTGTGTTCAATTGGACAAACTGATCTTATTTATCAATGCTGAAGCATATTAAAAATGCACAGATAGTTATTTTGTTTTTCTTAAATGAAATTTGTAAACTATTTCAAGAGATGTCAAATAATTAGCAATCCTCAGAAAAATAGATAATGCATAAAAATTATCAATAAATCCAATTTTATTTACATAAGTGCTTTTCATTTCATTTTCTGTAGTGCCCAGGATAAACATATGGCTGCAGTTATAACTCAAATACAGGCTGGGCAATACAGACCACCTTTTTATTATTTATGGGATAATACAAATAATAAGATCATGCCCTCTATTATCCTACACATTTCCCATGTTGTGAAGGAGGGGGCGAACAGCAACACTCTCTCTCTCTCTCTCTACTTAGCAAAGGAAGAAGCGAGCGACAGGCTTGCTCTGTAAAAAATAGAAGTTAACTTATCTGTATTCTGTACAGATAGTAAATATGCTAATAGCACATGCCACCTGCATAACGCTACTCACTGTGCTGCTATTGGTCTTTTAGGAACCGTCAGTCTCATTAATAATGTTGATGTTTGAAAAGACTGTCAAAATAATATGGACCTTCCTCCTGTTTCAGGTGTAAATAATTAGATATACATTTGGCTTGTCTGATGAAAATTTGCTCTGCCACCCACATTATACAGATGAGCTGTCCTGGTGGCACATGGCCAACCATGTGCCAACAGGAGGAAATCAATGATGAGGATGTTGGGAAAAACTGTCCTAATATTTTGAAAGAAGTAACAAAAACATGCCAAAAGTGCATCATTTGTTTATAAAATAATGCTCAAGGAGCAATGGAAAACCTAATCCAAGCTGTAAGAAGTAAGATCAAATTTCATAGTATCGGTACAATCAAACAAATGCTGGCAAAAACCACACATGGAAAGGGTGTTACTTGGCCAGAAGCTCTGAAATTAGTCAGACTAACCATTAACTCTATACTAGACCCAAAGACAGGATTATCACCTTTTGAATGTGTTTTTTCACCATCCTTATGTATTACCTGACCTCTCACCACTAACCACACCTAACAAATACACAGATCTTGGTGAACATCTCAGGGAATGTTTTGATTCTGTCAGAAGCTCTGCTCCACAGAAAGAAACGGATAAAGAACCACCACCGACAACACTAGACACTCCCACTCCCACTGCAGTACGTATTGCTGAATGACCATCTCGGATTCACCTTTCACACGCTAAAAGACTACGGGTGCCTGTAAGTGAACTAACTAACTTGTTTCCCTGAGTAAGTCCAGTACAAAGGGGGCATGTCCTTTTAAGGACAAGGCCGTCTCAACCCTGGTGAAGAAAGAGGCCCGGAGGGGTACTCTCTCAGGTGGAAGCATGGCACCAAAACTATTGATGACTCTGTGTTCAGCACTTCTCCTGGCAGTGGGGTGGTAATCTCTTTCTGATTCAAGGACAAGGAACCCACGAAGCACGGACAATGAACAATACGCATAACCTATGGTACCAGACAATGGTGGTTTCGGTGAGAGGACTGGGAATCGATACTTCTTGCTATGTGTGTTCATTGCTACCCCATTTACACAAGACTGCAATACCCATGATTGACTACAATACCCATGATCCCTGTTCCACTGAGTGAAGAGAAAACGCCCGGAGCAACAATAGCAATGAACTCTCGTCTCAGTCTGTTTAATACAAGCAATAAAGTTGGACATTGGATGGTGGGGAATTTGTCAGAAAGGTATCTTAATAGATTGAATGTCACTATTACTGATTACACTGGGTCCAAGATTATTTAATATTATTGGGATTGGAACTTCTTTGCTTGCAGTTAAGAAGCATTTAATGAAAGTAAATCCTACACTGTTTACTTCACCAAACTGCTTTCACAAAAATTGTAGTAAAAACAGTTTCAACCCGGGTATTTCACAAAGATGCAATGATACTAAGGAAGTGACCTGTGAAGTGTCATATTATGATTCTGTCTGTAGAAATGTATTTCACTTTCCCTATATTGCTGCTGGAAAATTCACCTTAAAGAGGAAAAATTGTACTTTTAACTGTAGCAATAATCCTACTGTTTTTTTGGCCAAATGATGATGGGTATGGATTCTTGGAAAACCAATGGGTACTTTTTTTCCAATGTATGGCAGTGCTCTAGCTATACACCACATAAATGCATTAGCATGGACAATAGAAAATCTGACTATATTAATGGAGCAAGGATTCACAACTTTAAATGAAGAACAAAAATTAGCCATTTGAATGATATTTTACACTTACAGCATGGTTTAGATGAAGATAAAGGTTGGGGCTCCTGGGATTGGTTTCAAAGTAGAACTTGGTGGCAGATTTTGCTCAAATGGCTGACCCCAGTTATTATAATTTTAGTGCTTTTCTGTGTATTGTTCATGTGTGTCATTCCCTGCATCAGATCAATGATCACACATGCATTGACTCAACACACTTTCATGCTACAGCAGTCATTCTTGTCCAATCATGTTCAAGGCCCGTATATGCCACTCTCCCAAAAGGATGAAAATCTTTTGAAGTTACATTATACTGATAATTGCATATGATTAAAAAGATTAATAAAATAATAAACAGGAGGAAAATGTTGGAAAATTGAATATATGGTTATCATTTTATTAATAACTCATGAAATGAAGATTGATATTCTTATATGTATGATGCTTTTTCTTATCAGTCAAATACAACTTGTGCCTCTTCTTATAATCACTGTTAGTGACTAAGCTGCATCACCCTTCTGTTTATTCATATGATGTGTGATAAAAGAGTGTTGACATATGCAAATCTTTATGCTGTATCAAGACTTGTCCCCTGTACACCCTGTGCATCTTATTTTTTCTGCAAAAGACTGTTGTATGTTATCATCTGTTAACTATGACCGGAAGCACTGGTTTGTTGCAGGCCCATATACGGAGTTGTTTCCCCCTCTCTGCCTTTACTGAGTGGAGAAGCAGATGTTCTCCCCGCGATGAGTGTTCATGCAATTTATCTCCTACACACACTTGAAGATGTACAGAGCGTACTTTTGCTTATGTGGTAATTCTGTTGTTCTGCTTTTGCTGAGTTTGTCACATACTCCACGTACTATCATTGTATATAAAAGAAGGCAGCTGCGACTGCCCCTCAGTGTTCAGCTCATCCTGTAAATGGTATGTGTTGATCACTCCTTGCAAGTAAAAGTTTCAAAGGCTCTGCGTGTCTTAAGTCTGAACTTTGATTCAGTCTAATACCTTTTTGTACTCTGTATTTGTGAGGTTATATTTCAGACTTCTGACATAGCTGGTGCCGAAACCCGGGACAGCTGAGATCCAGGTGGAGCGGGAGGGGATGTGTGTCCTGCAGGTTGAAAATTGGAAACCCGACTTGAGGGAACGCTGCCAGAGACTCTCCTTCTCCCGGCTCTAATCTGGTGACGGCTGTCCTTACTGATAGAGCCTAAAAAGTAAGTTACAAATTTTTCCCTTTTCAGATTGACTGTAGTAGACGTATATGAAGAACAACCGAGCCTCACAATTCACAATTTCCCATTTTTAAAGAACCACGGGTCAGCTGACGAGCGAGTAATGGTAGTACAAGGCGGCGTCCTGTACTTTTCCTTGTGGTTAAAAACCGCTGCAGGAATGCAGTGGTCTTAGGAAGTAACGTGACGGCGATTCACGGTTACTGACCGGTCAGGTTTTAAAATAAAGAGGGGTGCAGGAGACAGTGTGACGGCGATTCACAACTGTTTGGTGGTCAGGTTTTAAAATAAGTAGGGTGAAGGAATTCACCCCAAATTGTGCAGTAATAGTGTTAAACAGTCGGCGTACTGTTCAACGTTCCTGACTACGGAACACACCCCAAAAATTGGGCGGTAATACGGTTACGGTGGGCATACCGATAACGTCCCTGACCATCTAAAAATGGGGAATTGTGTTAGAAGACTAGATAGGCAGACGAATAAACAGAAGAAAAAACAGGACATAGCGCGCGCAGCTGTAAAAATTACAATAACAGACAAAATGAAAAGGGAAAAATAAAGGATCCAGAAAAATACTTAAATAAATGGAAAAAAGGATTTCTCATTCAAGCCCACGTTGAACGTGGATGAATGCCAGGCATTGTTAACAACCATTGAAAAGACGTCTAATAAACCTGTTAAAACAGGCAAACCCAGTGCGGAGCTCCAATGTGCCATCTTGTGGTCACAAGCGGCACAGGCTTCCCAACGGAAAGCTGATTAAGCCAGAGAAAAGCAGAAACAAATGAAAACTCCACTATTGGAAAATCCACCCCCATACCCCAAACCGGGACCTAAGGCGGGCCCGTATTCCACTCTTTCACAAGAAGCCCAAGAGGTTGGGAAAAGGAGGAAGCAAATAAAATCATAATTAAATGGCAGCAAAACTGGATAACGTTAAAATGGACAATGAGAACGTTGTTTTATCTATTATCTATTCTGTGTGTGTGTGTATGTGTGTGTGTGTGGTTGATCTGTGAAGAAAGTGGTCTAAATATGGGTGTACTTTTACAAAGTTTTGGGTTTTTATTTTTTCAATTTAACTCTGTGGGGTCTTGATTAATGTTGCGTACGTGATAAACTGTTTACATATTTAAAAAAAAAGGAAAAACAATTTTGACGCATTACTGACCTTTGTCCTTGACTGAAATATGACAGTGCACTTTATAGGGAAAAAAGGACTGACGTGTGACAATGTGACTACAGGCCATACTATGATCATATTATGATGTCATTTAATAATGCCTAATCACTGAAGATTTTATGTTTACCCTATATCACATGATTTAGAGCACAGAGGATCAAAACAGATTGATAATTAATGTGTCTGTGCATATGATCTGCCAGAGGCTGTGGATTATCAGACAAAGGTCCCGGAGAAAGAATCACTTTTTGAAGCCAAGTATGACTTTGTATGACATTGTAGATAACATGAGGTGTACTGATTCAAATGACTTTGACTTTACAAATGTAATGTTTATATGATTTTATACTGATATTACTCACCACATAATGGTGCGGTAACAATATATTTCAGAAATGTGACAGCAATGAGGGATGTGCTTCTCCTGATTCAGCGGTGGCCAAGCTGGGTCAGGGTGAACTACATTGCACTCCATAATTTACCAAGGAATGTATGAAATAGGGACATTCCTTGTAAAACATTAAATCGAATTCTAAATTAGGCAAAACGTCCGCCTTTCCTTTGACTGAAAGAATGTGACACAATATTTCAAATTCAACCCATCTGTGTTCAATTGGACAAACTGATCTTATTTATCAATGCTGAAGCATATTAAAAATGCACAGATAGTTATTTTGTTTTTCTTAAATGAAATTTGTAAACTATTTCAAGAGATGTCAAATAATTAGCAATCCTCAGAAAAATAGATAATGCATAAAAATTATCAATAAATCCAATTTTATTTACATAAGTGCTTTTCATTTCATTTTCTGTAGTGCCCAGGATAAACATATGGCTGCAGTTATAACTCAAATACAGGCTGGGCAATACAGACCACCTTTTTATTATTTATGGGATAATACAAATAATAAGATCATGCCCTCTATTATCCTACACATTTCCCATGTTGTGAAGGAGGGGGCGAACAGCAACACTCTCTCTCTCTCTCTCTACTTAGCAAAGGAAGAAGCGAGCGACAGGCTTGCTCTGTAAAAAATAGAAGTTAACTTATCTGTATTCTGTACAGATAGTAAATATGCTAATAGCACATGCCACCTGCATAACGCTACTCACTGTGCTGCTATTGGTCTTTTAGGAACCGTCAGTCTCATTAATAATGTTGATGTTTGAAAAGACTGTCAAAATAATATGGACCTTCCTCCTGTTTCAGGTGTAAATAATTAGATATACATTTGGCTTGTCTGATGAAAATTTGCTCTGCCACCCACATTATACAGATGAGCTGTCCTGGTGGCACATGGCCAACCATGTGCCAACAGGAGGAAATCAATGATGAGGATGTTGGGAAAAACTGTCCTAATATTTTGAAAGAAGTAACAAAAACATGCCAAAAGTGCATCATTTGTTTATAAAATAATGCTCAAGGAGCAATGGAAAACCTAATCCAAGCTGTAAGAAGTAAGATCAAATTTCATAGTATCGGTACAATCAAACAAATGCTGGCAAAAACCACACATGGAAAGGGTGTTACTTGGCCAGAAGCTCTGAAATTAGTCAGACTAACCATTAACTCTATACTAGACCCAAAGACAGGATTATCACCTTTTGAATGTGTTTTTTCACCATCCTTATGTATTACCTGACCTCTCACCACTAACCACACCTAACAAATACACAGATCTTGGTGAACATCTCAGGGAATGTTTTGATTCTGTCAGAAGCTCTGCTCCACAGAAAGAAACGGATAAAGAACCACCACCGACAACACTAGACACTCCCACTCCCACTGCAGTACGTATTGCTGAATGACCATCTCGGATTCACCTTTCACACGCTAAAAGACTACGGGTGCCTGTAAGTGAACTAACTAACTTGTTTCCCTGAGTAAGTCCAGTACAAAGGGGGCATGTCCTTTTAAGGACAAGGCCGTCTCAACCCTGGTGAAGAAAGAGGCCCGGAGGGGTACTCTCTCAGGTGGAAGCATGGCACCAAAACTATTGATGACTCTGTGTTCAGCACTTCTCCTGGCAGTGGGGTGGTAATCTCTTTCTGATTCAAGGACAAGGAACCCACGAAGCACGGACAATGAACAATACGCATAACCTATGGTACCAGACAATGGTGGTTTCGGTGAGAGGACTGGGAATCGATACTTCTTGCTATGTGTGTTCATTGCTACCCCATTTACACAAGACTGCAATACCCATGATTGACTACAATACCCATGATCCCTGTTCCACTGAGTGAAGAGAAAACGCCCGGAGCAACAATAGCAATGAACTCTCGTCTCAGTCTGTTTAATACAAGCAATAAAGTTGGACATTGGATGGTGGGGAATTTGTCAGAAAGGTATCTTAATAGATTGAATGTCACTATTACTGATTACACTGGGTCCAAGATTATTTAATATTATTGGGATTGGAACTTCTTTGCTTGCAGTTAAGAAGCATTTAATGAAAGTAAATCCTACACTGTTTACTTCACCAAACTGCTTTCACAAAAATTGTAGTAAAAACAGTTTCAACCCGGGTATTTCACAAAGATGCAATGATACTAAGGAAGTGACCTGTGAAGTGTCATATTATGATTCTGTCTGTAGAAATGTATTTCACTTTCCCTATATTGCTGCTGGAAAATTCACCTTAAAGAGGAAAAATTGTACTTTTAACTGTAGCAATAATCCTACTGTTTTTTTGGCCAAATGATGATGGGTATGGATTCTTGGAAAACCAATGGGTACTTTTTTTCCAATGTATGGCAGTGCTCTAGCTATACACCACATAAATGCATTAGCATGGACAATAGAAAATCTGACTATATTAATGGAGCAAGGATTCACAACTTTAAATGAAGAACAAAAATTAGCCATTTGAATGATATTTTACACTTACAGCATGGTTTAGATGAAGATAAAGGTTGGGGCTCCTGGGATTGGTTTCAAAGTAGAACTTGGTGGCAGATTTTGCTCAAATGGCTGACCCCAGTTATTATAATTTTAGTGCTTTTCTGTGTATTGTTCATGTGTGTCATTCCCTGCATCAGATCAATGATCACACATGCATTGACTCAACACACTTTCATGCTACAGCAGTCATTCTTGTCCAATCATGTTCAAGGCCCGTATATGCCACTCTCCCAAAAGGATGAAAATCTTTTGAAGTTACATTATACTGATAATTGCATATGATTAAAAAGATTAATAAAATAATAAACAGGAGGAAAATGTTGGAAAATTGAATATATGGTTATCATTTTATTAATAACTCATGAAATGAAGATTGATATTCTTATATGTATGATGCTTTTTCTTATCAGTCAAATACAACTTGTGCCTCTTCTTATAATCACTGTTAGTGACTAAGCTGCATCACCCTTCTGTTTATTCATATGATGTGTGATAAAAGAGTGTTGACATATGCAAATCTTTATGCTGTATCAAGACTTGCCCCCTGTACACCCTGTGCATCTTATTTTTTCTGCAAAAGACTGTTGTATGTTATCATCTGTTAACTATGACCGGAAGCACTGGTTTGTTGCAGGCCCATATATGGAGTTGTTTCCCCCTCTCTGCCTTTACTGAGTGGAGAAGCAGATGTTCTCCCCGCGATGAGTGTTCATGCAATTTATCTCCTACACACACTTGAAGATGTACAGAGCGTACTTTTGCTTATGTGGTAATTCTGTTGTTCTGCTTTTGCTGAGTTTGTCACATACTCCACGTACTATCATTGTATATAAAAGAAGGCAGCTGCGACTGCCCCTCAGTGTTCAGCTCATCCTGTAAATGGTATGTGTTGATCATTCCTTGCAAGTAAAAGTTTCAAAGGCTCTGCGTGTCTTAAGTCTGATCTTTGATTCAGTCTAATACCTTTTTGTACTCTGTATTTGTGAGGTTATATTTCAGACTTCTGACACCACCTTTAATCTTAAGAATGCTCTCAATGTCTCTATACAAGGCCTGGATCTTGGTGATGAACCCTGAGCTGAAACCAAAGGCTTCAAGTGTCTGCCAAAGGTATGGATGTTCAACTCGGTCAAACGCCTTTTCTTGGTCTATTGAAATGAGACCAAGTTCTTTGGCCAATGAGCTGGAGAGGTCCAAAACATCACGAATTAAAAAAAATGTTGTCTGTAACCAACCCACCAGGTACACAGTAGGTCTGGTCTACATGTATGACCTGCTCCATCGCCTTCCTCAGTCTGGTAGCCAACACTTTGGAGAGAATTTTGTAGTCAGTACAGAGGACGGCCACTGGATGCCAGTTTTTAATGTCTTTCAAGTCACCTTTCTTTGGAAGGAGGGTGAGGACTGCTCTCCTACAACTTAGGGGCAGGTGACCCTTCCGTAGACTGTCGGACAGCACTTCCAGCAAATCCTCACAGATCTCAGACCAAAATGTCTTGTAGAACTCCAATGGTAGACCGTCTATCCCTGGGGCTTTTCCACACTGAAGAGATTGGACAGCCACTGCTAATTCTTGCAGAGTGAACTCGCTCTCCAGCTCCGCATTCATACTAGCCATCACCTTTGGTAAGTCTGTCAAAAAATGACTCAGCACATGTGGATTCTCAACAAACTTGTTCTTAAAGAGGTCTTTATAGAAAGCAGCTGCAAAGTGACGGATCTCTGCAGACTCATGGATCAGCCGCCCGTCTTCGGAGCTGAGAGAGTGGATCATCCTCCTCTGACCATTCTTCCTCTCCAAACCAAAGAAAAAATGCGCTGGAGCATCCATTAGTGCAATGTTCTGGAACCTACTGCATACCACAGCGCCCCTAGCGGCCACGCCCAGTAAGTCAGTTAAAACAGACTTTTTGCCATTGAGGGCCTCAAAATGTCTTCTTTCTCCTGTGGAGCCTGCCAAAGATTGCAGCTCCACTACTTCTCTCTCCAGGTCACTGACAGACCTGGCCAAGTCTCCAGAGGCATTGCGAGTATACTGTAGGCACAGATTCTTTATTTGGCTTCTCTACATCCCACCACTGCTGCAAAGAACTAAAATTTGATTTTGTTAATTTAAAATTACTCCAAAAAAACATAAAAACAGTTTTAAAACTATTATTCGATAAAAGTGATGTGTTAAAATGTCAGTATGCACTACTGCACTTTATATTCTTGATAAAAACACAACACTGAACCAGAGAGTGATCTGTAAAGCCAACAGGGATTATAAAAGCACTTTTAAAAATGCTAAAATGGTGCTTAAAACTGTAAACCCTATCTAGTCTAGCTAAGGACAGAATATTGTCCTTGCTATGGCTCCACGTGTACTGTCTAGTCCTACCATGAAAACTTCTCCACACACCACACAGATCATGAGCTTCTATAAGACCCTTTAAACTTCCCTTGGATGCAGCATGTGTCTCTGGGTGATTCCTGTCCATGAAAGGATTTTCTGTACAATTAAAATCACCTCCCACAAATAAAAAGTCATCATTACTGCAATTTTTGATTGTGTCATTAAAAATATTTAAAAAGGTCAATCTTTCTGTGCCTACGGTTGGAGCATAGACATTTATAAAAACAACTTTCACATTCTCAAAAACAGCTTGAACTTTTAAAATGTGGCCTGCAATGATCTGATCAATGTCATAAGACAGTGGAATAAAATCTCGAGAAAATAAAATACCCACTCCACCACTGCTGCTATTTTTTGTGACGGAGGATAACTTCCCCTTGAAATTCCCTCCTCCAGTCAGCAGCATTGTCCTCAGAACTATGAGTTTCCTGAACAAACAGAACATTAATTTTATTACATTCTGCCAGAGTAAAAACACACGCTTGCTTGGACATTTCTCTTGCTCCATTGATATTGAGTGTGCCAAAATTAAAACTACACATGTATATGAAAGGACAAAACCAATACAAAAACAGAGAAGAAAAAATGAGCAATAAAAAACTAATCATCCTGGGCAATTTGGTTCTTAACTTTTAGTACAACCTTTTTTTAGTCTGTAGATCTCCTGATCAGTGAAGATTTCCTGCTCAAGCTCTCCCGTATTTTTCATTTAGGCCCGAGCAAAGTCAACAACACATTTTAGGTCAAGGAAACAGTTTTCAATTTTAACCATTCTGGATCCATTTGTGTCCTGCAAAAACTTCTGTATTTTTGTGAAGGGGTAACCACCTCCACTGGCCACATCATCACTGCTTTCACCATCACTCGCTACCTCAGATCCAGCATAAGAATCTGGTTGAGATAGAGAAGCCTCAGAACTTTCCTTGACAACCCTTTTCACTTTACTCCTCTGCTGTTTGTTTTCCAAATTCTTCCGTTTAACTGGAACTTTAGATAACTCTTCATCTATTTCAATATCATCCGCATCCTCCAACACTGACTCAGCCACCGTGGTAGCTGTCTCTTCTTGTTTTTCACTCGACCTCTGCTGTGGTTTTATATTCATCTTTATAGTCCCACCGTCTACCTGTGCCTCATTTGACTCATCTGTCTGATCCCGAGTGTGATCCCTCTTGGTAATCTCACCCTTGCCCACAATGTTGGTCTGTGCATTAGCCCTGCGATGTACTTTAACTTTTGTTGTTCCATTTATTATAGACAGGCTGGCTGCGGAGGCCGGCGAAGCTGCCCCGCGGCCAAACGGCCCCGTGGCCTCGGCTGAGGCGCCCGACGCCATCAGCCTCGGAGGACGGCAAAGCCGCTCCGTCACCGGACGGCCCTGTGGCTGCGGCGCCCGATGGCAAGGCCGCACCAGCGGCCTCCCCCGGGTGATCACCCCCTTACTCCCTGAGGGCATGATCGAATCAAATGTCCCTGCATTCTGCAGCCAAAACACTTCATATTTTCAGAGGTGACGTGGATGGTATAATCAAAGCCATCAATCCGGTACTTAAATATGAGGTTGAGGCTTTCCTCGATGTTCTTTAAAATCATGAGCACCTGTCGTCTAAAAGACATGACATGCTTTAAATGCGGGGACTTGCAACCGAGAGGGATGTGTTTAATGGGGGGCAAAAGCTGCCCGTATCTCGACAGCAACTTCTCCAACAGCTCATTCTTTAAAAACGGTGGCACATTTGATATTGTAATTCTCTTCGTGGGATTTACCAGAGACAGAACAGGAACCAGTGTGTCTTTAATTACAACCCCGCTCTCCAACACCTGATTAACTTTTTCAACACTGCCTAGGAAAATTACCATGGCATTATTCATTCTGGAAGCAGATTTGACGCTTCCATAGTCGACCAACTCCCCCACAGCTAGACTACATCATTTTACATGATGGAGTAGCCTGAAACTGTACACACGTAAGCATAGGTTATCTCTGTATTATTACTCAAATATACATTAGAGTAGTTATTCCAAAATAGTTAAGTTAGTGAGATGTGAGTTTAGTCTGGACAGTTTGAGGTTCTACTCCTAAGTTTATGGCAGTTTTATTCTAAATTTACAACAGTGAGTGCTGTGAACTGTTAAAGCAAATGCTGGTGCTTACCCCCTGGAGCTATAACATGAGCATGTGTTGTTGGCCCAACTCCCCAAGCTGTGCAGGGCAAGGAGGAAAAGGAAAAAGCATCCACTAAACATCTGTTAGCAACATCGACTAATAATCCGTTAGCACCTAAAAAATCAGCGCCTAAAATGGGGACCGAACATGCAGCTTCCACAAAGTCCCACTGGTAATTGTGTCCGTGTAAGCATACTGTCAACGTTCGTTCCCCAAAAGTCCTGATGTTGGATCCGTTGGCAGCCGTAAGCTCGGCGCCGCAGACTTCTGCTGACCTGTCCACACTGACCAGCAGAATGAGGCTCTTCTGTGAGCCGGAGTCCACCAAGAAATGTCTTCCCTAACGTGTGTCTGTGATAAAAAGCAGCTTGTTCCTGTCACCAGCTGTCACAGCTGTTACTGACTGCTGGCCGTACCATTTCCCTGGCTCCTTGAATTGGCACGGCGGCAGACAGCGTTGGGCATTCGAGCCAGACCGGCGGCGATAGAAACAGAGTGTCACGTTCCTTGGCATCCTTCCCAGCCACCCCCAATAGCTCCTTGACCTGGCTGGAGTCCATCATGGCTGCTGATGTTATTGCGTGCACGCTGAGAGCTCTGTTCAGTAGGATGATGCGGTCCACTTCTTGCCCCGGGGCACGGTAGTTCTTGGACACGAGAAGCGGTGAGTTTCCCCGGATCGCCCTCACTGTAGCTGGTAGGTTTCTGAGGAAGAGGTGGGCGAACAGAAAGGGTTTGTCGTCCTTCCCCCTCAGCGCTAACATGCTTTCCATCAGCTCCACAGCTGATCTGTCACCCAACTGTGAGCACATGAGGAGTTTCTTTGCCCTCTCACTGTCCCACAGGGTATATCGTTGAAGCAGTATCTGCTTAAGCGTGTCATATTTCTCCTGGGCTGGGGGCTCCTGGAGCAGGCTCGTTACTTGCTGTGTGGTGCACACATTCAGCACAGCAACCACATGATAATATTTGGTGTCGTCAATGGAGATCCCACGTGCTGCAAATTGGGCTTCCACATGTAGAAAGCTTGACTGTGACAACACATGCCGTGCTGGTGCTCTCCCTCTGGGTTGTCTCCGGAGTGGTGCTCGGCTCGTTCTCCATTGCATGTCTTAGTGTCACCAACGTGGAAGATGAAAGCAGACGAGACAGCGAGCTGAATGAAACACAAACTTTATGCACCTTCCAACATAAAACACAGAAAAAAAAACTCCTCCCGGGGTCTCTGGGTGCCTCCTTTTATATCATTTAATTTCTGCCCTATGAGACCCAGGGAGCCATCGACAATACACACAGTGCACAAAGTCTGTCTGGCACATTAACATTACAGAACACGAACCCTGCTTCTAAATCCCTCTCATACTCTAGCGAACTCCTGTGTCTCCTGACTCCCCAAGGTGTGGCTAGTCCTTTCTGTTACACCTGAGACCCCCTGGTGCCACTTCCTCCTTCGGTCCTCTGTTCCACCCCCCCACCCCCCACCCCCGGCTTCTGACTCTGGGCGGAGAACCCCCCACTCAGTGCCACCACAAAAGGTTATTTATAGTCTATTTTCTAAACCCCACCCCAGGTGAAAATCTCATGTGCTTTCAAACCTAAATGTTTGCCGGTATACAACCGGACAGACCAAAAAAAAAAAAAAAAACTGTTCATAACGGTGCAGAAAATTCTAACTGAAAATTCTGATGCTGAAAATTCTAGCTGAGGCTGGCGTCATACATCATATTGAGTGTGTTACCTATAGAACAGCTGTAGAATCCTCCTGTCCCATCATTTCCCACTGTTGAGACAGGGAGGGAGGGACTGCTCTGTGCGCCTGCACCAGGCTGCTGCAGCCAGGGCTCCAGCCTCCAGGGAGGAGGGATCATACCATTTGTGTGGCAGAGGAAGGGGGGTCATTTTCATCTGACAAAAGTTTAAACAACAAACTACTGAATATGTTTTGGATATTATTTCAGCTTGTCAAAGGTGAACTACAATTTAATAATCACAACTTTTCTCGTTCCAATTTTTAGGGGTGCCGAGTTTAAATTTTGGGATGCAAGAGCAACCCCTAAAAAAGGGCGCTCATGTGGACGGAGGAGGGACAATGGTTACAGGCTGTTTCACATGAAGAACTTTTGTGAAGGGCTGTTAACTGATAATCCCTGAGAACAAAACGCCAGAACTGAAGCCACCAGGTCGCCATATAGTACACCCAAAATGAGTCAGTGGAGTGTAGCACCAGCTTCTCTTCAGGCCAATGCAGGAGACCACTTTTCTTCATTTAAAAGAAATTTCACTTTTCTTCATTTTAAAGCAACTCTCACTTAAGGTCTGGTAAAGAATGCTGCGTGTCTTCATCATTCAGGATCCCAGAGTAAACAATTTCACTTTTTGTAGAGAAACCTGATAAGGATTTGCTTTTAATGGCTTAAGTGGACCATAAACTCTTGAAGTCAAATCCCAATTGGACAGTTCATGCTGATAGTATTCATTTGTTCCAGGAACTGATACTCTTAAAAAGTCAAACTTTTTAAGGTGGCAGATATATGGCCCTCTCCTTCTTTTAGATATACCCCAGAACCCTCTAGGTCCCCCGCCCACATTCCAAAGACCTAAAAATTATCTACAGCTCAACAGTTCCTCCTAGAGGACATCTACGAAATATATTCATTGCACAGTCTAAGGCTGTTAATTCTGACTAAACATCAAACTTTTCTTCCAGCTCATTTCCCAGGATTCTAAGGACACTGTGAAAATAATCACCCTTTTGATCACCAACAGATTCAATAAAAAGTCATTTTTCTCCCGTGTCAGGTGTTTTCCTTTGGTGCAGCACCCTGCACTTGAGCTGACTATTCAGTCGATATGACAGATCGAGTTTAGAAAGCTTGGGATCAGTCCGCCAAGGTCTCCGGCTTTGACCGCCACCTAATCCACATAGCACCGGACCCCCATGATCCCTCCTGCAGGTGGTGAGCCCACTGGAGGGCGGACCCATGTAACTCCTTCAGGCTGAGCCCAGCCGGGTCCCATGGGTGGAAACCTGGCCACCAGACGCTAGCCTTCGAGCCCCTCCCCCAGGCCTGGCTCCAGGGTGGGGCCCCGGTAACCCCATACCGGGCGGGGTACACTGAATCCTTGATATACAATATCAAGGATCAAACGTATAGTGAGGGTGTGCTGGGAGCGTCTGGCTGAGGCCCCTGTCGGGGAGGTCTTCAACTCCCACCTCCGGAAGAACTTCAACCACATTCCGAGGGAGTCTGGAGACATGGAGTCTGAATGGGCCATGTTCTCCACCTCTGTTGTTGAAGCGGCGGCCCAGAGCCGCGGCCGCAAGGTGGTTGGTGCATCTCGTGGTGGCAACCCCCGAACCAAGTGGTGGACACCAGTGGTGAGGGGGGCCATTAAGCTGAAGAAGGAGTCCTATCAAGCTTGGTTGGCTTGTGGGACTCCCGAAGCAGCTGAGGTGTACCGGCAGGCCAAGCGGAGTGCAGCTCGGGTGGTTGCTGAAGCAAAAACCCGGGTATGGGAGGAGTTCGGTGAGGCCATGGAACAAGACTTTCGGTCGGCCTCAAAGATATTCTGGCAAACTGTTCGGCGGCTCAGGAGGGGAAAGCAGCCCCCCGTCCACACTGTGTATGATGCAGATGGGGTGCTGTTGACTTCGACTGGGGATATCGTTGGGCGGTGGAAGGAATACTTCGAGGATCTCCTCAATCCCACTGATACGCCTTCCACAGAGGAAGCAGGGTTTGGGGACGAGGGGGATGGCTCGCCTATCACAGGGGCTGAGGTCGCCAAGGTGGTTAAAAATCTCCTTGGTGGCCGGGCCCCAGGGGTGGATGAGATTCGCCCAGAGTACCTCAAGGCCCTGGATGTTGTTGGGTTGTCATGGTTGACACGCCTCTGCAACATTGCTTGGAGGCTGGGGGCAGTGCCTTTGGCATGGCAAACCGGGGTGGTGGTTCCTCTCTTCAAAAAAGGGGACCGGAGGGTGTGCTCCAACTTTAGAGGGATCGCACTCCTCAGCCTCCCTGGGAAGGTCTATGCCAAGGTACTGGAGAGGAGAGTCTGGCCGTTGGTCGACCTTGGATTCAGGAGGAGCAATGTGGTTTTCGTCCTGGCCGTGGCACATCGGACCAGCTCTTTACCCTCTCGAGAATTCTTGAGGGTTCGTGGGAGTTTGCCCAACCAGTTGACATGTGTTTTGTGGACTTGGAGAAGGCATTTGACCGGGTCCCTCATGGATTTTTGTGGGGGGTGCTTCGGGAGTATGGGGTATCGGGCTTGTTGTTACGAGCTATTCGGTCTCTGTATGACCGTTGTGAGAGTTTGGTTCGCATTGCCAACACTCGGTCGGAGTCATTCCCAGTGAGAGTTGAATTCCGCCAGGGCTGCCCTTTGTCACTGTTCATAATTTTTATGGACAGGATTTCTAGGTGCAGCCAGGGAATGGAGGGTGTCATGCTTGGTGACCACAGGATCTCACCTCTGTTTTTTGCAGATGATGTTGTCCTGTTGGCTTCATCCAGCAATGACCTACAGCTCTTGCTGGGACGGTTTGCCGCTGAGTGTGAAGCGGCTGGGATGAGAATCAGCACCTCCAAGTCCGAGTCCTTGGTCCTCAGCCGGAAAAAGGCGGATTGTCCTCTCCAGTTTGGGTACAGGCTCCTGCCCTAAGTGGAGGAGTTTAAGTATCTCGGGGTCTTGTTCACAAGTGAGGGGAAAATGGAGCGAGAGATCGACAGATGGATTGGAGCAGCATCTGCAGTGATGCGGACGTTGTACCTGTCTGTTGTGATGAAGAGGGAGCTTAGCTCTAAGGCAAAGCTGTCGATTTACTAGTCAATCTAAGTTCCTACTCTCACCTATGGTCACGAGCTTGGGTAATGACCGAAAGAACGAGATTGTGGATACAAGCGGCTGAAATGAGCTTTCTCCGTAGGATTGCTGGACTCACCATCAGAGATAGGGTGAGGAGCTCAGTCATCCAGGAGAGGCTCAGAGTAGAACCGCTGCTCCTCCATATTGAAAGGAGTCAGTTGAGGTGGTATGGGCATCTGATTAGGATGCCTCCTGGACGCCTCCCGCTTGAGGTATTTCAGGCACGTCCCACTGGGAGGATACCCCGGGGCAGACCCAGGACTCGGTGGAGAGACTATGTCTCCAAGTTGGTCTGGGAACGCCTTGGTATTCCCTCTGAAGAGCTGGAGCAGGTGGCTGGGGAGAGGGAAGTCTGGGCTTCTCTGCTTGAACTGCTGCCTCCGCGACCCGGACCTCCGGAAAAGCGGTAGAAGATGGATGGATGGATGGATGGATGACAGATCGAGCCAGCCAAGACAGCAGCTCAGGGGGTGTTGCAGCAATGGAACACTCCGAGCTCAACCGCCTTGACGTTACAGAGAGGAAGGCGGCTTTATTCACCCAGCAGCTGCAGACCATCACGCAGCAGCTGGGCACAGTTTCAGATCATTTGGCCCACATGTCGGTTCCAAGTTCTATGTCTCCCCCTGTAGCCCTGGGTTCTTCAATAGTGCACCGAACAACCTCCATTTCCTTACCTACCTTGTATGCCGGGGAGGTGGGGAAATAATGGGACTTTCTTTGTCAGGTTCGGTTTTATTTGGCAAGCTGGAGAGGGAGTACCCGGATGACACTTCCAGAATCCACTTTTTCACCGTCCTGCTTTGGGGCCGAGCCCTTAGCTGTGTCCGGTCCGTTCTCAAGAGTCAGGCAGCCGCACAATTCTGTGGTCTACTCTTCCACGGGGCTCGCACCGTTTGAGGCCTCCATTGGATAACCTCCCCACACCTATCGTGGAGAGAGAGGTTGCGGTGCCGTCCATGGGGGCCCACATTCACTGCTGTAGTTGGCTCTGGAGAGCTACTCGAGTCGCCTTCCTCCAGTCCACAGAATACAATCGCCATTATGTGGATCGGAGGAGGGTTCCAGCCCCAGAGTATAGAGTTGGACAGCAGGTTTGGCTATCAGCAGACCAGATCCCACTGAAGGAAGAGTCCAGGAAGCTCTCACCCTGCTTCCTGGGCCCGTTCCCCATCGCTGCCATCAACAACAATTCCACTTTCCAACTACAGCTTCCACAGACGCTCCGTGTGCATCCCACTTTCAATGTCTTTAATATAAAACCTCTCTCCGCCAGTCCCCTTTGCCCCCCCCTTCCCGAAGCTGCCTTCTCCTCCGTGTCCTCAACGGCCACACCACCTATACTGTCTGGAGGATTCTGGATGTCCGCAGCCGGGGCCGAGGCCTTCAGTATCTAGTCCACTGGAAGGGCTATGGTCTGGAACATAGGTCCTGGTTCACCAGATCCTTTTTTCATGAAAAGAAGATGCTCCAGGCCTTCCACCAAGCTCATCCCGAGAAACCCAGTGGATTGCCAGGATGCACTCCTTGGGGGGGGGGGGGGGGGGGGGCACTGTCATATCTTGGTGAGCGCTCGCCCCCTCCTTCCTGTTTTTCCCCTGTCTCTCAGGTAATCAGCACACCTGGGAGATTGGATGCACCTGCTGCCTCTGCTGAGCCAGCATTCTTAAGGACCAACTCTTCAGTGATTCAACGCTGGCTCATTTGGGTATATTGCCTACAAAGCAGAGTCTAAAAACTAGTGTATGATCTGTGATTACAGGATTCCTTGCCTGATCACTCTCCCTTTTTCTCCTCTCCAGGTTGCTGCCATCCGAGCAGTGCATCTTCGGGGATTGCGGTACGCTCATCTGCCTTGTCTGTCTCATCTCGCTGCAGCTCCTCCTCTCCACTCGGTCAGACACAACCCAATCATTCCCTTCCTATCCACACCTACAGTACTTCACTCTGTTGGTACGTCTCCTTGCACTGTGTGCTGTGCCGGGTTCTCCTCTCATCCCACATAAGTGGCGAGATTACTGTTTCCACTTTCTTTCTCCCTCCTCCTACTAACTGCTCCTGTCTCTCTTCCACAGGCTGTTGTTCCTCTGGCGAGTGACAATTTTCCCTAATCCAGCTCTCTTTTGAGTTTCAATAAAAAGTCAAATGTTTTTTTCCTGTGTCAGGTGTTTTCCTTTGTTGCAGCACCCTGCACTTGAGCTTACTATTCAGTCGAATTGACAACAATGTGGCACATGACCACGGACATCACATGCAACCCCTCTATAGATAGAGCTTACTCTGAGTCAACAATGTTTATATGTAATTTGAATTCTATCAATCCTAAATGACTTTTTCGCTGATGCCAAGCCGCAGAGATGGAAATATGCAAAAAAAAAGGCTTATAATTCAAATGAGGGAAAAAAAAAAAAAAAAAAAAAAAAAACTTGTATGAAGTTGTAATATTTGTCAAAATTTTCCCTTAAAGAATTCTAAATTCTAAGTTGCCTGGCAATATGAAGTGTAAATCTAAATTACACTAAAACACCCCTCCCTCGCATATGGTTTCCTTAAAGTTAAAGTCATGTGGTAAATAAACATGTTCAGTGTGATTTCTAACAATATCAATTAATCATATTACTTTGCATTATGTAGCAGGCCCATTTGTCCTTGTTGCTGTGCAACACATGAACATGATCAGACACATCGTCCCACATTCGGACTGCAGTCAATGTGTTTGGAGAGAAGACAATACTTCTAAATATGTAGGTAATATGTATTAATTTAGGTAATTTTAAAGTACTCTCTTGTTTGATAAAATCAAAGAACTCCTCTGCAGGCTTTTTGAAGTATTTTAGTTTTCTTTCATTAAGCTGGGTTAATCTGACCCCAATAGGTGGTCACTACTAACATAGTTATAGCCATTCTGTCACTTCTACTTTTAATCTAATTTGCAGTTGAATTTTCATAATTTTCCCAAAACTTTAAAAGGTACTGAATGGTTACATTATACTAAATATGTGTTTATTTTTAAATATTTTGTTTATTGTTAAGCTTGAGGAAGCAGGGCCAAAGTTGCTCTTAACTGACAGGGCCCCGGGAGTTGCTGAGATTTGTCCTGACTACCTCAAGGCTCTGGATGTTGTAGGGATGTAAAATCAAGTAAAATAACAATACAGTAGACAGTAATCAATTTAAATATTTTCTCAAAATAATAATAATAATAATAATAATAATAATAATAATAATAATAATAACTCAAAGCAATTTTAAAATTGTAACTTTCACCAACATTTCTTCAAGTCTAAGGTTGAGTAAATTTGCATGAAAATATTCATATTTTGAAGCTAGTATTGTTGCCAGCATTGTAAATGTGTATTGATGCTTCTGGGATATTTTCTGAAGTACAATCTTTTGAGAGTATTCTCTTCTAAGTTGTAACTGTGGATGGGGTCAGAGCATCTATAAAGCTGAAACAGTCATTTGGTGTCTGATAATAAGGGGATTTGTAACTTATTGAATGTAAAGGGTAAAAAGTAGAAAAAAGTATTCAGTAAAGTATGGTTTCAGAGAGAGCTACATCAGTGCATTTCTTTGTTTTCCTCAGAGCTACAGTACATACAGCAGATATGTCAGTTAACTCCTCATCCACCTCCAGTGATCTTCTGGTATATGATTGTTCCACACTGAGTAATCACATAAGCAGTGGCACTGCTGCATTTAGGGCTGTCTTCATTCTCCCTCTGTCCATCCTCGTCCTCCACCACGGGTACCAACGATGGAGGCAGCAATGCTCCTTTAAAACAGTGAGCCACTCTGACATCTTCATCTACAACATGGCTGTGATGGAACTGACCTGGGTCTTGTCATTACCATTGAACATATACAGCTTTTACACTAATCACTCAATAATAAGAAGAGTAGGCCTGTATGCTTCATATATTGGTTACTTTGGGGGAAGTTTCTTTCACCTCCTGACCTGTGTAGAGCGTTACCTGGCAGTCGTTCAGCCCGTCACCTACAGGGTTTTTAGAAATTCCCGTGGGGTCAGAATCAGGAACATCAGCATTGGTTGTGTTTGGCTGCTGGGGCTTGGACTAACAGTTATGGTCGACATGCTAAAACTTAACATGAGACTACCATTCTTGTGCATTCAAGTTTTGTTAATAATACTAATAACATTTTGCAACCTCTCAGTTCTCCATGCTCTGATTCGGTCACAGCCAGGTGAAAGAAATGTAACACAAGTGCAGGTCAACCAGGCAAAGCTCAGAGCCTTTCACACCACAACAGCAATATCATGTGTGCTGTGGCTGTGGATTATCGGGCTGCTTTCTGAAACTGCAGTAGACACATCACTTACGATGAGTAAGCTTGTGAAATGTGCCATGAATATTATTGACAGTTATTTCAACCTGCCCAGTCATTTTGTCTTACCACTGCTGTATCTGCACAGGGCAGGGAAACTCTCCTGTTGTTGTTAAAACCTTAGTGCTAAGATACTGTGATAAAAATGAGTTAATGCACAACTCCATTTGATAGCACCTTTTTTTTTTGTCCTGTCCAGCAGTTTGACAAGCAGAACCAATATCTGCATGCCTTATTGTGGCCAACACATTCACTTTGCCATAAGGAGCTCTGCTCATATTTGATATATGCTGTATATAGATATTATATACCCCTCTTGTTGTATATTAACTTTAATACTTTTTTATATGGTCTTCCTTATGCTGGATCTGACAGAGGAAATGGGGGAGGGAATTGAGGGGATATGAAGTGGTCAAAATGGACAAATAAAAATCTGTTTTGAATGGCTACACAACTGTATTATAACGGATAGAAAATGTGCAATTAAAGTGTGCTTTATCAAGAGTTAACTATGGACATAATGTGATTAATACTGGTTAAAAATGGAGCAGTGATAGCCTTATGGTTAAGGATGTTGACTGGTGAGTGGACGGTTGCCAGTTCAATCACTGGACCAGCAGGATCAGATCTGAGTAGGACAGATAACATAATAGTGTTTTCCCCACCCTCCTTAACCCCACCGGGGGGCGTTTGAGCAAAGCCCTTAACCCTATCTGCTCGAGTGGAGCTGCTCAGTGGCCACATGTCCATCTGTGGTTGTACTGGGCAGCTTCCAGGTGTTAATGTGTAGTTTCCTCTCAATCAAACTCCTGTGTATAAATAAAGGTTTGTCCACTGACAGTACTAATATGCATTTGTGTGTGTGTGATGTGCAGTCTAAATAGTCACTCTGTGAAGAACCAGCCATTGTGTCATAGTTTGGGCTATATCTTAGGCTCAAGTGGCGCACGGTGGCGCAGTGGTTAGCACTGCGGCAGCACAGTTTACCCTTGGCCGGGGGATTGTGGGGATCGTGGGATCGTGGGTTTGATCCCAGCCCCCGACCAACAGTGATCTGTGTGGAGTTTGCATGTTCTCCCCGTGTTGCGTGGGTTTACTCCGGGATTTCTCCGGTTTCCTCCCACATGCCAAAAACATGCATGTTAGGTTAATTGGCTGTTCTAAATTGTCCCTAGATATTTGTTTCCTATAGGCCCTTAGAATAGAGGGTTAGTATTAATGAAAGCGCTTTGAGTGGTCTTTGTGACTAGAAAAGCGCTATATAAGTGCAGGTTAGTTAGTAGTTAGTTAGTCAAGTCCACATTTTATATTCAATTACTGTTTTAATTTGTTTGAGTTATTTCTCCAGCCCCCATGCTGCTATTTCTTTGTTCCTTAGTTTTCTGTTAATAAATCATGTTCCAACTGAGTTCCGCCTGTTTTCTCAGTTGATCACCTGTGCCCGCCAGAGGGATTCATGACACATTGATGTTGAAGGCAGGCAAGGCAGAATCCCTTTAAGTTGGGCAGTGGATTTTTAGCTTACTCCATTATTTACATGACTTCTGAAAATCAAATTTGTTCCCAAAAATGTTTGTTATTGACAAAAAAATTATTAATTTTATTTTCAAAGATTAGTTTGGAATTATACATTGTTAATTAACTCCTAATCACAGAAACACAATTTGTTACAATGGTTTCATCAAAGAATAATTATTTAAGATAAGAAAAGATAAGATAAGATAAGATAAGCCTTTATTAGTCCCACAACGGGGAAATTCCAGGATTGCAACAGCACAGGGATAGCAACACTCAGAGCAACAATCAGAAGGCAAGAAAAAAAAAAGCAAGAGCAGCTAATGTACATATGTACATATTACTATAAATATATATATAAACATACACACACAGTGCAGAGCATTGTAGCTGGATGGAATAAATATATGAGTATATAAACACCGTGCGGAGCATTGTAGCTAGATGGAATAAATATGTAGATATATAAACACCCACAGTACGGAGCATTGCAGCTAGGTGGAATAAATATGAAAATATATAAACACACACAGTGTGGAGCAATGTAGCTAGATGGAAAAATATGTAGATATATAAACACACACAGTGCGGAGCATTGTAGCTAGATGGAATAAATATATAGATATATAAATATAAACACACCCAGTGCGGAGCATTGTAGCTAGATGGAATAAATATGTAAATATATAAACACACACAGTGCAGAGCATTGTTGCTAGATGGGATGAAACAGCACAACCGTCTACTTAGTTATCCTATATGGTATGATTATGTGCCCATCCATATTCTCACCCTCCATAGCGACCGGTATTTTCCTAGTTGTATGCCGGAGGGGACCATTGTGTAAGTCAATTGCATCTTTTGCATTCAAAAACTACTAGGTTGTTACATCTTTTTTGCTATCTCTGCGAGCAGCCCTGCTTAGGTTGTACAGTCTGACAGCCGTTGGTAGGAAGGACCTGCGAAACCTCTCGGTTGTGTACCTGGGATGATGTAGTCTGCTGCTAAATGAGCTCCTCAGTGCATTCAGTATGCCCTGCATAGGGTGGAACTCGGACTCCAGCAGAGATGACAGTTTAGCCACCGTCCTTCTCTCTCCTATCTCCTCCACCGGGTCAAGGTGCTGCCCTAGGACAGAGCTAGCTTTCTTGATCAGTTTGTTCAGTCTCTTCCTATCGGCTGCAGAAATGCCACTGCCCCAGCAGACCACTTCAAAAGTGATGGCTGATGCCACCACCGTGTCATAGAATGTCTTCAGCAGCACTCCTTGTACACCAAAAGACCTGAGTCTCCTCAGTAGGAACAGCCTGCGCTGTCCCTTCTTGTAGAGTGCGTCAGTATTGTGTGACCAGTCTAGTTTATTGTTCAGATGAACACCCAGGTACTTGTAGGATGTCACCATCTCAATGTCTGTTCCCTGTATATTTACTGGTGCTGTGAGTGGTTGTCCTTGCCTGCGGCAGTCCACCACCAGCTCCTTAGTTTTCCTCGCGTTGATCTGGAGGCAGTTCCGATGGCACCAGTCCACGAAGTCCTGGATAAGCCCTCTGTACTCAGCTTCATCTCCATTGGAGATGAGGCCAACGATCGCAGAGTCATCAGAGAACTTCTGTAGATGGCAGTGTGTTGTGTTGTGTGAGAAGTCCGCAGTATAAAGAGTGAAAAGGAAGGGAGCCAACACCGTTCCCTGGGGAGCCCCCGTGCTACCGATGATCGTGTCGGACACCCAGTCCCGGGTTCTCACAAACTGAGGCCAGTTTTTGAGGTAGTCCAGGATCCATGATGACAGGTGCTGGTCCACCCCTGCGCGCAGCAGATTGTCCTTCAGGATCATTGGTTGGATGGTGTTGAAAGCACTGGAGAAGTCAAAGAACATGATCCTCACCACATTCCCGTGCTTCTCCAGGTGGGACAGAGAACGGTGAAGGAGGAAGATCACCGCATCCTCCACCCCAATGCCATGCTGGTAGGCGAACTGGAGTGGATCCATCGCTGGTTCAACCAGGGGGCGGAGGTGAGCAAGGAGCAGTCTCTCCAGGGTCTTCATCAAGTGGGACGTCAAGGCCACCGGTCTGTAGCTGTTCAGGTCTTTGGGGTGGGAAGTTTTTGTTACAGGTACCATACAAGATGTTTTCCACAGCTGTGGTACCCTCCCCAGCTTCAGGCTCAGGTTGAAGATGTACGCCACAATCCCACACAGCTGGTCTGCATAGGACTTGAAGAGCTTTGCGCTGATGCCGTCTGGTCTCGTCGCCTTCCTCGCCTTGATCTTCCTCAGCTCCGTCCTCACCTGGGTCTTGGTCAGGGTCAGGATGGGGGGGCTGTGTGTTGGGAGTGGGGGGGTGTTGGTGCAGTGGGGAGTGGGCAGCAGGACTTGATGTCTTTAGAGGCAGCAGTGGTTGTTGTGCAGTCAGTGGGGAGGGCGGTTGGTCAAACCTAATGAAAAACAGATTCAGATTGTTCGCCCACTCCCTCCCTCCCCGACCTGAAGATCCTCTTCTTCTCTCTCATAAGTGTTTTTATTTCAGGGTTGATCCAGGGTTTGTTGTTTGAGCAACACCGTATGGTCTTGGTGGGAATGGATTTGTCCACACAGAAGCTGAGGTAGCCCGTGAAGGTGTGAGTGAGGCCATCAATGTCCTCACCATGTGGATCGCAGAGCTGCTTCCAGGCGGTGGCTTCAAAGCAGCCCTTTAGAGTGTCCATTGCCTCCTCAGACCATAACTTCACTGTGCGCGTGGCCGGAGGTTGTCTGTGCACTAGGGGTTTGTACACCGGCCGGAGATTAGATTAGATTAGATTAGATTCAACTTTATTGTCATTACACATGTATGAATACAAGGTAACGTAACACAGTTTAGCATCCAATCAGAAGTGCAAAGGACAGCAGTGCAGTATATATGGTAATTAACAGTATGTGCAATTTAAGCAAATATATGCAAATATATGCAGCAGTGCAGAAAGTTAAGAGTACTGTTATGTGCAAATAATGTGCAATAAGTTAGATGTAGTTATGTAGTTATGCAGTTATGTACAGGTGAGGATGGTAAGAGATGATGGTAAGAGAGTCAGCGGGGAACTAAGTTCAACAACGTGACAGCTGTTGGAAAGAAACTGTTCCTAAACCTGCTGGTTCTAGTCCGAAGGCTTCTGAAACGTCTTCTGGAGGGGAGAAGCTGGAACAGTCCATGAGCAGGATGGTTGGAGTCCCTAAGAATGCTGCGTGCCCGACGCAGACATCTTTTCCTGTAGACGTCCTCTATAAATGGAAGTGGAGTCCCTGTGATGCGTTGGGCGGTTTTCACCACCCGCTGCAGCGCCTTGCGGTCAGTGAAAGAGCAGCTCCCATACCAGACTGTGATACAGTTGGTCAGGGTGCTCTCTATCACGCAGCGGTAGAAGTTGCCCAGGATGTCAGTTGACAAATGGTTCTTCTTCAGTGTCCTCAAGAAGAAGAGGCACTGATGGGCCTTCTTGATCAGGCTGGTGGTGTTAACTGACCAGGACAGGTCCTCCGAGATGTGGGTCCCAAGGAATTTGAAGCTGGGGACACGTTCAACAGCTATGCCATTGATATGGATGGGTCATGTGTCTCTTCCCTCTCCTTCCTGTAGTCCACTATGAGCTCCTTGGTTTTGCTGGTGTTAAGGAGCAGGTTATTGTCAGCGCACCAAGTAGCCAAGTGCTCAACCTCTGCCCTGTAATCTGACTCGTCGTTGTCCCTGATGAGTCCAATCACCGTGGTGTCATCTGCGAACTTTATGATGGAATTGGATCCATACATAGGCCTGCAGTCATGGGTGTAGAGGGAGTAGAGGAATGGGCTGAGCACACAGCCCTGTGGTACACCAGTGTTGAGTGTGATGACGGAAGAACGGTTGGGGCCTGACCTAACATGCTGGGGTCTGTTGGTCAGAAAATCCATGATCCAGTTGCAGGTGGAGGTACTGATTCCCAGGTCCCCAAGTTTAGTGAGCAACTTGGAGGGGATAACTGTGTTGAATGCTGAGCTGAAGTCAACAAACAGCATTCTTGCGTAGGTGTTCTTGTCATCCAGGTGTGAGAGTACATAGTGCAGCGCTGTAGAAACCGCATCCTCTGTACTCCTGTTGCTCCGGTAGGCGAACTGATGAGGGTCCAGTGTAGGGGGCAGGCCTTTTTTGAGCTGTGCCAAGACCAGTCGCTCAAAGCACTTCATGACTATGGGCGTCAGTGCCACAGGGCGATAGTCATTTAGGCACAATGGTGTTGAATGTTTCGGCACTGGTACTATTGAAGTGGTCTTGAAGCACGCTGGTACCACGGCCTGGGCCAGGGACAGATTGAAGATGTCTGTGAAGACCCCTGCCAGCTGCTCAGCGCATGCCCTCAGCACACGCCCAGGAATGCCATCAGGGCCAGCAGCCTTACATACGTTGACATGACTCAGTGCGTTACGGACGTCGGTGTGGGTGAGTGTGAGGTGGTGGAGGTCATCAGAGGGTGGGAAATTGATGTTCTTTTCATTGTTGTCCTTGTCAAAACGAGCATAGAAGTCATTTAGCTCATTGAGAAAGGGCACAGTCATGGCTATAGGTATGGAGTTGCTGGGCTTATAATCAGAGATAGCTTGAATGCCCTGCCACATACGTCGGGGGTCAGAGTCCCCAAAATGTTCCTCCACCTTCAGCTTGTAGCTGTGCTTGGCCTTCTTGATGCCCCTCTTCAGATTTGCCCTGGATGAACTGTAGGCCTGTGCATCACCAGATCTAAAGGCATTGTTACGTGCTTTTAGCAGAAGCCGCACTTCTCTGTTCATCCACGGCTTCTGATTTGGGTGCGTGGTGATCTGTCTTTCCGTGGTGACACTGTCAATAGTGGTGTTGATATGGTCCAGGACTGAGTGGGTGTAAGAGTTGATGTTTATGTGGGAGCCACAGGTAGCCTGAGAGGTGAACATGCTCCAGTCTGTGTTCCTAAACTTCTCCTGGAGTACAGAGTCAACCCCCTCTGGCCACACTTTGATGGTCCTCACTGATGGCTTCACCCGGTTGATGAGCGGTACATATTTGGGGGTAAGGAACAAGGATAAGTGATCAGACTGACCTAGGTGGGGGAGGGGAGTTGCTGTGTAGGCTCTCACAATATTGGTGTAAACATGGTCCAATGTTTTGTCCCCTCTTGTGTGACAGGAGACATGCTGGTAGAATTTAGGAAGCACTGTCTTGAGGTTAGAGTGGCTAAAATCACCCGCCACAATAAATGCTGCCTCTGGGTGTGCAGTTTGTTGTTTGCTAATAGCTGCATGCAGTTCTTTCATAGCAAGCTTAGCATTAGCATCCGGAGAAATGTAAGCGGCTGTTATGATGGTACAAGTGAACTCGCGTGGCAGATAGAAAGGTCTACATTTAACCATGAGAAACTCCAGGTTAGCTGAGCAGTGTCTCTCAACAGTGACAGAGTTCGTGCACCAAGCCTTGTTAATATAAATGCACACTCCCCCCCCCCCCTTGTCTTACCGGAGTCAACTGCTGTTCTGTCTGCCCGGAGCGTGTGTAGGCCGGCTAGCTCGATAGCATTGTCGGGTATTCCACTGTGAAGCCATGTTTCCGTAAAAATCATGATGTTGCAGTTCATAAGTCTCTTATTGTTGGTGATCCGAAGCCGTAGTTCACTCATTTTGCTCGCCAGAGACCGTACATTAGCAAGGAAAATACTGGGTAGCGATAGCCGGTGCAGTGTTAGCTTTAGCTTAGTTCTTAGCCCACCGCGTTTACCCCTCCTTTGTTTACGATCTTTACGCCGCCTGCGAGCACTTCCGGTCGGCCGGGAAGCCTGCCGAGCGTCGGGAGTTCTCCAGAGCGCCGGGATGAGACGTAGATTCAGACGTAGGTTGCTGATAAAAAGGTCATTATCGTTGCTTTGTAATCCAATATTCAAAAGCTCATCTCGGGTGTAAGATGTAAAAGCAGAGCTGTTCTGAACGAACATACCCGAAATGAGCAGAAATAACACTGCTAGTCCCCAGAATCTGGTAGGACGCTGAGCCTCGCGTTGTGCACGCGCCGCCATCTTGCATCTACTTTTGAGATGAACCAAGTTGTGATCCAATCTCCTGAGTGGGGGGAGTTGTGATGAGGTGTACGCCTCCTTAGTGTTTGCATAGAATAATTCCAGTGTTTTATTGTCTCTAATGTGGCATGTGACATACTGGGTAAACGAGGATAGAATGGGAGATAGTGAAACATGGTTGAAATCGCCTGAGATGAGGAGAAGAGCATCTGGGTGTTCTGTCTGCAGCCTGCTGGTTACTGAATGGATGACGTCATGCCCTGTCCCAGCGTTCGCCGTTGGATTTGCATAAACAACAAAGCAGATCATGTGTGAGTATTCTCTCGGGAGATATGTAGGCCGCATGCTAACAGCTAGCAACTCAATGTCTTTGTTGCAGTGTTGTCGTTTAACAGTGATATGTCCCGGTCTACACCAGTTGTTGTTCAGGTTCAGGTTCAGGTTACTTTATTTGTACCCGCAGGTAGATTTGTTTTGCAGTCTGGTGACATCCATATTTACAAGCCACTAATTACATTCAACATAGACACAAACACAGGCACACATCTTACAAAATAGGTAAATATAAAATATGTACAATATAATTTTTATAGCTTGTTCAACTCTTTGACAGCAGCAGGGACAAAGCTGTTTTTGTAGCGCTGGGTTTTGCTTTTTGGGACAGCAAATCTCCGTCTGGAGGGAAGAAGCTGAAAGTTGCAGTGCAAAGGGTGGGAGTCATCATTTAAAATCGAGTTGGCCATCCTCTGTACTTGTCTGGTGTACAGGGATGTCAGGCTCAGCTGTGACTCACCAAGTAAACGACTGGACCATCTAACTACCTGATCCAAGGATTTCCTCTGTTTCAGTTTTATCTGACCAAACCATGACATTAAAGAAAAGGATAAAACAGATTCAATAAAAGCCCGATAAAACAGTCATTATGGTTCGGTCAATTTGGAAGCGTGCAAGTTTCCTCAAACAATGCAAATTTTGCTGACCCTTTTTGCACACCCTTTCACAGTTCACTTCAAAGTTTAATTTACTATCAATAATCGTCCCAAGATATTTGTATGATTGTACACATTCGGTGGTCTGGCCTTTTAGTATGGTGACTTTGTGCCTGGGAGTTTTCCTCCTAAAGTCAATAATCATATCTTTCGTTTTTGTTGTTTTCAGCTGCAGGTAGGAATCCTCACACCAGTGAACAAAGTCATCAACTACTGGGCCGTGGCCACTCTCACCATCCTGGAGAAGACTGACAATGACTGAGTCATCAGCATACTTTATAATGTGTCTGTTGTCATGTCTGCTCCGACACATGTTTGTGTACAGGATGAAGAGTAGTGCTGACAACACACACCCCTGAGGAGAGCCAGTAGAAGAGCACTTTAGGTCAGACAATGTGCCATTGACCCTTACTCTCTGCGTCCTGTTGGTTAAGAAATCCAGAATCCAACCCACCAGATTATTGCTCAAATCAAATTGTTGCAGGAGCCTTTCAACTAAAATATGAGGTTGGATTGTATTAAAGGCAGAAGAAAAGTCCACAAATAAAAGCCTGGTGTGTGTCCCATTAAAATCCAGATGTTTAAAAAGCATGTTAAACAGAGTGACAGTGGCATCCTCCACTCCTCTGTGAGGCCTGTAGGCAAACTGCAGAGGATCCAATGCATGTTCAGTCTGCCTTAGGACCTCACATCTGACCAGTTTTTCAAAAATTTTCATTAAAATTGAAGTCAAAGCAACTGGTCTAAAGTCATTTACCGTTTTAGGACAGCTGGATTTTGGAACGGGAACAACCACGGCATCTTTCCAGATGTCAGTTGTTGTTAACATACATTATCACTCCACCGCCCTTTGCTTTGCCACTGTCTGGTGTTCAGTCTGCCCGTATCATGTGGAAACCCTCCAGCTCAATGTTAGCATCTGCTGCTAGTTCAGTTAGCCACGTCTCAGAAAACAAAAGGAGAGAGCACTCCCGGTATGTACTATCATAGCGGCAGATAGCCGCTAGCTCATCTACCTTTCCCAGTAACGACCGTACATTTCCCATGACAATAGATGGAAGCGAGGGTCTGTACCTTATATTTTTTGTCCTCCGCCTTACTTCAGCCCGGCAGCCGCGACGTTTTCGCCTCAGTTCTCTCGGTATGTCGAGTTTTTCCGTTAGCACCGGGTGGCGGTTGAATGCTAGCAGCTCTTCCCTGCTGTATCGACTCCTGCTATAAACAGTGGCTCCGTCCACCGGCTCAGGAGACATTTGGGACGATCTGTGTGTCCGTGATATAAATGGAGTGAAAAAAAACGGATCAAAAAGGGAGAGGGAGGGAAAAAAAGGACTCGGAATCGAGCCGCTGTTGCAAAGGACGGCCGACTCATGTGGCGCCAGAAGTGAAAATAATTTATATTATTAATAATTATTCTGTATAGAATAATGTTTCATAAAAGCCAGTTTTCACCTGCAAATATCTGGTGGTCAAATACAATATGAACACACACACAATGACCTAATCCACACTTTTCCTCACTTTATACTTATTTATACATGCTCCATTTTTATAGGGTGGCGCATACTCCTCCTGTTAGCGTCCATGGCACTTCACTGAAGTGGTTTTAATCTTGCTTATGTAATAGAATTTTTTTTTTTCTGTAATGGTCGGCAACATGACCTCATTTAATGCTTCTCTATCCTGTGGGGTCCAACAACGCTCTATTCTTGTCCCTGTTATGATTCAGGGCAAGCAAGGCTCAAACGCAGAGCTGCCAGAATGAACACTACAGACACAGATGTAAAAGTTCACCAGTTTATTGCGTAAAACAAAACCAAACACACAACTCTAAATAAAATGCAAAACTAAGGAAAAGAGCAACACAAAAACACACACTTAAATTACACACAAAAACCGGTGCAACTGCAGCGCATGCAGCCTATGAGGAGACAGTAGAAAGAGGTTATTGGAGACAGAATGTTGCCAAGGGGAGAATAATAATGGGAAAGTACTCTTACTCGGTGAGCAGAGAAGCCTTGCGGGGAACTCCTGCGTGGACCAGGGGAGCCGGGCGGAAGACGGTGACCTGGGTGGACATCTGGCGCTCTTCTTGGTTAGGCGAGTGTGATCAGCTCTGGAGAACACACCTGTGGGTGGCAGCAAATCTGGGAGACAAAAGGACATGGGGGTCAAACACAGACCAACCAGAGAAATAACATTTCAGAGAGCTTGAACATTTTAAGGTAGCAAACCTAACGATCCAGCAGTGGGTGCTCCAAATGCTGGCTCTTAAATACGCTGGCCATCAGGGCGCAGCAGGTGTGTAATCCTACAGGTGATTCTGATCCTCTGGAGCAGACACGACAGGAACAGAAATGGAGGGGGAGAGCGCTCGCCGAATCATCACAGTCCTATTGTTTTTTTTCATATATTTGCTGCCACTTGGGTCATTTATAGCCAGGCACAACATGTCTTTCTACTGTTATATGACTTGCAAATTAATCTAATTTGAATCCAGAATGACATGACTCACAAAGTCTTTCACATGCATAACTGACATCAATCAGTGGTTTAATCAAAATGTTCTTCATTTAAATGACGAAAAATAAATGAGGTGCATTGTGTTTGGGGATACAGTGACACCTGTCTTTGGCACCTTGTCCTAAAGACTCCGTTCAACTTATAGAAATCCGGGAGTGATCTTTGTAAGTAATTTGGAATTTGACAAACAGATCAACAATGGGGTTGAGATGAGCATTTATCAATTGTGTTTGTTGGCCATGGCCAAACTTTGTCTTAGTCGTCATGGCCTTGAGATAGCTATGATGCTTTAATCAGTTTCAGTCCTATAATGCACTATAGGGTGGTGTCTCCCAGTCCTCTCTTAGCCACCTTCAACTTGTGCAAAAGTTAGAGGCCCATCTTTTAACTAACACAACCAGACACATTTAGGCCTATCCTCTTTTCACTCCAATGACTTTCAGTCCATTTTAGAATTAATTTTAAAATTTTAATGTTTCTTTTAAGTTCTTAAAGGCCTTGCTCCACCTTATTAATCTTAGCTTTCGAATTTCAATGAGCATTGCAGGGCACTGAGGTCATCCAACCACCTTTTGTTGGATGTGCCCAAGTCATGGAATAAACTCTGGGATCTATTTATCTTTTGTTCATATGAAAGACAAAAAATAAAATAGAAAGATGTCTTTACCTTCTTTACACGTTTCAACTGCACTGCAGCCTTCGTCAGAAGAGTCAGTTGATTGCTGCCAGGTGACATTTATCAGCTGATTTTCATAGGCGGGGCCAGCTCAGCAGCTCTGTCACCTGACAGCAATCAGCTGACTCTTCTGACGAAGGCTGCAGTGCAGTTGAAACATGTAAAGAAGGAAAAGACATCTGTCTATTTTATTTTTTGTCTTTCATATGAACAAAAGATAAATAACTAGAAAAGCACTCGGAGAGCGCAGACCTCCGCCAAGCGCCACAATTCCCCCCATACAGTGTTTGTGTGTACGTTTTCAGATTCCTTGAGCATGTAAACATATGACTAGCAATTGGATTCACAATGATTATTTGTTTATTTGACAGGGACAGTGCAATAAACACACAATTAATCAATGACAATCAATCTGATAGTGATAGGATTAGTGGTTCAGTAGTAAAAGCATTGCCTCCTTGGCGGAGGTAATAAACTAAAGTGTTGCGTCCATCTCCTCCACTGACGGATGCAAATTGGGTAGACAGGGTGCCGTGGGTTTTATATTATATTGTAACGTGCTGCTCGACATGGCGACGTCCCACCGGCAGGTTTGAACTCACGCCTCCTGCTCCGGAGTCCCGCACTCTACCTGTGTCGCCAATAGGGTCAACCCACTTGTTAAGCCAAGTAGGGTGCTCATATTGAGTTCGCTACAATATTATTTTTTGGGGGGTTGCGCTCCGCGGCAAACGAGAATTTAGAAGCTTCGCCGGCAGAGAGCTCGTTTTTGCGCAGCGCCTATGGCTGGCCGGTGAATTTCTGCCAAATGCGCAGCTCCTATGGCTGGCCGGGGAATTTCTGCCAAAGAATCCGTCGGCGGACAGCTGCCCGTGTGAGGTTTTGCAGTTGCGCGCAAACACAGGCACGCTGGCGGGCCCAGGCCAGCAGTGTTTTCCGCGTCCTTTTGTGCCTAAAATGTTGAAGAACGCAGAGTTTGTGTTGCAGACACGACGACCAGCGCCCTCCATTGCGCCTGCGCACATGTTGAAAATGGCTGTATGTCACAGTGTTGAATGAAAAATGCTTTAAAAAATTCCTGTATCCAGACGGTGAACCGGATCACCCCCAAAATTTAATCACTTCTTCCTTGTACCATTTCCAACAACGCCTGAAAGTTTCATGGAAATCCGTCCAAGATTTTTTGAGTTATCTTGCTAACCAACAGACAAACAGACAGACAGACAGACAGACCCCGGCAAAAACATAACCTCCTCCTGGCCTTTTCGGCCTGGCGGAGGTAATTAAAAGAAGACAAAATGAACCTATTTGACGTAAACTCTGGGGTCACCAAGCCTTTTCAGTTGACCTGGGGCCTCATGAACAAAGGGTACTTGCACACATAAACATGGCGTATGTCCTTTTCCACTGAAAATTTCAGATGTATCAAGAATGAAATGACCGTGGAAATATGTATAGCCCCATGCCAACTTCATGGCTGGCATACTTACGTTTCTACTGTTATTGGTCTGTTGTCAACACTTAGAGGTGATGTTAGGAGACTGATAATTATGTGAACATTATTGTACACACCAGAGACACATGATGAACAAACATCCAAGTGTGTGCAATTAGATGAGTGGATATAAAAGCAAGTGCAAAGAAGTGCAAAAAATGCCTCTAACAACAGAGGATTAGAGGATATTGTACATCGCGCAGTGAGAAGAAAAAGGATATTTAGAGAGAAGATTTTCTGGCTCAGGATGATGACTGGCTTGTCAGCCAGTTTAAGTTTCCACTGGGAGTCCCTATGGAACTGTGGTCAGAGCTACAGCCGGTCTTGGAGCGCAACACGGCAAGAAGCCATGCACTACCCGTCCCAGTGCAGGTACTGACAACTCTGGGGTTTCTGGAAGCAATCATTCCAGAGGAAGCTGGCAGACCCATCAGGAATTTCCCAGTCAACCCTGATCTGAGCTATGCCATGTGTGTGGGATGGCATTATCCGGTTGTCACCCAGGTACATCATATTTCCATACAATGCAGTTGAACAGGCCAACATCAAAGTGCAATTTCCAGCGACAGCCAGTTTTCCTAATGATTATAATGAACAGCATTGTTGGGAATAGGGATGGGCATTCGGTGAAATTTTCTTCACCAATCGTCGGGAGAATTAATGATTAATAATCGGTTAATCATTAACATTTTTAGGTAGGTAACAAGGCAGGTAGACTACATTAGAACATCAGGTATCAGCACGGAGAGCCGCACAACTCAAATCCACCTCTCTCTCTCAAATCCCTCTCTCTCTGTTCGCTGTTCTCGTGTTGGCTCGGCTCGGGAATCTCGCAAGCTGATTGGCCAAGACGTTTCACCCCGCAAGCTGATTGGCCGAGACGTTTTACCCAGCTTCTGTCCCTGCCGAGCGGCCACCCAACAAACGAAGACCGCATTCATTGCTCTATCGCTCGTGTTGCTTAGTCTAGCCGCGTGGAACTTTTTGCTGTTCTCTTGTGCCATTTTGTGCGAAATAGTCTTCCCGTCGAGCCACTACGCCGCCTCCTGCAGCTTCCCTCGACGATCCTGCGCCTCTAGCACCTGAGGAGCAGTAAAGCTGTCATTAACCTGTGCAGTAAATCATTTTCATCTTGAGTTACGTATCTTGTTATAAGAATAAAAGAGTTCTAAAAACATATTTATGTACACTTTATTTACATCTACGTATGTATGTACACTTACACACACACACACACACACACACACGTGTGTGTGTCTTCTACCGAATCTTCATGACCTTCTCAATAAAGTTTCTGAAAAAAAAAAAAAAAAAGAATCTTCACGACCACCATTACTCAGCGCGCAACCACTGTTGGCGGTTTCTTTTCAGTGTATTGCTGTGCTCTTTTCATTTATTCTCTATCAAAAATGGCTTCGCGTAATAAGGGTGTTCCATGGACCAATAAGGAGGTGCAGTGTCTTTTATCAGGCTTGGATGAGTGGTGTTCAAATGATACATCATTTGTGTTGTCGATGAGGTATATTTGTATGCTGCATTGCAGTGATTGCAGTACACCTGGTCATTTTTTAAATTGAAATGGTCCCACGCAACACTTCGCCGTAACCGCTTCATGATTTGGCGATTGCCCTACGGAAGCTCGCATGTATCAACTGAGGCATGCCAGGGTACGGCGATGGTGTAATGTTGCCCCCTGGTGCCCAAATTTTGCCAGTGGCACAGTTAAATGCATTGCATTGTTTGAGGACGGCCGTGCACTAGGCCTAATAACCTCGGATTGTTTAAAAAAAAAAAACGGTTTGTCAACGAAAATGAACTTCCTCGGTGAAATTCTTAATGATCTTAATGATCAATTATCGGTTATAATTAATGATCAATTATGGGTAAATTATGCCCATCCCTAGTTGGGAACAAACCACAAGCTGGCATTATGTGGATGGGTGGCTTCTTAGTGAGTAAATTCATGTAATTGTCCTAAATAACCCACCTAATGCTCAACGCGCCTGTGTACCCCACAAATATCACCCTGTCTTCAAGACTTCATTGCAACTCTGTGGCTTTAGAAAGTAACTTACTTTTTTTGCTGATTAAACTACAAATTCACAGCATTCTACCAAGCCCCAATTGCCTCTGATTGTACAGTAGTTATGTCAATCAACACATGCGTAAAGTTTGAAATGCAACAGTGTCACCCGTTCCCCGGCACACTTCATTCATTTACAATAGTAGTGTGTGTAATCCATGTAAGTTGTATATAACTATAAAAGATGAGATCTGCATTTTGGACATAAAATATGTACTTGTGGAATCTAATATGATCTGCTTTCAACTGACAGGTGACCATGGCTACCCACTAAATAGGTTCTTATTGTCATCTTTTTGTTACTGTTTTCCTTTAATTCAACCAACTGATCTATCCGGCTGGTCACAAATTGATTGATTTTTTCATTGTTTAAAACAACATTGTATAAAAGATACAACGTACAATTAAAAACAATGGGCTGACACAAGAAAGTGTGCACATTTATTTACATTTGGGTCCCTAAAAGAGATTGCAACTTGTCTCACACCTGGAACCTTCTGCTTTGAAATCTGGCAGTTTAACCACTGAGCTATTCACAATGTCGCTCATAGCTATCAGCTGACACCTCTAAGATGACTGCAGATGTCTGTCTACACATGTCAAAGCTAAAAACATCTCCTTATCCCTGTCTCAATAAAGGAAACAATAAACTAATCTTCTACGCCTGTGAGCAGGCTATTGAATAACCTGTATCCGGCGCTAATGGTGGATGACAGTGTGCCAAACAAAATGTTTTTAACGTGCCTCTACCTCATTCAGCAGCACTTCTAACTCACATTCCATGAAATTCCATTAAATCCATTATTTTGATCATGGATATGGGATACTCAAATGTGCTGGGCTTTTATATATCTATATGCATCTAATTGCATTTTCAAATAGAGGCGTGTCAAGGGAGGAGTCTGGTATGTCCTCATGTTCATTCAATTTCAAGTAGATCGGTATGTACAAAGAAACTGTGGTTGGATTCCTGCGTACGGACGGATTAATACATCTAGATCCCCCTCTTTTTTTTTGCTTACATCATTTTCTTGATTTAAACGTATGTCATCTTTCAGTAGGAAATCCACCAAGTCTCTGTATATGAGGCCCCTGGACCTCTGCAAATCAAAATTTAAGATATATTTATTCGAGAGGACATTTATGTAGCATCCTTTGGCTTTGGCCAAAGCTATAAAATTAAACTCCATGTTAAAGACATTGTTTCACCCAGGAAAGTATGATCTCAGGACTGTTTCTTCACCCCACAACCACTGTGGAAAACAGCATTCCGTTGTTAAGCAAGCCATAAGGAATGCTTTCAATGGCTTAACTTACATCATAAATAAACTGTAGACTTCCTCCAACTGAGACAGTTTTATTGGTTATCAGTTATCTGACATTTACCAGACTGCATCCCATAAAATTTGACGGTCTTTCATATGGCCCTAGGATTATCCACAGCTCAACATTGCCACCTTCTGAAAACTCAAGGACATATCAGATTTAACCAGCATTGAAACCTTGTGTGTATCTTTGACTGAAATCCATTCTCTCTTCAAAGTTTCATTCCTCAGGATAATTCCCAGGACACCACGGAAAAGCAAATGGACTCGGGTCTACCATTCTTTGTGGACAAGCATTTGAGTTTGAAATGCCTATTTATCCTTGATTTTCAATGTGTGCATGAATGTTTTAATGCTTCAATATATCTTATTTTATTCTTGCATGTTAATTTTAAAAGTACCAGTTATAAGGTTGCATGCCCACTGAAGTAGTCCTAAACCACTGAAGCTAGCTTAGATTTTATACATAAATATATTAATGCATTTTTGGTGTATTAAGATATGTGTGTCACTCTGTTGAGGAAAGTTTCCTCAAGTCATGTGACTGGTCTCTACCAGTCTCTGCTTAGCAACAGTTCTCTCATTTCTATTGGTTGGTGACAAACAAAGGACTGGTTGCTCATTGGCCCAGAGTTCATAAAACCCGCCAACAACGGGAAACTATTGACTTATGTTTATGTCAATCACCATAACTGCGTGAAAGTCAACTGAGTATAAAGGAGAGTGTGGCCATTATCTGAGGCAGTATTACAGAGAACATGGAGTATTGTGTTTGTGTAAATGTGTGTGTGTTTTAATGTTTTTCTTTTAAAACGTCTAGGAATTAATTCTTCCTTCTCAAGCTCAACCCTCTATATGGAGAAAGACTCCATGTTTCAAAGGCATTTTCTATTTTTCTCCTGTTAAACTTTCTTTAAACTCACCATGTGTTTTAAAGGGACAGACTGACCGATCGCTCATTTCCTCACTCTGGAGGCTATTTCAGCCAACCTCACAACATCAGAGTAACTTAGATTTTTCTGGCTTGAGTTTGTTTTTATCTTATCTCTTTGAATTCTGTATTCGGATCAGATTTGAATAATTCTCGAATTCCCTTGGGAGAAGCCGCTGACCCATGAAAGCCTCGACGCAGCTCCCCAGTACAGTGGCCTTGAAGAAACCACTGTCGCCATCTTTATTTGATTTCAGTCTGACTCTGGTCGCTGTCAAATTCCAGCCTGGTGACTGCTTGACTTTGAAGGTTGTTGGACTGTGGACTTTGGGAAAGTCATCTGCCCGCAGATATTTCCCTTATAATCTACAAAATCTTCAGCTGAAGAAGCAGCCGAAAGGACAACAACCCAAAGAGTTACATGAGCTGTATTCTTTGTTCCATCTGCTGAAAATGAATAAAACGTCTGAGATTTGAGAATAATTTAGAATCTGATCAGATACAGAATTAAAAGAGAATTAAATAACTCTTCTTTTATTAAAATTCCGTTTTTACTTTCATAGAATAATTCATAATTTTGCTATAATTAGTTATAATTTCCTTCATAAACTCGCGTCCAGTGTTATTCTCAGTCTTCCATTTCAGCTGTTCCAAATTCATGCTAAAGTTCCATGGTCTCAGAGGTGTTCTCACTCCGTTACTCAATAATCAGTTATACAATTTGAATGTAATGGCTCAATGCTGATCATTTTTCCTGATCACAAGTTATTTGAATGTAAGGTCGCTTAATCATAATTTCATTTAAATAAATCTGCAAAATGAAAGAAGTTGTTGAGTATTTATTCCTTTCTGTAGATGTTCTAAGTCCTCAGTAGAACTCATGAATATTTTGAGACTGATTACTTAATTACTTGATTGATTAAAAAGGTATAAAGTTTAATTAATTATTAATTGTTCACAATAGTGAGCCTGTGCCCCTCAACGAGTGCGTTACTCTCTATATATGAGTGTTTGCAGTGATGGATCAAACACCTGTCCCCACACACACATGCACTTCTAAGTCTAAATTAAATAATCTTTATACCTGATCATAATTTATAAATTAAATATTACTACATTTAATACTGTCACTTTTATTCTTTTTAATTGTTATTATTATTTTTTAACTTATTTCTGCTTTGGCCTTTGTTAATGTAACTGTGTGTCATTTGCTGTGCTGTGTGTTTCTATTTACTTAACTAATGTCTCATTCACGGACATTTCAGGGATTAGTTTGAAATTATGACATCGTCATCGATATATGTGTATAGTTCTGCCTATTATTTTTAATTAAAGAGTTCCTTACATAACTCTTTAATTAAAAATAATAGGCAGAACTATACACATATATCGATGAGGATGTCATAATTTCAAACTAATCCCTGAAATGTCCGTGAATGAGACATTAGTTAAGTAAATAGAAACACACAGCACAGCAAATGACACACAGTTACATTAATTAAAGAGTTCCTTACATAGCGCAGTGGTTAGCACAGTGGCAGCACAGCAAGAAGGTCATGGGATCGATTCCACCCTTGACCATCGTGGATTTGATCCCACCCCCAGACCATCGGTGACCCTTCTGTGTGGAGTTTGCATGTTCTCCCCGTGTCTGCGTGGGTTTACTCCGGGTACTCCGGTTTCCTCCCACAGGCCAAAGACATGCAGGTGAGGTTAATTGGCATCAAACTGGGGATTCTAAATTGTCCTTAGGTATGACTGTGAGAGTGAATGGTTGTCTGTCTCTCTGTGTTGGCCCTGCGACGGACTGGCGATCTGTCCAGGGTGTACCCTGCCTCTCACCCAAAGATGCTGGGATAGGCTCCAGCCCCCCCGCGACCCGTAAAGGATTAAGCGGTAGAAGATGGATGGATGGATGGATGGAGTTCCTTACATAGTTGGGAAAGAATCTTTTCTTTTGTTTGGGGGGGGGGGATAAATTTGATGCAGGCTACTCAAAAATAATAAGTTGCTAAACACACCACAAATATTGTTATTGGTTAATGGCATAGCTGGCATTTCTACCAAAATTATAGTAGCAACACAGTTATTGGCTGTGGCAGAAGACCATAGATAGATAGATAGATAGATAGATAGATAGATAGATAGATGTACTTTATTGACCACTATCTGGGAAATTGCAGTGTAACAGCAGCATGACAGTAGACAACCAAACGACAGAAACACACGCATGACAGACAACGGGATTACCAATGGAAAGTAAAACTAACACTACTATAAAAGCCTATATACATCATAGCTGAATAGATGGTGACCCGTGTAAACACATGAATCATGCCTGCTGCACAATGCAGGACTACCAGGAACAGAGTGAAATGTGAGGTATCAGTTATACTGTAAAGTGTAGTATTGCAGCATAGTTATGACCAGAAAAACAACATCATAGTGAATTATTGTAGTGAAATGGCATGCGGCAGGAAAGATTTCCTGTACCTGACCATTTGACAGCGAAGATGTAGTAGTCTACGGGAGAAAGTGCTACGCTGTCTGTCCGGTGTGTGGTGGAGGGGGTGATCAGGATTGTTCATGATGGATCGCAGTTTATTTAGTGTTCTCTTCTACACCACTGTCTCAAAGGTCTCCGGCCTCACAACAATTACATAGCCAGCCCTCTTGATAATCTTGTCAAGTCTGTTGGTGTTGCTAGCCCTAATACTGATACCCCAACAGACAGCAGCAAAAAAGTTGGCGCTGGCAACAATGGTCTGGTAGAAAAGCTCAAGCATCCTGCTGCACATGTTGAAGGATCTAAGCTTCCTCAGGAAGTAGAGTCTGTTCATCCCCTTCTTGTGCACAGCATCGGTGTTGGATCTCTAGTCCAGCCTGTTGCTGATCCTGACACCCAGATATTTGTAGTCCTCAACCACCCCCACATCCTCTCCCCCTAATCTGCAATGGCTGAGAAGGAGTCCTCCTCTTCCTGAAGTCAATCACCATCTCTCTGGTCTTGCTGGCATTCAGCCTCAGCTGATTCTGCTCTGTCCACTCCACAAATATGTCTACCAGTGTCCTGAACTCCCCCTCCTCTTCCCCTCTTAAACACCCCACAACAGCTGAGTCGTCAGAGAATTTCTGTTGTACTGAAAGTCAGTGGTGTATAAGGTGAAGAGAAAAGGAGAGAGCACAGTCTCCTGTTGAGCTCCCGTATCACTAACCACCACGTCAGACAAGACACTGCCCAGCTGAACAAACTGTGGCCTGCTGGTCAGGTAGTCAGTAATCCAGGAGATCATAGAGCTGTCGACCCCATCACTCGCAGCTTCTCACCCAGTAGCAGTCGCTGGATGGTGTCGAAGGCATTGGAGAAAACAAAAAATGTGATTCTCACAGTGTCTCCTCCGCTATCCAGGTGAAGATGGGCTCATTGCAGCAGGTAGATGACAACATCTTCAACTCCTAAATGGGGCTGATATGCAAACTGCAGAGGGTCCAGCCACATCTTCACCTGCGGCCTCAGGTGGGGCTAAGATCAGTCTCTTCAGGACCTTCATCATATGAGATGTGAGGGCAACTGGTTGATAGTCATTCAGGTCTGATTGAGATGACTTCTTGGGGACAGGAACCAGGTAGAATGTCTTCCACGGCACTGGTACTCTCGCCAGACTCAGGCTCAGGTTGTACAGGTGTTTCAGTACAGGAGCTAGCTTATTGGCACAGGTCCTCAGGATCCTGGTGGAGATGCCATCAGGGCCCTCCGCCTTCCGCTGACAGAGTCTCTCCAGCGGTTTCTTAACCTGGTCTGTAGTCACAGTGACTTGAGGGAGGGACCTGGTTTCCCCCTAGGAGGAGGAGGGGGTGAGGGGGGAGATGGAGGGAGGTGTTGCACCTCAAACTCTTCCTGTTAAAAGGGAGTTTTTCCTTTCCACCATCACCAAGCATTTGCTCATAGGGGATCGCCTGATTGCTGGGGTTTTTCTGCAATTGTGGGGATTTCCCCTACATTTGAAAGTGCTATGAGATGACTGTTGTTGAGAAATGGTGCTATATAAATAAAGCTGAATTGAACTGAGGGTGAGGGTGAGGGGTGTGTGAGGGTCTGGCTGTGTCGTGGGGGTGACAGACTGTGAGTTTAACCTATTAAAAAAAGTTTCAGTTCATCAGCTCTGTCCTTGCTCCCAGATCTCTGCCTGACACTCCTCTTGCATTGAGTTATTTGTTTCATTCCCACCCATACATCTTTAGCATTTCTTTTTTTTTTTTAGTTTATTCTCCAACTTCCTCCTATAATTGTCCGTGCACCTCCTCAGCACCTCTCTCAGCTCATGCTGCACTCCCCTCAGCTTCTCCTTGTCTCCGGACATAAAAGCTCTCTTCTTTTTGTTCAGAAGTGCTTTCAGGTCACTCGTGACCCATGGTCTGTTATTGGAGAAGCAGTGTACAGTCTTTGCTGGCATGGTTGTGTCTTCACAGAATCTGATCTATTCTGTGATGCAGTTGGTCATATTGTCTATGTCCGTGCCATGTGGTTCACAGACTACACATGATTACTATTAGTGACATGGGAAAATGTAACCTGGAAGAGCTTTACCAGCTTCTACACAATCTGCCAGAATATAAAAAAAATGTAACATAAAAATGTTTATAGCTTGAAACAGATATTAATGTTTTTACTCTAATCATATTACCAAAGCAAGCATTTTAGAATGTTAAAACCCACAAGCAGTCAGTGTAATTGAATGATACCTTTAAAACCTCTATAGATTAAAATTGCTACACCCTTCAGCTCTTAATGACATGTATGCAGTTAATGTGGGAACAATTCAAAATAAATCATACAGTAAGTCATATACCACCAGTTTATATGACAGTTGCAATGTTAAACGTGTCCATTCAACAAAAGTGTCCAAATAGAAGCTTTTCGTTTTATTTGTCTGTCATCAGATATTTTCTCCACACTGGCAAACACACACTATAGCAGCATTTACGCTGAATCAACACTTTTTATAAGTAATTTGAATCCCATCAATCCTAAATGGCAGATTAGATGAGGGCACAGGGATGGACAAATGCAAAAAAGTTTTCAAGCTCAATTAAGGGACAAATATATACAGATTGTAATGTTTTTCTCTTCATGTTCTTTTCTTTAACTAACGCTAAATTTCAAGTTGCTAGACAATGTGAACCCTCGTTCTAAACTATAGTATAATTACCTCCGCCAAGGAGGTAATGTTTTTGCCGGGGTTTGTCTGTCTGTCTGTTTGTCTGTCTGTCTGACTGTTACCAACATAACTCAAAAAGTTATGAACGAATTTGGATGAAATATTCAGGACAAGGAAGAAATGATTAGATTTTGGTGATGATCTGGCGGAGTGGTTAGCACTGCGGCAGCACAGCAACTCACCCTTGGCCGGGGATCCTGGGTTCGATCCCAGCCCCCGACCCCGACCAACAGTGATCTGTGTGGAGTTTGCATGTTTTCCCCATGTCTGCGTGGGTTTACCCTGGGATTTCTCCAGTTTCCTCCCACATGCCAAAAACATGCAAGTTAGGTTAACTGGTATCAAACTGGGGATTCTAAATTGTCCTTAGGTATGAATGTGAGAGTAAATGGTTGTCTGTCTCTTTGTGTTGGCCCTGCAATGGACTGGCGATCTGTTCAAGGTGTACCCTGCCTCTCGCCCAGAGATGCTGGGATAGGCTCCAGCCCCCCCGCAACCTGAAAAGGATTAAGCGGAAGAAGATGGATGGATCTGAGAGTGCATACCTCCACCAAGGGCTTTGTTTTTATTTGTGCAGCAGGATTACACAAAAACTACTGGATGGATTTGGATGAAATTTTCACCAGAGGTGGCTCTTGGGCTAGAGAGGAACCCATTATATTTTGGTGATGATCTGAGAATGCATACCTCAGCCAAGGCTCTTATCTTCTCACAGTGTGATAGCAACAGTACTCCAAAACTGGACAGACTTTGATGCAATTTTCACCACAAGTGGCTATAGGCCTACACACAAACCCGTTACATTTTGGAGGTGATCCATGACAAACAGAAGGAGCCTTGGCGGAGGTATGCGCTCTATGAGTGCTTTTCTAGATCTTCATGTCTTCCCCTGTATATGCCTTACATTAAGTGTCAAAAAAATTCCTGCTTTGGCTTCATACAAGACCTCAGAGTCACCGGGTGACTTAATGATCTCAGTGTGATTTAAAGTAATATGGTTTAGACCAGTTTGCATTATGCAAAAGGTCAATTTATTCTTCTTAATATACGACAAATAAATTTATCAATGCAAACAGACATATCACCATACATTCAGAGTGCAGTCAAAGAGTTTGTGGACGAGAAGACACAACATTACCAGATAAGTGGGTATTATTTCATTTTTTTTATTATTTAATATTTGTTTAATAGTTTTTATATTTACTATTTGAAATGTTTCCCATCATTATAAGTTTATCTAATTTTATTAAATACCTAAAACCTGAGATTGGGAAGTAAAGCATTTAGGTATAAGATTTAAATGTAAGTTTTCTTTTATCATTCACCATGGTCAGTCTTAGCCCAATAGCAGTATCTTGTGAATCATAAACATTTTCTACTGATCTTTCTCAATGCACACTGCAACACTTTTTATGATAATTACCTGTTCATATTATTATTTAAGGGACTGCAATACCAAATACAGTATAAATGCTTGTTATTTTGTATTTAATCAAAATATTAGAATATAGTATTGTACAGTAAATTTGATTTTGTTGTAATTTTTATCATTTCTTATCTATATTTTAACTGTTTTTGAATCCAAACAATTTTCTCACAAATCTTACTTTTAAAATATTTTACCTTTATATTCTTTATTAGTATATTTTTACTAAAAATATCTAACCACTTTCTTATAAATTTGCATTTCTTACTTAATGTAATCTCACTTTTTTTTTTTTTTTTTTTTTTTTTTTTTGCAGGATTAACAGAATGCAACCCATGCATAAAAAAGCTTGCTTCCATAGTTTCCAGGCAGTAGTCTGCCACACGGGTGAGTTTCACACATGAGCAGACTGCAATCGGCTGTAATCTGATTGCTACAATATGGGACTTGTAGTATGAAATTGTGCAGTGCAATAGGTGGAAAAAGCTGGCGGCAGCTTGCTAACTAGCATAAGCCTTCAGACAGCTAGCTGAGCTCAGAAACGACAGCGGAGATGGCGGTTTCCACACTGACACTTTAATTTATAATAAAAAGAAATATTGACCTTATCAAGCTAGGTCTCGACGGCTCTATATATATATTTCTGTCATACATGAACAGAACAATATACAGAGCACAACCTACACCACCTCATTTTAAGAAGAAAGAGAGAAAAAGTCCCTTCTTTGTTGAGTGGAGCACACTTCTCACAGAGAAAGCTCTGACCTCTGATACAACAGAGAGCTGACACCTTGTGGTAACTCCGGGAGATACAACAATGTCACTTCAAGCACTTGACTGTAGCTGCGTTCTGATCGCCCAAGAGTATACTCCGAAGTGGACTGCCCAAGGTATCCGCCATATTACCCAGTTTTACCCTCGGCCGGGGGATCGCGGGGATCATGAGATCGTGGGTTCGATCCCAGCCCCCGACCAACAGTGAGCTGTGTGGAGTTTGCATGTTCTCCCCGTGTTGCGCGGGTTTACTCCGGGATTTCTCCGGTTTCCTCCCGCACACCAAAAACATGTAGGTTTAGGGCGCTCGCGCACGCAGCGACCAGCAGCCGGTGGCTTGTCACCAGACTGCAAACCAAGTCTACCTACGGGTACAAATAAGTAAAAAAAAAAAAAAAAAAAAATATTAACTGAGATTCCAAACGGAAGGGAGTGAACGGTATTCAGTTCAAAGGGAACTGAGAACTGTGCAGGGAAGAAGTGAACAACCATACACCACTTCACCAGGAGTTGACAAAAAGATTACCCATAAGCCATTGTGCCTCAAATATGAATAAAACAAACTATTGTTGCTAATGTTATTAACAAGCTAAACTGACGTTGGTTATTGTTTATGTATATCATGTTCGGCAGGAGCAAAGCTCTGTGGCAAGTCTGGCCACTTGCTTCATTTCACTGGGGTATGTCACAGATCCGAGCAACGAAGTCTGTGGCACAATGAGGACTCTCTCGCCCCCACGGTTGTCCATGTTGTGTCCCCGAGAACCAACAGACACACACACTGTATGGTGGAGTTGGACGGGGTTGAGGTACCTTTATGGATCGACACGGGAGTGGTGGCCTCTGCACTGGATTGAACAACTGAGAGACGTTTTTCCCCGCACTACAGGATTGGGGGTGACCCAGCGTCGCTGTGTGGTTGTGGAGGAGGATGGCTGACCACGGTGGGAATGTTGGAACTGACGGCCCAATGCAAATCGGCTGAGATGTGGGACCGTCCGATCCTGAGAGTGGTAGAAAGAACAGTGTGGGATGAGGAACTGCCTGGCACCCTGGAGAGTAAGCAAGATCAATATCTCTCAGGGTCATCACAGGAGGGTCCCTGTGCCAGAGCTCAAGTCGCCCTTGACCAGGGTACTGGGCGGCACAGCGGGAAACAAACCTGTGATGACAGGCGACATTGAGAGACTGGTTCCACCTGTTCCCAGATCTTGGCTGAAGTGGGCCAGTGAACAGGGGGCCACAACGGTGATGACGGTGGCAAAGTTAAAAGAGGTCGAGGCCGGACCATCAGGAACAGTAGAACGACATGCCAAAAAGAGACCCTGCAAGCCGAGCGGAACCCTTCTGAAGGACAAGGACTGGATTCAGGAGGAGAGGAAAACACAGCAGATACTGGCCAGTCGGCTGTTGGAGGAACACCAGGGACAGTCACGCGTTGTGGCCAGACGGGAGGACGTTCATCTCCGGCTGCCGGACAGTTCGTGGGGGCACCAAAATGTCCTGTGGCGTGCCCGGGAGGGAACTGAGGGACATGGGCCTGGACTAGCAGAGCAGCCGGTGATGATGAAGAGGAGGTACATTGGTCCTGAAGCAACCTGCTGCGGCCCAGGAGGCTGGCTGCATCCATAGGTGGACTGATGACAGGGCGGCGGTCGGGGGGCGCCCACGGACTTGTTTCCTCCAGCCGTTTGTATATAGGTCTAAATGGTATGCATGTGTTTGTATTTTGAATGTCATGGGGTCACTGTTGTAACGATATTTAATAAAATATAGTGTAATAAGGTACAGGAATTATTTATTTTATTTAATAGTGGGTGTGTGAGGGGACAGAGTAAAATTGTCACCCCAATACTCACTAAATAAAATAGAAAAGCACTCCTAAAAAGGGGGCAGCAGTTCTAAAAGAACAAATTGTTAATTAATTAATTTCAGTTAATTAATGTCTATACCTTCAATTACTTAATGAATTCAGTCTCAAAATTTAGTGAGTTCTTTTACTGCCGTGACCCAGAAAAGCATATATGCAAATGAAAAATGCTTCAACTTCTCTCGTTTACAAGTTTATTAAATGAAACTCATTCAGGTTACATGACATGGCATTCAAATGATGGATACATAGATTCAAATGACAAACAGGTGTTCAATATCACATCAACTGTTAGTGACTTCCTGAGCATAAACTCTATAGTAAAACCTTTTTGGAACCAAGAGGAAACAAGATTTTATGTTTCAACTGTAATGTAATGGAAGGCTGAGGTATCTAACAAAATATGAACACAATTTTATGGGAAAAAAAATCCATAAGCTGATTATCTAAAAAGGAACTTCTGAACTAATCTACAAAAATTAAAGGAGGTTACTTAAAAATTAATAAGAATTTTCCTTAACCTCTTGCACTCCTGGATACCGCGGGCGGTCACGTCTCTGTGCCCTAGTGTGCACTGAAAAAAAAGCTGCATTTCCGTTCTTCCACTACAGACACAGCCGCGAACAGAAAGCCAAAGGAGTGCTTTGATTGGTTTAGATTTGATTGACCTCTCATTCGACTAATAAGAGCCTTGAATTGGGTTTCTGAAACTTTGAAGAACCAATGACTGAAAACCTAGCAAGAAGGACCCGCCCACCAATGGCTGTGAATACAACGAGCCAATTGAAGCAGAGAAGTTCGACGATTGAAAGCATGCGTCCCGTGCGTAAAATAAGTTTTGTGTAAGCCACTGTGTATAACGGTAGCGTTCACCAATCTTTTTATTACTACTGTTCTTATTTGTTTTGAAAAATCGTTCGCCAAAACCGCAATCATGGAAGCGCAAAACCGCAATAATGGAATCATGGTTTGACCGGGTCGCATGACCAGAACAACTAGTCGCAACAAGCGGACCAGCGTCATGTTTGTCTGACAATGAGGAACAGATGTTCGCCAGCGACACTGCTGTTGTGGACAGGTAAGTGTTAAAAGCTAAATTATTCTTTATCCCTGAAAACAGTACTCAAAATGACTTTTGACCGATCAGTAAATTACAACTGTGCGTCATCGCCACATGATGGACCGTGGTGCACGGACTGGACCATGCGCCACACTCCTCTGTAGCGGGGAGGGGGGGAAGTTGTTATCCTCTACATTGCAGATATTTTAGTACAACTGTGCGTCAGCGCCACATGACGGACCGCGGCGCACGGACCGGACAGTGCGCCACGCTCCTCTGTAGCGGGGGGGGGGGGGAGTTGTTATCCTCTACATTGCAGATATTTTAGTATAATTTTTAATGCACTGTAGGTTATTTTTTCTTGTAAAAAAAAAGCCACACATTTTTTTTAGGTGGCATGCTTCTTTGTGTGTGGGGGGCTTGTTTGTTCATTCATGAATGAATAAACACCCCCCCACACACACACACACACACACAGCCCTGAGTGTCACCTTTCATTAGAGCCCAAGATGAACCTTCTATATTGAATCATTCAAAAGTTACAGACATTTTTCCAAACTGTGCCATTTGGCACAATTTGGCACAGTTCAAAAATGCCTGGGAACAACCTAAGAAAAAAGCTGTGTAATATATTCATTTTTTGTGGTATTGTTTCAAAATGTTGACCTCGCCTGGATAACACTTGGTTCTACATTTCTGTTGCATTTTCCAGCCCATATCTGACAGCTGTGTGTTATTTGCAAGCATTTGTATCCAAAAAAAACACCCAGGCGAACTTTATTTTCTTCAAGTTCAGTATGTTTAGATGACTGTTACTCAGTGGCAGGAGCACTTAGATAGATTATGACTGTTTTGCCTAAAAATTCAAAGTGTTTTCTTTTAAATGAGACCAACCCCATGAAGATGCTGCAAAGGATTGAAGAACAGCTTTTGATTTACTTTGGGTACGTTATTTTTAGGCGTTTTTAGGGAAATTGACCAGAGTGCAAGGGGTTAAGTTTATGGCTTTGTCCTACGACTGAGGGACTAATTGATCCATGAAAAATTGGTTATATTTGATTATAATTGATATTTAGGACATTTTGTTTAAACCCAGCATAGAGGAAAATAAGAGTCTCACTTACGAACAGCTGTAGGTTCAGGTATTAAGCGGTGGCCGGCGCCAGCCAGTGGTATTGTTCAGGAAGGCTCAGTGGCTCTTCGAGACAGTGTTCGGAACACAGGGGGAAAGTGACTGCTGGTTGTCTTTCAGAAAGTTCAAAGCTGTGAGAAGCATAGACTCGGCTGGGGGCTCCCACAGGCGTGAAGTCCTTTGGCAACCAGTCCAAATTTTAGTATTTCCCCTGGCCCACAGAACAAAACCAAAGGCTGAAGGAAAAATGCTTTAGTCGGTTTCATCCACAAGCTCCTGATTTCTTAACGTGGTTAGACGTGGGTGAGGCAGGGAAAGAAGGTCCAAAAATATCTATCAGTCCACTTTAAAACAGGAAAATTAAAAATCCACTTTAATTTCAAGAAAAGTCAAAAAGTCCAAGAAAAAAAGTTCAAATAGAATAAGCACGGCTTCTGAGGTGAAGGAAAAAAAAAATATTTAAGAGTTTAACTCTCTTTAAAGGTGAGCTCATAGAAAAAGAATACTTTCTACTCAGTTAAACAGAAAATGGCAAAAGCTTAAAAAAAGATGATTTAAGAAAGCTTGAGCAGGACTTGACCAGGTTCAGACACACGGAAAAGACTTCTTAAAACACACAGAACAACTTAAACAAAGACTAAAGACAACTGAAAAAATGAAAAACAACAGAAAAACTCCACTAGGGTGGCATCCTCTGTGTTTTTAAAGGATCACGCTTCTGATATCATAAAAGTGTGACTGGCAGCAAGACGGACCAATTATCTTCCATAAAGAGGAGTTTGAATGGGCTTTTGTCCAATGAGGAAACATTTCTTTGTTTGTGAACAGCTAATCAAATGCAAGGGCATTATCCAACAGAGTGGCAGCCTGGTGATTGGTTATTGCGAGTGGGAAGACGGACCACAGAGTTTGAGAAACATTCAGGTCCTATGAAATTTATTATATACTCAACATAAAATCTAACTAAATTAAGTGACTCAAGGCTAATATTCAATGCTCATGCATTTATATCTTTACTAATAATTCTAACATTCATTTGAATAAACATTCATGCAAAACACATTCCTAAGACATGCAATCACATTTAAATCAAGGATTAATGAAGTATTGTAAACCATTATTAGCGATTATCTTCACAGTGTCCATAGACTCCTGGGAAATGACAGCTGGAAGAAATGTTTAATGTTCAATAAGAATTAACAGTCCCAGATTGCACAATGAACATATTCCATAGAGGTCCACTAGGAGGTACTGTTGAGCTGTAGATAATTTTTAGATCTTGGAATGTCAACAGGGGGGCATTCTAGAGGGTTTTGCAACACACGTGGACAAAATTGTTCGTACCCCTCTGTTAATGAAAGAAAAACCCACAATGGTCACAGAAATAACTTGAATCTGACAAAAGTGGTAATAAATAAAAATTCTATGAAAATTAACCAATGAAAATCAGACATTTTTGAATTGTGGTTCAACAGAATTATTTTTAAAAACAAACTCATGAAACAGGCCTGGACAAAAATGATGGTACTCCTAGAAAAGATTGAAAATAATGTGACCATAGGGACATGTTCAACCAAGGTGTGTCCTCTAATTAACATCACAGGTATCTACAAACTTGTAATCAGTCAGTCGGCCTATTTAAAGGGTGACAAGTAGTCACTGTGCTGTTTGGTGACATGGTGTGTACGACACTAAACATGGGCCAGAGGAAGCAAAGGAGAGAGTTGTCTCAGGAGATTAGAAAGAAAATTATAGACAAGCATGTTAAAGGTAAAGGCTTTAAGACCATCTCCAAGCAGCTTGATGTTCCTGTGACTACAGTTGCACATATTATTCAGAAATTTAAGATCCACGGGACTGTAGCCAACCTCCCTGGATGTGGCCGCAGGAAAAATGGAAGAGACGGATAATATGAATTGTTACAAAAGAGCCCAGAACAATCTCTAAATACATTCATGGTGAACTCCAAGGTCAATGTACACTACCGTTCAAAAGCTTGGGGTCACCCAGACAATTATTTTGTGTTTTCCATGAAAAGTCACACTTATTTACCACCATGAGTTGTAAAATGAATAGAAAATATAGTCAAGACATTGACAAGGTTAGAAATAATGATTTGTATTTGAAATAATAATTTTTTTCCAGATATTCAACCTGCTCAAAGGAAGGTCAGTTTTATAGCTTCTCTAACCAGCTAAACTGTTTTCAGCTGTGCTAACATGATTGCACAAGGGTTTTCTAATAATCCATTAGCCTTCTGACGCAATGAGCAAACACATTGTACCATTAGAACACTGGAGTGATAGTTGCTGGAAATGGCCCTCTATACACCTATGTAGATATTGCACCAAAAACCAGACATTTGCACCTAGAATAGTCATTTACCACATTAGCAATGTATATTAGATATTAGAGTGTATTTGTGATTAGTTTAAAATTATCTTCATTGAAAAAAAAAAACAGTGCTTTTCTTTCAAAAATAAAGAAATTTCTAAGTGACCCCAAACTTTTGAACGGTAGTGTAAGTCTCAGTTAAATGCTGCCAATTTCTGACCAAAAAAGTGGAATTATATGGGTGAAAAGCTGCAATTTTAGCGAAAAGACAAAAATGTATAAATTGCCAACTGTTTAAATCCTAAAAACGCTGCAGATATAAGATTTGAGTAAAATGCTGAAAGTTTAAGCTTTTTTTTTTAAACTGCAAATTCAAGAGTAAGAAAGGTTCTAAATTCATGAGGAAAAAGCTGCAAAATTATGAATAATAAAAAGCTGTAAATTTTCAAGTAAGAAGCTGCACATATCTGAGTAAAATGGCTCTAACTTTGCAGGAAAATCCTGCAAATTTATGAGAAAAAATCCTCACATTTCCAAAAGAATGTTTCTAATTTACATGGAAAAAGGATGTGATAAATTGGCGTGTGTTGGCCATTTTTTTTTTTTTTAAAGACAGCTGTGAGGAGGAACTAAATTCTACAAATCTGCATTATTCAGCAGGGAAAATTGACCCAAAACACACAGCTAAAAACACCTAAGAATGGCTAAGAGTGAAACATTGGACTATTCTAAAGTGGCCTTCTATGAGCCCTGATCTAAATCCTATTGAACATCTGTGGAAGGAGCTGAAACATGCCGTCTGGAGAAGGCACCCTTCAAATCTAAGACAACTGGAGCAGTTTGCTCATGAGGAGTGGGCCAAAATACCTGCTGAGAGGTGCAGAACTGTCATTGACAGTTACATAAATCGTTTGATTGCAGTGATTGCCTCAAAAGGTTGTGCAACAAAATATTAAGTTAAGGGTACCATCATTTTTGTCCAGGCCTGTTTCATGAGTTTGTTTTTTAAAATGATTCTGTTGAACCACAATTCAAAAGCATTGTCTGATTTTCATTGTTAATTTTCATAGAATTTTTATTTATTGCCACTTTTGTCAGATTCAAGTTATTTCTGTGACCATTGTGGGTTTTTCTTTCATTAACAGAGGGGTACCAACAATTTTGTCCACAGCTGTATATGTCCAAAAGAGGAGGCAACCATATATCTGCCAGCTTAAGGAGTTTATGACTTTTTACGAGTATCAGTTCCTGGTATGAACGGATGTTATCAGCATGAACTGTCTAGTTTGGATTTGACTCCAAGAGTTTAAAGTCCACTTTAAGCCTTTAAAAGCAAGTCCTTATCAGGTCTCTCTACAAAAGTGAAATTGTTTACACTGGGATCCTAAATGATGAAGAAACACAGCAATTCTTGACCAAAGCTGAGTGAGAGTTCCTGTAAGATGAAAAAGTGTGAATTCCTGAATTAGCCTGAGGAGAAACTGACGCTACATTTCCCCACTTTGTAGCAATGGTGAGGATTGGTCAGCATTGGTGCACATCCATTGCAGCTGCGTCTCCTTGGCAACACTTGACCTAAATACTGGGTTTTGATGTCCATACACACTCGCATGTAAATGATATCTATTACCAAGTAGAGATCTTTGAATTTGGTTTACTGGAAAAACTCCCAGGAATTTCCAAAAATAATTTGAATATGGACAAATATAAATTGTACAATTGTCTAAAAGTACTAAGATACAGTATATGTCTGGGAACAACTCAAAAACATTCTGGTTACAAAGGTACAAAGAAAAAGTATTTAGTTTTACATACTTGAGGTAAAGGTTTTGGTTTACAATAAAACAGCTACTAAAATGGTTCAAAAATAGTTTGAATGTGCACAAATATCAAAATAGAGTGCAAGGATTATATGTTTATGTCTGTTTAAAAGCATGCATATAAATTCAAAAATTCTAGGCGTAAAAATCAAATATGAAGAATACAAAACAAACAAAAATTATCATTTATTTTGAGGTAGATGTTTAGACTAAGCAATATTAAGGTAACTCAGGGAGGTTCAAATTGAACTGGTTTAGCTGGACTAAACCATTGTTCTGCAGAGGTCTGACTCAGGGTGTTTGAGCCCTTTATTCTGGATAATTAAGCGAACAAGTAATGCCATCACTGTTCTTTGAATGGCAACGAGGAATAGATTTGTAACAACTGAAACAGGGACAAGATGAGGTGAAGGCAGGTTCATTGTTAAGGTGTAAATTGGAGGCCTAATGTTTCTAGCTACCTCTGGAAGGAATCTAGACATTAGCTGTGTGTCAGCATGGTCAACCTTTAACATGAAGAGCAACAAGTTCAAGACCTTGTTGAGTTTGAATGAGGATTCGGAGCAGACATTCAAAACCAACACCGTATCTTGCAAAGTTTTGGCAACGGTTTGTGGTTCGACTACCTGGCGTTTCAGTGTAGCAATGTAGACTGAGTTAACCGTGGATGTGCTAAGGCTAACAAGAGGCCCTAATGATGAGTCTGTTGTTGAGAATCCACTTAAGGATAGTTGACTTTTTGTCTTGGCTCTGTCCAGTTCTGACTGGGAAACAGTGTGATTGCTAGGTAGATGGCTAAACTGAAAAACAGGAGGGCGATCTTCCAGGTAAACAGATAGAAGTGAGTAATTTTAATTTCAACCTTCTTGTTGGTTTTTTTGATATATCTGATTAGCAAATGAAATTTATTCTAAGAGGTGGAACAACTTTGTTAGAGACTGAGCTCTAGGCTTTTAGTGTTTATCACCGTTAGTGGGGTTTTGTTGTTATTATCTCAAGCTAATGATATTGGTGGTTGTGTGTGTACTATTCTGAAATAGTAGATTGATGACACTGAATGAAACTTTGCAGGGTCTTTTGAGGTTAGCTTTTAAGGAAGTCACTTAGTTTGGGTTAACTCTTTCCTTTTGGAGGTTTAATGCAGTTAACTGATTGAGAGAGAGAAATGCAACCGAGTATACCTGAGGCTGATAGTTAGCTAGTTGTCTATTGGCGCAAACAAGATTTTAAGTTTGTATACTGACTTGATGGAACAGTGTTGTCCCCAACACGTCCCATGGGTTTTTTTTTTTGAGTTTTGATCTGATTACGATGGACCCATTTGGAGATGGGGTCTTGGCGACCTTTGCGGATCTTGATTTGGTAAACGACCGGTGAGAGTTTATCTGTGATCATGTATGGACCCGTCCACCTGGGAAGGAACTTCCGAGCGAGTTTTCCTGCCCATGCATTGCTCTGTCCTGTTTGAGGAATGAAGGAGTAGTAGAAAACCTTGTCTCCCACTTGGAGTTCATCATGGGAGGCTTTCTGGTCATAGTAGGCTTTGCGTCCTTCAGCTGATTGGTCCAAATCTTTTTGGACAAATGCAAAAGTCTGTTGGAAGTGTTTGGTCATGTCAGTCATGTATTGGTAAGTAGTGTAAGCTGTGGCAACACTGGTCTCTCCAGGTTGGTAGAGCAAATGCAGTGACAAAGTCATTTGCCGGCCTGTCATCATTTCAAAAGGCAAGACCCCAGTAGCTTCATGGGATGTGGCTCGGATGGCAATCAAGACCAGGGGGAGTTTTACATCCCAGTCTTTTTGGTGTGGTGAAACATACTTCTTCAGTATGTTGATCACAGTTTGATGAGCTATTTAAACCTGTCCGGAGGATTGTGGGTGGTGGCTAATATGGAAGTTATTTTTAACTCCCAAGGTTTTCCACAGTTGTTGCATGACTTTGGCGGTGAAATGAGTACCGCGGTCAGAGTTGATTCAGCTTGGCAGACTGAATCTGGAGAGCACATGGTTCATCAACAAGTAGGCCGTGGTTTTTGCCGTGTCATTAGGAGCAGGCAAACACTCTACCCATTTGGTGAAAGCACATGTGACTGTGAGGAAGTATTTGTTACCTCTGGCTGACCAGGGAAGGGGACCTACCCAGTCGATCTGGAGGTCAGACCATGGGAATGATATGCCTGTTTTCTGTAGGGGTGCTCGGTGAATTGGGTTGGTTGGTTGAAACTGGCAACATACGAGACATCCCTTGATGTTGTCCGCTACATCCTTTCGCATGTACGGCCAATATTCCACTTGTTTGAGCATGTTGTACATCGCTTTGACGCCTTTGTGTTCTGCAGTTGGGAGATCATGGGCATGAACAATCATCACCCCCCTCTGGTTACGAGGAACCACAAGCACAGGTGCAGGGAGTTCATTGGAAACATAAACTTGAATGCCATTGCGCTGCTGCAGGGATGATCGTGCAGCATAAAGTGGTTTCAAGTCTGCAACGTCAGTGAGGACCTAGTCGGATTGTGCATTGAGTACTGGATTCAAGAGATATTGTATCATTTTATGGATTGCAGGGCAAGGGTTTGAAGAGAGATAAGGTCAACGTCAGAGAAAACAGGGTCAACCACTAGGAGGACCTGTGGGGTGTGTCGGGTCCTGGGCCCTGTTTGTCTGGGCCCTGGTGACCACACAGACTGCAGGGGTGGGTGGGTGGGACTCTGCGGGTGGCTCCACAGCAGGATCAAAGGACCAGGGGGTGCCTTGTACGGCTCCTTGTTTTGCAAGTGAGTCCACAAGGTCATTCCATTCTTTGTCCTGACCTGGGGTGGGCGAGTGACCTCTGACCTTTTTCCAGTACACCTGGAGGTCGTTGGAGGTGATCAGGTGGTCACATGCTTTGAAAACGTCTTGATGTTTAATCGGTTTACGAATTGGAGGTTACAAAACCTTTAGCCTTCCAGAACACCAGATGACACGTGAAACTGAGTCGTGCATAGTTGGAGTTGGTGCGGATGACAAATGTGCGAATGCCATGGACTATGGCAAGTTGCAGTGTAATAAGCACACCTGCAATTTCCGCATACTGGGATGATTGGGAACCCAGTTAAAAGTTGTGGGGTTCACAAGGCTGATTGTTTAACAATGCCACTCCCACACCAGCATGAATGAGTTTCATGGTGGAAAGAACAACCATTGACATAGGCGGTGACCATATTTTGACAGATGTTCTGGTCGAAGTTGTGATGGTTCGGGTCTTCAGTGACTACAGGTGGCTCTGCACAAATGGATGGTCCTGGAGTGTCCTCAGAGCACTGTTGGCAGGCCGCCAAGTCCGTGCTGAGAGGGCTTCTCAACTCCTGTGCGTAGCGGACCTCCATGTCAAAGCTTTGAAGAGCCATCAACCAGGAGGCTATTCTGGCATTCATCACAACGCCTTCTCTGATGTGTTGACTGTTAAGAAAAAACGCTGGTTGGTGAAGAGTCTCATCTGTGATTCTCTGGCCACCCACGCAGTTGGAGAAATGTTTGATTGCCCATACAGTGGCCAGAAGGGCTTTTTTTGCAGTCCGAGTATTTCAATTCAAGACCAGAGAGGGTTTTGCTGGCATAGGCCATGACTTGTTTGTCATGGTCATAGATTTGGTATAATCCAGCACTTAAGCTGTTGGCAGAGAACCCCACTTGTAGGAAGAATGACTGGTCAGAGTTGGGATAGGCCAGACAGGGTGCTGTGCATAACTTTTGCTTCAACACTAGCATAGCCTGTTCATGAGCCTCAGACCAGATGAAAGGGGTGTCCTTTTGTAGGAGGTTTGTAAGGGGTTTTGCTAAGTCTGCATAATCCTCAATGAACTGGCAGGAGTAGTTGCATACACCTTGAAAGTTTCGGAGTTCGGAGATGTTGGTAGAGGCTTTGATGTTTAGGACGCCTTGAATTTGTGTTGTTTGTGGTTGGACCCCGCTGGATCCTACCAAGAGACCAACATTGTTGACTTTGGTTCCTCACCATTGGCATTTGGAAAGAAAAAAATTGGCTCCTGCTCACGTGAGCTGGCCAAGGACATGGTCGATTTCAGTCAGGTGGGCATCCAGAGTTGGACTCCAAATGAGAATGTCGTCAACATAGATAAAATTACATCTGGCTTGGGCATCTGGACATGACTTGTTCAAGAAGATGTTGAACTCTGCAGGAGAGTTAACATAACTGAAAGAGCATCAGGTGAATGTATATTGGCGATTCGCGAACGTGAAGGCCAGTTTGTGTTGGTCTTCCGCTTGGACAGGAATAGTCCAGAAACCAGAAGCAATGTCCAGCATCGAGAAGTATTTGGCATCTTTGACTCTAGGAAGTTCTTGCTCCAGTTGAGTCATAGGCCACCTAGAGAGAGGAACTTGATTGTTCAATTTCCAGTAGTCAATGGTGAGTCGCCACGTACCATTGGGCTTTAGGACAGGCCATAAGGGGTCCGAGTAGGTACTGTTGCATAGCCTGATTATACCACGGTCCAGTAGGCCATTGATTATTTCCTGTACTGGGCCATACGAGGCCAAGGGAATCCCGTACTGCCTGACACAGGTGGGAGAAGTGTTAGGTATTGTAGGAGTGTGTACAGAGTGGATTGTGGTTAACCCAAAGTCCAAGGAGTCTTTGGAGAATGATTGATTGTTCTTAAGAAGAACCTGGTTAATTTTTCTCACGTTCTTCATCAGAAGTTAGGGCATCATCATCATCAGCTACCACCTGTTCAATCTCTTCGGTGAAGGTGAGGACCGGTTTCGATGGAGCATCGCTGGGATTGTAAGGGGTCTGCTGATTGTACGCCGATGAAAGGAGTTCAATGGCTTGGACAAGCATTTGGTCATTGTTGGTCAAGTCAATCCATCCCACTGACTCTTAGTCAGTAATTGACATTGACACAAGGGTGATGAACTTTGAAGGCTTAGTGTACATGACTGTAGGTTCAAGAGAGTTGGCCCAAAGAGAATCAGGGAGGCCGCCTAAAACTTGAACAGTCAATTCAAAATCATGAAAATCGGTTGTGATGAGCCAGCTGAGAGGCATGGCCTTGGGCAGGATGATGGTCTTTGTGGTGGGATTGTTTATTGGCAATGGGCTGACTCTAGATTCTAGGCTTAAAAGGGGCGTAACCTCCAGAGTTAAGCCTACATTGTCAAACAAAGGAGCTGGTTGGAAAAATGCTTGTGGATGCATGAGTTTCTGTCCGGTCTGAATGCATAGTTTGACCAGTTAGCACATGACATTAGCAAGTATGACACAGTGTTGAGTGTTCATTACCTGGCAGGCTTCAGGGATGGTCTGGCCTGACGTTAGAGTGTCGAAATCTAGTTTAAAGTGAGCATCTCGGACTGGGATGAGAGACCATGAAGCATTATTTATGGTATCCACCTGAGCTCCAAGTCTCACAAGAAGATCACTGCCGATGCAGACTGCATGTGGCAGGTCGGGAACGACCAAGAAAGGATGAATAGGCAGTCTGTGGTTCCACTGAAAGTGGAGGGCGCAGATACCTGTGGCGACCAATGTTTTGTTGGATTTGGCCCCAGCAGGGAAACAAAAAGACTTTTTAGTGACCATAAGGTCAGGGTATCTCTCGTGCAGAGAATTGAACAGTTTCTGACTGATCGCAAATTTATCAGCCCAGAGAACAAGTACCACATCTTCTACGTTGGAGCTTTGGACAACAACGCCTTTGACCACTTGGGGGAAGTACTCATTGTTGGCTGCCCCTGGTATTAGGGTGCAAAGGAATGAACTATGTTCATTTATGGTTGGGTTGTCAGATGTGGTGACATGGGAAGGGGTGCCTGTTTCGACCCGGTCCCCAAGGTCACCTTCAGTCAAACTTGGTTGGGTCAGCAGTGCGAGTGGAGTGACTCCTGGAACATCCAGGGTGTCAAGACTGTAGAACTGTGATCTGGTTGTTTCAGGTAGAGTGGTTGGTTGAGGTTGTCGAGCTTGAGCCCATACTTTGAGATTCTTGAAATCTATCTGAGGCTCAAAGCGATTAAGCAGATCCTTGCCTATCAGCAATGGAATTGAGTTGAGATTGGACACATAGACCAGATCGAACAAGGTCATGGGTCCAATGGAGATCTTTACCAACAACATGTATGACAGAGTCGTGTTCGAGGGTGCATAAGGTTGAATAGCTAATGAGCAAGGTCGTAGTTTCAAGTCTTTGTGTGCGCAGTTAGCAGTGACGTAGGTGGTCAAAAAGGTCCTGTGACATTAGAGTGATGTCTGCTGCGGTATCCAGTAGGGCTTCATGCGTCATCATGTCTTCCAGGGTCAATGAAAAGAAAAAAAATTTGTGCAACCCCCCTTTCGGTCAGATCACACAGAAATTGTTGGACCAGTGGTTCAACACGGATTAAGTAGTCGCCTATTTCGGGTGAGTGAGGTTTTTCAGGTAGCTGAACTACCAAAATGGTACTGAGTGGCGTCACATTTTCAGACCCCTCCGGAGCCTCGGATGGAAGATGTTCGGTTGTGTCTTCGGTATCCTCCCCCCTCCCTTGTAGTAGGAGATTCCTCAGGGTTGGGTTGTAGCAGCCCTATCAGATCATTTGTGGTTGTCACAATATTTATGGCTAGGACATCTGGCTTCTTGTCCTCTTTCTTCTCCTTTTTCCTCTTCAGTTCATCAAGTGTACGTTTGAGAGCTTCCATGTCTTTTCTACTGAAAATGGGAGTTTCTTTCTTTTCCCAGGGTTTGGAGCTATACTTACCAGGGGTAGGTCTTGCTTCTCTTTCAAAGTTTTTACGGTGGTACGAGGGAGGTGATCATTTCCTGCCGTTATGCGAGTCTCGAAATTGATATCTGTCATCCCGAGTATCAGTACCATATTCTCGTGACTTACCTGGTGGGCTTGGCCTCCGACGGTAGTCAGGCTTTGGTGACGTTGACTTTGAGCTGGGTGTAGATGATTTGGTTGGGTTCTGACTTGACTTAGCTTGGCTAGAGGACTGTCGTGGGTTTACTTGTGACTGAGGTGCTGCAACAGGGGCTGGCCTTTGGGGGCCTTCTAGGTCCAGGGTGTCTGATGCGGTGTTGACAGCCAACACCGTAGTAGACTAGGTATGCTTCTGATTACTTTGTCGTTGTTTCTGGAATGCATAATGTGCGAACTCTCTTAGCTGGTGATTTGAGTTTGACCTTGGGTTAGCCATGACTCCAAGGTGGTTCCAACTGTGAGATGGAGATTCTGAATGAAGAGAGCCTTGAAATTGTGGTCTTCTTCCATCCTTGGTGTGCTTTGAGATCCAAAATATATGTGCAGGAGTCACTGGTAGCATGCCTGTGGGAGCTCTGAGTGACCCTGTTTCACAGCTAGGGCTGTCGCTAGCCCCGATTGTAGCCAGTCATCCGAGAACTCCTTTTCAATGGCTTCGTAGAGTTTCCGGTGGTTCATCTTGATTTCCATTGGCTGTCAGTCTATAAATTTTGACACCTACCTGTCGGATTTTAACTTGATCAAATAAATGCAGTCGTTGACCATAGCATCAGGGTATTTATGCAAGTAGTAGTCAATGTCTTGCAAATAAGCCCTGGTATCAGGTGACCCACTGGTTGAGGGGTCAAATTTGGTGACGTGGCGAGCAATCGTATCGAGGTCTCTATCGGACGGGATTTGCAAACGTCTTTCAAGTTGCCATTTGGGTTCATCGAACAGGTCAGACAAGCGTGCGTGTGGGGGTAGATCCCATCCCATGAGGGGATGCCACCCTTTGTTGAAGGAACTGGCCTGTTCATGGCTTCTGGTCTCGGTTCCCTTTGTTTGTGGTAGTCTTCAAGCTCTTCCTTGATGTCCCGAAGGCCTCATTGTGCTTCTCGTAGGAGCAGTTTACATTTTCTATAGTCGGAGTTTGTGTCGTCTAGTTGACCTTCAACTCTCCTGAGTTGGTTCTCTCTGTCCCGAAGGGCAGTTCCTACTTCTTCGTTTTCTTGCTGAAACGAGGTATTGTGTTTCTCCAGTTGTTGCTTTTCTTGCTTTGCTTTTTCCAAATTTAGCAATGCCTGATCAAATGTAGCTTGGGTATCTTCTTGCTCTATGTGAGCTAGTTCCTGTTTTCTCACAAGTGACTTGTTATCTTCCTGGAGAGAGAGGATTGTTGATTATTATTTTGCCAGTTCCTTTTTGGCGTAGAATACTTGGGATTCGGCTACTCTCAACCTTGCAGCTAATTCTAGTGCGAACTTTCCAAACAAACCGGGGATTTCCTTTGCTTTCAGTGGGTTAGTATCACATTCATCCAAAAGTTTTTTCGGGATTTGCTTCAGATCTTTTGGTGGAGTTTCCTGAACTTGTTTGGAGAAACCAGGTATAAGGTCGGAAGCCAACTCTTCCAATGTTACTTGAAGGACATCCAGTTCAGCAACTGGATTTGACATGTTTGAGCATTTGTGTAACGTGTAGCTTGAAATCAATTTGTTGATAATAGCTAAAGTTGTTAGTCAAGAGTTAACCTTCAGTGTTGTTTTATAGTGAAGGTAGTTATAAGCTCCTATTTAGAACTTGTTTCAACTTACAGGCTTGTAAGAAGGGAAATTAGTATTTTGGAATTATTTAGAAATGTGGAATATGTGTTAATTTATTTGTTTGTGGACACTGTATTTTGATTTGTATTTCACAAGACAAAACAAAACAAAAAAAAAAAATGTGTGGATTGACTTATTTAGTTCAGTGATCAAAGTGTAGTTTTGGAATAGTCAATAACTAGGTTGTGATTTTTTGTTGAATCTCACTTGAAAGTAATGATTTTAATTACAAAAAGGAAATCAACAAAAATAGAAAAGGTTAAATGCTTTATGGCTTTAGAGTTATAAGTTTTCATTTTGTCTTAAAGTTAAAGTTGGCTTTTGTTTTTTTGTTTTTTTTTGTTTGTTTTTTTTTTGTTGTTCAAGCATATTTTCATTTAAAGCTTTTAAATGTTTTAATATTCACAGATTAGGAATCAAGTGAATTGTTTTTTGCATATATTCACTAAGGCTTGCTTAGGGTTAAAGATACTGGTGATCTGTTTGATTGTGATCTATAAAAAAAAATACAGACTGATCAATGTTTTCAACTTTTGACTTCTTATTTTAAATCTTGGTTGGAAATGGTGAGTTGGTTAAATGTGTTCCTTTTCCTGTGGAGGAAACATGAATCGAGACCAACACAATGACTGTAAATAGGCTACAGCTTTCAAGTCCGAATTGCTGACTATGGCTTCCTAAATTTTGGAAAATTTTGGGTAAATATTTAGGAAATCACTAAATCTTTAACCAACATGCACAGGATTAACATTAACTTAAGTTTAAATAAACACTGTTATTTATTCGAATGCCTAAGTTGAATGGCTTCCAGTGAAAGAAATCATACAAAATAGTATTTAAAACAAAACACAAATATATAGTTTCAAAAGTTTCCAAATTTTAGCATAAGATGTGTAAATATATTCTTTTAACTTTAAAGATTAAAATATGTGGTTAACATACGTGAGTAAATAGAGAGTCTATGCTTTTATGTTCCTTTACTGTGTATATATGCAGTCAAAAGCTCTTCCACCAATGAGAAAAAACTCAAAAACCAACAAGTTTCTTTTTTTCTTTTGTTCTTGGCATAAAACTTTGAATTGGCTTTAAATTTAGGTTGTTCTGTATAATCGGGGTTGATTTGAAGTTAATTTGGAAGCTCGATTTAATTATGAATCAGCTTATTAGATTTGTTCCGCTTTAATCTGGGTGTGCACTCATGCAAGAAATGCAACTCCTATAGTTGGCCACAAGATGGAGGCAGTTATCTCTGCACTCCCAAGAGGAGGAGACAAGTGACGTCTCTCTGGGTGGGTCTACCAGCTTCACTCAAGATGGCGACTAGGGTGAATCCCTCTTAACGCCTTCAGAAAGGTGTCTGCACGCTGATTCTGCTCATGCACAGTTTTTCGTGCACAGCCTGTCGGTCACACATGCAACTGAGAGTGCGCGTGTGACAAATGGATGTGGGCGTGTGTCGATCGACAACACCATGCCTTGCTTTTTCGAAACTGGAGCGATTTAATCTCCAACTTTCCTTAATTCATGCACAAATAATCTTACTCCTTTAATTCCAGGTATAGTTAAGCGCTACTCCCAAACAATTTACTCACAGTGGCCACGGTTACATGGGCAAAATTTCATCAATCTGATTTCAGTTCAGATCAGAATCTTACTGTTTACATGGATCCTGAAAAAGCTGATCTGATAGGACATGCGTTTCAATGTGTCACACGTTTGAATGGAATAAATCATTTTGACATGCGCACGTCGACATTCCGAAAATAGTAGAAGAAGCAACTTCTGGTGTTAGCAAGCCCAGGTTCGTGTCGAAATTGACCTGTATTGTGTTATTCAGACTGTACTTTTGCTTCTGCTGGTCTCCGTAATGAAGCTACAAGTACATACTTCTGCATATGACAAACAGAGGGAGACAGCAGGATGATACAGACCAGTTTTGTTTTACTCCCGCAATGTTTTCCGCTAGCTGCTGCTAAGGCGGAAATACATCACGTCGACGTGCGGCTGGTGTACGGACATGCGCAGTAAACATATTTTCTGCCCTACATTCGGAATAAGTGTTTTCATGCACACCATTCGGATTAACAATTGGCATAACCCACCCCTCTCAATCGGAATGAAATGTTGATCCGAATGAGCGTGATCGGGTTAGAATATTCAGATTGCCATGTTTACATGAAGCATTTTTATTCCGATCAGGCTTTTAATCCGGTTACTTGTGTCCATATAAACATAGCCAGTGACTTGATCAGCTGCGTCCAGCCTAATTTGACATCACCGAACACTTGGACAATAAAAAACTGGTCGGTTTAATTCATCTGTCCGAGATAATTCACTGGTGGATTAAACTGACGAGTAGAGAGAACAGCTTTCTTCACACTTCTGTCACTCTAGGCCTTTATTTTTCTTAATTCAGCATATAATACTGCTGAAACCTTCCTGCATGCATTAACACAGCTCTTCTGCTGCTCAGGCAATGGGGATTCCGCTCCCCCCCCCCCCCCCCCCAGCTATCAGCAACACAAACACCTCAGCAGGGGGCAGGGAAAACAAACACAGAGAGAGAGAGAGAGACACAGACCTGCCTGCAGCAGCTCTTCCAAACAACACACACAGGTTCACCGAAACAGTGGATCAATATTTCAGCAAAAAACATACAGCTTATGTTTTAATGATTTTTCTTTTGCATATGCTTGTGGGATGCACACAGTCCTCACGTGGGGTACAAAAACATGTAGCAATATTTAATAAAATATAGTGTAATTAGGTACAGGAATTATTTATTTTATTTAATAGTGGGTGCGCAAGGGGACAGAGTTAAACAGTTAACTCCAAAACTCAATAAATAAAATAGAAAAGCACTCATAAAAAGGGGGCACCATTTATAAAAGAACAAATTGTTAATTAATTAATTTCAATTAATTAATTTCCATACCTTCCATTACTTAATGAATTCATTCTCAAAATTTAGTAAGTTCTTTTACTGCCGTGACCCAGAAAAGCATATAAGCAAAGGAAAAATGCTTCAACTTCTCTCATTTACAAGTTTATTTATTTATTTTTTTTATTTTGTATACTTTATTGATCACCAGATATGAAACTAATTCAGGTTATATGACATGGCATTCAAATGATGGATAAATAGATTCAAATGACAAACAGGTGTTCGACATCACATCAACTGTTTGTGCATTCCTGAGCATAAAATCTATAGTTAAACCTTTGTGGAACCAAGAGGAAACAAGATTTTATGTTTCAACTGTAATGCAATGGAAGGCTGAGGTATCAAACAAAATCAGAACACAATTTTATGGGGAAAAATTAGCTTATTATCTGAAAAGGAGATTCTGAAGTAATCTACAAAGATGAAAGGAGGTTACTTAAAAATTAATCAGAATTTTCCTTAAGTTTATAACTTTGTCCTACGGCTGAGAAAATAATTGTACCATGAAATATTGGTGATGTTGTGGTGAACACTCAATGGACCTGTTGGACCGGTTCTGTGACTCGCATTTCAGGTCAGAACAAAGGCAGGAAGCTTAGCCTTGTTATGCCAGGCTGGAGACTGTGGGGGGTCGATTTAAGGATGCGTGGGAGACAGTGGAAGTGATATCATGGAGGGACATGCATTGTGACTGTCTTTATTATGCCAGGTGGTGAAATGCATTGTGACTGTCTTTATTATGCAAGGTGGTCTGTGGGCCATGTGATCTATGAGGTGTGAAGTCCCTGATATTTAAGGACGAGAGTTACTGTTTCATTCTCTCTCTTTTTTCTGCTGTTGAAATGATGGAGATGTGAATAAAGCTGCCTCTGAGAAAGAACACTGCCTCGTCATTTTCACATCTTCCACACTGGTGACCCTGACGTGATCTGTGTGGTGAACCCTCAATGGACCTGTTGGACCGGTTCTGTGACTCGCATTTCAGGTCAGAACAAAGGCAGGAAGCTTAGCCTTGTTATGCAAGGCTGGAGACTGTGGGGGGTCGATTTAAGGATGCGTGGGAGACAGTGGAAGTGATATCATGGAGGGAAATGCATTGTGACTGTCTTTATTATGCCAGGTGGTGAAATGCATTGTGACTGTCTTTATTATGCAAGGTGGTCTGTGGGACATGTGATCTATGAGGTGTGAAGTCCCTGATATTTAAGGACGAGAGTTACTATTTCATGCTGTCTCTTTTTTCTGCTGTTGAAATGATGGAGATGTGAATAAAGCTGACTCTGAGAAAGAAGGCTGCCTCGTCATTTTCACATCTTCCACAATGTTCGATTATAATTGATATTTAGAACATCTCGTTTAAACCCAGCAGAGAGGAAAATAGGAGTCTCACTTATGAACAGCTGTAGGGCCAGGTATTCAGCGCTGGTAAGTGCCAGCCAGTGGTATTGTTCGGGAAGGCTCAGCGGCTCTTCCAGACAGCGTGTGGAACACAGGGGGAAAGCGACTGCTGGTTGTCTTTCAGATAGTTCAAAGCTGTGAGAAGCGTAGACTCGGCTGGGGCCTCCCACAGGGCGTGTGGGGAGGAGCTGGTGACAGAGTGAAGGCTGGCCCTGGAGCAGGCGTGAAGTCCTTTGGCAACCAGTCCAAATTTTAGTATGGTCCGCAGCACAAAACCAAAGGCTGAAGAAAAAATGTTTTAGTCTGTTTCATCCAGGAGCTCCTGATTTCTTAACGTGGTCAGACGTGGGTGAGGCAGGGAAAGAAGGTCCAAAAATCTCTATCAGTCCACTTTAAAACAGGAAAATTAAAAATCCACTTTAATTTCATGAAAAGTCAAAAAGTCCAAGAAAAATTTTCAAATAGAATAAGCATGGCTTCAGAGGTGAAGGAAAAAAAAAGATTTGAGAGTTTAACTCTCTTTAAAGGCGAGTTCATAGGAAAAGAATAGTTTCTCCTGAGTTAACCAGAAAACAGCAAAAGCTTTTAAAGACTATTTAAGACAGCTAGAGCTGGACGTGACAAGGTTCAGACACACACAAAAGGCTTCTTAAAACCCACAGTACAACTTAGACAAAGACTAAAGACAACTGAAAAACTGAAGGAAAAAAAAATAAACAAAACAGAAAAACTCCACTAGGGTGGCTTCCTCTGTGTTTTTAAAGGGTCACACTTCTGATATCATAAAAGTGTGACTGGCAGCAAGACGGACCAATTATCTTCCATAAAGAGAAATTTGAATGGGCTTTTGTCCAATGAGGGAACATTACTTTGTTTGTGAACAGCTAATCAAATGCAAGGGCGTTATCCAGCAGAGTGGCAGCCTGGTGATTGTTATTGTGAGTGGGAAGATGGACCACAGAGTTTGAGAAAATTAAGTGGCTCAAGGCTAATATTTAGTGATCATACATTTATACCATTACTAATAACTGTGACATTCATTTGAATAAACATCTATGCAAAAGACATTCCTGAGACATGCACTCACATTTAAATCAAGGATTAGTGAAGTATTGTAAACCATTATTGGTGATTATCTTCACAGTGTCCTTAGAATCCTGGGAAATGAGAGCTGGAAGAAAAGTTTAATAATCAATCAGAATTAACAGTCTCAGATTGCACAGTGAACATATTCCATAGAGGTCCTCTAGGAGGTACTGTTGAGCTGTAGACAATTTTTTAGATCTTGGATGTGAGCAGGGGGCAGCCTAGAGGGTTCTGCTATATGTCTAAAAGAGGAGGCAACCCTGTATCTGCCAGCTTAAGGAGTTTATGACTTTTTACAAGTATCAGTTCCTGGTATGAACGGATGCTATCAGCATGAACTGTCTAGTTGGGATTTTACTCCAAGAGTTCATAGTCCACTTTAAGCCTTTAAAATCAAGTTCTTATCAGGTTTCTATTCAAAAGTGAAAGTGGTAACACTGCGATCCTGAATGATGAAGAAGAGTGATCTCCTGAATTAGCCTGAGGAGAAGCTGATGCTACACTGTTATAATTGAATTATTTGACATATTAATGTTCTATGTATTTGCTGTTCGTATAAGTTCATGGGGATTAATTTGTTGTCATGTTTAGATTAGGAAACACAGTGGTATTTTGCTTTAGTTGGACTTGTTTGAAGTATAAGCGGCAGAATAACCCGCTCCACTGTGTGGGGTGAGGTGACGATCTACCTACCTCCCCTAGTTTTAGCTGTTTTGGAGTGACTGTCTTAGGCCATTTGTGTTGTATTGTTTAATTGCTTTTAGTGTGTGACTTGGGTTTTAATTGGAGTTGGTCCAAATTTTGTGTGTGGTTTTGGCTTTTGTGAAGGGGGGATGTTGTGTTAGAGTTTAGGTTTTTATTTATGAGGTACAGGAGGCGGCTCCACCTTCTGGTTATGCCACCACCCGTGGCTATAAGAGGGCAGCAGGCAGGAGGGGTGGTATGTTTGTCACCTCATCTGCCTGACGGCTGTGTGTGTGTCTGTGTAGTGCCTCTTTAATAAACATGTGTTTAGTTCAACAACTAAACACATAAACACACACACACACACACACACACACACACACACACACACACACACACACACACACACCTTTTTCCTTCTTGCCTTGAGAGAGAGCAGTCGCATTTTTCTTCCCTCCTCCCCTGCCTTCCTGATCTATTCCCAGCTTTTGCAATGTTGCGTTTTTGTCTGTGTTTAGTCGCTCTTCTTCTGCTGAATCTTAATCTAAATGGAAATTACATTCCTCCTGACTGAGATTAGCGGAAGAAACCGGCTCTTATGTCTACCCATACAATCAACAATCAGTTGTTGTCATCAGCGGATTGGACTCTCAAGCACAATGCCCATGTGCCTTCTGCAAGCAAGAGAGAGAGAGAGATAGACTCTGAACTGTGGACTTGTTTATAAGTCACATGATTATAACATCTATCCACTGCCAGGAGGCGCCCTCTGCTGCTCACTAACAACTGTTACATTTACACTACACAATGACATGCAAATATACACATACTGCTCTCCCTCCCTCTGCTGTGTGATTGTCCACTAAATGTCTGCTAAATATGCATTGAGGGTTTTTTTGCCTGCAATCAAAATTTTGCTTACCCATTAAGCGTCAATTTGATAAAACATGTTTTTTTTCTCTCGCCTATTGTGTCATATCATTTCTTTTCTTTTTTTTCTTTTCTTCTTTTATGACTGGCGCCTAGCGGCTGCCCTGGCCTTGGATGCGCTCTGTAGAGCGTGCCCAAATGCCAAGTCACGTTTCGTTACCTTGTATTCATACATGTGTAATGACAATAAAGTTGAATCTCAATCTCAATCTCAATCTCATATAAGTGTGTGTGTGTGTGTGTGTGTATATATATATATATATATATATATATATATATATATATATATATATATATATATATATATATATATATATATATATATATATATATATATATGTATGTATATATATATATATATATATATATATATATATATATATCGGCCACAGTTTGTGAGAATCCGGGATTGTGTGTCCAACACAATCATCGGCAGCATGGGGCCCCCCCAGGGAACGGTTTTGGCTCCCTTCCTGTTCACCCTTTATACTGCAGACTTCTCACACAACACAACACGCTGCCATCTACAGAAGTTCTCTGACGACCCTGTGATCGTCGGCCTCATCTCCAACGGAGATGAAGCTGAGTACAGAGGACTTATCCAGGACTTCGTGGACTGGTGCCATCGGAACTGCCTCCAGATCAATGCGAGGAAAACTAAGGAGCTGGTGGTGGACTGCCACTGGCAAGGACAACCCCTCACAGCACCAGTAAACATCCAGGGAATAGACATTGAGATGGTGACATCCTACAAGTACCTGGGTGTTTATCTGAACAATAAACTAGACTGGTCACACAATACCGACGCACTCTACGAGAAGGGACAGCACAGGCTGTTCCTACTGAGGAGGCTCAGGTCTTTTGGTGTACAAAGGGTGCTCCTGAAGACATTCTATGACACGGTGGTGGCATCAGCCATCACTTTTGGAGTGGTCTGCTGGGGCAGTGGCAATACAGCAGCCGATAGGAAGAGACTGAACAAACTGATCAAGAAAGCTAGCTCTGTCCTGGGGCAACGCCTTGACCCAGTGTAGGAGATAGGAGAGAGAAGGATGGTGGCTAAACTGTCATCTCTGCTGGAGTCCGAGTCCCACCCTATGCAGGACATACTGAACACACTGAGGAGCTCATTTAGCAGTAGACTACATCATCCTAGGTGTGTGACCAAGAGGTTTCGCAGGTCCTTCCTACCTATGGCAATCAGACTTTATAACCTAAGCAGGGCTGCTCGCAGAGATAGCAAAAAAAAAAAAAAAAAGTGACGACCTAATAGTATTGAATGCAAAAGACACAACAGACTTACACAAATGGTCCCCTCCAGTATACAACTAGGACAATATCAGTCGCAACGGAGGGCGACAATATGTATGGGTACATATTCATACTATGTAGGATAACTAAGTACAGAGAGGAAATAGAGAGCGCCAACTGTCATACAAGCGCTTGTTTATTGGCCAGCGACTGTCCGCCATTTGGTTTTTGTGTAACTGCATCCCTGGACACAACAAAGTCAACATTGCATTGAGCTACTTTCAAGAAGAAATTACGCCAGCACCTGATGCTTATCATTCCTATTCTACTGCTTCTACTGGTGCAACGCGAAAAAAGACTTCAGGTTCTAAAGGAACACAATGTCCTGTTATCAACTGCTTTAATTATTCAATGATTAGCAAGAATGTGAGCTACCACAGCTTTCCCAAGGATAGCAAAAGGTAAGTTGCATCATTCTGTCTGTAAGTTGAGTTTTAATTACTAATATTAGTGAATTAGTTTTGAATTCACGCTCAGTTGACTCTTACGTCATCATAATTCATGTGTTTCAGTTTCTGTTGACAGTGTTGTCATTTTTTATGCTGCTGTCAGAATGGCCTGTATAGTTTGAAAAACTTCAATGATGATTGGTCAATGATGATCTAGCTGCATGTTTGGATAAGCAAACAAGTACCAGTGGCAGTGTGTTAAAGTTGGTATGCAAAGTACAACTACATGAATACAGAATATTAATATCTATTTTTATAGTACACATACATACATACACACACACACACACACACACACACACACACATATATATATATATATTTCATGATTTGTCACAAGGTGTTGCCTTACCTGTTACCAGTATAGTGTTTTAAAAATTAGTAATTGATGAAAATTATCAAATATTATTATATTATAATTATATCAGCATGTCTCGTATACATATTTAGTGTACACAATGTGTGTAGACCTTGTGACTGTAGCTATACTTTATATATAATGTATACACTATTTGGATTGACATTTTTCAGTTCGACTTTTTATGTTACTACACCTGTGGATGCATGTTGGGTTGACTAAAATATATATTATTATACTTGTCAAATTGATATTGTCAGTAGAAATCATAACAATTTCACTGTGTTAATGACGAACTGAAGTATTTTTAATATACAATATAATTATAGGCTACTTATCCTATTATTTAATAAATGGAAAACCCACTATGAACAAGATGCACCAATAAAGATATGTAAAATATGATGAAATGGTCTGTTTTGAGTACTTTTGACACATTCATTTGCAATGGACTGCCAGTTATCAAAACTTATCATGTTAGTTATTGCTAAAATAAACTGAAAAAAAAAGATTAACATGATTATTTAAAATTAATATTGGTTAAAAAACAAAGTGATAGCAATACCAGTCGGCCAATTCAGGCTGAAGGTAAAAAAATAAATATTTATTTATTTATTGGGGGGGTGCATCTTTCATGACACATGTGACATGAGCTGTCAAATAGTCAAAGTGATCTAACACTACTATTCAATGGCTATTGGCACCCAATCGTGTAATTTCTATATATATAATCTTAGTATATTTCTCTTTTATGTATTGTATTGCACCTCACAAGTTCACAATATCTACCATATATCATTAACAGGCGCTTAAAAGTCACAGAAACTGTGCTAAATTTGCAGCAAAGCCTGCAGAACACAATACAGTCATGACACTGGCCGGGGACACTGGGCGCCCAGTTACACTAAAACAAAATGGCGGCGCTAATTACAGATAATTGCGTCAGTTGGCGCTCTCTATTTCCTCTCTAAGTAGTTGGTTATGCTGTTTATTGAATCTAGCTACAATGCTCCGCACTGTGTATATACTGTATATTTATATATTGATGTGTACATATGCATATTCACTGCTCTTGTTTTCTTACCTTCTAAATTATTGCTCTGAGTGTTGCTATCCCTGTGCTATTGCAATCAAATTGCAATCCTGGAATTTCCCCATTATGGGACTAAAAAAGACTTATCTTATCTTATCTTATATTAACTTAACTTATGTTATATATAAACACACACACACGCACACACACACACACACACACACACACACACACACACACACACACACACACACACATTGTATATACACACACAAATGGAACTTAGTACAACAATACCTAGTGTCCCCTTCAATATTTACCCTGAAAGAAATGTTGTGGTTACTGACCCCTAACACTTACATGAAATTTCTGCCCACAACTCAGAAAAAAAGACTACTACGCCATACACAATACCACACCCAATAATCAAGTTTCGAGAAGTCACAGCTTCATATACTCACACTGACACCTGTGTTGGTCTACAAAAACACAGATTTGAATAAGAACCTCTTTATTTATGACTCATTTGGATTCTTTTTAATATTCATCAAATAAGTGAGCCATCACTTGCTACAATGGTGGCAACAATGTAAATTTGATGACTGGTTATGACTTGATGGTGTATTCAAATATTAAAAATTGATTTTAAGTGAGACATGATGCAGTATTTATGTAATGATATTGATGATTAATGATATTGTTTTAGAAATTAGACTCTGTCATGTAAAATATAGTGAACTGGGATTATCGAAGGCTTATGTGAATATTTGTTGTCATAAAAAAATTTGACTGTCAAGAGATAATCCTCAATAACCCATAAACACGCCCACCTGAGAGCTGATCTGTTCTACGATGTATTTGAATCGGATATCAATGAAGAGTATTCAGACCATTTGGAGACAGCAGACAAACAACAATCCAAAGAATCACTGCTGAGGTACTTAAAGAGGTTTTTTTTTCAAGTTTGTGTTCATTGACAACTTGAGTTATTTTCTATATTCAAATTTGGTTATTTTATTAATATATTTTTAATTTGGTTAATGAGAAGCTGATCTAGTTCATATTCTTGTTTCTTTTTAATTTAGCCTCCAGTTCTAAAATTTTCACCATAGCTGAATTTGCAGTCATTTAAATCTTTTGAGAGCCCTAAAGGAGAAACCTTTTAGGGACACTGCAGTGGTTCTACTCAGCTTCTGCACATCACTATTTATGGAGATTTGGCTTAATGCTATTAATCTAAACAAGCTCTGAGAGGTGGCACCAGTTCTCTTCATTAAAATATGTTGTGGTACTGTAAATGCAAAAGTAAAACTCCAGTGTTTGTATGAGTTACATGGATTTTAAGGACCAAATTCATAACCATACATGTTGTCATTGAAGCAGTTAATTTATCTAACTGGATTTTCAGTTTTTCTTGGTCTTGATAAACGCAGAAAAAAAATCTTGGGAAAGATTTTCAGGTTCATGTGCAGCCCTTAGTAGTAATAGAAATATTAATAATATTATTGATGGTTGTATCATGGGAGGGCATGTTTGCAGACATGTCCCACTCTTTAAGCTGTCTTTCTTTCCAGTTGTCAGTATGGTTATTCTGCCCTCACCTGTACTTTTCAATTCATTCTGTGTATCATTATCACCCTTATTCTGTCATCTTGTGTTTACTTATTGCGATGGTGCTCTCTTTTTATTATGCCCATCATCATTGGTTTTTTGTTCATTCCTGATGACTGCAACTGATTGTGTCTCTCTCCCTCTCGCCCTATCCTCCTCTCTCTTAATTAATCCCAGCCATTTGTCATGAGTTGTCTGTGTATACACACAGTGGCTACTTGTCACCCTTTAAATACAGCCGTGGACAAAATTGTTGGTACCCCTCTGTTAATGAAAGAAAAACTCACAATGGTCACAGAAATAACTTGAATCTGACAAAAGTGGTAATAAATAAAAAAATTCTATGAAAATTAACCAATGAAAATCAGACAATGTTTTTGAATTGTGGTTCAACAGAATTACTTTAAAAAACAAACTCATGAAACAGGCCTCAACAAAAATGATGGTAACCCTAGAAAAGATTGAAAATAATGTGACCATAGGGACATGTTCAACCAAGATGTGTCATCTTAATTAACATCACAGGTGTCTACAAACTATTTTCAATCTTTTCTAGGGGTACCATCATTTTTGTCCAGGCCTGTTTCAGGAGTTTGTTTTATAAAGTAATTCTATTGAACCACAATTCAAAACCATTGTCTGATTTTCATTGGTTAATTTTCATAGAATTTTTATTTATTACCACTTTTGTCAGATTCAAGTTATTTCTGTGACCATTGTGGGTTTTTCTTTTATTAACAGAGGGGTACAAACAATTTTGCCCACAGCTGTTCCACTCAGTTTTCAGTTTGCTGTTGCGTTATAAACCTCTGTTGTGTTCCTCTCCCGCATTGTGTCCGGTTTCTTTCTTGCACTTTTGTTATATTACATTACTGTATCTGCCAGTGATTACCCAGCCTTTGCTGCAGTTTATGTTATTAAATCTGCTGAACATCATCTCTGCATTTGGGCCCATCCTAGCTGTCTTCCCGCCAGTGGAACATGACAGGTTGTTTAATTAGTTTTAGAGCTTCCCACAGAAAAAAAAAAAAAAAAGTGTTTCCTATCACAAACATTTAAGATGTCTTGAGATGTTTTAAGAAAGCTGAGAGTGATTTATATCCTATTCAAATGTTATAATGTGATGTACTATGTCATAGTAAACAAAGATTCAAGGTTTTAGATAAACTTCAGAAAAAAATGTCATCATAGATTATTGGTTTACTGCAGTGGTTGAACATAAAGGTTTTTGGCAAGTCAGCAACTTTTGTCTTAAGAGTTATTAACATCAAAATTTCAAATCCTTCAACATCTGTCTAACTTTAATATTTGATTTGTAAACTACTAGAGTTATTTGTTAATCTTTGTTTTCACAGATATAAATACAGGACCAATGTCAGAGAACTCCAACTCCACCATAAATGATCTGACTTATCACTGCTCCAACATGTGGACTGCCTTTACTATGTTGAGATTAATCCTCCTAACTCCTGTTTGCATCTCCATCCTCTTCATGGCATACCGACAGTGGAAGCCGCAGCGCTCCTTTAAAACAGCGAGCCACTCTGACATCTTCACCTACAACTTGGCTGCCATGGAGCTGATCTGGGTCTTGAGCTGTTGTTTTAAGATTTCTAGTTTTAATGATTTCTTAACAAATCCAGTTGAACAATTTTTTTCTTGTGCTACTTACTATGGAGAGATGGTGTTCCACATTTTGACCTGTGTAGAGCGCTACCTGGCTGTTGTTCACCCTGTCACCTACATGGGTCTTAGAAATGAACGTGGGATCAGGATCAGAAAGATTGCCATTGCCTCTGTCTGGCTGCTGAGCTCTGGACTGGGAAGTGTTGACAGTGTAACTGCTAATCACAAATGCATCCAAAGTTTCAGCTTTATGTCTTTCTCCCTGATAATCACAGATTTCTGCAGTGTGTCTGTCCTCATTGTCCTGACTTGTCCAGGGCCAGGGGAAGGAGGCAGGGTAAATGAGAGAGCTGACCAATCAAAACACAGAGCATGCCACACTATCACAGCTATATTAAGCGTGCTGTTGTTGATGTTTGTGGGATTCTTTGTCCCCATCACCGTATCACCTCTGCTGAGCCCAGGTGTTAGCTGTATGGTGATAGCGAGTGGATTTTGGTTTAACATACCCAGTAGTTTGGTGCTACCTCTTCTGTTTCTGCACAGAACAGGAAAACTTTCTTATTCTATGTGAGAGACTGAATTTATAACTTTTGGTTGTAGTATTTAAAGGGTTAAAATTTGACAAGGAAAGCCATAAGCAGGTTTTGGGATAAGGCACGCTAAGTCATCTAAATACTATATATTTGGAATATAATGGTAAATGCATTTGTATTCGGATTTTCGGTACGGCACCTTCGGTACGGTACGTAGGTCTACTGAGGTTCCACACAGACCATATTGAGTGACGGACAGGAAGTGTGCCTTGTGATCTGTAAATAACTATAGTGCAGCCCAGCCTCTGGCTAGCAAACATCATGGCTAGCAATAATGCTAAGGCAAAACCAGAACCTGAAGACCCTCTTCCATCATTTCCTGTCTGGCAGCACTTTGGTATTCCAGTGAAACATGTAAATGGACAAAGGCAAGTGGATAAGATGAAAGCAGTGTGCCAGCATTGTTTTGTGGAGACTGGATATGCTTTTGGCAGTATGTCAAACTTGTTAACTTTTTTGAAACAGCACCATGTGAACGTGAATATCAGTGAAGCATGAAAAAAAAAAAATAGTGCAGTACAAGTGCAACTTTCAGCAACATTTAGTCAGCCTCTCTAGGGCTCTTCAGATTGAACTAAAGCAACAACAAATGTCATTGGTCTTTTCTGTAGCAGTGGGTCTAAGGCCATATTCAGGCGTTGAGAACAGCGGGTTTAAACACGTGCTGAAGGTAATTGAGCCCCGGTGTGAAGTTCCTTCTCGTGTTCACTTCAGCCAAAAAAATAATACCATTGTGGCGGCATGAAATAATAAGTGGCGAACTGAGAGTTTTTGAGGGAGTTTATTAATCATACCGCCATCACGAGAACTCACTCCAGCGCCGTGCATGCGCGCCGGAGCAATCCCGGAGGCTCTCAGGCAAAGGCAATGCGTGTAGTCAGAAGCAGTAGTCAGAGAGAGAGAGAGAGAGTTACAGAGCGATGCAGTTTAAATATCCCACTACAGACAATGCATTCAAAGCAGTAGGCATGGACATTTGCATTTGAGAGTCACCCACATCAATAGGAGGATTACTGACAGGAAGACATTTGCATTTGAGAGTCACCCATAACAATAGGAAGATTACTGGCAGGAAAAAGCTAGACAAAAGGAGGCTGCCTATTGATATCAATACACACATCTCATTGTTCTGCCAATTGCTCCAGCTGAGCGCTCTGCTTGTCCCAGTCTGTTGTGGGGGTCACCCACAGTACTCCCCCCCAGAGGGCTCAGCGGGGAGCTGAGGCCTCGATAGTCCGGCTTTGGAAGCAAGCTGCGTGGAAGGCTCTGTGCCGAGGAGGTGGAGGGAGGGGGTGGGGGTAGCAAGTGCCGGCCCAGGACGGCGAAATTGTTTGGGCCGCGCAAAAATTGCCTGTGGATCCACGATGTTGAGGGGCTGTCCCGTTGAACGTGGCGGAGATCCACAGCGGCTGTGCGAAGAAAAATTTGTCTCTGACTCCTCTCGTGGCTATAAAGAAAAACAGGAGCTGCAAGGCTGCGTAGCGGCTGTGAGAAAAAAGGAGCTGCAGCTGTGTGAGGGACTTGGCGTGTTGGCTTTAGGTGTGCGCGTGCAGCCCTAAAGCCCTCGGGGACAGCTGATGGCTGAATTCCCTTTGTGCACCATGGCTGAGACCCGTACAAAATCCTGTGAGCGAGCTGCGTGCGTGCTTCAGGTGTGTGAGCAGCCCTGAAGGTTCTGTGTGCAGCGGCGAAGGACGATGGCGGTCTGTGGAGCCATTATTGTCCCGTGCGTGGTGCGCCGTCCTCATAACCCCCCGGTGTGCGTGCGAGGTTCGGTGCTTGGCAGGTCCGCTGTAGAGGCGCCTCTACAGCGGTCCGCTGTAGAAGCGAGTCAGGGTCAGGGAGCTTGCTGGAGATCAGCGTAGTCGGCGCCGATGGTCATCCCTGTTCAGGTTGTTGCTGTAGTTCGGTCATGGTGCATTCAGGTCCACGCGCTGCGTTCTCCGTCGGCCATGGAGGTCGCCGTCGTGGAGAGAGGACGAGGTGCGTGCGCTCTCGTGTGGAGGAGCTATGAGAGCGGCCGGTCCCAGCGTGGATGTGCAGATCTCAGGCGTGCAGATCTCACCATGAAGCTTTCTGCAGCTTTCCCGGTCGTGGGTGATCTCTGGAGAGTTTCGCCTGGTGGTGGCTCTGCGTCGAGGTCTCCCTGTAGCAGAAGGGAGGGCAGATCATTTGCGTCAGGCTGCTGCGTTCGCTTGTCATTGGAGAGTCACCACCGGGGGCTGCCAGCGTGTTCTTTTCTTGGGTCGGGTCACCAGTGTGGCTGTCCAGACCAGAAGGTTGCGTTGCACAAAGCGTGTGCTTTCGTTCGGGGTCACCAGTGTGGTGGCATGAAATAATAAGCGGCGAACTGAGAGTTTTTGAGGGAGTTTATTAATCATACCGCCATCATGAGGACTCACTCCAGCGCCATGCATGCGCGCCGGAGCGAGCCTGGAGGCTCTCAGGCAAAGGCAATGCATGTAGTCAGAAGCAGTGGTCAGAGAGAGAGAGAGAGAGTTACAGAGCGATGCAGTTTAAATACCCCACTACAGACAATGCATTCACAGCAGTAGGCATGGACATTTGCATTTAAGAGTCACCCACATCAATAGGAGGATTACTGACAGGAAGACATTTGCATTTGAGAGTCACCCATAACAATAGGAAGATTACTGGCAGGAAAAAGCTAGACAAAAGGAGGCTTCCTATTGATATCAATACACACATCTCATTGTTCTGCCAATTGCTCCAGCTGAGCGCTCTGCTTGTCCCAGTCTGTTGTGGGAATCACCCACACCATCCCCTTGTGAAAAAGCTAAATCTGTTAATGCTACAATTCAGGCCAGTGTTTTTCAACCAGAGGGCCCTGGTATGTTCAGATTTCTGTGGGACATTATTACCTCCGCCAAGGAGATAATGTTTTTACCGGGGTTTGTCTGTCTGTCTGTCTGTTACCAACATAACTCAAAAAGTTATGAATGGATTTTGATGAAATTTTCAGGAAAGGTGTATAATGGCACGGGGAACAGATGATAAGATTTTGGTGATGATCTGAGAGTGCATACCTCCACCAAGGGCTTTGTTTGTATTTGTGCAGCAGGATTACACAAAAACTACTGGATGGATTTGGATTAAATTTTCACCAGAGGTGGTTCTTGAGCTACAGAGGAACCCATTATATTTTGGTGATGATCTGACAATGAATACCTCAGCCAAGGCTTTTATCTTCTCACAGTGTGTTAGCAACAATACTCCAAAACTGATGGACAGACTTTAATGCCATTTTCACCACAAGTGGCTATAGGCCTACACACAAACCTATTACATTTTGGAGGTGATCCATGACAACCGGAAGGAGCCTTGGTGGAGGTATGCACTCTATGAGTGCTTTTCTAGTTTAACTTCTTAACAGTACCAAAAATTGCAAATATGTAATTTGTTATTGTACATGGGTCTCTTCAGAATCTATGCACAACAATGATAAATTGTTTGCCATTTTTTTGACCAGTTAACAAGTGAAAGTAGGTAACTAATTTAATTTAATAAGGGACTCTAATTTCCTAAAAATAAAAGAATAATTCAGTCTCCAAAAGCTTTCATTGCTGCATTTGTCTGCATCGTTCATTACCTAAAAAGAGAAACATTTTTATTTGGTTTATTTGAGAATATTAATCTTATTTATTGGAGAATTTACTGCTGGCAGCTATTTGTATATAAAGCTGTTGCCGCTCATACAAAAGATAAGCAGTTTTATGTTTTGCATTTTGTTTCCTTACTGTACCGAAAATCAACCAAACGGTGACCTTAAGGTACGTACCAAACCGTGATTTTAGGTGTACCATTTAACCCCTACGCTCTCTCTCGCCACACACACACACACACACACACACACACACACACACACACTCTGGTCTGTTTTTTTTCATGTTGTAGAAAGAAATCTCACCTCAATATCTTATCTGTCTACACAGCTTTTGGAGAGCCATCACTTTCTGAAGAACCCCTTCATTTACACCCCCACAGTGGCCAAAAACATGCAGATTAAGTTAAATGGCATCAACTGGGGAGGTATGAATGTGAGTTGTCTCTTGACCCTTCTCCCCAGGCCACCGTTATAAATAAGAATGTGTTCTTAATCTGTCCTGCCTGGTTAAATAAAGGTAAAATTAAAAACAAAGTAAATAAAATTTAGAGAATGAATCTCTACATGCCTTATATACCGGAGTGGTGGCTCAGTTGGAAGAGCATCCGCCCCACACCCGGGAAGCAGGGGTTCAAATCCCGGCCAGGTCATGCTGAAGACCATATAAAAGTGGAACTTCCTGCCGTCCAGCTTGGTGCTCAGCAATAATGGAATGGAGGGGGGAAATTTGTGGCGGTGCCTTGCATGGCAGCGGCCCTCTGATTCTGCACTTGGGGTGTGTGTGATTTAACACAGTAGATAGGTAAAACACAATCTCGTTCTACTGTACATGATTGGTTCTACAGTGGAATGACAATAAAGGGTGATAAAAGGATTTCAGATTAAAAAGTGTTCCTTTAATCTGAGTAAGCTGGACTAGCCTGCCACAATTTCGATATCCAGCATATTTTTTCCCATTAAAATCTGATGTGTTTTCAAAGTGTTCACTTTATTTTTTTGAGCAGTATATATATATATATATATATATATATATATATATATATACTGTATATACAGTATAAATACTTTGTATTATCTGTATTTATCCTTCAGTTTATTATTTGTCCTTATTGTAGTTCTTGTTTTATATTGGTATTTTTGCCAGCTCCTTTTGATCCTGTGTTTTCTCTCTCTCTCTCTTTTTTTTTTTTATTACTTATTTTGTACCCGTAGGTAGATTTGTTTTGCAGTCTGGTGACAAGCCACCAGCTGCTGGTCGCTGCCTGCGCAAGCGCCCCGTATCCCTAACCTAACCTGCATGTTTTTTTTGGTATGTGGGAGGAAACCGGAGAAATCCCGGAGTAAACCCACGCAACACGGGGAGAACATGCAAACTCCACACAGATCACTGTTGGTTGGGGGCAGGGATCGAACCCACGATCTCACGATCCCCGCGATCCCCCGCCTGAGGGTAAACTGTGCTTCCACAGTGCTAAACCGTGCAGCCCTCTCTCTATCTCTCTCTCTCTCTCTCTCTCTCTCTCTCTCTCGTGCGCATGCGTGGGCGTTTGTGGGAGCAGGGGTGTGGAGTGGTGTCGAGTGAGTACTTTAAACTTTGTATTTTCTAACTTTTTCTCTATCTTGTGTGTTTGAGGTGTGTGTGTTTAATATAGTGGGTTGAGTGTGTGTGTGCTGGGGTGTGAGTGTTGGAGTGAGTGTGTTGGGGAACGGTAGCTTCTGCTGCCGGTTTTTCCCGGCCGGCATCATGCCGGTGATTGATGGTGGTGTGGAGTTTGAGCCAAGGGGACCAAGGGGAGCAGAGCTGTGAAAGTGGAAAATTACTTTCCAGATCTGGAGTTATTTGTGGCATCAGCTCGCAAGCTGATGAAACTGAATGATGGGAATGAGACTTTTACTGATCAGGAAATTTTTTGTTTAAAGAAACTGGTTGTCAAACTGAAATCACAAATTACTAACAGTCATGTTGACTCTTAGTTTGTTTCTTCCCTTTTATGCTATGTGTGTGTTTTTTTACTGTACCTTATTTTTATCCTTTTTAATGCCCCACCTTAGAATTGGCACTCTTAATATAAACGGGGCCAGGGATGATGTAAAAAGGGCCTCTTTATACAAGCTTTTTAATTTAAAGGCACTTGACGTGCTGATGGTCCAGGAGACTCACAGCACTGTAGACATTGAGTGCCAGTGGAGAAAAGAGTGGGATGGCTGCATTTTTTTTAGCCACAAATCCAATAATAGTGGAGGGGTGGCTGTACTTTTCTCTAGGGGTTGTGTGCCTGTCTCTTATGAGGTAGAAGAGGTGGTGAAAGGACATGTACTCTTGCTAAAGGTACAGTTTGAAAACGTAAACTTGGTTCTTATAAACGTGTATGTGCCAACCCAGAGAGCAGAAAGGATCAGGGTCTTTAATATGCTATCAGATACGGTTAGATCCTGTAATCCAAATAGTTTTTTATTTCTGGGGGGTGATTTTAACTGTACATTAAACCACAGACTGGACAGGAACCATCAGGAACCTCACCCTGCTTCTGCCAATAGGCTGAGGGAACTAGTGAAGGCACATGAAATGGCCAATGTGTGGAGATCACATCATGGGGACCAGAGGCAGTACACCTGGAGCCATGCTAAAGATAACCTCTTATCTATGGCTAGGTTAGACCGTTTCTATGGTTTTAAACACCAAATGAGTGTTTTTAAAAATAGTTGTATCTGTCCTGTTGGTTTCACTGATCACTGCCTGCTGATTTGTTCTGTTTTCATTGAAAATGTAAAGTGTAAGAGTGCTTTTTGGCATTATAATAATACACTTTTAAATGATGTGTTTTTTAAGGGAGTTTTTCATGATGTATGGAAGTCACACAGGGAACAAAAATCTTCTTTTAGTTCTCTCCAAATGTGGTGGGATTTTGGTAAGGCACAGATAAAACAATTCTGCCAACAGTACACTCAAAATGTCACTCGTAGCTTGACCCAATCCTTGAAAGTTCTGGAGACTGAGGTGGTAGAGCTAGAGGAGTTACTCAGTTCTACCGGAAAACAGGAGCACTTAGAGGCTCTTAAGTCAAAAAGGTCAGCCTTGGCTAGCTTGCTAGGGGTCACCGCACAGGGTGCTCTGGTCCGCTCACGCTACATGGATGTAGCTCTGATGGACTCGCCCTCCCAGTACTTTTTTGGACTGGAGGGGAAAAATGGACAGAGAAAGCTCATTCACTCCTTGTTGGGCGATGACGGGAGAACAATCTCCACAGCAGCAGAGATCAGGAAACACGCTGCTAGCTTTTACAGTGAATTGTGTAGAGCAGAGTGGAGGGAGGACACGTCACTGGGCCAGGTTTTCCTTGATGGTCTTCCAGTGCTCTCAGAGGACCTTGTTGCCGGCTTTGATGCTCCACTGTCTCTGTCTGAGCTGCATACGGCGCTAATGAGCCTCCAGAATGGAAAATCACCAGGCATAGATGGTCTCTCTGTGGACTTTTTTAAGGAATTCTGGCCCCTGCTTGGTCCAGACCTGCTGGAGGTTCTCCAAGATAGCTTGGAAAGGGGGACCCTACCCACGACCTGCAGGAGGGCCATCATCACACTGTTGCCGAAAAAGGGGGACCTCCAGAGCCTAAAGAACTGGAAGCCAGTCTCTCTGCTCTGCACAGACTACAAGATTCTCTCAAAAGCTCTGGCCCGAAGACTGAGAAAGGTGATGAGCGAGCTCATTCATGTAGACCAGACTTACTGTGTGCCTGGCAGGCTGATTAGTGACAACGTCACTTTAATTCGGGATATTTTGGAGGTCTCTGGTTCATTGGCGGTAGAAACTGGTTTGATTTCAATTGACCAGGAAAAGGCGTTTGATCGGGTTGAACACCAATATTTATGGACAGTTTTAACAGCTTTTGGGTTCAGCCCAGGCTTCATAGCCAGGATACGGGTCTTGTACAGTGACATTGAGAGTGTGCTGAAGATAAATGGGGGCCTGTCTGCCCCTTTAAAAGTCCAGAGGGGGGTTCGGCAGGGCTGCCCTCTCTCAGGGATGCTGTACTCCCTCGCCATAGAGCCTTTGCTTCACTGCCTGAGAAGGGATCTATCAGGAGTTACTTTTCCTGGCTGTGACACCACGTTCAAGCTGTCGGCCTATGCAGATGATGTAGTCATTCTGCTAAACAAGCAGAGTGACATTGACGTTCTGGTTAGGAGTGTCAATCTTTTTGGCCAACTTTCCTCTGCAAAGATAAACTGGGGAAAAAGCGAGGCTCTGATGGTGGGGGAGAAACTAGAAAATCAGCTTACGCTGCCGGGTGGGTTGATTTGGAAAAAAGGAGGTTTTAAGTATCTTGGTGTCTTTATTGGAAATCAGCAGTTTGAGCAAAAAAATTGGGATGGGGTCATAGAGAAGATTAACGGGAGACTAAACAAGTGGAAGTGGCTAATGCCAAGAATATCTTTTAGAGGAAGAGTGCTCATTTTAAATAATCTTGTTTCCTCATCCCTGTGGCACCGCCTCATGTGCATGGACCCCCCTGCTGGTTTGTTGTCCAAAATTCAGTCTGTTTTGGTGGACTTTTTTTGGGGGGGTGGACTCCACTGGGTTCCTCAAGCCCTGTTATTTCTTCCCAAAGAGGAGGGGGGGCAAGGGGTGATTCATTTAGCTAGTAGAGGTGCTGCTTTTAGACTGACTTTCATACAGAGACTGCTGACGGGCCCCCAGGACCTGGTATGGAGGCCTTTGGCCTGTGTTATTTTACAGAGAGTCCTTGGGCTTGGGCTAGACCTCCCTGTGTTTTTAATGGATTTTAAGAACTCTAATGCACTGTCTTTACCCAGTTTTTACCGCAGTCTCTTTTCAGTGTGGACTCTTTTTAAAAAACAAAGAGGGCCATGCGATTCCCTCTACTGGTTGTTGAGGGAGCCGCTGGTTTTTGGTGGTCGCCTTGGTGTCCTGCCGGGAGTTGGAAGGACCTTCCTTGATAGGCTGTGTTCCAGGAACATTCTCACTCTGAAGCAAGTGGTGGAACTGGCTGGTCCTGGCCTCAACAACGCCTCAGCTTTAGCAGCTCATCTTGGTGTCAGGTCGAATCGTTTCATCGATGGTCTTCTTGCACACTGGAAACAGGAGCTTCATGGACTTGAGCACTCCCTACTCTTGGACTTTAGCAATGGCACGCTGCAGCCAGAAAGCACTGACCCCTTTCCCTCTCTCACGCTCTATATGGACTTTGACGTCGCTCCTTGCTCCTTACTGGCATTCTGTGCTCCCACTGGTGTGGACTTTGGAGGAGCCAGTGGTAAGGCACTCTACAGACTGGTGGTGATGGCACTCAACAAGGACCGATTGAACACCTGTGTGGACACTCCTTGGAGAGCCTATTTTAAACTAGGAAAAGGGCATCGGCCTGCCTGGAGGGCTTTTTACAAAGCCCCTCTCCCTAAGAGGCATGGAGACTTACAGTGGAGGGTCCTGCATGGTATTATAGCTGTCAATGCTTTTGTTTCTCTGATTAACAGCAGTGTCAGTGATCAGTGTGTTTTTTGTTCCTCTAGGGAGACTGTTTTTCATTGTTTTATTGAATGTCAGCACCTGAGTGGCCTCTTTGAACTTCTCACAAAACTTTTTCATATTTTTAAGGAAGTTTTCTCTAAGCAGGTTTTCATTTGTGGTTTTATGTACAATCGTCGTTTTAAGCAGAAGTGTCAACTACTGAACTTTGTTTTAGGGCAGGCAAAGTTGGCTATCTATGTAAGCCGGAGAAGAAAACTTGAGAATGTTGAGAATGATGTTGATGCCAAAATTTTATTTGTGAGGCTACTTAAAGCCAGAATCAGGCTGGACTTTCAGTTTTTTATGGGGAATGGGGATGTGGAAGGTTTCAGGACCCTCTGGTCCCTGGAGAATGTCCTCTGTTCAGTTCATGATGGACAGCTTTTTTTGGGGCGTTTTTTGGGGGATTAATTTTCTGTGTAATATAGCATGACATAGAAATTGTATTGACTGATGGACAAATGTGTTTATTAAAGATCTTTTAAAAATCTCTCTCTCTCTCTCTCTCTCTCTCTCTCTCTCTCTCTCTCTCTCTCTCTCTCTCTCTCTCTCTCTCTCTCTCTCTCTCTCTCTCTCTCTCTCTCTCTCTCTCTCTCTCTCTCTCTCTCTCTCTCTCTCTCTCTCTCTCTCTCTCTCTCTCTCTCTCTCTCTCTCTCTCTCTCTCTCTCTCTCTCTCTCGTGCGCATGCGTGGGCGTTTGTGGGAGCAGGGGTGTGGAGTGGTGTCGAGTGAGTACTTTAAACTTTGTATTTTCTAACTTTTTCTCTATCTTGTGTGTTTGAGGTGTGTGTGTTTAATATAGTGGGTTGAGTGTGTGTGTGCTGGGGTGTGAGTGTTGGAGTGAGTGTGTTGGGGAACGGTAGCTTCTGCTGCCGGTTTTTCCCAGCCGGCATCATGCCGGTGATTGATGGTGGTGTGGAGTTTGAGCGCTTAACCCGGCGTCATGGTGTGAGAATCCTCCCGACAGTTCCCTGTTCTGTGGAGGAGGCCAGCCTCGCTGTAGGACAGGTGGTTGGGCATGGCAGCATAAAATCAGCATCGAGGATGAACAGCGCAATTGTGATCTTTCTGGATTCGACTGAGAAAGCTGATCAGGTGGTGGCACAGGGAGTGGTCATAGGTGACACTTTTACTCCCGTTTTACCGCTGGCGAATCCGTCTAGGAGGATCACCATCTCAAACGCTCCTCCTTTCGTTAAAAATGATCAGCTGATTAGAGAGTTGTCCCGTTTTGGCCAGGTTGTGTCCCCTATCAGAATGGTCTCTCTGGGTAGTAAATCACCCCTGCTGAAGCATGTTGTATGTCACAGGAGGCAGTGTTTCATGGTGTTGAAAGACAGCTCTGCTGAACTGAACGCGTCTTTTAATTTCAGGATTGATGGCTTTAGCTACTTGGTGTTTGCAACATCTGAAACCATGAAGTGTTTTGCGTGTGGCGCAGAAGGCCATCTTATTAGGTCATGTCCTGAAAAGGCGAACACAAAGAGCACTGGCGGTAAGAAAGGTGACGCCGCTGTTTCTGGTGGTCCGGAGGGTAGCGCTACATGTGGTGCGGCGGATGCCGCTGCGGCGCCCGCTTCTGCTGGGGCGGTCGTGGCCGCGACTGCGGCCGCATCCGCGTCCGCGGCCGCGTCCGCTTCTACTTCTGCGGGGGCGTCCGCGTCCGCGTCCGCGTCCGCGTCCGCGTCCGCTTGTGCTGGGGCGGCCGCGGCCGCCTCTGCTGGGGTGGCCGCGGCGGGCGCGGTAGTTGTCCCCCCAAACAGTGATGGTGGGGAATTTCTGTCTGGCGGCAGCTCTGATCATTGTGACGAGCCTGTCGCCCGGGGTAGACAGGTGGAGGGTGTAAGTAAAAGTGCAGTTAAACGAAGGAACGTGAATGAACAGACTTTGCAGGCGGGGGAGGAGCGGTTTGAGGCTGTAGCGGACACACAGAGCAAACACTGCATGACAAACGTTGCGTTTCATGAAGAAATGCAGGAATGTAGTTTTGTTGAAGAGGATCCTTTTAAAGCTGCACAAAAAAGGAAAAGTGCGGAAAACTTGCAGAGCTCTGCTAAATCTAGTAGGGTTGGGAATTTAGATTTACTGAATGAGAGCGCTTCTGACGAAAGTGGAGATGAGTCTGAACTGATGCAGACGCAGACGCAGGAGGAGCAAAGCTCCTATTGTTTTGCTAAAATTAGACAATTTCTCCAGGTGACTAAGGGGAGCAGAGCTGTGAAAGTGGAAAATTACTTTCCAGATCTGGAGTTATTTGTGGCATCAGCTCGCAAGCTGATGAAACCGAATGATGGGAATGAGACTTTTACTGATCAGGAAATTTTTCGTTTAAAGAAACTGGTTGCCAAACTGAAATCACAAATTACTAACAGTCATGTTGACTCTTAGTTTGTTTCTTCCCTTTTATGCTATGTGTGTGTTTTTTTACTGTACCTTATTTTTATCCTTTTTAATGCCCCACCTTAGAATTGGCACTCTTAATATAAACGGGGCCAGGGATGATGTAAAAAGGGCCTCTTTATACAAGCTTTTTAATTTAAAGGCACTTGACGTGCTGATGGTCCAGGAGACTCACAGCACTGTAGACATTGAGTGCCAGTGGAGAAAAGAGTGGGATGGCTGCATTTTTTTTAGCCACAAATCCAATAATAGTGGAGGGGTGGCTGTACTTTTCTCTCGGGGTTGTGTGCCTGTCTCTTATGAGGTAGAAGAGGTGGTGAAAGGACATGTACTCTTGCTAAAGGTACAGCTTGAAAATGTAAACTTGGTTCTTATAAACGTGTATGTGCCAACCCAGAGAGCAGAAAGGATCAGGGTCTTTAATATGCTATCAGATACGGTTAGATCCTGTAATCCAAATAGTTTTTTATTTCTGGGGGGTGATTTTAACTGTACATTAAACCACAGACTGGACAGGAACCATCAGGAACCTCACCCTGCTTCTGCCAATAGGCTGAGGGAACTAGTGAAGGCGCATGAACTGGCCGATGTGTGGAGATCACATCATGGGGACCAGAGGCAGTACACCTGGAGCCATGCTAAGGATAACCTCTTATCTATGGCTAGGTTAGACCGTTTCTATGGTTTTAAACACCAAATGAGTGTTTTTAAAAATAGTTGTATCTGTCCTGTTGGTTTCACTGATCACTGCCTGCTGATTTGTTCTGTTTTCATTGAAAATGTAAAGTGTAAGAGTGCTTTTTGGCATTTTAATAATACACTTTTAAATGATGTGTTTTTTAAGGGAGTTTTTCATGATGTATGGAAGTCACACAGGGAACAAAAACCCTCTTTTAGTTCTCTCCAATTGTGGTGGGATTTTGGTAAGGCCCAGATAAAACAACTCTGCCAACAGTACACTCAAAATGTCACTCGTAGCTTGACCCAATCCTTGAAAGTTCTGGAGACTGAGGTGGTAGAACTAGAGGAGTTGCTCAGTTCTACAGGAAAACAGGAGCACTTAGAGGCTCTCAAGTCAAAAAGGTCAGCCTTGGCTAGCTTGCTAGGGGTCACCGCACAGGGTGCTCTGGTCCGCTCACGCTACATGGATGTAGCTCTGATGGACTCGCCCTCCCAGTACTTTTTTGGACTGGAGGGGAAAAATGGACAGAGAAAGCTCATTCACTCCTTGTTGGGCGATGACGGGAGAACAATCTCCACAGCAGCAGAGATCAGGAAACAAGCTGCTAGCTTTTACAGTGAATTGTTTAGAGCAGAGTGGAGGGAGGACACGTCACTGGGCCAGGTTTTCCTTGATGGTCTTCCAGTGCTCTCAGAGGACCTTGTTGCCGGCTTGGATGCTCCACTGTCTCTGTCTGAGCTGCATACGGCGCTAATGAGCCTCCAGAATGGAAAATCACCAGGCATAGATGGTCTCTCTGTGGACTTTTTTAAGGAATTCTGGCCCCTGCTTGGTCCAGACCTGCTGGAGGTTCTCCAAGATAGCTTGGAAAGGGGGACCCTACCCACGACCTGCAGGAGGGCCATCATCACACTGTTGCCGAAAAAGGGGGACCTCCAGAGCCTAAAGAACTGGAGGCCGGTCTCTCTGCTCTGCACAGACTATAAGATTCTCTCAAAAGCTCTGGCCCGAAGACTGAGAAAGGTGATGAGCGAGCTCATTCATGTAGACCAGACTTACTGTGTGCCTGGCAGGCTGATTAGTGACAACGTCACTTTAATTCGGGATATTTTGGAGGTCTCTGGTTCATTGGCGGTAGAAACTGGTTTGATTTCAATTGACCAGGAAAAGGCGTTTGATCGGGTTGAACCCCAATATTTATGGACGGTTTTAACAGCTTTTGGGTTCAGCCCAGGCTTCATAGCCAGGATACGGGTCTTGTACAGTGACATTGAGAGTGTACTGAAGATAAATGGGGGCCTGTCTGCCCCTTTAAAAGTCCAGAGGGGGGTTCGGCAGGGCTGCCCTCTCTCAGGGATGCTGTACTCCCTCGCCATAGAGCCTTTGCTTCACTGCCTGAGAAGGGACCTATCAGGAGTCACTTTTCCTGGCTGTGACACCACGTTCAAGCTGTCGGCCTATGCAGATGATGTAGTCATTCTGCTAAACAAGCAGAGTGACATTGACGTTCTGGTTAGGAGTGTCAATCTTTTTGGCCAACTTTCCTCTGCAAAAATAAACTGGGGAAAAAGCGAGGCTCTGATGGTGGGGGAGAAACTAGAAAATCAGCTTACGCTGCCTGGTGGGTTGATTTGGAAAAAAGGAGGTTTTAAGTATCTTGGTGTCTTTATTGGAAATCAGCAGTTTGAGCAAAAAAATTGGGATGGGGTCATAGAGAAAATTAACGGGAGACTAAACAAATGGAAGTGGCTAATGCCAAGAATATCTTTTAGAGGAAGAGTGCTCATTTTAAATAATCTTGTTTCCTCATCCCTGTGGCACCGCCTCATGTGCATGGACCCCCCTGCTGGTTTGTTGTCCAAAATTCAGTCTGTTTTGGTGGACTTTTTTTGGGGGGGTGGACTCCACTGGGTTCCTCAAGCCCTGTTATTTCTTCCCAAAGAGGAGGGGGGGCAAGGAGTGATTCATTTAGCTAGTAGAGGTGCTGCTTTTAGACTGACTTTCATACAGAGACTGCTGACGGGCCCCCAGGACCTGGTATGGAGGCCTTTGGCCTGTGTTATTTTACAGAGAGTCCTTGGGCTTGGGCTAGACCTCCCTGTGTTTTTAATGGATTTTAAGAACTCTAATGCACTGTCTTTACCCAGTTTTTACCGCAGTCTCTTTTCAGTGTGGACTCTTTTTAAAAAACAAAGAGGGCCATGCGATTCCCTCTACTGGTTGTTGAGGGAGCCGCTGGTTTTTGGTGGTCGCCTTGGTGTCCTGCCGGGAGTTGGAAGGACCTTCCTTGATAGGCTGTGTTCCAGGAACGTTCTCACTCTGAAGCAAGTGGTGGAACTGGCTGGTCCTGGCCTCAACAACGCCTCAGCTTTAGCAGCTCATCTTGGTGTCAGGTCGAATCGTTTCATCGATGGTCTTCTTGCACACTGGAAACAGGAGCTTCATGGACTTGAGCACTCCCTACTCTTGGACTTTAGCAATGGCACGCTGCAGCCGGAAAGCACTGACCCCTTTTCCTCTCTCACGCTCTATATGGACTTTGACGTCGCTCCTTGCTCCTTACTGGCATTCTGTGCTCCCACTGGTGTGGACTTTGGAGGAGCCAGTGGTAAGGCACTCTACAGACTGGTTGTGATGGCACTCAACAAGGACAGATTGAACACCTGTGCGGACACTCCTTGGAGAGCCTATTTTAAACTAGGAAAAGGGCATCGGCCTGCCTGGAGGGCTCTTTATAAAGCCCCTCTCCCTAAGAGGCATGGAGACTTACAGTGGAGGGTCTTGCATGGTATTATAGCAGTCAATGCTTTTGTTTCTGTGATTAACAGCAGTGTCAGTGATCAGTGTGTTTTTTGTTCCTCTAGGGAGACTGTTTTTCATTGTTTTATTGAATGTCAGCGCCTGAGTGGCCTCTTTGAACTTCTCACAGAACTTTTTCATATTTTTAAGGAAGTTTTCTCTAAGCAGGTTTTCATTTGTGGTTTTATGTACAATCGTCGTTTTAAGCAGAAGTGTCAACTACTGAACTTTGTTTTAGGGCAGGCAAAGTTGGCTATCTATGTAAGCCGGAGAAGAAAACTTGAGAATGTTGAGAGTGATGTTGATGTCGAAATTTTATTTGTGAGGCTACTTAAAGCCAGAATCAGGCTGGACTTTCAGTTTTTTATGGGGAATGGGGATGTGGAAGGTTTCAGGACCCTCTGGTCCCTGGAGAATGTCCTCTGTTCAGTTCATGATGGACAGCTTTTTTTGGGGCGTTTTTTGGGGGATTAATTTTCTGTGTAACATAGCATGATATAGAAATTGTATTGACTGATGGACAAGTGTGTTTATTAAAGATCTTTTAAAAATCAAAATCTCTCTCTCTCTCTCTCTCTCTCTCTATCTCTCTCTATCTCTCACTCTCTTCCCCCCCCCCCCCTGGGGCTGCAGCTGTCAGTGGTACTTCCGGGTTTTGCTCTCGTAGTGGGCGGTGCTCCTGTCAAGCTGTCAGTCCCGTCTCCTCTCCTCTCATGACTCACAGCTGGTTCAAATTATGCAATCACTCTCTCTCTCCCTACTTAAGCCTTGGCCCTCTGCTTACTAATTGTTGGGTCGTCATTCAACTGTCCTTCCTTTCTCCGTCGTTCTCTACAATCATAAGTCCAGTCCAGCTGGGAATTCATAGTTTACATTTCTCCCTCTTTGTATGTCCAGCTTAGTTGGGAACTCATAGTTTACTTGTCTGTTCTGTAGTGTATGTGTTGGACGTGTATCATTTATTAAATTTGCAAACTCACTGTTCGCATTTGGTGTCATCTGTTTGCCCTGTGAATGGGCCAGTCATGACAAATCAGAGTTAAATTATTGTTCTGTTCTTGCGCTGTAAAATTGTGGTCAGAAGTATAAATTGTAAAAGGAAAAAAAAGTCAAAATTTAACCACAATCTGTTTCAAATTTATAAAAAAAAACCAGTAATTTTTGTCATGAATCTCCGTGTGCTTTTACACAGCACACGGAGAGGGGAGAAAGTGATGAGGATCAATGAGCAGGGGTTACACCACTACACATTTATTGAACATAAAGACTGACTGTTCCCAAACAGGAGAAGACTTGCAAAAACACAAAAAAACACTTACTGTTGGCGTTCGGGGGCCGACATCGCCTAGCGAACGTAACGGGAGAAACGTATTAACCACAATTGCGCCCCAGAACCAACATCGTTTCAAGGGCACATGGAACCACGGCAACGTGGAATGGCGAGCACGTCGTGAAAAATGCTGACAATCACAGTAGACTGACAACACGGCAGATCATACAATGAACGAGCAATGTGTGACTGGCAAAAAGCTGCTTAAGTACAGACATTGCTGGTGATGGTAAGATGAGGAGCACCTGGGCGAGGACCGGGAAATATGATTATTGGAAGTGGGAATCAGCTGGTAGTAATGAGACAGAGGGGGCATGGTCGGACCGGCAGACTGTCAGCCAGCGAATGTTAGAGAGAGCCAAAGAGGACTGCCTCACAGCTGCCGGCCCGAGAGCAGTGGCAAGGAATACGGAAGCACACTGAAACACAGTAAACACATAAACAGTGGCACTTAAACCCACAGGAAGGTCAGGACCGAGCCGGGGGAAACCAAGCCGGCTCCGTTCCTGACAAATTTTATTAAAAAATAAACAAAAATTATCCATAAAAATCCACAAATTTATAATGAAGTCTCAAATGTACAAGAAAAGTCAATTTTACAAGAGGAAATTACAAATTTGAGGAAAATGGTTTCAAATTTAGCTAAATTTACAGAGAAAAGTAGAAAATTAAAAGAAAATTGTTATAAATTTTCAAGAAAAACCTCAAACCTTCAAGACTGCAGTCATTACTCAAGTTTTTTAAGTGAGTGCTTTTTGCATCCTTAACTCTACTAGAATGTTTTGGTTGACTCATACCTGTCAAGGCATACCTCATGCCTCCCTTATTGGGGGGGCTTTCACACCTGTACTGAATACTTAAAAACTGTATTTGTCGGCAGATGAAAAAAACTGAAGCAAAAAACCCCAAACAAAAACCAAACAACAACAATTGCAACATGAACTATTTCAAACATATTTATTCAAATGTACACTTATATGGACACAATCTTGAGCCATAACTTTTTGGTAATGTGAAAATAATAATCCAAGTAGCATAAAAAAATAAAATTAAAAAAAATGATAATATTAATAAAAATAAGTAAAAAAAATGTATTTTTTCAAATTTACATTAGCACAAGGTAGATTGCTTAATTTGAAAGTACACAATAAGAATAGTTCTGAATATAGTTCTTAATTGTCAGCTAGATATGCAGTATACTGTTATGACCCGAGCGTCGGTTCTGATTGCGCTCGGGTTAAAGTTATGTCTCGCTGCCGGCCTTGACAGCTGCGGGCGGTATTTTGGCCTCTCCGGGCTCTTATTGTGAAAGTGCTCGGAGGGGTTTCCGCCTGTCAACGGTCGGTCAGCTGTGTGTCATCTGTCATCAGTCCCTGGTTATTTAAGCTGTGTGCTAGCGTCATTAAGATGCAGCAGTGTCTGATTGCTAATGGTCACATTACTGATCGTTATTCTGTTCACCCATCGTCACGGATGCCTGGACTATCTTCACCTCGGCTGCCTAAGGGCTTGACCGTCTTTTCACCGGCATAGTAAGTGAGCTGTATAGCCTTATTCCCTCCGGTGTAATTGGTGCTGTAAGTCCCTGCTTTAGCAGTCCAGGTGCAATTATTACCTAGCTTGTCTGTGTGTGACTGTTTCCTGCCCTGGACCCGTAGTGTGCTGTATTGCCTATGCTTCCTGTTCTGCGAGGACTCTGTCATCTACTCAGCAGCTTGAGTAAACACCCTTTCACCGTAATAAAACTCACTAAAAACTCACTGGTGGACTTGTGTGCGTCTTATAGGTGGCTCGCGAGGGCCACCATGACAGTACACTGCTGCCCAAACAGCGTTTTACGGTGACGCCATTTTGAGACGCGTTTTCACCAGTGAGTTGAATTTTGGACGTTGTTTTCCCTGTCTGGGACCTGTGTATGTGAGGAATGCCGTCACCAAAGAGTCACGTGCTGACGTGTGTTTTGGAAGCGGTAGATGAGTTACTCATCTCCGCTTCCATGTTGGACTACGACCCCGGCATACATTGGTACCTGGACGCCGCCGAGGATGTGCTCTGTAATCTCTCTCCCTGCTTCGCCAACCACCCGGAAGTCGACGTTAGGAGGGAGGACATCGCTGCCCAACACGAACTGTTCCTGATGATGGAGGAGGAACGCGGCATGGAGCAGGTGAAGAGGCACACCTGCTTTTCGCCTAGGGATCCATTTTGTGAGTTCGCACCATCTGGGGGCCGGCGAAGGCGTCGGCGTCACGGCCGGGCGCATCTTCGGCAAGCTCCAGCTCCAGATCCAGTTCCAGGCCGCCGGGATGACCCCCTCAACCAGCCAGCTGCTGAGTGTGAGCTGAGTCCTGCGCCGGTGGGCTCCGTTCTTGGGTCTTTCAGCATCCAGCGAGCGAGGGAAGGAGCCACGTTCGCTACAGCTGATAACATCCTCCCCCCGGGAGACAGGCAAGTCCAAGTTCACTTTCCTTGTAGTAATAGTGATCTGTCTTGTCTGACTCCTGGGGGTGAAGCTCAGGGTCCGCAGCTCCCTGAGTTTCTTTCCCCAGCTGTAGCTATTTATATTAAACCTGCTGCCTCTGTGTCTCCTCCTGCGGAGCGGACCTCGGCGTCAGTCCCACGCCGGCGAACGAGGGGGAGGCCTGCAGCTCTGGGAGACATCCCGGTCTTGCAGCCTTGTGTTGGACAGAGGAGGAGAACGGACTGCAGTGAGGAGCCAGAGCCGACGAGAGAGCATCCCCAAGGTTCTTCAGGGATGCAGCCCGAGTCAGCAGGTCCAGGGTCCTCTGCCTCCACGCCATACGGGTTATTGGCATGGACGTCTGCGCATGAGGATCCAGCTGCAGAGACCATCAGGCTGGTTGTGGAACCCGACACAGCCGAGTGGGAGCCCGACGACGAGCGTCTTCCTGAACCTGGATCGGCGAAGTCCTGGACGGCTCCAGAGCCCGAGTGCAGGCAAGTGATCTTTCTTGTTTTCCTGTATGGTGTGTTAGAGCATTTTTTCCTGCCTCATGGGGAGGCGAGTGAGGGGCAGCCGGCCCCTGCACCCGAGCTCGTCTCGCTGGGCTCTGGCGCTGCCGGTGGAACTGATCCCGGTTCTTCCTTGTGTTCTGAGCTCCTCCACAGCGTTGCCGGTCCGGAGCCAGTCAAGGTCACGGGACCGGGGGTTCCAGGTTCGGAGATGGAGGTCGTCGCCGGAGCAGTCCTGACCCAGTCGGGGTCCGCCATGTGGGCCGAGGAGGCCCGGTCGGGGTCCGATGTGTGGGCCGAGGTGACCCGGTCGGGGTCCGACGCGTGGGCCGAGGTGACCCGGTCGGGGTCCGACGCGTGGGCCGAGGAGACCCAGTCAGGGTCCGACGCATGGGCTGAGGTGACCCAGTTGGGGTCCAACGTGGGTGCAGCGGTGACCCAATCGGGACCCGTCCTGACCCAGTCGGGGTCCGACGTATGGGCCGAGGTGACCCAGTCGGGGTCCAACGTGGGTGCAGCGGTGACCCAGTCGGGGTCCAACGTGGGTGCAGCGGTGACCCAATCTGGGTCCGTCCTGACCCAATCGGGGTCCGACGAGGTCCAGTGGGGGTCCAGCGCAGGTGCGGCTGTGACCCAATCAGGATTCGAGGGGGCCCAGGGTTTTGGTTGTCCCCCTCTCAGGAGCCACCAGCTGGGGGCCATTAGTGGGGTTTGTTTGACAGATCGGCGCTCGCCTGTTTTGTTGTTTTCAGGTGAGCGGCTGCACGCAATCCCTCCACGGTCCTGCTGGTTGTGGGATGCGGGCCGGCCACCCGAGGAACTGCTTGGGGCATTCGGCGTCTTGGGTTGGCCACCCAATATACTGTGTGTGTCATGGGGTGACCTGGTTCGGCCACCAGAGGACGTATTCCTGGGGGCATGGGACTGGGGCAGGCCACCTGACTGTTTCATGTACTGTGGGATTTTCTGTGGGCCCATATGGTGCCAAATCTTGTTTTGTACTTCTTGTAATTTTTGTTGTGTTTCCAAGTCATAGTCTTAGTCTGGTCTGAGCAATTTTAGATTGCCTCTTGTTTTTTGTTGTAGCCAAAGTCACAGTCTTGATCACGGTTAAGTTCAAGCTTTTTTCTTGTTTCCAAAGTCTTAGTCAGGTCTGAGCAATGTTAGATTGCCTCTTGTTTTTTGTTGTAGCCAAAGTCACAGTCTTGATCACGGTTAAGTCCGAGCAATTTTTGTTTACCCCTTGTTTCTTTGTATGTCATAGTCTTAGTTAAGTCCGAGCTATTTTTGATTACCTCTTGTTTTCTTGTATGTCATAGTCTTAGTCAAGACTCTTGTTTTTTTTTCCCTTGTGAGTCTCAGTCTTGTCATAGCCTTGTTTTGTCATGTATTTTCTTTTCCTTAGTCTTGTTTTTTTTCCCCAGAGTCATGTATTTCCTGTATGTTTTTTTTTTGTCTGGTCTTAGTCTTGTTTTTTTCCCCAGAGTCATGTATTTTCTGTATGGTTTTTTTTGTCTGGTCTTAGTCTTGGTTTTTTTTCCCCAGAGTCATGTATTTTCTGTATGGTTTATTTGTCTGGTCTTAGTCTTGTTTTTTTTTCCCCAGAGTCATGTATTTTCTGTATGTTTTTTTTTTGTCTGGTCTTAGTCTTGTTTTTTTTCCCCAGAGTCATGTATTTTCTGTATTTTTTTTTTTTGTCTGGTCTTTGTCTTGTTTTTGTTGTTGGTTCTCTCCCTCCGTACCTGTCCCCCTACCTCCCACCCTGGGGGGGCGGGGGGGCAGGGTGGTCCCTTGGGGCGTCCGGAGTCCACCCGTGGAGGGAGGGTACTGTTATGACCTGAGCGTCGGTTCTGATCGCGCTCGGGTTAAAGTTATGTCTCGCTGCCGGCCTTGACAGCTGCGGGCGGTATTTTGGCCTCTCCGGGCTCTTATTGTGAAAGTGCTCGGAGGGGTTTCCGCCTGTCAACGGTCGGTCAGCTGTGTGTCATCTGTCATCAGTCCCTGGTTATTTAAGCTGTGTGCTAGCGTCATTAAGACGCAGCAGTGTCTGATCGCTAATGGTCACATTACTGATCGTTATTCTGTTCACCCATCGTCATGGATGCCTGGACTATCTTCACCTCGGCTGCCTAAGGGCTTGACCGTCTTTTCACCGGCATAGTAAGTGAGCTGTATAGCCTTATTCCCTCCGGTGTAATTGGTGCTGTAAGTCCCTGCTTTAGCAGTCCAGGTGCAATTATTACCTAGCTTGTCTGTGTGTGACTGTTTCCTGCCCTGGACCCGTAGTGTGCTGTATTGCCTATGCTTCCTGTTCTGCAAGGACTCTGTCATCTACTCAGCAGCTTGTGTAAACACCCTTTCACCGTAATAAAACTCACTAAAAACTCACTGGTGGACTTGTGTGCGTCTTATAGGTGGCTTGCGAGGGCCACCATGACATATACACTTGGAATTAAAGAGTTTTTTGTCAGCTTTGTTACACTAATGCACTTGGATGAAGCTGAAACAGGAAAATGTCCACTGATGCTGCTTGTTATAGTTCCAAGTAGCAGCCTTTTCTGACTCTAGCATTTCTTTGAAGGCTTGACCTTGAAGCATGGAGTGTCACAATTCATTTTCACTTGCATGAGAGAAGTCACAGTTTGTGGGAGCATACTTTTTCTGAAGTCGGTGTGAATTTTCCTGACCATGCTGAAAGCCCTCTCACTGTCAGCATTGCTTTGAGGAAGGCAAAGCAGTGCTGAGTACACTTTGAGGAGCTGGGGGAAGTGGAGCCACAATTACCGGGACTTACTACACTTCACTGCTGCAGAAATTGCAGAAGGTCATCAAAAGCAATCATCATGCTGACCAAAGGTGTCCGCTTCTTGCAAGATAATGCCGAGTTCACAACTTACACGATGCCCACAGGGAAGCACAGTCCTGCGACTATTTAATCCTTCCTCACCCCACTTCCCCTCCCTACCTTACACCGTTGACTTCCGCCGTTTTTCAACAATGAAGTCATTTTTGAAGGACAAGCCCTTCCAAGACAATGAAATGCTGATTTCCATGGTCAAGTTGTGGCTTCTGGCACAGCCTGCAGACTTCTACAGGTGAGGTCTCCGCAGCTGCATAAAGCGATAGGAGAAATGTGTAACCCTTGGTGGTAACTATGCAGAGAAAGACTAATAAATGTGCCAAAGGTGAGTCTTCTCAGTCCATGGAAGATGACTCAGGGGAAATCTCTTATGAACAGCCCTCATAAATGTGTAACATTTCTATATTTTAGCTAAATTATATACAATTGAAAAGCCTGTTTTTTAGTGCCATAGCTATCATGGAGCAGCATATGCCCTGCTGAATCTGAACAGCGCTGTCAGTCAAAGATGGTGTTTCCCTATTCTCACCTACTGTAAGTCATCACCTTCACTAGGTTTGATCTACTGAAAGCTGAGGTTTGATACTTTATATCCAGTGTGTCTAGGAAGCATGAAGGACTAAAAAGGCGCCGCCCTGCAGTGTGGGTCTGGCTGTCAGGTACCATCTGATGCAGATGAGCGTATGCGTATGCTCGTCCGCCGCTACAAAGGCGAGTTTGAGTCTGTCTATGCCAATTTCTCAAAGCTCGGACTCTCCCATTCTTTTCGGTGACGTCCAGTCCCTCAATTTCCCTTTTCTTCAAGCTTTGTTTTCTTCGCCGGCGGCGTGCTGCGTGAAGCCATTTTGAAAATCACAAGAAGACTGCTTAGGTGCACTCAATTTCGCCAGGCATCGAATTACTGTTCAGTTGATTTTAGGTTCTTTCAATATTTTTTTTTCCCTGTATATTTTTCTTTTTGCCGTACAGAAATGGCAATACGCCCGTATTTGCTAAAATTGCATTTTCCCCGTATTAAAATATGGCAAAACCGTATCACTTGACAGGTATGTTGACTGATATGTGTGTTGAATGCAATGTGTAATTATAAAAAGATGTTCCTACTCACACATGTGGTGATTTAAAACAAAACAAACAACAATAGTGGATGTGCAATGTTCGTTAATGTTATCAATCTTTTCTTGGGGGGGGGGGTGCACTGAAGTGTTCAACAGTTCATTTTTTATTCAGCTAAATGCACTTTGTGATGTGCCAAGGTCAGTTATGACCAGGATGTAGTATATTTTGTATGTAACACTCTCGGCGCCACACCAGTCGGCTGCCTTTTGCAACAGCGGCTCGATTCCGAGTTTTTTTTCCCTTCCTCTCTCTTTTGATCACTTTTTTTTTTTTTTCACCCCACTTATATCACGGACACACAGATCGTCCCAAATGTCTCCTGAGCCGGTGGACGGAGCGACTGTTTATAGCAGGATACGATACAACAGGGAAGAGCTGCTAGCATTTAACCGCCACCCGGTCCCAGTGGAAAAACTCGACATACCGAGAGAACTGAGGCGAAAACGCCGCGGCTGCCGGGCTGGAGTAAGGCGGAGGACAAAAAATATAAGGTACAGACCCTCCCTTCCATCTGTTGTCATGGGAAATGTACGGTCGATACTGGGAAAGTTAGATGAGCTAGCGGCTATCTCCCGTTATGATAGCACTTACCGGGAGTGCTCTCTCCTTTTGTTTACTGAGACGTGGCTAACTGAACTAGCAGCAGATGCTAACATTGAGCTGGAGGGTTTTCACATGATACGAGCTGACCGAACACCAGACAGTGGCAAAACTAGGGGCGGTGGAGTGATAATGTATGTTAACAACAACTGGTGTAGACCGGGACATATCACTGTTAAACAACGACACTGCAGCAAAGACATTGAGTTGCTAGCTGTTAGCATGAGGCCTACATATCTCCCGAGAGAACACTCACACGTGATCTGCATTGTTGTTTATGCAAATCCGACGGCGAACGCTGGGACAGCGCGTGACGTCATCCATTCAGTAACCAGCAGGCTGCAGACAGAACACCCAGATGCTCTTTTCCTCATCTCAGGCGATTTCAACCACGTTTCACTGTCTCCCATTCTGCCCACTTTCACCCAGTATGTCACATGCCACACTAGAGACAATAAAACACTGGATTTGTTCTACGCAAACACTAAGGAGGCGTACACCTCATCACAACTCCCCCCACTTGGGAGATCGGATCACAACTTGGTTCATCTCCGACCGGTGTAAAAACCCCTAGTGCACAGACAACCTCCGGCCATGCACACTGTGGAGTTATGGTCTGAAGAGACAATGGACACTCTAAAGGACTGTTTTGAAGCCACTGCCTGGAAGCAGCTCTGCGATCCACATGGTGAGGACATCGATGGCCTCATTCACACCTTCACGGGCTACCTCAGCTTCTGTGTGGACAAATCCGTTCCCACCAAGACCATACGGCGTCACTCAAACAACAAACCCTGGATCAACCCTGAGATAAAAACACTTCTGAGAGAGAAGAAGAGGATCTTCAGGTCGGGGAACAGGGAGATGCTGAAGTCCGTACAGAGGGAGCTGAGGAGAAAGATCAGAGAAGGCAAGGACAGCTTCAGGAAGAAGATGGAGGACAAGCTGCAACAGAGCGACATCAGCGGGGTCTGGAGAAACCTCAAAACCATCTCGGGGCTCCAGAATACCTCCCCCCAGGCCACGGGGGGCAGGGAGTGGGCGAACAACCTGAATCTGTTTTTCAATAGATTTGACCAACCACCCTCCCCCCTGTCTGCACAACAACCACTGCTGCCTCTAAGAAATCAAGTCCTGCTACCCACTCCCCACTCCACCGACACCCCCCCCCCCCCACTCCCAACACACAGCCCCCCATCCTGACCCTGACCAAGACCCAGGTGAGGACGGAGCTGAGGAAGATCAAGGCGAGGAAGGCGTCGGGACCGGACGGCATCAGCGCAAAGCTCCTCAAGTCCTGTGCAGACCAGCTGTGTGGGATTGTGACGTATATCTTCAACATGAGCCTGAAACTGGGGAGGGTACCACAGCTGTGGAAAACATCTTGTGTGGTACCTGTACCAAAAACTTCCCACCCCAAAGACCTGAACAGCTTCAGACCGGTGGCCTTGACGTCCCACTTGATGAAGACCCTGGAGAGACTGCTCCTTGCTCATCTCCGCCCCCTGGTGGAACCAGCGATGGATCCACTCCAGTTCGCCTACCAGCATGGCATTGGGGTGGAGGATGCGGTGATCTTCCTCCTTCACCGTTCTGTCCCACCTGGAGAAGCCCGGGAATATGGTGAGGATCATGTTCTTTGACTTCTCCAGTGCTTTCAACACCATCCAACCGATGATCCTGAAGGACAAGCTGCTGCGCGCAGGGGTGGACCAGCACCTGTCATCATGGATCCTGGACTACCTCACGAACCGGCCTCAGTTTGTGAGAATCCGGGACTGTGTTTCCGACACGATCATCAGTAGCACGGGGGCCCCCCAGGGAACGGTGCTGGCTCCCTTCCTGTTCACTCTTTATACTGCGGACTTCTCACACAACACAACACATTGCCATCTACAGAAGTTCTCTGATGACTCTGCGATCGTTGGTCTCATCTCCAGCGGAGATGAAGCTGAGTACAGAGGGATTATCCAGGACTTTGTGGACTGGTGCCATCGGAACTGCCTCCAGATCAACGCGAGGAAAACTAAGGAGCTGGTGGTGGACTGCCGCAGGCATGGACAGCCCCTCACAGCACCAGTAAATATACAGGGAACAGACATCGAGATGGTGACTTCCTACAAGTACCTGGGTATTCATCTGAACAATAAACTAGACTGGTCACACAATACTGACGCACTCTACAAGAAGGGACAGCGCAGGCTGTTCCTGCTGAGGAGACTCAGGTCTTTTGGTGTACAAGGGGCGCTGCTGAAGTCATTCTATGACACGGTGGTGGCATCAGCCATCACTTTTGGAGTGGTCTGCTGGGGCAGTGGCATCACTGCAGCCGATAGGAAGAGACTGAACAAACTGATTAAGAAAGCTAGCTCTGTCCTGGGGCAACGCCTTGATCCGATGGAGGAGATAGGAGAGAGAAGGACGGTGGCTAAACTGTCATCTCTGCTGGAGTCCGAGTTCCACCCTCTGCAGGACATACTGGATGCACTGAGGAGCTCATTTAGCAGCAGACTACATCATCCCAGGTGCACAACCGAGAGGTTTCGTAGGTCCTTCCTACCAACGGCTGTCAGACTGTACAACCTAAGCAAGGCTGTTCGCAGAGATAGCAAAAAGACATAACAAACTAATAGTTTTTTTTTGAATGCAAAAGATGCAATAGACTTACACAATGGTCCTCTCCGGCATACAACTAGGAACATACCGGTCGCTATGGAGGGTGAGAATATGTATGGGCACATAATCATACCATGTAGGATAACTAAATAGACGGTTATGCTGTTTCATCCCACCTAGCAACAATGCTCTGCACTGTGTGTGTTTATATATTTACATATTTATTCCATCTAGCTACAATGCTCTGCACTGGGTGTGTTTATATTTATATATCTATATATTTATTCCATCTAGCTACAATGCTCAGCACTGGGTGTGTTTATATTTACATATCTATATATTTATTCCATCTAGCTACATTGCTCCGCACTGTGTGTGTTTATATACTTGCATATTTATTCCACCTAGCTGCAATGCTCCGTACTGTGGGTGTTTGTATATTTACATATTTATTCCATCTAGCTACAATGCTCTGCACTGTGTGTTCATATATTCATATATTTATTCCATCCAGCTACAATGCTCTGCACTGTGTGTCTGTGTGTGTGTGTGTGTATATATATATTTTATAGTAATATGTACATATGTATATTAGCTGCTCTTGCTTGCTTGTTTTTTTTTTGTTTTTTTCTTGCCTTCTGATTGTTGCTCTGAGTGTTGCTATCCCTGTGCTGTTGCAATCCTGGAATTTCCCCGTTGTGGGACTAATAAAGGCTTATCTTATCTTATCTTATTTTATTTCAAAAGGGAAACAAAAGTGTGGAGTTTGCATGTTCTCCTCGTGTCTGTGTGGGTTTATTCCGGGTACTCCGGTTTCCTCCCACATACCAAAGACATGCAGGTTAGGTTAATTGGCATCAACTGGGGATTCTAAATTGTCCTTAGGTATGACTGTGAGAGTGAATGGTTGTCTGTCTCTCTGTGTTGGCCCTGTGATGGACTGGCAATCTGTCCAGGGTGTACCCTGCCTCTCGGCCAAAGATGCTGGGATAGGCTCCAGCCCCCCCCTCTACCCGAAAAGATTAAGGGGTAGAAGATGGATGGATGGGAAATAAATGTTAATGCTAATAACAGTGCACATTCAGTTTTTATGCACTTTGAGATATGCCGAATTAAGATGTGACCAAAATGGTGATTTACAGAATTGTTTTTTATTTATTTAATTGTTGTTAAAGAGGAAAATATTTCTACTTATTCAAGTTCTGCTCAACACCAGTACTGTTACTGTTTTTATGCACTTTTGATGTACCCTTGTCATATGCCAAGTGCACATTTAAAACCAAGACAAAGGATAAAAAGTGCATATTTTTCATCATATTGATCCATGCTTGTTTGAAATTTGCCATTCAACACATCACTGAACATGTGCAGCCCAGTTACATGTTTTTATTTCAGATTGTGGCCCAACTAATTTTGTTATTGAATAGCCCTGATGTATGACATCAACTTTAAAGTCAATATTGTGATACTGTTTGTACTTGCAAAAAATATTGTTTAAATTCTTTCTTGCCATGCCAACCTTGTGCATAATTTTTAAAGATATTTTAAGGCAAATTAAACTCACTGTAACATAAAATATGGGAATATTAATAAATAATAAATATGATCAGGTATGAATTATTTAATTTATATTGATGTATTGGAATCTGAGCTCAAATCTCATTTCATATACATCAGAAAAGCTAATAACACTCGTAAGGGGCACCAGCTTCTATCTTTAAGAAGCAATTTGATCTTTAATTTCACTTTATACCTGTTTGATCACTCAATAAATTAATCAATAATCAGTCTCAAAAATTTTCCGTGAATTCGATACCTGGGCTTGAAACAGACTCAGAATGAAATAAATTCCCAACAACTTCTCATTTTTAAATATTTATTAAACAATGATTAATAGACATCGAAATAATTTCATTAATCATAAAATCAATCTTGTAAATGATAGATTAACAATGTCAATATTTTCGGAACCAGGGTTAAACTGAGAAACGAATTTCTATCAGTTTGAGTTAACAGATTATCAAAAACAACGCAAATTTATGGAGAAAGTTTGCTAATTATGAAAAAGTCCTAAATTAATCTTAAGAAAATAAAAACGGAATTTTAATGAAAAGGAGAGTTATGTTAAGGGCTTCTTAATTTGCATCTGATTAGATATATAAATTAGTACCGAACCTCAAGTTTAATTCAGCAGATGAATTAAAGTTTTTTCAGCTCACGTGATCCTCAGTGATGGCAGTTCTGTCGTCCTTTTTCAGCCCAAGACTTTGTGGATGTGAGGGAAATATCTGCCAGCAGATACTTCAAGGGTTCACAGCTCGACCTTTAGATTCAAGCGGTCGAAGGAGGCTGGATTCTGGGCTGCATGACCCACAGTTGAAACGGGTCTTAGCCAGATGGTGCCGACGTCTCTTCAGAGTGATGTGGGACAGCTGTGTGTTGATCCTACAGCTGCACGTTATGTGGAAGCTGCGTCTTTCTTCAAGAGGTCTTCGGTAATAATTAAGAGATATCTAATCCGATTTCAAATTAGAAAAGAAACTTTCGGACTTTAGATAAAAATAGTTTTGAGAGGTGCTTGGTCAAGAAAAATATTATAAAAATAAAGTCAAGATTAAAGTTTACCTTAAAATTAAACAAACGGCGGTTTACAGAAAGTTTAACAAAAAGTGATAAATTAAGAATTGGAGTTTGACTCCGATTAAGAATTGAGCTCAAAGAAAAAGGAATTCCTAGGCATTTAAGAGAAGAAGAAAATACAAAGTTACATAAACAAATTATCTGCTCTGTGTTCAGCAAAGCGACATGTGGTCGAAGTCCTTTGTTCTTCCTTGCTGTGTGTAGACAATGGAGGAGATCAGAAAGAAGGGAGCAGGCGAAAAGAGAATCCGGAGCAGAAAGAGAGTGGTGTCTGACGAAAAAGGCAAAAAGGGCTAAAACAGAGTCTCTCTCTCTCCCTTTTATAAGCTCTGTTGAGTTTCGCGGGATTCTGGCCTGACCGGAACCTCAGCCAATGAGCGTCCTTCGTGGGCGGGCTCGATGAACCTTTAGTCCAATAACAGGCCTTGTCTGTGAGAGACCAATAGGATGAAGAAGCTGGGGTTCTATGAAGACTGGTGACACATGATATCAGTCCACAGGAATACACAGTTTTAAATGCATTGGAATGTACTGTTACAAACTTATGTATAACTAAACTAACCTTAGTGTATCTTATAAGCAGTGCTTCTAAATCAACATGCAGGAATAAACATTCATTTAACATCAACATGCATATATATATATATATAAAATCACAGATTAATGCATTTCACACATATTATTGATTTTCCACATCAAACACATCAGAGTCCATCTGCATTTTCATAGTTCTGAAAAGAATGAAGGTTTAGAATTGAGTTTGTAATAATGTACTTTAAAGTTGTTTAAATCCAGCGTTTTCACAGTTTAAGGAAATTAACTGAGTCCTGGATCTGTGTAGGTTTTATGGGGGCAATAAAAGTGCAGCCGGACATTGGGGAAATTCCTTAGGCTGGTTTTAACAAAAGGAGATTTCAGCTGTGGCCTGGGGGAAGAAAATCCATTTCTTTGCATTATTCCTGGATGAAACAAAAATGTCTTTAAGCAGAAAAATAATTATTGCTGAGCCAAAGTGAGATGATGCTACATCACCTAAATAATTTAATTTGAGTGAAACCCAAAGAACATAATGAACATAATTTGGGAACAAACAGTATCTGAATATGCCTTTCTTCCTTTTGATGTACTTGTTGCAGTACAGAAAAAATATGAAAGATTATTTCTATACTTATTGTAACAGTTCAATAATAGGCAAGCTATCTGGGATCTCTTATCTTTAAATGTAAGTTTGCAATAATATCATTTTTTTTTTCTCCTCTACTGTGTATTGTAGAGATCTACAGCATCAATTATGAAACAAACATTTTTAACTGACAACAAAAAAAAATCTGCACGGGTCAAATAACATGTTAGAGCCTTAACATGAAGGTAAAGATAAGATAAGCCTTTATTAGTCTCACAATGGGGAAATTCCAGGATTGCAACAGCACAGGGATAGCAACACTCAGATAAATGATCAGAAGGTAAAAGAAAAAACAAGAGCAGCGAGTATACATATGTACATACGTATATATATATATATATATATATATATATATATATATACAGACACACAGTGCGGAGCATTGTAGCTAGATGGGATAGGTATATAAATATATAAACACAGTGCGGAGCATTGTAGCTGGATGGAATAAATATATGAGTATATAAACACACAGTGCGGAGCATTGTAGCTAGATGGAATAAATATGTAGATATATAAACAGTGTGGAGCTGTTTATATATCTACATATATATATATATATATATATATATATATATATATATATATATATATATATAAACACAGTGCGGAGCATTGTAGCTAGATGGAATAAATATGTAAATATATAAACACACAGTGCGGAGCATTGTAGCTAGATGGAATAAATATATAAATATATAAACACACAGTGCGGGGCATTGTAGCTAGATGGAATGAAACAGCACAACCCTCTACTCATTTATCCTACATGGTATGATTATGTACCCATACATATTCTCACCCTCCATAGCGACCGGTATTTTCCTAGTTGTATACCGGAGGGGACCATTGTGTAAGTCTATTGCGTCTTTTGCATTCAATACTATTAGGTTGTCACGTCTTTTTGCTATCTCTGCGAGCAGCCCTGCTTAGGTTGTACAGTCTGACAGCCGTAGGTAGGAAGGACCTGCGAAACCTCTCGGTTGTGCACCTAGGATGATGTAGTCTGCTGCTAAATGAGCTCCTCAGTGCATTCAGTATGTCCTGCATAGGGTGGAACTCGGACTCCAGCAGAGATGACAGTTTAGCCACCATCCTTCTCTCTCCCATCTCCTCCACTGGGTCAAGGCGGTGCCCCAGGACAGAGCTAGCTTTCTTGATCAGTTTGTTCAGTCTCTTCCCATCGGCTGCTGTAATGCCACTGCCCCAGCAGACCACTCCAAAAGTAATGGCTGATGCCACCACCGTGTCATAGAATGTCTTCAGCAGTGCCCCTTGTACACCAAAAGACCTGAGTCTCCTCAGTAGGAAAAGCCTGCGCTGTCCCTTCTTGTAGAGTGCGTCAGTATTGTGTGACCAGTCTAGTTTATTGTTCAGATGAACACCCAGGTACTTGTAGGATGTCACCATCTCGATGTCTGCTCCCTGTATATTTACTGGTGCTGTGAGGGGTTGTCCTTGCCTGCGGCAGTCCACCACCAGCTCCTTAGTTTTCCTCGCGTTGATCTGGAGGCAGTTCCGATGGCACCAGTCCATGAAGTCTTGGATAAGCTCTCTGTACTCAGCTTCATCTCCGTTGGAGATGAGGCCAACGATCGCAGAGTTGTCAGAGAACTTCTGTAGATGGCAGTGTGTTGTGTTGTGTGAGAAGTCCGCAGTATAAATGGTGAACAGGGAGGGAGCCAAAACCATTCCCTGGGGGGCCCCCGTGCTACTGATGATCGTGTCGGACACACAGTCCCGGGCTCTCACAAACTGAGGCCGGTTTGTGAGGTAGTCCAGGATCCATGATGACAGGTGCTGGTCCACCCCTGCGCACAGCAGCTTGTCCTTCAGGATCATCAGTTGGATGGTGTTGAAAGCACTGGAGAAGTCAAAGAACATGATCCTCATCACATTCCCGGGCTTCTCCAGGTGGGACAGAGAACAGTGAAGGAGTAAGATCACCGCATCCTCCACCCCAATGCAATGCTGGTAGGCGAACTGGAGTGGATCCATCGCTGGACCCACCAGGGGGCGGAGGTGAGCAAGGAGCAGTCTCTCCAGGGTCTTTATCAAGTGGGACGTCAAGGCCACTGGTCTGTAGCTGTTCAGATCTTTGGGGTGGGAAGTCTTTGGTACAGGTACTACACAAGATGTTTTCCACAGCTGTGGTACCCTCCCCAGCTTCAGGCTCAGATTGAAGATGTACTCCACAATCCCACACAGCTGGTCTGCAAAGGACTTGAGGAGCTTTGCGCTGATGCCGTCCGGTCCCGACGCCTTCCTCGCCTTGATCTTCCTCAGCTCCGTCCTCACCTGGGTCTTAGTGAGGGTCAGGTTGGGGGGCTGTGTGTTGGGAGTGGGGGGTGTTGGTGGAGTGGGGAGTGGGCAGCAGGACTTGATGTCTTTAGAGGCAGCAGTGGTTGTTGTGCAGTCAGGGGGGAGGGCGGTTGGTCAAACCTATTGAAAAACAGATTCAGATTGTTCGCCCACTCCCTGCCCCCCTTGGCCTGGGGGGAGGTATTCTGCAGCCCAGAGATGGTTTTAAGGTTTCTCCAGACCCCGCTGATGTCGCTCTGTTGCAGCTTGTCCTCCATCTTCTTCCTGAAGCTGTCCTTGCCTTCTCTGATCTTTCTCCTCAGCTCCCTCTGTATGGACTTCAGCATCTCCCTGTTCCCGGACCTGAAGATCCTCTTCTTCTCTCTCAGAAGTGTTTTTATCTCAGGGTTGATCCAGGGTTTGTTGTTTGAGCAACACCGTACGGTCTTGGTGGGAATGGTGTTGTCCACACAGAAGCTGATGTAGTCCGTGATGGTGTGAGTGAGGCCATCGATGTCCTCACCATGTGGATCGCAGAGCTGCTCCCAGGCGGTGGTTTCAAAACAGCCCTTTAGAGCGTCCATTGCCTCCTCAGACCATAACTTCACTGTGCGCATGGCCGGAGGTTATCTGTGCACTAGGGGTTTGTACACCGGCCGGAGATGAACCAAGTTGTGATCCGATCTCCCGAGTGGGGGGATTTGTGATGAGGTGTACACCTCCTTAGTGTTTGCGTAGAATAAGTCCAGTCTTTTATTTTCTCTATTGTGGCATGTGGCATACTGGGTGAACGTGGGTAGAATGGGAGACAGTGAAACATGGTTGAAATTGCCTGAGATGAGGAGAAGAGCATCTGGGTGTTCTGTCTGCAGCCTGCCAGTTACTGAATGGATGACGCCACGCGCTGTCCCAGCGTTCGCAGTCGGATTTGCATAAATAACAATGCAGATCACGTGTGAGTATTCCCTCGGGAGATATGTAGTCCGCATGCTAACAGCTAGCAACCCGATGTCTTTGCTGCATTGTTGTTGCTGCACGGTGGCGCAGTGGTTAGCACTGCGGCAGCACAGTTTACCCTTGGCTGGGGGATTGTGGGGATCGTGGGATCGTGGGTTCGATCCCAGCCCCCGACCAACAGTGATCTGTGTGGAGTTTGCATGTTCTCCCCGTGTTGCGTGGGTTTACTCCGGGATTTCTCCGGTTTCCTCCCACATGCCAAAAACATGCATGTTAGGTTAATTGGCTGTTCTAAATTGTCCCTAGATATCTGTTTCCTATAGGCCCTTAGAATAGAGGGTTAGTATTAATGAAAGCGCTTTGAGTGGTCTTTGTGACTAGAAAAGCGCTATATAAGTGCAGGTTAGTTAGTTAGTTAGTTAGTTAGTTAGTTGTTGTTTAACAGTGATATGTCCTGGTCTTCACCAGTTGTTGTTAACATACATTATCACTCCACCGCCCCTTGATTTGCCACTGTCTGATGTTCGGTCTGCCCGTATCGCGTGGAAACCCTCCAGTTCAATGTTAGCATCTGCTGCTAATTCAGTTAGCCAATCTCTGTGAATAGAAACAGGCTACACTCCCGATATATGCTATCGTAGCGGGAGATAGCCGCTAGCTCATCTACCTTTCCCAGTAATGATCGTACATTCCCCATAACAACGGATGGGAGGGTGGGTCTGTACCTTATATTTCTTGCCCTCCGCCTTACTCCAGAACGACACCCACGTCGTTTTCGCCTCAGTTCTCCCGGTTTGTCGAGTTTTTCCGTTAGCACCGGGTGGCGGTTGAGTGCTAGCAGCTCTTCCCTGCTGTACCCGTCTCCTGCTATAAACAGTGGCACCGTCCACCGGCTCGGGAGACATTTGGGGCGATCTGTGTGTCCGTGATATATATGGAGTGAAAGGTGTGCCGGATCAGAGAGTTGTCACCGGATCAGAAGAGAGAGGAAGAAAAAAAAAGACTCAGAATTCAGCCGCTGTTGCAAAAGGCAGCCGACTCATGTGGCGCCATATCATCATGTATCGCCATATCATATCGTGATATATGACGATATCATATCGTCATCGATATCATGTCGTCATATAAAGCAGCCAATATAAGAATAAATTGACCAATAAATATTAGAAAAAAAGAGAAAATGTCTGGTAGTATAATGACATAATTACATAATGGGAAGCAAACCTTAAGAACCTCCATCCCTGCAAAAACGTATATACAATATTCTAGATTTAAAAAAAAAAACAACATAAAAAGCTGAAGATTTTTAAGTAAAACATTCCATATTCCTGATTTAAAAGTACCAAATGTTTTCAAACTGCAATTGTTTTTATTTGTTGTCACATTTCCTCTTTTATTTTCAAATGATCAGATATGAAGTCCATGCTTCTGCTCTTTTTCTCAGCCTATGAGAGCACAAATAAATGGAGCAATTCTCCACTGATTTCTGTGGAACATGCATAATCTTGACTTTAATGATGAGTTGGATGTTACTGATTTTATGTAGTATCACAGTGAGCAGTCTGCTGCAGTGAGTTTTCCTCTGCTCACACTTTGACAGAAACTCCACCACTTGTCAATGACCATGTTTACATGGTCACGAGTAAACTGATTACTGGATTAAACCGATAAAGGTAATTAACAGCTTATGGTGTTTCCATGCACTGAGTAAACGGTTTACTGGGCAAATAAACTAGGTGTGTTAATCTGTTTTTTCATAAACCGTTAATGAGCCTTTGACCCTGTTTACATGGTCACGAGTAAACTGATTACTGGAGTAAACCGATAAAGGTAACTGGATCACTGTGTTTACATGACAGTTTGAATAATCAGTTAACTCCAGAAAGCTGACTGTAATCAGCTTACTTGTGAGCATATAAACAGGGTCATTGTTTTGAGTGGGCAGCACCAATCAAAATGCACTACATCAAGTGTGTGTCTGCTCGAAGTTAGGTGTGTGTCTACGGGTTGCGATCACTTCAAGTGCCGTGAGTGCCGGTGGATAGAATAATGTCGTGTAAACTTTGCAAATTTAAACCCTGAAAAAGAATACACACTCTTCTTTAAAGCTGAGCAAGCTGCTGAGGCATATCAGTTACTACTGCAGACACCACTATTTAGGGAATTTTTTAAAAATTATTGTCCATTCATTCTGTCTCCTGTAATCATAAATGTCATTACACGTAGTACTTTTCCCATGAGACAGCTAGGATCCAACCAAGTCTTGAAGCCTTGAATCCTGCTGACTCAGCATTCTCAAAACTTGCTTATCTGTTTGGTCTACTTATTGTATTAAAACTCTTTGCTCTCTTCTGAGATTTGAACTCTTCTTGTGGCACTGGCCTGTTTGCAGTGCTGCTTGACATTTTCTCTTTTTTATCAAGATGTAAATAAATACCCAGAAAAGACATCTTTGCAGGTTTTAAAGGCCTCGGACAGTGACATTTTTTTATTGAACCAATCAACTGATTAAGATAAGATAAGATAAGATAAGATAAGCCTTTATTAGTCCCACAACGGGGAAATTCCAGGATTGCAACAGCACAGGGATAGCAACACTCAGAGCAACAATCAGAAGGCAAGAAAAAAAACAAGCAAGCAAGAGCAGCTAATATACATATGTACATATTACTATGAAATATATATATATATATATATATATATATATATATATACACACACAGACACACAGTGCAGAGCATTGTAGCTGGATGGAATAAATATATGAATATATAAACACACAGTGCGGAGCACTGTCGTCGTCGGCGGCCTCCGTCGGTCTATGATGACCATGAAAGAGAATCCTAAACGTCTACTCTGCTGGAACAGCACCGCCTGTGGCTGAACAGGCCGATGCGCGAATGACAATCCCTGTCACACAGGTCACACTTGTGGGTGGTCTCCGTGTTGCTGGGTCTGTGGCGGTTCTTCCTGCGGGTCCTTTTTTCATCTGCTGCAGCAGTCAGTCTCTCTTCACCCGCCTTGAGCTGTCTGGTCAGGGTGCCTCTCCATTTGGAGCGGTCCGTTGCAAGGTCCTGCCAGCGCTCTGTGTTGATATCCAGGGCCTTCATGTCTCTCTTGCAGACATCTCTAAAGCGCAGCTGTGGGCGGCCAACGTCTCTCCTGCCAGTTGCCAGTTCTCCATAGAGGACGTCTTTGGGGATTCTGCCATCCTCCATACGGTGAACGTGGCCTAGCCAGCGGAGCCTGCGCTGCCTGAGTAGAGTGAACATGGAGGGAAGGCCGGCGCGGGACAGAACTTCTGTGTTGGGCACTTTGTCCTGCCAGGATATGTCCAGGATGTGGCGAATGCAGCGCAAGTGGAAGGAGTTCAGTCTCTTTTCCTGCCGGGCGTATGTTGTCCACGTCTCACTCCCATAGAGCAGTGTGCTGATGACGTAGGCGTTGTACACTGCCATCTTCATCTTGACAGAGAGTTTGGGATTCTCCCACACTCGTGTGGTGAGGCGAGCGAGTGTGAAGGCTGATTTTCCAATCCTCTTGTTGATCTCTGTATCAAGGGAGAGGTTGTTGCTGATCGTGGACCCCAGGTACGTGAACTGATTCATGACCTCCAGCTTGTAGTCATCAATGGTGATGGTTGGTGGTGCTTCCGTGCCTTGCGCCAAGACGTTAGTCTTCTTCAGGCTGATGGTAAGCCCGAAGTCCTTGCATGCCTGGGAGAAGCGGTCCATCAGGGTCTGAAGCTCCTGCTGTGTGTGGGTTGCGACTGCAGCGTCGTCTGCGAACAGCATGTCTCTGATTAGAGCCTCGCGTACTTTGGTTCTGGCTTTCAGGCGGGCGAGGTTGAAAAACCTGCCGTCAGATCTTGTGTGCAGGTAGATTCCCTCTGTTTTTGTGCTGAAGGCATGCCTCAGGAGCATAGCAAAGAAAATCCCAAAGAGGGTTGGCGCAAGTACACAGCCCTGTTTCACTCCGCTGCATATGTTGAATGGCTCTGAGACATTGCCATCGAGCTGCACTATCCCCTGCATGTTGGTGTGAAACGATTCGATGAGGCTTTGCAACTTTGGTGGGCATCCTATCTTTGGCAGGATCTTGAAAAGGCCCTCTCTGCTGACCAGATCAAACGCTTTGGTGAGGTCGATGAAGGCGACGTACAGAGGCATGTTCTGTTCTCTGCATTTCTCCTGGAGTTGGCGGATGGAGAATATCATGTCTACCGTCGATCGCTCAGCGTGGAAGCCACACTGAGACTCGGGGTAGACACGTTCGGCAAGCTTCTGTAGACGAACGAGAACAACTCGTGCATAGACTTTGCCAACAACGCTGTGGAGGGAAATGCCCCTGTAGTTGTTGCAGTCGCTTCTCTCCCCTTTGTTTTTGTAAAGGGTGATGATCTTGGCGTCCCTCATGTCCTGTGGTATGGCACCTTCCTTCCAGCACTGGCAGAGGACGTCATGCAATGGCAGCAGTAGGGCGGTCTTGCAGTGCTTGATCAGGTCAGAGGGTATGCCGTCGTTGCCGGGTGCCTTGCCAGCGGCCAAGCTATCAATGGCCTTATTGAGTTCGTCGATGGTTGGCTCGGCGTCAAGTTCGTCCATGGATGGCAGGCAGTCGATGGCATCAAGGGCTGACGGTGTCACGGTGTTCTGTCTAGAGTAGAGGTCGGAGTAGTGTTCCACCCATCTCTCCATCTGCTTGTTCTTCTCTGTGATCATCTCCCCAGTGGAGGATTTGAGGGGGGCCGTCTTGCTCTGAGCCAGACCAAGTGCTTTCTTGATGCCATCGTACATACCACAGATGTTCCCTGTTATGGCAGCGGTTTGAATGTCTTGGCTGAGCTGAGTCCAGTACTCGTTGGCACAGCGCCAAGCAGTCTGCTGAACTTTGCTTCTCGCAGCCCTGAGAATCTGGAGATTCTTCTCGTTTGGGTACTTCTTGTACTCAGCAAGTGCTGAGCGCTTGGCTTCAATGACGGGGGTCATCTCGGTCAACTTGGCATCAAACCAGTCCTGTGACTTCGAGGTCTTCCTCCCAAAGGTAGCCAAGGCTGTGCGGTAGATGGTGTTTCGCAGCTCTTCCCACTTCTGCTTTGCAGATTCTCCTCCTTGTGGTACACCAAGTTCCTTCTCAAAGGTGGAGGCAAACTGCTCAACAAGTTCTGGTTGGGCCATCTTGCTGGTGTCAATCCGTGCCTTTCCAGGTTGTCTAGCACAATGGAATTTCTTCAGCTGCAGCTTGACCTTGCAACACACCAATGAATGGTCTGTGTCGCAATCTGCACTCTGGAACGAACGGGTGATTAGCACGTTCTTCAGTGAGGTGCGCCTGGTCAGGATCAAGTCTAGCTGGTGCCAGTGCTTTGAGCGTGGATGTTGCCAGGAAACCTTGTGTTGGGGCTTGGTCTTGAAGAACGAGTTTGTGATGCACAGATCGTGATATGTGCAGAACTCGAGCAGCCGCTGTCCGTTGTCGTTCATTCTGCCCACGCCAAAAGGTCGAAGACAGGAGGGCCAGGAGTCATGGTCAGCACCCACTCTGGCATTGAAGTCTCCAAGGAGAATGAGTTGTTCAGAGTTGGGGATGATATTGACAGTTGTTGCAAGATTCTCGTAGAACTCGTCTTTTGCCTCTGGTGTGGCTGTCTGTGTTGGGGCATACACACTGACGAGGGTGACTGGGCCTTCAGTGGTGTTCAGGTGGAGGGTGAGGAGTCGTGCAGATCCAGTGCTGCCCGGTTCCACCATCTTCAGCAAAGTGTTCTTCACTGCGAAGCCCACTCCGTGTTCCCTGTGTTCGTCACTGCACTTTCCCTGCCAGTAGAACGTGTAGTCCTTCTCTCTCAGTGTGCCTGCATCAGCTAACCGTGTTTCCTGGAGAGTGGCGATATCCACTCCCAGTCTCTTCAGCTCATTATTGATGATGGCAGTCTTCCTGGTGTCGTTGATGTCCTTTAGGTTAGCAGCGAGTCCTGTCATCATAGTGCGGACGTTCCAAGTTCCCAGTTTTAGAGTTGGTCTCTTTTGTTTTATTGTCTTGCCTGGTGCGAAGGTTCTCAGCCTGCTGTTTGGATTTCTCCTTATCCCCATGCACCCAATGAGGAAAGCAAGCTGTGGCGGGACAACACCTTATTGGCTGGGGGCTGCCCAGCTTGAGGCGGGCGGTAGCTGTCCAGTGAGATCTGATGATCCCTCCCACCGTCGGGAACAACCCCTGGCGCCACGCTCTACGCCAATTGAGCAGTGGCTTATAACCGGTAACTGTCATTCCCCGTGTTTTGTCTACGCCAAAGGCGAAGCTGGAATGTCCTCTCCAGTGATCCGGTGTTCTACCTTCCAGCGTTGGGCGTTGGTAGGATTCAAGCCTGGGCAGGAAGATATGGAGGACAAGATGTTGCCCATGCAGCATGTCCCCCCTCTCCACGCCACTGATGAATCCAAAGGAACAGCAGGGCTGCTACAGTTTGGCACCAGCGCCGTTGCAGAAGCTGCCAGAACGATGTTGAGCACAACATAGAACTGCCTTAGGGGCTCCGACTCCGGATTTTTCCTCAGGGTTGACTCCCGAAGCCTTTCCCGTGACCGGGTATGCCGCAAGGCAGTAGAGGTTTGAAATCAGGGTTTACCTTCCCCTAGATGGGCTACCTTCCCAGGTTGACGAGCCACCATCTACCCGAAGCATCTGGTTTTAAGGCGCCAGAGATCCGCCCTCGCCCCTTCTCCTATTAGTAAAAGCAGTTCCGCCAGGCTTGGAGACTAAACCACATGGGCAGGCTAGGAGTTGGACTTAGTTGTCAGAGGCTTTTCGAGACGCACGCCATAAGGAGCATTTTATGAGCACTGGGAGCTTAACCCCAGTGCCGCTCCTGGCTATGACAACCTTGGAACCTTGGAGCACTGTAGCTAGATGGAATAAATATGTAAATATATAAACACCCACAGTACGGAGCATTGCAGCTAGGTGGAATAAATATGTAAATATATAAACACACAGAGCGGAGCACTGTAGCTAGATGGAATAATATGTAGATATATAAACACACAGTGCGGAGCATTGTAGCTAGATGGAATAAATATATAGATATATAAATATAAACACACCCAGTGCGGAGCATTGTAGCTAGATGGAATAAATATGTAAATATATAAACACACACAGTGCAGAGCATTGTTGCTAGATGGGATGAAACAGCATAACCGTCTACTTAGTTATCCTACATGGTATGATTATGTGCCCATACATATTCTCACCCTCCATAGCGACCGGTATTTTCCTAGTTGTATGCCGGAGGGGACCATTGTGTAAGTCTATTCCATCTTTTGCATTCAAAAACTATTAGTTTGTTACGTCTTTTTGCTATCTCTGCGAGCAGCCCAGCTTAGGTTGTACAGTCTGACAGCCGTTGGTAGGAAGGACCTGCGAAACCTCTCGGTTGTGCACCTGGGATGATGTAGTCTGCTGCTAAATGAGCTCCTCAGTGCATTCAGTATGTCCTGCATAGGGTGGAACTCGGACTCCAGCAGAGATGACAGTTTAGCCACCGTCCTTCTCTCTCCTATCTCCTCCACTGGATCAAGGCACTGCCCCAGGACAGAGCTAGCTTTCTTGATCAGTTTGTTCAGTCTCTTCCTAACAGCTGCAGTAATGCCACTGCCCCAGCAGACCACTCCAAAAGTGATGGCTAATGCCACCACCGTGTCATAGAATGACACAGATTGTATGAAAATATTCCATTCTGCCCATTCCCGTGATTTAATATGTGTCACCAGCCTCCATAAATGACCTTACTTGGTCATAGCCCAGCCTTCACTTAGTGAGGCTGCAGTACCGCCATCTCTCGATAGGTGCGGGCATTAGTGACGTCAGCCAAGGAATACAAAGAAAATGGCAGAACGAGAGCAAAGTGATTCGGACAGCGATTATTTTCTCGAGTTTGACGACCTCAATATAAATGATGAAATTGAAAATGAAGAATCGGATGATGAAGTAGTTTGGGGTGGTGCTGCGGGGGGTATTCAGCCTTATTTGTTCCAGCCAGAGGGAGAGGAGGAAGACAAAACAGAGACGGGAACAGACCAAGTTTACGACGATCGGCTCGAAGATTTATCTTGGTAAAAGATGCTTAAATATATTTTTTTGGCGACATGCATGGTCACACAATTTTCAAACTAAAACTATCAATTGGTCACTCGCTGCCTTATTTGGCGACTTAGAAACATTTTCATTCGAAATAAATGGATAATCTATGTGAGCGATAATATGTGTACTTTACGAGTTTGTCATGACATGTTGTTAATCATCATCATGTTAATACTTGTCTCAAAAGCTACATAATTCTCTAAGAGATTAATGGATCATGTTTAAGAATTATTGTGATTCATTATTGTTTTACTATAAGTTTTCTTTCCTTTACATGTTTTTAATTTTTTCTAATCAAACTTCATAGACCAATTTATATAGCACTCCCACAAGCCATTAGTTTATTATAAGCATCTGATTATACCATTTTTTTGCACAGGTGCACTTGTGAGAAATGTAACATTATGCCAACATCAAGTGAATGTCGGTGCTGCCAGGAGATATTGAAGGTGAAGGAGAAAATAGAAGAACTGAAGGGCTGTGGATACACCGATGATAATCTACCAAAGTGTATCACTGATCACCCAGGTTTTCGTTCTGTCTGTCTTGACATCTGGGTTTTACAGACAGCTTATCTGGCCTACAGACAGCAATATGGTGATCATGACGCAAGTCAACACGAGTGAGTTTATAAACAATATTTATTCATGTGATTTAATTTTCCAGATGAATTATGAACAAATCATTCAATACATTCAATAATCAATGCAAATGGAATAATCAATGCAAACCACATATTTTTCAGGCGATACAGATTCATAGCCTACAGGCAACTGGTACGGTGGTGTTGGGGATTTCTTGGGAAAGAAGTGAGGGTTATGTTGCCTGCCTGTGCGGTGAGCCTCATCAGAGAAACATTCCCGTCTGATCACTACAAGGGATTTTGCCTACCAAGATTAGATTTGTGAACAATGATATTTAAATAAAGTTTTGTAAAATCATATATTGAGTTTATTAATGTTCATGTCAATGTTATAATTCTCATAGTTCAGCATTCATCAAAGTCGCATGTCATATACATTTGAATAATTTGAACACACTAAATTCTTCTCAATTTGAAACAAAATATTACATACTAAGATAAGATAAGATAAGCCTTTATTAGTCCCACAACGGGGAAATTCCAGGATTGCAACAGCACAGGGATAGCAACACTCAGAGCAACAATCAGAAGGCAAGAAAAAAAAAAACAAGCAAGCAAGAGCAGCTAATATACATACGTACATATTACTATAAAATATATATATACACACACAGACACACAGTGCAGAGCATTGTAGCTAGATGGAATAAATATGTAAATATATAAACACCCACAGTACGGAGCATTGCAGCTAGGTGGAATAAATATATAGATATATAAATATAAACACACCCAGTGCTGAGCATTGTAGCTAGATGGAATAAATATGTAAATATATAAACACACACAGTGCAGAGCATTGTTGCTAGATGGGATGAAACAGCATAACCGTCTACTTAGTTATCCTACATGGTATGATTATGTGCCCATACATATTCTCATACATACATATACATGGTATGATTATGTGCCCATACATATTCTCACCCTCCATAGTGACCGGTATGTTCCTAGTTGTATGCCGGAGGGGACCATTGTGTAAGTCTATTGCATCTTTTGCATTCAAAAAACTATTAGTTTGTTACGTCTTTTTGCTATCTCTGCGAGCAGCCCTGCTTAGGTTGTACAGTCTGACAGCCGTTGGTAGGAAGGACCTACGAAACCTCTCGGTTGTGCACCTGGGATGATGTAGTCTGCTGCTAAATGAGCTCCTCAGTGCATCCAGTATGTCCTGCATAGGGTGGAACTCGGACTCCAGCAGAGATGACAGTTTAGCCACCGTCCTTCTCTCTCCTGTCTCCTCCATCGGATCAAGGCGCTGCCCCAGGACAGAGCTAGCTTTCTTAATCAGTTTGTTCAGTCTCTTCCTATCGGCTTCAGTAATGCCACTGCCCCAGCAGACCACTCCAAAAGTGATGGCTGATGCCACCACCGTGTCATAGAATGACTTCAGCAGCGCCCCTTGTACACCAAAAGACCTGAGTCTCCTCAGCAGGAACAGCCTGCGCTGTCCCTTCTTGTAGAGTGCGTCAGTATTGTGTGACCAGTCTAGTTTATTGTTCAGATGAACACCCAGGTACTTATAGGATGTCACCATCTCGATGTCTGCTCCCTGTATATTTACTGGTGCTGTGAGGGGCTGCCCATGCCTGCGGCAGTCCACCACCAGCTCCTTAGTTTTCCTCGCGTTGATCTGGAGGCAGTTCCGATGGCACCAGTCCACGAAGTCCTGGATAAGCCCTCTGTACTCAGCTTCATCTCCATTGGAGATGAGACCAACGATCGCAGAGTCATCAGAGAACTTCTGTAGATGGCAGTGTGTTGTGTTGTGTGAGAAGTCTGCAGTATAAAGAGTGAACAGGAAGGGAGCCAGCACCGTTCCCTGGGGGGCCCCCGTGCTACTGATGATCGTGTCGGAAACACAGTCCCGGGTTCTCACAAACTGAGGCCGGTTCGTGAGGTAGTCCAGGATCCATGATGACAGGTGCTGGTCCACCCCTGCGCGCAGCAGCTTGTCCTTCAGGATCATCGGTTGGATGGTGTTGAAAGCACTGGAGAAGTCAAAGAACATGATCCTCACCATATTCCCGGGCTTCTCCAGGTGGGACAGAGAACGGTGAAGGAGGAAGATCACCGCATCCTCCACCCCAATGCCATGCTGGTAGGCGAATTGGAGTGGATCCATCGCTGGTTCCACCAGGGGGCGGAGATGAGCAAGGAGCAGTCTCTCCAAGGTCTTCATCAAGTGGGACGTCAAGGCCACCGGTCTGTAGCTGTTCAGGTCTTTGGGGTGGGAAGTTTTTGGTACAGGTACCACACAAGATGTTTTCCACAGCTGTGGTACCCTCCCCAGTTTCAGGCTCATGTTGAAGATATACGTCACAATCCCACACAGCTGGTCTGCACAGGACTTGAGGAGCTTTGCGCTGATGCCGTCCGGTCCCGACGCCTTCCTCGCCTTGATCTTCCTCAGCTCCGTCCTCACCTGGGTCTTGGTCAGGGTCAGGATGGGGGGCTGTGTGTTGGGAGTGGGGGGGGTGTCGGTGGAGTGGGGAGTGGGTAGCAGGACTTGATTTCTTAGAGGCAGCAGTGGTTGTTGTGCAGACAGGGGGGAGGGCGGTTGGTCAAATCTATTGAAAAACAGATTCAGGTTGTTCGCCCACTCCCTGCTCCCTGTGGCCTGGGGGGAGGTATTCTGGAGCCCCGAGATGGTTTTGAGGTTTCTCCAGACCCCGCTGATGTCGCTCTGTTGCAGCTTGTCCTCCATCTTCTTCCTGAAGCTGTCCTTGCCTTCTCTGATCTTTCTCCTCAGCTCCCTCTGTACGGACTTCAGCATCTCCCTGTTCCCCGACCTGAAGATCCTCTTCTTCTCTCTCAGAAGTGTTTTTATCTCAGGGTTGATCCAGGGTTTGTTTTTTGAGTGACGCCGTATGGTCTTGGTGGGAACGGATTTGTCCACACAGAAGCTGAGGTAGCCCGTGAAGGTGTGAATGAGGCCATCAATGTCCTCACCATGTGGATCGCAGAGCTGCTTCCAGGCGGTGGCTTCAAAACAGTCCTTTAGAGTGTCCATTGCCTCCTCAGACCATAACTCCACAGTGTGCATGGCCGGAGGTTGTCTGTGCACTAGGGGTTTGTACACCGGCCGGAGATGAACCAAGTTGTGATCCGATCTCCCGAGTGGGGGGAGTTGTGATGAGGTGTACGCCTCCTTAGTGTTTGCGTAGAATAAATCCAGTGTTTTATTGTCTCTAGTGTGGCATGTGACATACTGGGTGAACGTGGGTAGAATGGGAGACAGTGAAACATGGTTGAAATCGCCTGATATGAGGAGAAGAGCATCTGGGTGTTCTGTCTGCAGCCTGCTGGTTACTGAATGGATGACGTCACGCGCTGTCCCAGCGTTCGCCGTCGGATTTGCATAAACAACAATGCAGATCACGTGTGAGTGTTCTCTCGGGAGATATGTAGGCCTCATGCTAACAGCTAGCAACTCAATGTCTTTGCTGCAGTGTCGTTGTTTAACAGTGATATGTCCCGGTCTGCACCAGTTGTTGTTAACATACATTATCACTCCACCGCCCCTTGCTTTGCCACTGTCTGGTGTTCGGTCAGCTCGTATCATGTGAAAACCCTCCAGCTCAATGTTAGCATCTGCTACTAGTTCAGTTAGCCACGTCTCAGTAAACAAAAGGAGAGAGCACTCCCGGTAAGTGCTATCATAACGGGAGATAGCCACTAGCTCATCTAACTTTCCCAGTATCGACTGTACATTTCCCATGACAACAGATGGAAGGGAGGGTCTGTACCTTATATTTTTTGTCCTCCGCCTAACTCCAGCCCGACAGCCGCGACGCTTTTGCCTCAGTTCTCTCGGTATGTCGAGTTTTTCCAATGGGACCGGGTGGCGGTTAAATGCTAGCAGCTCTTCCCTGTTGTATCGTATCCTGCTATAAACAGTGGCTCCGTCCACCGGCTCAGGAGACATTTGGGACGATCTGTGTGTCCGTAATATAAGTGGGGTGAAAAAAAAAGACGCATCAAAAGAGAGAGGAAGGGAAAAAAACTCGGAATCGAGCCGCTGTTGCAAAAGGCAGCCTACTCGTGTGGCGCCGAGAGGATATAAGTATACCACCTTTGTGTAAGATTAAGATTAAGATTAAGAAAATAACTAGTTTCCAGATATAGCAATTATTATATTCCAATAAATAACATTTCACAGTTATAATGGGCACCATTTTATGGTAGAAAATTGGGGTTCCATTTTTAAAAGCACATTTCTCTTACAATCTTAGGCTTATATTTGTTTTTCTTAGCAAATATGTTGCTTCCCTAAAAATTGAAAGCTGAACTGTCATTGGTAATTGGTAATTTCTTCTACTTTTACATGTTTGATTTTGAAAATCTAGATACATGTTGCTCAACAGCATCAGCTTTGATGGGACGCTGAAATTTGGCACTCAATGTGGCGGGAACTCTGGCTTGTACATAGTGCCACTGCTCCCATAAGTGGGTTGGATCAACCAAGGTTTTATTGAACAGAGTATTCATCAGATCATCCACATATTCTGAAAAAAAATATATTCAATAAAAATTAGACATCCATTTGGCTAGAGTATGAAATAAAAATTTGACCCAAATTAACAAAATTTGATAAAAGCTATGAAATGTGAAACTTGAATGAAGACCAACCCTCCACCCACTGTAAATATCATATACAAGCCTAGAAAATGATACTAATATTTGTTATACTCACCCAAAGTTGGATCAACTTTCTTTGCTTGCAGTGTATATCCGTCTTTTTTGAATTTTGGGTACCTGATGATGAAGACCGGCTCACCATCACGATTCTGTGCCTGCTTGCAGCCTGCATTTTCATTAAAGTGCATTGCAGCTAAACAAAGTCTGTAATTAGAATATTATCACAATGACTTATTTTTGGCCATATAAGTGATCTGTCTATCAGCAGAAAGTCTATGTAAATGGCACTGTTATTATAATTGCATTGCATATAATTGGTCACATATTGCATCGCCTCACCTTGTCAACATTCCAAGGAATGAGAAGTGTACACTCTTTGGTGCAAACTGAATAATCAGACTGTGGAAAGCCTCCACATTTGAAGTTTGCTGCCCTGGACTCAGCTTTCGCACATCCCAAATCCTAATCTTAATAAATAATGTATTTGTAATCCACAAGTATTCCGAGAAATATCCGTAATCGTCGATTTTAAAACGTAAACATCAAGTGTTGCATGAAGCAAAACACAGCAATGGCCGCCGACCGTGTGCGTGTGTTTGCCTGGGCTGACGTCACACAGTCAGTGGCCATCTTAGCCGCTGATCGCTTGGCTGGGTCCGCCAGCTCTCCACGACAGCATACTTCAAGAGCGCATTGTCACCTTATGCGACATTCATTGACACCAAAACATGTGCGGTTCGACTTAGCTCGTCTCAGACAACAATTTGAGATATGAATTAGCAATATTGAATTTTCGTCTGTCCGACGCCTTTAATGCTCAGTGCTCATCACTGCAGGTTTTCATGCTCAATTCCAATTTTTTTGCTCAAATGTGACCTATATCTGACTTTTTTAATCAAAGTCTGAACAACACATATCCAATTTGTTTCACACCAGACCCAGGCCACTTGTATTTGTGGTCATAATTCGGATACGTATCTGATATTTTCCAAAGCGACCTCTGTCTGAACGGTCATGTTGCATTTCATCCGACTTTTTCCTCACTGAAGTGAGACAGATGCTACAATTCTGAGGTGGAGGATGCAGCCAGTACGGGAGGCACAGTTTATTTGTGCTCTCTTTTTTATCAATCTCCTTCCCTTTTTCACTGGATTGTAATTTTGTTGACTCCAACTACACAATAACTTCAAAATTTCGGGGTGGGATGGGTGGAGTTCGGGGCTGAAACCGTCAGACATTACAGGCGCAAAGTAACGGCACATTTAAGGGCTGTTTAATCGATCAGTTCTGTTAAAGCAGAGCCAATCACAGCGGTCATCTGGCCTGTAGAGGAATGAAGCTTGTCTCATATTTATGATTTTAACATTTTATTTTGCTGCACTGCATCAGGGTTAAGAAGTTCTGCCCCCCCTTCCTCAATCGTTGTACAATGCTGTGTCTGATGTTATGTTCTCTTCTGTGCAATGCGGGTCACTTCATTGCTGTAGACTGTTCACACTGGAGTCTGATGGAGGTCGCATTTAAATTGAAATGTGAATGCCCCCTCAAAAAAATCGGATCTCAGCAAAAAACTGAGTATCAAGACCTGCAGTGTAACCTTTGACTCTGCACTTTATTCACCATATCAACAAGGGACATTTATTAATATAAAGAAAATGAAAGTGACATGTACAGTATCTCACAAAAGTGAGTACACCCCTCACATTGTTGTAAATATTTTATTATATCTTTTCATGGGACAACACTGAAGATTTGACACATTGATACAATGTAAAGGGGTCAGTGTACAGCTTGTATAACAGTGTAAATTTGTTGTCCCCTCAAAATAACTCAACACACAGCTATTAATGTCTAAACCACTTGCAACAAAAGCGAGTACACCCATAGTGAAAATGTCCAAATTGTGCCCAAAGTGTCAATAGTTTGTGTGGCCACCAGTATTTTCCAGCACTCCCTTAACTCTCTTGGGCATTGAGTTCACTAGAGGCTTCACAGGTTGCCACTGGAATCCTCTTCCCCTTCTCCATGACAACATTACAGAGCTGGTGGATGTTAGAAACCTCGTCCTCCTCCACCTTCCTTTTGAGGATGCCCCACAGATGCTCAATAGGGTTTAGGTCTGGAGACATGCTTGACCAGTCCATCACCTTTTCCCTCAGTTTCTTTAGCAAGATGGTGGTCGTCTTGGAGGTGTGCTTGGGGTGGTTATCATGTTGGAATACTGCCTGGCGGCCCAGTTTCTGAGGCGAGGGGCTCATGCTGTGCTTCAGTATGGCACAGTGCATGTTGGCATTCATGGTTCCCTCAATGAACTGTAGTTCCCCAGTGTCGGCAGCACTCATGCAGCCCAAAATTATGGCACTCCCACCACCATGTTTGACTGTAGGCAAGACACAGTAGTCTTTGTACTCCTCACCTGGTTGCCACCACACACACTTGACACCATCTGAACCAAATAAGTTTATCTTGGTCTCATCAGACTACAGGACATGGTTCCAGTAATCCATGTCCTTAGTCTTCTTGTCTTCAGTAAACTATTTGCGGGCTTTCTTGTGCATTGTGGCCACACATGTGACCTACTTTGTGACTTATTTAAGGCCTCACATTTGAGATAAGAACAAAGACAGAATTTCCTTGGAGATAACAGGAAGCTGAAAGGTGTTAGCTTTGGTATGCAGGGCCTGAGACTGTGGGGGGAGATATTAAGAGATAATAGAGGGGATGCATTGTTACTGGTGATTATAATGCAATGTGACTTGTGATGCAAAGTGACATGATTATAATGCAATGTGTCTTGTGATGCAAATTGACTTGTGAGCTGTGAGAGTCCTGGGTATTTAAGGGACGAGAGTTTCCTGTGACATTCTCTTTCTTCGTTGAGATGATGGTGAATGTGAATAAAGCTGCTTTGAGAGAGATGAGTCTCATCCTTTTCGCAGGGGTGGGGGCGGTGTTGTCCCAGCGATCGCCAGCCAATGGGGCCAAACGGCCCTGCGCCTTCTTCTCTCGGCGCTTGTCCCCGGCGGAGCGGAATTATGACGTGGGGGACAGATAGCTGCTCGCCATCAAGCTCGTGCTTCAGGAGTGGCGCCACTGGCTGGAGGGGGCCGCCCAGCCATTTGTAGTGTTAACTGACCATAAGAACTTGGAATATTTAAGAACTGCCAAGCGTCTGAATGCCCGCCAGGCGTGCTGGTCCTTGTTCTTTGCCAGATTTCGCTTCACCATCACATTCAGGCCGGGCTCCAAGAATGGCCTGCCCGACGCCCTCTCCAGGCAATTTGCCCCCGAGGCGTCAGAGGACGCAGTTCATACCATCCTGCCCAGGTTGTGCGTCGTGGGAGCCGTCTCCTGGGACATCGAAAGCAAGATCCGGAGGGCACAGGAGTCGGAACCGGACCCTGGCGGCGGACCGGAGGGGAGGCTCTTTGTCCCATCGGCCGTCCGGGGGGAGGTTATCCACTGGCTCCACACATCAAAACTCACCTGCCACCCTGGGTCCTTCCGGATGATTGACCTGCTTCAACGGTCCTTCTGGTGGCCGGGGCTGCGGAAGGATGCCGCTCGCTACGCCCGGGCCTGCCCCGTCTGCGCCACCAGTAAGTCTAGCAACACGCCCCCTGCGGGCCTGCTCCAGCCCCTGCCCGTCCCCGGCAGGCCCTGGTCGCACATCGCCCTAGACTTTGTCACTGGTCTCCCCGTTTCCAACAGCTTCGACACAGTCCTGACCATCGTCCACCGCTTCTCCAAGGCCGCTCACTTCGTGCCATTACAGGGGCTTCCCTCCGCCTTGGAGACAGCGGATCTTCTCATCCAGCACGTGGTCAGGCTGCACGGGATACTGGTAGACGTGGTCTCCAATCGGGGTCCCCAATTTGCCTCGGATGTTTGGAAGAGCTTCTGCAACGCCCTAGGAGCCAAAGTAAGCCTCTCCTCCGGCCATCACCCCCAATCCAACGGGCAGTGTGAACGGACCAACCAGGAGCTGGAGGTTGCGCTCTGCTGCATCACTGCTTCGAAGCCCACATCTTGGAGCTCACACCTCGCCTGGGTGGCATACGCCCACAACACCGCTCGCTCTTCTGCCACTGGGATGCCCCCCTTTAAAGCGTCCCTGGGCTATGATCCACCTTTGTTTCCCGCGCTGGAGAGTGAGCTGGCTGTCCCCTCAGTCCAGGCACATCTTAGGCGGTGCCGCTCCTTCTGGTCCACTGCGCGCAATGCGCTTTTACGCACAGCGGAGCGCAACAAGACCACGACGGACCGACACAGAAGACCTGCCCCGGCTTACCAGGTGGGCCAGCAAGTTTGGGTGTCCACTCAGAACGTTAATTTAAAGGGTGAGAGGAGAAAGTTGGCACAACGTTTCATTTGCCCATACCCCATCACCAAGATTATGAACCCGGTGGCTGTGCGTGTGGCTATTCCCCCCTCCCTCCGCATCCATCCCACCTTCCACGTCTCCAAGATGAAACCGGTGGTGTCTGACCCACTCTGCCCTCCACCTGCAGCGCTGCCCGCGCCCCGGATGATTGATGGCCACCCGGTCTGGACAGTCTCTACCATCCTGGACTCCCGGCGCCGGGGTCGCGGGCTACAGTACTTGGTGGACTGGGAGGGTTACGGGCCAGAATGGAGACAGTGGGTGCGTTCCTTGTTTGTGTTGGATCCATCCCTCATCACTGAGTTTCACAGAGCGCACCCTGAGAAACCATCGCCAGGAGGTGCTGCTAGAGGGGGAAGTACTGTCATGACTTGCCGCTCATTAGCGGCGCCAGCTGCGCGCACACCTGTACCTCATCAGCGGCGTGGGATTTAAGCCACTCTGCCCTGGGCTTCAGCCTGAAGCCGTCTGATCTCGTCGGCCTGCTTGCTGCAAGGAACTTCTACCAGCAAGATCATTCACATAAGAATCTCTTACCTCCCTCTCCAGTCATCTCCCCTGTGCACAGGTGGATTTCCCGGCGGCGGACTTCTCCTCTGCTTCGCCGTCTCCTCGCTGCTGTCACAGGCGCTCCAGGTCGCTGTCTCCCGGGCTACACCCTTGTCAATGCCAGCCACCTGACTAACCAAGTAAGCCAGCATATCCCATTATCCCTCTGTATTGGTTTGGTGCCCGTTACCCTTCTCCCTGTGCTCTCTCCCGTAGGGTTGCCCGGCTGCACGGCTTCCTGCCCACGTGCCTGAAGCTGACGTCCACCACCAATACATTCACATCTCACAGACACGCAGTCACACACCCTTGTTGTTGAATAAAGCTGTTGAATCTACCCTGAGCCTGCGTGTGTGTCTCCTGAGCCGTGCGTTATGTCACTCGAGCACTGTGGCGGCTCTAGTCAGCGTAGGGATAGATTACGCAGCCATGGCCGCGGAGCAGGTTAGTGACGCGGATGTGCGTGCGCTCCAGTCTGGACCAACAGGGTTAAGGCTGGAGAACAGGGTGCTGCAAGACGGTTTGCCCCCTCTAATCTGCGATGTCTCCACTGGACGGCCGCGTCCAGTAGTACCGGCCGCGTGGCACCGCCACGTTTTTGACTCGATTCATTCTTTGGCGCACCCTGGAGTGCGCGCGTCAGTCAAAATGGTAGGAGAGAAATTTGTGTGGCCGAGCCTTCGCAATCAAGTTAAAGAGTGGGCAGCAGCCTGCACGGCGTGTCAACGAGCCAAAGTACACAGGCGCACGAGGGCTCCTTTAGAGCCGTTTCACATTCCGGGCAAGAAGTTTGATCACGTTCATGTGGACCTTGTGGGCCCCCTCCCGCCGTCACAAGGGTGCACACACCTTCTGACAATGGTGGACCGCACCACGCGCTGGCCTGAAGTAGTCCCGCTGGCATCAACCACGGCCGAGGAGGTGGTGCACGCGTTTTTAACAGCTTGGGTGGCGCGCTTCGGCGTTCCGTCGGACATTACGTCCGACAGAGGCCCTCAATTTGTGTCCGAACTTTGGTCGACAATGGCCCGGAACCTAGGTGTCACGATTCACCGCACAACCGCATACAATCCGCAGGCTAACGGGTTATGCAAACGTTTTCATAGGTCATTGAAAGCGGCTCTCAGAGCGTCACTGACGGATGCAAATTGGGTAGACAAGTTACCGTGTATTTTATTGGGGTTGCGTTCTGCACCTAAAGAGGACTTAGAAGCCTCCCCAGCGGAGCTCGTGTTTGCGCAACCACTTCGGCTGCCTGGGGAGTTTCTCCCAGATAACCCGGCTCCAGACACCTCCCTGTCTCAGCTGTTGCGGAGTAACACAGAATCAAGCACGCTGCCTGGCCCTGTGCACCACAGTTTTCCGCGCGTTTTTGTGCCTAAAGCTTTGAAAAATGCGGAGTTTGTTTTTATCAGACATGACGCGCATTGCACACCACTGCGGCCACCTTATGATGGGCCATTCAGAGTGTTGGAAACAGGGGACAAGCATTTTTTGCTAGATTTGGGGGTAGGAGGGAAAAGGTTGGCATAAACAGACTCAAACCCGCTTTTGTGGTGGCGGACAAGCAAGTGCTGTTGGCAAGGGCCCCTCGATGCGGCAGGCCACCACGGGGTGTTTCCCAGAGTAATATTTCCCCAGATCACCCGCAGAGACTGACAGAAAGTTTGCACCCTCAGACAGCAGCTCCCCAGCATGACGGCACCATGGAGGCGGTGAAACCTGGTTACAGCAGATATGGGAGAAGACTGAGGCCCAAGCAGCATGTGGATTGATGTACAATGATGTTATCACAGCATGCAAACTGTTATTCTGTTGTTCGATCTAAATGTTTGGAGGGGGGTGTGGCCACACATGTGACCTACTTTGTGACTTATTTAAGGCCTCACATTTGAGATAAGAACAAGACAGAATTTCCTTGGAGATAACAGGAAGCTGAAAGGCGTTAGCTTTGGTATGCAGGGCCTGAGACTGTGGGGGGAGATATTAAGAGACTATAGAGGAGATGCATTGTTACTGGTGATTATAATGCAATGTGATTTGTGATGCAAAGTGACGTGATTATAATGCAATGTGTCTTGTGATGCAAATTGACTTGTGAGCTGTGAGAGTCCTGGGTATTTAAGGGACGAGAGTTTCCTGTGACATTCTCTTTCTTCGTTGAGATGATGGTGAATGTGAATAAAGCTGCTTTGAGAGAGATGAGTCTCATCCTTTTCACATTCCCACAGCATCATCTTTAAAAGAAACCTCCTGATTTTCATGAATAAAAACGTTTTTCAGGACTTCCGAGTGGACCGGACGTGTTTTCATTGAGCTCCCGCTTCCACTTATACTTATCACAGTGTAATGCATGCTACTGTCAATATTACTTTTAAGTGTATGGACTGTGGCCAAGTTAAACGTTTTACGTTTGATTATATATCCTTTGGACGGTGAACTGTGTCAAAACAAACACAAATTCAGATGAAGAAGGTGACGGTTACTACAACTGCTAGCCAAACGGAGGCCACAGCCACAGCCCCAGCAGACGGGCCCCCACCGGCCCAACCCACGGAGGACACCGAGGCCCTTTTATGTCGTCCACCTCCTCAGTCTGCTGAGCTTTCTTGGGACCCATGATCCCAGCCGATGTTCACTGATTGTATCGTAAGAAACAAACAAAAAAAAAAAAACGTGGGAGAAATTCCTTTGTTCTCCCTGAGCGTGAGGGGCCTGATTGCTTCACCAGCCACTACAATATTGAGTTATGAGACTGGCAATTTCTCTTTTTTCACACGAGCAGGTTTATTCTCCAGCGGTAGTAACACACACACACACACACACACACACACACAAAAAAAAACCAGCTCAAAACGCTAGCTCTAAACTGAGTTTTAAGCAAGAAACGAACTGGGAGCCTTTACCTGTGCATCTCACCTTTTAAGCAAAGTGTCTCAAAGTTTCAGTGAGTGATTGGATCAAAAACTGTCTAAATTCTCAGAGACTTTAGACAAAATTTCCTCTACGCTGGCAGACCACTCGTCATGCATCGCGGCGGCGGAGCACATGGTGTCGGACGCGGAAGATGCTGTCATTGAGTTAGCGGGAGACTAACTGAAGTCAGAAACTCGTAGCTTAAAACAAAAGACTCGTCAATTAGAAAGAAAATGGCACTCCACTAAATTAGATTAAATCTATTTAGCTTGGAGAAATCTTCTAATTTAAAAAAAATCTCTTAGGAAAGCTAGAACAAGTTATTCTACATTAATAGAAGAGAACAAGAATAATCACAGGTTTCTATTCAGCACTGTAGCCAGACTGACAAAGAGTTAGGACTCTGTCAATCCTAGCATCCCCTTCCAGTTTATTAGTCAGGACTTCATGAACTTTTTTAATGAAAAAATTTCATCTATCAGAGATAAAATCAATCAGATTCTTCACACCGTTAACTTAAATACATTAACTACTACAACTCCTTCAATTGATATCTGTTTGGATGAGTTTACTCCAATTGACATTTTAGAATTAGATAAAATAATTTCCTCATCCATGATATGGTTGGGTGACCCAGGAACAGATGTGGACTCAGAATAAACACAATTATCTTTTATTATAAGAAGTGTGAGTGTGGGTTTGTGCATGCATGTAGGAGCGTAACAGCAGGGCGAGCAGAGCACTGTTCCGACTTGCAACCCTAGGAGGAAACACAGACAGATGGGTGAGTGTTTGAGGTATGGAGGATTGTACCAGAGAATGTGCCGTCTTATGAGTAGGCAGGAGAGCTGAGGCGCTGAAGAACTCCCGAGGCTCCAGTCCAGTTGCTCCATGTCAAAGCTGCCGCTGCCAACAAGGTGAAGAGGTGCAGATTTGTACAGTGTAGGTGAGGTGCAGGTTGAACTGTATAGGAGAGGTGCAGGCTGTGCTCAGGTCCGCCGCCAGAAGGCTTCCACCTGTGCACAGGGGAGATGGAGAAGAATGGAGAGTGTAGGAAAAGAGGAAGGCTTACTTGCCGGTGGGGAGTTCAGACTCCCAGGAGAAGCACTGAGAAGGATGAAGCAGAGGAGGCGGAACTCCAAAGCAGGATGAGTAGCGTAGGCGAAGAGGTCTCGCCAGATCATGGGAGCGTTGACGTCTCCGTGCAGACCAGAGGGCAGCACTGCTTAAATAGGCCGCTAGATAGGATGAACAGTTGTGCGTGCAGCTGTGGAGATAATTAGGGCAGCAGGCACGCAGAGCAGATCATGACAGAACTCCCCCCCTACGGGACGCCTCTTGGTGGCCGATCCCACCTGCCCAGGTGCATCTGGTGGAAGTCCCTGATGAGTTGTGGACCCATCACAATGGAAGGACGCACCCAGGACCTCCATTCAAGACCGTAGCCCTCTCAATCCACCAGGTAGTGGCGGGCACGGCCCCTGCGTTGGACGTCCAGGATGTAGTTGACTCTCCACGCGGGATCACCATCAATCAATACCGGTGGGGGTGGCGTCTTGGGAGGGGGGCACAGAGAGTTGGAGATGAACGGCTTGACCTGAGAGATGTGAAAGTTGGGACAAATGCGGCGGTGCGGGGGGATCAGATGCACAGAGACAGGATTCACAATATATGTAATGGAAAAAGGCCCAATAAAATACTGAGACAGCTTCCTGGACTCAGCCTTGAGATTAATGTTTTTAGTGGAAAGCCATACCTGCTGCCCGACCCAGTAGGGTGCGGCCGGAGCCCTGCGGCGGTTGGCAATGGTGGTGTTACGGTCCGCCGTATGCCGAAGTGTGACCCGAGTGGCCCTCCACAGCCGGCAACATCGCTTTATATGGGCGGGCCTGCACGGAGGGCACTGCGATGTCTTCCTCCTCCTCCGGGAACAGCGGGGGATTATAGCACAGAGAGACCTTGAACGGGGACAGCACTGTGGCAGAGGAGACCATGGTGTTGTGTGCATACTCGACCCATGGCAGGTAGGAGCTCCAGGACGCTGGGTTGGAGGTGGTGACGCACCATAGCACTGCCTCTAATTCTTGATTGGTGCGCTCACACTGGCCACTGCTCTGGGGTGGTACCCCAAAGACAGGCTTACCGTGGCCCCAATAGCCTTACAGAAGGCACGCCACACCTGCAAGGCAAACTGGGGACCATGATCTGACACGATGTCCATCGGGATGCCGTGGCACCGCACCACATGGAGGACAAGCAGGTCCGCTGTCTCCTTGGCCGTGGGGAGACCCTGTAGGGGAATGAAGTGGGTCGCCTTGGAAAATCTGTCCCCGATCGTCAAGATGACTGTGTTGTCCGCCGAAGGAGGAAGGCTGGTGACAAAGTCCAGCGCTACGTGAGACCAGTGTCTGCCAGGGATGGGAAGGGGGTGGAGTAACCCTGCCAGGGGAGAGGAGGACATCTTACAGGTGCTGCACTGGGGACAGGCTCGGACGTACTTCCCGATTTCCTTCTGAAGGGATGGCCACCAGAAGGTCCTCTGTAGCAGAGCCACTGTACATGCCATCCCCCAGGTGGCACAAGAGCTTGGAGGAGTGGACCCAATCGATGACTTCGCCCCGGACGGCAGAGGGCACAAACATCTTTCCTGCTGGCCCCCTGCCCGGGTCGAGCTTGGTCTCCTGCACTCTTCTGGCCCTTTCCTTGATGCTCCACGAGAGGGCGCCCATGATGCACGAAGGGGGCGCCACAGGATGTGACGATGCCTTGGTGGCATCCAAGGAGAACTGTCTAGACAGAGCGTCAGGCTTGGTGTTCTTGGGCCCCGGGCAGTAGGTGATGGTGAAGTCGAACCTGCCGAAGAACAAGAACCAGCGGGCCTGCTGAGCGTTGAGACGCTTGGCCATCCTGAGGTACTCCAGGTTCTTGTGGTCCGTCCGCATGACGAATGGCTGGGAGGCCCCCTCCAGCTAGTGGCACCACTCCTCCAAGGCCAGCTTGACTGCCAGCAGTTCCCTGTCCCCAATGTTGTAGTTCCTTTTAGCCGGGGAGCGGCGGTGGGAGAAGAACGCATAGGGCTGGATCTTGTCGGGGAAACGTTGGGACAGGACTGCTCCCAACCTGGAGTCCAAGGTTTCCACCTCCACCAAACACTGCAGTGCGGGGTCAACCTGAGCCAAGATGGGAGAAGAGAACAATGACTTTAATTCCAAAAAGGCTTCCTCCGCCTCCCCCATCCACCGGAAGGGTACCTTGGAGGAGGTGAGGCGAGTGAGGGGTAGAGCACTAATGCTTTAATTCTTGATGAAATGTCAGTAGAAGTTGGCAAACCCGAGAAACTGCTGTAACTGTTTCCGGGAAGATGGAACTGGCCACTCCACCACCGCTCTTACCTTGTCAGGATCGGCAATGATCTCATTGTGAGATATGACAAACCCCAAGAATGAAGTGGAAGGGGCGTGAAACTTGCACTTCTCCGCCTTGACAAACAACTTATTTTCCAACAAAGGCTGCAACACCCGCCTCACATGGACTCGATACTCCTCAAGGGACTGCAAAAAAATGAGAATATCGTCCAGATATAAAAACACAAAGGAGCCTGCGAAATCCCTCAACACATTGTTAATGACATGCTGGAATACAGTGGGGGCATTACTCAGACCAAACGGCATCATCAGGTATTCAAAGTGTCCACTGGGGGTCCAGAAACCCACCTTCCACTCGTCCCCCTCTCAAATCCTCACCAGGTTGTATGCGTTGCGGAGGTCTAATTTTGTAAACACAGGGGCCCCCTGGAGAGAATCAAAAGCCGTGATAATTAGGGGGAGAGTGTATTTGTCCTTAACAGTAATGTTGTTAAACTCCCGAAAGTCAATACAGGGCCGTAATGAGCAATCTTTCTTTCTCACGAAGAAGAAACCCACCCCCACCGACGAGGAGGATGGCCGGATAATGCCTGAGCTCAGGGACTCCTTAGTGTACTTCTCCATTGCCTCCCGCTCTGGGGCTGACAGGCTATAAAGCTGACTAGATGGCAACAGAGCCCCCGGCAGGAGGTTAATGGCACAATCGTATGACCGGTGTGTGTGTGTGTGGGGGGGGGGGGGTGACAGCACCTGCGTCTTACTAAAGATGGCGCTCAGGTCATGGTATTTGGGAGGAACTCGGGACAGATCAGGCGGGGTGTGTCCGGGACACCGAGGGGAACGGAGGGAGAGCAAGCAGCTGACTGCAGACATGCACTTAGGCAGAAAGAGCTCCACGAGATGATATTTCCTGTGCGCCAATCAATGGACGGGTTGTGCAGGCACAGCCAGGGGTACCATAAAATAACTGGGGACACTGAAACAGGAAGCACAAAGAACCTGGTTTGCTCTCAGTGATTACCCGAAGTCAGAACAGAAACCGGGGTCATCTGTTTGGTGACAATGGCGAGCGGCGCTTTAGACAGAGTAATAAGTCTCAGGGGAGTCTTCAGCTGATGGCAGGGGAGCCCCAGCCGGGTTTCCAGATCTTCCAAAATAAAGCTCTGCTCGGCCCCTGAGTTGATGAGTGCATGAGTGGAAATTTCCTGATGATTGTGTGTGAAAAGGATGGGCAATAAGAATTTGGTGAGGGGATTTTGCTGGACTGAGTCCTTGAGTCCCCCTATTATGACTCACGGACCCCCTATTTTGGGTGAATGGGGCAGGAGGCCAGCTCATGTTCCTCACTAGCGCAATACAGACACAGCCTGAGCTCCCGGCGGCGCTGTTTCTTGGCCGGGGACAGTTTAGACTGGCCCATCACCATAGGCTCAGTGGAGTCAAGGGAATCGGGATGTGAAAGGGCCAGGAGGGGAGGCTTTGAGGAGCGGTGGAATTGTGAGCCTCAGCCAGTTGTCGATGCTAATTGCTAGGGAAATTAGCTTGTTTAGTTTTGTTGGGCTTTTCAATGCGGGCTAACTCATCCCTCAGGCTAGGGCTTTGGCTACGGGTGAAAATACTGCACAGGGAGGCATCCTCCCACCCAACCTCCATTGCCACCACCCGGAAGTCAACAGAATAATCGGCCACCGATCTTATCCCCTGTTTCGATTGAAGAGCCGGGTGGTGAGCACACTATCTCAGTCTGAGTGATTGAATATCTCGTTAAATTCCCTCACAAACTGGTCATATCTTAGCTTAGCATAGTCTGGCTGAGTCATGACCTCATAAGCCCACGCTAGAGCCCGCCCCTCTAAGAGATTGACGACATAGCTGATATGGCTGTGACTAGTGGGGGAATTCCCCGGTACCCGCTGAAACATTATTCCACATTGCATCAAAAAGCCCCGTGCTTCCCCTAGCTTACCGCTAAAGCGCGTGAGCATGGGGACTGGAGTCAGCTGGGACTGTGGAGAAGGAGACGGGACGGAGCTAGATGGTCCCCCCCCCCCCCCGGGAGCTGGTGGGAGGAGCTGCAGATTAGTGATTCAGTCCAGGCGTGTGTTAATCTGAACAAGCTGGGCGAGTATTACTTGTTGCTGGTGGGATATTTGGTCTACCCGAGCCTCAATGAAGTTAAGTTTCTGTGCTAGTGCACCGTCTGCTGGGTCATTCTGATGGAGACGTACTGACATGATTGGGTGACCCAGGAACAGACATGGACTCAGAATAAACACAATTATCTTTTATTATAAGAAGTGTGAGTGTGGGTGTGTGCATGCGTGTAGGAGTGTAGCAGCAGGGCGAGCAGAGCACCATTCCGACTGGCAACCCAGGAGGAAACACAGACAGATGGATGAGTGTTTGAGGTATGGAGGATCGTACCAGAGAATGTGCTGTCTTACGAGTAGGCAGGAGAGCTGAGGCGCTGAAGAACTCCCGAGGCTACAGTCCAGTTGCTCCATGTCAAAGCTGCTTCTGCCAATGAGGTGAAGAGGTGCAGGTTTGTACAGTGTAGGTGAGGTGCAGGTTAAACTGTATAGGAGAGGTGCAGGCTATTCTCAGGTCCACCGCCAGGAGGCTTCCACCTGTGCACAGGGGAGATGGGGAAGAACGAAGAGTGCAGGGAAAGATGAAGGCTTACTTGCCGGTGGGGAGTTCAGACTCCCAGGAGAAGCACTGAGAAGGACGAAGCAGAGGAGGCGGAACTCCAAAGAAGGATGAATAGCACAGGCATAGAGGTCTCGCCAGATCATGGGAGCGTTGACGTCTCCATGCAGACCAGAGGGCAGCCCTGCTTAAATAGGCCGCTAGATAGGATGAACAGATGTGCACACAGCTGTGGAGATAATTAGTGCAACAGGCACGCAGAACTGATCATGACAATCCAAGCCTTCAACTTGTCTTTTAGACCCTGTTCCTACTAGGTTATTTAAAGAAGTCTTCCCATTAATTGGTAGCTCTATTCTTCAAATAATCAATTCTTCATTAACCCTTAAGCTGTGTGATTCCGTGTGTCCTTAGTGGCAGAGCGTGGCACTGCACCTGTCAACTGATATGCCAAACACTCCCCAGCTGGACTGAGGAGTTGTACTGATCATGCCAGTTCACAAGGTGGCAGGCACGCGTTGGAGGACTCATGGATGACACATAATACACCAAAGAGGAAGAAATCCTTCTACTTCTTCGTCTTTGAGATTACAAAACAAAATACACGGTACCCATCATTGTGGACATACGCGTTTGCAGATGGAGGAGCAAATTTGGAGGATTTGGTCCCGAATTTGCCAAGTATGATTTGAAAAAGAGATTATTTAGCTTATGAAGGTAGATGTTTACATGTTCTTATAACACAGGGACCGCGAAGCTCGTTGATTTCACCTGCCGGTGCCCGGAGCGCCATGTGACTGTAGAGCAATCACCAGTTGCATGTTGTCATATAAGATAAATTGCCAGAATAATATTGGAATAATCAATAACAGTTTCTGGATGTAGGAGAGAAAGCTAAAATGACCGGGAGATGACAAAATAGTGACAAGAATGCCGCAAAAGGATGTTGCTTTGCCAGCGATAAGTGACAACTGTCTTTGTTTGTTTGTATGCAAATTAGATGTGTAAATTTTCTCCTATCTGAAACTTTGGATCATATTCTACATCTTTCTAATTGACAGAAAGCCATTATCTCTTGTCACTTTCAAGTTATAGCCTTGGAAAGTTCTGACATCTGATCTGAATATTTTCTTGAAAAAAATTTTGACCACTGTTTACCACTAGGGGTTATGTCACAGTTTGGCGACAAACTCTTTTAGGAGGTTAACATTAGGCCATGTACCGCAGGCTTTAAAAACTGCTGTACTTAAACCCTTACTCACAAAGCCAACGCTGGATCCAGGAGTTTTGGCTAACTATAGACCAATCTCTAATCTCCCTTTCATTTCAAAAATCTTAGAGTTGTTGCTATGCAAAAATTGACCACTTGCAGGGAAATGGTTTATTTGAAGAGTTTCAATCTGGGTTTAGAATCCATGATATTACTGAAAAAGCCTTAGTGAAGGTTACTAATGACATCCTTATCGTATCTGATAATGGGCTTGTTTCTGTACTTGTCCTTTTAGACCTAAGTGCAGCTTTTGACATGATTGATCATAATATTCTACTTGATAGACTGGAACACCATGTTGGACATAATGGAACTTCTTTGCAGTGGTTTAGATCTTATTTATCTGATAGGTTCCAGTTTGTTCATGTCAATAATGAGTTTTCTTCCAACTCAAAGCTCAGTCACAGAGTTCCACAGGGATCTGTGCTAGACCCTACTCTTTTTAGTTTATATATGCTTCTGTTAGGCAACATTATTAGAAAGCACTGTAAACATTTTCATTGTTATCCATATGACATACAATTATACCTGTTAATGAAGCCAAATGATAGTAATCAATTAGTCAAGTTAGAGACCTATCTTAAGGAAATCAGAGCTTGGATGACTTGTAATTTCCTGCTATTAAATTCAGATAAGACTGAAGCCATTCTAGTTGGTCCAAAACACCTTAGAAATACCTTTCCAAATCAAACTCTTAGCTTGGATGCGGTTACTCTTTCTCTTAATAGTTCTGTGAGGAGCCTTGGAGTTATTTTTTGATCAAGACCTGTTTTTCAATTCACATATTAAACTTGTTTCTAAGACTGCCTTCTATAATTTGCGTAATATTGCCAAGATCAGGAGCATCTTGTCTCAGAGTCATGCTGATAAACTAATCCACACTTTTGTTAGCTCTAGATTAGATTATTGTAACTCTTTATTATCAGGTTGTCCTAAAACATCTTTAAAAAAAAGTCTTCAGCTGATCCAAAATGCTGCAGCAAGAATTTTAACAGGTACTAGAAAGAGAGATCATATCTCTCCGGTTCTGGCCTCCCTTCATTGGCTTCTCATAGAGTTTAGAATTAAGTTTAAAACCTTTCTTTTCACTTGCAAAGCTCTAAATAATCAGGCCCCTTTTTTATTTAAAAGGTCTTGCTCCCAAAATGCAAGATTGCTTGTAAAACCTAGAATCTCCAAAAGTACAATGGGAGACAGAACCTTCAGTTATCATGCTCCTCTCCTGTGGAACAAGCTGCAAAACCTGTATTCGGGAGTCAGACTTGATCTCTGTTTTTAAGAATAGGGTTAAAATGGCTTCACAGTGGAATACCCGACAATGCTATCGAGCTAGCCGGCCTACACACGCTCCGGGCAGACAGAGCAGCAGTTGACTCCGGTAAGACAAGAGGGGGGGGATTGTGCATTTATATTAACAAGGCTTGGTACACAAACTCTGTCACTGTTGAGAGACACTGCTCAGCCAACCTGGAGTTTCTCATGGTTAAATGTAGACCTTTCTATCTGCCACACGAGTTCACTTGTACCATCATAACAGCCGCTTACATTTCTCCGGATGCTAATGCTAAGCTTGCTATGAAAGAACTGCATGCAGCTATTAGCAAACAACAAACTGCACACCCAGAGGCAGCATTTATTGTGGCGGGTGATTTTAACCACTCTAACCTCAAGACAGTGCTTCCTAAATTCTACCAGCATGTCTCCTGTCACATAAGAGGGGACAAAACATTGGACCGTGTTTACACCAATATTGTGGGAGCCTACACAGCAACTCCCCTCCCCCACCTAGGTCAGTCTGATCATTTATCCTTGTTCCTTACCCCCAAGTATGTACCGCTCATCAACCGGGTGAAGCCATCAGTGAGGACCATCAAAGTGTGGCCAGAGGGGGTTGACTCTGTACTCCAGGAGAAGTTTAGGAACACAGACTGGAGTATGTTCACCTCTCAGGCTACCTGTGGCTCCCACATAAACATCAACTCTTACACCCACTCAGTCCAGGACCATATCAACACCACTATTGACAGTGTCACCACGGAAAGACAGATCACCACGTACCCAAATCAGAAGCCATGGATGAACAGAGAAGTGCGACTTCTGCTAAAAGCACGTAACAATGCCTTTAGATCTGATGATGCACAGGCCTACAGTTCATCCAGGGCAGATTTGAAGAGGGGCATCAAGAAGGCCAAGCACAGCTACAAGCTGAAGGTGGAGGAACATTTTGGAGACTCTGACCCCCGACGTATGTGGCAGGGCATTCAAGCTATCTCTGATTATAAGCCCAGCAACTCCATACCTATAGCCATGACTGTGCCCTTTCTCAATGAGCTAAATAACTTCTATGCTCGTTTTGACAAGGACAACAACGAAAAGAACATCAATTTCCCACCCTCTGATGACCTCCACCACCTCACACTCACCCACACCGACGTCCGTAATGCACTGAGTCATGTCAACGTACGTAAGGCTGCTGGCCCTGATGGCATTCCTGGGCATGTGCTGAGGGCATGCGCTGAGCAGCTGGCAGGGGTCTTCACAGACATCTTCAATCTGTCCCTGGCCCAGGCCGTGGTACCAGCGTGCTTCAAGACCACTTCAATAGTACCAGTGCCGAAACATTCAACACCATCGTGCCTAAATGACTATCGCCCTGTGGCACTGACGCCCATAGTCATGAAGTGCTTTGAGCAACTGGTCTTGGCACAGCTCAAAAAAAGCCTGCCCCCTACACTGGGCCCTCATCAGTTTGCCTACCGGAGCAACAGGAGTACAGAGGATGCGGTTTCTACAGCGCTGCACTATGTACTCTCACACCTGGATGACAAGAACACCTATGCAAGAATGCTGTTTATTGACTTCAGCTCAGCATTCAACACAGTTATCCCCTCCAAGTTGCTGACTAAACTTGGGGACCTGGGAATCAGTACCTCCACTTGCAACTGGATCATGGATTTTCTGACCAACAGACCCCAGCATGTTAGGTCAGGCCCCAACCGTTCTTCCGTCATCACACTCAACACTGGTGTACCACAGGGCTGTGTGCTCAGCCCATTCCTCTACTCCCTCTACACCCATGACTGCAGGCCTATGTATGGATCCAATTCCATCATAAAGTTCGCAGATGACACCACGGTGATTGGACTCATCAGGGACAACGACGAGTCAGATTACAGGGCAGAGGTTGAGCACTTGGCTACTTGGTGCGCTGACAATAACCTGCTCCTTAACACCAGCAAAACCGAGGAGCTCATAGTGGACTACAGGAAGGAGAGGGAAGAGACACATGACCCCATCCATATCAATGGCATAGCTGTTGAACATGTCCCCAGCTTCAAATTCCTGGGGACCCACATCTCGGAGGACCTGTCCTGGTCAGTTAACACCACCAGCCTGATCAAGAAGGCCCATCAGCGCCTCTTCTTCTTGAGGACACTGAAGAAGAACCATCTGTCAACTGACATCCTGGGCAACTTCTACCGCTGCGTGATAGAGAGCACCCTGACCAACTGTATCACAGTCTGGTATGGGAGCTGCTCTGTAGCTGACCGCAAGGCGCTGCAGCGGGTGGTGAAAACCGCCCAACACATCACAGGGACTCCACTTCCAGCTATAGAGGACGTCTACAGGAAAAGATGTCTGCGCCGGGCACGCAGCATTCTTAGGGACTCCAACCATCCTGCTCATGGATTGTTCCAGCTTCTCCCCTCCAGAAGACGTTTCAGAAGCCTTCGGACTAGAACCAGCAGGTCTAGGAACAGTTTCTTTCCAACAGCTGTCACGTTATTGAACTTAGTTCCCCGCTGACTCTCTTACAATCATCTTTTACCATCCTCACCTGTACATAACTGCATAACTACATAACTACATCTAACTTATTGCACATTATTTGCACGTAACAGTACTCTTAACTTTCTGCACTGCTGCATATATTTGCATATATTTGCTTAAATTGCACATACTGTTAATTACCGTATATACTGCACTGCTGTCCTTTGCACTTCTGATTGGATGCTAAACTGTGTTTCGTTACCTTGTATTCATACATGTGTAATGACAATAAAGTTGAATCTAATCTAATCTAATCTAATCTAAAACCTTCCTTTTTGATATTGCCTTTAATTAGGGAGGGATCATGTGCCCCTTAGCCCTCCCTTAGTTATGCTGGTAATAGATTTAGACAGCTGGGGGACCTCCAACAATGCACTGGGCTTCACTCCTTACTTCATCCATCCATCCATCCATCCATCCATCCATCCATCCATCTTCTACCGCTTTTCCGGAGGTCCGGGTCGTGGAGGCAGCAGTTCAAGCAGAAAAGCCCAGACATCCCTCTCCCCAGCCACCTGCTCCAGCTCTTCAGAGAGGATACCAAGGCATTCCCAGACCAGCTGCAGCTGGGAGACATAGTCTATCCACTGAGTCCTGGGTCTGCCCCGGGGTCTCCTCCCAGTGGGACGTGCCCAAAACACCTCAAGTGGGAGGCGTCCAGGAGACATCCTAATCAGATGCCCATACCACCTCAACTGACTCCTTTCAATGTGGAGGAGCAGCAGTTCTACTCTGAGCCTCTCCCGGATGACTGAGCTCCTCACCCTATCTCTGAGGGTGAGTCCAGCAATCCTACGGAGAATGCTCATTTCAGCCGCTTGCATCTGCGATCTCGTTCTTTCGGTCATTACCCAAAGCTCGTGACCATAGGTGAGCGTAGGAACGTAGATTGACTGGTAAATTGACAGCTTTGCCTTAGAACTAAGCTCCCTCTTCACCACAACAGACCTGTACAACGTCCGCATCACTGCAGATGCTGCTCCAATCCGTCTGTCAATCTCTTGCTTCATTTTCCCCTCACTCGTGAATAAGACCCCAAGATACTTAAACTCCTCCACTTAGGGCAAGAGCCTGTCCCCAACCCAGAGAGGACAATCCACCTTTTTCCGGTTGAGGACCATGGACTCGGACTTGGAGGTGCTGATTCTCATCCAAGCCGCTTCACACTCAGCGGCAAACCGTCCCAGCAAGAGCTGTAGGTCATTGCTGGATGAAGCCAACAGGACAACATCATCTGCAAACAACAGAGATGAGATCCTGTGGTCACCAAGCATGACACCCTCCGGTCCCTGGCTGCGCCTAGAAATCCTGTCCATAAAAATTATGAACAGGATCGGTGACAAAGGGCAGCCCTGGCGGAGTCCAACTCTCACTGGGAATGAGTCCGACCGAGTGTTGGCAATACGAACCAAACTCTCACAACGGTCATACAGAGACCGAATAGCTCGTAACAACAAGCCCGATACCCCATACTCCTGTCCATAAAAATTATGAACAGGAGTGAGAAATTGAGAGTGAAGAAAGGGCAGCCCTTTCTTCACTCTCAATGAAATATTTTTGCTGGTCATTAACATCTGTTTATTCTCTCCCATAGATTGAGTCCTCGTTGTACTGTTTGCTCTCTACATGTCTGTTCTTTTCATCTTCTCTATCCCCTCACCCCCCAGACAGTCACAGCAGATTACTGCTCCCTTAGCCTGGTTCTGCTGGAGGTTTCTTCCTGTTAAAAAGAAGTTTTTCCTTTCCACCATCGCCAAGCGCTTGCTTACAGGAGATTGCCTTATTGCTGGGGTCTTTCTGCAACTGTGGGGGTTTCCCCTACAGTTGATAGTGCTATGAGATGACTGTTGTTGTGAAATGGCACTATATAAATAAAGTTGAATTGAAATGAACTGAAGTCAAGAGGAAAATTATGTTCATGGTCATTGGTCTGGATGACATGGAAAACAGAAACAGATGGGACAATATTTGGATTTTCAACTTGAAGGAAGGTACAGAGGGGACGAGCCCTATCCAGTTTTTTTGAAGTTTGGCTTCCCTCATTGCTTGCCCTTGTCAATAGCCCCGGAGCTAAACCTTGCATCAAAATGGATCATGTGCACCGAGGCCAGGGCCCCCAAAGCTCTCACTCTCGCCCATTAATAATCAAGCCTCACAACTCCAGAGACAAGCAGTGGATCATGGCACCAGTGAAGTCTTTACCAGAGCTGAAACATGAAGGGACAACAAATTTACCTTCACCAGGATTTTTTGTCAGTGGTCCGGGAGAAGAGATGTGCTTTCAATGATACGTGCCATGTTCTTATTGAGAAGGGCATCCGTTTCACCATGCGGTACCCTGCAATGTCCACACTGACTCATAATGGCACCAGATACAAGTTTGCCTCTCCAAAGGATGTGCAGGGATTCATCAACGTGCTGTGCTGAGGAGAAAGAGATGTAACCCACTGGCAAGGACCACTGGGTTTATGTAAGTGTGCTAAATTCTGTGGTGTTAAAGGAGTAATAGGTATAAACAGGACAAAAGGATTTACATTCAATAATTGACCGTGGTCAGAATTATGCTGACACAACCAAACTCTACTTAAAGTATTATTCATTTCATTATTGCTTGATGATGATCAGTAGCCAGATTAAGTTTTAATTTTGAGGAAGTGGGGGTGGGATTATGAGTTTTTTTCTTGTGGAGCGGAGGCTTCTTTTGGCTGCACCTGGATTTTTTTTTTTTTTTTTTTACACCACCTGATAGGTAGTTCTTTTTGTGTGGAAAATATTTACATGATGATTTTCTTATATTATTTACTTTTGTTTGTTGTACAAGTGATTGTTCTTTGGCCATCATGGTTTGATGATATTGTTCATGCCAGCATAGCTAGCCTAGACAGAGGGTCAAAATGTGTTACCAATTTTATTTTTCATATATTTTTTTTTATCAAGTCAATGTTTGCTTGTTTGATGAGTAACATAAAAAAAATATTAACCCTCAGTGTCAAAGAAATTAATCATGCCATTAAATGTGACGAGCTGAGAACTGAAGGTTCCGCCAGGCTCAGTGTTGTGCGTTTTTCTCTGTATTTACTTATTAGTTGTATTTTTGTGCCTTTTGGTTTTTGTTTTCCCTGCATGTTTTTTTTTTTTTTTAATTTTCCTGTTTTTGTCCTAGTTTTACTGTGTCCTGATTCTGCATCAATTGGTATCTGTTTCTCAGTTTGTACTTGTTTATATTTTATTCTTCCATTCCTTATTATTGCGGTTGAAAGTTGTCAGGGCTTTTCCTGGTCGGTGCGCTGTGTGGGCATAGCCCTGTCAGCTGTCAGCCAGGCACTCTTCTCTCATTACGTCACAGCTGATCCCAGTCATTACTTGTTGTTACCCTTTTGCCCACACATGTGACCCCACACCTGTCATCACTTGTTTTATTTGTTCTGACCCTATTTAAGGACTGCATTTTCATTTCATTTTTGCGGCACTCTTAATGATACCTTCTCCTCACCACCAGAGCCCTAACTCTGCTCTGGTGAGTTTTTCTGCTACCTGATCTGTAAGTTTACCTTGTTACCTCTTTGGAATTTTGCGTTCATGCACCTTGGAATTTTATGTGTTGTTAATAAATGCCACAAACTGCAGTTGGTGTCTTGGTCTGTCTCTGCCCTGAGAGGCAAATCATGACAATAAGAGGCTCTATCCTGAAAAAGGACAAGGTTCAGGTTGCACTGTTACAGGAAACCCACCTTACTGATCTTGAACATCAAAAACTTAAGTGAGACTGGGTGGGACAAATTTTCTATTCCTCATTTAACTCTAAAAGTAGGGGAGTGGCGATACTTATTCATTAAAACTTACCTTTCACTGTGGACAAAATTGTAAAAGATGTCGATGGATGATTTGTTATAATTACTGGGCTTTTATATAGGGAACAGATTCTTCTAGGAAGTTTGTATGTTTCTAACACATATGATTTATTGAAAATTTCTGGCAGAGGCCTCCTCACTATTCCCCACCCATCTATTATTAGGCGGTGACTTTGATTATGGTATTGCTCCTAGTACTTATTATAACCTGCCAAAAACTCAACCACTTTCAAGGATGGTGAAGGCTACAGTTGAGTTGTGCTCTGATCTTGGTCTTTTTGATGCGTCAAGAGTTTGCAACCCACGCGTAAGGGAGTTTACTTTTTTTTTTTTTTTTTTTTTTCACGTGCACACCACTCTTTTTCTAGAATGGATTTTTTTATTTGTTTCCAGATCTGTTCTTGATAGGATTCAGAATTGTTAAATTAACCCATGTGTTCTCTTAGATCATCAGTCTCAATGGAATTATTGCCACGCTATTTTGATCCTTTATCTAGACATTGGCATTTAAATCCCACTTTCCTGAGTGATCCTACATTTGTCAAAATATTTGGAAAACCAATGGGAACTATTTACCTCTAAAAATGATACACCAGAAGTTAGTGCCTCCACTCTGTGAGAGGCGGGAAAGGCATTTCTTTGAGGTTCTATTATCTTGTTTACAGCAGGGAGGAGGAAGACTGCCATGACCAAACAATTGGAACTTGAACAACAAATTGTCAATTTGGAGAGAGATTTTAAAGACTCCTCCTCAACCTCTGTCCTTAAAAAACTATAGACGGCCAGATCTGCTTTAGGCCAATTACTCACTCAAAAAGAAGAAATGGTAGTATTCTTTGCAAAGCATAGATTATTTGAATCTGAAAATAAACCCGGATGCCTCCTTGCCCAACTTGCCCAAGGAAAAAGTCGGTCCTATGTAATATCTTCTTTAAAAGACAAGAGAGGTGAATTGCACTTTGAAGCCAAGTTGATCGGTAAAATTGTAAAATAATTCTACCAAGAACTATATACTTCTGAATGTTATGACACAGCAGATCTCTGTAAAAGTCTTAAGCTTCTCATGTTGTCAGAACAAAACAGACTGGATTTGTGCAGACCCATCAGATCTCAAGAGGTCCTTCAAGCTAGAAAATCATCCCAAGGTGGGAAGTTACTGGGCCCTGATGGGTTTTGACCTGATTTCTATTAAAAAAAAATGGCCAAACATATAATCAGACCATTATTAAACATTTATAAGGAATCTTTTCAGATGGGCACACTCCCACCAACTTTAAATATTGCCCAAATATCACTTATCTTGAAAAAGAACAAATCTCCTGCTTTGTGCACGTCCTACAGACCGATCAGTTTGCTTGGGGTAGACTGTAAAATTTTACCTCAGATCTTGGCTATGAGATTGGAGGAAATGTTGCCGATTCTAGTGAAGCCTGACCAGACTGGATTTGTAAGGAGTAGGTACTCCAATCCAATGTGCGGTGGCTTCCAAATATTTTACAATTTTCACAAAATGCCAACTATAGAGCCCTTGCTGTTTCATTGGCTGTGGAGAAAGTGTTTGATCAGGTGGAGTGGGGGTACCTATTTCATGTATTAAACAAGTTTGGTTTGGGCCCTGAGTTTGTTAAGTGGGTCAAATTGCTGTACTGTGCTCCCACTTCCAGGGTCTTAGTTAATGGTTCTGTCTTTGACATAATCCCACTTGGCAGGGGAACCCTCTAGGGCTGTACCCTTTCCCCTTTATTATTTGCACTTGCCTTGGAGCCACTGGCGGAGGCTATGAGGATAAATCCTGAAATGTCTTGAATTAATTTAGGACACACAGAAAAAAAAAAAAAAATCACTTCACGCAGATGATGTGTTATTGTTTATTAGTTAAACAGAAATATCTATCCCAAGACTACTATCTATTATTAATCAATTTGGCCAAATTTAAGGGTAAAAAATGAATTTTGAAAAGTCTGAAGCTCCGCCACTGTGGGCTCAAAGGTGGTGGTGGTGGTGGTGGGGGGGGGGGGGGGGCTCCTTCAAATTTTCTTTTTAGATGGTCAGCTGGAGGCTTCACATATTTGGACATTAGAGTGTCAGCAAATATTTCTGATTTGTACAAATTAAACTTTAAAAAGGTCCTTACCTCAGTGAAGGGATAATCTAAATAGGTTGTTTGACCTACCACTGTCAAGGCTTGGCAGGATACATTTGATAACAAAATTAATATCCTTCCCAGGATACTCTCTTATGCAAATGTTGCCTCTTGAAATTAATAGAACAACTTTTTTTTCTGAAACTGAAAAGTGCTTGTCTAAATTCATGTGGCACTGGAGGAGATCTAGGCTTAAGATGAAGATTTTGCAACTGCCAATTGACAGGGGGGTCAGGCACTCTCTAATTTCCTATATTATTATTGGGAGTGTCATGCACAATTAATAGGTCAGGGTGGCTATATTCCTTTTTACACCAGGCTGAAGAACATGTGGACAGCTGGTACTGTGAGCCTACTTCACTACTTAGTCTCTTATCTACTGATTTTGTAGAACTTCCTATGGGGGTGAAAAACAACACAGTTTTGCTTGTAACACTTAGTTTGGTGCAACATTATGACTTTCATTGGTTGAAAAAAGTTTTCAAGTGCAATGTGGCCTCTTATTAAAAATAGAGCTTTTCCACCAGGTATGGTGGGTCTTAGCATATTTGAAAAAATGGTATAATAAAGATTTAAAACTTATTTGTGATTTGTTTAAAAATGAAGCTTTTAGGTCTTTAAGACAGCTTCAAAATAAGTACAGTATTTCACGGAAGGACTTTTTTGTTTTTCTTCAAGTGAGACCTTTTGTACAATCATCCCTTACTTTCCCAAGTAATCAGACGATTTTAAACCCCATAGAAAGATTTCTTCTCAAATTTAATGAGGATTTCACTTTCAAAATGAAATTTATTTCTCTTTTTTATGGACAACTGATGGTGTCTCACAGTTGAGAGTTCAAAGACCTGTTGGAAAGCATAATTGGTGATTGAACTTAGCACTGAAACATGGTAGAGACATTTGAAGTTTTCCAATGGAGCACCTCAGTGCCCTTACAAAGGGAAATTCAAACACTTTTGATAAAGCATGGCAACCTTTTTTGGACCATCTACCTCAGGACTTGGCTACTTTGCTTTGTAAAGAAGGGTTACACTTTGTCTTCAAATGTAACCAGTGATGATTGTTTTTGCATATCCCCTTGACATGTTTGTTGGTTGAAATTGCTCTGACCCACTGATTTTGTGAGTATCTGTCACCTGTTATTTGTATACTGAGTAGACTGTGTTGGATTGTTTGTTTGTTTGTCGCTGTGTATGTGTTTTATTAATTATACAATAAATTATTTTTTTAAAAAGTGGGGCTTCCTTTGTGGGGGATTATTACGGGGAAAATGAAGCTGTGATGATTACTTGTTTAACCATTCATTTAAATAATGTGCATTTATCATATATTTGATTGTTTGCTTAATCAATGTTGAGCTATATTAGACTGTATCCTGAGTATAAATCTTTGGAGCTCAAACTTGCATCATACTTGTGTGAGGGTCGAGAGGCAGGGGGAGATGTTTTTCTAGGAAAACCTGTGCTTGTCGCTAGGTAGATAAGAGTGAAGAGAGTTATATTCCAGGCTTTATTAAGGAACATCTGTTCAGGGAAAACAGTGCAAGGAATGTTGATCATCAGGAGCATATCTCTGGGACCACCAGGCGGGAGAAGAACAGAAGTACAGTCTTTTGAAAGTCTGTCCCAAAGGGGGAGGGACCCTCACAAATATAAAACTGTTGATCACTATTGTTTTGCCATCTGTTACAGGAGATCAAGCTTGTAGGATATTGTCTCTTGTCAGACCCAATCAATTATAATTTTTTGTGCCTATTTGTGCTCTCAAATCTCAACATAATTATTTTTCTCACATCATTCTGTTTCAGTCTCATTTATTTGTGGTTTATTATTTCAATGATAGCTTTGAACCCCGACACCTTCTGGGACGACACCCACGCAGACCAATTTGATGCGGTGTGCGGCATATGGTCTGAGCACTGACAGGCTGACCCCACTGTTATGTCCGAATAAAATGAGACTGGAGCCACTCTTAATTGAACACTGAACTCCCTTTATTATCACCAACAGCACAATATATATTACAGCCGTTGCCCGCCTGATGTCACCCCCTGCCACCCCGGCCCCAGGTTATGGCAAGCCCCAAGACTCAAATCCCACAGATAACATTCCCCCCTGAACAGAAAAAAACAAACACAATGTCATCCTCCCTTTTATATATATATATATATATATTATATATATATATATATATAAAATATATATATATATATATACTATATATATATATATATATATATATATATATATATATACTTTATATATATATATATATATATATATATATATATGTACTATATACTATACATATACTATATATGTATAGTATATATCTAACTAACTAACTAACCTGCACTTATATAGCGCTTTTCTAGTCACAAAGACCACTCAAAGCGCTTTCATTAATACTAACCCTCTATTCTAAGGGCCTATAGGAAACAGATATCTAGGGACAATTTAGAACAGCCAATTAACCTAACATGCATGTTTTTGGCATGTGGGAGGAAACCGGAGAAATCCCGGAGTAAACCCACGCAACACGGGGAGAACATGCAAACTCCACACAGATCACTGTTGGTCGGGGGCTGGGATCGAACCCACGATCCCACGATCCTCACAATCCCCCGGCCAAGGGTAAACTGTGCTGCCGCAGTGCTAACCACTGCGCCACCATATATATACACACTATATATGTACAGTATGTATATATAGTTGACAAAGGAACAAGCGTGATAATGGGCTGAAACAACGCATACTTTATTCTCCTCTCCACAAGTCAAGTTGACAAGAATAATCCCCAGGTCGCAGGCTCTCTCCCTTTTATACTTTAATCCCTTGCCTGGCGAGCTGGGGGCTCACATCACAATCCACATTGAATAAACAGTCTGCCCGGTGCATTAGCATGACCTAGTACATCTCATTACATTATTGTAACACTCGCTGGTGTGCTGCTTCTTCCTCCTCCTTGTAGCCAGCGTCTGCACCTCCACTGTCTCAACTCAACCCCCCGGTCAGCCTCCCACTTTACTATCCATTGTCTGGGTGGAGGATGTCGCCTATGTTCCCCCCCCACCCCCCGAAAACCCAGAATGGGCTTCAACCCCTTTGTCCTGAGGGCTTCAGCAGACGTCCATATCAGCTGTAACGGGGGGTCACTGGCTGAGAGGTGCTGCTCTGGCGACAAGGCACCGCGGGAGGCACGTCCTCAAAAAGCATTGTTGTTGCTGTTGCAGAGTCATTTACCTACTTCCGCGGGCATTGTGGATGCCAGCGGCATGGCTTCTGGCCAACGTGTGGTGCGGTTAAGAGGTGCGTAAACCCCTGTGACGGCGGGAGGGGCCCCACCAGGTCCATGTGGACGTGGTCAAACCTCTAAGGCAGAAGTGGAAGTGTTCTAAGGTGGTCTTTGTGTGCCTGTGCACCTTGGCCTGCTGGCAGGCAACACAAGCTGACGCTCACTATTTCACCTGTTTGCGCAGACCCAGCAAGACAAATTTTGCCCCCCACTAGCTTGACTGATGCGCGCACCCCTGGGTGCAGCAGGGAGTGAATTGAGTCGTGCCCCAAAAAGTCGATCAACGTAGCTCCGAAGTGGTACCTCGCTGGGTTGATTATCAACCCGTGCGCCTCCAACCTCTGGAAAACCGTCCTGAGGTGGGCAATGTGTTTGTCCTCGGACGCGCTGGCCACCAGGATGTCGTCGGGGTAGATGAAGACAAATGGCAGGTCGCACAGCACAGCATCCATCATGCGTTGGAAGGTCTGTGCTGCACCTTTTAACCTGAACAGCATGCGCAAAAATTTGAAAAGTCCGAATGGGGTAATCACTGCCGTTTTGGGTATGTCTTCCTCACGCACCAGGACCTGGTGATACCCGTGGATCAGGTCAACCTTGAAAAAAATGCATGCCCTGGTGAGGTGGACAGAAAAATCCTGAATATGGGGAATGGGGTAGCGATCGTGTGCTGTAGCATTGTTTAACTGGCAGAAGTCGCCGCATGGTCGCCACGACCCCTCGGCTTTAGGCACCTTGTGCTGTGGGGATGCTCATGGGCTATTGGACTGCCTGACGATTCCTAATCTCTCCAAATTGGTGAACTCCTCGTGCACACTGGCCAGTTTAGCTGCATCCAAGTGGCGAGGGCGTGCAAAAATGGACAGCCCTGTGGTGGGGATAAAGTGCTCGACCCCATGCTTTGTGACGGCCACCGAAAACATTGGAACCGTAAGTGCTGGAAACTGTGTGAGTAGTTGTTGGAACTTACCCCCTGGCGCCGTGACGTTGGCGAGTGATGTGGACCCGGTTCCTTGAGCAGTGCAGGGCAGAGAATAAAAAGACAGGGCATTAATCAGATGTCTTTTAGCAACATCTACTAATAGTCCGTGCGCACACATAAAATCTGCACCTAAGATGGGGTAGTTACATGCCGCTATGATGAAGGACCATTGATAGTTGCGGATGTGCAAACATATGGTCAGTGTCCTCTCACCAAAAGTTTTAATGTCTGAGCCATTGGCGGCTGCCAGCTCGGGGCCGCTACTCCCAGCCAACTGGTCTGCATTAGACGGCAGGATGAGGCTCTTTTGGGAGCCGGAGTCCACAAGGAATTGTCTCCCCGAACGTGTCTGTCACATAGGCCAGCTTGCTTGTGTCACCGGTGGCCGCAGCTGCTAACAACTGCCGGCCCTGGCGTTTCCCGACCTCCTGTATTGGCAGGGTGGCACGCATCGCCGTGCGTCTTCTCCAAAACGGCGGTGGTAGAAACGGAGCGCACCCTGCCGGTGCATCTTTGCTACCGCGCTGGCCACCATTGAAGGCTCTTCGCTGTTGACGGTTGTCACCGTGGGGTCCGGCTCCGTTGTGTTCACTGCAAAGGTTCTGGTCACCAGGAATATCCAGTCCGCTTCTTTTGCCAGCGCCCGGTAGTTCTGTGTAGCCAGCAGCGGTGAATTGGTGAGAACTGCCCTTGCCGCCGTCGGGAGGGTACGGAGGAAAAGGTGTGCGAACAGGAACGGCTCGCCATCTGTGCCCATCAACGCCAACATCTTCTCTGGGAAGTGTCCGGGAAGCCAAAGCCATCCGCTAAGTGGCCTCTCAGTCCATTTTTAAGGGTCTTGTTAAAATGTCAAATGCCCCCATTGGCCTGGGGATGGTTGAATGGGGTTTTAATGTGTTCCATGCCCCTGGCGATCAAGAACTCTTAAAATGCCCCCGAGGTGAACTGTGGTCCATTATCAATCGTGATTGCATTCAGGACCCCCCACCTGGCAAACAGTGACGCGAGGAAACCCATAACCATGTCCGTCTTGACTGAATTTGTGGGCAGCACCTCCGGCCACTTTGAGAACAAGTCGTAGACCACAAGAAAGAACCGGATGTTCGGGGGTGCTGCATGCAGTTCACTGGAGAGGTTCAACTGTATGTGTTTCCAAGGGCCCTCAGGATATGACAGAGGCCACAGGGGTGGAGGGGGTGGTCCGCCAGTCTTCCCGCTCTCCAAACACAGAACACAGTTTTTCACCATAGCTTCAATGTCCTTATCAATGCCCGGCCACCAAACTGAATCCCTGCAACGCTGTTTTACTCTGACCATGCCCAGGTGGCCCTCATAGAGCATCACTAGGACACTTGGCCTCAGAGACACCGGGATTAGCGTGCAGTGCCCCCTCACCGCATACACTTCATTCCAGCAGCTCAGTTCATCTTTAAACCGGTGAAAGCGTGCCAACTCGCCCTGCACCTTTGCGGGCCAACATGCCCTAATAACTGAGCACAGTTGTGACAGCACGGGGTCTCGTTTCGACTCCGTCCAAAGTTCCTGGAGGGATACTATATCCCGGAGAGCCCCATGCAGTGTATTAACCAGATCCGTTTCCATTGGATCGTCATCATTGTTGTCCGATTGTATGGAGTTCACCGTGGCGCGGGGCAGGAGATCCGCCACAACATTATCCTTGCCAGGAGTGAACTCGGTGGTAAAACTGTAGGCCCTCAGCCACTCCATCCACCTGTGGATCCACATAGGTCTATGACCTGAACCTGACATCTCCAGTAATGTCGTCAGCGCTCGGTGGTCTGTCAGCAGAGTGAAATGGTGCCCATAGAGGTAGATATGCCAATGTTCACACGCCCAGATGCAGGTGAGTGCCTCTTGCTTATCCATGGTATACCTTTGCTTAGTTGCTGAGAGAGACCTCGATGTGAACGCCACCGGGTGTTCCGTACCGTCTTGCACCTGGGACAAAACTGCCCCCACCGCTGAGCCAGACGCATCACAGGTCACAATGGTTGGCCTCCTCAGATCAAAACGAGCCAGCACAGGAGGAGAAGTAAGTTGGCGCATTAGCTTAGCAACTGCCACTGAACAGGCTGGGGTCCATTGCCATGGCGCATCCTGTTTCAACAGGGCCCAGAGGGGTCCAATTGTTTAAAAATAGCAAGGAATAAAACACCCATAAAAGTTCAATAAACCCAGAAACGAGGAAATCTGTGCATATGTTGATGGTTCTGGGAAGCTCAGGACTGCCTCCACTTGGAATACAGAGAACACCCCCCCCCACCCCCGTCAACCGGAATCCCACAAACTCTCTTGAATCTGCCAGAAAGATGCACTTTTCTCCATTTAGGGTGACTCAGTGTTCCTGTAGTGCCGTCAGCACCCATCCAAACCAATCGTCGTGTTCCTCTCGTGACATGCCATGAACCACAATGTCATCCAGGTATGCTACCACACCCTTGAAGCCGACCAGAATCGTGGACATTATTTTCTGAAAACAGATGGGTGCTGAAGTCAGACCAAATGTCATCCGAGTGTACCTTAACACACTCGGGTGGGTCACGAACGCTGTCAGGTTCCTGCTGGCTGGGTGAAGGGGCACATGCAGGCAACCCTGGCGAAGGTCCAGCTTTGTGAATACCGTTGAACCGCTGAACGTTGCGGTGAGTTCCTCCATCGTTGGAAGTGGGTACTTGTCTGGGACGATCGCTTTATTCACCATCCTGAGATTGATACATGATTGGATGCCACCCGATTTTTTCTTGGCCACCACTATATTTGAAATCCAGGGTGAAACATCCACTCTCTCGATGATGCCAGCTTCCAACAGATTGTTCAACTGCAGTAGCAGTGGAATCTTTGCTGTCATGCTTGGCTCTATGAGTGGGCAGTGGTGGAACGCGCTGATGTGTCCCAGGCCTCTGAACAGCGCCGGCCAGCGAACATGCCATTTGGGGTATACTGTCAGTACCATTGAGCCCTCTGTGTCCCTGATGGAGAATCCCAACTCACCCAGCTGATCTATCCCTAGCAAATCCGCCCCCTGGACTGTAATTTGGAAAGTGAATGCGGGGACCGTCTTCAACCCACTTTTGACGGAAAAGTTGTACCGTACCCACCATTTCGATTTCAGCGTGGCTGTATCCAAACATTTTCACTGCCCCAGCATTGATGGTTTTATTTGGGAAAAGTCTCTTCAAAGTAGCCATACTCAGTATGGACCTGCTGGCCCCTGAATCCACCAAAAGCAGCATGTCGACTCTGTCGATGTTTAGCACATACCATTTCAACTGCCACCTCTTCGCACGTGCCACACACACCCGTGTTGTGTCCCTGGACTCCGCCGCCGAAGGCTTAGTGGTGATGGTGTAGGCTCTGTCCCGTGCCCTAGTCCGACACCTCCTAGGGCTCTGCCTCTGAGGATTAGCTACCTTGCTAATGGCTGTGTTCAGCGGGAAAGTCTTGGAGGCTACACTCTCTTTAGCCAACACCGAGAGACTCAAGTGAACTGTGGACTCACTCTGCCTGACCAGTTCAAACACCTTTTCCAACAAGAGTGTCCAGAATCAGAATCAGAATCAGAATCAGGTTTATTGCCATTGTTCATGTGATACACAAACTAGGAATTTGTCTCGGTGCCATGCTGCAACATTAAAAACATAATGAGAAAAAGGGATAAACTAAAAAACTAAAGGACTAGAAACGTGCAATAAGTGTAGAAAAATAAGTAATAACAAGTAATAATAATAATAATACTAGTAATAATGAGTAGTACTAGTCAAGGCAGTTTTAAAAAATTAGCATGTAGCAGATAATGTGAAGTACCACATAGTGCAGTCAATAATGCAACAGAAAAACAGTGATGATTGACATGAGTCTGGTTGAGCTGCTGTACATAGTGCACGAGAGTCAAAAGTCACTTAGTGTTCAGCAGTCTGATGGCAGAGGGGAAAAAGCTGTTCATGTGCCGGGAGGTTTTAGTCCGAATGGACCGAAGCCTTCTACCTGAGGGGAGGGGGGCAAACAGCACGTGACCAGGATGTGAAGGATCGGCTATGATCCGGCCAGCACACCTCCGGGTCCTGGAGATGTACAGGTCCTGGAGAGATGGGAGCTTGCAGCCTATCACCTTCTCAGCAGTGCGCACGACGCGCTGCAGCCTTAGTCTGTCCCTGGCAGTGGCTCCTGCGTACCACACAGTTATGGAGGAGGTGAGGATGGACTCGATGATGGCCGTGTAGAACTGCACTAACATCTTGGTGGGTAGCTTGAGCTTCCTCAGCTGCCGCAGAAAGAACATCCTCTGCTGGGCCTTTTTGATGAGGGAGCTGATGGTTGGCTCCCATTTGAGGTCTCGGGTGATGGTGGTGCCCAAGAAGTGGAAGGAATCTGCAAAGGTGATGGGAGAGCCTGTGATGGTGAGGGGGGGCAGGGGGGATGTGACTTTCCTGAAGTCCACAATCATCTCCGCTGTCTTCAGAGCATTCAGCTGCAGGTTGTTGTGGCTGCACCAGGACACCAGCTGGGCCACCTCTTCCCTGTAGGCGGACTCGTCACCGTTGGAGATGAGCCCGATGAGGGTGGTGTCATCCGCAAACTTAATCAGCTTAACAGACTGGTGGAAGGAGGTGCAGGAGTTGGTATAAAGGGAGAAGAGTAGGGGGGAAAGTACACAGCCCTGGGGTGATCCAATGCTGATGCTAACAGAGTCTGAGACAGTCTTTCCCAGCCGCACATGCTGTCTCCGGTCCGTCAGGAAGTCGGTGATCCACCTGCAGAGGGAGTCAGGCACGTTGAGCAGGGACAGCTTGTCCCTGTCCACAGTTAACTTTATCTTGCTCTTCATCCACACGTTGTTAGTATCGTGGGCTAATTTATCTCTGACCAGCTCCTCCTCAATAGGCCCAAAGGCAAATTTGCTTGGTAGGCTGCAGACCTCTGTAATAAAGGACTGAATGGACTCACCCGTTTGTTGTTGGCGGTAAAAAAAACCTCATATCTCCCTGCCATGAAGGTGGAATGGTCTCCGAAAACACAGTTCATTAATTTCAAAATGTCTTTCAGTGAACTGCTGCCACACAGCCCAAAAAATATCCCCTGGCCTTCCTCACCAGGGTAGTGCCACTCAGGCCGGCCGCGGCCACATACATGTCGAATGTTTCTCTCCAACGTGCCCATGGTATAGTTGGTGTGCCCAGAGACGGTAAAAATGGAGGTGGTTCCCAAATACACGCTCCCATGGTTTATCTTCTTCACCAAATATTATGTCCGGATAACATGAGACTGGAGCCACTCTTAACTGAACACTGAACTCCCTTTATTATCACCAACAGCACAATATATATTATAGCCGTAGCCCCGCCTGACATCATTACACCCCCCACCCCCCCTTCCCCCTGGCTAGGCTACAGCAAGCCCTGAGAGTCAAATCCAGCACATAACACCCCCAACCCTTCAACCTCTGTACCAATGTACCAATGCTTGCACCACTCATACGTCTATTTTCAAAAGACAACCTCTGGATATGATGCTGAGCACGTGCACTCAACGTCTTTGGTCGACCATGGCAAGGCCTCTTCTGAGTGGAACCTGTCCTGTTGAACCGCTGTATGGTCTTGGCCACTGTGCTGCATCTCCGTTTCAGGGTATTGGCAATCTTCTTATAGCCTAGGCCATCTTTATGTAGAGCAACAATTCCTTTTTTCAGATCCTCAGAGAGTTCGTTGCCATGAGGTGCCATGTTGAGCTTCCAGTGACCAGTATGAGAGAGTGTGAGAGCGATAACACAAAATTTAACACACCTGCTCCCCATTCACACCTGAGACCTTGTAACACTAATGAGTCACATGACACCAGGGAGGGAAAATGGCTTATTCGGCACAGTTTGGAAATTTTCACTTAGGGGTGTATTCACTTTTGTTGCCAACGTTTTAGAGATTAATTGCTGTGTGTTGAGTTATTTTGAGGGGACAGCAAATTTACACTGTTATACCAGCTGTACACTGACTATCTTACATTGTATCAAAGTGTCATTTCTTCAGTGCTGTCCCATGAAAAGATATAATAAAATATTTACAAAAATGTGAGGGGTGTGCTCACTGTGAGATACTGCATACGTATGAAGCACCAGACGATGCTGTTGTGGTGGGGAAATGCAGAATACCTTTGAGTTAAAGCAAACATTGCTTTTTGGCTTACACATTATTTTCATAATTTCTGACAATTCAGTTTTTCTTCAAACTATCAATGTTACCAATTGTCACTTGAACTGGTGCCACTGACTTGAAAGCTATTTCATTGTATTTTTAAGGGTTGCATTTTAAAAAAGGATTTTATTACTCGTTTACTCATTTTAATCATAGCAACAACATTTGTTACTATGGTTACATCATGGTAATAATGTAACCACATTAACTCAACTCTTTCCTCAAGAATTTGAACTAAAGACCTATATAGTTTCAAATGGATAAATCCTTGTTTTTCTATAATATTTATGCCATGAAAATTACAAAAATAGAAAAAGAGAAATAGACTTCATATTTCTTCAGTTCCCCCCCATGGATCGTCACCTTATCGTGATGGGGGGGGGGGGGGTTGCGTGCCCCAGTGATCCCAGGAGCTATGTTGTCCGGGGCAATTTGCCTCTGATAGGGTCACCCAAGACAAACTGTTCCTGGGAGAAAGGCCAGACTAAGAACGATCCAACAGACTCTCATGATAAATTCTATATCAAGGATTCGGTGTACCCTGCCTGGTATGGGGTTACTGGGGCCCCACCCTGGAGCCAAGCCTGGGGGAAGGGCTCGATGGCTAGCGCCTGGTGGCCGGGTTTCCACCCATGGGACCCGGCCGGGCTCAGCCCGAAGGAGTTACATGGGTCCGCCCTCCAGTGGGCTCACCACCTGCAGGAGGGATCATGGGGGTCCGGTGCTATGTGGATTAGGTGGCAGTCAAAGGTGGAGACCTTGGTGGACTGATCCCAAGCTTTCTAAACTGGCTTTCGGTATGTTGAATGTCACCTCTCTGGTGGGGAAGGAGCCTGAGCTGGTGTACAAGGTTGAGAGATACCGGCTAGATATAGTCAGCCTCACCTCAACACACAGCTCCGGTTCTGGAACCAGTCTCCTGGAGAGGGGCTGGAGTTTGGCCTTTTCTGGCGTTGCCTCGGGTGAGAGGCGACGAGCAGGGGTGGGTATTCTTGTATCGCCCCACCTTGCTGCATCTATACTGGAGTTTTCCCCGGTGGATGAAAGGGTTGCTTCCCTGCACCTTCGGGTTGGGAAACGGGTCCTGACCATCATTTGTGCCTATGCACCAAATGATGTTTCAGAGTACCCACCCTTTTTGGAGTCTGTGACTGGGGTGCTGGAGGGTGCTCCTCTTGGAGACTCCATTGTCCTACTGGGGGACTTCAATGCGCACGTGGGCAATGACAGTAAAACCTGCAGGGGGGGTGATTGGGAGGAACGGCCTGCCTGATCTGAACCCGAGTGGTGTTCAGTTAATGTACTTCTGTGCTAACCACAGTCTGCCCATAATGAACACCATGTTCAAGCATAAGGGTGTCCATATGTGCACCTGGCACCAGGACACCCTAGGTCGCAGGTCAATGATCGATTTTATTATCGTGTCATCAGACCTGCGACCATATGTCTTGGACACTCGGGTAAAGAGAGGTGCAGAGCTGTCAACTGATCACCACCTGGTTGTGAGTTGGATCCGATGGCAGGGGAGGAAGCCATTCAGACCTGGTAGACCCAAACGTATAGTGAGGGTGTGCTGGGAACATCTGGCTGAGACCCCTGTCCGGGAGGTCTTCAACTCCCACCTCCTGAAGAACTTCAACCACATTCCGATGGAGTCTGGAGACGTGGAGTCTGAATGGGCCATGTTCTCCACCTCTGTTGTTGAAGTGGCGGCCCAGGGCTGCGGCCGCAAGGTGGTCGGTGCATCTCGTGGTGGCAACCCCCGAACCAAGTGGTGGACACCAGTGATGAGGGGGGCCATTAAGTTGAAGAAGGAGTCATATCAAGCTTGGTTGGCTTGTGGGACTCCCGAAGCAGCAGAGGTGTACCGGCAGGCCAAGCGGAGTGCAGCTCGGGTGGTTGCTGAAGCAAAAACCCGGGTATGGGAGGAGTTCGGTGAGGCCATGGAATAAGATTTTCGGTCGGCCTCGAAGAGATTCTGGCAAACTGTCCAGCGGCTCAGGAGGGGAAAGCAGCTCCCTGTCTACACTATGTATGGTGCGGATGGGGCACTGTTGACTTCGAGTGGGGATATTGTCGGGCGGTGGAAGGAATACTTCGAGGATCTTCTCAATCCCACTGAAACACCTTCCACAGAGGAAGCATGGTTTGTGGATGAGGGGGATTACTTGCTTATCACAGGGGATGAGGTCGCCAAGGTGGTTAAAAATCTCCTTGGTGGCCGGGCCCCGGGGGTGGACGAGATTCGCCCTGAGTACCTCAAGGCCCTGGATGTTGTTGGGCTGTCATGGTTGACACGCCTCTGCAACATTGCGTGGAGGTCGGGGGCAGTGCCTTTGGCATGGCAAACCGGGGTGGTGGTTCCTCTCTTCAAAAAAGGGGACCGGAGGGTGTGCTCCGACTTTAGAGGGATCACACTCCTCAGCCTCCCTGGGAAGGTCTATGCCAAGGTACTGGAGAGGAGAGTCCGGCCGTTGGTCGAACCTCGGATTCAGGAGGAGCAATGTGGTTTTCGTCCTGGCCGTGGCCCATCGAACCAGCTCTTTACCCTCTCGAGAATTCTCGAGGGTTCATGGGAGTTTGCCGAACCAGTTTACATGTGTTTTGTGGACTTAGAGAAGGCATTTGACCGTGTCCCTCGTGGTTTTTTGTGGGGGGTGCTTTGGGAATATGGGGTATCGGGCTTGTTGTTACGAGCTATTCGGTCTCTTTACGACCGTTGTGAGAGTTTGGTTCATATTGCCAACACTTGGTCGGACTCATTCCCAGTGAGAGTTGGACTCCGCCAGGGCTGCCCTTTGTCACCGATCTTGTTCATAATTTTTATGGACAGGATTTCTAGGCACAGCCAGGGACCGGAGGGTGTCATGCTTGGTGACCACAGGATCTCATCTCTGTTGTTTGCAGATGATGTTGTCCTGTTGGCTTCATCCAGCAATGACTTACAGCTCTTGCTGGGACGGTTTGCCGCTGAGTGTGAAGTGGCTGGGATGAGAATCAGCACCTCCAAGTCCGAGTCCATGGTCCTCATCTGGAAAAAAGGTGGGTTGTCCTCTCTGGGTTGGGGACAGGCTCCTGCCTCAAGTGGAGGAGTTTAAGTATCTTGGGGTCTTATTCACGAGTGAGAGGAAAATGGAGCGAGAGATTGACAGACGGATCGGAGCAGCATCTGCAGTGATGCGGACGTTGTACCGGTCAGTTGTGATGAAGAGGGAGCTGAGTTCTAAGGCAAAGCTGTCGATTTACCAGTCAATCTACGTTCCTATTCTCACCTATGGTCACGAGCTTTGGGTAATGACCGAAAGAACAATATCGCGGATACAAGCGGCTGAAATGAGCTTTCTCCTTAGGATTGCTGGATTCACCCTCAGAGATAGGGTAAGGAGCTCAGTCATCTGGGAGAGGCTCAGAGTAGAACCACTGCTCCTCCACATTGAAAGGAGTCAGTTGAGTTGGTATGGGCATCTGATTAGGATGCCTCCTGGACACCTCCCACTTGAGGTGTTTCAGGCACGTCCCACTGGGAGGAGACCCCGGGGCAGACCCAGGACTCGGTGGAGAGACTATGTCTCCCAGCTGGTCTGGGAACGCCTTGGTATCCTCTCTGAAGAGCTGGAGCAGGTGGCTGGGGAGAGGGAAGTCTGGGCTTCTCTGCTTGAACTGCTGCCTCCATGACCCGGACCTCCGGAAAAGCAGTAGAAGATGGATGGATGGATGGATTTCTTCAGTTCCCTCACCCCTTCCTTCCTGTCAGTTCCAGTGTAAGACAATATAAATAAGAATAAGAAAAATAAGAAATAATTAAAGCACCACTTTACATGACAGTTGTGATGTAGCTAAATGAGCTGGAAAATGGTTGCTTGGAACAACCATTCATCCAAGATAAAAAAAAAAAAAAATAAAAAAAAAATTGTAAATTGCATTTTTTTTTCTTTTTAAGATAGTGCTTACCCTGAATCAACAATTTTTACATGAAATTTGAATCCGGTCAATCGTAAATGACAGATGACTTGATGCCATGATACAGAGATGGAAATATGCAAAAAGGTAACCACATAAAGTATATTAATCTGCAGTGTTTTTTTAGCTTCACCTTTTTGCCCGTAAAGAATTATAAACTTTAAATTGACAGAAACAAAAATGTCTAGCTCTAAATTCAACTAAAATTCCCCATGTGTGTGTTGTTTTTTTTTTTTTTCCCCAGCATTCCGCTTTCACAAAATTATGATGAATTGTTGCTTTGACCTCTTGCCTAAACCAATCCCGAAGTCATCTGTTACATAAACATGCTCAGTGTGATTTATAGTAATAGGAGTTAGAGAAATAACTTTGCATTATGCAAAAGGGTCATTTGTTCCTCTGGTGATGCAGCACATCAAAATCATCAGACACATCTTCTTACATGAGGAGTTCATCACCTTTTTTGGAGAGAATATGATACATTTCTTTGTTAATTTTTCTTGGTTATTCGATAAAATAATTGAAAGCTCCTCTGGTAAATTTTAGGAGTATTTTTTTTTCTTTCCTAAACTTGGTTGAAGCTATTCCAACAGGTAATAATACTAACATATTTATAGTAATTCTGTCTTTTGCTTCTGCTTTTAATCTAATTTGCAGTGTGGTTTTATTTCTCCAAAATATATAAAGATATTGAATGGTTTCAGTGTATTAAATGCATATTGCATACGTTTATTTTTTTCAAATTTCTGGTTAATGTTAACCTACTTTGTAAATTTCTTGGTGTAATATGCTACGTTGCAGCTTGTCAGTCATTGTAAATCATTTTCACTGAAGTTTTACAACAAGCAACAACAGGAGTCCAAATAACTGATTGACTCTTTGATTGTTACGATACATCACATGTAAAGTGCTGAGATCAAAACCTCTCCCCTACCGCACTGGTCACTGGTTTCCACTGTGAAAAATCCATGCTAATTTCTCATTGTTATTTTTTGTGTGTATGTCAAAAAGTTTGTATGGAGACTTTAAATAAAGATAAGTCAGCAGAGGCCAAAGAGACAACTGCAAAATTATCACTTCATCAGGTTTTGCTATTTATACGTAAATTAACATTTTTTTTTTTTTTAATTCTCTAACCCACTGAAAACAACTCAACCAAATTTCAAGTAAAAATATTTTCATTTATTTGCAGGAAATGACAAGTGGGTAAAACAACAAAAAAGTTGTTACTTTTAGATTAATGCAAAGAAAAAAGTTCATGTTCATTCAATCAATCAATCAAACTTTATTCCAGACTCATGGTCTATCAAAATAAAAATAAATAAAACAAGACAATTAAAACAGTTAATAAAAACAAGACAATTAAAAAAGTTTAAAAAAACAATAAAACAATAAAAGAAGTACAAAAACAGTACAGACTTTAAAAAGACTTAAAAAGACAACTGTACAAGTGCCTTCTAAACTGACTAACAGTGAATAGAACTGAGCTTAATGCTAGACATAACCTGGATGATTTCATTTCCAGATACATCAAGCTGACAGATGAATTTATACATAAGATTCCTTATTACTGCATGCAATGTATTTACATGTGATGATACAAATAACTCAGCAGCACTGCACCATCGAGGCTTTTTAAGTAAAATTCTTAAAGCATCATTGTAAGCAACCTGTAATCTCTGCATGCTTCGTTTCCTATAATTTATCCATAAATGAGCAGTGTATAAAGGTGTACAATAGGTTTAAAAAGAACCAGCTCACCTCATCTGAACAAAAGCCAAACCTACGTGCAAGAATATTTGCTTGCATGTAGATTTTGCAGTGCTGTCTGAAAATATCATCATCAACAGTCATTCTATCATTAATAAAATGTCCCAGATATTTAACTTTATCCCTGACAATTAATTCCCTGCCTGCCAAATCAAAGACAGGGAATTTCATTATCAAATCTTCTCTAGTGCGGCAAATCAGCACACAACTCTTATTTGTATTATATTTTATGTCATTTTCATCTCCATAAGCAGCACACACTCTTAATAACTCCTGAAGACCAGCACTACTTGGACTGAGAAGAACTAGATCATCAGCATACATAAAATGATTCACTAACTTATTCCCGATTAAACACCCAGTTTTACAGGCATTCGGTTGCTTTGACAAATCATCCATATAAAGATTAAACAGGACAGGGGACAATATACTGCCCTGTCTGACACCACTGCTCACACCAAATGGGGATGAATGACTCTTCCCCCATTTCACCAGCATCTTCTGATGTGCAGACCAGTAAATCATGATACGTACTAAGTACTTGGGAACCCCCCTGTCAATCTTCTTACTAAACAATTTTCTGTGATTAACACGATCAAACGCCTTAGAGGCGTCAATAAAACACAAAAACTGATGAATTTTGATTTCTATACTTATAATTTCTTTTAACGCATATATGAACAGATCTTTTCCATGATGGGGTTTAAATCCAAGTTGATGATCAGTAGATTTAATGAACACACTTAATTTTTCAAACAGTATTCTTTCCAGCACTTTAGATATTTTGGCTATAGCTATGGGCCTGTATTGTCTAGGCTACACAGCTTGCCAGCTTTATCTTTAATGACTGGTACCAACACAACAGACAATAATGATTCTGGTAATATCCCATGAATCATGAAGCTGGTGAAACAGATTACAAGAAGAGGAGCAATTCTTGAGCTAGCATATTTAAGATGCTCAGCAGAAATACAGTCTAGACAAACTCGCTTTGTTATCTGACAGCTCTCTAATGGCTTTGGTCACTGCATAAGTGTCAATCAGGAATGAATCGTCCCTCGCTACTTTCCCTACTTTATAAGTTTCATCCTTAGTTGAGTTAAACAATGAATAACAATGCTGCCGCCATAAATCCACAATATTTTCTATACCTGAAATGCCTTCCAGGGTACAGGGTAAAGATGTTTTACTATTACTAATCCATCTAAGCTCCTTCCAAAAAACTGTAACATTCTTATCTAACAATTTCTTGACCAAGGAATTATTTCTCATTAGTTGCTCATTTTTAGAAATATAATGAATAGCATACTTAAACTTTGCATTCATACATTTCTTCATCTCAAATTCTGGCCCTTGTCTGGGTCTCCCAGCCACCATCCATGCTTTATATGCTTCCCAAGTTTCAGAATAAGGCACAGTTACGGCCTCAGTCCAGCCAGGTCTTATATTATGTGTCTTACGTATCTTCCTATAATAAGGCTTACTGTCCTCATACAGGGAGTTAACTATAGCATTGTACATACTACAAAGGTCTTTCTTATGCTCAACAATGCTACAGTTCACATCGTTGCACAACACAGCATCTCTAGAAAGACATACTTTACTCAAGGATTTATCTGTACGGACACAGTATTCTACAATTTCTTCTTTAGAAAGAGTGTCCCAGTCTAATTTTTCCACTTCATCCTGACTGGCATTCTGACAAAGTGCAGGTAGACAGTCAACATTAATTATCATCTCAAACGGTATATGATCAGACATTGTTAACCCATAATAAATACTGATGCCACCCAAAGAAGCATGTGCATCACCAGTGCCGAAGCAATGGTCCAGCCAGGACGTAGTGTGCCAAGCCTCACTTATATAGGTATAACTATCAGGAGGCATTAACACCTTACTTGACAAAATTAAGTTATTTTCATAACAAAAATGATGCATATGTTTTGCAAATAAGAAGTCAGTGTCAGATATGTCCGCATTCAAGTCCCCCATAATAAAAATACAAGTATTATTATAATAATCTTGAATATAAGAATTAATAAAAGCAAGCTTATTTAAATATTCATCCTCATTCTGTTGACATTCAAAGGGCATATATACATTGATAATGAGAAATTCCTTATCATTACAATTAAACTGCACACCAATACACCAGTCTACACCAAGTCGGACTACTTTTATCAAGGAGTCCAGCTTCTTTCTCCAGAGGATAGCCACACCTCCAGGTATCCTACCCCTGATAATCCCCTTGCTGAGGTCAGTTGTAGACTCCCCAGCACCATGGAAATCAGGGTTTAGACAGTTCAAACGTTCCAAGTCTTGTTCAGAAAGAAACGTCTCCTGAAGGCACAAAATATCACAAATGTTCAATAAATTGTCAATAACTATTCGGCGAGCTTTCTCTCCAGCACTTTGACCCAAATTAAGGCCACGACAGTTGTAAGACATGACCTGAATACCCATCAATAAAAAAAAGTTAAGAAAGATCACCATCATCCGTGGGTGCCCGCATATTCTCCACAGCAGCCGCTCCACTAGATCCAGCTCTCCCAGCCCCACGGGGCTCATAATATCACCGCACCAATGTGCCCTCTGGCCAGAGCTCTGGCTGGTACATGTCCCCGACCTCAGAGCATTCTGCCGTTACTTTAAATGTACCAACCCTGCCGTTCCCAGTGAGGATTTTCTAACAGTTAACTTCTCATCCAAGCTTGTCTTTAAGATATGCAGATAGAGTGTCAGCTTCCAAATCAGAATGAAAACGGGGAGCAAACACACTCATCATCTTAGTCAGTACAGATTTAATATTACCAGAGTCCGTACCAACAACAGTAGCCGCGTTGCTGGCTTTATTCCTACGGCTGATTGAAGCAGAGGATGGCTTGGGTTTAGCCGCAGCATGCTCAATTTGTCGTCCCTTTTTCACCACTTGACTCCATTTTGAAGAGCCTGGTGAAAACGCTACTATTCCAGAATTTTTCCCGGTTATGGGCTGACCCACCAGGTCCAAATTCACAGCCAAAGCCTTCTCTCCAGCTGTCAAATAGGATTCCTGTGCATCTTCAGACATTGTATCAATCATCGTGCAGACCCCATCCTCCGCTCCGACATCTGCGGGACCGACAGGCCCTCCCAGAGCAGGTGCCTCATTATCCATGGCCCGTAAAGCAGATTGCTCCAGGCCACTTACATGTCGGGCAATATCCAAAGTAATAGTACGTAAATCCTCACTAGAGTTAGTCTGTAACAGCATGGTTTGTTTCATGGCTCAAACCTCTACACATAAGTGCTCCATTCTCCTCAGGAGACTTGAACAGTCCAAGCTGGAAAATGTAACCAGCGGTAAATCATCCAGGTAATGAGAAACGAATCTAGGTAGATTTTCACCACACTCATTCATTACCTTCAGGCAGCTCTTTAAATTATTAATATAGAGTGTGCGAAGGAAAGGATGTGGAGGCGTAGCATGAGCGTAGGTCAGCACAGATTCTTTATTTACCCTCTAACATTAATACAGCCTGTTGACCCCAGCGTGGCCACTGGGGCCCGGTTAGTCGTGATGAATTGAGAGTGTAAGAGTGAAGAGAGAGAGATGAGGGAGAGGAGTTCTTTTATACCTTATACAGACAGACAGAATGCATGGCACATTAGCATATCAATTGTTCTCTAATACCATTGGTCAATACACATGATTGGCATGACATTGGTTGGCACAAAAGATGCATGCATTCAGTCCCGTCTGACTGTCTCCTATGGTTCTTTCGGTTGTGTGTCAATTGTCCTTTGCTTCCTCCAAGCCCCTGCTGGGTATGAGGCAAGTTCCAGAAGAATGTCCCACATGTCCCAGAGGAACGTCTCCCCGCTGTGTTTAGTGTCACCACACCAGCCCCCCCCCCAAACACCCAGAAAGGGCTGTGACCCCCCCTGTCGTTTGGGCTCAAGTCGACACCAGTGGAGGCTGTAGCGGGGGGGGGGGGGGGGGGGGGGTGCCACTCCGGTCGAACTGTCTGCTGGTGAGGAGAGTTGGATGGCCCATAAGTCTGTGGGGGGAAAGGGGGAGAGGTGGAAAAGCCGGTGGTTGTGGAAAAAAAAAAAAAAAGAAGGCAGGCGGCAAAATTCCCCGAGGATGCATAGTGGCTGTGAAGCAACTGTATCTGTGTGAGGGACTTGGCGGTGTAGCCATAGATGCGGAAGGGACAGCAATCGGCTAAATCCCCGTTGTGCACCGTGGCCGAGAACCCATACAAAGTCCTGTGTGTGGGCTGCACAGCTGCTTTAGGTGCGAGGGCAGCCCTAAAGGTTCTGAGGATGGCAATCTGCCGTGGACCCCGGGATGTGCAGCGGCGCAAGACGATGTGTAAGTCAATGGAGCCGGTTTGTCCCTGGTGCGTGGCGCGCGCTGCGGCCATGTAGCTTTCAGTTGTGCTGTCCTCATAATTCTGCGGTGTGCGTGCGGGGCTTCTGTGCACTGGAACGTCGCTGTCTGGAGGTGAAGTCAGAGTTGGGGCTTGGTGGGAATCAATGCAGACGGCGCCCATTTTCCCCATTGAGGTTGTTTCTGTGCGGTGCTTGTGTCGCCGTTCAGGGTGCGTTTTGGTCCCAGCGCTGTGCTCTGGAGCACGCGCTCCAGTGAGGATGAAGAGGCTGTAGGCGTCCTCTGGTCCTCTGTGTCCACAGCGCGGTGAGAGGGAGCAGACAGTCATTCTCTCTTGTCATGCCACCAGTGTGGAGGGAAGAGATAGTCCATTTCACGTTAGGTCACCAATGTAGAGGGTGCGAAGGAAAGGATGTGGAGGCGTAGCATGAGCGTAGGTCAGCATAGATTCTTTATTTACCATCTAACATGAATACAGCCTGTTGGCCTCAGCGTGGCCGCTGGGGCCTGGTTAGTCGTGATGAATTGAGAGTGTAAGAGTGAAGAGAGAGAGATGAGGGAGAGGAGTTCTTTTATACCTTATACAGACAGACAGAATGCATGGCACATTAACACATCAATTGTTATCTAATACCATTGGTCAATACACATGATTAGCATGACATTGGTTGGCACAAAGATACATGCATTCAGTCCCGTCTGACTGTCTCCTATGGTTCTTTCGGTCGTGTGTCAATTGTCCTTTGCTTCCTCTGAGCTCCTGCTGGGTGTGAGGCAAGTTCCAGAAGAATGTCCCAGAGGAACATCTCCCCGCTGTGTTTAGTGTCACCACACCAACATCTTTTTGGGGCTCCTTGTGTGCAACACACCTTTGTGTAGTGGGGCAGAGCTCAAACAGAACTTTCTTTGAGGACTCAATCCACTCAGAGTCAAAAGTATTAGAGACCAATAAGACGATCTCATCCTGACTCAGAGTCTTAATTTTCACTGCAAGGAAATTTAGCAGCTCATCCTCAACAATTATTTTCCCCTCAGTAGTCTTATATACTTCAGGTTTTAATCGAGACCGCTTTAACTCAGGAGCCAACACAGAGCCATTCCAACCATGACGCGTGGGTTCTGCCATCTTACAACAGACAGCAAAGTCATTCTTAAACTCTACAATGTTTAAGCTTTAACTTAGGAAGAACAAAGAAATCTGTATTTCTGCTGGTGGATCCTTCTATTGCCACACCTCTTCTGAATATAAAAGCTAACACACACAGTCCCATTCATTCACTTAAAAAAAATGTTAATTAATATTCTAATCTATAGGCTCTGGTCTTCCAAAAACTTAATGATTAAAATAAAAACATGCTTGGAAAAAAAATATATGTAAAAAACAATACATGGAAATAATGGTTAATACTTGTGAGCTTTGAGAACTATGTTCAGTAACATAATGGAAAAATAGTCTTATTCTGAGAAAAATAAAATCTAAACCATCAACATGTAGCGTTTAATCCAATCCAACTCAAGTAAAATGCTTATACCAGAGTGGTGGCCTAGATGGTAGAGCTTCAGCCCCAAAACAGGGAGGTCGTGTGTTCAAATCCTGCCTGGGTCATACCAAAGACCATATACAAATGGTACTTTTCGCCTTCTAACTTGGTGCTCAGCATAATAGAATGGGAAAAGGAAAGTTAACACACAGAGCTACCAGAGGACTGACCCCCCACACTGTTGCCTCCACTACTCACAGCAACTGTGTGGCCGAGGGTCAGTGAAAAGGAGATAGGTGCCCGCCCCATACACGACATGGTGTCCCACATGCTGTGGAAGGGATTAACTTAACTCAAGTAAAAGACACAGTGGATATTAATCAGTTAAATATTTTCTACATCAAAATAGAAGAACAACAATACTAAAAGGCCAGTAAAAAACTGACTGTAGTTTTCAGCAACGTGTTTCCTCAAGGTTTAAAGTTTCCTTTATTTTTCTTCCAAGGAAGAAATTTGCTTCAAAGCAAGGGCCAGCTCCTTAACAAGTACATACAGCACATCAACAAGTACATAGAGCACATTGACAATGCCTGAGGTCTGCTTCATTTACATTAAAATATTAACATTTTTTTTAGATTTGCATTCTTGCCAGCATTGTGCAATACATTATATCTCGGGATGCTCTTAAGATATCTTCAATTCAATTAAATTTTTTAAATTCAACTTTATTTGTATAGCACAATTTCACAGCAAGAGTCATCTCACAACACTTTTAAACTGTAGGGGAAAAACCCATAATTGCAGAAAGACCCCAGCATTCAGGCAATCCTCAATGTGAGCAGCACTTGGTCATACTGGAGAGGAAAAGCTCCCTTTTAATAGGAAGAAACTTCCAGCACATTTTTAGAAGTAGATTCTGACATAATGTCGGACCCAGGGAACACACACACACACACAGGCTCAAGTGCAATACAATTATCTTTATTGGTTTACCAGCAGGTGTTTGGGTGCGTGTATGCGGTATGTGAGTGTATTGTAAGTGAACGAGCTGCAGCCGGGGGCGAGACAGAGTGCCGTACAGCCTGGCAACCCTAGGAACAGAGCCAAACACAAACTGATCAAGAAAGCTAGCTCTGTCCTGGGGCAACACCTTGACCCAGTGGAGGAGATGGGAGAGAGAAGGAGGGTGGCTAAACTGTCATCTCTGCTGGAGTCTGAGTCCCACCTTATGCAGGACATACTGAACGCACTGAGGAGCTCATTTAGCAGCAGACTCCATCATCCTAGGTGTGCAACTGAGAGGTTTCGCAGGTCCTTCCTTCCTACGGCTGTCAGACTGTATAACCTAAGCAGGGCTGCTCGCAGAGATAGGAAAAAAACGTGACGACCTAATAGTATTGAATGCAAAAGATGCAAGAGACTTACACAATGGTCCCCTCCAGTATACAACTAGGACAATATCGGTCGCTACGGAGGGTAACAATATGTATGGGTACATATTCATACTATGTAGGATAACCAAGTAGACGGTTATGCTGTTTATTCCATCTAGCTACAATGCTCTGCACTGTGTGTATATATATTTATATATTTATATGTATATATGTATATTCGCTGCTCTTGTTTTCTTGTCTTCTTGATTGCTGCTCTGAGTGTTGCTATCCCTGTGCTGTTGCAATCCTGGAATTTCCCCATTGTGGGACTAATAAAGGCTTATCTTATCTTATCATATCTTATCTTAAACACAGATATTAGATTCAGCCGTGAAGTTGTGAATGGAAAACTAACAGGGCTTACTTGCAGGTATTCTCGTGGTGGCGCCGGCTTGGGCCTTGGGGCTCCTGCCAGGAAGATAGCGTCTGCTGAGCGCACCCGGTGAAGCGCTGTGATGCGCGGCGTGGTGAAGGGAGCGGTTCCGCCACCGCGGGGGAGAGAACCTCCACCTGAGGGATCCACCTGTGCACAGGGGAGAGCCTGGGAGAAATTGTAAGTTGGAATGTTGAGCTTACGTTCCAACGAAGAGACCAACGATGATGCGCAGGGCTGAGAGGAATCAGGCATACGCAGGACGAAGAGCGTAGCAAAGCAGACGGCTCCATGCCGAAGCTCCAGGCAGAGCGGGCTATATAGCCCGGGGCTGATTACCCACAGGTGTCCGTGCAGCTGAAGCAGGTGACGGCCCAGAGGGAGTCATAACAGTACTCCCCCGCCGAGCAGCGCCTCCTGGTGCTGGCTTACCTGGGTGCGCCTGGTGGAAGTCCTCAATGAGGCATTTGTCCAGCACAAATGACTGGCGCACCCAGGACCTCCACTCGTGGCCATACCCCTCCCAGTCCACCAGGTACTGTAAGCCGCGACCCCGGTGGCGGATGTCCAAGATGGAGTTGACCCTCCATGCTGGGTCGCCGTCGATCAACACAGATGGGGGTGGAGCCCTAGGAGGGGGGCAGAGCAGGTTGGAGACCACGGGCTTGACCTGGGAGACGTGAAACTTGGGACACACACGGAGGGGGGGGGGAGCCAGATGCACAGCCACAGGATTCACCACTTTAACAATCGGGAAGGGCCCAATAAAGCGCTTGGCCAACTTCCTCTTCTCAGCCTTTAGGTTAATATGCTGCATGGATAACCATACCTGCTGACCCACCTGATACTGGGGAGCAGGCCTCCTGCGCCGGTTCACCGTCCTGGTGTTGCTCTCCGCTGTGCGTAAAAGGGCCTGGCGTGTGGCAGCCCAAAGCCGACGACAGTGCCTCGGGTGCGTGTGAACTGAAGGTACGGCCACCTCCCCCTCCTCTTCGGGGAACAGCAGGGGATCATTGCCCAGTGATGCCCTGAAAGGTGACATACCAGTTGCAGAAGAGAGAGTCAGGTTATGAGCATACTCAATCCACAGCAGATGGCCACTCCAAGATGACGGGCTGGAGGCGATGACGCAGCGCAGAGCGGCTTCCAGCTCCTGATTTTCCCGCTCGCACTGCCCGTTGCTCTGGGAGTGATGGCCAGAGAACAGGCTTACCGTAGCCCCCAAAGTGTTGCAAAAGCTCTTCCACACACTGGACACAAACTGCGGACCTCGGTCGGAGACAATGTCCTTGGGAATCCCATGCAGACGCACGACGTGCTGCACCAAAAGGTCAGCCGTCTCACGTGCTGTTGGAAGCCCACGTAAGGGGATGAAGTTGGCGGCCTTAAAGAAGCGGTCCACAACGGTCAGCACGGTGTCAAAGCTGTTGGATACCAGAAGACCGATCATGAAGTCCAGGGCCACGTGGGACCACGGCCTCCCAGGGACCGGCAAGGGGTGGAGAAGACCCGCCGGCGGCGATGAAGATGTCTTCCCGGGGGCGCACTGGGGACAGGCACGAATGTAGCCAATGATGTCATTCTGCAGACCTGGCCACCAGAACGATCTCTGGAGCAGTTCCACCAGACGGGAGATTCCAGGGTGGCAGGCGAGTTTAGATGAGTGGGCCCAGTGGATCACATCACCCCAGATGGATGATGGCACAAACAGTCTTACAGTAGGACCTCCACCCGGATCCGGTTCAGTCTCTTGAGCCTTCAGGACCTTGTCCCTGATAGCCCAGGAGAGGGCGCCCACGACACACAAGGCCGAGAGGATGGTGTGTTCCTGCTTCTCCGAGACCTCCGAAGCGAGCTGCCTGGACAGGGCATCTGGTTTTGCGTTCTTTGACACCGGGCGGTAGGTGATGGTGAACCAGAAGCGCCCGAAGAGCAGGGACCAACGCGCCTGGCGAGCATTCAGGTGCTTAGCCGTCCTCAGGTACTCCAGGTTTTTGTGATCCGTCCATACCACAAAGGGTAGCGTGGCCCCCTCCAGCCAGTGCCACCACTCCTCCAGCGCGAGCTTGACCGCCAGAAGTTCTCTGTCACCCACGTCATAATTCCTCTCAGCGGGTGACAGCCGCCGAGAGAAGAAGGCGCAGGGACGGCTCACCCCGTCCACCGGGAAGCGCTGCGAAAGTACTGCCCCCACCCCATGAGTCAGAGGCATCCACCTCGACCAGGCACTGCAGAGCGGGATCCACCTGCATCAGGACCCGGGAGGAAGAGAATTCTGTCTTCAGGGCCGCAAAGGCCGACACAGCCTCCTCTGTCTACCGGAACGCCACCTTGGGAGAGGGGAGGCGGGTCGGGGGAGAAGGATCAAGCTATACTTGGGCACGAACCGCCGGTAGAAATTGGCAAACCCCAGAAATTGTTGCAGCTTTTTCCTTGACGATGGGGGCGGGGGGGGGGGGGATCCACCACCTTCTCTGGGTCCAGGATGACCTGCTTGTGTGAGATGATGAAACCCAGGAACGAGGTCTTCTCGGTGTAGAACTCACACTTTTCAGCCTTCATGAAAAGTTTATTCTCCAGCAGTCGTTGAAGGACCTGCCTCACGTGGACCTGATGCTCCTCCCGGGTCTGATAGAAGATCAGGATGTCGTCCAGGTAGACGAAAACGAAGGACCCAAGGAAATCCTGGAGGACGTTGTTGATGAGACGCTGGAAGACGGCAGGAGCGTTGGTGAGCCCAAACGGCATGACGAGGTACTCAAAGTGGCCGCTGGGGGTCCAGAATCCCGTCTTCCACTCGTCGCCCTCCCGGATCCGCATGAGGTGGTAAGCGCTATGGAGATCCAGTTTCGTGAACCAGGAGGCCCCCTGGAGGGAGTCAAAGGCAGAGTCCATCAGAGGTAGAGTATACTTGTCCTTGATACTAATATCGTTCAGGGCCCGGAAGTCGATGCAAGGGCGAAGGGAACCGTCCTTCTTCCCGACGAAGAAGAAGCCTGCCCCCACTGGTGATGATGACAGCCGGATGATGCCCGAACTGAGCAATTCCTTAATATACGCTTCCATATCCTCCCGCTCTGGAGCCGATAGGCTGTAAAGGCGGCTTGACGGCAGGGGGGCACCCGGGCAGAGGTTAATGTCACAGTCGTACGGGCGGTGGGGGGAAGGGACAGCGACTGAGAGTTGCTGAACACCGCACCAAGGTCGTGAAACTCTGAAGGCACCCTGGACAAGTCGGGGGGTGGGGGCGGGGGAGGAGAGGGGACCAATGGAGCACAAGCTGCTGACTGGAGGCACGCACTCAGGCAGAACGGACTCCAGGCGAGAACATTCCCGGTTCGCCAGTCAAAGGTGGGGTTGTGCAAGCGCAGCCAGGTGTAACCCAGGATGACAGGGGCAGCCGAGGTGGAGAGCACAAACAGCTGAAGGCCCTCACGATGGGTTCCCAGAAATGGTGGCAGAGACCGAGGCAGTCCGGTGCGTCACCTTTTCTAAAGGAGCTTTTGACAGGGTGACGAGGTTAAGGGTAGTTGGCAGAGCTTGGCAGGGAAGCCCCAATCGGGTTGCCAGTTTCTCAGAGATAAAGCTCTGCTCGGCCCCCGAGTCCACCAGTGCGTGTGTGAGGAACTCTGTGCGGTTGTGACAAAACCTAATCGGCAGGAGACATTTGGATAGGGGATTTGGCCAAGATGAGTCCGCGAGACCCCCTATGGTGACTCGCGGACCCCCCCTTTTGGCCGAACCGGGCAGGATTTGATTTTGTGCTGGTCATCCCCACAGTACATGCAGAGACCTAGGTCCCTGTGGTGCTGTCTCTCTGCCTGCGAGATTTTAGTCCATCCCATTACCATAGCCTCAGGTTCATCTAGGCCCTCTAGTGTGGGCAGAGCCAAGGTGGAAGACTGAGAGGAGCATTGTAATGGTCTGCTCGAGCGGCCGGAAGACCCCCGCTCTTCAGCTAGCTCCCTCAGCCTGTTATCAAGACTAATAGTCAGTGAAATTAGCTCAGTGAGATGCTCAGGTTTGTCTAAGTGGGCCAGCTCATCCCGTAAGCTAGGGTTCGGGCTACGGATGAAGATGCTGCAAAGCGAGGCATCCTCCCATCCAACTTCCGCCACTACCACCCGGAAGTCGACAGCATAATCGGCAACAGACTGACCACCCTGGCGAAGATTTAGCAAACGGGTGGTTAGCATGCTATCAGGATCCGAATGGTCAAAAACTTTGTGGAAATCTTGAACAAACTGGGCATAGGTGAGATTAGCATAGCTGGGTTTCGCCATTATGGCATAAGCCCATGCTAACGCTTGGCCTTCCAGAAGATTAACCACGTAACCGATTTGACTGTGATCGGAGGGGAAGTCCCCAGGAATGCGCTGAAACACCATCTCACACTGGAGGATGAAACCCCGAGCCTCTCCGAGCTTCCCACTGAAGCGTGTGGGTGTGGGGATCGGCGTGAGACGCGTGAGCGAGCCTGGGCTAGCCTGGCTAGGTGGTGAGCTAACGGGAGCTGGCCTGCTGCTCTGAGCTGGAGGGAACGCCCGCTCTCCTTCCAGGCGATCCAACCTGCTGTTTATCTGACCTAACTGGTTCAGTATGACCTGCTGCTGGTAAGTAATTTGATCAACTCGAGCCTCTAAGATGTTAAACCGGTGTGCGAGCCCGCCGTTCGCTGGGTCACTCTGACGGAGCCGTACTGACATAATGTCGGACCCAGGGAACACACACACACAGGCTCAAGTGCAATACAATTATCTTTATTGGTTTACCAGCAGGTGTATGGGTGCGTGTATGCAGTATGTGAGTGTATTGTGGGTGAACGAGCTGCAGCCGGGGGCGAGACAGAGCGCCGTACAGCCTGGCAACCCTAGGAACAGAGCCAAACACAGATATTAGATTCAGCCGTGAAGTTGTGAATGGAAAACTAACAGGGCTTACTTGCAGGTGTTATCGTGGTGGCGCCAGCTTGGGCCTTGGGGCTCCTGCCAGGAAGACAGCATCTGCTGAGCGCACCCGGTGAAGCGCTGTGATGCGCGGCGTGGTGAAGGGAGCGATTCCGCCGCCGCGGGGGAGAGAACCGGCGCCTGAGGGATCCACCTGTGCACAGGGGAGAGCCTGGGAGAAATTGTAAGTTGGAATGTTGAGCTTACGTGACAACGGAGAGTCCAACGATGATGCACAGGGCTGAGAGGAATAAGACGTGCGCGGGACGAAGAGCGTAGCAAAGCAGACGGCTCCATGCCGAAGCTCCAGGCAGAGCAGGCTATATAGCCCGGGGCTGATTACCCACAGGTGTGCACGCAGCTGAAGCAAGTGATGGCCCAGAGTGAGTCATAACAGATTCTTCCAAGAGTATTCTATTCCAAGTTGCAGCTGAGGGTGGGGCAGAGCTACTAAAGATCTGATTCAATCATTTGGTGTCTGGCAGTGAGAGAAATATGGGACATACTCAAGTGAAATTGAAATTGGAAAAGTACTATAAATAGTTACATTCAATATTTTTTTTAAGTTACACCAATCCATGTACTTTTAACTTGTTGCTACCCCCCAGTCATTAATGCTTCCCTGTTCCTGTTTTCTTCAGATATGTCAGTCAACTCCTCGTCCACCTCCAACGATCTTGTGGAATACGTTTGTTCCACACTGAAGGCTTACGTGACCGTTGGCTCCGCTGTGTTGAGGACTGTCTTCATTCTCCCTCTGTCCATCTTTGTTCTCTACCTTGGGTACCAACAATGGAGGCAGCGGCGCTCCTTTAAAACAGCGAGCCACTCGGACATCTTCATCTACAACACGGTTGTGATGGAACTGATCTGGGTCTTGGCATTGCCATTGCTCACCTATGGCTTTTACGCTAAACAGTTGACATTAAGGAGAGTAGGGACCTATGCCGTGACGACTGCTACCTACGGGGTATATTTCTTTCAACTCCTGACCTGTGTAGAGCGCTACCTGGCGGCCATTCACCCTGTCACCTATAGGGGTCTCAAAAATGCCCGTGGGATCAAAATCAGGAACATCAGCATTGGCTTCATTTGGCTGCTGGGGCTTGGGCTGACGACGCTGGGTGACACTTTAAGATACGATATGACCATCTCATTCCTGTGCATTGTAGTTTTGTTCACAATAGCAATAACGTTTTGCAGTGTCTCTGTTCTCCATGCTCTGATTCGCTCCGGCCCGGGTGATCGAAAGAAAACAAAACCACAGGTCAACCAGTCAAAGCTGAGAGCCTTCTACACCACAACCACAATATCATGTGCGCTGTGGCTGTGGCTTGTTGGGCTAATGTTTGACACTGCACTAGACACACCAAATCTACGGAGTACCATTTGGAAATGTGCAGTGAGTATGATTGAGCGTTATTTCAACCTGCCTTGTGATTTTGTGTTACCACTGCTGTACCTGCACAGGGCAGGGAAGCTCTCATGTCAGTGCTAAAACATTAGTGCCGTCAGAGATAACATGATAATACTGAGTTAATGCACCATCCCATTTCTTCTTTTTCCCTTTTGGTTACACAACCGACTTGATCTAGCAAGAATTTTACACGTCCTTATTGACTCCAACATCCATATTTATCTAGGCTTTGGACCGGCACAATGGGAGTACATTGGCTAGTGCAAACCCAACATGGCATGGTAACCACTGTCCCTTTTACCCATTCTAAATTAAGCTGAGTGCCAAGCTAGAAGGCAGAAAGTACCATTTTTATATGGTCTTTGATATGACCTGGATGGGCCGTGAACAATGCTTTACCACTACAGTGGTCTGCATCATGACAGTTTGACACACTTTTTCTACAATTAGCATGTTTTTGAGCCTGACAGGTTTCCATACTTACGGCCCTCAGCTAGTGACAGGTTGTGAAATCAGGAAGCAAGACAGTACATCCCAGGAAAAAAAAAAAAAAAAAAAAAAAAACACCCACAAGCCAAAAGGGACAAAAAAAGGTTGATTTTGAACAGATTTATATTTGCATTTTAAAAGGTAGAAAAAAGTGTTATTAAAGTGTAATGAATCGAGAGTTAGCTATGGACACCATGTGATTAATACTGATTAAAAATTTGATTCAACTGACAGTGCTAATACAGTCCATCCATCCATCCATCCATCTGAAAAAATTAGGACACCCTGTATAAGCCTATATGTTTTTTTTTTTACATATTTGAACATATGGATATTTAATATCAATGTTAAAAATACTGGGAGATTCACATAATAGAACTAAACAATTAAAATGAATTAAAGACTTTTTCCAAATTTTCTGTAAAATCTAATTATAAACAAATAATGAGGAATAAATTATGACACCCTCATCTTTTTTATGACACTCGCACATTTATTCCCACTTAGAATGGCTAAAAAAAATTTTTAAAAATGCAAATAAAAACAAATGCAAGGTTAGACATAGATACAAGAACATTTCTTAATAAATAACTGAATATTTAAAGGGGTGTCCAAATTTTTTCACCTGACTAGATGTATCATATGTATGTGTGTGCAGTGTGTAATCTTAATAGCTACTCTATCTGAATATTACATTTGAACTGTGTGAAAAGTTGTGGTAAAATATATAGTTAAATGAAATTTTTTTCATTGTTTTTTTTTTCTTTTTCAAACTTCCCAATACCGTTTCCTATCAATAATCATAAACCAAATCCATGATCTACATGCAGTTGAAGAAAAGGTCTTTAGAACCCAAAATTTGTACCAAAGTAAAAATAACATTTTTTTTTATTATTGCAAGATCTTACTGTAATAATACAATTTTTAGACCATAAATTGATTTTGAACTTTATGATTTTGACGTCATTCTTTTATGTTCAAACTTACATATAACAAGTAGTTGTAGTTCACTGTTAAAGGTCTGTAATTGAAGCTTAATCCATAACTGTCAGTAACATCTGTTATGCAAATCCTTCTGTGAAACATGTAAGGAAACTTTTACATTTTCTACTCTTATGTAATATGTATATGTATCTTAATAGTAATGATTTGTATATTTCTTGTTTTCTTTGTCTGAAGAAATGTGTCTCTCTTCTGTGAAGAGTTTGGTTAGGAGGTTCTGGTCAAGGGGTTGTAAGGTTTATTAACCAGGAAGGGGAGAGCTGGAAGGGGTTGACTGGTTTCCTGTGTGGTGCTTGTCTGTCACTGATTAATGGAAGAGAGAGATGTGTATGTTTTATTGTTTGATGGCCTACTGTGAATGTGTGTACACTACCGTTCAAAAGTTTGGGGTCACCCAGACAATTATTTTGTGTTTTCCATAAAAAGTCACACTTATTTACCACCATGAGTCGTAAAATGAATAGAAAATATAGTCAAGACATTGACAAGGTTAGAAATAATGATTTGTATTTGAAATAATAACTTTTTCCAATACTCAACCAGCTCAAAGGAAGGTCAGTTTTGTCGTCGTCGGCCTCCGTCGGTCTATAATGACCATGGAAGAGAATCCTAAACGTCTACTCTGCTGGAACAGCACCGCCTGTGGCTGAACAGGCCGATGTGCAAATGGCAGTCCCTGTCACACAGGTCGCACTTGTGGGTGGTCTCCGTGCTGCTGGGTCTGTGGCGGTTCTTCCTGCGGGTCCTTTTTTCATCTGCTGCAGCAGTCAGTCTCTCTTCACCCGCCTTGAGCTGTCTGGTCAGGGTGCCTCTCCATTTAGAGCGGTCCATTGCAAGGTCCTCCCAGCGCTCTGTGTTGATCTCCAGGGCCTTCATGTCTCTCTTGCAGACGTCTCTAAAGCGCAGCTGTGGGCGGCCAACGTCTCTCCTGCCAGTTGCCAGTTCTCCGTAGAGGACGTCTTTGTGGATTCTGCCATCCTCCATACGGTGAACGTGGCCTAGCCAGCGGAGCCTGCGCTGCCTGAGTAGAGTGAACATGGAGGGAAGGCCGGCGCGGGACAGAACTTCTGTGTTGAGCACTTTGTCCTGCCAGGATATGTCCAGGATGTGGCGAATGCAGCGCAAGTGGAAGGAGTTCAGTCTCTTTTCCTGCCGGGCGTATGTTGTCCACGTCTCACTCCCATAGAGCAGTGTGCTGATGTCGCAGGCGTTGTACACTGCCATCTTCATCTTGACAGAGAGTTTGGGATTCTCCCACACTCGTGTGGTGAGGCGAGCGAGTGTGAAGGCTGATTTTCAATCCTCTTGTTGATCTCTGTATCAAGGGAGAGGTTGTTGCTGATCGTGGACCCCAGGTACGTGAACTGATTCACGACCTCCAGCTCGTAGTCGTCGATGGTGATGGTTGGTGGTGCTTCTGTGCCTTGCGCCAAGACGTTAGTCTTCTTCAGGCTGATGGTAAGCCTGAAGTCCTTGCATGCCTGGGAGAAGCGGTCCATCAGGGTCTGAAGCTCCTGCTGCGTGTGGGTTGCGACTGCAGCGTCGTCTGTGAACAGCATGTCTCTGATTAGAGCCTCGCCTACTTTGGTTCTGGCTTTCAGGCGGGCGAGGTTGAAAAGCCTGCCGTCAGATCTTGTGTGCAGGTAGATTCCCTCTGTTGCTGTGCTGAAGGCATGCCTCAGGAGCATAGCAAAGAAAATCCCAAAGAGGGTTGGCGCAAGTACACAGCCCTGTTTCACTCCGCTGCGTATGTTGAATGGCTCTGAGACTTTGCCATCGTGCTGCACTATCCCCTGCATGTTGGTGTGAAACGATTCAATGAGGTTTTGCAACTTTGGTGGGCATCCTATCTTTGGCAGGATCTTGAAAAGGCCCTCTCTGCTGACCAGATTGAACGCTTTGGTGAGGTCGATGAAGGCGACGTATAGGGGCATGTTCTGTTCTCTGCATTTCTCCTGGAGTTGGCGGATGGAGAATATCATGTCTACCGTCGATCGCTCAGCACGGAAGCCACACTAAGACTCGGGGTAGACACGTTCGGCAAGCTTCTGTAGATGAACAAGAACAACTCGTGCGTAGACATTGCCAACAACGCTGAGGAGGGAGATGCCCCTGTAGTTGTTGCAGTCGCTTCTCTCCCCTTTGTTTTTGTAGAGGGTTATGATCTTGGCGTCCCTCATGTCCTGTGGTACGGCACCTTCCTTCCAGCACTGGCAGAGGACGTCATGCAATGGCAGCAGTAGGGCGGTCTTGCAGTGCTTGATCAGGTCAGGGGGTATGCCGTCGTTGCCAGGTGCCTTGCCAGCGGCCAAGCTATCAATGGCCTTGCTGAGTTCATCGATGGTTGGCTCGGCGTCAAGTTCGTCCATGGATGGCAGGCAGTCGATGGCATCAAGGGCTGACGGTGTCACGGTGTTCTGTCTGGAGTAGTGGTCGGAGTAGTGTTCCACCCATCTCTCCATCTGCTTGTTCTTTTCTGTGATCATCTCCCCAGTGGAGGATTTGAGGGGGGGGCGTCTTGCTCTGATCCGGACCAAGTGCTTTCTTGATGCCATCGTACATACCATGGATGTTCCCTGTTATGGCAGCGGTTTGAATGTCTTGGCTGAGCATAGTCCAGTACTCGTTGGCACAGCGCCGAGCAGTCTGCTGAACTTTGCTTCTCGCAGCCCTGAGAATCTGGAGATTCTTCTCATTTGGGTACTTCTTGTACTCAGCAAGTGCTGAGCGCTTGGCTTCAATGACGGGGGTCATCTCGGTCAACTTGACATCAAACCAGTCCTGTGACTTCGAGGTCTTCCTCCCAAAGTTAGCCAAGGCTGTGCGGTGGATGGTGTTTCGCAGCTCTTCCCACTTCTGCTTTGCAGATTCTCCTTCTTGTGGTACACCAAGTTCCTTCTCAAAGATGGAGGCAAACTGCTGAACAAGTTCTGGTTGGGCCATCTTGCTGGTGTCAATCCGTGCCTTTCCAGGCTGTCTAGCATGATGGAATTTCTTCAGCTGCAGCTTGACCTTGCAACATACCAATGAATGGTCTGTGTCGCAATCTGCACTCTGGAACGAACGGGTGATTAGCACGTTCTTCAGTGAGGTGCGCCTGGTCAGGATCAAGTCCAGCTGGTGCCAGTGCTTTGAGTGTGGATGTTGCCAGGAAACCTTGTGTTGGGGCTTGGTCTTGAAGAACGAGTTTGTGATGCACAGATCGTGATATGTGCAGAACTCGAGCAGCCGCTGTCCGTTGTCATTCATTCTGCCCACGCCAAAAGGTCCAAGACAGAAGGGCCAGGAGTCGTGGTCAGCACCCACTCTGGCATTGAAGTCTCCAAGGAGAATGAGTTGTTCAGAGTTGGGGATGATCCTGACAGCTGTTGGGAGATTCTCGTCGAACTCGTCTTTTGCCTCTGGTGTGGCTGTCAGTGTTGAGGCATACACACTGACGAGGGTGACTGGGCCTTGAGTGGTGTTCAGGCGGAAGGTGAGGAGTCGTGCAGAGCCAGTGCTGCCCGGTTCCACCATCTTCAGCAAGGTGTTCTTCACTGCGAAGCCCACTCCGTGTTCCCTGTGTTCGTCACTGCCCTTTCCCTGCCAGTAGAACGTGTAGTCCTTCTCTCTCAGTGTGCCTGTGTCAGCCAACCGTGTTTCCTGGAGAGTGGCGATATCCACTCCCAGTCTCTTCAGCTCATTATTGATGATGGCAGTCTTCCTGGTGTCGTTGATGTCCTTGAGGTTAGCAGCGAGTCCTGTCATCATAGTGCGGACGTTTCAAGTTCCCAGTTTTAGAGTTGGTCTCTTTTGTTTTATTGTCTTGCCTGGTGCGAAGGTTCTCAGCCTGCTGTTCGGATTTCTCCTCATCCCCATGCACCCAATGAGGAAAGCAAGCTGTGGCGGGACAACACCTTATTGGCTGGGGGCTGCCCAGCTTGAGGCGGGCGGTAGCTGTCCAGTGAGATCCGATGATCCCTCCCACCGTCGGGAACAACCCCTGGCGCCGCGCTCTACGCCAATTGAGCGGTAGCTTATAACTGGTAACTGTCATTCCCTGTGTTTTGTCTACGCCAAAGGCGAAGATGAAGTGTCCTCTCCAGTGATCCGGTGTTCTACCTTCCAGCGTTGGGCGTTGGTAGGATTCAAGCCTGGGTAGGAAGATATGGAGGACAAGATGTTGCCCATGCAGCATGTCCCCCCTCTCCACGTCACTGATGAATCCAAAGGAACAGCAGGGCTGCTACAGTTTGGCACCAGCGCCATTGCAGGAGCTGCCAGAACGATGTTGAGCACAACATAGAACTGCCTTAGGGGCTCCGACTCAGGATTTTTCCTCAGGGTTGACTCCCGAAGCCTTTCCCGTGACCGGGTATGCCGCAAGGCAGTAGAGGTTTGAAATCAGGGTTTACCTTCCCCTAGATGGGCTACCTTCCCAGGTTAACGAGCCACCATCTACCCGAAGCATCTGGTTTTAAGGTGCCAGAGATCCGCCCTCGCCCCTTCTCCTATTAGTAAAAGCAGTTCCGCCGGGCTTAGAGACTAATCCACACAGGCAGGCTAGGAGTTGGACTTAGTTGTCAGAGGCTTTTCGAGACACACACCATAAGGAGCACTTTATGAGCACTGGGAGCTTAACCCCAGTGCCGCTCCTGGCTATGACAACCTTGGAACCATGATTTCTAAGTGACCCCAAGGTCAGTTTTATAGCTTCTCTAACCAGCTAAACTGTTTTCAGCTGTGCTAACATGATTGCACAAGGGTTTTCTAATCATCCATTAGCCTTCTGACGCAATGAGCAAACACATTGTACCATTAGAACACTGGAGTGATAGTTGCTAGAAATGGGCCTCTATACACCTATGTAGATATTGCACCAAAAACCAGACATTTGCAGCTAGAATAGTCATTTACCACATTAGCAATGTATATTAGATATTAGAGTGTATTTCTGATTAGATTAAAGTTATATTCATTGAAAAAAACAGTGCTTTTCTTTCAAAAATAAGGCAATTTCTAAGTGACCCCAAACTTTTGAATGGTAATGTATATAAGTGAAGTGTTCACTCTACATAGGCAGACTTCCTCACTGACTGCTGTGGGCTGTCTGTGACCAATTGTCTCTCTTGTACAAGATTAAACAAGACAAAAGACAATAATGTACTGACTCTTTAATTCTCTAAGAATGACAAATAATAATTTACATTACCAACATCAGCCATTGATGCTGAGGACAGGTAAGATAGAATCACAAAGTTTGTTGTTAATGATTACTTAATCCAATGACTGCCTATGGTGCTCCATTGCACTGCTTCCTCCTCTCCCCCTGCTGGTTAAGATTTTTTTCAATAAAATATTCAGTTCAGATGACAGAGATTTCCAGATCTATAACTTGACAGTGGTAAAAGATAATGGCTTACTGTCAATTAGAAATATGTAGAATATGATCAAAAGTTTTAAATAGGAGTAAATTTATGCATGTAATTTGCATAAGGCCACAGCAGTCATATCAAATTACATAACTTTCAGTCAAAAGAAGACTTTACACATATTTACACAAAGCATGGTTTTGTTTTGTCACCTTTCATTGTTTGGACATTTTGCTATCTTATCTTTAAAATATATGAACCAGAAAATCAGTTACAATGTAAACATTCAAAGAAATTCATCATTTACCGCTGGCCAGGTGGTGAGCTTCATCCATTTTCATCCATTCTTGTCATTATTTTATCTGCTCTCTGTAATTTTCACTTTCTCTCCCACATCCAGAAACTGTTATGATTATTCTACCACAATTTAAATTTCTTTCCATCGAAATTTACCTCATATGACGACTGGGAACCGTTGCGATTGTTCTGTCCAGTCACATGGCGCTGGAGGTCAATGGCAGGTGCAAATAAACCAGCTTCGCCAACCTTCTGTTATAAAAAAAGGTAGATATTTACCTTCATAAGCTAAATAATCTCTTTTTAGAATCATGGTTTGCAAATATGTGAGAAAATACCTCCTCCGTCTTGCGATTGATCACCATCTGTTTACAAACTCTTCTTCTCTGGTGTCCAGAAGTGTGTGTGTGTGTGTGTGTGGGGGGGGGGGGGGGTTATATGGGGGCCATTACTCCTCCAAGGCAAGAGCAGTGTTATACGTGTCTGCCACCTTGTCAGGTGGAATACTTAGTACAGCTGTGTGTGTGTGTGTGTGTGTGTGTGTGTGTGTGTGTGTGTGTGTGTGTAGGGGGGTTATTACATCACATGACACATCACATGACAGGTGCAGCACTGTGACATACACAGTGAGGGCGCTTTTTATGTCCATAAATAGAAGGATGTCAAAGGGTTAATTCAGGGGTGTAAAACTCATGAGTTCAGTGGCCACATACAGCCCAATTTATTCTCAAGTTGGGTGGACCAATAAAATAATATAATAATGTAAACAATGAAAACTCCAAATTTATTCCTTTGATATACTGTAGTATTGCAAAGGAGTACAAATACATTACGAAATTTTTACATTTATTGAACCATTCTTTTTCAAAATATATTGTTAACAACCTGAATTTTTTAAAGAAAAAAGTGCAATTTCATCAATATGCCTCAGGTAAACTTTGACATACACACATTACAACTTACACTGTATATCACAGTGGACTTAGAAAGGCACAATGTGGGTGGATGGATAATAGAATTGATTCATTCAGTAAGCAAGAATCCAAAACTAGACCTGAAAATAAAAGACACAACAATCACACAGATATAAGAAACTAAGATCTTAGACTTTGTTATAGAATAGAATACAATAGAATTGAATAGAATAGGCTTTATTGTCATTGTACAGTTGCACAACAAAATTATGGCTGCTCCAAAAAGCTATTGTGCAATAAAGTAAGTGAGAAGATGATATTATTATAAGAAGATGATTATAGATGATAAAATGACATGGAATAGACATATTGAAAAAAATCAGTGCACAATGGGTGGTGTGCTATAAAAGCAAGTGCAGCATTTCTCACACCAATCGCTACCAAAGTATTTATTCAGTGATTAATTTTTGCTAAGACTGTTGCTCAGTAGTGTGATTGAGTGTGTAGTGCGGTGAAGTGATGTTTTTATATATTCCATGTTTTTTGTTCATATGTCTAGTTAAAAATTTTGTCTCTAAAAAAGTGTAATCATATTATTTTTGCAGGATGACACTATTTCTGTCTGCATATTTTGTATTGCACTGACCCTTTAAGAAGTGATCACTTTACCTTTAAGAGACACAGGAGCAGCAAGACCACAGTGTGTGTATGGAAAAAAATAAAAAAGGAGAAGAGAGAAACAAAGCTTTGCTTCTGTTGAATTGAGGGCATTTTTATGAAAATAAAGTTGCTAGAAAAGTAGATGGACCTGTTTTTGGCCGTCCATTTTAAGGGTGCAATATAAATTTTTGTGTTTCCGCCCTGTTGAAGCAAGTTTTCAGCGAAAAAAGAAGTCTTCTGTTACTGAGGGCCACTGCTGAGCACACAGAGGGAAATGGAGCTAGCAGCTATCTAGCAGCTACATCCAGCTCATCAATGAAATCAGTAACACTGCGTAGATAGAGTGATGATATACAGTGAAATACATTGCGGTAATGCACCTGTAAGCTGGTTGCCAACCGCCTATCAAATCTGAAAGAGGAAGAAGAAGTAAGACTGCATGGAGCAAAATAAATTAAACCCATCTGCTCTCTTCAAGTCGTGAGCGACCCAGAGAAAGAATAAACATGAATAGTGAATTTGAATTGCTACTGGCTGACATTGAGAAGAAATGTTTAACTTTGTCACTGGCCGATTCAGTGCAGTGAGTGAGGAGCTAGGCCTTGAGTCCAGTGAGTATAAGATAAGATAACATAAGCCTTTATTAGTCCCACAATGGGGAAATTCCAGGATTGCAACAGCACAGGGATAGCAACACTCAGACCAATAATTAAGAAGATACGGAAAATATAAATAAGAGCAGTGGATATACATACATACACATAAATATATATGTATACATTTGTGTAAGTCTGTTGTGTCTTTTGCATTCAATGCTATTAGGTCGTCACGTTTTTTTGCTATCTCTGTGAGCAGCCCTGCTTAGGTTATACAGTCTGTCATCCTTAGGTAGGAAGGACCTGCGAAACCTCTCGGTTGTGCATCTAGAATGATGTAGTCTACTGCTAAATGAGCTCCTCAGTGCATTCAATATGTCCTGCATAGGGTGGGACTCGGACTCCAGCAGAGATGACAGTTTAGCCACCATCCTTCTCTCTCCTATCTCCTCCACTGGGTCAAGGCGTTGCCCCAGGACAGATCTAGCTTTCTTGATCAGATTGTTCAGTCTCTTCCTATCGGCTGCTGTAATGCCGTTGCCCCAGCAGACCACTCCAAAAGTGATGGCTGATGCCACCACCGTATCGTAGAATGTCTTCAGCAGCGCCCCTTGTACACCAAAAGACCTAAGCCTCCTCAGTAGGAACAGCCTGCGCTGTCCCTTCTTGTAGAGTGCGTCGGTATTGTGTGACCAGTCTAGTTTATTGTTCAGATGAACACCAAGGTACTTGTAGGATGTCACCATCTCGATGTCTGTTCCCTGTATATTTACCGGTGCTGTGAGGGGTTGTCCTTGCCTGCGGCAGTCCACCACCAGCTCCTTAGTTTTCCTCGCGTTGATCTGGAGGCAGTTCCGATGGCACCAGTCCACGAAGTCCTGGATAAGTCCTCTGTACTCAGCTTCATCTCCGTTGGAGATGAGGCCGACGATCGCAGAGTCGTCGGAGAACTTCTCTAGATGGCAGTGTGTTGTGTTGTGTGAGAAGTCCGCAGTATAAAGGGTGAACAGGAAGGGAGCCAAAACCGTTCCCTGGGGGGCCCCCATGCTACCGATGATCATGTCAGACACACAATCTTGGGTTCTCACAAACTGTGGCCGGTTAGTGAGGTAGTCCAGGATCCATGATGACAGGTGCTGGTCCACCCCTGTGCACAGCATCTTGTCCTTCAGGATCATCGGTTGAATGGTGTTGAAAGCACTGGAGAAGTCAAAGAACATGATCCTCACCGCATTCCCGGGCTTCTCCAGGTGGGACAGAGAATGGTGAAGGAGGAAAATCACTGCATCCTCCACCCCAATGCCATGCTGGTAGGCGAACTGGAGTGAATCCATCGCTGGTCCCACCAGGGGACGGAGGTGAGCAAGAAGCAGTCTCTCCAGTGTCTTCATCATGTGAGACGTCAGGGCCACTGGCCTGTAGCTGTTCAGATCTTTGGGGTGGGAAGTCTTTGGTACAGGTACCACACAAGATGTTTTCCACAACTGTGGTACCCTCCCCAGCTTCAGGCTCAGGTTGAAGATGTGCTCCACAATCCCACACAGCTGGTCTGCACAGGACTTGAGGAGCTTTGCGCTGATGCCGTCTGGTCCCGAGGCCTTTCTCGCCTTGATCTTCCTCAGCTCCATACTCACCTGGGTCTTAGTGAGGGTTAGGTTGGGGGGCTGTGTGCTAGGAGTGGGGGGGTGTTGGTGGAGTGGGGTGTGGACAACAGGTCTCGGTGACTTCAGAGGCAGCAGTGGTTGTTGTGCAGTTGGGGGGGAGGGCGATTGGTCAAACCTATTAACCACTTGCACTCCGTTGTTCCGCGGGCGGGCAAGTCTCTGCGTCCTAGGACGCACGAGGGTGCACAAGAGTGCACTAGTGTGCGCGCAGACGCATGACGCATGATATACTGATGATGGTGCAGATGGAGATGGTGCTGGCCTCCAAGCGCCACTGGGAAAAAAATCTGCAAACACAGCCGTGAACAGATTAGTTCATCTGATTGACCTCTCATTCGACTAATAAGAGCCTTGATTTGGGTTTCTGAAACCTTGAAGAACCAATGAATGAAAATCTAGGAAGGAGGACCCGCCTCCCAACGCTTTGAATGCAGTGAGCCAATTGAAGCAGAGAAGTTCGTGAGCTGTTTTTTTTAAGGCTGGGTGAAGACTGGCTGCTGCAGCAGATCAAAAAAGGACACAGGAAGAGCTCCACAGACCCAGCAGCATGGAGACCATCCACAAATGCAACCTGTGTGACAGGGAGTGCCATTCGTGGATCGCCATGTTCGGCCACAGGCGGTGCTTATTTTGTATTGGTTCCAGCAGAGTAGACGTTATGATTTCTTCCATGGTCATTATAGACCGACGGAGGCTGACGACGAAGGCTGAGTGACACACACGCCTTCGCCAGTCTTTTTTTAATTACTACTGTTATTTGTTTTGAAAAATCGTTCGCCAAAAACCGCAATCATGGAAGCACAAAACCGCAATAATGGAATTATGTTTTGATCGAGTCGCGAGACCAGAACCAGAGCGGACCAGCGTCGCGTTCGTCTCACAATGAGGAAGACAAGTTCGCCCAGACTCCGCTGTGAAGAGGTAAGGTGTTATAAGCTAAATTATTCTCTATCCCTGAAAATTGTAATCCAAAATGACTTTTGACCGATCAGTAAATTACAGCTGTGCGGTTCATGAAGTCTGAAGTTCGTGCACCGCGGTACAAGGGGTTGCTTGCAGTGTACAGGCTGTGAACGCCCCCCCACCCCCGCTATTCTTCTGCAGCGAGGGGGGGGGGGAGCCGCGGTTACTGCACTGCTGTCCTACATCACCACATAAGGCTAATCCGTTGTGTAGCGATGGCTAAAGTCTATCCTCTGTAGCGAGCGGGGGGGGGGACAACCCCCCCCCCCCACACACACAGTAGCGAGGGGGGGGGGAGCCGCTGTGACAGCGTTGCTGTAGAAACATGCAACGAGTGTAATCTCATGTAGCGAGGGCCGAACTCTGTCCTTGGTAGCGGGGGGGGGACGGACCCCCCCCACACACAAACACACAGACACAGCCCTGAGTGTAACCTTTCCTTTGAGCCTAAAATGAAGATTCTACATTGAATCATTCAAAAGTTACAGACGTTTTTCCAAACTGTGCCATTTGGCACAATTTGGCACAGTTCCAAAACGCCTGGGAACAGCCTGAGAACAAAGCTGTGTAAAATATTCATTTTTTGTGGTATTGTTACCAAATTTGGATCTCAGCTGGATAACACTTGGTTCTACATTTCTGTTGCATTTTCCATCCGGATCGGACAGCTGTGTGTTATTTACAAGCATTTGTATCCAAAAAAACACTGTCCAAATTTTTTTTCTTCAAGTTCAGTATGTTTAGATGATTGTAACTCAGTGGTCGGAGCACGTAGAGAGATTATGTTTTTTTTGCCAAAAAATTCAAAGTATTTTCTTTTAAATGAGACCAACCCCATGAAGATGCTGCAAAGGGTTGAAGAACAGCTTTCGATTTACTTTGGGCACGTTATTTTTTGGCATTTTTAGGAAAATTGCCCGGAGTGCCAGTGGTTAAAAAACAGGTTCAGATTGTTCGCCCACTCCCTGCCCCCCGTGGCCTGGGGGGAGGTATTCTGGAGCCCAGAGATGGTTTTAAGGTTTCTCCGGACCCCGCCGATGTCGCTCTATTGCAGATTGTCCTCCATCTTCTTCCTGAAGCTGTCCTTGCCTTCTCTGATCTTCCTCCTCAGCTCCCTCTGTACGGACTTCAGCATCTCCCTTTTCGGGGACCTGAAGATCCTCTTCTTCTCTCTCAGAAGTGTTTTTATCTCAGGGTTGATCCAGGGTTTGTTGTACGAGCAACACCGTATTGTCTTGGCGGGTACGATGTTGTCCACACAGAAGCCGATGTAGTCCGTGATGGTGTGAGTGAGGCCATCAATGTCCTCACCATGTGGATCGCAGAGCTGCTCCCAGGCAGTGATTTCAAAACAGTCCTTTAGTGCGTCCATTGCCTCCTCAGACCATAACTTCACCGTGCGCATGACCGGAGGTTTTCTGTGTACTAGGGGTTTGTACACCGGCAGGAGATGAACCAAGTTGTGGTCCGATCTCCCGAGTGGGGGGGGGGACGGGGGAGTGGTGATGAGGTGTACGCCTCCTTAGTGTTTGCGTAAAATAAGTCCAGTGTTTTATTGCCTCTAGTGTGGCATGTGACATACTGGGTGAATGTGGGTAGAATTGGGGACAGTGAAATATGGTTGTATGTAAAGCTATCCTGCAGGTTATTGAGAAGGCTACTCCTGGACCACTTGGAGAGTGATTAAATCACAGGTTTGGAGGATGCTGGACTGTCAGTGCTTTTAACCACCAGTGACTATATTGACAACTTGAAAATAGAATCTGAGGATGTTTGTGAAGCTAATGTGTCTTCAACCCAGGAGACAATTACTAAGCAGCTAAAGCCAATGTCAGGGGTTCCCCTAGTGCTTCAAAATGGCACTGCACCTATACCAGTATTGTCACCTCAGAGGCCAAACAGCTTAGTTAGATCAGAAAATCAGCACAACCCATAAACCAGCCAAATCTGCAACCCATTTGCAGGAAAGAATTAATTGGTGAAGTGTGAAAAAAAGACAAGCTTAATCTGATCAGCTTTGAGAGACAAATAGTGCGTGGGCTGAAAAAAGATTAGGATGAAGGTGAAATTGTGGAAGCAGTAATACAGTCAGTCATTCCTGAAGTTAAAGTTAAAAGCTACCTAGAAAGCAGGCAAGACCTATCACTGAGCTCTCTGAAGCAAGTACTTCAGACCAACTTCATTAAGAAAGATGCCACAGAACTGTTTCATTCACTGACATGAGCTGTCTAAGAGCCAGGCGAAACTCCAGTTTCTGATTGGCACCATGGATCTCAGACAAAAAGTGATATTTGCATCTGAAAGAGCTTACCCAGGACTAAAATACAACTCCAAACTCATACAGACACAATTCTTGCAAACAGTGTTCACAGGTCTGCAAGATGGAGGATCAAGAGGATGACTGGAGCCGGGAAATAGGGACTCCTGCCTAACGTTAGGGAGACCAGCGTTATTCGTACGTGAGGTCGCAACCTGGAGTAACAGAAGCTGCTCCCTTAAATAGGGCAAGAGGATTAATCAGCTAATGAGAATGTCATCAGCTTAATGTAATTCAGCTGTCACTGCTGGGCTCGACACTGACAGCCGGAAGCCCCTCCGAGATGCTGTCAGAATAAAAGCTTGGAGAGGCCCATAAGGAAAACTATTACAGAACGAGAGGAAAATACTGCATGACCCGAGCGTGGACGATATCGATGCTCAGACCATGACAAGGACAGGCCAAGAAAAACTGTCTCCAGTATCTGTTGCAGTGACTGACCAAATGATAGGCTTGTTTATCTCTGCTCTTTGTGTAGTGCATGTCACGATGCACCGACTGGCAAAAGTCCACCACAGACCTTGTGACAGATTTGCTTGTCTGCCAGGATGTACAGTCTCACCTCATGTAACTGGGAGTGGTCCACCACAGACCTGACAGAGCAACAGTAAAAGTCTGTAAATAAGAGTACTACACGCCAAAGCATGTACAATGTTAGTACGCATTAACCCCTTGCACTCTGGTCAATTTCCCTAAAAACGCCAAAAAATAACATACCCAAAGTAAATCAAAAGCTGTTCTTCAACCCTTTGCAGCATCTTCATGGGGTTGGTCTCATTTAAGCATGGTTGAATGGTAGATATTGCCATGTGACTTAATGGACTTGGGAGGCCTACCAATTTTACCGACAGTTTAAAACAAGACAACCAAGCAAGGAAAAGAAAAGTCATTATCCTGTAGTCATGCTGTTGTAGTTGCAAGATGTGTAGATAATTGTTTTGGTAAGATATTTAACTGTATACTGGTCCGTTATTATACACAATGGTGTTCAAAACACTGTTAAAGGAAACTCTAGAGGTTTAATTGTATAGGCGAGACCCCATATACTTGGAGGGAATAAAAGGAAATGTCTGCTAAAATTCTTTTTTTTTTTTTTAAGTGTAGCGTAGTGTAGCGCAGTGAAGTTATGGTTTAATTAAATTAATTAATTAAATCACCCTTATTGTCATTCAACTGTACAACCAATCATGTACTGCACGGTGGCGCAGTGGTTTAGCACTGTGGCAGCACAGTTTACCTTCGGCCGGGGGATCGCGGGGATCGTGGGTTCGATCCCAGCCCCCGACCAACAGTGAGCTGTGTGGAGTTTGCATGTTCTCCCCGTGTTGCGTGGGTTTACTCCGGGATTTCTCCGGTTTCCTCCCGCATACCAAAAACATGTAGGTTTAGGGCGCTCGCGCACGCAGCGACCAGCAGCCGGTGGCTTGTCACCAGATTGCAAACCAAATCTACCTACGGGTACAAATAAGTAACAAAAAAAAAAAAAAAAAAAAAAAAATGTACAGTAGAACGAGATTGTGCTTTCCTATCTACAGTGCCAATCACACACACCCCAGTGCAGAATCAGAGGGCCGCTGCCATGCAAGGCGCCACCACAGATTTCCCTCCTCCATTCCGTTATTGCTGAGCACCAAGCTGAACGGCAGGAAGTTCCACTTTTATATGGTCTTTGGCATGACCCGGCCGGGATTTGAACCCCTGCCTCCCGGGTGTGGGGCAGATGCTCTACCAACTGAGCCACCACTCCGGCTTTTGTATATTCTATGGTTTTTGTTCATATATCTAGTAAAAAAAAATTCTCCAAAAAGTGTAATAATATTATTTTTGCAGTGTAAAACTCTCCCTCTGAAAGTGTGTTCAAAATTGGACGGTTAGCACAAAACCATTATTGAAAGATTAATAATAACAAGAGATAGACGATTTCTCAACTTAACTTTTTATTGATGCATGCAGAAAGTTACACAGCTGTGGGTCTTGTCCTCAGCCCAACCTGACAGGAAAAGACTCCGACTAAGCATTTTCGGTTACATTTATCTTCTGGCTATTTGGGCGTTATAGCCTCCTGCAATCGCTGTCTTCTGCTGAACCTGTAAAAAACTGTTTTTTCATCAGATGCTCCCTTGTCCTGCAGTGGATGGCTGTCTACTGACAGGAGCTTCCTGTTATTCTCAAACTGCCCCCTTTCACTTCGTAACACAATCCATGACCAATCTCAATTCAATTTTCAATTCAGCTTTATTTATATAGCACCACATCACAACAGAAGTCATCTCATAGCGCTACAAAATGCAGAGAAAACCCCACAATTTCAGAAAGACACAGCAATCAGAGGATCCCCTGTGAGCAAGCACTTAGCGACGGTGGAGAGTAAAAACTCCCATTTAATAGGAAGAAACCTCTAGCAGAACCTGGCTCAGGGAGGGGCAGTCATCTGCTGCGACTGGCTGGGGGTGAGGGGGTAGAGAGGATGAAGAGGACAGACATAAAACAGAAGTGGAGTTAAGAGACATAAAATCCCTCCCTAATCGTAGGCTATATTAAAAAGGAAGGATTTTACCCTGTTCTTAAAATCAGAGACCAAGTCTGACTCCCGGACCCAGAGTGGTAACTGGTTCCACAGAGAAGGAGCTTGATAGCAGAAGGCTCTGCCTCCCAATGTACTTTGACATTCTGGGCATTACAAGTAATCCAGCATTTTGGGAGTGTAGTGCTCTATTAGGATGGTAAGGTAATATCAGATCTTTTATATATAAGGGGGCCTGATAATTAAGAGCTTTGAAAGTGAGAAGGATTTTAAACTTAATTCTAAACTCAATGGGAAGCCAATGAAGGGAGGACAGAACTGGGGAGATATGATCTCTTTTTCTAGAACCGGTTAGAACTCTTGCAGCAGCATTTTGGATCAACTGAAGATTTTTTTTAAGGATATTTTAGGACAACCTGATAATAACAAATTACAGTAATCTAATCGAGAGCTGACAAAGGCGTGGATCAGTTTCTCAGCATCATTCAGAGACAAGATGCTCCTAATCTTGACAATATTGCACAGTTAGAAGGCAGTCTTAGAAACAAACTTAATATGTGAATTAAAGGACAGATCTTGATCAAAAATAACTCCAAAGTTCATTGCAGAACTATTCAGAGTGAGAGTGGCGGCATCTAAATTAAGAGCATGATTTGGAAAGGAATTTCTAAGGTGTTTTGGGCCAACAAGAATGACTTCAGTCTTATCTGAGTTTAATAGCAGAAAATTACAAGTCATCAAGGCTTTGATATCCTTAAGACAGGCATCTAACTTGGCTAATTGATTACAGTCATCGGGCTTCATTGACAGGTATAGTTGTGTGTCATCTGCATAACAATGAAAATGTATACAGTGCTTTCTAATGATATTGCCTAACGGAAGCATATATAAACTAAAAAGAGTAGGGCCTAACACAGATCCCTGTGGAACTCCGTGACTGAGCTTAGAGTTGGAAGAAAATTCATCATTGATGTGAACAAACTGAAATCTGTCGGACAAATAAGATCTAAACCACTGCAGCGGAATTCCATTTAGTCCAACATAGTGTTCTAGTCTATCAAGTAGAATGGCATGATTGATAGTGTCAAAGGCTGCACTAAGATCTAAAAGGACAAGAACGGAAACAAGTCCATTATCAGATGCGATAAGGAGGTCATTAGTGACCTTCACTAAGGCAGTTTCAGTGCTGTGATGAACTCTGAACCCAGATTGAAACTTCTCAAACAAACCAACTCCCTGCAAGTGGTCAAACATTTGGACGGCAACAACTCTTTCCAAGATTTTTGAAATGAAAGGCGGATTAGAGATTGGTCGATAGCCAAAACTCCTGGATCGAGCATCGGCTTTTTGAGTAAGGGTTTAATTACAGCAATTTTAAAAGCCAGTGGTACATAACCCAGAGTTAAAGAATAATTAATTATATGAAGAATACGGCTATCAATAATTGGGAAGACAATTTTAAATAACCTGGTAGGAATAGGGTCCAAAAGGCAAGATGAAGGTTTAGATGAGGAGATTACTTTATTTAACTCTAAGAGGTCGATTGGAGTAAACTTATCTAAACAGATATCAATTGAGGGAGTTGTAGTAGCTTTAATGTACTTGAGTTTATGGTAGGAAGATTGTGACTGATTTTATCTCTAATAGATAAAATTTTATGATTGAAAAGGTTCAGAATGTCCTGACTAGAAAGCTCTGGAGGGACGCGAGGATTGACGAGTCCTGACTCTTTGTCAGCCTGGCTATAGTGTTGAAAAGAAACCTGGGTTTATTCTTATTCTCTTCTATTAATGCAGAATAATAACTTGATCTAGCTTTTCTAAGAGATTTTTTTATAAATTAAGAGATGATCTCTCCACGCTAAACAGAACTCATCTAAACCAGTAGAATGCCATTTCCTTTCCAATTGATAAGTCTTCTGTTTTAAGCTACGAGTTTCTGAGTTAAATAAAGGGGTTATAAACCTCTGGTTAGACTTTTTCTTTGTTAAAGGGGCTACCTACTTCCGGCGCCACACGAGTAGGCTGCCTTTTTGCAAGACCGGATCAATTTCTTCCTATTTCTATTTACTATCTGGCTTCTCTTGCTAATCTTTCTGATCCGGCAACACTTGATACATTGGACGGACACACGGATCGCCCAAATGTCTCCTGAGCCGGCAGACGGAGCAACTGTTTTTAGCAGGATACGTTACAGCAGATACCAGCTGTTAGCACTTAACTGGACCAAGATGCTAGCGCAAGACTTCGACATACCAGGTGAAATAAGACAGAAACGATGTGGATGCCATGCTGGAGCAAGACGGCGGGCGAGAAATATAAGGTACAGACCCATCCTTCCATCTGTTATTATGGGGAACGTTCAATCGCTACTCAATAAGACTGACGAGCTAGCAGCCATCTCCCGCTACGAGAGCGTCTTCAGAGAGAGTAGCATGATGTTGTTTACTGAGACGTGGCTAACATAACTAGCAACAGATGCTAACATCGAACTGGAGGGTTTCCATGCAATACGGGCAGATCGGACACCAGACAGTGGGAAGGCAAGGGGCGGAGGAGTGATAATGTATGTCAATAACAGCTGGTGCGGACCAGGACATATCATGGTTAAACAACATCACTGCAGCAAAGACATTGAGTTGCTAGCTGTTAGCATGCAGCCTACCTATCTCCTGAGGGAATACTCACACGTGATCTGCATTGTTATTTATGCAAATCCGACGGCGAACGCAGGGACAGCGCGTGACACCATTCATTCAGTAACTGGCAGTCTGCTGACAGGACACCCAGATGTTCTTCTCCTCATCTCAGGTGATTTCAACCATATTTCACTGTCCCCCATTCTGCCCACATTCACCCAGTATGTCACATGCCACACTAGAGATGATAAAACACTGGACTTATTCTATGCTAACACTAAGGAGGCGTACACCTCATCACCACTCCCCCCACTCGGGAGATCGGATCACAACTTGGTTCATCTTCTGCCGGTGTACAAACCCCTAGTACACAGACAACCTCCGGTCATGCACACGGTGAAGATATGGTCTGAGGAGGCAATGGACGCTTTAAAGGACTGTCTTGAAACCACTGCCTGGGAGCAGCTCTGCGATCCACATGGTGAGGACATCGATGGCCTCGCTCACACCATCACGGACTACATAAACTTCTGTGTGGACAACACCGTACCCACCAAGACAATACGGTGTTGCTCAAACAACAAACCCTGGATCAACCCTGAGATAAAAACACTTCTGAGAGAGAAGAAGAGGATCTTCAGGTCCCCGAAAAGGGAGATGCTGAAGTCCGTACAGAGGGAGCTGAGGAGGAAGATTAGAGAAGGCAAGGACAACTTCAGGAAGAAGATGGAGGACAAGCTGCAACGGAGCGACATCAGCGGGGTCTGGAGAAACCTTAAAACCATCTCTGGGCTCCAGAATACCTTCTCCCAGGCCACGAGGGGCAGGGAGTGGGCGAACAATCTGAACCTGTTTTTTAATAGGTTTGACCAATCGCCCTCCCCCCTCCAACTACACAACAACCACTGCTGCCTCTAAAGTCATCGAGACCTGCTGTCCACACCCCACTCCACCAACACCCCCCCCCCCCACTCCCAGCACACAGCCCCCCAACCTGACCCTCACTAAGACCCAGGTGAGGACGGAGCTGAGGTAGATCAAGGCGAGGAAGGCCTTGGGACCGGACGGCATCAGCGCAAAGCTCCTCAAGTCCTGCGCAGACCACCTGTGTGGGATTGTGGAGCACATCTTCAACCTGAGCCTGAAGCTGGGGAGGGTACCACAGTTGTGGAAAATATCTTGTGTGGTACCTGTACCAAAGACTTCCCACCCCAAAGATCTGAACAGTTACAGACCAGTGGCCCTGATGTCTCACATGATGAAGACCCTGGAGAGACTGCTCCTTGCTCACCTCCACCCCCTGGTGGGGCCAACGATGAATCCACTCCAGTTCGCCTACCAGCATGGCATTGGGGTGGAGGATGCAGTGATCTTCCTCCTTCACCATTCCCTGTCCCACCTGGAGAATCCCGGGAATGCGGTGAGGATCATGTTCTTTGATTTCTCCAGTGCTTTCAACACCATCCAACCGATGATCCTGAAGGACAAGCAGCTGTGCACAGGGGTGGACCAGCACCTGTCATCATGGATTCTGGACTACCTCACTAACCGGCCACAGTTTGTGAGAACCCGGGATTGTGTGTCCGACACGATCATCGGCAGCATGGGGGCCCCCCAGGGAACGGTTTTGGCTCCCTTCCTGTTCACCCTTTATACTGCGGACTTCTCACACAACACAACACACTGCCATCTATGGAAGTTCTCCGACGACTCTGCGATCGTCGGCCTCATCTCCAACGGAGATGAAGCTTAGTACAGAGAACTTATCCAGGACTTCGTTACATAACGCACGGCTCAGGAGACACGCACACACAGGCTTAGAGTAGTTCAAAGAGTTTATTAACAGCAGGGGTGAATGAGTGTGTGTCTGCGGGATGCAGATGTGTTGGCGTCTGCTTCAGGCACAGAGGCAGATGACCGTTTGGCCGAGCAACCCTATGGAGAGAGCACAGGGAGAGGGTGACGGGCATACACCAACACAGGATGAATAATGGCAAGAGAGGATCTTACTTGAGTTGTCAGGATAGCTGGCACAGCAAGGGGAACGTAGCCCGGGAGACAGCCACCTGGAGAGCTCCGTGCAGCGGCGAAGGATGGGCGATGGAACGGAGATGTCCGCCACCGGGGAATCCACCTGTGCACAGGGGAGCAGACTGGAGAAGGAGGTAAGGGTTCTTACACAAAATAGCGATGCTGAAGAAAGGTATGCTCACGGCGGTGAGGAAACGAAGTCTGACGGCTTCAGGCCGAGCCTCCGGGCGAGGCGGCTTTTATCCCTCGCCGCTGATGAGGATCAGGTGTGTGAGCAGGTGGCGCCGCTGATGAACGGCGCGGGGTGACACTTCGTGGACTAGTGCCATCGGAACTACCTCCAGAGCAACTTGTGGAAAACTAAGGAGCTGTTGGTGGACTGCCGCGGGCAAGGACAACCCCTCACAGCACCAGTGAACATCCAGGGGACATTGAGATGGTGACATCCTACAAGTACCTGGGTGTTCATCCGAACAATAAACTAGACTGGTCACACAATACCAATGCACTCTACAAGAAGGAACAGCGCAGGCTGTTCCTACTGAGGAGGCTCAGGTCTTTTGGTGTACAAGGGGTGCTCTTGAAGACATTCTATGACACGGTGGTGGCATCAGCCATCACTTTTGGAGTGGTCTGCTTGGGCATCAGCATTACAGCAGCCGATAGGAAGAGACTGAACAACTCAAATAAAGAAAGCTAGCTCTGTCCTTGGGCAGCTCCTTGACCCAGTGGAGGAGATAGGAGAGAGAAGGATGGTGGCTAAACTTTCATCTCTGCTGGATTCCGAGTCCCACCCTATGCAGGACATACTGAACGCACTGATGAGCTCATTTATCAGTAGACTACATCATCCCAGATGTGCTACCGAGAGGTTTCGCAGGTCCTTCCTCCCTACGGCTGTCACACTGTATAACCTAAGCAGGGCTGCTCGCAGAGATAGCAAAAAAAAAATGTGACGACCTAATAGTATTGGATGCAAAAGATGCAACAAACAAACAAATCTACCTACGGGTACAAATAAAGTAACCTGAACCTGAACCTGAACAGACTTACACAAATGGTCCCCTCCAGTGTACAACTAGGACAATATCAGTCGTTATGGAGGGTGACAATATGTATGGGTACATATTCATACCATGTAGGGTAACTAAATAGATGATTATGCTGTTTAGTCCATCTAGCTACAATGCTCCACACTGTGTGTATATATATATATTTATATATTTATGTGTACATATGTATATTCACTGCTCTTATTTTCTTCTCTTCTAAATCATTGCTCTGAGTGTTGCTATCCCTGTGCTGTTGCAATCCTGGAATTTCCCCATTGTGGGACTAATAAAGGCTTATCTTATTTTATCTTATCTTACCAAATCTCGAGTCCAATGCAGAGAGGCTGTAACAATATCTACCATGCTATCAATTACGAAAGGAGCAGGCTCTCCATCTTTTATTTCCGTTGTGTTGACCCATGGTATAGAGGAGACAATCTGCAAAAGTTTGGTAACAACGTCATGTGAAAGACATCTGCTGTAGTAGTATTTTTCTTTAGGAGTCAAACAATCAGAAATAGTGAAATCAAAGGTTAACAGACAATGGTCTGACAGTATGGATTATGAGGAAACACTACCAGATTTTCTATATCTATACCATAAGTCAAAACAAGGTCCAATGTATGGTGGAGATAATGGGTAGAATTTTCTACTTTCTGGGAAAACCCCATTGAGTCTAAAATGGAATTGAATGTCTTATTAAGACAGTCACTCTCTACATCAACATGTATATTAAAGTCCCCTACAATAAATATTCTGATTTCAGCACTAAATCAGCTAAAAATTCAGCAAATTTAGATAGAAGCTCTGAGTAGGCCGAGGGAGGACGGTAAACTATGGCAAAGAGAATTGGGTTTGAGCCAAGATAGCCAACATGCCCCACACTGATGACCAGGCCCTCAAAGGAATTAAAACATGATTTTTGCTTGACATTAACTAGTAATTTAGAATGAAAAATTGCCGCCACTCCACCTCCATGACCAGAACCTCTGGGGTTATGACAGTTTAAATAACCAGAGGGCATTGATTCATTCAAACCAACATAATCATCTTGCCCAAGCCAAGTCTTTGAAGGATATTAAATTGATCGGATGATTGATTAATAGATCATGAATTAAAAGAGACTTGGGAGTTAGAGACCTAATATTTAACAGACCGCATTTAATTTTTAAATTTTGGGGAGGAACAGGGGCCAAATTATTAAATTTAGAGACTTGAGGTTTGATTTGAATTTTACCAACATTTTGTTTAATCACTTTGGGATGTTTATGCATTCTATTTTTATAAACTTTTTTTAACCACTTGCACTCCGTTGTTCCGCGGGCGGGCAAGTCTCTGCGTCCTAGGACGCATGAGGGCGCACAAGAGCGCCCTTGTGCACGCTTGGACGCATGACGCATGATGGTGGTGATGGTGATGTAGTGGCGTCCAAGCGCCACTCAAAAAAAAACTGCAGAGACAACCGCGAACAGATTAGTTCATCTGATTGACCTCTCATTTGACTAATAAGAGCCTTGAATTGGGTTTCTGAAACCTTGAAGAGCCAATGAATGAAAATCTAGGAAGGAGGACCCGCCTACTGTGAACGCAGGAGCCAATTGAAGCACAGAAATTCAGGCTGGGTGAAGAGAGATTTACTGCTGCAGCAGATGAAAACAAAGAACGCTGGACGAATCTACTACAGACCCCGCAGCATGGAGAACACCCACAAGTGGGACCTGCACTCATTCCAGCAGAATAGACGTTTAGGATTCTCTTCCGTCATCATAGACCGACGACAAAGGTCGTAAATCATTCACCAAAACCGCAATAATGGAATTATGTTTTGATCGGGATCCACGAGCCGAGCAGCGTCGCGTTCGTCTTACAATGGGGAAGAGAAGTTCGCCACGACTCTGCTGCTGTGAAGAGGTAAGGTGTTATAAGCTAAATTATTATTTTTCCCTGAAAATTGTAATCCAAAAATGACTTTTGACCGATCGGTAAATTACAACTGTACTGCGCACGAAGTACGAAGTGCGTATAAACGGTTCATTTGCCGTGTTCGGACCGTGAACGCCCCCCCCCCCCCGCCCCCGGTCCGCGGGGGGAAGCGTATGAGTCTGTTCCTTCATGTAGCGATGGCCGTCTTCTGCAGACACACACAGTAGCGAGGGGGGGGACAACCCCCCCCCCCACACACACAGTAGCGGGGGGGGGGGCGCTGTGAAAACATGCAAGGAGTGTAATCCATCATGTGGCAAGGGCCGAACTCCCGTCTTTTTTAGCGGGGGGGGGGACAACCCCCCCCCCCCACACACACACACAGACACAGCCCTGAGTGTGACCTTTCATTAGAGCCCAAAATGAAGATTCTACATTGAATTATTGAAAAGTTACAGATGTTTTTCCAAACTGTGCCATTTGGCACAATTTGGCACAGTTCCAAAACGCCTGGGAACTACCTGAGAACAAAGCTGTGTAAAATATTCATTTTTTGTGGTATTGTTACCAAATTTGGATCTCAGCTGGATAACACTTGGTTCTACATTTCTGTTGCATTTTCCAGCCGAATCGGACAGCTGTGTGTTATTTGCAAGCATTTGTATCCAAAAAAACACCGTGTCCAAATTTTTTTTCTTCAAGTTCAGTATGTTTAGATGACTGTAACTCAGTGGCCGGAGCACGTAGAGAGATTATGTTTTTTTGCCAAAAAATTCAAAGTGTTTTCTTTTAAATGAGACCAACCCCATGAAGATGCTGAAAAGGGTTGAAGAACAGCTTTCAATTTAGTTTGGGCACGTTATTTTTTGGCATTTTTAGGAAAATTGCCCGGAGTGCAAGTGGTTAACTTTGGGGGGGCAGAGAAAGGTTCTCTAAGGGAGAAGACAGGGGCAAAGTTGGGGGGTGGTGGATGAGGAGGAGCTGCAGAAAGACGTGTATATATCAGGTTGTGTTGTATTTGTCTTGGGTTATAATATTTTGGGTAACGGGAGACAGACACAATCTCTGTAGGGTTATTAATCAAAGGCTGATCCAAACAGTGAAGATTATTTTGATTAATGGGATTAATATGGGAGGTGGAAACAGAACCAAAAAAGGGCTGATTGGCAGACCCCAGAGCTTCAGAGTGAGTAAACACACTAAGTTTCAGTCACTGTACCAAAAAACACTGAATGGAATAGAACAGATTGTCTCTTAAAACACATGCACCAAATCTATTTGGGTGAATGACATAAGGCTTCATAAGTGATGGGCTGTTCCAAAACAAGTTAAAATTGTCTACAAAACCAATGTTAAAAATAGGACATGTAAAACACAACCAAGTATTAAGACTAAGAGTTCTGCTAAAATAATTGCAGCCTCGTCTGAGAGGTGCCAAAGGCCCAGAGATAAACGCACGTCAGCCACAGTCCATAAGAGTGGACAGAAGGCTCCTGAAGTCACGCTTTAAAATCTCTGACGCTTCATCTGGGATGTTATTGCATCCAACATGTACTATGACAGTTTGAATGTGGGGGAATTCATTTAGCAGGTCAGGGATAAGGGCTTCAATGTCAGAGACTCTAGCCCCAGGAAAAAATCTAGTGGTACAGTACCTGCTTCTGACGTTCCTCATAATCGAATCACCAATTGCCAGCGTCGTCTGGGAGGGTGTAGTCGGTGGATTCTGACGTGGAGAATAATTTTGTCGAAGGTGTTGTTGTGAAGGCGGGGTGATGCGCTCTCTTCTATTTGGAACTGGTGTGTAATTTGGCACACCTAGAGTAGTCTTAGTCTGGGGTTTGTGGACCTGAGCTGCCGCTGAGGGAGAGAAAGGAGGAGGAGGGGCGGCCATGGGCGGACGGCCAGCGTCCAGGTGGGGGAAATCCTCCAGAGAAAGGATGTCAAATTTATTTTCCAGGAGCAGGGGAAGAGAAGAGCTGCGACCCTGTCTGGCAGACCAACGATGATTGCTAGCTGGTCCAACCAAGGTCCAGGGTGCTCATTGAGTGTGAGAAGTACCAACCGGGGCTTTGGGTTTAGCCCTGAGACGAAGCCAGTGTCGATTGCTGTGGTCCTGGACATCTGAAGAAGCTGGAACCGGAGCAGGAGTGGAAGTGGACGGAGATGGAGATGCGCTAAACTCCCCCAGGTAGGTAGCCATCTCTGCCAGCTGTGAATCGGTTGCCGGAGTCATTGTTCGCCCGAGTATAATGGTATTGAGATGTTCCTCAGCCTCCCAAATCTTGTAGAGGTTGGGGAGTCTTACTTCCAGCTCAGAAACCTTACTGAGGAGGGATACACAGCGGATACACGTCGGGGATGGAGCCATGGCGTTCCAGGCAATGAGGTGGATAGCCAGCCAGCCAGCCAACCAAAAACAGCTAAAACAGCAAAAAACAAGTTAGCTAAAAACAGCTAAAAAGGCTAAAACAGGTAGCCTAGCCCGGTAAAAACAGCCCAGCCGGGGGTCCAACCCACCCGCGTGTCTGATCGGGCTTTTCAGCGAGGCCAATACCAAGCTAGCACCAAACAAAAACTAATATCAGCAAACAGAGAGAAAAAATTAAAAACGAAATCAATAAAAACGAACAAAAGCGGACAAAATAGCACTCTGACACAACGAAGCGCTAACAGATGCCAGCGCATGCGTAATGTACTGAGGTTCAAATTCACAGCCTCTCACACCTGAGTCTGCCTATCAAAACCTCATGACCAATCTCATGACCAACCCCATGAACCAGGAACATTTTTCTATATGTATGCAGAAAGCATTTCTTCATTTCAAGAGCAGTTGGTGTGTGTGTGTGTGTGTGTAGCTAGAACCCACATCCTGTTATTTGAGCATGTTGTGGTGTAGAAACTTCATGCAGCAATAAGCACATTGTGTGACAATATAACACTGCAACTTATGTAAATATTTCTATCACAGCAGGATGTGACTATTTCTGACTGCATATTTTGTATTGCACTTCCCCTTTAAGAAGTGAACACTTTCTCTTTAAGAGACACATGAGAAGCAAGAGCAGAGTGTGTGTATGTAAAAATAAAAAAAAAAATAAAAAAAAAAATTGGAGAAGCGAGAGAAACAAAACTTTGCTTCTGTTAACTTGAGGGCATTTTTATAAAAATAAAGCTGCTAGAAAAGTAGATGGATGTGTTTTTGACCGTTCATTTTAAGGGTGTAACAGGTACATCAATGAAAACATTCAAGAAATTACAACTTCTACAAAATTGTGCAGTCCATATTGTTTTGAGATACAATTACAGAACTAATGTAAAGAGTATGCACGGTGACAAACTGGTTATTGTCATAAAATGGGTTTAGGTGGTGGAGAGGACTCATGTGTGGGCAGGAGTATGGTGCAAAAAGCAATAATTTATTCACAAAAAACTGGAACAAAGTAATGACAACACGTGGGCTGAAAACAAAACTCAAGCGTGACAAACTCACAGGCAAGGCACGACTAGACTGTGAAAAACTCTGGTAAGAAAAACTCACGGACAGCAGACTTTTACAGGACTCAGGCAGAAACATCAATGACACCATACTTGACACAGACTGACACTGGTATAGTATATAGACAGAGGAAATTAACAAGCAAGACAGGAGGGAATGATCAAGGCAAGTGGCAACAGGTGAGGAACACATGGTGGGTGGGGCTGTACAAATGAACACAGAAAGGCAGAGCACATGAAGCATGACAATGAACATAATGAACAACAATGCAGGAGTAATACAGAGAGGGCAGTGGCTAGGGGTATGGAAAACATGAGGAGCTGGAACAATAGGTAAACAGATATACACACAGACCCAGGACGGAAGAGAGGATGACACAGAAGACAATAACAGGAGACTCAGGGGAACACAGATGGCAATAATTACAAAAAACAACAACGACAACAACAACAACTAACTAACTAACTAACTAACCTGCACTTATATAGCGCTTTTCTAGTCACAAAGACCACTCAAAGCGCTTTCATTAATACTAATCCTCTATTCTAAGGGCCTATAGGAAACAAATATCTAGGGACAATTTAGAACAGCCAATTAACCTAACATGCATGTTTTTGGCATGTGGGAGGAAACCGGAGAAATCCCGGAGTAAACCCACGCAACACGGGGAGAACATGCAAACTCCACACAGATCACTGTTGGTCGGGGGCTGGGATCGAACCCACGATCCCACGATCCCCGCAATCCCCCGGCCAAGGGTAAACTGTGCTGCCGCAGTGCTAACCACTGCGCCACCGTGCAGCACAACAACAAAACAAGACATGAATACATGTTTGCTTGAACCTAAGATCAAACCCAGATTATAACAGTTACTGGTTAAGGACAGACTTTGATTCTCCATCCATCCATCCATCCATCCATCCATCCATCCATCCTCTACCGCTTTTCTGGAGGTCCGGGTCGCGGAGGCAGCAGTTCAAGCAGAGAAGCCCAGACTTCCCTCTCCCCAGCCACCTGCTCCAGCTCTTCAGAGGGGATACCAAGGCGTTCCCAGACCAGCTGGGAGACATAGTCTCTCCACCGAGTCCTGGGTCTGCCCCGGGGTCTCCTCCCAGTGGGACGTGCCTGAAACACCTCAAGTGGGAGGCGTCCAGGAGGCATCCTAATCAGATGCCCATACCACCTCAACTGACTCCTTTCAATGTGGAGGAGCAGCGGTTCTACTCTGAGCCTCTCCCGGATGACTGAGCTCCTCACCCTATCTCTGAGGGTGAGTCCAGCAATCCTACGGAGAAAGCTCATTTCAGCCGCTTGTATCCGCGATCTCGTTCTTTCGGTCATTACCCAAAGCTCGTGACCATAGGTGAGAGTAGGGACGTAGATTGACTGATAAATCGACAGCTTTGCCTTAGAACTAAGCTCCCTCTTCACCACAACAGACCGGTACAGCGTCCGCATCACTGCAGATGCTGCTCCAATCCGTCTGTCTATATCTCGCTCCATTCTCCCCTCACTCGTGAACAAGACCCCAAGATACTTAAACTCCTCCACTTGGGGCAGGAGTCTGTCCCCAACCCAGAGAGGACAATCCACCTTTTTCCGGCTGAGGACCATGGACTCGGACTTGGAAGTGCTGATTCTCATCCCAGCCGCTTCACACTCAGCGGCAAACCGTCCCAGCAAGAGCTGTAGGTCATTGCTGGATGAAGCCAACAGGACAACATCATCTGTAAACAACAGAGATGAGATCCTGTGGTCACCAAGCATGACACCCTCCGGTCCCTGGCTGCGCCTAGAAATCCTGTCCATAAAAATTATTAACAGGATCGGTGACAAAGGGCAGCCCTGGCGGAGTCCAACTCTCACTGGGAATGACTCCGACCGAGTGTTGGCAATACGAACCGAACTCTCACAACGGTTGTACAGAGACCGAATAGTTCGTAACAACAAGCCCGATACCCCATACTCCCGAAGCACCCCCCACAAAAATCCACGAGGGACGCGGTCAAATGCCTTCTCCAAGTCCACAAAACACATGTAAACTGGTTGGGCAAACTCCCACGAACCCTCGAGAATTCTCGAGAGGGTAAAGAGCTGGTCCGATGTGCCACGGCCAGAACGAAAACCACATTGCTCCTCCTGAATCCGAGGTTCGACCAACGGCCGGACTCTCCTCTCCAGTACCTTGGCATAGACCTTCCCAGGGAGGCTGAGGAGTCCTCAGCCCCTGTGATAGGCGAGTCATCCCCCTCGTCCCCAAACCCTGCTTCCTCTGTGGAAGGCGTATCAGTAGGATTGAGGAGATCCTCGAAGTATTCCTTCCACCGCCCGACGATGTCCCCAGTCGAAGTAAACAGTGTCCCATCCGCACCATACACAGTGCGGACGGGGAGCTGCTTTCCCCTCCTGAGCCGCCGGACAGTTTGCCAGAATCTCTTTGAGGCCGACCAAAAGTCTTGTTCCATGGCCTCACCGAACTCCTTCCATACCCGGGTTTTTGCTTCAGCAACCACCCGAGCTGCACTCCGCTTGGCCTGCTGGTACACCTCAGCTGCTTCGGGAGTCCCACAAGCCAACCAAGCTTGATAGGACTCCTTCTTCAGCTTAATGGCCCCCCTCACCACTGGTGTCCACCACCCTGAAAAGGGTTTTTAATACTGTTGGGCCTGGTCTTTTGGTTTTTATTAATTCCTGCCTTAGTTCAGGATTTGTCCCACCTGCTTTTAAACATGCTGTGGTTAGGCCCCTTCTTAAAAAACCTCACCTTGACCCTTCAGTTTTATCTAATTTTAGACCCATTTCTCATTTGCCCTTTTTATCTAAAGTTTTAGAAAAAGTTGTTTTTATACAGTTGCAGTTTTTTTTAGAAGACCATTCTATTTTTGAGAAGTTTCAATCTGGGTTTAGGTCTCGTCACAGCACTGAGTCTGCCCTGCTTAAGGTGCACAATGACATTATGATGTCTGTTGATGCCAAATGTCCTGTGGTCTTAGTGCTGCTAGATCTTACAGCAGCCTTTGACACTGTGGACCACACTATCCTTCTGTCGCGCCTGAATCACTATGTTGGCATCCATGGCACTGCACTTAAGTGGTTTGAATCCTACCTTTCTAATAGAACTTTTTCTGTAATGATTGGTGACATGTCATCTTCTAGTGCCTCTCTCTCCTGTGGGGTTCCACAGGGCTCTATTCTTGGCCCTATTCTGTTTTCATTATATATGCTGCCACTTGGGTCAATAATAGCCAGGCATAACATGTCTTTCCACAGTTATGCAGACGATTTGCAGCTTTATTTACCTTTGAACCCAGAACAAACAAACTCACAAAGTGTTCTATTGGATTGCATCATTGATATTAAGTTGTGGTTAAGCCAAAATTTTCTCCACTTAAATGAAGAAAAAACAGAATGTATTGTGTTTGGGGATACTGTAACGGCTGGCTTTGGTACCCTCTCTTTAAGGCTCAGTTCAGCTGTCAGAAATTTGGGGGTGATTTTTGACAGCCATTTAAAATTTTATAAACAGATTGACAATGTAGTCAAAATGAGCTTTTATCAATTACGTTTGTTATCCAAAGCCAAACCTTTCCTGAGCCGTCATGATCTTGAGATAGCCATCCATGCTTTAGTCACGTCTCGACTTGATTACTGCAATGCACTTTATGTTGGCATCTCTCAGTCTTCTCTTGGCCGCCTTCAACTTGTGCAAAATGCAGCGGCCCGTCTTTTGACCAACACACCTAGGCGAGAGCACATTACTCCGATCCTTTTTTCACTTCATTGGCTTCCAGTCCATTTTAGAATTAATTTTAAACTTTTGCTTTTTGTTTTTAAAGCTCTTAATGGCCTTGCTCCGGTTTATATGTCTGAGGTTTTGACTGTCCGTGACCAAGGCAGAGCTTTGAGGTCATCCAATCAGCTTTTGCTGGATGTGCCTAGGTCAAGGTATAAACATTGGGGTGACCGAGCCTTTTCTGTTGCTGCCCCCAGGCTCTGGAATAATCTCCCCCCTGACCTACGTGCTATCTCTGACCTGACCCTTTTTAAATCTGAACTTAAGACATATTTGTTTAGGATGGCTTTTAATACCCAGTAGTGGTGATATTTGTCTTGGCATTTGTTTTTATTTTATTTTTAGGTTGTTTTTGTTTATGTTATTTGTTTTTTAATGCTCTGTGTGTTTTTAATGCTGTTTATTTTTTGTAAAGCACTTTGGTCACCTACGGGTTGTTTTAAAGGGCTATATAAATAAAGTACATTACATTACATTACATTACATTACTTGGTTCGGGGGTTGCCACCACGAGATGCACCGACCACCTTGCGGCCTCAGCTCTGGGCAGCCGCTTCAACGACAGAGGTGGAGAACATGGCCCATTCAGACTCCATGTCTCCAGACTCCCTCGGAATGTGGTTGAAGTTCTTCCGGAGGTGGGAGTTGAAGACCTCCCGGACAGGGGCCTCAGCCAGACGCTCCCAGCACACCCTCACTATACGTTTGGGTCTACCAGGTCTGAATGGCTTCCTCCCCTGCCATCGGATCCAACTCACCACCAGGTGGTGATCAGTTGACAGCTCTGCACCTCTCTTTACTCGGGTGTCCAAGCCATACGGTCACAGGTCTGATGACACGATAACAAAATTGATCATCGACCTGCGACCTAGGGTGTCCTGGTGCCAGGTGCACATATGGACACCCTTATGCTTGAACATGGTGTTCGTTATGGACAGACTGTGGTTAGCACAGAAGTCCAATAACTGAACACCACTCAGGTTCAGATCGGGCAGGCCGTTCCTCCCAATCACCCCCCTCCAGGTTTCACTGTCGTTGCCCACGTGCGCATTGAAGTCCCCCAGTAGGACAATGGAGTCTCAAAGAGGAGCACCCTCCAGCACCCCAGTCACAGACTCCAAAAAGGGTGGGTACTCTGAAACATCATTTGGTGCATAGGCACAAATGATGGTCAGGACCCGTTTCCCAACCCGAAGGCGCAGGGAAGCAACCCTTTCATCCACCGGGGAAAACTCCAATATAGAGGCAGCAAGGTGGGGCGATACAAGAATACCCACCCCTGCTCGTCGCCTCTCACCCGGGGCAACTCCAGAAAAGGCCAAGCTCCAGCCCCTCTCCAGGAGACTGGTTCCGGAACCGGAGCTGTGTGTTGAGGTGAGACCGACTATATCTAGCCAGTATCTCTCAACCTCGTACACCAGCTCAGGCTTCTTCCCCACCAGAGAGGTGACATTCCACGTACCAAAAGCCAGTTTAGAAAGCTTGGGATCAGTCCGCCAAGGTCTCCGCCTTTGACCGCCACCTGATCCACTTTGATTCTCACTTCTTACATTTATCAGGAACATTACTACAACAAAAACACCTCTCATTCTTTAAAAAAACAAAAAAACAAAAACTAAATTTCAGCTCAGATAGGCATGGTTACAACACAAGGCATGAAGCCACAGATAATTTTACTTTATCAAATTTCAAAACTAATGCCATCAAAAGAACTGTAATGTACAGAGGAATGTATGAGTGGAATCATCTGCTGAATTACATATTAAAACTAACAGTGGAGTTCAGTTTAGATCATAATTAAGGCAATATCTGTTAAAATTATAATTACTGTAGAGTCATTATAATCACATGCATTGTGTTGTATTGTCTAATTATACAACCATATGGACTAAGCGGAAGAAGATGGATTGATGGATTATATAATTTAATAACTTCATAGGTATGTTTACAACGGGAAAGTATAATTGGTTTATAGTATTATGATATAATGGTCTATTTTATATATTATTAGGTATGGGATGGTAATATAATGCAATTATGACAGATTATACAACAGTTAGTTCTGATGGATCTATTTGATTTGACAATAGGGATTCCTGGAATTCCAAAACTCCATAAAATTACACTCCAGCTTTCACTGGATATGTATCATTCCACTTCAAAGATGTTCTAGTAACTGATAATTCCTAACCGTTATTTACTGTGGACTCCTGGTTGGCACTTTAAGGCAATATAAGATAAGATAAGATAAGCCTTTATTAGTCCCACAACGGGGAAATTCCAGGATTGCAACAGCACAGGGATAGCAACACTCAGAGCAACAATCAGAAGGCAAGAAAAAACAAGCAAGCAAGAGCAGCTAATATACATATGTACATATTACTATAAAATATATATATACACACACACACACACAGACACACAGTGCAGAGCATTGTAGCTGGATGGAATAAATATATGAATATATGAACACACAGTGCAGAGCATTGTAGCTAGATGGAATAAATATGTAAATATATAAACACCCACAGTATGGAGCATTGCAGCTAGGTGGAATAAATATGCAAGTATATAAACACACACAGTGCGGAGCAATGTAGCTAGATGGAATAATATGTAGATATATAAAAACACAGTGCGGAGCATTGTAGCTAGATGGAATAAATATATAGATATATAAATATAAACACACCCAGTGCAGAGCATTGTAGCTAGATGGAATAAATATGTAAATATATAAACACACACAGTGCAGAGCATTGTTGCTAGGTGGGATGAAACAGCATAACCGTCTATTTAGTTATCCTACATGGTATGATTATGTGCCCATACATATTCTCACCCTCCATAGCGACCGGTATGTTCCTAGTTGTATGTCGGAGAGGACCATTGTGTAAGTCTATTGCATCTTTTGCATTCAAAAAAAAAAAAAAAAAAAAAAAAAAAAAAAAACAACTATTAGTTTGTTACGTCTTTTTGCTATCTCTGCGAGCAGCCCTGCTTAGGTTGTACAGTCTGACAGCCGTTGGTAGGAAGGACCTACGAAACCTCTCGGTTGTGCACCTGGGATGATGTAGTCTGCTGCTAAATGAGCTCCTCAGTGCATCCAGTATGTCCTGCATAGGGTGGAACTCGGACTCCAGCAGAGATGACAGTTTAGCCACCGTCCTTCTCTCTCCTATCTCCTCCATCGGATCAAGGCGTTGCCCCAGGACAGAGCTAGCTTTCTTAATCAGTTTGTTCAGTCTCTTCCTATCGGCTGCAGTAATGCCACTGCCCCAGCAGACCACTCCAAAAGTGATGGCTGATGCCACCACCGTGTCATAGAATGACTTCAGCAGCGCCCCTTGTACACCAAAAGACCTGAGTCTCCTCAGCAGGAACAGCCTGCGCTGTCCCTTCTTGTAGAGTGCGTCAGTATTGTGTGACCAGTCTAGTTTATTGTTCAGATGAATACCCAGGTACTTGTAGGATGTCACCATCTCGATGTCTGTTCCCTGTATATTTACTGGTGCTGTGAGGGGCTGCCCATGCCTGCGGCAGTCCACCACCAGCTCCTTAGTTTTCCTCGCGTTGATCTGGAGGCAGTTCCGATGGCACCAGTCCACAAAGTCCTGGATAAGCCCTCTGTACTCAGCTTCATCTCCGCTGGAGATGAGACCAACGATCGCAGAGTCATCAGAGAACTTCTGTAGATGGCAATGTGTTGTGTTGTGTGAGAAGTCCGCAGTATAAAGAGTGAACAAGAAGGGAGCCAGCACCGTTCCCTGGGGGGCCCCCGTGCTACTGATGATCGTGTCGGAAACACAGTCCCGGGTTCTCACAAACTGAGGCCGGTTCGTGAGGTAGTCCAGGATCCATGATGACAGGTGCTGGTCCACCCCTGCGTGCAGCAGCTTGTCCTTCAGGATCATCGGTTGGATGGTGTTGAAAGCACTGGAGAAGTCAAAGAACATGATCCTCACCATATTCCCGGGCTTCTCCAGGTGGGACAGAGAACGGTGAAGGAGGAAGATCACCGCATCCTCCACCCCAATGCCATGCTCGTAGGCGAACTGGAGTGGATCCATCGCTGGTTCCACCAGGGGGCGGAGGTGAGCAAGGAGCAGTCTCTCCAGGGTCTTCATCAAGTGGGACGTCAAGGCCACCGGTCTGAAGCTGTTCAGGTCTTTGGGGTGGGAAGTTTTTGGTACAGGTACCACACAAGATGTTTTCCACAGCTGTGGTACCCTCCCCAGTTTCAGGCTCATGTTGAAGATATACGTCACAATCCCACACAGCTGGTCTGCACAGGACTTGAGGAGCTTTGCGCTGATGCCGTCCGGTCCCGACGCCTTCCTCGCCTTGATCTTCCTCAGCTCCGTCCTCACCTGGGTCTTGGTCAGGGTCAGGATGGGGGGTTGTGTGTTGGGAGTGGGGGGGGTGTCGGTGGAGTGGGGAGTGGGTAGCAGGACTTGATTTCTTAGAGGCAGCAGTGGTTGTTGTGCAGACAGGGGGGAGGGCGGTTGGTCAAATCTATTGAAAAACAGATTCAGGTTGTTCGCCCACTCCCTGCCCCCCGTGGCCTGGGGGGAGGTATTCTGGAGCCCCGAGATGGTTTTGAGGTTTCTCCAGACCCCGCTGATGTCGCTCTGTTGCAGCTTGTCCTCCATCTTCTTCCTGAAGCTGTCCTTGCCTTCTCTGATCTTTCTCCTCAGCTCCCTCTGTACGGACTTCAGCATCTCCCTGTTCCCCGACCTGAAGATCCTCTTCTTCTCTCTCAGAAGTGTTTTTATCTCAGGGTTGATCCAGGGTTTGTTGTTTGAGTGACGCCGTATGGTCTTGGTGGGAACGGATTTGTCCACACAGAAGCTGAGGTAGCCCGTGAAGGTGTGAATGAGGCCATCGATGTCCTCACCATGTGGATCGCAGAGCTGCTTCCAGGCAGTGGCTTCAAAACAGTCCTTTAGAGTGTCCATTGTCTCGTCAGACCATAACTCCACAGTGTGCATGGCCGGAGGTTGTCTGTGCACTAGGGGTTTGTACACCGGTCGGAGATGAACCAAGTTGTGATCCGATCTCCCAAGTGGGGGGAGTTGTGATGAGGTGTACGCCTCAATATTAATGGAATACAGCAAAACGATGGACATTTTTCTGAATATAACATTTGAGTTAAATTAGGAATGGTCATCAGAAGAGGAGGAGGAGAAGAAGAAGAAGAAGAAGAAGAAGAAGAAGAAGAAGAAGAAGAAGAAGAAGAAGAAGAAGAAGAAGAAGAAGAAGAAGAAGCTAAGCAATTACCATGGAAACCCCCCAGTGTACAAAAATTTCATCAGCTGACCTGGATAATCTGAAGAAAAGCAAAAACAATGATAACACAGTAGAACCACAATACTTTAAGATTCAATCAGAATCAGAATCAGCTTTATTGGCCAAGTATGCACAACACATACAAGGAATTTGACTTTGGCTAAAAACTTGCTCTCATTGTTCAGGTGGAGGATTTAAATAAGATTTAAATAAGGATTCAATGACAACAGAGTATGTACAGTAAATTACAGTCTGTCCACGTTTCTATAAAAGGATGCAAATATATACAGGAATATATGCAGTTATTTACTCAGACTATCCACACTTTGCAGAAATATATGAAAAAATATACAGTCACACAGAATTTCAATGTGAACTCAGATTCAGTGATATAATGTGAATGAAGTAAAAAGCAGTGTGAGAGTTATGTGCAATGTAAGAATGGATGAAAAGTCATGAGTACAGCAACAGGTAGGACTAGGTGAATGTTAGGAGTTCATCAGAGTGATGGCTTGAGGAAAGAAACTGTTCCTGTGACGGGTGGTTTTGACCTTCAGTGATCTGTAACGACGACCAGAAGATAGAAGTTCAAACAGTTTGTGGCCGGGGTGTGATGGGTCAGCACAGATGTTCCCCGCCCGTTTCCTGGTTATGGACCGATATAAGTTCTCGATGGAGGGTAGGTCGGTACCAATGATCCTCTCCGCAGACTTAATGATCCACTGCAGTCTGGTCTTGTCCTGTTTAGTGGCAGATCCAAACCAGACAGTGATGGAAAAGCAGAGGACAGATTGGATGATGGCGGTGTAGAAGACAACCAGCAGCTCCTCAGGCAAATCAAACTTCTTGAGCTGACGCAGAAAAAACAACCTCTGCTGAGCCTTTTTCCGGACAGTGTCTATATGGGAGGACCACTTCAGGTTCCGGGAGACTGTGGTACCCAGAAACTTGAAGGAGTCCACAGTGGACACTGTGCTGTTGAGGATGGTGAGTGGGGGGAATGAAGGAGGGTATCGCCTGAAATCCACAGTCATCTCCACCATTTTGGCTGGGTAAAGGGTTCTGATTATGATTATGATTCTGTAGTGCAAATAAAGATAAAACACAGCAATCCTATGTACATTAATACCATAATACCAGCACTGTAAGTTCACTGCGGTAGCAGAGGTGCAGATAGTGACAGTTTGGAATGTACACGATCAGCAGTGCAATAACAGACAGCAGCAGGTGTGGCATTTGTGCAGATGGTTTCAGTAAGGTGCACAGATATACCGCAGCACACACAGTGCTGTTGTTGTTCTAAGCCTTTTTGTGCAAACAGCAGGTACAGTTATTGTGTGGATGAATGTGTTACAGGCCAGGAGCAGGGGAGGGGGGGGGAGTGGGTAGAGTTCAGGGTTAACGGTCCCGGACCATGCCCAGAACCTGACATAATTTCCCCTTTAAGGGTTGAATTCCAGACACCCCTAAAACAAAACATGGGAACACCAAGATGGGAAGGAGGAGGGGGACAGGGTACAGTGGGAACACACAAAAAACAGGAATCTGACACAAAAAAGAAAAAAAGTCCATCATGTGATTTCCTTAAATTCACAGGCCCACTGGACTGGAGCCAAGGAGAGTCAGGGGGCCAACCCAGTTCCATGAGGCCCCAGACAGGAGTGCAAAGTAGGTCAGGTGGCCTGCCTATGTCCCTAGGCCATAAGATTGTAAAACAGAATGAGTCAGGGGCCTTCCCCAATCCATGGCCCTCCAGACCAAAATACATGATCGTTCAGGTGGTCTACCACTGTCTTTGGGCTACCGAACTACAGCTCCTGGTGGAACAACAGCTGCAGGTCCCCTGACCTCTGGAACAATGAGCGGAGATCCACTGACCTCTGAGATGTTGGCTGGAGGTCCCCCGACCTTTGGGACATTGGCTGGAGGTTCTCTGACCTCTGGGATATTGGTTGGAGGTTCCACAACCTCCAGAATGTCAACCATAGAGAGCGCTGGAGCTGATTCGCACAACTTAGATGCTACTGGAGCAGCGGCGTGCACTTCGAGTAATGCTGGAGCAACGGTGTGCACCTCAGAAGCTGCTGGAACAACAGCATGCACCTCAGAAGCTGCTGGTGCAACCCAGTGCACCTCAGAGGATGCCACAGCTGTTTCATGGATTATGGAAACTGCTAGAGCTGGTACATGCACCCCAGAGGAAACAGATGTTGAAGCTGTGTTCCTCCATCCCTGACGCAGCCACCTCACCCAGGAAGGGAGAAACATGGGTAGGTGTCATGTCCATACCAAAACAAACAGCAGAAGAACTCAGCTGGGAAAGCTAAGAAGCAGATGGGAGCTGCAACTGGGTCTCCATGCTAGGAGCAAGGCAAATCCTCTCGAATACTGATTAAAAAAAAAAAAAGAGGACTTGCCTTAATTCCTCCTCTTCGGTGGTGATAACCACGGTGATTCTGCTGCTGGCAAAACGATGACAACCCCCGGAGATGCTGGAGGAACAGTAGTCGAGGGGCTCCAGCATGCAACAGCAGGCGGGGGAACCTGTGAAGCAGAGGCGTGAGCCGGTGATGCAGGCGTAATGACAGGTGAAACCCTTGGCATGATGATCAGTGTGATGACCGGCAAAATTGTAGGCATGATGATCGGGGAAGACACAGCCAAGGGACAGCGTGGAGCTGGCACAGAAGGAACCAGTAAATAATTGGCTACTGGGCTTAAGCATGTGTGGACTGTTTTGTGTGCTGGATGATGTCATCAAGACAAGACGGGTGCTGCTGAGCCAGCTCTGATCAGCCAACAAACAAAATGATTTCAGTGTGAGCCACCACTTACTTCTGCCTCTGCTGTGTAACCAAAAGATATCTGAATATTTTCAGTTTTCGGGGAACCCCGACGTCGTCAGGCAGAGAAGGAAGGGGGGCCCCAACGGCATCAGGCAGAGGGGAAAGGGGACCATGAAGGCATTAGGCTGAAGAGGAGGGCAGACCATGACGCCCCCAGTGGCCTTGGAAAGGAGGAAAGTTGCACCCGCAGTGCCTCAGGGCTGGAGCATGGTAGCATCCGCGGTGGCTCCGGGCTGGAGCATGGTAGCACCTGCGGTGGCTCCGGGCTGGAGCATCATAGCACCTGCGGTGGCTCCGGGCTGGAGCATGGTAGCACCCACAGAGATCCTGAGCTTGGACGGAGCATCCGTGATGACCTCAGTGGGAGGAGCTGAATCTAGGACGGTTTCGGGCAGCGAACCTGGACCCACAGAGACTTCTGGCTCAGGTGGATCTTCCCCGTTGACCCTGGAAAAAGGCTAAGGAAAAACAAGAAGAAAAATAGAGTCAGAGTTACCGGCAGCGGCAGAGCCCAGCAAGGTGAGCTCAGGTGCAGCTGGTGGCTGCAGTTTGCTCTCCTCCTCATTAGCAAGACAAGACCTCTTCAATATAGTAACAGGAGAAACAGAAGAGGGCACTTGCCTGAATTCGAGCTCCACAGTCGTCCAAGACTCCGTCGATCCAGGCGATGATGGTCCGGGCTCAGTCCTCCGGATGTTCGGCTGCAACTTGGCTGCGGCAGCCGCCGCAGCAGGCGTGATGAAGTGTGCAGTCTTAGTGGCCCCAGGGAAAGTAACCCACACTGGTGGCTCGTCCGGAGTGGCAACTGGGTTTAGGCTGTCTGCTGGCACTGGTGCAGAGTACTCCAGGGCCACAGGCTCCTCCAACAACTGGCAGTTTAGCCCTTGGACTGGTGGGCACTCGGGAGAAAAAGGAGGAGGCATGGAGAGGACAGATGAAACATCATTTGCAGCTGGCGGAGAAAACCCAGTGGACTCCAGGAACTGGGTTTTCTCTCCAGGAATCAGGCAAAAAGATTTATTTTGTAGTAATGAAAAACAAGAGTTCACTTCCCTAAATTCCCGGGAGATTATGGTATTGGCTGTTACTTGCGGGAGCCTGGGTGAAGCGAGGGGTTCTGGTGGACCTCCAGGCATGGTACAGTACCACTGAGGAACCCAGGACTCATATCACTGATGGTATGGGGTACCCCAATGCCGAAATCCGGGGAGTCCTTATCGGCTCTGATTCTGGTGTGCGGGATTCACTCCTCTCCCTTCCGGAGTGTGGCGGAACAGTGATCACCGGGGCCTTTGGGACAGCTGGCCTCCTCTTGGCTCGATGCTTCACTCCTGGAACTGGCGAACCAAAAGAGAGAGCAGAGGAGAGAACAGGAGAGGGTGGTGAAGGAGAGGAGATGGCTGCAGCAGCAGGTCGAAGGACAAGTGCTGGAAGGGGACAGCGCCCACCCCCGACTCAGAAGCATCCACCTCAACCATGAACTGCGCCGTGGGATCCACCTGTGCCAGGATGCACACGATGGTGAATAGGCCTTTCAGGGTCACAAAAGCTCGTTCAGTGGCCTCGGACCACTTGAACAGATTGGTTGATGTCAACTGTTTACGCAGTTGGGCCACCTTACTGTAGTCTTGGATAAATCGGCGGTAGAAGTTGGCAAAGCCCAGGAAATATTGGAGGTCCTTCCTGGACTGGGGGGTCGGCCAGTCTACTACCGCCTTGATTTTCACCGGATCGACCTTTACCATGCCCTCAGTGATAATGAACTCCAAAAACGAAGTAGAGCAAGTGGAAAATTTGCACTTCTCAGCCTTAACAAAAAGCTGGTTCTCCAGCAACCACTGCAGGACGGACCGAACATGGACTATGTGCTCCTCTAAGGTACAAGAAAAAATCAACATGTCATCCAATTAAACAAACACAAGTTGGTTCACCATATCTCATAGGACGTCATTAATTAACCTCTGGAAGAGGGCAGGGGCGCTTGTCAGTCCAAAAAGCATGACCAAATGTTCAAAATGGCCCAGTGGTGTTTTAAACGCCGTCTTCCACTCGTCCCCCTCACGATTGCCGACTAAATGATATGAATTACAGAGGCTGATTTTTGTGAAAAAATGCGCCTGGTGAAGTAACTCAAACGCTGAATTAATAAGGGGCAGTGGAAACTTATCCTTCCGGGTGATCGCGTTAAGCTCATGGTTATCAATACATGGCAGCAGAGACCCATCCTTCTTCCCAACAAAAAAGAACCCCGCACTGAGAGTGGTGGAGGATAGTCGAATTATGCCAGCGCTAAGGGAGTCTTTAATGTAGGTCTCCATCGCCTCCCTCTCTGGCCCAGTTAAACTGTAGAGCCAGCCGGATGGCAGCCGCGCGCCCAGGAGGAGGTCGATAATACAGTCATAGCCCCGGTGAGGTGGTAAAGATAGGGCTCTAGACTTGCTAAAGACCTTCCCTGTCATGAAAAACCTCGGGCCCGGAGCTGAGATCCACTGGCTCAGCCGAAGGGGAGGAGATTGGGAGCGAATATGAGCATGCAGCCGATCGGAGACAAAACAAAAGACAGAAAGGGCTCCAAAGTTAAATGGAGCCCTGACTCCAGTTTATAATGGGGTTATGGGTGCAGAGCCATGGATACCCCAGGATCATGGTGGTGTTAGATTGGTGCAGGACGTAAAACTGAATAGTCTTTGTAGTATAAATTGCCTATAAAAATATTTGTCATAAGGTACAGGAATTATTTATTTTATTTAATAGTGGGTGTGAAAGGGGGCGGAGTTGAACCATCACTTCTACACCCGCTAAATTAAATAAAAGCACTCGTAAAAGGGGCACCAGTCCTGAAGGACAATTATATTAACTTTAATTTTAATTAATTTTGTACCTTAAATTACTTAATGAATCAGTCTCAAAGTTTCAGTGAGTTTTTGTCTTGCCGTGATTAGGAAAGCTGTATATGCGAAAGGAAAACACTTTCAACTGCTCTCATTCACTCTTTTATTAAAATCATTCAGGTTACATGGCATGGCGTTCAAATGATGAATAAACAGATTCAGATGATAACAGCGTAATATATCACATCAACTGATATTGGGTTCCTGAACATAAAATCCAGCTTTACACCTCTGCAGAACCAAGGAGAACCTAGACTTATGTTTCAACGGTAAATGAGGCTGGAATGTTTTAACAAAACAACGCAATTTTATGGGGAAAATTCATAAGCTAATTATCTAAAAATGACTCCTGAATTAATCTACAAAAATTTTAAGGGCAGTTACTTAAAATGACTAAGTTTTCCTTCAGTTTACAGTTCCATCCTGCGGCTGAGAGACTAATTGAGCCCTAAAATACGGGCCATATTCAATTATAATTTAATTGTTAGGACATCACGTTTTAACCCAGGAAATAGGAGAAATAAAAGTTTCACTCACACAACGGCCGGTGATCCACGTTTCAGCGGGTCGGTACCGCTGGGTTTTGAAGTTAGGACGTCGGAGGAAGCGGCTGCTGTCCTCACTCACAGCCGTGTAGGTGATAACTCAGCTGGGGGCCCTTCAAGCAGACAGTTGCAGCCGTGGATAGTTTTGTCTCAGGGCGGCGTGAAAAGTCCTTTGAAAAAAAGAATCCAAATTTGGGGTCTCTTGTAGCGGGATCGACCCAAAAACTGAAGGAAAATCTTCTCAGTCTCTGTTCACTTTAAACTAGGCAAATTAAAGGTCCACTTTAATGGCGTGAAAAGTCATAAAAAAATATTAGAAAAACATTTACTAGGATAAGAATGGCTTCTGAGGTGAAGGAAAAAGTTTGAGAATTTGATTCTCTAAAAGGGACGAGCTCTAAAGAAAAAATGGTTTCTCCTCAGTTTCCAGAACATAAGAAAAGACTTGACAAACACACAGAGAATAAAATAAAACTTCACAGGGCCTTGAAACGGTGGAATAAAATCTTCTTCTGAGATCTAGATTACTATTCTGCTTCTTTAATCTTAATTTAGTTCCTAATCTTTCTCAAAATCTCTTTCTTTCTTCTTTCTGTGTTTCTACTTCTTAATTCTATTACCGCTTTGCTGTTCTAATCTTCCTGCCTGTTCTTTGTCTACCCTTTGTCTTCTTTTCTGATCTCTTTTTCTAACTCTGCTGATCTCTGCCTTTTTCTTTTCTCTTAACTAAACTCAAATCTAACTCCTCTCTTTTAAAGTTACCTTGCCGGGTCGTAAAACTGATGATGTAGTCGCAAGACTGACCAATCGGCTTTTTCAGAAGCAGTTTGAAATGGCTGCTATCCAATGTGAGAACACTTCTTTGTTTGAGAGCAGCCAATCAAATGAAGACACCATCCCATGAAATTTCAGAGGGAAAATCAACACTCAGTCAGTTCTTATGAGATAAATGCTCAATATAAAATCTAACTAAATTAAATGACTTGGCTAATATATGGTGATCATGCATTTATACCATTACTCCAATAACACTCATGAATATAACATTTCTTATACATAATTATAATACATGCATTCACATTTAGATCAAGATTAGAACAGCAAAATATGCAGCAAACCATGGTTGGTGATAAAAGAGGGATGATTTTCAGTGTCCTTAGGATCCAGAGGATAAGCTGAAAGAAACTTAATATTTAGAACAAATTAAAAGTCATCCTACGTACTGAAAACACATTCCGTATGTATCCGCTAGGAGGTACTGTTGAGCTGTAGATGATTTCCTTTAGTATCTGGCGAAGGTACCTGAACAGCATAGGCTATAAAACCGTCAGATTAAGTGGTTTATGACTCTTTTAAAAACATTGGTTTCCTGTGAAAAGGTACGTTATCAAATGCAGTGTTCATGTTGAGAGGTCTGGTCTCCTGAGTTTTATGTTCCTTTGAGCCTTTAAAAGCAAACTCTGATCCTTACAATCTCTGCAAGCGGCAACTGTTTACATTGGGGTCCTGGGAAAGCAAGCATCTTTGGTCAGGCCTGGAAGAAGCCTGCATGAGTCGACATAAAAGCCAGTGATATTCCTGAGAAGGCAGAAAGGTGATATTCCTGTGTAATGAATAAAATGAAATTCCTGTAAACTGGAGAGAAGTGATCTTCTGTCTCGGTTTTTAGGAGGACGATGATGCTACAGTTCCCCCCTTTGTAGCGATGGTGAACATCGGTCAGCGTCGGTACACACCCATGGCAGCTTCGTCTCCTAGGCAACACTTGACCTAAATACTGGGTTAAAAGGTTTCTGTGATGTCCATACACACTAGCATGCAAACAGTATCTATTACTAAGTACAGATCTTTGACTTTGGTTTACTGGAAGGACTTCCATGAATTTCCAAAAATAATTTGAATATTCAATTCAATTCAATTCAACTTTATTTATATAGCGCCATTTCACAACAACAGTCATCTCATAGCACTATCAACTGTAGGGAGGACCCCCACAGTTGCAGAAAGACCCCAGCAATCAGGCGATCCCCTGTGAGCAAGCACTTGGCGACGGTGGAGAGGAAAAACTCCTTTTTAACAGGAAGAAACCTCCAGCAGAACCAGGCTCAGGGAGGGGCAGTCATCTGCTGCGACTGGCTGGGGGGTGAGGGGATAGAGAAGAAGAAAAGAACAGACATGTAGAGAGCAAACAGCACGATGGGGACTCAATCTATGGGAGAGAACAAACAAATGTTAATGACCAGCAAAAAAAAAATATTTCATAGAGAGTGAGGAAAGGAGTGAGGCCCAGTGCATTACTGGAGGTCCCCCGGCTGACTAAACCTATTAGCAGCATAACTAAGGGAGGGTTCAGAAAACACATGATCCCTCCCTAATTGTAGGCTATATCAAAAAGGTAGGTTTTAGCCCTATTCTTAAAAACAGAGATCGAGTCTGACTCCCGAATCCAGATTGGCAGCTGATTCCACAGGAGAGGAGCTTGATAACTGAAGGCTCTGCCTCCCATTGTACTTTTGGAGATTCTAGGTATTACAAGTAAACCTGCATTTTGGGAGCGTAGTGCTCTGTTAGGATGATACGGTAGTATCAGATCTTTTAAATAAAAAGGAGCCTGATTGTTTAGAGCTTTGTAAGTAAGAAGAAGGATTTTAAACTTAATTCTAAACTCTATGGGAAGCCAATGAAGGGAGGCCAGAACCGGAGAGATATGATCTCTCTTTCTAGTACCTGTTAAAACTCTTGCTGCAGCATTTTGGATCAGCTGAAGACTTTTTAAAGATGTTTTAGGACAACCTGATAATAAAGAATTACAATAATCTAATCTCGAGCTAACAAAAGCGTGGATCAGCTTCTCAGCATCACTCTGAGACAAGATGCTCCTAATCTTGGCAATATTACGCAAATGATAGAAGGCAGTCTTAGAAACAAATTTAATATGTGAATTGAAGGACAAATCCTGATCAAAAATAACTCCAAGGTTCCTCACAGAGCTATTAAGAGAAAGAGTAACTGCATCCAAACTGAAAGTTTGATTTGGAAAGGAATTTCTAAGGTTTTTTGGACCAACAAGAATGACTTCAGTCTTATCTGAATTTAATAGCAGGAAATTACAAGTCATCCAAACTTTGATTTCCTTAAGACAGGCTTCTAACTTGGCTAATTGATTAGTATCATCTGGCTTCATTGACAGGTATAATTGTGTGTCATCTGCATAACAGTGAAAATGTATACAGTGCTTTCTAATAATGTTGCCTAATGGAAGCATATATAAACTAAAAAGAGTAGGGCCAAGCACAGATCCCTGTGGAACTCCATGACTAAGCTTTGAGCTGAGAGAAAACTCATCATTTACATGAACAAACTGGAACCTATCAGATAAATAAGATCTAAACCACTGCAACGAAGTTCCATTAAGTCCAACATAGTGTTCTAATCTATCAAGTAGAATATTATGATCAATAGTATCAAAAGCTGCACTAAGATCTAAAAGGACAAGTACAGAAACTAGTCCATTATCAGATGCAATGAGGAGGTCGTTAGTGACCTTCGCTAAGGCTGTTTCAGTGCTATGATGGATTCTAAACCCAGATTGAAACTCCTCAAATAAACCATTTCCCTGCAGGTGGTCAAATAATTGCATAGCAACAACTCTTTCTAAGATTTTTGAAATGAAAGGGAGATTAGAGATTGGTCTATAGTTAGCTAAAGCTCCTGGATCTAGCGTTGGCTTTTTGAGTAAGGGTTTAATTACAGCCATTTTAAAAGCCTGAATATGGACAAATGTAGATTATAAAATTGTCTTGGAGTAGTAAGCTAAGGCATAGGTCTTGAAATGACTCAAAAATTCTAGCTACAAAAATAAGTGCGTAATCTTACATACCTGAGGTAGGAATTTTGGTCTACAATGAAATAGCTATCATAGTAGTTAAAAAAAAAATAGTTTGAATGGGTACAAAAATCAAAATGGAGTGCAAGAGCTATATAAAAAAAATATAGGTTTGTATATAAGCGTGCATATAACTTCAAAAATTCTAAAAATAAAGAAAAATAAAAGTCAAAACAAAGAATGCAAAACAAAAATGTACTGCTTATCTGGGGTAGATGTTTAGGTTAAGCAATATTGATTTAATTCAAGGAGGTTCGAACTGAATTGGTTTAGCTGGACTAAACCATGGTTCCACAGAGGTCTTACTCAGAGGGTGTTTGAGACCTTTGTTCTGGAAGACTGAGCGAGCATGGGGAGTCATCATTGTTCTTTGAGTGGCAATGAGGAATAACTTTGTGACATCTGAAACAGGGGCAAGAAGCGGTGAAGGCAGACTCATTGTCAAAGTGTTAGCTGAAAGTCTAATATTTTTAGCTACCTTTCGAAGAAACACAGGCATTAGATGTGGGTGAGCAGGGTCACCCTCTAACATGAAGAGTGACAAGTCCAAGAACTTGTTGAGTTTGAATGAGGCTTTGGAGCAAACATTCAAAACCAACACAGTATCTTGCAAAGTTTTGGTAACAGTTGGTGGTTCAGCTATCTGGCATTTCAGTGTATCGGTGTTGACTGATTTAACAGTAGACGTGCTAAGGGTAGCAAGGGGCCCTAATGATGAGGCCGTGGTTGAGAATCTACCTAAGGATTGTTGACTTCTTGTCTGGACTCTGTCCAGTTCTAACTGGGCGAAAGTAGGTGAGGGTGCTAGGTAGAGGCCTAAACTGAAAAACAGGAGGGCCATCGTCCTGGCCAACGAATAGAAGTGAGTCATTTTAATCTTGAGCTTCTTGTCAGTTTTCCTTTTCTTGAGGTACATGAGTGGTAGGTGAAAGTTATTCTTAGAGGTGGAACAACTTTGTTAGAGGCTGAGCTCTAAGCTATTAGTGTTTATCACCTTTAGAGGGTTTTGTGATTATTGACTTAAGCTAGTGATGTTGTTGATTTTGTTTGTACTACTTTGAAATAGTAACTTGATGATACTGAATGAAATTTTGCGGGGTCTTTTAAGGTTAGATTTTAAGGAAGTTCATTAGTTTGGGTTAACTTTCTCCTTTTGAAGGTTTAATGCAGTTACCTGATTGAGGAAGAGAAATGCGACCGAGAATGTCTGAGGCTGATCGTCAGCTAACAGTTATCTATCGGGCGCAAACAAGATTTAGGTTTGTTTACTGACTTAATGGAACCGTGTTGTCCCCGACAAGTCCCATGGGGTTTTTGTAAGCTTTGATTTGATTACGATGGACCCATTTGGAGATGGGGTCCTGGCGACCTTTGCTTATTTTGATTTGGTAAACGACCGGAGAGAGTTTATCTGTGATCGTGTGTGGACCTGTCCACCTGGGGAGGAACTTTCGAGCGAGTTTTCCTGCTCGTGCGTTGGTCTGTCCTGTCTGAGGAGTGAAAGCATAATAGAAAACCTTGTCTCCCACTTGGAGTTCGTCATGTGAGGCTTTCTGATCGTAGTAGGCTTTGCGTCCTTCAACTGATCGGTCCAAATGTTTTTGGGCAAAGGCAAAAGTCTGTCGGAGATGTTTGGTCAGGTCAGTCATGTACTGGTGAGTAGTGTAAGCTGTAGCAACACTGGCTTCTCCAGGTTGGTAGAGTAAATGCAGGGGCAAAGTCATTTGCCGACCTGTCATCATTTCAAAAGGTGACACCCCCGTAGCTTCATGGGGTGTGGCTCGGATGGCCATTAAGACCAATGGGAGTTTTACATCCCAGTCTTTTTAGTGTGGTGAAACATACTTCTTCAGTATGTTGATCACAGTTCGGTGGGTTCTTTCAACCTGTCCGGAGGATTGTGGGTGGTGACTAATATGGAAGTTAGCTTTAACTCCCAAGGTTTCCCACAGTTGTCGCATGACTTCGACGGTGAAATGAGTGCCGCGGTCAGAGTTGATTCGGCTTGGCAGACCAAACCTAGAGAATACGTGGTTCATCAACAAGTAGGCCGTAGTTTCTGCCGTGTCATTAGGAGCCGGCAGGTACTCGACCCATTTGGTGAAAGCACATGTGACTGTGAGGAAGTATTTGTTTCCTCTTGCTGACCGTGGAAGGGGACCTACCCAGTCAATTTGGAGGTCAGACCATGGGAATGAAATGCCTCTTTTCTGTAGGGGTGCTCGATGCATCGGGTTGGTTGGTTGAAACTGGCAACATACGAGACATCCCTTGATATAGTCGGCTACATCCTTTCGCATGTATGGCCAATATGCCACTTGTTTGAGTGCGTTGTACGTTGCTTTGATGCCTTTGTGTCCTGCAGTTGGGAGATCATGGGCATGAACAATCATCACCCCCCTCTGGTTACGAGGGACCACAAGCGCAGGCGTAGGGAGTTCATCGGAAACATGAACTAGAATGCCATTTCACAGCTGCAAGGATGATCGTGCGGCAAAAAGTGGCTTCAAGTCTGGAGTGTCAGCGAGATCCGAGTCGGACGGTGCATTAAGTGCAGGATCTGAGATGTATTGTATCATTTTATGGACCGCAGGGTCAAGGGTTTGAAGAGAGATAAGGTCAGTGTCAGTGAAAACAGGGTCAACAGCAAGGGGACCTGTGGTTTGTGTCGTGTCTTGGGCCCTGTTAGTCTGGGCCCTAGTGACTGCGCAGACTGTAGGGGTGGGTGGGTGGGACTGTGAAGTCGGCACCTGAGCAGAATCAAAGGACCAGGGTGTGCCTTGTATAGCTCCTTGTTTTGCAAGTGAGTCCACAAGGTCATTCCATTCTTTGTCCTGACCTGGTGTGCGCGAGTGACCTCTGACCTTTTTCCAGTACACCTGGAGGTTGTTGGAGGTGACTAGGTGATCACATGACTTGAAAAGGTCTTGATGTTTAAACGGTTTGCGGTTGGAGGTTACAAAACCTTTGGCCTTCCAGAGTGCTAAATGACAAGTGAAACTGAGGCGTGCATAGTTGGAGTCAGTGCAGATGACCAATGTGCGAATGCCATGGTCTACGGCAAGTGGCAGTGTAATGAGCACACCTGCGATTTCCGCATACTGAGATGATTGGGAACCCAGTTGATAGTTGTGGGGTTCATAAGGCTGATTGTTCAGCCATGCCACACCCACACCAGCACAAATGTGAGTTTCATGGTGAAAAGAACAACCATCGACATAGGCGGTGACCATATCTTGGCAGATGTTCTGGTCAAAGTAGTGATGGTTTGGGTCTTCAGTGACTGTAGGTGGCTCTGCACGAATGGATGGTCCTGGAGTGTCCTCAGAGCACCGTTGGCAGGCAGCCAAGTCTGTGCCGAGAGGGCTTCTCAACTTTTGTACGTAGCGGACCTCCACATCAAAGCTTTGTAGAGCCATCAACCAGGAGGCTATTCTGGCATTTGTTACAACACCTTCTCTGATGCGTTGACTGTTGAGGAAGACCACTGGTTGGTGGTGAGTCTCAACTGTGATTCTCTGGCCTCCCACATAGTTGGAGAAATGCTTGACTGCCCATACAGTGGCCAGAAGGGCTTTTTCACAGTCCGAGTATTTCAGTTCCGGACCAGAGAGGGTTTTGCTGGCATAGGCCACGACTCGTTTGTCGTGGTCGTAGATTTGGTATAATCCAGCACTTAAGCAGTTGGCAGAGAACCCCACTTGTAAGAAGAATGGCTGTTCGCAGTTGGGATAGGCCAAACATGGTGCTGTGCATAACTTTTGCTTCAACGCTAGCATAGCCTGGTCTTGAGCCTCAGACCAAATGAAAGGGGTGTCCTTTCGTAGGAGGTCTGTAAGGGGTTTTGCCAAGTCTGCATAATCCTCAATGAACTGACGTGAGTAATTGCATACCCCTAGGAAGCTCCGGAGTTCGGAGATGTTGGTAGGGGCTTTGATGTTTAACACACCTTGAATTCGTGCCGTTTGTGGTAGTACCCCTTTGGATCCTACCAAGAGACCAACATAGTTGACTTTGGTTTTGCACCATTGGCATTTGGAGAGAGAAATTTTGGCTCCAGCTCACGTGAGCTGGCCAAGGACATGGTCAATTTCAGTGAGGTGGGTGTCCAGAGTTGGACTCCGAATGAGAATGTTGTCAACATAGATGAGGTTACCTCTGTCTCAGGCGTCTGGACATGCTTTGTTCAAGAAAATGTTGAACTCTGCAGGAGAGTTGGCATAACCGAAAGGGCATCGGGTGAATGTGTATTGGCGATTCGCGAACGTGAAGGCCAGTTTGTGTAGGTCTTCAGCTTGGACAGGAATAGTCCAAAAACCAGAAGCAATGTCCAGTGTTGAGAAGTATTTGGCATCTTTGACTCTAGGGAGTTCTTGCTCCAGTTGAGTCATAGGCCACCTAGAGAGAGGAACTTGAGTGTTCAATTTCCTGTAATCAATGGTGAGTCTCCACTTACCATTGGGCTTTAGGACAGGCCATAAGGGAGCCGAGTAGGTACTGTTGCATGGCCTGATTATGCAACGGTCCAGTAAATCATCGATTATTTCTTGTACTGGGCCGTACGAGGCCAAGGGAATCTTGTACTGCCTGACGTAGGTTGGAGGGGCGTCAGGTGGTGTAGGAATACGTACTGAGTGGATTGTGGTCAGTCCAAAGTCCAAGGAGTCTTTGGAGAAGGATTGTTCATACTTAAGAAGAACTTGGTGAAGTTTTTCACGTTCTTCGTCAGAGGTTAGGGCATCAGCATCAGCTACCACCTGTGCAATCTCTTCAGCGATAGTGAGGACTGGTTTCGGCGGAGCATCGCTGGGATTGTCATTGGTTTGCTGATCGGACTCCGATGGAAGGAGTTCAATGGCTTGGACAAGCATTTGGTCATTGTTAGTCAAGTCGATTCGTCCGACTGACTCTTTGTCAGGGGTTGGCATTGACACAAGAGCGATGGCCTTAGAAGGCTTAGTGTAAATGACTGTAGGTTCAAGAGAGTCTGCCCAAAGAGAATCAGGGAGGCCGCCTAGCACAGGAACAGTCAGTTCAAAATCGTGGAAATCTGTGGTGATGAGCCAGCCAAGAGGCGTGGCCTTGGGCAGGACGATGGTCTCTGCCGTGGGATTGTTAACCGGTAATGTGGTGGTTCTGTATTCTAGGCTTAGAAGGGGCATGGCCTCCAGAGTTAAGCCTAGATTGTCAAGCAAAGGAGCCGGTTGGAAAAATGCTTGTGGATGCATAAGTTTCTGTCCTGTTTGAATGCATAGTTGGACCGGGTAGCACGTGACATTAGCAGGTATGAGACAATGTTGAGTGTTCAGTACCTGGCAGGCCTCAGGGATGGTTTGGCCTGACTTTAGAGTGTCAAGATCTGGTTTAGAGTGAGCGTCTCGAACTGAGGTGAGAGACCATAAGACATTGTTTATGGTATCAACCTGGGTTCCAAGTCTCACAAGAAGATCACTGCCGATGTAGACTGCATGTGGCAGGTCGGGAACGACCAAGAAGGGATGCGTTAGCAGTCTGTGGTTCCACTGAAGGTGGAGGGCGCAGATACTTCTGGCGACCAATGTTTTGTTTGATTTGGTCCCAGCAGGGAAATGAAAAGACTTGTTAGTGACCATAAGGTCAGGGTATTTCTCGTGTAGAGAGTCGAAAAGTGTCTTGCTGATTGCAGATTTATCAGCCCAGAGAGCCAGTACCACGTCTACTACGTGGGAGCTTTGGATAGCTAGTCCTTTGACCACTTGGGGGCAGTACTCTTCATCGACTGCCCCTGGTGTTAGGGTGCAAAGAAATGAACTGTGTTCATTTAAGGTTGGGTTGTCAGATGTGGTGACCTGAAAAGGGGTGCCTGTTTCAGCCTGGTCCCCAAGGTCACTTTCCGTCAAACTTTGTTGGGTCAGCAGTGCGAGTGGGTTGACTCCTGGAACATCCAAGGTGTCAAGAGTGTAGCACTGTGATCCGGTTGCTTCAGGTAGAGTGGTTGGAAGAGGTTGTCGAACTTGAGCCCATAGCTTGAGATTCTTGAAGTCTATCAGAGGCTCAAAGCGATTAAGTAGATCCTTGCCTATAAGCAATGGAACTGAGTTGAGATTGGACACATAGACCGGGTGGATCAAGGTCATGGGCCCAATGGAGATTTGTATCAATGACATGTGTGACACAGTCGTGTTCGAGGGTGCATAAGGTTGAATAGCTAAAGAGCAAGGTCTTAGTTTCAAGTCTTTGTGCGCATAATTAGCAGTGACACGTAGGTGTTAAAAAAGGTCACGCGACATGAGTGTGATGTCCGTGGCGGTATCTAATAGGGCTTCGTGCGTCATCACATCTTCCAGGGTCAATGACAGGAAAAAATTTTCGTGCAACCCCCCTCTCGGTTAAATCACACAGAAATTCTTGGACCGGTGGTTCAACGCAGATTAAACAGTCGCCGGTTTCGGGCGAGTGAGGTTTCCCAGGTAGCTGGACTACCAAAATGGCACTGGGTGGCGTTGCATTTTGGAGCTCCTCCTGAGTTTCGGGTGGGGGATGCTCGGTTGTGTCTTTGGTATCCTTCCCCTTTGTAGTAGGAGAATCCTCAGGGTTGACTTGTGGCAAACCTAAAGGATTGTTTGGGGTGGTCACAATATTTATGGCTAGGACATCTGGTTTCTTGTCCTCTTTCGCCTCCTTTTTCCTCTTCAGTTCGTCAAGTATGCGTTGGAGAGTCTCCAGGTCTTCTTGGCTGAAAATGGGCTTTTCTTTCTTCTCCCAGGGTTTGGAGTTAAACTTTCCAGGGGGAGGTCTTGCTTCCCTTTTGAAGTTTTTCCGGTGGTACGAAGGAGGTGACCACTTCCCGCAATTATGCAAGTCTCGAAATCGATATCTGTCATCCCGGGTATCCATACCGTATTCTCGTGACTTACCTGGTGGGCTTAGTCTCCGACGGTAGTCAGGTTTTGGTGATGTTGGCTTGGAACTTGGTGTCAAAAATTTTTCCGGGTCATGACTCGACTTATCTTGACTAGAGGACTGTCGTCGTTTTATTTGTGACCGAGATGCTGGAACAGGGGCTGGCCTTGGGGCGCCCTCTAGGTCCAGGGTGGCTGATGCGGTGTTGCCTGCTAACACCGCGGTAGACTCGGTATGCTTCTGATTGCTTTGTCGCTGTTTCTGGAATGCATAATGTGCGAACTCTCTTAGTTGGTTTATCGAGTTTGTCTTTGGGTTAGCCATGACTCCAAGGTGGTGTCAAATCATGGGATGGAGATTCTGAATGAACAGAGCCTTGAAATTGTGATCTTCTTCCATCTCAGGCGTGTTTTGAGATCCGAAATATGCGCGCAGGAGTCGCTGGTAGTATGCCTGTGGAGGCTCTAAGCGACCCTGTTTCACAGCTAGGGCTGTCGCTAGCCCTGACTGTAAGCAGTCGTCGGAAAACTCTCTTTCGATGGCTTCATAGAGCTTCCGGTGGTTCATCTTGATGTCAAATGGTTGCCGATCTATAAATTTTGATACCGACCTGTTGGATGTCAACTTGATCAAATAAATGCGGTCGTCAACAGTAGCATCAGGGTATTTACGCAAGTAGTAGTCGATGTCTTGCAAATAAGCCCTGGTATCAGGTGACCCACTGGTTGAGGGGTCAAATTTCGTGACGTGGCGAGCGATCTTATTGAGATCTCCATCGGATGGAATTTGCATACGTCTTTCACGTTGCCGTTCGGGTCTGAACGGGTCAGGTGAGTGTGAGCCGGGGAAGTCCCCATCCCACGAGGAGATGCCCCCCTTTGTCGAGGGAACCGGCCTGTTCATGGATTCTGATCTCAGATCCCTTTGTTTGCGGTGGTCTTCCAGCTCTTCTTGGACGTCTTGAAGACCTTGTTGTGCTTCTCGTAGGAGCAGTTTGCATTTCCCATAATCGGAGCTTGTTTCGTCCAATTGACCTTCAACTTCCTTGAGTTGATTCTCTTTGTAAAGCAGGGCGGTTCTCAATTCCTCGTTTTCTTGCTGAAGTGAGGTATTGTTGTCTTCTAGTCGTTGCTTTTCTTCCTCTGCTTGTTCCAGATCTAGCAACGTCTGATCAAGCGTAGCTTGGGTGTCTTCTTTCTCTATGTGAGCTTGTTCCTGCTTTTTCACAAGGGATTTGTTCTCTTCCTGAAGAGAAAGGATGGTTGTTTGTCATTTCACCAGTTCCTTTTCGGCGTAGAGTACTTGGGTTTCAGCTCGTTTTAGCCTTGCAACTAATGCTAGTGCAAACTTTCCTAACACACCGGGAATTTCCTTTGCTTTCGGTGGGTTAGCTTCACATTCATCCGAAAGTTTTTCCGTGATTTGCTTCAAATCTTTTGGTGGAGTATCCCAAACTTGTTTGGAGAAACCGGGTATAAGGTCGGAAGCCAACTCTTCCAATATTACTTGAAGGTCATTTAATTCGTCAAGTGGATTTGACATGTTTGACCGTTTGTGTAACGCTTAGCTTGAAATCAATTCGTTGATTATAGCTAAAGTTGTGCGTCAAGAGTTAACCTTGAGTGTCGTCTTACAGTGAGGGTAATTACAAGCTTCTTTTTGGAGTTTGTTTCAACTTCCAGGCTTGTAAGAAGGAAAGCAAATATTTTGGAATTCTTTAGAAATGTGGAATACGTGTTAGTTCACTTGTTGACACTGTATTTTGATTTGTATTTCACAAGACAAAAGCAAAAAAAAATAAATTTTTGTGTTGATTGACTTCTTTCAGTTCAGTTATCAAAGTGTAGTTTTGGAATAGTCCTCAACTAGGTTGTGAATTTTTTGTTGAATCTCACTTGAAAGTAATGATTTTATTTACAAAAGACAAAGAAAGCAACAAGAATAGAAAAGGTTAAATGCTTTAAGGCTTTAGGGTTACAGTATAAGTCTTCACTTTGTTTTAAAGTTAGAACTGGCTTGGTTCTATTTGTTAAAGCTTATCTTCATTTAAAGCCTTTCAATGTTTTAATATTTACAAGTTAGGAAACAAATGAACTGTCTTTGCGTATTGTCACTAAGGCTTCCTTAGGATTAAAATTAATGATTATTTAAAAAGAGGAGAAAAAAATTAAAATGTTTTACAGACTAGTCAAAGTTTTCACCTTTTTACTTATTTCAAATCTTGGTGAGAAATAGTGAGCTGGTTAAATGTTTTCCTTCTCCTGGGGAGGAAATATGAATCAAAAGCAACACTGACTGTAAATAAGCTAAAGCTTTCAAATGTTAATTGCTGGATGTGGTTTCCTAATTTTGGAGAATTTTGGTTAAATATTTAATAAATCACTAAATCCTTTACCAACATGCACAGGATTAATATTAACTTGAGTTTAAATGAACATTGTCATTTATTTGAGTCCCTAAGTTGAATGGCTTCCTGTGAAAGAAATTGCACAAAGTGATCTTTAAAAACAAAACACATATATATAGCTTAAAAAGTTTGCAGACTTTTAGCATAAGATGTGTGAATATATGCTTTTAACTAAAAATATTAAAATATGTGGTTAACATATGTGAGTAAATACAAAGTCTATGCTTCTATGCTCTTTCAGTGTGTACGTATGCAGTCAAAAGCTCTTCCACCAATGAGAACAAACTTCAAACCCACAAGTTTCTTTTTCCTTTTGGTTCTTGGGATAAAACTTTGAATTGGGTTTAAATTTAGGTTGTTCCGGATAATTCGGATTGATTTAAAGTCAATTTGGAAGCTCTGTTTGATTATAAATCAGCTTAATAGATTTGCTCTGCTTTAATCCGAGTGTGCATTCCTGCAAGAAATGCAACTCCTATAGTTGACCACACGATGGAGGCAGTTGTCTCTGCCCTCCCAAGGGGAGGAGACACTGGTGACGTCGCTCTGGGCGGGTCTACCGGTCTCACTCAAAATGGCGGCTAGAGAGACTCCCTCTTAGCGCCTTCAAAATGGCGTCTGCACGCTTACTCTGCTCATGCGCAGTTTTTCGTGCACGCCTTTCGGTCACGCGCGCGACTGTGCGCGTTCACGTGACACGTGATGTGGGCGCGAGTCTCAGCGACAACGCCATGCCTTGCTTTCCAAAATGAGAGTTTAATCTCCAACTTTCACAAATAATGTAACCCCTTTAATTCCGGGTATAGTTTAGCGCTATTTTCCCCAGCGGTTTATTCAGTGACCAGATCAAACCGCGTCCAGCTTAATCTGACGTCACCACGCTTGGGTAATTAAATTACAGAACTGGCCAGTTTAATTACTCCTTTCGGGATAATCGCCGGAAGGTTAAACTGGCGAGAGACAGGATGGTTTTCTTCGCGTTTCTGTCACTCTCGGCCTTTATGTTTCTTAATCCAGCATATAATGCTTCAAACTTCTTTTTGCATGCATCAAAAACTGTTGACTTTAGCGGGTGAATCGCTCACCCCCCTTTGCAGCAATCAACCACCAGACTCCTCAGCGGGAGGTTAGGTAAACAGACACAGCAGACACACACAGGCAGGAGGAGAGTTGCAGCCTCAGCCTCTCAAACAACACACAGACTCGCCAAATAGTGGATCAATATTTGCAGGAAAAAAATTATGATTTCAATGAATTTTCTTTTTGCATATACGTTTCCCAATTACAGAGGCCTCACAAACGGGGCACCATTAAGCTGTAGTATAAATTGCCTATAAAAATATTTGTCATAAGGTACAGGAATTATTTATTTTATTTAATAGTGGGTGTGAAAGGGGGCGGAGTTGAACCACTTCTACACCCGCTAAATTAAATAAAAGCACTAGTAAAAGGGGCACCAGTCCTGATGGACAATTATATTAACTTTAATTTTAATTAATTTTGTACCTTAAATTACTTAATGAATCAGTCTCAAAGTTTCAGTGAGTTTTTGTCCTGCCGTGATTAGGAAACCTGTATATGCGAAAGGAAAACACTTTCAACTGCTCTCATTCACTCTTTTATTAAAATCATTCAGGTTACATGGCATGGCGTTCAAATGATGAATAAACAGATTCAGATGATAACAGCGTAATATATCACATCAACTGATATTGGGTTCCTGAACATAAAATCCAGCTTTACACCTCTGCAGAACCAAGGAGAACCTAGACTTATGTTTCAACGGTAAATGAAGCTGGAATGTTTTAACAAAACAACGCAATTTTATGGGGAAAATTCATAAGCTAATTATCTAAAAATGACTCCTGAATTAATCTACAAAAATTTTAAGGGCAGTTACTTAAAATGACTAAGTTTTCCTTCAGTTTACAGTTCCATCCTGCGGCTGAGAGACTAATTGAGCCCTGAAATACGGGCCATATTCAATTATAATTTAATTGTTAGGACATCACGTTTTAACCCAGGAAATAGGAGAAATAAAAGTTTCACTCACACAACGGCCGGTGATCCACGTTTCAGCGGGTCGGTACCGCTGGGTTTTGAAGTTAGGACGTCGGAGGAAGCGGCTGCTGTCCTCACTCACAGCCGTGTAGGTGATAACTCAGCTGGGGGCCCTTCAAGCAGACAGTTGCAGCCGTGGATAGTTTTGTCTCAGGGCGGCGTGAAAAGTCCTTTGAAAAAAAGAATCCAAATTTGGGGTCTCTTGTAGTGGGATCGACCCAAAAACTGAAGGAAAATCTTCTCAGTCTCTGTTCACTTTAAACTAGGCAAATTAAAGGTCCACTTTAATGGCGTGAAAAGTCATAAAAAAAATATTAGAAAAACATTTCCTAGGATAAGAATGGCTTCTGAGGTGAAGGAAAAAGTTTGAGAATTTGATTCTCTAAAAGGGACGAGCTCTAAAGAAAAAATGGTTTCTCCTCAGTTTCCAGAATATAAGAAAAGACTTGACAAACACACAGAGAATAAAATAAAACTTCACAGGGCCTTGAAACGGTGGAATAAAATCTTCTTCTGAGATCTAGATTACTATTCTGCTTCTTTAATCTTAATTTAGTTCCTAATCTTTCTCAAAATCTCTTTCTTTCTTCTTTCTGTGTTTCTACTTCTTAATTCTATTACCGCTTTGCTGTTCTAATCTTCCTGCCTGTTCTTTGTCTACCCTTTGTCTTCTTTTCTGATCTCTTTTTCTAACTCTGCTGATCTCTGCCTTTTTCTTTTCTCTTAACTAAACTCAAATCTAACTCCTCTCTTTTAAAGTTACCTTGCCGGGTCGTAAAACTGATGATGTAGTCGCAAGACTGACCAATCGGCTTTTTCAGAAGCAGTTTGAAATGGCTGCTATCCAATGTGAGAACACTTCTTTGTTTGAGAGCAGCCAATCAAATGAAGACACCATCCCATGAAATTTCAGAGGGAAAATCAACACTCAGTCAGTTCTTATGAGATAAATGCTCAATATAAAATCTAACTAAATTAAATGACTTGGCTAATATATGGTGATCATGCATTTATACCATTACTCCAATAACACTCATGAATATAACATTTCTTATACATAATTATAATACATACATTCACATTTAGATCAAGATTAGAACAGCAGAATATGCAGCAAACCATGGTTGGTGATAAAAGAGGGATGATTATCAGTGTCCTTAGGATCCAGAGGATAAGCTGAAAGAAACTTAATATTTAGAACAAATTAAAAGTCATCCTACGTACTGAAAACACATTCCGTAGGTATCCGCTAGGAGGTACTGTTGAGCTGTAGATGATTTCCTTTAGTATCTGGTGAAGGTACCTGGACAGCATAGGCTATAAAACTGTCAGATTAAGTGGTTTATGACTCTTTTAAAAACATTGGTTTCCTGTGAAAAGGTACGTTATCAAATGCAGTGTTCATGTTGAGAGGTCTGGTCTCCTGAGTTTTATGTTCCTTTGAGCCTTTAAAAGCAAACTCTGATCCTTACAATCTCTGCAAGCAGCAACTGTTTACATTGGGGTCCTGGGAAAGCAAGCATCTTTGGTCAGGCCTGGAAGAAGCCTGCATGAGTCGACATAAAAGCCAGTGATATTCCTGAGAAGGCAGAAAGGTGATATTCCTGTGTAATGAATAAAATGAAATTCCTGTAAACTGGAGAGAAGTGATCTTCTGTCTCAGTTTTGAGGAGGACGATGATGCTACATCTTCATGGTGATTTCCAGACAGAATGACCAAAATGGGCTCAGTCTGTTCGGTAATTTCCGCGATGGTGCTGCCCGAAATTGCTGAGACCGACAAAGATGTCGGAACATTCCTGGTGGGTATGTGTAATTTACTCACCATGGCCAGTTAGATGAAATTTTGCTCCGCTCCTGAATCGATCAGAGCGGTGGTTTTAAACTCGGCCCCCGGTAACCGGATGAGGACAAGGAGTTCAAAGCGATTAGGGGAATTTGATGAATGTCCTCCCCCCAGCCCCCCCACGGTGACTGACGAGCCGGGCCTCCCGGGCCGAATCAGATATTCTGATATTGCGTGGCCCGGGACCCTGCAATAAATGCGCTCCCTCGCCCTCTTGCGACACCGGCCCTTCCTCGGAGTCAGACAGACCCTCCCGAGCTCCATCGGCTCCGGTAACAATGCCAGCAGAACTGCATCAGAGGTTGGAAGGACCAGCCGTGGAGCGAATGGGGATGCAGCGGCCACCCGCACGCTCGTAAACTCCCTAAACCAATTATCAAGGGCCAATGACTGTGCAATCATCTCATCCAGAGAGGACGGAGAAGCGCGGATAGCCAGCTCGTCATGTAGGTGCATATCCAGGCTCCAGAGGAAGGAGTTGCATAGAGCAACGTCATTCCATCTGGAATCGGCCACAGCAACCTGGAACTCGACGGAGAAGTCGGCTACTGATTGGCCTCCATGCCGAAGTCCCATCAGCTAGCTAACCATGCTTCCCTCACGCTCCTAATGGTCAAATGCCTCGGAGAATTCCCGCACAAACCACTGGTAGCTTTATCGGGGTCCATCTGGGCACTTAAGTGCCCACTTAAGCGCCTGGTCTCGCAGCAACAAGGTCATGAAATGGATTTTCGCGGCATCATCCCTATATTCTCTTTCCACCGGCTGAAAAAAAAGTTGGCAGTGGAGAAGGAACCCTCTGCACCCTCCTACCTCTCCCCCATAGGGCAGGTGAAGGCACAGAGATGTTCCTCCAGATGGCAGACACTGCCGGAGTAAAGGTGCAGGGGGAGATGTCACACCAGGAAGCCGACCCAGGTGCTAGGAGATTGTGGACAGTTACTGGGTTACAGTCTCTAATTGCTAAAAAAGAAACATGACCCATCATTCCGTGGCCTCCAAGCGCCAGAGTGCTGACTGATCGCATGGTCAAGCGCTCGCTAAGCCTTGATCCTGTCTGGCTCATTCTTTCATCATTCAAATATGCTGGCACATCAGATGCAGCAGGTGTGTAATCACACAGGTGTGTCTAATCTTCCGGAGCCGGGAAAACAGGAACAGGAGGGGAGCGGGAGTCATGCTTGCCTGATCATCACAGTTACAGCTTTATTCCAAAATGGATTAAATTCATTTTTTTCCCTCTAAATTCTATACACAATATCCCATAATAACAATGTGAATTAAAAAAAAAAAGTTTTTTTTTTTTTTGTTTTTTTGAGATTTTTGCAAATTACACTGTAATTTCCCAGTTTGGGATCAATAAAGTACATCTATCTATCTATCTATCTATCTATCTATCTATCTATCTATCTATCTATCTATCTATCTATCTATCTATCTAAATTTGTTAAAAATAAAAAAAACCCCTAAGAAATCACATCAACATAAATATTCACAGCCTTTGCCATGAAGCTCAAAATTGAGCTGAGGTGCATACTGTTTCCACTGATCATCCTTGAGATGTTTATACAGCTTAATTGGAGTCCACTTGTGGTAAATTCATTGATTGGACATGATTTGGAAAGGGACACACCTCTCTATATAAGGTCCAACAGTTGACAGTGCATGTCAGAGCACAAACCAAGCATGAAGCCAAAGGAATTGTCTGTAGACCTCTGAGACAGGATTATTTCGAGGCAAAAATTTGGGGAAAGGTATAGAAAAATTTTTGCTGCTTTGACGGTCCCAATGAGAAGAGTGGCCTCCATCATTCGTAAATGGAAGAAGTTCAGAACCACCAGGACTCTTCCGAGAGCTGGCCGGCCATCAAAGTACTCTTAGTCTAAGTCTTAGTAAGGGAGGTGACTAAGAACCCAATGGTCACTCTGTCAGAGCTCCAGCATTCCTCTGTGTAAAGAGGAGAACCTTCCTGAATGACAACCATCTCTGCAGCAATCCACCAATCAGGCCTGCATGGTAGATTGGCCAAACGAAAGTCACTCCTTCATAAAAGGCACATGGCAGCAAGCCTGGAGTTTGCCAAAAGGCTCCTGAAGGACTAAAAAAAAATTCTCTGGTCTGATGAGACAAAGATTGAACTCTTTGGCGTGAATACTGGGCGTCATGTTTGGAGGAAACCAGGCACTGCTCATCACCAAGCCAATACGATCCCTACAGTAAGGCATGAAGGTGGCATGAAGGTGGCAGCATCATTTTGTGGGGATGTTTTTTCAGCAGTAGGAACTAGGAGACTAGTTGGGATAGAGGGAAAGATGATTGCAGCAATATACAGAGACATCCTGCATGAAAGCCTGCTGCAGAGTGCTGTTGACCTCAGACTGATGTGACGGTTCATCTTTCAGCAGGACAGCATCCCTAAGCACAGAGCCAAGATATAAAAGGGGTGGCTTCAGGACAAGTCTGTGAATGTCCTTGAGTGACCCAGCCAGAACCCAGACTTTAATCAAACTGAACATCTCTGGAGACATCTGAAAATGGCTGTGCACTGATGCTTCCCATCCACCCTGATGGAGCTTGAGAGGAGCTGCAAAGAGGATTGGGAAAAACTGCTCAAAGATAGATGTGCCAAGCTTGTGACATCATATTCAAAAAGAAGTGAGGCTGTAATTGCTGCCAAAGGTGCATCAACAAAGTATTGTGCAAAGGCTTTGAATACTTAACGCTCTATGCAGGTCAGTAGGTGAAAAGAACTTCCCCCGCAGGTACTGATATTCACAGCATAGGATGCAACTTTCTTTACTGCTAATTGATTAGTGTAACTGCTGCAAACGTTTAATATTAACCCCAAGACCCAGATCAGCTCTATTACAGCCATGTGGTAGGTGAAGATGTCAGAGTGACTAGCTGTTTTAAAGGAGCACTGCTTCCTCCATCGCTGGTTACCGAGGTAGAGGACAGAGATGGACAGAGGAAGGATGAAGAGAGCCTTCAATGCAACTGTGCCAATGGCCACATAGTACCACAGTGTGGAACAGTGATGTTCCAGAAGATCAAGGAAAGTGGACGAGGAGTTGACCAACATATCTGCTGTAGACGCTGTAGCTGTAAGCAAAGCAGGGAATGGAAAGAAGGAATCACAGGTGGGCAATAATTAGTTCCATTTACACAATAACTTTTACAAAATATGCTTTACTGAAAAATTCCACACCTTCAGTTACAACTGGTAAAAGAACAGACATTGGAGAGGTTTTTTTTCAGACAATCTCAGGAGAAAATATGGATATATTGGTGTAAAAGAACTCAAACTCATCAGAATTGAACAAAGAGGTACAGCCAACAAATGACCTCAGCCACAAACCAAACCCATCATCACAAATCCTGAAAGCTGCTATCAGGCAGGAGCAGCACCAAGCTACATCCCCACTCAGTGGTAGACGACGGGAAGCCTGGGCAGTCCCACCCCCCACCACCATGGCAACAACATGGCAGCCTCCCATGTGAATAACTTTTCTCAAACTTGAAGAAGCATGTGGCTGTAAATTTTAAGTAAATTAAGTTAATCCCTTCCACACCATGTGGTGTATGGGGCACCGCCTATTTACATTTCACTGACCCCAGGCCACACAGCTACTGTGAGTAGTTAAAGCTGCAGTGGGGGGGTCAGTCCTCTGGTAGCTCTGTGCATTAACTTTGTTTTGCCCATTCCATTATGCTGAGCACTAACCTCAAAGGTGGAAAGTATCATTTTTTTTATATGGTTTTTGGTATGACCTTGCTGGGATTTGAACCAATAACCTCCCGGTTGTGGGGCGAATGCACTACCAACTAAGCCCCCACTCCAGTGAGTTTAAGTTTTAAGTAAGTTTAACATTAGATGTTAAGTCACGAGTCCAAGTCAACAGCACAGAGATAGCAACACTCACAGCAATAATTAAGAAGATACGAAAAATATAAATAAGAGCAGTGGATATACATATGTACACATAAATATATAAATATATATACAAAGTGTGGAGCATTGTAGCAAGATGGAATAAACAGCATAACCGTCTACTTAGTTATCCTACATAGTATGAATATGTACCCATACATATTGTCACCCTCTGTAGCGACTGATATTGTCCTAGTTGTATACTGGAGGGGATGATTTGTGTAAGTCTGTTGCATCTTTTGCATTCAATACTATTAGGTCGTCACGTTTTTTGCTATCTCTGCGAGCAGCCCTGCTTAGGTTATACAGTCTGAGAGCCGTAGGTAGGAAGGACTTGTGAAACCTCTCGGTTGCGCACCTAGGATGATGTAGTCTACTGCTAAATGAGCTCCTCAGTGCGTTCAATATGTCCTGCATAGGGTGGGACTCGGACTCCAGCAGACATGACAGTTTAGCCACCATCCTTCTCTCTCCTATCTCGCCCACTGGGTCAAGGCATTGCCCCAGGACAGATCTAGCTTTCTTGATCAGTTTTTTCAGTCTCTTCCTATCGGCTGCTGTAATGTCGTTGCCCCAGCAGACCACTCCAAAAGTGATGGCTGATGCCACCACCGTGTCGTAGAATGTCTTCAGCAGCGCCCCTTGTACACCAAAAGACCTGAGTCTCCTCAGTAGGAAAAGCCTGCGCTGTCCCACCTTGTAGAGTGCGTCAGTATTGTGTGACCAGCCTAGTTTATTGTTCAGATGAACACCAAGGTACTTGTAGGATGTCACCATCTCAATGTCTTTTCCCTATATGTTTACTGGTGCTGTGAAGGGTTGTCCTTGCCTGCGGCAGTCCACCACCAGCTCCTTAGTTTTCCTCGCGTTGATCTGGAGGCAGTTCCAATGGCACCAGTCCACGGAGTCCTGGGTAAGTCCTCTGTACTCAGCTTCATCTCCAATGGAGATGAGGCCGACGACCACAAAGTCGTCAGAGAACTTCTGTAGATGGCAGTGTGTTGTGTTGTGTGAGAAGTCTGCAGTATAAAGGGTGAACAGGAAGAGAGCCAAAACCGTTCCCTGGGGGGCCCCCGTGCTACCGATGATCGTGTTGGACACACAATCTCGGGTTCTTACAAACTGTGGCCGGTTAGTGAGGTAGTGTAGGATCCACGATGACAGGTGCTGGTCCACCCCTGCGCACAGCAGCTTGTCTAGAGGAGAACAATCTGGGAGAACAATCAAGTGCTCAACGTGGACAAAACGAAGGAGATGATTATCGACTTCCGGCGGTCACAGCCTGAGCACGTCCCCCTCAGCATCGGCGGCCGTTTAGTGGAGAGAGTAGAGAACATCAAGTTCCTCGGAGTGCAGATCTCGCAGGACCTGACCTGGAGCAAGAATTCCTTGGAGATCAGGAAGCGGGCTCAGCAGAGACTACACTTCTTGAGGAAACTCAAACAGGCCTCTCTCCCCATCTGCATCCTCAGGACCTTCTACAGAGGTGTGGTGGAGAGTGTTCTGATGTACTGCATTGCTACATGGTACTCCAGCTGCAGTATGTCAGAGAAAAAAGCCCTGCAGAGGATAGTCAAGGGGGCGGAGAGGGTAATTGGAGTCTCCCTCCCCTCTGTCCAAGAACTTTTTCAGAACCGTTGTAGGAGCAGGGCACTGAACATTGTCAAGGACCGTTCTCACCCTCTGCATAAACACTTTGAACTTCTTCCATCTGGTAAACGATTCCGGAGCATCAGAGGCAGAACCACCAGAGTGATCAACAGCTTCCTCCCACAAGCTGTCAGGATGCTGAACAGCTGACCCGGAATCTCACATACACACTGCTGCACCTATGGACATTTTGTATATTATAGCTAGTTATTCTTTTTCCCCAAGTATGTCTCAGGGATGTGTGAATGGATGGGGGGTGGGGGTGGGGTGGGGAGTGGAGCTATGTGGGAGTGTGTCTTAATCATGCTGCTTCTTATATGGATGCCGAGAGAAACGCAATTTCATCTTGCCTGCACTACAGTTGTATGTACAGCAATATGACAATAAAGTTTGATTTGATTTTGATTTGATTGATTTGATTTGTCCTTCAGGATCATCGGTTGAATGGTGTTGAAAGTACTGGAGAAATCAAAGAACATGATCCTCACCGCATTCCCGGGCTTCTCCAGGTGGGACAGAGAACAGTGAAGGAGGACGATCACTGTATCCTCCACCCCAATGCCATGCTGGTAGGCGAACTGGAGTGGATCCATCGCTGGTCCCACCAGGGGGCCGAGGTGAGCAAGGAGCAGTCTCTCCAGGGTCTTCATCATGTGAGACGTCAGGGCCACTGGTCTGTAGCTGTTCAGATCTTTGGGGTGGGAAGTCTTTGGTACAGGTACCACACAAGATGTTTTCCACAACTGTGGTACCCTCCCCAGCTTCAGGCTCAGGTTGAAGATGTGCTCCACAATCCCACACAGCTGGTCTGCACAGGACTTGAGGAGCTTTGCGCTGATGCCGTCTAGTCCTGAGACCTTCCTCGCCTTGATCTTCCTCAGCTCCGTCCTCACCTGGGTCTTAGTGAGGGTCAGGTTTGGGGGCTGTGTGCTGGGAGCGGGGGTGGGGGGGTGTTGGTGGAGTGGGGTGTGGACAGCAGGTCTTGATGACTGTAGAGGCAGCAGTGGTTGTTGTGCAGTTGGGGGAGGGCGGTTGGTCAAACCTATTAAAAAACAGGTTCAGATTGTTCGCCCACTCCCTGCCCCCCGTGGCCTGGGAGGAGGTATTCTGGAGCCCAGAGATGGTTTTAAGGTTTCTCCAGACCCCGCCGATGTCGGTGTTGCTCGAACAACAAACCCTGGATCAACCCTGAGATAAAAACACTTCTGAGAGAGAAGAAGAGGATCTTCAGGTCGGGGAACAGGGAGATGCTGAAGTCCGTACAGAGGGAGCTGAGGAGGAAGATCAGAGAAGGCAAGGACAGCTTCAGGTAGAAGATGGAGGACAAGCTGCAACAGAGCGATATCTTTTTTTGTTCTGTTTATTAGTCAGTTTGTTAATATTATTCCATTTTTTTGCCATCTCCTTTTGCATTTTCATTAATTGTTATAAAATGTTTGCCTTTGCCTTCTGTAGTGACCAAATTTGTCCTTAAGCCACCACAATAACGTCTGGTCTGCGAACTATACACTATGTCCAGAATCACCAGGACAAGAGGCTGTTTCCTTTAATAAAGAGTATCCAAGTTTTATCTCAAGTAGGTTCATCTGCTGAGCTGGCCCTGCCTACGAAAATCAGCTGATAAATGTCACCTGGCGGCAATCAGCTGACTCTTCTGACAAAGGCTGCAGTGTACAGTCGAAACATGTTAAGAAGGTAAATCCATCTCCTTTCTATTCTTGTCTTTAATAACAACAAAAGATAAATAGTATCCAAGTTTGTTTAAAAAAAATCACTAGGTGTCATTTAAAAGTTAGGCACAGCATAAACCAGGAATGCTAAAATAGTGCAAGACTAAATCCATGGGAACTTTCAGTCTCTCTGTACCAGTCAACTTATAACGAGGGGAGACAGACCTTGGAAAAGACCCGACACACATTAAAAAAACTACACTACAGATCACAGCTTAGTATTAAAAATAGCCAGTGGAGAAAACCATATTTACAATACAATTTATAAGGGGTCATAATGACTACACAAAAGTTCCTGATGTGCACAGATGTGTGACTATAACAAAAAAAGACACCCTATAACACAATCAAATAAGTGTTCATCTAACAATGTGTTAAATACAAAAGTCACATTTTTGTCCTGTTTCATGCCCCAGACATCTCCTTCCCATCATGAGGCATATAGCACAACGTTTATAAGTGCAGCATCAAAGCAGATGTCCTTCAAACGAGACATAAAGCATACAACTTATATAGTAACTTCACACTGCAAATAAAGGGCTACCAGCTTGTGTTTTTTGACTAATACCCAAGGTTTTATTGCTCACCTCACAAGTTTTGAGGCTTTACAGCCACACTGGGTCGTGTCCGCACTGCATTTCCATGAAGCAGAACCAGGAGCACATTCTCACCACAGTTTGTTTATATAGGCCTGGGACACCTTCTTGGTCTGAATGGCCTGCCCACTACACTTCCGCAGAGTATGTGTTACCTTATTTCTAGGAGACATAAATTTTTGTCTGTCTGTTGTTAAACCTGTTTTAAGGGCTATTTTAAGAAGTTTCTCTCTGGTTTTTATTAGTTGTAGACATTTGGAGTTGAGCCATGGTAAACTGGTTCTTACTCCGTTTCTTTTTTTTTTTTTTTTTTTTTGAAAATACTGCGATAACCTCTTTGATTTTTGTTATAATGGTTTTTTTGTTGTAAAAAAAAAAATCATTGCTGTGTTTTATGTCATTTGAGGAGGTGATTTCCTTACATTTAATTTCATTTATTGTCATTCTTATATTTTCCTGTTGTTTTTTGGGGATTATATAATCTACTGCATTCCCTGATGATTTCTTAAATGGATTTGAAAGCTTTGTCGGTGAAAGTTTTCTTGTTGCTTGTATTATTTTGTGTTCAGACAACCCTGTTAAAAGGTTACAAGTTTGGGAGATTCTTTCAGGTCTGTTTGTAAAAAGTGAATAAATTTTGATTTTTCACTGGCTTGTGACACTGGTTGGTTTGTCTGTTAATTGAGTTAAGTTACAGTGATATGATGTCTTTTTTGTCATCCCAATTTAAATTAAAATCACCCAATAAGATTAATTCATTTTTGAGATTGCACTGATTAAGAAGCGCATTCAATTTGAAAAAAATAAAAAATATTACTACAGCAGATGTCTTTCAGATGATGTTGCTGCCAAATTTATGCAGATTGTCTCCTCTATGCTATGTGTCAACACAACGGAAATAAGCTATGGAGAGCTTGCGCCTTCTGTAATTGATAGCATGATAGTGTTCCAGTTTTTTCTGTATCAGACTTGAGACATGGCGGCCCCTTTAAAAAAGAAAAAGTCCAATCAGAGATTTCTAACCCCTTGGTTCAACACAGAAACTTGTAGCTTAAAACAGAAGACTTGTCAATTAGAAAGAAAATGGCGTTCCACTAATTTAGATGAAATCTCATCAGCTTGGAGAAGTCATCTTTTAATTTATAAAAAATCTCTTAGAAAAGCTCGAACAAGTTATTACTCTGCATTAATAGAAGAGAACAAGAATAATCCTAGGATTCTTTTCAGCACTGTAGCCAGGCTGACAATGAGTCAGGATTCTGTCAATCCTTGCATTCCCTTAGAGCGTACTAGTCAGGACTTTATGAACTTTTTTTAATCATAAAATTTCATCTATTAGAGATAAAATCAGCCAGATTCTTCCCAATGTTAACTTAAATACAATAACTACTACAACTCCTTCAACTGATATCTGTTTGGATGAGTTTACTCCAATTGACATTTTAGAATTAGATAAAATAATTCCTCCTCCAAGCCATCAACTTGTCTTTTAGACCCTATTCTTACCAGGTAATTTAAAAAAAAAAGTCTTCCCATTTATTGGTAGCCCTATTCTTCAAATAATCAATTCTTCATTAACATTAGGCCATGTACCGCAGGCTTTTAAAACTGCTGTAATTAAACCTTTACTCAAAAAGCCAACACTAGATCCAGGAGTTTTAGCCAACTAGCGACCAATCTCTAGTCTGCCTTCCATTTCAAAAATCTTAGAAAGAGTTTTTGCTACACAACTATTTTACCACTTGCAGGGGAATGGTTTATTTGAAGAGTTTCAATCTGAGTTTAGAATCAATCATAGTACTGAAACAGCCTTAGTGAAGGTCACTAATGACTTCCTTATCACATCTGATAATGGACTTGTTTCTGTACTTGTCCTTTTAGACCTTAGTGTAGCTTTTGATACTATCAACCATAATATTCTACTTGATAGATAAGAACACTATGTTGGACTTAATGGAACTTCGCTGCAGTGGTATAGATCTTATTTGTCTGATCGGCTCCAGTTTGTTCATGTCTATAATGAATTTTCTTCCAACTCAAAACTTAGTCATGGAGTTCCACAGGGATCTGTGCTAGGCCCTACTCTTTTTAGTTTATATATGCTTCTGTTAGACAACATTATTAGAAAGCACTGTATACATTTTCATTGTTACGCAGATGACACAAAGTTATCCCTGTCAATGAAGCCAGATGATAGTAATTGTCACCATGGGTTGAGATGCCGTCTCGGCACTGAGCCCATGTTTTCCCTCATCCCTGCCTCCCATTGAGCAGCGTCTCAGCTGGCCCCCAGCTGGCAGCATTATGGACGGCTGGGGCCAATTAGTCTTCATCAGCTGGGGCGCTGCCAATGAGGATAAATGGGAGCAGCCTCGATGACTCGGGGCTGCGACATAAGCACTGCTAGGCTGAAGCCCCTTCGTCTGGTGTCAGCCTCAACTCCCCTTGCAGCATTCCGGTGTTTGTATCCCGCTGTGAGTATGCACGTCTTGTTACCCCCACGTCCGGTACAAGCTACCTACCCCTGCGCTGTGCAGCCTGAGAATGTACGTCTGTATGAGTGTCTGTGCTCTCCTCATCCCTTATCCCTTACCCAGAATAAAACATCTCGACTCACTGGCTTGTCCCTGGCTCTGATTGCCCGGCTCCCTAGAGCCGGATATGACAGTATGTCGCAGCCAGAAGAGTTGCCGGCGGCCGTGAGTCGCTGTGGAAATGTACCTTTCTGTCCGGGTGTCAGCGCTGCTAGCATGCCGTTTCCCAGGAGTCACTTCCGGCGCCAGGGCGACGAGCTGAGGTCCATCTCGGAGGCTGTCGACGGGACGTTCTTCACCCTGCACGACGCCTCCAACGCGAGACGCTGGCATCCGGGCCGTGCTGAGGAACTCCTGGACTGTCACCCTCACTCTCTGTACCATCTGGAGGACAGTGCCAGGATAGACGCTGCAGGTACACAGCAAGAGAAGCTCCACGGGGTGGATGGAAATCCCGGCAGGGAGTCAAAGTGGGCGACGTCTTTCCCCGCTTCGGAGTCCCGTTCCTGCCGTTATTCCAGTCCGGGAGTTCGCGCCAACCAGAGGACTTCCCCCGACCTGCGTCACGTCACTCGGGATTCCCTTCAAGGAGCCGCAGCTGACAGCAGTTATGTCCGGGGTCGAGTGGCTGTCGCGAGCTCTACTGTGTTTCCTGTCACCACCTTCAGGCATGTGGCGGCGGCAGTGAGATTGATGGTGAGGACTTCAGGGCTACGAAGCTTTCCCGTGCTCGACGCCTCCCTCGTCTCGATCTCCGATCTGGAGCGGCGAATCCTGGGTCTCCCCCTCGCTTCGTTCCCTGGGAGTAGTCGTCATCACATCGCCGAGTCACCTCTGCACGAACCTCGTCCGGATCCAGTTCTGGGTCATCGTCAGGACCGTTCCTCCCACGCAGCTGTCATCCCTTCGCCTCATCAGTGTGGAGATTCTACAGCCTCGTCCCCTGAGCCTCGTTCCCCCGCTGTCATTCCTGGACATTCGGGCTGGCTCACCCCGGCTGTTTCCCCCTCCTCCTCGACGCGCTTCCTGACCGCTGTGTGTGCCTGGAATCCCGGCCTGGTGAGCTCTCTGCTGGAGACAACGCGAGCGATCCTCAGACGAATTCCCGGGGGGTCCTCCGTTATCGCCGGGCGGGGAGAGGAAGAAGCAGATTCCACTACAGCAGGCGATACTCAACCTCCAGGGGGCAGGCAAGTCATTGTTTTTTCACACCTGCTTAATGATTTGCTCTGTCACATCCCTGGAGGAGAAGTTCAGGGTTCGCAGCTCCCTGAACTCTCCCCACCTGCTGTAACCTGTTTTCCTAATCCCGCATCCTCTGTGTCTCTCTCCGCCGAGCGGTCCCCGGCTCCGGGTCAACGTGGTGGGATATGGAGAGGGCCTGTGGTTCCGCAGCTACATTGCGGACGGAGGAGGGGGACTGACTGCTGCGTGGAGTCTACGCTGACGACTGAGCGTCCCTGGGTCTCCACGGAGGAGCGGTTCGGTCCAGCGGGACGAGATTCTTCTGGCTTCACGCCGAGTGGGTCGTCGGCGGGGTTACCTGAGCTGGAGGGATCTCAAGCTGCGCTGACCATCGTGCTGGCTGCGGGGCCCGACGCGGCTAGATGGGAGCCTGACAACGACCTCCTGACGACGGATCCTGGATCTTCGCAGTCCTGGACGGCGTCAGAACCCGAGATCAGGCGAGTGCTCTCCTTTCTTTTCTCTCTTTTTATCTTTGAGCACTTCAGCCTATCTCCAGGGGAGACGAGCAGGGTGCAGCCGCCCGCTGCGTCTGAGCTCGTCTCGCCGGGTTCTGGCGCTGCCGGTGATCCTGATCCCGGTTCTGTTTTCTCTTCTGAGCCTTCTTCCAGGGTCACCGGCGAGGAGTTGCTGTTCCTCGTGGTGCTGGAGGGTCCGGGTTCAACGTTGGAGGTCGGTTCTGGTGCAGTGTCCAACGTGGGTTCGCCCGAGACCCAATCGGGGTCCAACGTGGGTTCGCCTGAGGCCCGATCGGGGTCCGACGTGGGTGCTGCCCCAGTGTTGTCCAGGTCCGGTGAGGAGGTGGCCGTTTCCCTGAGGCCCGCCGCCCTCGTCATCGGCTCTCCCCTGAGCCTCTTCCACCGGGATCCGCTCTGACCCTTCGTCCGTCTCAACGGTCCTGGTGGTTGAGTGATGCGGGTCGACGACCCGACCCGCAAAACTTTCGGTTCGGCGATCTGGTTTCCCCCCACTGGTCTGTGTTTGCCTTTGGGCGGCCTGGTTCGGCAGCCGTTGGACTGGATTCCTGGGATCTGGGCCCAGAGTTCGCCGTCCGAACATTTCTCTTCCCCTGATTCGCCAGCTGGACAATGGGCGGGGAGATCTCCGGAGCCATCTCGGCTATTTTTGGACTCTGCCTGCCATACACCTCGGGTGTCACTTTTTCTTTTATCGTTATTAAGGTCACTTGGGTGTAATGTCTGTCCTGTTGGTGGATGTGTATTTATAGTGCTGTGCGTTTTCCTTCCCTCGTACCCAGCATTTTATTTTTTGTACCATGTTTTTAGTCTCGTTTTTGCATTGTAGAGTTATGTTTTGTTCCCTTTCAGACCATACTCTGCAGTTGCCCATTCATTCCAGTCACTTTCATTTCTTTAGGTGACTGTGGGTATTTATATATTCATGTGTGTGGGTTTTTCTTTGCCTGCACTCAGTATTTCTTTTTTATGCCCTGTTGGTTCATTATAGAGTCATGTGCCTTGTTTTCCGTAACACCATGCTCTGTAATTGTCCATTTGTTCCAGTCACCCTCACTTTTCTTGGTGACTGTGTGTATGTACTTATATTGGTGCTGTGTATTGTGTTTTCCCTTTATTTGACCATACTCAGCATTTTTTGCCCTGTACCTTTTTGGTGGTTCTTTTTTTTTTTTTTTCTTGCTCTGGGTCACGCATGGTTGGTACTCTCTGGGTAGTATGTAACCGGCGTGCTGACCCAGTTCTTCTCCCCATCTGTACCTGGGTTAATTATTCTGTTGTCAGTATTGTATTTGGGTTTTTCTTTCCCGCTACCCTACATTGCCCCATTGGTGTTGTCCTTCCCTTGGCTTCTTCCCCTCCGGTCCGCCTCCCTTCCTCCCACCCTAGGTGGGGGGGGGGGGCTGGGATGTTCCTGGTCGTTCAGGAGCCCGACCTTGAGGGAGGGGCTCTGTCACCATGGGTTGAGATGCCGTCTCGGCACTGAGCCCATGTTTTCCCTCATCCCTGCCTCCCATTGAGCAGCGTCTCAGCTGGCCCCCAGCTGGCAGCATTATGGACGGCTGGGGCCAATTAGTCTTCATCAGCTGGGGCGCTGCCAATGAGGATAAATGGGAGCAGCCTCGATGACTCGGGGCTGCGACATAAGCACTGCTAGGCTGAAGCCCCTTCGTCTGGTGTCAGCCTCAACTCCCCTTGCAGCATTCCGGTGTTTGTATCCCGCTGTGAGTATGCACGTCTTGTTACCCCCACGTCCGGTACAAGCTACCTACCCCTGCGCTGTGCAGCCTGAGAATGTACGTCTGTATGAGTGTCTGTGCTCTCCTCATCCCTTATCCCTTACCCAGAATAAAACATCTCGACTCACTGGCTTGTCCCTGGCTCTGATTGCCCGGCTCCCTAGAGCCGGATATGACAGTAATCAATTAGCCAAGTTAGAAGCCTTTCTTCAGGAAATCAAAGCTTTGATTATTTATAATTTCCTGCTATTAAATTCAAATAAGGCTGAAGTCATTCTTGTTGGTCAAAAAAAAACAAAAAAAAAAACCTTAGAAATACCTTTCCGAACAAAACTTTTAGTTTGGATGTGGTTACTTTTTCTCTTAATAGTTCTGTGAGGAACCTTGAAGTTTTTTTTGATGAAGATTAGTTTTTCAATTCACATATTAAATTTGTTTCTGAGACTGCCTTCTATCACTTGCGTAATAATGCCAAGATTAGCAGCACCTTGTCTCAGAGTGATGCTGAGAAACTGATCCACACTTTTGTTAGCTCTAGATTAGATTATTGTAACTCTTTATTATCAGGTTGTCCTAAAATATCTTTAAAAAGTGTTCATTTGATCCAAAATGCTGCTGCAAGAGTTTTAACAGGTGCTAGAAAGACAGATCATATCTCTCCGGTTCTGGCCTCCCTTCATTGGCTTCCTATAGAGTTCAGAATTAAGTTTAAAATCCTTCTTCTCACTTACAAAGCTCTTAACAATCAGGCTCCTTTCTATTAAAAAAAAAGATATGATTCTACCCTATCATCCTAACAGAGCATTATGCTCACAAAATGCTGGATTACTTGGAATACCTAGAATCTCCAAAAGTACAATGGGAGGCAGAGCCTTCAGTTATCAAGCTCCTTTCCTGTGGAAATAGTTACCAATCTAGATTCAGGAGTCAGAGTCAATCTCTGTTTGTAAGAATAGGGTGAAAATCTTCCTTTTCGATATAGCCTACAATTAGGGAGGAATCATGTGTGTCTGAACCCTCCATTAGTTATGATGCTAATAGATTCAGACAGTCAGGGGACCTCTAATAATGTATTGGGCTTCACTCCTTTAATGTTTACTCTCTACATATCTGTTCTTTTCATTTTCTCTATCCCTTCATCCCCCAGCCAGTCGCAGCAGATGACTGCCCCTCCCTGAGTCTGGTTCTGCTAGAGGTTTCTTCCTGTTAAAAGGGAGTTTTTCCTCTCCACCGTCGCCAAGCGCTTGCTCACAGGGGATCATCTGATTGCTGGGGTCTTTCTGCAATTGTGTGGGTTTCCCCTACAATTGAAAGTGTTATGAGATGACTGGTGTTGTGAAATGCCACTATATAAATAAAGTTGAATTGAATTGAATTGGTTATTACCTCCGTCAAGGAGGTTATGTTTTCATCGGTGTTGGTTTGTCTGTCTGTCTGTCTGTCTGTCTGTCTGTCTCTGTCTGTTTGTTTGTTAGCAAGATAACTCAAAAAGTTATGGATGGATTTTCCTGAAATTTTCACAGATTGTCAGAAATGGGGTATCCTACAGATGATTAGATTTTGATGGTGATGCGGATCACCGTCCAGAAGAAAACTGCCATTACAGAAAATGTGATTTTCGTGAATAACTACTCAACCACTAATCCTATCATTTTGAATCCAATTGCTAGTCATATGTTTCCATGGTCAAGGAATCTGAAAATGTACACACAAACACTGTATGGGGGGAACTGTGGTGCTTGGCGGAGGTTTGCGCTCTCCGAGTGCTTTTCTAGTTGAATTTGCTTTCGACTAGGACCCTTTCATTTCACACAGTGGTTGTACATGTTTTGAAGCTGTGCTAGGATCTTGATTTTGAATATATTTTTTTATGAAAATTACAGGTTTACAACTTTGTCATTTTTGGAATGAAATTTCAAAAGAGTTTATGTAGTTTGTCTTGTGTAGGATGAAGAGCCTATAAAATTATTTGTCATAAGGTACAGGAATTATTTATTTTATTTAATAGTGGGTGTGAAAGGGGCGGAGTTGAACCATCACTTCTACACCCGCTAAATTAAATAAAAGCACTCGTAAAAGGGGCACCAGTCCTAACGGACAATAAAATTAACTTTAGTTTTAATTAATTTTGTACCTTAAATTGCTTAATGAATCAGTCTCAAAGTTTCAGTGAGTTTTTGTCCTGCCGTGATTAGGAAACCTGTATATGCGAAAGGAAAACGCTTCAACTGCTCTCATTCACTCGTTTATTAAAATCATTCAGGTTACATGGCATGGCGTTCAAATGATGAATAAACAGATTCAGATGATGACAGCGTAAAATATCACATCAACTGATATTGAGTTCCTGAACATAAAATCCAGCATTACACCTCTGTAGAACCAAGGAGAGGAATGTTTTAACAAAACAACGCAATTTTATGGGGAAAATTCATAAGCTAATTATCTAAAAATGACTCCTGAATTAATCTACAAAATTTTAAGGGCAGTTACTTAAAAATGACTGAAAGTTTTCGTTCAGTTTACAGTCCTATCCTGTGGCTGAGACTAATTGAGCCCTGAAATACGGGCCATATTCAACTGTAATTTAATTGTTAGGACATCACGTTTTAACCCAGAAATAGGAGGAATAAGTCTCACCACACACGGCCGTTGGTCCAAGTTCCGCGGGTCGGTACCGCTGGGTTTTGAAGTTAGGACGTCGGAGGAAGCTGCTGCAAGATGCCTCCTCACAGCCGTGGAAGTGTAAACTCAGCTGGGGGCTCTCCAGACAATGGCAGCAGTGGGTGGTCTGTCACAGAGCGGCGTGAAAAGTCCTTTGAAAAAGAGTCCAAATTTGGGGTCTCTTGTAGTGGGATCAACCCGAAAACTGAAGGAAAATCTTCTCAGTCTCTGTTCTCTTTAACTAGGCAAATTAAAGGTCCACTTTAATGGCGTGAAAAGTCATTAAAAAAAAAAAGTGTTAGAAAAACATTTACTAGGATAAGAATGGCTTCTGAGGTGAAGGAAAAAGTTTGAGAATTTGATTCTCTAAAAAGGGACGAGCTCTAAAGAAAAATGGTTTCTCCTCAGTTTCCAGAATATAAGAAAAGATTTGACAAACACAGAGAATAAAATAAAACTTCACAGGGCCTTGAAACGGTGGAATAAAATCTTCTGAGATCTAGATTACTATTCTGCTTCTTTAATCTTAATTTAGTTCCTCTAATTCTTAATTCTATTTCTAGCTAATCTTCCTGCCTGTTGTCTGATCTCTGACTTTTTTAAAAACTCTTAACTGTGCTGTGACTCAACTGTTAACCCTGTTTTTTTTCTGTCCTTTTTTTCATGTGTACTCAAATCTAACTTCTGTCTTTTAAAGTTACCTCGCCGGGTCGTAAAACTGATGAGGTCAGTCGTCAAACGACCAATCTACTCTTTCAGAATCAGTTTGAAATGGCTGTTATCCAATGTGAAAACATTTCTTTGTTTGAGAGCAGCCAACCAAATGGAGACACCATCCCATGAATTTTCAGAGGGAAAAATCAACAGTCAGTTCTTATAAGATAAATGCTCAATATAAAATCTAACTAAATTAAATGACTTGGCTAATATATGGTGATCATGCATTTATACCATTACTCCAATAACACTCATGAATATAACATTTCTTATACATAATTATAATACATGCATTCACATTTAGATCAAGATTAGAACAGCAGAACATGCAGCAAACCATGGTTGGTGATAAGGGGGATGATTTTCAGTGTCCTTAGGATCCAGGATAAGCTGAAAGAAACTTAATATTTAGAACAAATTAAAAGTCATCCTACGTACTGAAAACACATTCCGTAGGTATCCGCTAGGAGGTACTGTTGAGCTGTAGATGATTTCCTTAGTATCTGGCGAAGGCCTGGACAGCATAGGCTATAAAACTGTCAGATTAAGTGGTTTATGACTCTTTTAAAAACATTGGTTTCCTGTGAAAAGGTACGTTATCAAATGCAGTGTTCATGTTGAGAGGTCTGGTCTCCTGAGTTTTATGTTCCTTTGAGCCTTTAAAAGCAAACTCTGATCCTTACAATCTCTGCAAGTGGCAATTGTTTACATTGGGGTCCTGGGAAAGCAAGCATCTTTGGTCAGGTCTGGAAGAAGCCTGCATGAGTCAGCAAAAAGCCAGTGATATTCCTGAGAAGGCAGAAAGGTGATATTCCTGTGTAATGAATAAATTGAAATTCCTGTAAACTGGAGAGAAGTGATCTTGTCTTGGTTTTGAGGAGGACGATGATGCTACACTTGCTATCTCCACCCACAGTTTTCAAGTTAGGACATTTTCATTTCATACTGTCTGATGCACAATAACAGTCTCTTACACTATGTGCTTTCTTTAAATCAACATTATTTAATTTATCTTTATTTTTCCTTTATTTGTACAGGGAAGGTCCACTGACAGGCAACCTCTCTTTTTCAAGGACACCCTGTTCACATTCACACAGATACTCATTCACACCTGCAAGCTGCCCAGTACAACCACAGACTGCCCAGTGGCCACTGAGCAGCTCCACTGGAGCAGCTGGTTAAACACCTTGTTCAAGGGCACCACAGCGGGGTTTTATTTGGGAGAGTGGTGTTATGTCTGGAATCAGAGTCGGAGTCAGACTTTTGCCATGCAGAGAACTGACTCTTTATTAGAGAACACACATTTATATACAGTCTGGACGTAGCCAGCCTGACGTCACACCCAGGACAGGTACGGCAAGCCACACGGGCCACACACACACACACACACACACAACATTCACTACACATCAGGTGGGGCAAACACTTCTATGTTATCTGTCCTACCAAGATCTTATCCTGCCAGTCCAGGGACTGAACCGGTAACCCTCCAGTCACCAGTCCACATTCCTCACCATTAGGACACCACTGCCCTAATGGATTCACATCTTAAAGAAATTTGAATTCTTTCAGTCCTCGATATATTATGTGATGCCATGACAAAGGGATGGAAATATGCAAAACAGTCTTGAAGCTCAATTAAGGAAAAAAGTACATGGATGTGTAATGTTTTTTCACATTTTTGTTCTTAACTAACCCTAAACTTCAAGTTGCCAGTCAATGTATAGCCTAGTTTTCAGCTAAACTTTAATTCTCCTTTTCCCCCGTATACACTTCCATTAAGCTGTGATGAATTCCTGTTGTGACTTCAAGCCTATACTGACCTCAGATTCACCTGCTTGAAAGCATTACTACATAAAGCAAATACTTTGCATTATGCAAAAAGTCCACATGTTTTTCTTAATATGCAACATGAAAATTATCATTGCAAAAACATATCAGCACACATTCAGAGTACAGTCAATAAGTTTGGAGACAAGAAGACACAACATTACTGGATATACGGGTATTCTTGAATATTTTAATTATTTGTTAAATTTGATATTTTTATCTTTTATCTTTCTGTTATTTTTTATTAAATGACTAAAAACTGGCTTTGGGAAGTAAATCCTTTAGTTATAAGGATTAAATTGAAGTTTTCTTTTTGCCCAAAAGCAAGATCCTGTAAATCATAAACTTTTTCTATTCATGTTTCTTAATAGGCACTGCAATATGATATATATTAATTAACTGATCATATTATTACTTAATTAATTGTAAGACAATAATAATATAAATGTATGGGATTAAAATTAATATTTGCATTTATTCATATTAATATTCAAGTAATATATTTGACAAAAATGTCAGAACTGACAGTGTGCAACATAGGGTCTGAATTTAAGTCTACAGTGACTGTACTAATATGTGAGTCCTTCACTGCTTGTTTGTGCTATTCATAGTGACCTGATGAAGATACTTAGTATTCATTTAATTGTTTTTATTATTGAGTTGGTATCGGTTTATATGTATTTATTCACCACACTACTGTCAAAAAGGTCCTTACCTCAATTGTTTTTTCCCTGGTAAAATAAAGATTAAATTAAAAAAACAAAAAAAAAAACAAAAACAAAAACAGAACTACTAGGAGAATAGCGTATTTGCTGTTGTGTTGCTTTTAAACATTATATATATATATATATATATATATATATATATATATATATATGTGTGTGTGTGTGTGTGTGTGTGTGTGTGTGTGTGTGTGTATTTACACACACACACACACATATAAAGTGGGGCAAAAAAGTATTTAGTCAGCCACCAATAGTGCAAGTTCTCCCACTTAAAAGATGAGAGAGGTCTCCAATTTTCATCATAGGTATACCTCAACTATGAGAGACAAAATGAGAATAAAAAAATCCAGAAAATCACATTGAAGGATTTTTAATGAATTAATTGGTAAATTCCTCGGTAAAATAAGTATTTGGTCACCTACAAACAAGCAAGATTTCTGGCTCTCACAGACCTGTAACTTCTTCGAGAGGCTCCTCTGTCCTCCACTAGTTACCTGTATTAATGGCACCTGTTTGAACTCGTTATCAGTTTAAAAGACACCTGTCCACAACCTCAAACAGTCAGACTCCAAACTCCACTATGGCCAAGCCCAAAGAGCTGTCAAAGGACACCAGAAACAAAATTGTAGACCTGCACCAGGCTGGGAAGAGTGAATCTCCAATAGGTAAGCAGCTTGGTGTGAAGAAATCAACTGTGGGAGCAATTATTAGAAAATGGAAGACATACAAGACCACTGATAATCTCCCTCGATCTGGGGCTCCACACAAGATCTCACCCCGTGGGGTCAAAATGATCACGAGAACGGTGAGCAAAAATCCCAGAACCACACGGGGGGACCTAGTGAATGACCTGCAAAGAGCTGGGACCAAAGTAACAAAGGCTACATCATTAACACACTACGCCGCCAGGGACTCAAATCCTGCAGTTCCAGATGTGTCCCCCTGATTAAGCCAGAACATGTCCAGGCCCGTCTGAAGTTTGCTAGAGAGCATTTGGATGATCCAGAAGAGGATTGGGAGAATGTCATATGGTCAGATGAAACCAAAATAGAACTTTTTGATGAAAACTCAACTTGTCGTGTTTGGAGGAGAAAGAACACCATACCTACTGTGAAGCATGGGGGTAGAAACATCATACTTTGGGGCTGTTTTTCTGCAAAAGGACCAGGACGACTGATCCGTGTAAAGGAAAGAATGAATGGGGCCATGTATCGTGAGATTTTGAGTGAAAACCTCCTTCCATCAGCAAGGATATTAAAGATGAAACATGGCTGGGTCTTTCAGCATGACAATGATCCCAAACACACCGCCCGGGCAACGAAGGAGTGGCTTTGTAAGAAGCATTTCAAGGTCCTGGAGTGGCCTAGCCAGTCCCCAGATCTCAACCGCATAGAAAAGCTTTGGAGGGAGTTGAAAATCCGTGTTCCCCAGCGACAGCCCCAAAACATCACTGCTCTAGAGGAGATCTGCATGAAGGAATGAGCCAAAATGGCAGCAACAGTGTGTGAAAACCTTATGAAGACTTACAGAAAACGTTTGACCTCTGTCATTGCCAACAAAGGGTATATAACAAAGTATTGAGATGAACTTTTGGGATTGACCAAATACTTATTTTACAGAGGAATTTACCAATTAATTCATTAAAAATCCTTCAATGTGATTTTCTGGATTTTTTTTTCTCATTTTGTCTCTCATAGTTGAGATACACCTATGATGAAAATTGGAGACCTCTCTCATCTTTTAAGTGGGAGAACTTGCACAATTGGAGGCTGACTAAATACTTTTTTGCCCCACTGTATATGTGTGTGTGTGTGTATATATACAAAAATACCAACAATTTTCTAAAAAAAGGTTACTTTTACTTTATTTTTACCTTTAAGTTATAAATGAGTATATTTTTACTGATAATTATTGGATAATTTTCTCATTAATTTGTATTTCTTCCTGTAAAAATATGCAATATATAACTCATACATAAAGGATTATGAGGGTTTTTTTAATTAATTTCTTTAGTAACTTGACATAAAGGCCAAGGCAAGAACATTAAAACTTAAACCTTCTTAACATGCAAGTGTTTCCACATAAAACTTGTGGTTGTCACAACTCGCCGCTCTCAGGCATCCACCTCAGCTGCGCGCACACCTGCGCCTCGTCAGTGATTGGCTATTTATTCCACTCGGCCCTGAGCATCGGTCTGGAGCCGTCTGTTGTACTACGCGCTCAAACCCTCAGCAGGATTGTCTCTTCCCATCCTGCCACTCTTCGCTACGACACGTAAGCTGTTTGCCACTTACCTGTCTATCAGTCTTCCCCTGTGCACAGGTGGATTCCCTGGCGGCAGACTCTCCCATCTTCGCCATCTCCTTCTCCCACATCTTCACGTTTCGTCGTGTGCGCAGCAGGGCGCTGTCTCCCAGGCCGAAGATCCTAGCCAACGCCAGCCACCTTCCCTTCTGCAAGTGAGCATCATTCTGTATTATTTCCCCGTGTGGTTAAGCCCAGCTAATTTCCCTGTCTCTGTTCTTCCCATAGGGTTGTCTGGCTGCACGGTGTGCTGCTCTGTTCCCAACTCTCATCGTCCACCCACAATCCACATACATATCTCATACACGCACCCAAACACTCCTTTGCTGTTAAATAAAGCTATCAAATCTTACCTGAGCCTGCGTGCGTGTTTCCTGGGCCGATAAATATGTCAGTACGGCTCCAGCAAAGCGGATCAGCGGACAGCAGGATTGCATGCCTCGAGACTCGGGTGGATATGATAGCTCATCAACAGCAGGTGATACTCAACCAATTGGCTATGATAACTCACCGGTTAGACCGTCTTGACCCCCAGCAGGCGTTCCCCCCGGCTCATCAGGGTGGACCGGCTTCGGCCGCCTCCGCGGCTGGCCAGCCTAGCTCGGGAGCGCCAACCCGGCTCACTCCGATCCCAATCCCCGCTTGCTTCAACGGGAAGCTCGGTGAGACATGGGGTTTCATCTTGCAGTGTGAGTCGGTGTTCCTGCGCGTTCCAGGGGATTTCCCCTCAGACCACAGCCGAATTGGCTATATGGCTAACCTCTTGGAGGGGCGAGCGTTAGCTTGGGCTTACACCGTCATGTCGAAGCCCAGCTACGCGAGCCTCTCCTATGACCAGTTCGTGCGGGACTTTCTCGAGGTGTTTGACCATTCACGTCATGACAGTGTCCTCGCTGACGGGCTCCTTAGCCTTCAACAGGGTAGCCTGTCAGCGGCGGATTACGCTGTTGACTTCTGGGTGGCAGCAGAGGAGGTTGGCTGGGGTGAGGCATCTCTCTGCAGCATTTTCCTCCATAGCCTCAGGTCTGGTCTGCGGGATGAGTTGGCCAGCCGGGACCTTCCAGGGTGGCTGTCCGAGCTAATTTCTCTAACCGTTAGCTTGGATAACAGGCTGCAGGAGCGGGCCGCCGAGCGGAAGTCTATCAGCCACCCACGCGGATTCTCCGCCCGCGTTCCTCAGTCTCGCCCCCTGGCATTACCAGCTCCGGAGTCCGCCGATGAGCCAGAGTCTAGCAGAGAGACAACACCGACGGGAGCTGGGCCTCTGCATGTATTGCGGAGGCGATCAGCATACCATGGAACAATGCCCGGCCAAGCCAAACGGGGGTGTCCGCGAGTCACTGTAGGGGGCCTCGCGGACTCTAACCGGCCAAATCCCCTCTCCAACTGCACTATGCCCATTAGATTTTGCCACAACTCCACCGGGCACCTCACTCACGCACTGGTGGACTCGGGGGCAGAGCAAAGCTTTATTTCCAAGAGCCTGGCAACCCGTTTGGGTATACCCTGTCAGCCATTGTCAGCTCCTTTCAACCTTGTCACCCTTTCTCGCTCGCCCCTGGGAGTAGTGACACACCGCACCAAGCCGGTGCCAATAATAATTTCTGGCAACCACCGTGAGGACCTCTGCCTGTATGTCTTGTCTTCCTCTGCAGCTCCCGTCATCCTGGGTTACCCGTGGCTGCGTCTGCACAACCCTTTCCTCGATTGGCAATCTGGTAGTGTCCTCTCATGGAGCTCCTTCTGCATGAGCGCTTCTCTCCAGTCTGCGGCATGCGCCCCATCCTCTCCTCTGCCCGCTCCGGTCTCCTCTCCTCCGGACCTCACTCTGGTGCCCCAGTAGTTCCACGACTTGGGAATCGTGTTCAGCAAGTCCAAGGCGATGTCTCTTCCTCCTCACCGCCCGTATGACTGTGCCATAAACCTCTGCCCGGGGGCGCCATTACCATCCGGCCGCCTATACAGCCTTTCTGCTCCTGAACGTGAGGCAATGGACACGTACATCAGGGAGTCGCTCAGCGCTGAGATCATTTGCCCCTCCTCGTCCCCGCTTGGTGCCGGTTTCTTCTTTGTCTCCAAGAAGGATGGGTCCCTTCATCCGTGTATCGACTTCAGGCCCCTCAAAGACATCACGGTGAAGGACCGCTACACCCTGCCTCTTATGGACACCGCTTTCCACTCCTTCCAGGGGGCAACCTGGTTCCCGAAGTTAGACCTCCGCAGCGCCTACCATCTCATCCGGATCCGGGAGGGCGATGAGTGGAAGACGGCCTTTCGGACGCCCAGCGGCCACTTCGAGTACTTAGTAATGCTGTTCTGGCTCACCAATGCTCCCGCCATCTTCCAGAGGCTCATCAATGATGTCCTGCGAGATTTCCTGGGGGTCTTCGTCTTCGTATACTTGGATGACATTCTCATCTTCTCCAGGTCTTGGGAGGAGCACCAGGCTCACGTGAGGCGGGTTCTGCAGCGGTTGTTGGAGAATAGGCTTTACATCAAGGCAGAGAAATGCAAGTTTTATGCCAAGACCACCTCTTTCCAGGGATTTGTTATTTCCCATAACCAGATTCTCCCCGACCCCGCAAAGGTTAAAGCGGTGGTCAAGTGGCCCAAGCCTACCTCCATGAAACAGGTGCAACAATTCATCGGCTTTGCCAATTTCTACCGTCGCTTTGTCCCCAACTTTGGCACCATCGTTACTCCCCTGACCCGCCTCACTTCCCCCAAGGTGCCCTTCTAGTCGACCGAGGAGGCAGCGACCGCGTTCGAGACCCTGAAGACGGAGTTCTCTTCCTCCCGGGTCCTAACCCAGGTTGACCCTGCTCTGCAGTGTCTGGTGGAGGTGGACGCTTCTGACACGGGGGTGGGGGCGGTGCTTTCCCAGCGGTCACCGGTGGATGGAGTCAAGCGGCCCTGCGCCTTCTTCTCCCAGCGGCTGTCAGTGGCCAAGCGAAACTATGATGTCGGCGACAGGGAACTTCTAGCTGTCAAGCTCGCACTGCAGGAGTGGCGCCACTGGCTGGAGGGGGCAGCTCAGCCTTTTGTGGTTTGGACGGACCACAAGAATCTCGAGTATTTGAGGTCAGCCAGACGTCTGAATGCCCGCCAGGCACACTGGTCTCTGTTTTTTGCTCGGTTCGAGTTCACCATCACCTACCGTCCAGGCTCCAAGAATGGGTTACCCAACCCCCTGTCTAGACAGTTCGCTCCTGAGGCTCTGGAGGAGCTGGACCATACCATCCTGCCCAGCTCGTGTGTTGTGGGGGCGGTCTCCTGGTCCATCAGGGACAAGATCCGGAAGGCGCTGGAGGCTGAACCGGACCCTGGCGGCAGTCCGGATGGGACGCTCTTCGTTCCATCAGCTGTTCAGGGGAAGGTCATTCACTGGGCCCACACGTCCAAGCTCGCCTGTCACCCTGGCATCTCCCAACTGGTGGACCTCCTTCAATGCTCCTTCTGGTGGCCCGGTCTCCAAAAGGACGTTGCCAATTATGTCCGGGCTTGCCCCCAGTGTGCTACTGGCAAGACCCCGAATTCCCCCCCCCCCGCGGGCCTACTCCAGCCCCTGCCGGTCCCGGGCAGGCCCTGGTCGCACATCGCCCTCGACTTCATTACTGGTCTCCCTGTCTCTAACACCTACCACACAGTTCTGACGATTGTGGATCGGTTCTCCAAGGCCACCCACTTTGTGCCGCTCCGGGGTCTCCCTTGACGGCCGACCTCCTCGTCCAACATGTGGTCAGGCTGCACGGGATCCCAGTAGACGTCGTGTCTGATTGGGAGCCTCAGTTCGTGTCTCAAGTGTGGAGGTGCTTTTGCAATGCCCTGGGGGCCACGGTGAGTCTTTCCTCCGGTCACTATCCCCAATCCAACGGGCACTGTGAGCGTGCCAATCAGGAGCTGGAGGCTGCCCTGCGCTGCGTCACCTCCTCCAACCCATCCTCCTGGAGCTCTTACTTGGCCTGGGTGGAGTACACCCACAATACTGCATGGTCATCGGCTACCGGGATGTCCCCATTCAGGGTGTCATTGGGCTACGACCCCCCCTTGTTTCCCGAGCAGGAGAGTGAGTTGGCTGTTCCATCTATCCAGGCGCATGTGAGACGTTGCCGGAGCTTGTGGACCAGGGCGCGCGAGGCGCTTTTACGCACGGCGGCGCGCAACAGCACCATTGCCAATCGCCACAGGAAGCCGGCTTCCAGTTACCAGGTGGGCCAGCGGGTCTGGTTGTCATCTCAGGACATCAATCTCAAGGCTGAGAAGAGGAAGCTGGCTCCACGTTTCATCAGTCCCTTCACCATCTCCAAAATTATCAACCCGGTGGCTGTGCGTTTGGCCCTCCCCCCCTTCCTCCATGTTTGCCCCACGTTTCATGTGTCTAAAATCAAGCCCGTGATCTCCGACCAACTCTGTCCTCCTCCTAGGGCGCCGCCCACTCCCATGATGATCGACGGCCACCCGGCGTGGAGAGTTGCTTCCATCCTGGACTCCCAGCGTCGAGGTCGTGGGCTGCAGTACTTGGTGGATTGGGAGGGATATGGCCCAGAGTGGAGATCCTGGGTGCACTCATCTTTTGTGCTGGACAAAGATCTCATCACAGAATTCCACTGGGCACATCCGGATAAACCTGCACCAGGAGGCGCTGCTAGGGGGGGAGTACTGTCACAACTCGCCGCTCTCAGGCATCCACCTCAGCTGCGCGCACACCTGCACCTCGTCAGTGATGGGCTATTTATTCCACTCGGCCCTGAGCATTGGTCTGGAGCCGTCTGTTCTACTACGCGCTCAAACCCTCAGCAGGATTGTCTCTTCCCATCCTGCCACTCTTCGCTACGACACGTAAGCTGTTTGCCACTTACCTGTCTATCAGTCTTCCCCTGTGCACAGGTGGATTCCCTGGCGGCAGACTCTCCCATCTTCACCATCTCCTTCTCCCGCATCTTCACGTTTCGTCCTGTGCGCAGCAGGGCGCTGTCTCCCAGGCTGAAGATCCTAGCCAACACCAGCCACCTTCCCTTCTGCAAGTGAGCATCATTCTGTATTATTTCCCCGCATGGTTAAGCCCAGCTAATTTCCCTGTCTCTGTTCTTCCCATAGGGTTGTCTGGCTGCACGGCGTGCTGCTCTGTTCCCGACTCTCTTCGTCCACCCACAATCCACATACATATCTCATACACGCACCCAAACACTCCTTTGCTGTTAAATAAAGCCATCAAATCTTACCTGAGCCTGCGTGTGTGTTTCCTGGGCCGATAAATATGTCAGTGGTCTCTTGATGCAGGAGGCTGCCATGTTGTTGTTGTTGGTGGTGGGGGTGGGGGCTTACTATGGGGGGTGTGGGGCTGCTTGGTGTGAGTAATGACTGTCTCAGCATCCCATTGTGTGCCAGAGGGTGGGGTCATAGCTGGGTGCTGCTCCCGTCTGGCTGGAGATTCAGGAGAAGAAGTGATAAGTTTGGTTGGTTGTTGAGGTTTTTTGTTGGCTGTACCTCTCACTTGTCTGTTTGTCAAGTCACTTATTTAATTAAAAAAATGAGGTTGCGTTCAGTGATGCTGAAATATCCAAATTTTCTACTGACATATTCTGAAATAAACTCTCTTATGATTGTTCTGCTGCCAGCTGTAACTGTTTTGTAAAAATAAATGAATGGATTTTCTTGTGTAAATTCAGCTCATTACTACCAACATCTGATTACTACTTCCCATTTCATGTTTTTCCTCAGAGTTACAATATACACTGTAGATATGTCAGTCAACTCTTCATCTACCTCCAATGATCTTTCGGAACATCACTGTATCACACTGTGGCATCTCATCACCTTTGGCACAAGCGCATTGCGAGCTCTCTTCATCCTTCCTCTTTGCACCCTCGTCCTCTACCTCGGTCACAAGCGATGGAGGAAGCATCGCTCCTTTAAAACAGAGAGCAATGCAAACATCTTCACCTACCATATGGCTGTGATGGAGCTGATCTGGGTCTTGGGGTTAATATTAAACATTCGCAGCTATTACACTAATCAATCAGTTCTACAAAAAGTTGGACTCTATACTGTGTGCATCAGTACCTTTGGAGGAATTTGTTTTCATATCCTGGCCTGTGCAGAGCGTTACCTGGCAGTCGTTCACCCCATCACCTACAGAGGTCTCAGAAATGCCCATGGAGTCAAAATCAGGAATATCAGTATTGGCTGTGTTTGGCTGCAGAGCCTCGGAGTGGCGGTCATGTTCGACACTGTAGAATTTAACTTCATAAACATATCAAATTTGTGCTTTGTGATTTTTTTTACAATAGTGACAACGTTTTTCAGCCTCTCTGTTTTCCGTGTTTTGATTCGCTCCCGGCCAGGAGATGAAAATGAAACAAAGGTGCAGGTTAACCAGTCAAATGTGAGAGCTTTTTACACCATAACCACTATATCATGTGTGGTGTGGCTGTGTTTTGTTGGGCTCCTTTTTCAAACCACCATAGCTGCATCACCTCTGCAATCCAACATTGACATCTGTGCATTGCAATTCTTTGGAATTTCCTTTGAATTGCCCAGTCACTTTCTGTTTCCACTACTGTATCTGTACAGGGAAAGAAAACTACAATGCTGTCGATAAAACAATGGCTGTGTTGACATGCACACTAATTGAAAGAATAATTTTATTTTTAGGGTATTCTATTTAATTTTCTCCTTTCTGTATTTGTTACAAGTCTGTAGTGCAATTATGCTGAATCACACTGACCCATGTGCTGTTTTACTTCAACTCATGTTCTGGTGATAGAAACAAGACGACCATTCTGTATGTTCTTTTCTGATTAAGGATGTTTAAGGCACAAGCAAATCTTGTGTCTCATACTGGAAGACAGAGATGAGCTGTCATGTGTCAAATGAAGTTAATGCTGCCTTTATGCCACATCAGCTGATGTAGAGTACTTAACCTCTTGCACTCCGGTGTACCACGGGCGGTCACGTCTCTGCGTCCTAGTGCGCACTGAGAAAAAAAAAGCTGCATTTCTGTTCTTCTACTACAGACACAGCCGCGAACAGAAAGCCAAAGGAGTGCTTTGATTGGTTTAGATGTGACTGACCTCTCATTCGACTAATAAGAGCCTTGAATTGGGTTTCTGAAACCTTGAAGAACCAATGACTGAAAACCTAGCAAGAAGGACCTGCCTACCAACGGCTGCGAATACAGCGAGCCAATTGAAGCACAGAAGTTTGAAAGCATGCATACATGTTTTGTGTAAGCCGCTGGGTGACACACACGCTTTCGCCAGTCTTTTTTTTCTTACTACTGTTCTTATTTGTTTTGAAAAATCGTTCGCCAAAACTGCAATCATGGAAGCGCAAAACCGCAATAATGGAATTATGGTTTGACCGGGTTGCGTGACCAGAACCACGAGTCCGTAACAAGCGGACCAGCATCATGTTCGTCTGACAATGAGGAAGAGAAGTTCGCCAGCGACACTGCTGTTGTGGACAGGTAAGTGTTATAAGCTAAATTATTCTTTATCCCTGAAAATTGTAATCAAAATGACTTTTGACCGATCGGTAAATTACAACTGTCCGTCATCGCAACATGACGGACCCGGACCACTCCGGTCCTGTCCGGACGGCGCACGGACCGTGTCCAGTCCGTGTGCCTCGTGAACGCCCTCCCCCCCGCTACTCTTCTGTAGCGGATTGCAGATATTATTGCAGATATTTTAGTACAACTGTGCGTAGTGTGCATACAATTGTGGCTGCAGTCCATCATGTGTCGATGGACGATGTCCGTCCTCTGTAGCGGGGGGAGGGGAGTTGTTATCTTCTACATTACAGATATTTTAGTATAATTTTTATTGCACTGTAGGTTATTTTTTCTTGTTAAAAAAAGCCACACATTTTTTACGTGGCATGCTTCTTTGTGTGTGGGGGCTTGTTTGTTCATTCATTCATTCATGAATGAATAAACAACCTCCCCCCCCCCCCCCACACACACACAGCCTTTCACCTTTCATTAGAGCCCAAGATGAAGCTTCTATATTTAATCATTCAAAAGTTACAGACCTTTTTCCAAACTGTGCCATTTGGCACAATTTAGCACAGTTCAAAAACGCCTGGGAACAACCTAAGAAAAAAGCTGTGTAATATATTTATTTTTTGTGGTATTGTTACAAAATTTTGATCTCAGCTGGATAACACTTGGTTCTACATTTCTGTTGCATTTTCCAGCCCGGATCTGACAGCTGTGTGCTATTTGCAAGCATTTGTATCAAAAAAAAACACCCAGGCGAAATTTATTTTCTTCAAGTTCAGTATGTTGAGATGACTGTTACTCAGTGGCAGGAGCACTTAGAGAGATTATGACTGTTTTGCCAAAAAATTCAAAGTGTTTTCTTTTAAATGTGACCAACCCCATGAAGATGCTGCAAAGGGTTGAAGAACAGCTTTTGATTTACTTTAGGTACATTATTTTTTGGCGTTTTTAGGGAAATTGAAAAGCGTGCAAGGGGTTAAAAGGATGTCAGACTTAGAAATCTTTGCACACTGTCATACACTGTCGTATGTGATGCCTTTGTGTCTTCTTTCCTTGCCAGAAAGGATAAAATGCAATTTTGTTTGTCCGCTGGTTCTCTGCTCTGAGTTATTTTTAGCTCAAAGTTAAATTCATTATTTTTCTTCTGATTTTATGGTGATTTTTTTTAATGTTGTAAGAGCTTTTCAATCTCAAATATTATGTACTGTCAAGTAGACAGTACATACTGTGTTTATGTTGTATTTAAAGACCTTGATGGTTTAAAGAAGAACAGGATGTAAATACCCAAGCTTTGTTTAACATTCTTTTTTCATGCTAAAAAAGAAAAATTAAACATACAATGGGTGAAGCTGGTCACATCCCTTGTGTCCTTTCTGTGTCCTGTTTGTTGCTCTCTATGTTTCTCATTGTCTTAGAGGGTAATTATACTGTTTATGAATTGAATCAGCATGCTTCAAACTAGGCACCAGTAACCAATTTTTGACAGAAACCCAACAAAGCCTACTCCAAACATATAAAAAAGCTAACTTTATAGAAAACACTGCAATAGAGCTGTGGCCGTGAAATGATAGGCTTAATCAACCATGCTTAGACAAAAAAATAATAAAATAAAACAATAATAATAATAATAATAATAATAATAATAATAATAATAATAATAATAATAATAATAATAGGGGACAAGGAGGCACAGGAGGAGTAATACCTTTTCTGATGGCCACTAACACCTGGGCGTCCCAGACTGGTCTACCCATTTCCAGCAGCATGTGATGCGTAACTTATGACCCACCCTTCCATCTGTGGCCACAACATCTAGCCTCTTACATGCTGAAGACTGTCTAATTTGCATCTAAAATGATGCCCCCGGTTTGGTAAAATATGGCAGATATAGGGGAGACAACCCCCCCCCCCCCACCAAAAAAAAAAAAACAACTCTACGTTGGTTAACTCAATTAATGTTAATCTAAATAGAGGTAATGACGTGAATGAGACCAGATGTGATTGGATCTCATCCAGCAGTGATGTGTGTAAGGGGGTGAACCACTCAGTTGATATCAAGTTTCTTCCTGTAGAAAATGGAACAATGCATTTTATCAAGTCGTTATGCGGCTCGAACGTTGCCTGGGTTAACAAGGTCAGGAGTTCCTGGCAGCGAAAGGTGAATTACAGAGCTGCATGGAGGAATCTGATCAGACCTAAATGAAACAGTGATTGTCGCCCTCGACAGACTGCTAGGATGATGATGATGATGATGATGATGATGATGATGAGGATGAGGATGATGATGTAGTGTTACTTTTGAGAGCAAACCAGGAACTAGAGGATACAGCAAGAGGGTGTTGAATTGTTGGACAAGTAGGGGAATGTTCAGAATATCTGAATAAAACTTAGCAGACCAGGCAAGGGCAATTGGAAATAACTGACTTTCTTCCATCGAAATGGTGGAGACAAAACCGCAGGTGAATAGAGCAAAAGAGGGTGACATTAACAGGGACAGAGAAAACCCCATAAGTGATGTACAGTATGTGATGAAACAGATGTTTTTTCAGATAATCAAGTACCCCAAGACTGTACCTATTTGCCTAGGATGAGAAAAGATGATCAAAAAGGCTATTGATTCCAAGTTGAGGAAGTTGAAGGCTTGAAAGAGAGGCAGAGATTTCTTATACGCCACTGAACTAGCACAAGCGGAAAAAGAGAAAGACAGTGTCACAAGTCTTGCTCAACGGCTTAGATAAAGAAGGGAAACCACATGGAGGTGGCAATTTAAACACAAGTTTAATTATTTAAAAAAACAATCAAAGAAAGTGTCTGTAAAATCAGTGGTGTGTGCATGTGAGCGCACGTGTGTGTGTGGATGCTTGAAACAAACAATGAAAAACAAATCACTGGCCAACCCACAGATCACACTCCTCTGCCAGGGGCTGTAATGATGCACAGCAGTACACCCAAAACCAGAAAGCCTCCAGGTTACAGACAACAACCAGGGGGCCACCAGCACAACCCCAACCAAGCCACAAACAACAACACCAAGCACAGAAGGCGACCGTGGGAGCAGAAGCTACTGAGAGGGCTGCAGAGATGTTTTTTTTCAGTCTCCTCTCAATTGGGGGGTGGGGGGTGGGGTTCCTTCACAGCTCCACCTACAGCACAGAAAAAAAAGGAGTGGGCCATAAACCCACACACACACATACACACACAAAAAAAGGCTTCCCAATTGGGAAACCCTACACAAATTGACCTACAAGCAATTATTCCTATAATTTATTTATTCATTTCTATAATTTACTATATACCATAAAAACTACAAGTACAGATCTACAATATTTCTTGGTTTTCAACCAAGCCCGGGTGTAAGCACCCTACCACCCCATCCAAAATGTCTGCAACCCAGCAACCCCCGGCACCTGGAGAAGCAATTTAAGAGTACAGACATGCTGGACAAATAGCATAGGTACCTATAGTCATGTTTTACTAAGTCAAACACCTAAGAACTCGGCACTCTGGACAGGGCATCCGTCACCACATTCTTCGAGCCTTTGGTGTGTCGGATGTCAAAATGGTAGGTCTGCAAATATAAAAACCAACGTACCAGTCTGTGATTTGGGCAAATCAATGAGTTCAGGAAAACCTACAGATTATGATCCGTGTAGACCTTGATGGGGCCTCCAGAGTCAACATAGACCTCGAAATGTTTCAAAGCCCACACCAAAGCCAATGTCTCCTATTCAGTCACTGAATAGTTCAGCTGGTAAGAATTAAATATCTTTGAGAAAAAAACTTGCAGGTCGATCAATCTCATCCTATCCCGACTGGAGCAAAACCTCTCCTGCCCCCACATCACTGGCATCTACCTGCAGCTGAAAAGGTTAATCCAAACGTGGAAGAGCCAGGATGGGAGAAGAACACAAAAGGGCCTTTACATTGTCAAAAGACTTCTGACAGACATCAGACAAAGCATACTGGGTTCCGGTCTTCAACAAGTTAGTCAGGGGCACTTCCACAGATGAAATTTTTTTGCAAAAACAGCAATAAAATCTCACTAACCCCAGGAAATATAAAAGCTCCTTTTTTAGTAGTTGATATAGGGTATTGTTCCACTGCTGAAACTTTAGCTTGTTCTGGTCGTACCTGCCCCCTCTGCCACAACTTTTCCCAAGTAAGTCACTGTGCCCTCACATCTTCACATTTGGCTAAATTGACAGTGAGATTTGCCTTCCTCAGCCAATCAAATAACCCCCTGATGCGGCAGACATGATCTTGCCAGGTGTCACCAAACACAAGGACTTTGTTTAGATACACAGCACACCCTTCCAGTCCTGACACAATGAAATTCATTAACTATTGAAACATGGCTGGTGCATTACACAATCCCAAATCCATCACTGAGTATGAGAACAGGCCAAATGGAGTGATAAAGGCAGAGATCTCTTTAGTTCTTTTGGACAGTGGCACCTGCCAGTACCCCTCCAGCAAATCAAACTTACTTACAAACTGAGCAAAACCCACCTGGTCAATGCAATCCTTCATACGAGGAAGTGGACATGCATCAGGCTTAGTGATAGCACTAACCTTCTGGTAATCAGTACAAAACCGCTGACTACCACCTGGTTTACCCATCAGCCAACAAGGAGAAGCCCAGCTAGACATGGAAGGACAGGCTAACCCATTTTCCAAAAAATAATGCACTTCCTTCTCCAGTAATTTACGTCTCTAAAATGAGACCCTGTAAAAATGCTGACAGACAGACATGGAATCATGGGTACAGGATCAGAACATCACCAAATAACTGTGAATACTCATGGATAAAGGCCATCAAATCAGCAGAACATTTTGCCGACAAATGTCCCAACAATCCATGCAGATTGTGCAAGGGTTCAGAGTTCTTTATCCTCCCCTGTAATCTAGAGTACACTCATCAGAAACAACCCCAATGTCATCCTCTCACATATGTTCATCCATAACCATTGCGACAGCTACTGACCCTACAGGCCGCTGAGGAACACCCCCCCGGTTAAAAACTCTGCATCCCCCGGGAGTCATATAGTTTCAACAGATTAACATGACAGAGATGTGTTTTCGTTTTATGCTCAGACGTTGACAATAAGTTATTTAAATCAGAAGTCTGATGCAGCTCTGTAAAAGGTGAAGCTGAAACTTAGCTTGAAAAGGTGAATTTGCTATAGGCAACAATGCCAAAACCTGATCTCCTGGACTAAATTTAAGAACTTCCGCTTTTTGATCATATCTCTGTTTCATTGGTGCCTTGGAAGAAGCCAGATTAACCCCAGTCTTTTCCCAAGCCAAAAACAGTCTGCCACGAAACCCATTGACATACTCTGTAAGACACTGAGGTGGTTCAGAGGTTGCACAACATCATGCAACAGAGAAAGTTGTCCACACACTGAACATCCAATCACCAATTCATTCGGTCTAAACCCCATGCTTTCCTGCACCACCTCTCTGGCAGCTAATAAATCCAAGGTAGACCCTGGTTATTATTAGACACAATCCAAAGACATGTATGTTAGGTTAATTGGTTGTTCTAAATTTTCCCTAGATAACTGTCTCCTGTAGGCCCTTAGAATAGAGGGTTAGTACTAGTGAAGCACTTTGAGTTGTAGCATCATCTCACTTTGGCTCAGCAATAATTATTCTTCTGCTTAAAGACATTTTTGTTTCACCCAGGAGTATGACAAAAAAAATGGATTTTCTTCCTCCAGGCAACAGCTGAAATCCCACTTCTTTTGTTAAAACCAACCTAAGGAATGTCTCCAATGTCCGGCTTCACTTTTATTGCCCCCATAAAACATGCAACAGATCCACGACTCAGCTAATTTCCTTAAACTCTGGACATGCTGGATTTAACCAGTGAATTTTAAAGTACATTATTACTCATTCAATTCTAAACCTTCTTTTCAGAACTATGAAAAGAAAATGGACTCTGATGTTTTAATGTGGAAAATCCATAATATGTGTGAAATGCATTAATCTGTGATTTTATATATATGCATGTTAATGTTTAAATGAATGTTTATTCCTGCATGTTGATTTAGAAGCACTGCTTATAATTTATACTAATCACTAAAGTTATCTTAGTTTAATACATAAAGGGAAATATTAACTTCCAGTATGTATCAAAGTTTTGCCTCTAATACCATGTGACTCCAGCAGCCAACCTCTGCATGACAACTCTTCATCCCAAAGAACTACAAACAATAGACTGTTTGTTCATTGGACTAAAAGTTCATCGAGCCCGCCCACGAAGGACGCTCATTGGCTGAGATCCCGGAAGCCCGCGAAGTTCAACGGGACTTAAATAACAGAGGGACCCCTGCTTCTGTCTCTTTTCGGCTGCTCTCTTTTCCGGATCGCTCTTTTCCGGCATTCAGGAATTCGGCATTCAGGAATTTTCATTTGCCAACCAGGTATCTAAAGAAAGATCAACAGGAAGATTAAGATCCAAAACCACTTATTTATGTTTGCCAACATGATGGCCCTCCTGTTAATCAGTTTAGCCATCTGCCTAGCAATCACACCCACTGTTACCCAGTCAGAATTGGGCAAAGCCAAAAAGAAAGGTCAAAGATCCTCGGGTGGACTCTTAATAACAGCCTTATCGTTAGAGCTTCTTGTTAGCCTTAGCATGCCCACTGTTAACTCGGTCAACACCGCTAAACCGAAACGCCAGGTTGTCGAACCACAAATGGTTACCAAAATCTTACAAGACACTGTGCTAGTTTTGAATGCTTGCTCCGAAGCTTCAGTCAAACTCAACAAGGTCTTGAACTCTTTGTTTTTTGTGTTAAAGGTTGACTATGCTCACACACAGCCAATGTATATGTTACTCTCAGAAGTAGCTAGAAACATTAGCTTTTCAGTTAACACTTTAGCAATGAATATGCTCTCTCATCATATCCTTTTTGCAGTAAATCCAAATTTACTTCTCATTGCCATCCAAAGAATGATAACGACATCCTATGCCCACTCAGTTTTTCTGAACAAAAGCCTTAAACACCCTATGATTTGGACATCTGTGGAATCATGGTTTAGTCTAACTAAACAAATTCAATTTGAACCTCCTTGAGTCTCCTCAATATTGATTAGCCTGAATCTACCTCAAGTATGAAAGAATTTTATTTTTGCTTTTGACCAAGATTTTTGGATACATGCTTGTGTATATACAAATAATCCTTTATACTTTATTTAGATTTTATGTACATTTAAACTGTTTTTGAAACTTTGAATAGATATTTTTCAGCAAACCCAAAACATTTATATCAAGTATGTCAAAACCCACATACTTCTAGTTCAATTTTTTTGTACCCAGAATTTTTAAGTCTTTACAGGCTTATACAGAACTTTAGTATATCCTAGACAATTATACAATGTTTATATTTGGTCATGCCAAAATTATTTTTGAAATTTCCAGAAGTTTTTCAGAAAACCTAATTTAAGGACCTACACTTTGGAATAGATACTGTTTACAAGCTTAAGACTTATCGACATCAGAACTTTAGTTCAGCATTTGGATCAAGCCTCGCCGAATTGGGATTTGATGCCTAGGATTGCTATCAACGCTGAATCAACGTCACCATTGATACCAGAGGGGGGACTGTAGCATCATCTCACTTTGGCTCAGCAATAATTATTCTTCTGCTTAAAGACATTTTTGTTTCACCCAGGAGTAAGACAAAAAAATGGATTTTCTTCCTCCAGGCAACAGCTGAAATCCCACTTCTTTTGTTAAAACCAACTTAAGGAATGTCCCCAATGTCCGGCTTCACTTTAATTGCCCCCATAAAACATGCAACAGATCCACGACTCAGCTAATTTCCTTAAACTCTGGACATGCTGGATTTAACCAGTGAATTTTAAAGTACATTATTACACACTCAATTTTAAACCTTCTTCTTTTCAGAACTATGAAAAGAAAATGGACTCTGATGTTTTAATGTGGAAAATCCATAATATGTGTGAAATGCATTAATCTGTGATTTTATATATATGCATGTTAATGTTTAAATGAATGTTTATTCCTGCATGTTGATTTAGAAGCACTGCTTATAATTTATACTAATCACTAAAGTTATCTTAGTTTAATACATAAAGGGAAATATTAACTTCCAGTATGTATCAAAGTTTTGCCTCTAAAACCATGTGACTCCAGCAGCCAACCTCTGCATGACAACTCTTCATCCCAAAGAACTACAAACAATAGACTGTTTGTTCATTGGACTAAAAGTTCATCGATTCCACCCACGAAGGACGCTCATTGGCTGAGATCCCGGAAGCCCACGAAGCTCAACGGGACTTAAATAACAGAGGGACCCCTGCTTCTGTCTCTTTTCGGCTGCTCTCTTTTCCGGATCGCTCTTTTCCAGCTCCCCTTTTCACTGATCATCTTCTCCATTGTCTACACACAGCAAGGAAGAACAAAGGACCGTCTGAACAAAGAGTTCAACCACGTGTCGTTTTTCCGAACACAGAGCAGATAACTCGTAATTTGTTATGTAACATTGTATTTTAATGTCTTTTTCATTTTCTCTTAAATGCCTAGGAATTCCTATTTCTTTGAGCTCAATTCTTAATCGGAGTTAAACTCCAATTTTTATTCATCACTTTTTCTTTGTTAAACTTTCTGTAAAACCACCGTTTGTTTAATTTTAATGTAAACTTTAATCTTGACTTTATAATTTTTTTAAATATTTTTCTTGACCAACCACACACCAGAAGCTATAATTTTTATCTAAAGTCCGAAAGTTTTCTTTTCTAATTTGAAATCGGATTAGATATCTTCAATTATTCCCGAAGACCTCTGCAGCCGTTTGTCTACCAGGAAGAAAAACGCAGCTCCCACATCACGCAGCTGAGGAATCAGCACGCTTCTGCAGGATTTCAACCATCGAGATCCAACTTACGATCTCATGAATATCATTCATCGTCAAGAGAATATTTGTGGGACAAATATTCTGGGTTTTGCCCCTGAACAACACTTCAAAACTTCATGAGGACGACGACAGAACCATCATCGAACGAGAATCACGTGAGCTGCAAACTTTTAATTCATCTACTGAATTAAACTTCTGAGGTTCGGTAATAATTTGTGTATCTAATCAGATGCAAATTAAGAAGCCCTTAACATAACTCTTCTTTTCATTAAAATTCCATTTTTATTTTCTTAAGATTAATCAAGGACTTTTCATATAATTAGTAGACTTTCTCCATAAATTTGCATTTTTTTTAATAAACTGTTAACTCAAACTGATAGAAATTCATTTCTCAGTTTAACCCTGGTTCCGAAAATATTGACATTGTTAATCTATCATTTACAAGATTGATTTTATGATTAAGGAAATTACTGCAATGTCTGTTAATCATTTCGTTTAATAAATATTTAAAAATGAGAGAAGTTGTTGGGAATTTATTTCATTCTGAGTCTGTTCAAGCACAGGTATCGAATTCACGGAAAATTTTTGAGACTGATTATTGATTAATTTATTGAGTGATTAAACAGGTATAAAGTGAAATTAAAGATTAAATTGCTTCTTAAAGATAGAAGCTGGTGCCCCTTATGAGTGTTATTAACTTTTCTGGTGTATATGAAATGAGATTTGAGCTCAGATTCCAATACATCAATATAAATTAAATAATTCATACCTGATCATATTTATTATTTATTAATATTTCTATTTCACCCTACAGAGTGGTCTTTGAGACTAGAAAAATTGCTATATAAGTACAGGTCCCTATCCTCTTATCCCTTACCCTCTCCCCAATCCTGATTCAACTCCACACAGTCATCATCATCATAGCAGTCTGTCATGGACAACAATGACTGTTTCATTTAGGTCTGATCAGATTCCTCCATGCAGCTCCACGCTCCATGCTATAATTCCTTTGAGGGCCTGGTCCTCAGTATTGGGCATTTTTGCAATTTTAGGCTAAACCCCATTTTATTTGCCATAGTTTGTCGTCCTCCAGCAACCTACTCAGAGTTTTTATCTGAATTTGCTGAATTCTTAGCTGATTTAGTGCTGAAATCAGAGAGAACTAGAAAAGCACTCAGAGAGCACAGACCTCCGCCAAGAGCAACAGTCCCCTCCAGTATTGTGATTTATACCATAAATATTCTACACTAATTTTGTTATTGTTCTTTCCCTGTATCATGTGTTTGTGTATGTCATATGATTGGTGAAGAAAACCAAAAAAATGTTATTTGAACTACACAAATAAAATTTATTTAATTTAACAAGAGATACAACATGTACAAGTCTTTAGTTGGAGAACACATTCATGAAATTTATTCCTAATAATAAGTTCTGGATATTGAAAAGCTACCATTAACATAATTTTTCTAACTTCGTTTCTTTCCAGGAAATTAAAAATATGTACATATACACTACCATTCAAAAGTTTGGGGTCACCCAGATAATTATTTTGTGTTTTCCATGAAAGGTCACACTTATTTACCACCATGAGCTGTAAAATGAATAGAAAATATAGTCAAGACATTGACAAGGTTAGAAATAATAATTTGTATTTGAAATAATAATTTTTTCCTTCAAACTTTGCTTTTGTCAAAGAATCCTCCATTTGCAGCAATTACAGCATTGCAGACCTAACATGATTGCACAAAGGTTTTCTAATCATCCATTAGCCTTCTGATGCAATGAGCAAACACATTGTACCATTAGAACACTGGAGTGATAGTTGCTGGAAATGGGCCTCTATACACCTATGTAGATATTGCACCAAAAACCAGACATTTGCAACTATAATAGTCATTTACCATATTAGCAATGCATAGAGTGTATTTCTGGTTAGTTTAAAGTTATCTTCATTGAAAAAAAGTGCTTTTCTTTCAAAAATAAGGAAATTTCTAAGTGACCCCAAACTTTTGAACGGTAGTGTACGTAGTGTAGAATAGAACAATATTAACTTCAATCTTCTTTTTTAAAAGAAACATAACCTCCTGGCGGAGGTAATAAGAAAAAAATCAATAAAATAAAAGTAAGCTTGATGAGCTTCAATAGCATCTGGGGATAGCCCCTCATCCTGTCTATGCTGCCATGTACTGTCTCTGTCTTTAGCACGGCGAGAAGCAGAAGCCTGTGGGCTATCATTCAGTCTATGCTGCATTTTAGCGGCTCTGTCATAAGCTCAACGAGCCTGTGGGCTCTCATTCAGTGTATGCTGCATTTTAGCGGCTCTGTCATAAGCTCAACGAGCCTGTGGGCTCTCATTCAGTGTATGCTGCATTTTTGCGGCTCTGTCATAAGCTCGACGAGCTTCAGTAGCATCTGGGGATAGCACTTGCCTGAGTCGCTGCATTTCAGTGCTTCCTGCTGGCGGAAGCACTGAACTACACATTACCTCCGGGCCCTATCTCACAATGTTAAAGAATCCTTTAAAAATTTCCTGGATCAAGACGGTGATCCGGATCATCCCCAAAATTTAATCAGTTCTTCCTTGTACCATTTCCAACAACGCCTGAAAGTTTCATCAAAATCCGTCCAAAACTTTTTGAGTTATCTTGCTAACCAACAGACAGACAGACAGACAAACAGACAAACCCCGGCAAAAACATAACCTCCTGGCCTGCAGCCTGGCGGAGGTAATAATTATAGTAAGGAACTTTAATATGCATGCAGATGTAGATAATGATTGCCTTAATTTGGCATTTAATTCAATATTAGACTTGATGGGGTTTTCGCAGAAAGTAGGAAATTCTACCCGTTATCTCCACCATATGTTGGACCTTGTCATGACATATGGCATAGAAATAGAAAATCTGGTAGTGTCTCCTCATAACCCTGTACTGTCAGACCATTGTCTGTTAACGTTTGATTTTACTATGTCTGACTAGTTGGCTCCTAATGACATTAATTAGTACAGTAGATGGTTCTCAGATGATGTTACCAAATTTATGCAGATTGTTTCCTCTATCCCATGTATCAACACAATGGAAATAAGCTATAGACAGCTTGTGCCTTCTGTAATTGAGAGCATTTTTAAATAGTGTTACAGCTTCTCTGCATCAGACTCTAGACATGGTGGCCCCTTTAAAAAAGAAAAAAAAAAGTCTAATCAGAGATTTCTAACTCCTTGTTTCAGAACAGAAACGCGTAGCTTTAAACAAAAGACTCATCAATTAGAAAGAAAACGGCACTCCTCTAATTTAGATGAAATGTATTTAGCTTGGAAAAATCATCTTTTGATTTATATTAAAAAATCTCTTAGAAAAGCTAGAACAATTTATTATTCTGCATTAATTGAAGAGAACAAGAATAATCCCAGGTTTCTTTTCAGCACTGTAGCCAGGCTGACAAAGAGTCTGGACTCTGTCAATACTAGCAATCCTTTAGAGCTTACTAGTCAGGACTTTATGAACTTTTTCAATAATAAAACTTCATCTATCAGAGATAAAATCAGTCAGTCTTCTCACCATTAACTTAAATACAGTAACTACTACAACTCTTTCCATTGGCATCTGTTTGGATCAGTTTACTCCAATTGACCTTTTAGAGTTATACAAAATTAATTTCCTCATCCAAGCCATCAACTGGCCTTTTAGACCCTATTCCTACAAGGTTATTTAAAGAAGTCTTCCCATTTATTGGTAGCTTTTTTCTTTTTACTTCAAATAATCAATTCTTCATTAACGTTAGGCCATGTACCGTAAGCTTTTAAAACTGCTGTAATTAAACCCTTACTCAAAAAGCCAATGCTGGATCCCGGAGTTTTAGCTAAGTATAAACCAATATCTAATCTCCCTTCCATTTCAAAAATCTTAGAAAGATTTGTTGCTAGACAATTATTTGGCCACTTGCAGGGAGATGTTTTTTTTTTTGAAGAGTATAAATCTTGGTTTAGAATCACTCATAGTACTGAAACAGCCTTTGTGAAGGTCACTAATGACCTCCTTATCGCATCTGATAATGGACTTGTTTCTGTACTTGTCCTTTTAGACCTTAGTGCAGCTTTTGATACCATTGATCATAATATTCTACTTGACAGATTAGAACACTATGTTGGAATTAATGTAACTTTGTTGCAGTGGTTTAGATCTTATTTATCTGATAGGTTCCAATTTGTTCATATCAATAATGAGTTTTCTTTCAACTCAAAGCCCAGTCATGGAGTTCCACAGGGAAGTGACTGAAGTCATTCTTGTTGGTCCAAAAAACTTTAAAAATACCTTTCCAAATCAAACGTTTAGTTTGGATGCAGTTACTCTTTCTCTAAATAGCTCTGTGAGGAACCTTGGAGTTATTTTTGATCAAGATCTGTTTTTTCAATTCACATATTAAATTCGTTTCTAAGACTGCCTTCTATCATTTGCATGATATTGCCAAGATTAGGAGCATCTTTTTGTCAGAGTGATGCTGAGAAACTGATCCACATTTTTGTTAGCTCTAGATTAGATTATTCTAACTATTTATTATCAGGTTGCCTTAAAACATCTCTAAAAAGTTTTCAGTTGATCCAAAATGCTGCAGCAAGAGTTTAAACAGGTACTAGAAACAGAGATCATATCTCTCCAGGTCTGGCCTCCCTTCACTGGCTTCCCATAAAGTTTAGAATTAAATTTAAAATCCTTCTCACTTTCAAAGCTCTAAACAATTAGGCCCCTGTTTATTTAAAGATCTGATATTACCCTTGCATCTTAACAGAGCAATATGCTCCCAAAATGCTGGATTACTTGTAATACCTAGAATCTCGAAAAGTATAATTGAAGGCAGAGCCTTCAGTTATCAAGCTCCTCTCCTGTGGAACCAGCTGCCAATCTGGATTTGGGAGTCAGACTCGATCTCTGTTTTTAAGAATAGGGTTAAAACCTTCCTTTTTGATATAGCCTACAATTAGGGAGGGATCATGTCTCTGAATCCTCCCTTAGTTAGACTGCTAATAGGTACAACTGGGGGACCTGCAGTTATGCATTGGGATTCACTCTTTTCTTCACTCTCAATGAAATGTTATTTTTGCTGGTCATAAACATCTGTTTGTTCTTTCCCAGAGATTGAGTCCCCATTGTGCTGTTTGCTCTCTACATGTCTGTTCTTTTCCTCTTCTCTATCCCCTCACCCCCCAGCCAGTTACAGCAGATGGCTGCCCCTTCCTGAGCCTGGTTCTGCTGGAGGATTCTTCCTGTTAAAAGGGAGTTTTTTCCTCTCCACCATCACCAAGAGCTTGTTCACAGGGGATCGCCTGATTGCTGGGGTGTTTCTGCAATCGTGGGGGTTTCCCCTACAGTTGAAAGTGCTATGAGATGACTGTTGTTGTGAAATGGCGCTATATAAATAAATGTGAATTGAACTGAATTGAGCTCTGTCCTTAGCCTTCCGCTTCCAGGAACTCCTGTCTACATCCTACTTCTTCAAGCTTCTTTATACAGTGTCTTTAAATCTGAGCCTTGGTCTACCCTGATTGCATTTGCCCTTTCATAACGGTGAGTAGAGTAACTGCCGAGGGAGACGCTGGTGGTCCATCCTCTTAACATGTCCGGGCCATCTCAGGTTCATCTGTATTAGCATGTCCTCCATTGAACTGTACCATAGAGTAGCCAGTACTGTTTCTCTGTACATTTTGCATTTCACATGGATAGACGCATGCCGATTGTTCCACAGTCTCTCCCTCAAGTTTTCACTCGCTCTTCCCATTCTGAGAGGTAGTTCATCCTCCAGCCTAGCATTCTCTGAAACAGTATTCCCTAGATACTTAAAAGTCTTGCACTTGACTAGTGGCTCTGTACCAATGCTTATTTCTTCTAGTAGTGATGTTGATAACTGGAACTTTGGTGGTTGATAGAGGCTCTCTGTCTTCTTGATGTTGATTTTGAGGCTGAACTTGCTAGCTGCTCTTGCAATTTTCTCCACTAAAGATTGCATATGTTCCGCACTGTGTGCAACTAGAGCACTGTCATCGGCAAAAAGCATTTCTCTTCCTACCTTTATCAATGTCTAACTCTTGGCTTTAAACTGTGCCACACTGATCAAGTCTGCTTCTTTCCTTGTTTGAATGTGTACTCCTTCTGATGTGTCTTTGAAGGTCACCTCAAGCATGGCTGCCAGACATAACGAGAAGAGTGTAGGCACCAGCTCACACCCTTGTTTCACCCTGATGCATACTGAAAAGTCTTTGCATACCGAACCACTCGTTGCCACGTTTGCTTGCATACCTGTATGAAGTGCCTCAATCAGGCTGACAAACTTTTCTGTACAACCATATTTCTTGAGTTTCTGCCAAAGTCCTTGTTGCAAAACATCATTGAAGGCTTTACTGAAGTCTTTGAAGACTACATAAAGCGACATGTTCTGTTCAATACACTTTTCTTGAACCTCTTTCAAGCAGAAAATCATGTCCATTGTGCTTCTTCCACTTCTAAAGCTGCACTGGGTTTCTGGCAGTACATTCTGCGAGATCTGTTCATTGAGTCTGTTCAGTAGTACACGTGAGAAAATCTGACCAACAGTGGCTAGCAGTGATATACCTCGGTAATTTCCACAATCTTTCCTGTCACCCTTCTTGAACAAAGGCACAATATTTGCATCTTTCAAGTCTTGAGGTACTTTCTGGGCATCCCATATCTCTTGGATGAGCTTGTGCAGGCAGTTGGTCAGCTGAACACCACCAAATTCCCACACTTCTGCTGGAATTCCACCCCTTCCTGGAGCTTTACCATCCTGTGTTGTCCTGATAGCTGCCATTAGTTCATCAAGATTTGGTGGTTCATCCAGACTTTATACAGCTGGTTGCTGCACTAGAGCTTCTTTACCCTGTTCAGTGAGATCTCCAGGGTTGAATAGTAGTTTATCAAAGTTGTCTGCAAATCTTTCAAGGATCTTGTCTTTCTCCTGCAAAACCGTTACACCATCTATAGCCTTTAGTTGGATCAATCCTCTTTGTTTAGGGTTGTAGATTTCTCTCAAAAATGTGAAGACTGTTTTCATGTCCTTCCTGTCTGCTGCAGTTTGAAGTTCCTACGCTTTTTAATCCCACCAGTTTGACTTCATCTCTCTGGTGTACTTCTGTAGCTCACTCTGAGCCTTTGAGTATTTCTTCTTCTTCGACCTTGTGTTACACTGTAGATTTTTCTGCCTAGCTGTATTCCTCACTTCTAGTAGTTTCTTCAGATGTTCATCATGCTCATCAAACCAGTCTTGATGTTCCCTCTCAGGGTGGCCTAATACATCACTCGCAGTCTGATACACCATATCGTTCAGTGTTGCCCATTTCTCTTCGATGTCATTCTCTGAGTTGTTGCTGCCCCAGTCTTTCATGTTTTCATTGATTTCCTGTGTAAGATCTTCCTGCTTCTTTTGGCCTTTCAGTGCACTAGTGTTTAGCTTCCGTGGTGGCTTTGCACCCATTCTGCAGTGCTGTTTTCATCTGCAAATCCTTAATCTAGATCTCAGCATAACATGATCATTACCACAGTCCACACCTCTCGTTGCTCTGGTTTCCAATACATCCCTTATGTTTCTCTGCCTTACTATGATGTAGTGTAACAAGTGCCAGTGCTTGGATCGTGGGTGCATCCATGTCTTCTTGTGTGTGTCCTTGTGCTTACATAGAGTGTTGGTTATCACAAGGTTGTACTCTGAACATAGTGCAAGTAGTTCTCCATTAGCATTGCACTTGCCTACTCTATGAATGCCCAGCACTCCTTTCCATTTCTCAGTGTCCGAACCAACTCTGCCATTAAAATCTCCGAGTATCAGCCTGTCATCAGTGGGTACATACCTGATAGTCTTGTAAATCACTGTAGAACTCTTCCTTCACCTCATCTGTGTTGGTCATTGCGGGGGAATATTGTCATGGTCTGGTCTGCTCGTCATTCCCAGCTGCGCGCACACCTGTTCCTCATTACGCCTGGCCTATATCTTTCGTGCTGCCCCTCACGGCAGTGCAGAGATGTCTCTCAGCACTCCTGACGAGCTCATCGCCAATTTCTCCTGTCTACCAAAGTCCCAGCCAAAGCCTGCTTTATCATCGCCGGAGAATCCCTCCATCTGGCCACATAAGCTCACCAATTCCTACTCACCTTTGTCTTCCAATCCCCTGTGCACAGGCGGAGTCCTCCTCCTATCTTCCTGGTGGCAGATTTCCCCTGCACTCCCTCCTCACCAACTCCACTTGGACACTCACCTGCCAGAGTCACACCACCCACGGAAGGGCACTGTCTCCCTGGCTGCAGTCACCATGCTGAACCTGAGCCACTACCATCTGCTCCCACAGTAAGCACAGTGTAACTGTTTACCTCCAGCACTGACTTCCAGTAATCCCCCTTCTCTGTGTGTTCCTAGGGTTGCCAGGCCGCACGGTGTCCCGCTCTGTCTCCGCCAGTTCCAGCCTACACTGACATGCACCAACACCATACTTGTTGTTAATATTCTTGTATCAATTCTGAGTCCGTGTCTTGTCACTTAGTTACGTAACCATGTCACATATACACTGATGAGTGTGGCATACATCTTCCGCTGTAGTGGGAGTGTCATAGTCATTATCCTTTTCTTGATTGGCACCGGATCCTCATCAAGCATTGCTGCTAGCTCCTTTCTAACTGCAAAGCCCACTCCTTCTTCTCTCCTTGCTTGAGTTGATTTCCCACTCCAAAAGAAGATGTACCCATGGTCTTCCAAGCGTTGTTATTTTCCTCTTCTTTTGTCTTCCATGCAAAATAATGATTTGAGAGTTTGGTGAAATCTCTCCAATGAGCCTTGACTCTGACTGTGGTATGTGGAAGCTTGATTATGCTTTACACAAAGCTCTTTCAAAACTTGAGCAAACAATTCAAATAAAAAATTTGTGCCCTGATCACTCTGAATGAACTTTGGAATACCAAAAACTGATATAAACTGTGTTGATGTTTCAACCACCAACTTAACAGTAATGGTGCACAACGGAAACATTGCAGGATATCTCATTCACAAGCACATCACTGTAAGTAGTTATGACCAGATTTTGAACATGGTAATGGATCAATACACGCTTTAATAAGATGTTCAAACAGCTGAAAAAGACCACAAATCAGAGCACAACATAGGTTTATCCCAGAAAGATAAAGCTATGTTGTGTTCTTCATTGATGCTGTGGGAACGTATCGTCACTTCCTGTGTTGCTGGCTTTCTGTGTGGTTTGCTCTGTGGTTAGCTCTCCTCAGTCTCCCGAGGATTTTTGCCTTCAATTGTATTTTAATCACTTTTTTCCATCTACCGTCAGCTCCCACTTCTGTTTAATAAGCCTCTTGCACCTGTGTGCGCATTCAGTGTCATCTAATCACCCTCTTTAGCCTTCTGTTCACCTTTCATCGGTGTTTGTCTTAGCTTTGGGTTAGCCACTAGCTATAGCTACTAGCTCTCCTTCCCCTTCTCCCCTGGTGTGCTCTCTCTATCAGTTGTTTAGCTACACCTCTGCCTTTTGTAGTGATAACGGTAAATATAATAAATGTTGTCTTTTTGAGGCGCTCGAGGTGAGGTTGTCTGATTTGGAATCCCGGCTTGGCTGCATTGAAACACTGTCTGCGCCAGTTAATAATGACGGATGCCCCTTAGCTGCAGTGGAGCTCCCTAGCATAGAGCGGCCTGCTAGCAGCCCTCCGGTCCTCCTTAACAGCAAGGAGAATGGGTGGGTGATCGTGAGAAGGAAGACTAGCCGCAAGGCCCCTGTTCACCATCAACCTGTTCATGTTTCTAATTGCTTTTTCCCACTCAGCAACACACCCGGTGAGGAAAAAAACTCTGATCATTGGCGACTCTATAGTCAGAAACGTGAACCTAGATACTCCTGCCGCCATAGTCAAATGCATTCCTGGGGCCAGAACAGGCAACATCGAGTCAAATTTAAAAATTCTGGCTAAAAGTAACTGTAAACACTCCACAATTATTATCCATGCCGGCACTGACGACATCTGACTCCGGCAGAGGGAAGTCACAAAACTTAATGTGGAATCGGTGTTTGACTTTGGAAAAAACAATGTCTGCCTCTATAGTATTCTCTGGGCCCCTCCCCAATCTGACCAGTGATGACATGTTTAGCCGCTTGTCATCTTTCAACCGCTGTCTGTCTGTGTGGTGTCTAGCAAACAATGTAGGCTACATAGACAATTGGAGCTGATTTTAGGGAAAACCTGTTCTTATTAGACAAGATGGTGTCCCTCCCACTTTGGATGGTGTGTCTCTTTTATCTAACAATCTGGCATAATTTATATCCAAATTTCCAAAACCTTGACAACTCAGAGTTTGGAACTGGAAGCAGAGTTGCAGTCTTACACGCCTCTCTGCAGCTCCTCTTCATCTGCCACCCCTCAACTTAGCCCGTGTCTTCCCCATCAGAAAATCATTGTCTGCTCCCTCCAAAGTAAAAAAAAAATAATAATTTATAAGCATCCCAAAGTGATTAAACAAAAAGTTGGTAAAACTCAAATTAAACATGAAGTCTCTGAATTTAATGATTTGGCCTCTCTTCCTCCTCATAATTTAAAAATTAAATTTGGTTTGTTAAATATTAGGTCTCTAACTCACACGTCTCTGCTAGTCCATGATCTGTTAATGGATCATCAGATTGACTTAATATCCCTTACTGAGACTTGGTTAGGGCAAGAGGATTATGTTGGTGCAAATGAATCAACTCCCTCTGGTTATTTAAACTGTCAAAATACCAGAGGTTGTGGTCGTGGAGGAGGCGTAGCAACAATGTACCAGTCCAAATTACTAGTTAATTTAAAGCAAAAAAAGAAAAGTTTTAATTCCTTTGAGGGCCTGGTCCTCAGTATTGGACATGTTACCAATTTTAGGTTAAACCCCATTTTATTTACCATAGTTTAATGTCCTCCCTCTGTCTACTCAGAGTTTTTATCCAAATTTGCCGAATTCTTAGCTAATTTAGTGCTGAAATCGGATAGAATGATTATAGTAGGGGACTTTAATATACATTTAGATGTAGATAATGATTTTATTAATATGGCATTTAATTCAATATTAAACTCAATGGGGTTTTCTCAGAAAGTAGGACATTCTGCCCATTATCTACACCATACTTTGGACCTTGTTCCGACATATGGCATAGAAATAGAAAATCTGGTAGAGTCTCCTCATAACCCTTTACTGTCAGACCATTGTCTGTCAACCTTTGATTTTACTCTTTCTGACTATTTGGCTCCTAGCTTGCTCCTTCTGTAATTGATAGCATGGTAGATAGTGTTACAGCTTCTCTGCCTCAGACTCTAGATATGGTGGCCCCTTTAAAAAAGAAAAAAAAAGTCTCCTCAGAGATTTCTAACTCCTTGGTTCAACACATAAACTTGTAGCTTAAAACAGAAGATGCATCAATTAGAAAGAAAATGGTGCTCCACTAATTTAGATGAAATCTATTTAGCTTGGAGAAATCATCTTTTAATTTATATATATAAAAAAATATCTTAGACAAGCTAGAACATGTTATTTTTCTGCATTAAGTGAAGAGAACAAGAATAATCCCAGGATTGTTTTCAGCACTGTAGTCGGGTTGACAAAGAGTCTGGACTCTGTCTATCCTAGCATTCCCTTAGAGCTTGCTAGTCAGGACTTTATGAACTTTTTGTTATGACTCGCCGCTCATCAGCAGCGCCAGCCGCGCACACACCTGCTCCTCGTCAGCGGTGAGGTATTTAATCCACTCTGCCCTGGGCTTCGGCCTGAAGTCACAGGTACTGCAGGTCGCTGTCTCCCGGGCATCGCCCTTGTCGACGCCAGCCACCTGTCATAACCAAGTAAGCCAGCTATCATCATTATTCCCTGTATTGGTGTGGTGCCCGCTACCCTTCTCCCTCTGGTCTCTCCCACAGGGTTGTCCGGCTGTACGGCCTCCTGCCCCCGTGCCTGATGCAGACGCCACCACCAATACATTCTTACTCCACAGACACGCAGCCATACACTTCCTTGTTGCTAATAAAGCTGTTAAATCTATCCTGAGCCTGCATGTGTGTCTCCTGGGCCGTGCATTATGTCAGTACGGCTTCAGCAGAGCGGCTCGGCAGACAGCGGGCTCGCACGCCGTCTTTCCACCCTCGAGGCTCGGGTGGATTTAATAGCTCATCAGCAACAGGTGATATTAAATCAATTAATTGTCACTACTAACCGATTAGACCGCTTGGACCCCCAGCAGCCGTTCCCCTCTGCTTGTCCGGGTGGCGTGGCTCCTGCGGCTCCGGTGGACGTCCGGCCCGCTCCGGGTGCGCCAACACGGCTCACACCAATCCCCACTCCTCTCGCTTCAGCGGTAAGCTGGGTGGAGCTCGGGTTTTATTATGCAGTGTGAGTCCGTGTTTCTTCGCGTTCCCGGAGATTTTCCCTCAGACCATAGCAGAATTGGCTACATAGGTAATCTCCTTGAGGGTCGTGCGCTTACCTGGGCTTACGCCATTATGGTGAAGCCCAGCTACACCATCCTCACCTATGGCCAGTTCGTGCGACAATTTCTGGAAGTGTTCGATCATTCGCGTTTGGACAGTGTCCAGGTCGACCGCCTTCTCGGACTCCAACAGGGGAGCCGATCGGCGGCCAACTATGCGATCGACTTCCGGGTTACTGCGGAGGAAGTTGGCTGGGAAGAGCGCGCGCTCTGCGGCATCTTCCTCCGCAGCCTAAATTCTGGTCTGAGGGATGAGCTGGCTGGACGGGATACCCCGGAGACGCTGGCGGAGCTGATTTCTCTCACCATCAGTTTGGATAACAGGCTGTGCGAGCGCGCCTCCGAGCGGAAGCAGCCTTCTCACTCGCGGGGCGCCTCTGCACGTCTGCCCCAAGCTCGCCACCTGGCGTTGCCGCCGCCGGAGGTTTCCGAGGAGTCGGAACCAATGGTGACGGGCCGGACAAAGCTCCCCCTGGCGGAGAAACAGCGCCGTCATGACCTGGGCCTCTGCATGTATTGCGGAGGTAGCCAGCACACGGTGGAGCATTGTCCGGAGAAGCCAAACGAGGTGGTCCTCGAGTCACTGTAGGGGGCCTCGCGGACGCTAATCGGTTAAATCCCCTCACACATTTGACGCTGCCAATCTGCTTCTGTCACAACCTCACTGGGCACCTCACACATGCACTGGTGGATTCAGGTGCGGAGGGTAGCTTTATTTCACAAAGCCTGGCAACCCGACTGGGCATCCATTGTCACCCCCTCGACACTCCTCTCGCCCTGGTTAATCTCTTCCGAGTTTCCCTGGGAAAAGTAACTCACCAAACATCCCCCGTCCCGGTGATCATCTCTGGAAACCATCGGGAGGATATCTCCTTTTACATCCTGCCCACCTCAGTAACACCTGTCATCCTCGGTTATCCCTGGCTCCGCCTCCACAACCCCACCTTGGACTGGAAGACTGGGAAGGTGTCAGCGTGGAGCACTTTCTGCATGGGTACCTGCCTCCAATCCGCAGCCTGCGCCCCGTCCTCGCCTCCCACATCTCAGGACACCGCGTCCCCGGATCTCACCCTAGTGCCCTCAGAGTTCCACGACCTGGGTGCTGTTTTCAGTAAGTCCAAGGCGATGTCTCTGCCTCCTCACCGGCCCTACGACTGTGCCATTAACATCCGCCAGGGGGCGCCCTTACCTTCAGGACGCCTCTATAGTCTGTCAGCGCAGGAGAAGGAGGCAATGAACAGCTATCTAAAGGAGTCACTCAGTGCTGGGATCATCCGACCGTCCTCCTCTCCAGTAGGTGCAGGGTTCTTCTTCGTGGGAAAGAAGGACGGATCTCTTCGTCCTTATATCGACTATCGAGCTCTCAACGATATCAGGGAGAAGGACCGGTACACCCTGCCCCTTATGGACACTGCCTTCCACTCCCTCCAGGGGGCGACCTGGTTTACTAAGCTGGATCTCCGCAGCGCTTACCACCTCGTCCGGATCCAGGAGGGAGATGAGTGGAGAACCGCCTTCCGTACCCCAAACGGTCATTTTGAATATCTCGTGATGCCGTTTGGGTTGACCAATGCTCCAGCCATCTTTCAGCGCCTCATCAATGACGTCCTCTGGGACTTCATCGGCCTGTTTGCATTCGTCTACCTGGACGACATTCTCATCTTCTCCAGGTCCAGGGATGAACACCGGGTCCACGTGAGGCGGGTCCTGCAGAGACTGCTGGAGAACCGTCTGTACGTCAAGGTGGAAAAATGTGAATTCTACGCCAAAACAACTTCCTTCCTGGGGTTCGTCATCTCCCATGACCAGGTGCTTCCGGACACAGTGAAGATCAAAGCGGTGGTGGATTGGCCCACACCAACTTCTCGGAAACAGGTTCAGCAATTCATCGGGTTCGCCAATTTCTACCGCCACTTTGTCCTGAACTTTGGAGCCATCGTCGGGCCCCTGACCCGCCTCACCTCTCCTAAGACCCCGTTCCGGTGGACTGAAGAGGCCGCTTCGGCCTTCCAGGCGCTGAAGACGGAGTTCTCCTCCTCCCGGGTCCTCAGCCAGGTCGATCCCGCGTTGCAGTGCATTGTGGAGGTGGACGCTTCGGACACGGGGGTGGGGGCAGTGTTGTCCCAGCGGTCCCCAGCCAATGGAGTCAAGCGACCCTGCGCTTTCTTCTCTCGGCGCCTGTCCCCGGCGGAACGAAACTACGACGTGGGGGACAGAGAGCTTCTTGCCATCAAGCTTGCCCTTCAAGAATGGCGTCACTGGCTGGAGGGGGCAGCCTTGCCTTTTGTGGTTCTCACTGACCACAAGAACCTGGAGTACCTAAGATCTGCCAAGCGTCTGAACGCCCGCCAGGCGCATTGATCCCTGTTCTTTGCAAGGTTTAAGTTCAGCATCACATATAGGCCTGGCTCTAAGAACGGCCTGCCCGACGCCCTCTCCAGGCAATTTTCCCCGGAGGCCGCCGAAGACGTTGCTCACACCATCTTGCCCAGGTTGTGCGTTGTGGGGGCTGTTACATGGGACATAGAAGACAAGATCCGGAGGGCGCAGGAGTCTGAACCGGACCCTGGCGGCGGACCGGAGGGGAGGCTCTTCATACCATCTGCCGTCTGGGGGGACGTTATACACTGGCTCCACACCTCCAAGCTCACCTGCCATCCTGGAGCTTCGTGGATGATTGACCTTCTCCAGCGATCCTTTTGGTGGCCAGGCCTGCGGAAGGATGCCGCCCGTTACGCCCGGGCCTGCCCCGTCTGTGCTACCAATAAGTCAGGTAACGCTCCCCCTGCGGGTCTGCTCCAGCCCCTGCACGTCCCTGGCAGGCCCTGGTCGCACATCGCCCTGGACTTCGTCACCGGGCTCCCTGTCTCCAACAACTTTGACACAGTTCTGACCATTGTTGACCGTTTTTCCAAGGCTGCCCACTTTGTGCCCCTACGTGGACTTCCCTCAGCCTTGGAGATGGCGGACCTCCTCATCCAGCACGTGGTCAGACTGCATGGAATCCCGGTCGACGTGGTCTCCGACCGCGGCCGCCAGTTCTCTTCGGACGTCTGGAGGTCATTTTGCAACGCCCTGGGAGCCAAGGTAAGCCTCTCCTCCGGCCATCACCCCCAGTCTAACGGGCAGTGTGAGCGGACTAACCAGGAGCTGGAGGCTACGCTCCGCTGCGTCACTTCATCCAAACCCACGTCCTGGAGTTCTCACCTCGCCTGGGTGGAGTACGCCCACAACACCTCTCGCTCTACGGCCATCGGGATGTCGCCCTTTAAAGCATCCTTGGGCTATGATCCACCCCTATTCCCCGCGCAGGAGGGCGAGTTGGCTGTTCCCTCTGTCCAGGCACATCTGAGGCGGTGCCGCTCCCTTTGGTCCATGGCGTGTAATGCGCTTTTACGCACGGCGGAGCGCAATAAGGCTACGGCGGACCGACATAGGAGACCTGCACCTGCCTACCAGGTGGGACAGCAAGTTTGGGTATCCACACAGGACGTTAACCTAAAGGGTGAGAGGAGAAAGCTGGCCCAACGGTTCATCGGGCCTTATCCCATAACCAGAATCATCAACCCGGTAGCTGTGCGTGTGGCTATTCCCTCCTCCCTCCGCATCCATCCCACCTTCCATGTCTCCAAAATTAAACCGGTGGTCTCTGACCCCCTCTGCCCTCCACCTGCGGCGCACCCCGCTCCCCGGATGATTGGTGGCCATCCGGCCTGGACCGTCGCTGACATCTTGGACGCCCGACGCCGGGGTCGCGGATTGCAGTACCTGGTGGATTGGGAGGGCTATGGACCCGAGTGGAGACAGTGGGTGCCTTCCTCGCTGGTGTTGGACCGGTCACTCATTTCTGAGTTTCATCGAGGGCACCCGGAAAAACCATCGCCAGGAGGCACTGCTAGAGGGGGGAGTACTGTTATGACTCGCCGCTCATCAGCGGCGCCAGCCGCGCGCACACCTGCTCCTCGTCAGCGGTGAGGTATTTAATCCACTCTGCCCTGGGTTTCGGCCTGAAGCCGTCTCTCAACTTCGGCCCCTTTGCTACTACGGATCTCAACCGACTAGTGAAGATTTCTTGGGTAAGCTCCCCTTACCTCTCTACTCTAGCCTTCCCCTGTGCACAGGTGGACCTTCCCGGCGGCGGACTTCCTCACCTCGCCGTTGGCTCTACGCTGCTGCCACAGGTACCGCAGTTCGCTGTCTCCCGGGCTCGCCCTTGTCGACGCCAGCCACCTGTCATAACCAAGTAAGCCAGCTGTCATCATTATTCCCTGTATTGGTGTGGTGCCCGTTACCCTTCTCCCTCTGCTCTCTCCCACAGGGTTGTCCGGCTATACGGCCTCCTGCCCCCGTGCCTGACGCAGACGCCACCACCAATACATTCTTACTCCACAGACATGCAGCCATACACTTCCTTGTTGCTAATAAAGCTGTTAAATCTATCCTGAGCCTGCGTGTGTGTCTCCTGGGCCGTGGATTATGTCACTTTTTCAATAATAAAATTTCATCTATCAGAGATAAAATCAGTCAGATTCTTTCCACTGTTAAATTAAATACAGTGACATTACAACTCTTTCAGTTGATATCTGTTTGGATGAGTCTACTCCAATTGACCTTTCAGAGCTAGATAAAATAATTTCCTCATCCAAGCCGTCAACTTGCCTTTTAGACCCTATTGCTACCAGGTTATTTCAAGAAGTCTTCCCATTTATTGGTAGCTCTATTTTCAAATAATCAATTTTTCATTAACATTAGGCTATGTACCGCAGGCTTTTAACACTGCTGTAATTAAACCCTTACTCAAAAAGTCAATGCTGGATCCCGGAGGTTTAGCTAACTATAGACCAATATCTAATCTCCCTTTCATTTCAAAAATCTTAGAGTTGCTGCTACCCAATTATTTGAACACTTGCTGGGAAATGGTTTATTTGAAGAGTTTCAATCTGGGTTTAGAATCCATCATAGTACTGAAACAGCCTTAATGAAGGTCACTAATGACCCCCTTATCACATCTGATAATGGACTTGTTTCTGTACTTGTCCTTTTAGACCTTAGTGCAGCTTTTGATACTATCGATCATAATATTCTACTTGATTGATTAGATCACTATGTTGGAATTAATTGAACTTCATTGCAGTGACTTTGATCTTATTTATCTGATAGGTTCCAGTTTGTTCATGTCAATCATGAGGTTTTTTTTTCCAACTCAAAGCTCAGTCATGGAGCTCCACAGGGATCTATGCTGGGCCCTACTCTTTTTAGTTTATATATGTTTCCGCTAGGCAACATTATTAGAAAGCACTGTTTACATTTTCATTGTTATGCAGATGACACACAATTATCCCTGTCAATGAAGCCGGATGATTGTAATCAATTAGCCAAGTTAGAAGCCTTTTTTCAGGAAAGCAAAGCTTGGATGAATTGTAATGTCTGTCATGACAGCCGCTGGGCCGTCATCTGTCTCATCAGATCCAGCTGCGCACAGACCAGCAGGTGCCAATCAGCGGCTGTTAAAAGCCAGCATCGCTGACAGCCCGGCACAGAGTCGTTTGTCTTCCTCGTCTGAGTATGAGCCAGAGCTTCGTTCTATAGCCAAGCCAAGAACGTCTCGACAAGACCAGCCACGTAAGAATACTCTCTGTTATGCCAAATCTTAACCCCTGTGCACAGGTGGACCTCCCAGGCGGCGGACCAGCTTCCTCAACTGACGGGGAATCTCCCTCACCTTCTCGGAGCTCCTCTTTACCACCACAGCTACGGGTACTACCATCACCACAGCTACAGGTACCATTACCTTCACAGCTACAGGAGCCATCATCACCACAGCTCCGAACACTATCACCTTCACGGCTACGGGAGCAGTCACTGTCACAGCTGCAGGTACAATTATCACCTTCGCCTAAACCATCACCTCAGCTACAGGAGCAACCTCCACCACAGCTACGAGCACAAGCACCACCACATCACACGGACACTTGGAGTCAGCAAGATACAACCTGTGGTTTCCTCAAGTAAGCCTCACACCTGCAATTGCCCATTATCACTGAACAGCCTTAACAGTCTCTGCTTGTGTGTTCCAGGGTTGCCAGGTCGTCATCTGAATTGCTCAGCTCCAGTGACCAGACTGCCATATCTGCACTCACACACGCACTACACTCATTCACTATTAATAAAGAATAATTGTTTGTATCTGCCCGTGTCTGTGTCTGTCTCCTGGGTCCTGAAACATGTCAGTACGACTCCGTCACGTTGACCCAGCGGACAGCACACTGTCGCGCAGATTTAACACCCTTAGCGCCTGGGTAGATTTGCTTTCACACCAGCAGACAGTTATTCTTAATCAACTCACTCAAATTAACGGTCGGCTGGATCGCCTGGAGGGACACCAGGCGGTTCCCCCGGTCGCTAGCGTTTCAACCCCTGCAGGTTTAGTGCCAAGTCAAGCTAACAACATATCTACATCTCGCCTCACCCCTGTGCCAACTCCTGCCCGTTTTAGTGGTAAACTTGGGGAGGCTCGTGGGTTTATTTTACAATGCGAGTCAGTTTTTCTTCGGGTTCCAGGAGACTTCGCCATAGATTCAAGCAAAATAGGATATATCATCAACCTGTTGGGGGGTAGAGCCTTAGACTGGGCATATACAGTGATTGCGAAACCAGGTTATCCTATGTTGACTTACCAGCAGTTCGTGGCGGAGTTTATGTCCGTGTTTGACCACTCAGATAGGGGTGCGGTGTTGACTGAATGGCTGTTGAGCCTGCAGCACGGCAGGCTGCAGGCTCAACTATGCTATTGATTTCCGGGTCCTTGCTGCCAAGATTGGGTGGGGGGAACCAGCACTTTGCTGTATTTTCCTCCGCAGTCTCAACACGGAGTTAAAGGACGAGTTAGCGGCACGAGACAAACCAGATATTTTAGGAGAGCTAATTGCCCTTGCCATAAGCTTAGACAGTTGGTTAAGGGGACGAGCGGCTGAACGGCGGTCTACTTCCCGTCCTGTTAAGCCCCACCCTCGTTCCACTAGCTCTCCCCTGCTCGCTCTTCTGGCATCAGAGGAGCTTCCAGACCAAGAGGCAATGGTAATAGGCCAATCTAAAGTGTCAGCGGCTGAGAGAAAGCGCCGCAGGGATCTAGGCCTTTGTTTTTACTGTGGGAAGGAGTCACATGGGGTTTTCCAGTGCCCTAGTCGGTTAAAAGGGAAGGTCCGTGGATCACAGAAGGGGGATTCACAGACACGGACCTAGAAAAACCCCTCACGAGCTTCTGTATACCCATTAGACTCATCCACAAACACACAGAACACTCCACGCTAGCCCTAGTAGACTCAGGAGCTGAGCAGAACTTTGTTTCCAGAGACCTGGCAACCCAGATGGGCCTCAGCTGTCAGCCTCTGGATCCACCTGTCAAGCTCATCACTTTGTCCAAGGCGTCACTGACCACCATAGCCTATCAGACGGCCCCAGTGTCCGTGATCGTCTCAGGTAATCACAGGGAGGAGATTAGGTTTTTGATCCTGCCTGTCTCTTCTTCGCCTGTCATCCTGGGTTATCCCTGGCTTTGGCTTCATAACCCCATCATTGACTGGCAGGGAGGGAGTATTACAGTGTGGAGTACTTTCTGTTTAAGTGCCTGTCTTCAATCTGCGGCATGTGCCCCATCTGTCAAGGTGCCTCCTCCTTCGACGTCACCTCAGGAGCTGTCCAAGGTACCAGAGGTTTACCATGACCTGGGGTTAGTGTTTAGCAAGTCACGGGCGTTGTCTCTACCCCCCCATCGGCCGTACGACTGTGCTATTAATCTGAAGGCTGGGGCCCCCCTTCCTGCAAGCCGCCTGTACAGCCTGTCAGCCCCGGAGCGTGAGGCCATGGACACCTACATAAAGGAATCCCTGGCCTCAGGTATCATCCGCCCGTCGTCCTCGGCCGTGGGGGCCGGTTTCTTCTTTGTTGGGAAGAAGGACGGTTCGCTACGCCCTTGCATCGACTTCCGAGGGCTTAATGAAATCACGATAAAGGACAAATACACTCTGCCATTGATGAACACTGCTTTTGACTCCCTCCAGGGGGCGACCTGGTTTACTAAGTTGGATCTCCGGAACGCCTATCACCTGGTGCGCATCAGAGAAGGAGACGAGTGGAAGACGGCTTTCAGAACCCCAAGCGGCCATTTCGAGTATCTGGTAATGCCGTTTGGGTTGACCAACGCTCCGGCCGTCTTCCAGCGACTAATAAATGATGTGCTGCGGGACTTCCTTAATTCCTTTGTGTTCGTGTATCTTGACGACATATTGATCTTCTCCCGCACATTGGAGGAGCACCAGGTACACGTTCGCAGAGTGTTACAGCGCCTCCTGGAGAATCAGCTATTCGTCAAAGCAGAGAAATGCGAGTTTCACACAAACCAGACCTCCTTCCTTGGGTTCATCATCGCCCAGAACCAGGTGCTCCCTGACCCAGCCAAGGTAAAGGCGGTAGTGGATTGGCCTGCTCCGACCTCCAGGAAGCAGCTCCAGGGGTTCCTGGGCTTTGCCAACTTTTATCGTCGGTTTGTGCCCAATTTTGGGAATATAGCTCGTCCTCTGACTGCGCTCACCTCCCCTAAGACCCCATTTTGCTGGAGTGAGGAGGCAGCCAGAGCATTTGAGAAATTAAAGGAAGAGTTTGCTTCGGCCCGTGTTCTCACTGAGGTGGACCCGAAGCTCCAGTGCTTGGTGGAAGTGGACACCTGGGATTCGGGGGTGGGAGCGGTACTCTCCCAGCGTTGTCCTGAGGATGGCAAGATCCGACCATGTGCCTACTTCTCCCGTCGCCTGTCACCGGCGGAAAGGAACTACAGCATTGGAGACAGGGAACTGTTGGCGGTGAAGCTCGCCCTGGAGGAATGGAGACACTGGCTGGAGGGGGCCGCTCAGCCGTTCGTTGTATGGACTGACCACCATAACCTGGAGTACCTCCGGACGGCGAAGCGGCTGAACGCACGTCAGGCTCGTTGGTCCCTCTTCTTCGGTCGCTTCAACTTCTCCATCACCTATCGACCAGGAAGCAAGAACGGGAAACCGGACGCCCTCTCACGGCAGTTCAAGGCACCATCTACCGAGGATCAGGATGCACCCATCTTACCACCCTCCTGTGTTGTGGGCGCTCTGTCCTGGGGTATCTGTACCAAAGTCCGGAGAGCGTTGAAGACGGAGCCAGATCCCGGGGGGGTGGGGGTGGGTTCTTGTTTGTTCCACGCTCTATTCGGCGTCAGGTGATTGAGTGGGGTCACGCATCCAAGCTGGCCTGTCATCCGGTAGTGGGCCGGACTGTGGACCTGCTCCAGAGGACCTTCTGGTGGCCAGGGCAGCGGAAGGACGTGGTGAGTTATATCCGGGCTTGCCCTCAATGCGCCACAGGGAAGACGACATCATCTCCCCCGGTGGTTCTGTTACATCCCCTGCCCGTCCCTTCCCGCCCTTGGTCTCATGTGGCCATGGATTTTGTGACTGGTTTACCCCCCTCAGATAACTTCACCACTGTATTGACTATTGTGGACTGTTTTTCAAAGGCGGCCCATTTTGTGCCCCTTCGGGGCTTGCCTTCGGCCCAGGAAACAGCGGACCTCCTTGTTCAACATGTGGTCCACCTCCACGGTATCCCCGCTGACATAGTGTCAGATCGGGGACCACAGTTCGTCTCTCAGGTCTGGAAGATGTTCTGCTCGGCGCTGGGAGCCGCAGCTAGCCTCTCTTCAGGATATCACCCACAGAGTAATGGCCAGTGTGAACGGGCTAACTAGGAGCTTGAGGCCGCGCTGCACTGTGTCATCTCCTCCTGTTCGTCCTCTTGGAGCAAGCACCTTCCTTGGATAGAGTACACCCATAATACCACGATCTCTATGGCCATGGGTGTCTCTCCTTTCAAGGCTTCATTTGGGTTCTATCCACCACTGTTCCCGGAGGAGGAGAAGGAGGTAGCGGTCCCGTCTGTCCAGGCCCACATTAGGCACTGTAGGCGAGTATGATCCATCGCCCGCAGGGCCCTTTTGAAGACCACTGAACGCAACATCCAGGTGGCCAACCACCACAGGAGACCCGCCCCGGACTACAAGGTGGGTCAGAAGGTTTGGATATCCACCCAGAATATTGGTGTACCGGCCGAGAAGCGCAAGCTCACTAAGCGCTTCATTGGTCCTTACACCATTTCTTGTATTGTCAATCCTGTGTCTGTGCGCTTGTCTCTCCCCTCTTCCATGCGCATCTGGCCCACCTTTCATGTCTCCCAGGTTAAACCATACATCTTGGACCCTCTGTGCCCGCCCCCTGCGGCGCCTGCCCCTCCGAGGATGATCGATGGCCATCCAGCTTGGGGGGTGACTGCCATTCTGGACGTTCGAAGGCGGGGTCGTGGTCTTCAGTATTTGGTGGACTGGGAGGGCTTTGGACCGGAGGATCGCTCTTGGATTTGCCCAGCATTGATCTTGGATAAGCAGTTGATCCGCGAATTCCATCGGGCAAATCCAGGTAGAATTGGGCAGGTGCCTGGAGGCACTGCTAGAGGGGGGAGTACTGTCATGACGGCCGCTGGGCCATCATCTGTCTCATCAGATCCAGCTGCGCACAGACCAGCAGGTGCCAATCAGCGGCTGTTAAAAGCCAGCATCGCTGACAGCCCGGCACAGAGTCGTCTGTCTTCCTCGTCTGAGTATGAGCCAGAGCTTCGTTCTACAGCCAAGCCAAGAACGTCTCGACAAGACCAGCCATGTAAGAATACTCTCTGTTATTCAACGCCAAATCTTAACCCCTGTGCACAGGTGGACCTCCCAGGCGGCGGACCAGCTTCCCCAACTGACGGGGAATCTCCCTCACCTTCTCAGAGCTCCTCTTTACCACCACAGCTACGGGTACTACCATCACCACAGCTACAGGTAAGGTTACCTTCACAGCTACAGGAGCCATCATCACCACAGCTCCGAACACTATCACCTTCACGGCTGCGGGAGCAGTCACTGTCACAGCTGCAGGTACAATTATCACCTTCGCCTAAACCATCACCTCAGCTACAGGAGCAACCTCCACCACAGCTACGAACACAAGCACCACCATATCACACGGACACTTGGAGTCAGCAAGATACAACCTGTGGTTTCCTCAAGTAAGCCTCACACCTGCAACTGTCCATTATCACTGAACAGCCTTAACAGTCTCTGCTTGTGTGTTCCAGGGTTGCCAGGTCGTCATCTGAATTGCTCAGCTCCAGTGACCAGACTGTCATATCTGCACTCACACACGCACTACACTCACTCACTATTAATAAAGAATAATTGTTTGTATCTGCCCGTGTCTGTGTCTGTCTCCTGGGTCCTGAAACATATCAATGTCCTGCTATTAAATTCAGATAAGACAGAAGTCATTCTTGTTGGTCCAAAAAACTTTAGAAATACCTTTCCAAATGAAACTCTTAGTTATGATGAGGGTTCAGGTTCAGGTTCAGGTTACTTTATTTGTACCCGTAGGTAGATTTGTTTTGCAGTCTGGTGACATCCATATTTACAAGCCACTAATTCATTAACAAGCCACTAATAAGTCACGAAACTTAATGTAGAATCGGTGTGTGACTTTGCAAAAACGATGTCTGCCACTGTAGTATTCTCTGGGCCCCTCCCCAATCTGACCAGTGATGACATGTTTAGCCGCTCGTCGTCCTTGAACCGCTGGCTGTCTGTGTGGTGTCCTAAAAATGATGTGGGCTACATTGACAATTGGAGTTCTTTTTGGGGAAAACCTGGTCTTATGAGACGAGACAGCATTCATCCCACTTTGGATGGTGCTTCTCATTTATCTAACAATCTGGCATCTTTTTTATCCAAATTTCCAAAACCCTGACTACTCAGAGTTGGGACCAGGAAGCAGAGTCGCAGTCTTACATGCCTCTCTGCAGCTCCTCTTCATCCGCCACCCCTCAGCTTAGCCCCTGTCTTCCCCATCAGAGAATCGTTGTCTGCTCCCTCCAAATTAAATAAAAATATAATGTATAAGCATCCCAAAGTGATAAAGCAAAATATTGGTAAAACTCAAATTAAACATAAAGCCTCTAAATTGAATGATTTGGCCTCTGTTCCTCCTCATAATTTAAAAATTAAATGTGGTTTATTAAATATTAGTTCTCTAACTCCCAAGTCTTTGTTAGTCCATGATCTGTTAATTGATCATCAGATTGATTTAATTTCCCTTACAGAGACTTGATTAGGGCAAGAGGATTATGTTGGTTTAAATGAATCAACTCCCTCTGGTTATTTAAACTGTCAAAATCCCAGAAGTTCTGGTCGTGGAGGAGGAGTAGCAACAATTTACCATTCCAAATTACTAGTTAATGTAAAGCAAAAAACATGTTATAATTCCTTTGAGGGCCTGGTCCTCAGTATTGGACACTTTAGCAATTTTAGGTTAAACCCAATTTTATTTGCCATAGTTTATCGTCCCCCATCAACCTACTCAGCATTTTTATCCGAATTTGATGATTTCTTAGCTGATTTAGTGCTGAAATCTGATAGAATAATTATAGTAGGGGACTTTAATATACATGTGGATGTAGATAGTGACTGCCTTAATGTGGCTTTTAATTCAATATTAGACTCGATTGGGTTTTCTCAGAAAGTAGGGCATTCTACTCATTACCTCCACCATACATTGGACCTTGTTCTGACATATGGCATAGAAATAGAAAATCTTGTAGTGTCTCCTCATAACCCTGTACTGTCAGACCATTGTCTGTTAACCTTTGATTTTACTATTTCTGACTATTTGGCTCCTAAAGAAAAATATTATTACAGTAGATGCCTCTCAGATGATGCTGTTTCCAAATTTATGCAGATTGTTTCCTCTATGCCATGTGTCAACACAACGGAAATAAGCTATAGACAGCTTGCTCCTTCTGTAATTGATAACATGGTGGTTAGTGTTTCAGCTTCTCTGCATCAGGCTCTAGACTTGGTGGCCCCCTTAAAAAAGAAAAAGTCTAATCAGAGATTTCTAACTCCTTGGTTCAACACAGAAACTCGTCGCTTAAAACAGAAGACTCGTCAATTAGAAAGAAAATGGCGCTCTACTAATTTAGATGAAATCTATTTAGCTTGGCGAAATCATCTTTTAATTTATAAAAAATCTCTTAGAAAAGCTAGAACGAGTTATTACTCTGCATTAATAGAAGAGAACAAGAATAATCCCAGGTTTCTTTTCAGTACTGTAGCCAGGTTGACAAAGAGTCAGGACTCTGTCAATCCTAGCATTCCCTTAGAGCTTACTAGTCAGGACTTTATGAACTTTGTCAATAATAAAATTTCATCCATCAGAGATAAAATCGATCAGATTCTTCTCACAGTTAACTAAAATACTGTAACTACTACAACTCCTTCTATTGATGGTTGTCTTGATGAGTTTACTCCAATCGACCTTTGTGAGTTAGACAAAATAGTTTCCTCATCCAAACCTTCAACTTGTCTTTTAGACCCTATTCCTACCAGGTTATTTAAAGAAGTCTTCCCACTTATTGGTAGCTTTATTCTTCATATAATCAATTCTTCATTAACTTTAGGCCATGTACCGCAGGCTTTTAAAACGGCTGTAATTAAACCCTTACTCAAAAAAACAACACTCGATCCAGGAGCTTTAGCTAACTATAGACCAATCTCTAATCTCCATTTCATTTCAAAAATCTTAGAAAGAGTTGTTGCTACGCAATTATTTGACCACCTGCAGGGAAATGGTTTACTTGAAGAGTTTCAATCTGGGTTTAGAATCCATCATAGTACTGAAACAGCCTTAGCGAAGGTCACTAACGACCTCCTCATTGCATCTGATAATGGACTAGTTTCTGTACTTGTCCTTTTAGACCTTAGTGCAGCTTTTGATACTATAGATCATAATGTTCTACTTGATAGATTAGAACACTATGTTGGACTTAATGGAACTTTGTTGCAGTGGTTTGGATCTTATTTATCTAATAGGTTCCAGTTTGTTCATGTAAATAATGAGTTTTCTTTCAACTCAAAGCTTAGTCATGGAGTTCCACAGGGATCTATGCTAGGCCCTACTCTTTTTAGTTTATATATGCTTCCGTTAGGCAACATTATTAGAAAGCACTGTATACATTTTCATTGTTATGCAGATGACACACAATTATACCTGTCAATGAAGCCAGATGATACTAATCAATTAGCCAAGTTAGAAGTCTATCTTAAGGAAATCAAAGTTTGGATGACTTGTAATTTCCTGCTATTAAATTCAGATAAGACTGAAGTCATTCTTGTTGGTCCAAAAAAACCTTAGAAATTCCTTTCCAAATCAAACTTTCAGTTTGGATGCGGATACTCTTTCTCTTAATAGCTCTGTGAGGAACCTTGGAATTATTTTTGATCAAGATCTGTCCTTCAATTCACATATTAAATTTGTTTCTAAGACTGCCTTCTATCATTTGCGTAATATTGCCAAGATTAGGGGTATCTTGTCTCAGAGTGATGCTGAGAAGCTGATCCACGCTTTTGTTAGCTCAAGATTAGATTATTGTAATTCTTTATTATCAGGCTGTCCTAAAACATCTTTAAAAAGTCTTCAGCTGATCCAAAATGCTGCAGCAAGAGTTTTAACAGGTACTAGAAAGAGAGATCATATCTCTCTGGTTCTGGCCTCCCTTCATTGGCTTCCCATAGAGTTTAGAATTAAGTTTAAAATCCTTCTTCTTACTTACAAAGCTCTAAACAATCAGGCTCCTTTTTATTTAAAAGATCTGATGCTACCGTATTATCCTAACAGAGCACTACGCTCCCAAAATGCATGATTACTTGTAATACCTAGAATCTCCAAAAGTACAATGGGAGGCAGAGCCTTCAGTTATCAAGCTCCTCTCCTGTGGAATCAGCTGCCAATCTGGATTCGGGAGTCAGACTCGATCTCTGTTTTTAAGAATAGGGCTAAAACCTACCTTTTTGATATAGCCTACAATTAGGGAGCGATCATGTGTTTCTGAACCCTCCCTTAGTTATGCTGCTAATAGGTTTAGTCAGCCAGGGGACCTCCAGTAATGCACTGGGCCTCACTCCTTTCCTCACTCTCTATGAAATATTTTTTTTTTGCTGGTCATCAACATTTGTTTGTTCTCTCCCATAGATTGAGTCCCCATCGTGCTGTTTGCTCTCTACATGTCTGTTCTTTTCTTCTTCTCTATCCCCTCACCCCCCAGCCAGTCGCAGCAGATGACTGCCCCTCCCTGAGTCTGGTTCTACTGGAGGTTTCTTCCTGTTAAAAGGGAGTTTTTCCTCTCCACGGTCGCCAAGTGCTTGCTCACAGGGGATCGCCTGATTGCTGGGGTCTTTCTGCAACTGTGGGGGTCCCCCCCTACAGTTGATAGTGCTATGAGATGACCGTTGTTGTGAAATGGCGCTATATAAATAAAGTTGAATTGAATTGAATTGAATTAATTACATTCAACAAAGACACAAACACTGGCACACATCTTACAAAATAGGTAAATATAAAATATGTACAATATAATTTTTATAGCTTGTTCAACTCTTTGACAGCAGCAGGGACAAAGCTGTTTTTGTAGCGCTGGGTTTTGCTTTTTGGGACAGCAAACCTCCGTCTGGAGGGAAGAAGCTGAAAGTTGCAGTGCAAAGGGTGGGAGTCATCATTTAAAATCGAGTCAGCCATCCTCTGTACTTGTCTGGTGTACAGGGATGTCAGGCTCAGCTGTGACTCACCAAGCAAACGACTGGACCATCTAACTACCTGATCCAAGGATTTCCTCTGTTTCAGTTTTATCTGATCAAACCATGACATTAAAGAAAAGGATAAAACAGATTCAATAAAAGCCCGATAAAACATAGTCATTATGGTTGGGTCAATTTGGAAGCGTGCAAGTTTCCTCAAACAATGCAAATTTTGCTGACCCTTTTTGCACACCCTTTCACAGTTCACTTCAAAGTTTAATTTACTATCAATAATCGTCCCAAGATATTTGTACGATTGTACACATTCGGTGGTCTGGCCTTTTAGTATGGTGACTTTGTGCCTGGGAGTTTTCCTCCTAAAGTCAATAATCATATCTTTCGTTTTTGTTGTATTCAGCTGCAGGTAGGAATCCTCACACCAGTGAACAAAGTCATCAACTACTGGGCCGTGGCCACTCTCACCATCCTGGAGGAGACTGACAATGACTGAGTCATCAGCATACTTTATAATGTGTCTGTTGTCATGTCTGCTCTGACACATGTTTGTGTACAGGATGAAGAGTAGTGGTGACAACACACACCCCTGAGGAGAGCCAGTAGAAGAGCACTTTAGGTCAGACAATGTGCCATTGACCCTTACTCTCTGCGTCCTGTTGGTTAAGAAATCCAGAATCCAACCCACCAAATTATTGCTCAAATCAAATTGTTGCAGGAGCCTTTCAACTAAAATATGAGGTTGGATTGTATTAAAGGCAGAGGAAAAGTCCACAAATAAAAGCCTGGCGTGTGTCCCATTAAAATCCAGATGTTTAAAAAGCATGTTAAACATAGTGACAGTGGCATCCTCCACTCCTCTGTGAGGCCTATAGGCAAACTGCAGAGGATCCAATGCATGTTCAGTCTGCCTTAGGACCTCACATCTGACCAGTTTTTCAAAAATTTTCATTAAAATTGAAGTCAAAGCAACTGGTCTAAAGTCATTTACCGTTTTAGGACAGCTGGATTTTGGAACGGGAACAACCACGGCATCTTTCCAGATCTTAGGCACATGTTGTGTCTGTAAGGACTTATTGAAAATGTAATGAAATATAGGACTCAGTTCATGTGCACAGGACTTTACCAGGCGCCCACATATATTATCAGGGCCCTGACTTTTGTTCACTTTTGCAGCGCAGAACTCCCTTTTAACATCCTGCATCTCAATATTAAAGTGCTGATTGTCTTTGAGTTTCTGTTTCAAATCTTGGATTTCTGTGCTGAAATCAAAGGAGTCAAAACGACCATAAAAACAATTTAGAGCATTAGCCAGCTCTGTGTCAGAACTAAAACCATCTAAAAACACACGATTACTGCGCTCTGTGCTCTCAAGGCCTGCAATAGTTTTCATACAGGCCCAGGCCGAGCCAAGTTTATTTGCTGCCATCTTGCTTTCCAACTCTGATTTATAATTCTGTTTTGCTCTTAAAATTTCGGCCTTCAGCTCCTTCGTGGCAACCTGTAGCTCAGAAACAGACCCCTGTTTAAAGGCAAGTGCTTTCCTCTGTAAGCAGGATTTAACTGATTTAGTAATCCATGGTTTGTTGTTGGGATATATTTTGACACATTTACGTGGAACAATCTTATTTTGATAGTAAGCCATGTATGAGCATGTGAGCTCAGCCAGAGAGTCCAAATCATCCCCACAGGCCATTATGAACATCTCCCAGTCTGTACAGTCAAAGCATTCCTGGAGGCTGTGCTCTGAATCTTCTGTCCACACATCAATGTCTCTCGTCTCCACCTTGCCTCTTCTGAGAGCAGTTTTATATGTGGGCAGCAAATGTACACAGTTGTGATCTGAGGATCCTAAAGGAGGAAGGAGGAGTGATTTATAGGCCCTCTCTATGGATCCATAGCACAGGTCCAATGTCTTTTTTCGCCTGGTTGGGCAGGAGACATACTGATGAAAGTTTTTAAGTGTCTTCTTTAAAGAAACATGGTTAAAATCCCCAAGAATGAAGTTTGGCGCCTCTGGAGAAATTGACTGCAGCCGCTGCACCACATCAGAGATGGTGCTGCAGGTGGAGTCAGCGTCTGCCCTCGGATGAATGTACACAACTGTGATGAAAAGTTGGGGAAACTCACGAGGCAAATAAAAGGGGCGTAGTGACACAGACAGCAGCTCCACATCGGGTGTACAGATGCGCTCTCTGACCATGACAGATGTGCAGGACTGCTTATTAATGTATAAACATACACCGCCCCCCTGACGCTTCCCCGTTACCTCTTCCTGCCGATCCGAGCGCAGCGGGGCTCCAAAGCCGTCAATCCACAGGTCTGCATCTCGATCATGCGCAGTAAGCCAAGATTCAGTGAAAGCCATGACGCAGCAGTTCTTAAAATCCTTCTGGTAACGTACATTGCCTTGAATTTCATCCAACTTATTTCTCACAGACTGTGCATTCCCAAAAATTATCGAAGGAAGAGGAATGTTACCAAACTGACGTCTCCTAAGGCGCAATTTCACACCTCCATGCCTTCCACGCTTCCTTCTGCCGCCTCTCTTTTCACCGCTGTGTCCGTCTCTCAAAATAAAGTCCGGCAGTTGCAGTTTGGGCTCAATCACAGATGCTGCATCAGCTGTGTTTAAGCGTAGCAACACGTCCTTGGAATATTGTATTCTGCCCACTATTCTGCTCGCCATGGAGCCGAACGCGTTTACCTCAGAGACAAAGAGCCACAGCACAGATAGCAGCAGTGCGAGAGAGGAGAGGAAATCCATGTTGTAGATACCAGGGAGCTCTTCGCCATATATTCCCACAAACACTCCAGGGCAGAAACGACACAGAGGATTTTATACAAAACTTATAAATGTACACAAAAGCAAACACACACACACACACACACACACACACACACACTAATTCACCAGCTGCCGGTCGCTGCGTGCGCATGTGCCCAAGTGCAAAGAGGGTACTCTTTCTCTTAATAGTTCTGTGAGGAACTTTGGAGTTGTTTTTGATCAACATCTGTTTTTCAGTTCTCATATTAAATCTGTTTCTAAGACTGCCTTCGATCATTTGCATAATATTGCCAAGATTAAGAACATCTATCTATTCTCAGAGTGATGCTGAGAAACTGATTCACGCTTTTGTTAGCTCTAGATTAGATTATTGTAATTCTTTATTATCAGGTTGTCTTAAAACATCTTTAAAAACGCTTCAGTTGATCCAAAATCCTGCAGCAAGAGTTTTAACAGGTACTAGAAAGAAGTCATATCTCTCCGGCTCTGGCCTCCCTTCATTGGCTTCCCATAGAGTTCCGAATTAAGTTTAAAATCCTTCTTCTCACTTTCAAAGCTCTATACAATCAGGCCCCTTTTTAATTAAAAGATCTGATTCTACCCTATTATCCTAACAAACTACTATGGTCCCAAAATGCTGGATTACTTGTACTACCTAGAATCTCCAAAAGTACAATGGAAGGCAGAGCTTTCAGTTATCAAGCTCCTCTCCTGTGGAACCAGCTGTCAATCTGGATTCGGGAGTCAGACTCGATCTCTGTTTTTAAGAATAGGGTTTACACTTTCCTTTTTGATATAGCCTACAATTAGGGAGGGATCATGTGTCTCTTAACCCTCCTTTAGTTATGCTGCTAATAGTTTTAGACAGCTGGGGGACCTCCAATAATGCAGAGGGCTTCACTCCTTTCTTCACTCTCCATGAAATGGATTTTTTTTGGTGGTCATTAACATCTGTTTGTTGTCTCCCATAGACTGAGTCCCCATTGTGCTGTTTGCTCTCTACATGTCCTTTTCATCTTCAGTATCCACTCTCCGACCAACCAGTTGCAGCAGATGGCTCCTCCCTGAGCCTGGTTCTGCTGGAGGCTTCTTCCTGTTAAAAGGGAGTTTTTTCCTCTTCACCATTGCCAAGCACTTGCTCACAGGCTATCACCTTATTGCTGGGGTCTTTCTACAATTGTGGGGGTTTCCCCTACAGTTGAAAGTGCTATGAGAAATGGCACTATATAAATAAAGTTTAATTGAATTGAATTGAAAAATCACAAATTTTCTTGCTTGGTTCTTGGTGGTAAGGCTCTGCTGTCACTGCTGCAGCTTTTAGCCCTTCACCTTCCCTCTTTAAGTTTCCTCCCATTTTTTCCGAGTGCCAGCCGAGCGGCCGGATGATGGAGGAGCCTGCGGTCCTGGAAGACCTGGCCCCAGCTCTGCAGCCACAGTCTGGTCAGAGAGGAAGTGCTGGAACTGAGCTGACATCTGTGCCAATGATGGAGGGTCCCTGAACCTCAGCAACACTCGATCCAGTGCCTGCATGAAGTGGACTTCCAGCCGCAACACGGGACGAGCCACCGACGTGGGTCACTTTGTCTGCGAGTCTGAAGACTGTAGCTACCACCAAGACTGCTGCAGGGGCCACAGCGGCAGAGTTGGAGCTTGATCTCCAAAGGACTGGACCAGAGAAATTGTCACCTGGATCAACGGAGTCCTGGACAACAGTGGAGCTCAAACTCAGGAAAGTGCTCTCCTTTGTTTTCATTGTCACAGTTTTGGAGAGTTCCTGTTGGGTTCTTGGCAGGGAGAGCAAATTTCAGCCATCAGCTGCACTTGAGCTCACCTCGCTGGGCACTACTGCTGCCGGTGACCATAATCCTGTCTCACCATTTGTTTTGTCTGAGCTCCTCCGCCAGGGTCACTGAGGTTATCCTTGATCTGCCCGCTGTCTCCATTGTTCGAGGCTCACCGCCAGAAGTCATCATGTGTCCAGCTCCTCCCGCTGAAGCTGTGGCAAGCACTCCTTCCCTGCCCGGGTTCTTCGTGGGAGCTGCATCCCCTCCGGCTGAGGTCCTCGAGGGTGCTGCTTCCATTCCTTTTAAGGTCATCGTGGGTGCTCCGTTCCAGCCCAGGGGTTCCGAGGGCGAAGCCTTGGCCCAGTCCGGGTCCACAGTGGGTGCATCCTTGCTCCAGCCAGGAGCCACCGAGGTTGCTGCTTTGCTCCAGTCCGGGCCCATCGAGGGTGCAGCCTTGGCCCAGTCTGGGCCCACCACAAGTGCAGCTTTGCTCCAGTCCGGAGCCACCGCGGATGAAGTTTCACTCCAGCCCGGAGCCACCGCGGGTGCAGCTTTGCTCCAGCCCGGTGCTACCCTGGGTGCTGCTTTGCTCCAGCCCGGAGCCACCACGGGTTCTGCTTTGCTCTACACTGGAGCCACCGTGGGTGCAGCTTCGCTCCAGCCTGGAGCCACCATGGGTCCCTCTTTGCTGCAGTCCGGAGCCTCCTCGGGTTCAATTTTTTCCCAATCCGGGACCACCGAGGGTGCTTCTGGTCAGTCCAAGGGCATCATGGTCCTCTCTCCTTCGCCAGACACCTTCATGGTCCCCCCACCTCTTCAAGACTCTGTTGTGGTTTCCTGTCTTCTGCCAGATGCCGTAGTGGTTCCCCATCTTCTGCCAGACACTGTTGTGGTTCCCCATCTTCTGGCAGTTGCCGTCATGGTCATCATCATTGTCCCCTCTCCTGTGCCAGATGCCGCCGCTGTTCCTTTTCCTCCGTCTGAGGTTGTCCTTGTTTCCCCGACTCCCCTATCTTCCTCACAACTTGCCCTTCCTGTCAGACAGCCAACCCCTGGACTGCCTCTCCTTTTCAGGTGGTTAAAAAACTCAGGCAGACAACCCGACAGGTGGTGCCACAAAGTTGGGTGGCCCACATTCTCTGGGAGGCCACCCGACTCGATCCATCAGAAAATCTGGCAGGCCTTGGACTTTGGTCGCCGGTCTGAACTGTCCAGCTCCTCGGTCTAGGGGCCTTAGGGGAGTTGAGGGTTTTTCCCTGATCTGGGTCCTGAGCGGGGTTTGTTTTGTTTCCTCCTGGCCTGCCCCCCCCCCCCCCGCCACCACCACCACACACATACACTCCCAGGGTGAGATGTTTTTGTGCTGCAATTTTTTTTGGGGGGGATCCTTTCTTTTTTTCTTTTTGATGTTTCCCTTGGGTATCTGGGATCCACCCCTTGAGAGAGGAGCTCTGTCATGAACCAAGAGCTGGAGGTCTCCGCCTGACTCGGTCTCATGGCTTTCTCCATTTTATTTGCTCATTTGATACATTCTATTCCTATTGGGTTTTATATTATTAATGTTCTGTTTGCCATTTTCTTTTTTGTATTGTAAACTGTAAACTGTGCTGCCGCAGTGGTTAGCACTGCGGCAGCACAGTTTACCCTTGGCCGGGGGATTGTGGGGATCGTGGGATCGTGGGTTCAATCCCAGCCCCCGACCAACAGTGATCTGTGTGGAGTTTGCATGTTCTCCCCGTGTTGCGTGGGTTTATTCCGGGATTTCTCCGGTTTCCTCCCACATGCCAAAAACATGCATGTTAGGTTAATTGGCTGTTCTAAATTGTCCCTAGATATCTGTTTCCTATAGGCCCTTAGAATAGAGGGTTAGTATTAATGAAAGCGCTTTGAGTGGTCTTTGTGACTAGAAAAGCGCTATATAAGTGCAGGTTAGTTAGTTAGTTAGTTAGTATTCACTTTTATTTTTGTATTTATTGATATTTTTATTTTTGATATGTGTCGGTTGTTATTTTATTCTTTATATCTTTGTTATTGTTTTTTTACTGGTTGACAGCTGTCAGGGGTGTGAACCTCCGCGTGGGCGTTGCCCTGTCAGCTGTCAGTTTTTGTTTGCTTTCTCTCACTGCCCGAGCTGATCTGAGATGTGCATCATTGCCTTCTCTTGCCTGTTCAGGTACTCACACCTGTGTAGCATCATCTCACTTTGGCTCATCAATAAGAATTATTCTTCTGCTTAAAGACATTGTTTCACCCAGGAAAAGGACAGTCAAAAAACTGTTCTTTTACCCCAGGCCACAACTGAACTCGCCATTCCTTTGTTAAAATCAGTCTAAGGAAAACGGACTCCCACAAGGCTCAGTTCTAGCTCCAACTCTGTTCAACCTCTACATAAACAACCTGCCTACTACAAAATCCCGCAAATTCATCTATGCAGACGACATCTGTTTGGCATTCCAAGCACCAGACTTTGAACCACTGGAATGGGTGCTCACGGAAGATCTTGCTAAACTGGACCAGTTCTGCAAAATCTGGCACCTAAAACCAAGCCCAGCAAAAACCGTCTCCAGTGTATTTCATCTCCACAATGCAAAAGCTGCCAGAGAACTAAACATCCACCAGAGCGGACTCAAGCTTAAGCATGCCCCAAATCCAACTTATCTTGGAGTGACCCTTGATAGGACCTTATCCTTCAAGGAACATCTAAAGGGGACGGCTGCTAAGGTGAAAGTACGAAACAACCTGCTCTGCAAGCTCGCTGGTGCAAAATGGGGGGCGGCAGTCTCCACCCTGCGCACCTCAGCACTGGCCCTTTCATACTCTGTAGCAGAATATTGTGCCCCTGTCTGGTCCAGGTCATCTTACACACACCATGTAGACACCCAGCTCAACTCAACCATGAGAACTATAACTGGAACAATCCGCTCAACACCACTCCCCTGGCTCTCTGTACTGTCAAACATAGCCCCTCCACACATCCGGCGAGCAGCATTAACTCAAAGGATGCTCCAAAAAGTTAAAGATTTTCCTCACTTACCAATCCATGCAGATATCTACACCCCACCCACTGCCCGACTTTCATCCAGACGGCCGATTTGGAAAAACCCTCCCCCAGCTGACTTTACCATCCAGACAGCTTGGCAAGAGGAATGGGAGACCAAGGAGGTCCCAAACAAACAGCTGGTGATAAACCCCAACCAACAGGTCCCGGGCACCAACCTTCCAAGGAGACAGTGGTCTACACTCAATCGCTTCAGGACTGGACATGGCCCCTGCTTGGCCAGCCTTCACAGATGGGGCAGTAGCCCTAGCCCACTGTGCGCATGTGGAGAGGAGCAAACTATGGAACACATCATAGAGGCTTGCCCGCTCCAAAGACTGGAAGGAGGATTACACACCCTCCATACAGCAAACCAGGAGGCAACTGCTTGGCTTAAGGACTTTGCATTCGCTAAATAAATAAATAACCCTAATGCATTTCCTGTTTTGACTTTTATGACCCATAAATGGTGGACAAGAGACAGACATGGAAAGCCCCTCATGGGCCACATAGATCCACAGCTCAGTTAATTTCCTTAAACTCTGGGACATGCTGGATTTAAACAGTGAACTTTAAAGTACATTATTACAAACTCAATTCTAAACCTTCTCTTCTTTTCCAGGACTATGAAAAACAAATGAACTCTGATGTTTTTAATGTAGAAAATAAATATATTTGAAATGTATTAATCCGTGATTTTATATACAGTATATGCATGTTAAAATTGTTTAAATTAATGTTTATTCCTGCATGTTAATTTAGAAGCACTACTTATAAGATACATTAATCACTAAGGTTAGCTTAGTTTATACATAAGAGTGTAAAAGCATATTGAGATTTCCCTCTAAAATCATGTGACTCCAGCAGCCAATCTCTGCATGACAGCAGCTCTGTGTGTGCTCCAGAAAAGACTGTTGGTTTATTGGACTAAAATTCATCAAGCCCGCCCATGAAGGAAGCTTACTGACTGGAGTTCCTGTCAACATGGAAACCCGCGAAAGCTCAACTTGCTTCTCCCCTCTTCGACACTTTTCCCTTTTTCTTTGTCCATTGTCTACACAGCAGAGAGAACTTTCGGGAGAACAAAGGACTGTCCGAACAAAGAAGCTTCTTCCACGTGTTTCTTTTCGACGATCACAGAGCAGATAACTTGTAATTTTGTTTATGCAACTATGTATTTTAATGTTTTTTTTTTCCTTTTCTCTTAAATGCCTAGGAATTCTTCCCTTTTGAGCTCAAAATTCTAATCCGGAGTCAAACTCCAATCCTAGGTTATTTATATCACTTTTTCTTTGTTAAACTTTCTGTAAAACCACCGTTTCTAATTTTAATGTAAGCTTTAATCTTGACTTTATTTTTATAATATTTTTTTATTGACCGATCCCACACCAGAAGCTCTTTTATCTAAAATCTGAAAATCTTTTAATTTGAGATCAGATTAGATATATTTAATTATTCTCGAAGACCTCTGAGAGCCCCTTGTCAATGAAGGAGGAAGAATGCGCAGCCCTCTTCACTACACGCTGAAGAAACATCGGCACCATCTTTCTTCGACCCAAGTTACAACTGTGGGTCATACAGGCAAAATCCAGCCTCTTCGACCGCTTGACTTTAAAGGTCGAACTGTGGACCCTGAAATATCTGCGGGCAGAGATTTTCCCTACCATCTACGAAATCTTGGGCTGAGGACAACGCCAACCGAGGAATCACGTGAACGGCAATTTTAATTAATCTGCTGAATTAAACTGCTGAGGTTCAATAATAATTTGATATCGAATCAGATGCAAATTAAGAAGCCATTAACATAACTCCTCTTTTCATTAAAATTCCATTTTTATTTTCTTAAGATTAATCCAGAATTTTTCATATAATTAGTAAAACTTTCTCCATAAATTTACATTATTTCCATAATCTGTTAACTCAAACGGATCAATATTTGTTTCTCAGTTTAACCCCGGTTCCAAAAATATTGACATTGTTAATCTATCATTTACAAGATTAGTTTTATGATTAATGAAATTACTGCAATGTCTGTTAATCATTTCGTTTAATAAATATGTGAACATGAGAGAAGTTGTTGAGAATTTATTTCATTCTGAGTCTGGTTCAAGCCCCAGTATCGAATTCACAAAAATTTTGAGACTGATTATTAATTAAATTATTGAGTGATTAAAGAGGTATAAAGTGAAATTAAAATTAAAATTGCTTCTTAAAGATAGAAGCTGGTGCCACGACAGTTATTAACTTTTCCGGTGTACAGTACATGAAACAAGATTTATCTCAGATTCCAATACATCAATATAAATTAAATAATTTTTATACCTGATCATATTTATTAATTCATATACTCCTACACCTGTCATTTATTATGTAAATGGATTTTGAACACTATTTTAGGGCTTTATTTTCATTCTTTCTTTTCCACTGAATTGGTTGTTCATTCCTCGTCTCCACTAGAGCCCTGCCCTGCTCTGGTATGCAAAGACTTGTCAATTTTTTTTTCCTCTCTAGTCTGCATTTTGTGTTCAAGCAGTTTGTGCAACTTTGTTTTTTTTTTTGGGGGGGGGGGGGGTTTGTACTAAATGTAGCAAACTCAAAGTCCAGCGCATGGGTCTCCCCTCTCTTCCCCTAAGGGCATTCAAGACATTTAAAGAGTTTCATTCAGGGTTTAGAATTCATCAAACTACTGAAACAGCTTTAGTGAAGGTCACTAATGACCTCCTTATTGCATCTGATAATGGACTTGTTTCTGTACTTGTCCTTTTGGACCTCAGTGCAGCTTTTAATACTATTGATCATAAAACTTTGCTTGATAGATTAGAACACCTTGAGGGACTTAATGGAATTTTGTTGCAATGGTTTAAATCTTATTTATCTGATAGCTTCCAGTTTGGTCATGTCAATAATGAGTTTTCTTCTAACTCAAACCTAAGTCATGGGATTCCACCGGGATCTGTGATAGGTCCTACTCTTTTTAGTTTATATATGCTTCCACTAGGCAATATTATTAGAATGCACTGCATACATTGTCATTGTTATACAGATGACACACAATTATTCTTGACATTGAATCCAGATGACAGTAATCAATTAGCCAAATTAGATGCCTGTATTAAAGAAATAAAATCTTTGATGACTTGTAATTTCTTGCTATTCAATTCAGGTAAGACTGAAGTCATCCCAGTTGCCCCCCCCCCCCCAAAAAAAAAAAAACCTTAGAAATACCTTTCCAAATAAAATTCTTCATTTGGATGCAGTTCCTCTTTCTCTTATTAGTTCTATGAGGAACCTTGGAGTTATTTTTGATCAATATCTGTTCTTGAATAAACATATTAAACTTGTTTCTAAGACTGCCGTCTATCATTTGTGTAATATTGCCAAGATCAGGAGCATCTTGTCTAAAAGTCATGTTGAGAAACTAATCCACACTTTTCTTTGCTCTAGATTAGATTATTGTAACTCTTTATTGTCAGGTTGGCCTAAAACATCTCTAATAAGTCTCCAGTTGATCCAAAATGCTGCCGCAAGATTTTTAAAAGGTACTAGAAAGAGACATCACATCTCTCCGGTTCTAGCGTCCCTTCGTAGGTGTCCAATAGAAATTTGAATTAAGTTTAAAATCCTTTTTCTCATGTGCAAAACTCTAAATAACCAGGCCCCTTTTTATTTAAAAGATCTGTTAGTACCTTATCATCCTAACAGAGCACTGCACTCCCAAAATGCAGGATTACTTGTAATACCTAGAATCTTCAAAAGAACAATGGGAGACAGAGCTTTCAGTTATCAAGCTCCTCCCCTTTGGAACCAGCTGACAATCTTGATTTGGGAGTCAGACTCAATTTATGTTTGTAAGAATAGGGTAAAAATCTTCTTTTTTGACATAGCCTATAGTTAGTTAGCATAGAGTGGGATAATGTGACCAAGAATCCTTCCTTAGTTATACTGCTAATAGGTTTAGACAGCCAGGGGATCTCTAGCAATTCACTGGGGTTAACTCCTTTCTTCACTCTCAGTGAAACATTTTTGCTGGTCATAAACATCTGTTTGTTCTCTCCCATAGATTGAGTCCCTGCCGTGCCATTTGCTCTCTACATGTCTGTTTGTTTCTTCTTCTTCTCTATCCCCTCACCCCCAGCCAGTCACAGCAGATTACTGCCCCTCCCTAAGCCTGGTTCTGCTGGAGATTTCTTCCTGATAAAAGGGAGTTTTTCCTCTCCACTGTCGCCAAGTGCTTGCTCACAGGGGATTACCTGATTGCTAGGGCCTTTCCACAATTGTGGGGTTTTTCCCTACAGTTGATAGATGACTGTTGTTATGAAATGGTGCTTTATAAATAAAGTTTAATTGAACTGAAATACATTCAGTGAGGAAAATAAATATTGAAAACATCAATATTTTTCTCATTGTGAAAGAAAAAAGGGGAAAAAAAAGGGAAAAAAAATCCACAATACCGGGTCGCTCTGTCTGAACTCTGGAAGCTTCACAGTCAAAGTGCAAGCGGCTGGCTTTCAGGCTTGGGGTGACATGGCTGATGAGGGAACGCAGCTTTCTTCTGTATCGGAGATGCTTGAATCAGGGTCACCAGTGTGGCAAGAGGAAGAAACACATAGGAGCCAAAGGTGAGATTTTATCTTTACTCCTCAACTGCAACCAACAAACTGAACTGTAACCCCTCCCAGACTCCCAAACCAGGAACAACAAACCACACCCCCAATCCCAAGTCCTGCTGGGTGAGAGGTTTAGTCTTTCATCTGCCACGTCAACATTTTTCTCATTAAACATTTCTGATTGAGCCATTGAGATGAAATTTGCACCAGATACCAGTTACAATGCAAGTAATCCATACATACAAAGAAATCAAGGCAACTGTGTTCACAAAGCAAGTTATATTTAATAAAGTGGAATGGCACAGGGAAAAAGTATTGAACATGCTTTGTGAAATTCATTTAATATTTAGTAGAAAAGCCTTTGTTGGTAATAACAGCTTCCAGAGGCCTCCTGTATGTTATGATTTGAGCAATTCAATTCAATTCAATTCAACTTTATTTATATAGCGCCATTTCACAACAACAGTCATCTCATAGCACTATCAACTGTAGGGAGGACCCCCACAGTTGCAGAAAGACCCCAGCAATCAGGCGATCCCCTGTGAGCAAGCACTTGGCGACGGTGGAGAGGAAAAACTCCCTTTTAACAGGAAGAAACCTCCAGCAGAACCAGGCTCAGGGAGGGGCAGTCATCTGCTGCGACTGGCTGGGGGGTGAGGGGACAGAGAAGAAGAAAAGAACAGACATGTAGAGAGCAAACAGCACGATGGGGACTCAATCTATGGGAGAGAACAAACAAATGTTAATGACCAGCAAAAAAAAAATATTTCATAGAGAGTGAGGAAAGGAGTGAGGCCCAGTGCATTACTGGAGGTCCCCCGGCTGACTAAACCTATTAGCAGCATAACTAAGGGAGGGTTCAGAAACACATGATCCCTCCCTAATTGTAGGCTATATCAAAAAGGTAGGTTTTAGCCCTATTCTTAAAAACAGAGATCGAGTCTGACTCCCGAATCCAGATTGGCAGCTGATTCCACAGGAGAGGAGCTTGATAACTGAAGGCTCTGCCTCCCATTGTACTTTTGGAGATTCTAGGTATTACAAGTAAACCTGCATTTTGGGCTGCACGGTGGCGCAGTGGTTTAGCACTGTGGCAGCACAGTTTTACCCTCGGCCGGGGGATCGCGGGGATCATGAGATCGTGGGTTCGATCCCAGCCCCCGACCAACAGTGAGCTGTGTGGAGTTTGCATGTTCTCCCCGTGTTGCGCGGGTTTACTCCGGGATTTCTCCGGTTTCCTCCCGCATACCAAAAACATGTAGGTTTAGGGCGCTCGCGCACGCAGCGACCAGCAGCCAGTGGCTTGTCACCAGACTGCAAACCAAGTCTACCTACGGGTACAAATAAGTAACAAAAAAAAAAAAAAAAAAAAAAAAAAAAAATTTTGGGAGCGTAGTGCTCTGTTAGGATGATATGGTAGTATCAGATCTTTTAAATAAAAAGGAGCCTGATTGTTTAGAGCTTTGTAAGTAAGAAGAAGGATTTTAAACTTAATTCTAAACTCTATGGGAAGCCAATGAAGGGAGGCCAGAACCGGAGAGATATGATCTCTCTTTCTAGTACCTGTTAAAACTCTTGCTGCAGCATTTTGGATCAGCTGAAGACTTTTTAAAGATGTTTTAGGACAGCCTGATAATAAAGAATTACAATAATCTAATCTCGAGCTAACAAAAGCGTGTATCAGCTTCTCAGCATCACTCTGAGACAAGATGCTCCTAATCTTGGCAATATTACGCAAATGATAGAAGGCAGTCTTAGAAACAAATTTAATATGTGAATTGAAGGACAAATCCTGATCAAAAATAACTCCAAGGTTCCTCACAGAGCTATTAAGAGAAAGAGTAACTGCATCCAAACTGAAAGTTTGATTTGGAAAGGAATTTCTAAGGTTTTTTGGACCAACAAGAATGACTTCAGTCTTATCTGAATTTAATAGCAGGAAATTACAAGTCATCCAAACTTTGATTTCCTTAAGACAGGCTTCTAACTTGGCTAATTGATTAGTATCATCTGGCTTCATTGACAGGTATAATTGTGTGTCATCTGCATAACAGTGAAAATGTATACAGTGCTTTCTAATAATGTTGCCTAACGGAAGCATATATAAACTAAAAAGAGTAGGGCCAAGCACAGATCCCTGTGGAACTCCATGACTAAGCTTTGAGCTGAGAGAAAACTCATCATTTACATGAACAAACTGGAACCTATCAGATAAATAAGATCTAAACCACTGCAACGAAGTTCCATTAAGTCCAACATAGTGTTCTAATCTATCAAGTAGAATATTATGATCAATAGTATCAAAAGCTGCACTAAGATCTAAAAGGACAAGTACAGAAACTAGTCCATTATCAGATGCAATGAGGAGGTCGTTAGTGACCTTCGCTAAGGCTGTTTCAGTGCTGTGATGGATTCTAAACCCAGATTGAAACTCCTCAAATAAAACATTTCCCTGCAGGTGGTCAAATAATTGCGTAGCAACAACTCTTTCTAAGATTTTTGAAATGAAAGGGAGATTAGAGATTGGTCTATAGTTAGCAAAAGCTCCTGGATCTAGCGTTGGCTTTTTGAGTAAGGGTTTAATTACAGCCGTTTTAAAAGCCTGCGGTACATGGCCTAAAGTTAATGAAGAATTGATTATATGAAGAATAAAGCTACCAATAAGTGGGAAGACTTCTTTAAATAACCTGGTAGGAATAGGGTCTAAAAGACAAGTTGAAGGTTTGGATGAGGAAACTATTTTGTCTAACTCACAAAGGTCGATTGGAGTAAACTCAGCAAGACAGACATCAATAGAAGGAGTTGTAGTAGTTACAGTATTTAAGTTAACTGTGGGAAGAATCTGATTGATTTTATCTCTGATGGATGAAATTTTATTATTGAAAAAGTTCATAAATTCCTGACTAGTAAGCTCTAAGGGGATGCTAGGATTGACAGAGTCCTGACTCTTTGTCAACCTGGCTACAGTACTGAAAAGAAACCTGGGATTATTCTTGTTCTCTTCTATTAATGCAGAGTAATAACTCGTTCTAGCTTTTCTAAGAGATTTTTTATAAATTAAAAGATGATTTCTCAAAGCTAAATAGATTTCATCTAAATTAGTAGAGCGCCATTTTCTTTCTAATTGACGAGTCTTCTGTTTTAAGCTACGAGTTTCTGTGTTGAACCAAGGAGTTAAAAATCTCTGATTAGACTTTTTCTTTTTTAAGGGGGCCACCAAGTCTAGAGTCTGATGCAGAGAAGCTGAAACACTATCCACCATGTTATCCATTACAGAAGGAGCAAGCTGTCTATAGCTTATTTCCGTTGTGTTGACACATGGCATAGAGGAAACAATCTGCATAAATTTGGAAACAGCATCATCTGAGAGGCATCTACTGTGATAATATTTTTCTTTAGGAGCCAAATAGTCAGAAATAGTAAAATCAAAGGTTAACAGACAATGGTCTGACAGTACAGGGTTATGAGGAGACACTACAAGATTTTCTATTTCTATGCCATATGTCAGAACAAGGTCCAATGTATGGTGGAGGTAATGAGTAGAATTTCCTACTTTCTGAGAAAACCCAATCGAGTCTTATATTGAATTAAAAGCCACATTAAGGCAGTCACTATCTACATCCACATGTATATTAAAGTCCCCTACTATAATTATTCTATCAGATTTCAGCACTAAATCAGCTAAGAAATCAGGAAATTCGGATAAAAATTCTGAATAGGTTGATGGGGGACGATAAACTATGGCAAATAAAATTGGGTTTAACCTGGAATTGCTAAAGTGCCCAACACTGAGGACCAGGCCCTCAAAGGAATTATAACATGTTTTTTGCTTTACATTAACTAGTAATTTGGAATGGTAAATTGATGCTACTCCTCCTCCACGACCAGAACTTCTGGGATTTTGACAGTTTAAATAACCAGAGGGAGTTGATTCATTTAAACCAACATAATCCTCTTGTCCTAACCAAGTCTCTGTAAGGGAAATTAAATCAATCTGATGATCAATTAACAGATCATGGACTAACAGAGACTTGGGAGTTAGAGACCTAATATTTAATAAACCACATTTAATTTTTAAATTATGAGGAGGAACAGAGGCCAAATCATTCAATTTAGAGGCTTTATGTTTAATTTGAGTTTTACCAATATTTTGCTTTATCACTTTGGGATGCTTATACATTATATTTTTATTTACTTTGGAGGGAGCAGACAACGATTCTCTGATGGGGAAGACAGGGGCTAAGCTGAGGGGTGGCGGATGAAGAGGAGCTGCAGAGAGGCGTGTAAGACTGCGACTCTGCTTCCTGGTCCCAACTCTGAGTAGTCATGGTTTTGGAAATTTGGATAAAAAAGATGCCAGATTGTTAGATAAATGAGAAGCACCATCCAAAGTGGGATGAATGCTGTCTCATCTCATAAGACCAGGTTTTCCCCAAAAAGAGCTCCAATTGTCAATGTAGCCCACGTCATTTTTAGGACACCACACAGACAGCCAGCGGTTCAAGGACGACGAGCGACTAAACATGTCATCACTGGTCAGATTGGGGAGGGGCCCAGAGAATACTACAGTGGCAGACATCGTTTTTGCAAAGTCACACACCGATTCTATATTAAGTTTTGTGACTTCCGACTGCCGGAGACGGATGTCATTAATGCCGGCGTGAATAACAATTGTGGAATATTTACAGTTACTTTTAGCCAGCATTTTCAAATTTGACTCGATGTCGCCTGCTCTGGCCCCAGGAATGCATGTGACTATGGCCGATGGAGTCTCTAGGTTCACGTTTCTGACTACAGAGTCGCCAATGATCAGAGTTTTTTCCTCAGCGGGTGTGTCGCTGAGCGGGGAAAAACGATTAGAAGCGTGAACAGGTTGGTGGTGAACCGGGGCTTTGCGACTAGGCTTCCTTCTCACCGTCACCCACCCAGTCTCCTCGCTGCAGAGGAGAGCCGGGGAACCGGTGACAGGGGGACCTAAGCTAGCTAGCTCCGCTGCAGCTAATGGGCGTCCGTCGAGATTAACTGGCGCAGACGGTGTTTCAATGCAGCGGAGCCGGGATTCCAAATCAGACAACCTCGCCTCGAGCGCCTCAAAAAGACAACATTTATTACATTTACCGTTATCACTAAAAGAGGCAGAGGTGTAGCTAAACATCTGACAGAGAGAGCACACCAGAGGAGGAGAGGAAAGAGAGGTAGTAGCCATAGCTAGTGGCTCGAGAGCTGGAGAGAGCAAAGGGGATTCTGCCATGTTCAGTCTCCTGGTCCTATTCTATATATGTATATTTATTGTATTTTGTGTTCTTTGGTCCTGTCATTTTAATCTGTGGTTGGTTTCTTCATATCTCATATTGTTTCATATTTGTCTCATCCCCTTGTGTACATCATCGTAGTTTTGCTACTCTTTTATTTGGTATTGGTTTGTATTTATTTCTCAGTCTTTATTTGTTGGCATTTAATTCCTGTAATCGCACTGTTGTGTTCTCTCTCAGAGTGACACCTGTCACTGGCACTTCTGGGTTTTTGCTCTGTTGTGGGCGGTGTCCCTTTCAGCTGTCAGTCCCGTCTTCTCCCCTCTCATTACACTCAGCTTACCTCAGTTAGTAATCATTGTCACCTCCTGCCCGCTCATGTGATCCACACCTGCAATCATCTGTGTTCACTGGTTTTATGTTCTATTTAAGGCCATTGTTTCTTTCACTCATTGTTGGAGCCTCAGCTAACGTGTCTGCTTGCATCAGAACCCATTCTCCGTTATGGTGCATATTCCTGTGTTATCCTGTCTACTCCTTTGCCTCCTTTGTTTGAAAGTTTACTTTGTGCACTGTTTGGACTTTTTTGTGTTTCCTTATTAAATACCACAAACTACAGTTCAATGCCTTAGGCTCTCTTCTCTGCCTCGGGGGCAAATTGTGACAGTAGGCTCCAACCAGTTTGAGACATAGCTGCTGTGGTTTGTGTTTTTTTGTTTTTTTGTTTTTTTTTTCCCACTCACCTGTCTGTGGAGCTCACATCATGTTCCCAGCTCAGGAAAACAAAGAGAGATTGGCAGAGGGGGCTCCAAGTGTGGAGGAGCGGTGGGCCGCTGAGTTCATCCAGGGCTTCGTGGATGAAGCTCTTTCCTCCTGCAGCCCTAAGAAGATCTGGGAGAGCAAGAAAGTGGTGACCAGTATTGTCAAGGCACACCCTGGGTTGTGGAGGTTTCCTCAGTTCACGGAGTTGCTCGCTATTGTCTCTGTCCTGCAGCAGTATTTCCCCGGGCTAATGTAGGGGCCACCTCAAGCGAGCCCAAAGCCGACACGGAAGCACACTCCACGGCAGACATCCTGCTCCACCACCAGGTCACCAATTTCTTCTCCTCTCTGCCAGCTCCAAGATGCCACCACCCAGCTCCAGACCACCGGAGGAACACCCCCGCCTCTCAGGCAGCAGTTTCTCTTACACCGAGCAAGACAATTCCTGCAGCAGGTCCTCCTTCCCTTTGGCCTTCGCCAGCTGTCCCGTCAGCCTCCTCCTCCTCCTCCTTTGCTGCTGCGACCCCCATCTCCTCGACGTATCCTCACACTGCTGAGGGTCAAGCTGTTTCCTGACCCTGGGAGAAAGCTCGGACAGAACACACAGAGAAGAGGATTCAGGGTCACCGGCAGTAGCAGAGCCCAGCAAGGCGAGCTCAGGTGCAGCGGGTGGCTGCACTCAGCTCTCCTCACCAAGAGCCAGGCAAGATTGCTCTAAGACAAATTAGAGGAAAACAAAGGACAGCACTTTCCTGAGCTCGAGCTCCACCGCCGTCCAGGGCTCCATCGATCCAAGCAATGATGTAACCTCAGGCTCGGCCCTCTTGAGGTCCAGCTCGGTCTCAAAATCTGCTGTGGCAGCCTCCAGAGCAAACATGTTAGTTGCGATCTTGGGACGCCCAGGCAAAGTTGCCCACACTGGTGGCTCATCCGGCGTGGTGGCTGGGGGTTGGATCACCGTTGGTGCAGGGACTGGGTCCTCCAGGACCATGGGCTCCTCCGTTCTCAGGCGGTTCTGTTCCGGGGCCGGCGGAGACTCAGGAACCGGGGAAGAGGACACGGAGAGAACTGGTAAGCATTTTTTTACTGCAGCAAGTGGTGAGAGCTCAGGGGACTGCTTAACCTGAGCCTCATTACCGGGAATCAGGAAAGGCATATCATCTTACAATGAAAGGGAATGAAATGAAACCTCTCCATGGCTACGGTGAAAATGGGACCCTCTGAGGATTGTGGAGGAACCGTCCCTGATGTCATGGAGATGGACAGAGCTGGGAAGGACGCAATGGGCCTCCCACCAGTGGGAGGAGTTGCCAGGAGGAAGCAGGAGTCAGCAGCTACACTAGGGGGAGAAGCTGGGGAATCAACTGGACAGAAAAGGCGCTATTCGTGCACTGCTGCGGGAGTCTTCTGATCCAATGAGGAAGGGGCTGCTGGCAAGGAGGAAAAGGCGTTCTTCAGGCAGTCCGGATGGGATGATGCTGTCGTCGTGGACGTGACTTGGTTGAAATGGGAACGGGAATCACGGACTGGCGAGGAGTGGAAACAGTGGTTACCCAGAAAGCGCCTCTTCCTCAACACGGACCCAGTCTTCCCTGGAGAGTCTCTCATCATCCCACTGTTCTCACAGTGCAGCACCGCCCCAAGGGAAAACCTCTCAACTCCCTTAGCATGTTCCAAGAGCTGAGGGTACCGGCGAGCTGCTGCCTCTGCAAGATCCAAATACCAAAATGCGTCCTCCGGGGTGGAATATGTGCGTGGTGTGGAGATTAGCCCATCTATCTCTATGAGAGCTTGGCAGCACTCCCACCCCACACGTATTGTGTAGCCCCATCTGGCGGCAATATTCTGTCATGAATGCCCCTTCAGGGCAGGGAGACAGACTTAGGCGCTGAATTGTGTTTGTAATATTTATTAACAAAAATAACATAAAGTTCAAAAATCATGCAGACAATACAAAAATGCAAACAAGATTAACTTACAGCAAGGGTCACTCCAGAGCCAGACTTAGATCTTGAGGAGAAGAGGAGAAAAACAGTGGGAGAAATGTCCACAGAATGCCCAATATTGCCGCAATGATACAATGAGCTGGCAGTGCTTATATACAAGGGGAGAAAAAAAAAAAAACAGCTGCAGGTGTGAGTCGCTGAGCGAGCAGGTGACTTGATTGATTAGCTGCTCCCAGTTGAGATGACAGGGAGCAGACTGTGAGCAGTTAGTGAGAGTGCCTTGGAAAGGGAGGCTCAAAAGACAAAAAACAAAATATATCCTAGAAACTAATAATGTCAAACTAACAGACATACAATACTTAGAAATAAACTAAGAGTCTGAGCTCTGTGAAGACATGCGCTCAGACTCATGACACACCTTTTTTCTGTTTTGGTGGTAAAAGAACTCTTGCAGATCACCTGAAAGACTGTGCTACTGGGTTGGGTGGCCAGCCTTCTCCAGTAGGCCACCCAACTCTTTCCATCACGTGACCTGCCAGGTCTGGGACTTTAGCCGGCCACCTAAACTGTCCAGCTCTCTGTCCAGGGGGCCTAGGTTCCTGGTTCTGCGTGGGTGTGGGTCCTGAGCGGGGTTTTTCTTTTGTTCCCTCCTAGTCTGTTCCCCCAACCGCCCACCCAGGGTGGTTTATTGTTATACTTCTATTTTTTGGGGGGGGCGGGAGCACCGTTTACTTTTTTGATGTTACCCTGGGTGTCTGGTTTTCACCCTTGAGAGGAGGGCTCTGTTTGTCATAATGTGCCTGTTTCAAATGCATAAAATAGGACACAAAATGCTCGCTGCAGGTTGGCACAATTATTAACCAAAACACAAACAAGAACGTTTCATACAAACACAGCAAATGAAATGAAGAACACAAACGCTGGAGGAGAGTTGGGCTCAATGTCAGAGGTACAAAGTCAGGGAACGCCTAACCAGGGAAGAAGCTTAGAAGGAGGACCCCTAGGGCTGTGGGGCTAGACGGCTGAGAAAACAGAAAAAAAGGCACCAGGACGGAGCACTTCAGCTCACCTCAGCAGTGGGACTTAAACCATGGTTGAAGTCCATGGCAGGAGAAGGAGACAATGTAAATAGAAGGACATGACAATGACAGGAGTTGTCGTGTCCCTTAAATACCCAAACCATAATCAGAGACAGGTTTAATCCATGAGTAACAGAATAGACAGCAGCTGTGCAGCCTCAAAAGAATTAACAGCCAGAAGCTGCACAGCGCTGTCAAAATAAACAAGCCGGAAATACACAAACACAAACACAACAACACTAAAAACCATAATAATAATCATACAAATAATAATACACAGATAGAAAAATGCTCACTGGCCAGGAAAAAAAAAATAGGCACTGCTCCAACCCGTGCCCCAGGATCATGGTCCAGACACCCCAGGGTAACATCACAGAAAGAGGCAAGAAAATCCAAAACCTCCCACACACATAGAAATGACCCACCCTGGGGGAGGGGGGAGGAGTGGTAACCCAGTCACGGAGGGACCAAAACCAGAGCAAAAAACAAACAAACAAAAACAAAGAAAACCAAGAGAAAACACTCATGAACTGCACTGTCTACCAGGTGGCCACACGGGACTCTAAGCCCAACCGATCAGTGGGCGGAGCAGTTCAGGCAGTCTTGAAGAGTCCCATGACCACTGGCATTTGTGTGGGAATATTTCAGGTGGCCTTCCCATGCCCCAGAATGAAAGGAGCAGCAGGACCAGTTTAGGCGATCTTCCTAAGTCCCAAGACCACTGGCATCTGTGGTGGGACACATCTGGTGGCCTCCCTGTGCCCCAGAACGGACTCCCAGCATCCCTAGACCAATGAGCCACTTTGGGTAGGAGGCGGCATCCTCAAGCAACTGGCAGCTGTTTAAAGGGGGCTTCTCGGGATGCACCCACAGTGGCCCTGGGCTGGGGCGGAGCTGCACCTTTGGTGGCTCTGGGAAGGAGCAACCCTGCACCCTCGGTGGCTCTGGGCAGGAGCAACGCTGCACCCTCTGTGGCTCTTGGAAAGAGTGGAACTGCACCCTCGATGGGCCCGGACTGGGCCAATGCTGCACCTACCATGAACAGGCCGACCCGTGAGAGCACCAGGCCAAGGAGGCAGTCAATCAATGGGACACCGGATGAGGGCGAGGGAGGAAGGTCCACGACGACCATAGACTGGGGTGCAGCAACACTCACGGTGGCCCTGGACTGGGGCGTAGCTCCACCCACAGCGACCTCTACTGGATGGGAAGGAGCACCCTTAGGAACCTCAGCAGGAGGAGGAGCATCCTCTACAGAGTCCTCGGCGACCCTGGGTGGTGGCTCGGGCACAGAAACAGAGACACACACACACACACACACACACACACACACACACAAGCGAGTCAGAGTCACCGGCAGTGTTGGAGCCCGGGAAGGAGAGCTCAGACGCAGATGAGGGCTGCACCTGGGACACCCCCCGAAAGCCAGGCAAGATCTCTCTCAGATAGAAAATGTGAAAACAAGACAGAGTACTTGCCTTAGCACTTGCTCCACCGCCGTCCAGGACTCCGGCGATCCGGGCTTGGGCGCCTCGGTTCTCTCCATGTGAGTGTCCAGATCCAACTCAGCCACTTCAGAAGAAAGGGGAGTGGGACCAGCGGTGTCAGACATTGCAGATTCCTGAGCATCCGGATCCAGGGGATTCTCATCAGTTTGCTCAGGATCGAGGATTCTGGTGGCACTCTCCTCCCGTCCATGATACGGCTGCTGGGCAAGAGCTAAGTTCTCCAGAGCAAAAGGCTACTCTGTTGTCCGGCGGCTGGCACCCATGACTGACGGAAACTCAGACCCAGCAGGAGTGACAGGGGAAGAAATAGGATTGAGCTCAGGAGTAGCAAAAAGGGAGAGCTCAGCTGAGCTATGTGGCTGTAGCCGAGCCCCCCCACAGGAAATTAAGCAAGGCAATTCATCATCAGATGTTATAAAATGAGAAATCACTTGCCTTAATTCCGGAGCTATGCTGGTGGCTGCTGCTGGCGTCTGTGGAGATTCTTCCCCGAGCTGAGCACTGGGCGAGGGCACCATCACCATGGCAGGTGGAGCCGGCCTAGCAGACATGATGATGACGGGTTGGTCAGGCACTGTGGTAGAGAGGTCCCTCCTCGTCTGCTTCCGGGGATGTCTCCTAGTCTGTTTTCCCCTGGGTGTTCGTGGCAGCAGATCTTCCAGCAGGGTGCAGGGGTCCGTCTGGAGATCTGTGATGGTATAAAGTAGCACCGCATACCTGAGGTAGCTCCCTATTCTGGGATTCGCCTCCACGATGCCCGCAGCTGCATCCACAATCTTGTGAAAGTCCTGCAGCAAACAGCAGGAGAAGGCTGCATCCAGACACTGTTGAGCAAAGTCTGCCACCCACTGTTCATCAATAGTGGGGCCAGACCCTTTAAATTTCCTCTGATTACCTTGGCCCTGGTGCACTGAAAGCATGATGAAAGTGAGTGTGCTTGGAGAACGAGGGAGAAAACAGCTAGATAATTATAAAGGAAAAAAAATACAACCAAACCTACAGCGGCTGGTGTCCATACTGGTCATGTCCTTCTGTCATAACACGCCTGTTTCACAGGCGCAAAATAGGACACCAAAAGCTCGCTGTAGGTTGGCACATTTATGAATAAAAACACAAACAAGAACGTTTCATACGAAAACAGCAAATGAAATGAAGAACACAAACGCTGGAGGAGAGTTGGGCTCAATTTCGGTTCCGGCTCTGCCGGACCGGCGGCGCCACACGAGTCGGCTGCCTGTTGCAACAGCCTTTTTTTTTTATCTTCCTTCTTCTTTCTACACCTTTCACTCTGTATATATATCACGGACGCACGGATCGCCCCGGGGGTCTCCCGGGTCGGCGGACGGAGCCACGGTTTGTAGCGGGAGACGTTACAGCGGGGAGGAGCTAGTGCTAGCTAGCACTTGGCCGCCGCCTGGTGCTAATGGGAAACTCGACATACCGGGAGCTGTAGCGAAAACGAAGCGGGTGCCGGGCTGGAGTTTAGGCGGCGTGAAAGAAATATAAGACAGAATAATAAAGAGCGATGGCAAGAACCAAGCAGACCGCCCGTAAAATCTACTGGAGGAAGAAGCCCCCCAGGAGACAGCTAGCCACCAGGGCTGCTCGGAGAGGCGCTCTGGCCACCGGCAGAGTGAAGAGGCCTCGCCGTCACAGGTCCGTGGCTCTGAGAGAGATCCGTCGCTGCCAGAAATCCACGGAGCTGCTCATCCGTAAGCTGCCCGTCCAGCGCCTGGTGAGGGAGATCGCTCAGGACTTCAAGACCGTCCTGCGTTTCCTGAGTTTCGCCGTCATGGCTCTGCAGGAGACCAGCGAGGCCCACCTGGTGGTCTCTTCTTCGCTAAGGGGGTCACCATCATGCCCAAAGACTTCCAGCTGGCCCGCTGCATCCGCGGAGAGAGAGCTTAGACTTTCTGCTGCACATCCACCAGCCATAATGCTCTGCACTGTGTCTATATATATACATTTATAGTAATATGGACATATGTTTGCTAGATGTTGTTTTTTTTTCTTGCCTTCTGATTGTTGCTCTGAGTGTTGCTGTCCCTGTGCTGTTGCAATCCTGGAATTTCCCCATTGTGGGACTAATAAAGGCTTATCTTATCTTATCTTATCTTATCTTATCTTAATGTAAGAGGTACAAAGTCAGGGAACGACTGACCAGGGAAGAAGCTTAGCTGGAGGACCCCGAGGGCTACAGGGCTAGACGGCCGAGAAACAGAATAAAAAGGCACCAGGACGGAGCACTCCAGCTCACCTCAGCAGCGGGACTTAAATCACGGTTGCAGTTCATGGCAGGAGAAGAAGACAGTGTAGATTGAAGAAGGACATGACAATGACAGGAGTTGTCGTTTCCCTTATATACCCAACACATACTTAGAGACAGGTGTAATCCATAAGTAACAGAATAGACAGCAGCTGTGCAGCCTAAAAGGAATTGTAAGCTGGAATCTGCACAGCACTGTCAAAATAAACAAACTGGAAATACACAAATATAAACACAACAAAACTCAAAACCATAATAATATTCTTACAAATAATAATACACAGACAGAAAAATGGTCACTGGCCCGAACAACTGGGCGTGGTTCTAACCCGTGCCCCAGGATCATGATACTGTTATGATCTGCTCGCAGATCATAACATAACCCTAGCAGCCCTAACATAACATACTGTTAGGGCTGCTCGCAGAGATAGCAAAAAGACGTAACAAACTAATAGTTTTTTTTTTTTTTTTTTTTTTTTTTTTTTTTTGAATGCAAAAGATGCAATAGACTTACACAATGGTCCTCTCCGGCATACAACTAGGAACATACCGGTCGCTATGGAGGGTGAGAATATGTATGGGCACATAATCATACCATGTAGGATAACTAAATAGACGGTTATGCTGTTTCATCCCACCTAGCAACAATGCTCTGCACTGTGTGTGTTTATATATTTACATATTTATTCCATCTAGCTACAATGCTCTGCACTGGGTGTGTTTATATTTATATATCTATATATTTATTCCATCTAGCTACAATGCTCAGCACTGGGTGTGTTTATATTTATATATCTATATATTTATTCCATCTAGCTACAATGCTCCGCACTGTGTTTTTATATATCTACATATTATTCCATCTAGCTACATTGCTCCGCACTGTGTGTGTTTATATACTTGCATATTTATTCCACCTAGCTGCAATGCTCCATACTGTGGGTGTTTATATATTTACATATTTATTCCATCTAGCTACAATGCTCTGCACTGTGTGTTCATATATTCATATATTTATTCCATCCAGCTACAATGCTCTGCACTGTGTGTCTGTGTGTGTGTGTGTGTATATATATATATTTTATAGTAATATGTACATATGTATATTAGCTGCTCTTGCTTGCTTGTTTTTTTTTTTTGTTTTGTTTTGTTTTTTTTGTTGTTTTTTTTTTCTTGCCTTCTGATTGTTGCTCTGAGTGTTGCTATCCCTGTGCTGTTGCAATCCTGGAATTTCCCCGTTGTGGGACTAATAAAGGCTTATCTTATCTTATCTTATCTTATCTTATCTGAGCACGAGGGATTCTGCCGTGCTCAATCTCATTGTCCTTTTCTATATTTGTATATTTGTTGTATTTTATGTTCTTCGGTTCCTGTCATTTTATCCCTGGTTGCTTTCTGTATATCTCATATTGTTTCTTATTTTTCTCATCCCCTTGTTTACATCTTCATAGTTTTGCTACTCTTTTATTTGATATCGGTTTGTATTTATTTCTCAGTCCTTATTTGTTGGCATTTAATTTCTTCTAATCGTACTGTTGTGTTCTCTTTTGGAGTGACACCTGTCAGTGGCACTTCTGGGTTTTTGCTCTGCTGTGGGCGGTGTCCCTTTCAGCTGTCAGTCCCATCTTCTCCCCTCTCATTACACTCAGCTGACCCCAGTTAGTAATCATTGTCATTGCCTGCCCACTCATGTGATCCACACTTGCAATTATTTGTGTTTATTGGTTTCATGTTCTATTAAAGACCTTTGCTTTTTTTCCACTAATTGTTGGAGTCTCAGCTATCCTGTCTGCTTGTATCAGAACCCGTTCCCTATTCTGGTGGATATCCCTATGTTACCCTGCTTACTCCTTTGCCACCTCTGTTTATAAGTTTACTTTGTTCACTGTTTGGACTTTTCGTGCTTCCTTTTTAAATACCACAAACTGCAGTTCAGCACCTGGGTCTCTCTTCTCTGCACCAAGGGCCAAATTGTGATATTGTATGGAGAAATTAGGCACAGGCATTGCTCAGGAGTGACTTTTGCCTGTTCTTCCACGCAAAATGTTTTCAAATCTTTATCACTGGGATCATTAGGATCATTGCTTGAAACCAGCCTGTACCATGTGATAAAAATACCCCCACACCATGATGGGTTGTGAAGTTCATTTTCTCCTCCAAACATGCGGTGTGTTGTGACATCCAAAAAGTTGAATTTTGGTCTCATCTGACCAGACTATATTTTCCCAGTATCTTACTGGTTTGCCAAAATGTTGTGCAGCAAACTTTAAACAAGCTTCAACATGCTTTTTCTTCAGCAATTGAGTCTTGCAAGGTCAGCGGGCATAGAGTCCATGTTGGTTGAGTGCATTACTTATTGTTTTCTTTGAAACAGCAGTACCTGCTAACTCCAGGATTTTTTGGAACTCTCCACGAGTGGTCTGTGGCTCTTGGATAATTCTTCTGGTAATTCTTTTGACTCCTCTGTCAGAAATCTTGTGAGGAACTCCTGGTCATGGCTGCTTTATTGCAAAATGATGTTCTTTCCACTTCAGAATGATTGCTCCAACAGTGTTCAATGGAACATTCAGCAGTTTAGAAATGCACCCATGGGGTGCATGGGTTTACTCCGAGATTTCTCCGGTTTCCTTCCACATGCCAAAAACATGCAGGTTAGGGAGTTAAGGGGCGCTTGCGCACACAGCAACCGGTAGCTGGTGGCTTGTCACCGGACTGCAGAAGAAATCTACCTTCCGTCAAAAAAAAAAGAGTGGGCAGCAGTGGGCCACAGTCGCCCCGCAAATTAAACACACGCAGCTTCCTTTCACGGTGGTAAAAAAGAACTCTTCCTCCTGCTCACTTTGAAAATGATAAATTTTCTGTCTTTTTTTTGGGAAAAAGAACTGTGTAGGAAACTGCACTCCACTCACATCTTCACTGCGCGCTAGCTTACTCTCCACAAGCGCAAAGGTTTTGTCATGCGCACAATACTGACCTTTGAACTAGGTCAGAGTTCACATTAACTTTACGTGTAATAAACATATTTTCATTTTTTTTTATTTTTAAGACATTGTCATTTTAAAATCTATATAAATGCAAGTGTGATTTTAAAAAATAGCGGCAGAAAAAATTACATCTTAGACGCAGCTCACTTGCGAGTTGTGCTATTTTTAGAACAGGCCTGCGGGCGACTCATGTGGTCCCTGCGGGCGACATGGTGCACGCGGGCACCGCGTTGGTGACCCCTGTTCTAAATCCTTATGATTTCTGATGGTTTCTTGGCTGTCACCTCTCTTTTTCATGTGTTCAATATTTGTTACCTGTGTCATTCTACTTTATTAAATATAACTGGTTTTGTGAACACAGTTGCCTTGATATCTTTCTATGTATGGATTACTTCTTCAAGTTTCTTTTTTACAGTGTCTTTAACCCCTTGCACTCTGGGCAATTTCCCTAAAAACACCAAAAAATAACATACTCAAAGTAAATCAAAAGCTGTTCTTCAACCCTTTGCAGCATCTTCATGGGGTTGGTCTCATTTAAAAGAAAACACTTTGAATTTTTTGGCAAAATAGTCATAATCTCTCTAAGTCCTCCTGCCACTGAGTAACAGTCATCTAAACATACTGAACTTGAAGAAAATAAATTTCGCCTGGGTGTTTTTTTGGATACAAATGCTTGCAAATAGCACACAGCTTCAGATACTGGCTGGAAAATGCAACAGAAATGTAGAACCAAGTGTTATCCAGCTGAGGTCAAAATTTTGTAACAATACCACAAAAATTGAATATATTACACAGCTTTTTTCTTAGGTTGTTGCCAGGCGTTTTTGAACTGTGCCAAATTGTGCCAAATGGCACAGTTTGGAAAAACGTCTGTAACTTTTGAATGATTCAATATAGAAGCTTGATCTTGGGCTCTAATGAAAGGTGAAGGGCTGTGTGTGTGTGTGTGGGGGGGGGGGGGGTTATTCATTCATGAATGAATGAATGAACAAACAAGCCCCCACACACAAAGAAGCATGCCACGTAAAAAATGTGTTGCTTTTTTTTACAAGAAAAAATAACCCACAGTGCACTAAAAATTATACTACAATATCTGTAATGTAGAAGATAACTCCCACCCCCCCCACCCCCTGCTACAGAGGACAGACATCACCCATCGCTACATGACGGAAAGCGGTGACTGTGCGCCGCGGTCTACTACGCACAGTTGGACTAAAATATCTGCAATATATCTGCAATCCGCTACAGAAGAGTAGCGGGGCGGGGGGCAGGGGGGGGGCGCGTTCACAACATGACGGGGGGGGGGGGCGTTACACTGTTACAACTGTTGTAATTTACCGATCGGTCAAAAGTCATTTCGATTACAATTTTCAGGGATAAAGAATAATTTAGCTTATAACACTTACCTGTCCACAACAGCAGCTTAGCTGGCGAACTTCTCTTCTTCATTGTCAGATGAACATGAAGCTGGTTCGCTTGTTACGGACTCGTGGTTCCGGTCAAGTGACCCGGTCAAACCATAATTCCATTATTGCAGTTTTGCGCTTCCATGATTGCGGTTTTGGCAAACGATTTTTCAAAACAAATAAAAACAGTAGTAAGAAAAAAAGACTGGCGAACGCCTGTGTGTCACCCTGCCTTACACAAAACAGCTTTCGAACTTCTGTGCTTCAATTTGCTGGCTGTATTCGCAGCCATTGGTAGGTGGGTCCTTCTTGCTAGGTTTTCAGTCATTGGTTCTTCAAGGTTTCAGAAACCCAATTCAAGGCTCTTATTAGTCGAATGAGAGGTCAATCACATCTAAACCAATCAAAGCACTCCTTTGGCTTTCTGTTCGCGGCTGTGTCTGTAGTGGAAGAACGGAAATGCAGCTTTTTTTTTTCAGTGCTCTCTAGGACGCAGTGCCCTCGTGCGCCCTCGTGCGCTCTAGGATGCAGAGACGTGCCCGCCCGCGGTACACCGGAGTGCAAGAGGTTAAATCTGAGCCTTGGTCTATCATATAGACAGGAGTTCCTGGCAGCGGAAGGCTAAGGAATGAGCTGTGTGGAGGAATCTGATCAGACCGAAATGAAACAGTCATTGTCACCCACGGCAGACTGCTATGATGATGATGATGATGATGATGATGATGATGATGATGATCATGGATTACTTGCATTGTTACTGATATCTGGTGAAAACCTCAGGGCAATGGCTCCATCAGAAATATGTTTAATGAGAAAAATGTTGAGGATTTCAATACTTATTTTCCCCACTGTACATTGTGTAGCAAAGTGGTCCATTTGTGTAAACTGATCGTGATAGGAGGCAGATATTTTTTCTTGGAACTTTAATATGCACACATACACACATGGACAAAATTGTTGGTACCCCTCTGTTAATGAAAGAAAAACCCATAATAGTCACAGTAATAACTTGAATCTGACAAAAGTGGTAATAAATAAAAAAGTCTATGAAAATTAACCAATGAAAATCAGACAATGCTTTTGAATTGTGGTTCAACAGAATTATTTTAAAAAACAAACTCATGAAACAGGCCTGGACAAAAATGATAGTACCCTTAACTTAATATTTTGTTGCACAACCTTTTGAGGCAATCACTGCAATCAAACGGTTTCTGTAACTGTCAATGAGACTTCTGCACCTCTCAGCAGGTATTTTGGCCCACTCCTCATGAGCAAACTGCTCCAGTTGTCTTAGGGTTGAAGGGTGCCTTCTCCAGACGGCATGTTTCAGCTCCTTCCACGGATTTTCAATAGGATTTAGATCAGGACTCATAGAAGGCCACTTTAGAATAGTCCAATGTTTCGCTCTTAGCCATTCTTGGGTGTTTTTAGCTGTGTGTTTTGGGTCATAATCCTGTTGCAAAACCCATGACCTGCGACTGAGACTAAGCTGTCTGACACTGGGCAGCACATTTCTCTCTAGAATACCTTGATATTCTTGAGATTTCATTGTACCCTGCACAGATTCAAGACACCCTGTGCCAGATGCAGCAAAGCAGCCCCAGAACATAACACAACCTCATCCATGTTTCACAGTGGGGACAGTGATCTTTTCTTGGCATGCTTCATTTTTGCGTCTGTGAACATAGAGCTGATATGCCTTGCCAAAAAACTTCCAGTTTTGTCTCGTCTGTCTATAGGACATTCTCCCAGGAGCTCTGTGGCTTGTCAACATGCAGTTTGGCAAATTCCAATCTGGCTTTTTTATGATTTGTTTTCAATAGTGGTGTCCTCCTTGGTTGTCTCCCATGAAATCCACTTTGGCTCAAACAACGACGGATGGTGCAATCTGACACTGATGTACCTTGACCATGGAGTTTACCATGAATGTGTTTAGAGGTTGTTCTGGGCTCTTTTGTTACCATTTGCATTATTCGTCTCTTCCATTTTTCATCAAGTTTCCTCCTGCAGCCACGTCCAGGGACGTTGGCTACAGTCCCGTGGATCTTAAATTTCTGAATAATATGTGCAACTGTAGTCACAGGAACATCAAGCTGCTTGGAGATGGTCTTATAGCCTTTACCTTTAACATGCTTTTCTATAATTTTCTTTCTAATCTCCTGAGACAACTCTCTCGTTTGTTTCATCTGGTCCATTTTAGTGTGGTACACACCATATCACCAAACAGCACAATGACTACTTCTCACCCTTTTAATAGGCCGACTGACTGATTACAAGTTTGTAGACGCCTGTGATGTTAATTAGAGCACACATCTTTGTTGAACATGTCCCTATGGTCACATTATTTTCTATATTTACCTTCTATTTTCTATTATCTTTTCTAGGGGTACCATCATTTTTGTCCAGACCTGTTTCATGAGTTTGTTTTTTAAAATAATTCTGTTGAACCACAATTCCAAAGCATTGTCTTATTTCCATTGGTTAATTTTCATAGACTTTTTATTTATTACCACTTTGGTCAGATTCAAGTTATTTCTGTGACCATTGTGGGTTTTTCTTTCATTAACAGAGGGGAACCAACAATTTTGTCCACGTGTGTAGCTGCCACTGTTGGCCATGGCGTGCACCTTCCAATAGTGGAAAAAGGGTAACCTTAACTTGTTGGAGCTCTACTGTAACTTCTTGTCCTCATCTACTCTGCCCTTTTTCTTTTCAGCCCTGTGGTTCCTTCAAGGTATCTCAGACAACAATGAACTGCTGAACAAAAACACAGGTCCAACACAACCAGACCACACCGTGGCTAGTCCACCAGAAATTGTCCCGCCCTTCCCGACGGCCAGTCTGTGCCTGGTTTTTAGCATCTTTCACATTAAATCATTAATCTTGAATTATTTTTTTTTAAAAGCCTTAAGGAGAACAGAGAGTTTAAAAACCCATACAGTTTCAAATTCCTAAACCCGTTCATTTCTCTATAATACATAAGGGGCAAAAATTCAAAATAAGTCATGATTTACTACCAGTTTGTAATGATATAGCTAAACAAGCTGCAAAATGTTTGATTAGTACCACAAGCACCAATCCATTCAAGAAAATTGTCAAAATCAAAGTATTTTTTTTCTTATTTTAAATTGTCTTCCTTCTTACAGTGTAAGCCACAACAACAAACACACAGTCGGTAATATAGATCTTACTATGAATCAACACTATTTACAAGCAATTTGAATCCTGTCAATCCTAAAGGACAAATTATATGACACCAAGACACAGGGTTTGGAATAGGCAAAAAAGGCTTAAAGCTCAATTAAGGGAAACAAAATATTTGATGTTGTGTGTTTTTCTTCAAATTCTTGTTCTTAACTAACTTTAAACTTCAAGTTCCCAGACAACATGTACACTAGTTGTAAACTAAACTATACTTTTCCATGTTTTCCTCTATATGACTTCCATTAAGTGGTGATGAATTCCTGCTTTGACTTCAAGCAAAAACTGACCTCAGAGTAACCTGGTGAGTTAATGTGCTTTGTGTGATTTAAAGCAACACAACTTAGACCAGTTTGTTTGCATTATGCAGGTTCATTTACTCTTTGTACAATGTGACACATGATAATCATCGATGCAGAGACATTCAGAGTGCAGTCAGTGAGTTTGGAGACAAGAAGACACAACACTTCTGCAGATGTGGGTATTCTTTAATATTTTCACTAATAGTGAAATCTAATGCATTTCATCTTAATAACTTATAACTCATATTTTATTAAATGACTCAACATTGACTTTGGGGAAAAAAAAACATTAAGTTATGTATTATGTTTAAAAGAATGTTTTTTGTTTTTTTTTCACCATTCACCTTGGGCAATCTTAGCCAAATGGCAAGATCTATTAAATCATAAACATTTTCTACTGATTTTTCTCAATAGGAACTGCAACATGGGATATGATAATAAACTGGTCATATTATTATTTAATAATGAATTGTAAGACAAGTAATAATGTATGAGATTGAAATTGATGTTTATATTTATTTATATTATTATTCAATTTAAATATTAGATAAAAAATTAAGAATTGAGAGTGGGCAACATATAAAGAGAACTACTAGGAGAACAGTGTATTTGCTGTTGTGAATTTGCATTTGCATTATTTTTACAAATGCAAATTGTTAAAATTATTAGCTTTTTTTTTTAAATGCCAACAATTTTATCAAAGAAACACACTTTTAAGATATTTTTCAAAGAGCACTCTGTTTCATGGTCTGGGGAATGACCATTCCCACTCTTTGAGGGGTTTCTATATTCTCTGTGTTTTTGTTAACTGTATTTGGGACTTATTTTCTGTATTGTACGTATTCCTGTTGTCACTGGCTTTGGATTTATGTTGACAGTGTTTTCTGTTACTTGCAAGTTCAATTTGTGGTTATATTTTGCATTAGTTATCTCCATGCTGTCCTTAGTTTTGTGGTCATGTTTTGTGTGTGCATCTCCTGTCTGGGCTTGTCTGTGCAGCGCCCCCCCTTCCCCCCCGGTGTATCTCACCTGCATCCCCTGATTACACCCATCTTTCTTGTGTTAATTGTTTCATGGCCTATAAGTACTTTTGTTCTTTATGTGTGTAGTGTGGTGCCATTGATGTTTCTGCCCTGTTAGTCCAGCCTATGGGTTGTATTGGTTTTCAGTAAGATCTGTCTAGTTTAATTTATACTCTGTTCAGCTCATGTGCTGCCATTTCTTTGTGCTTTGACTCAATGGAGTAAATAATTATTTGCACCATACCCTGCCTGTGCTTGGGTCCTCTTCATCACCTAAACCCACTATTGTGACAGATTGGCACCACCAGTTAAGGACTCAGCAGGCAGGTGTCCGTACCCCATGAGCCTGAGGGGTGGGAGCTTTGAAAGGTACTAATTGAAATAGATGGGCTTATTTCCTGTGCTCGTTTGTCTCCCACCCCAAAATCAGCTCCCACCCCAAAACCCCAAAAATTCACCACCTAAACCCACACTTGTGACACGCTGAGGCAAGCGCAGCCCCCACCCCTCCACCCCCTCCGTTTTCTTTGAAGATAATAATAATTACTGACGGAGAGCAGTTTTCAACTTTTCAATATAATTACTGTGGCAGAACCAAATTATGATAAACTCATCATCCATGAAAATACAGCAAAGTATACAACCAACAGTTGTATTGCAGGATCCCGGGGTGAACCTGTGTAGCAAGTATGGTGACCCTAGAGAGCTTTACACGTTCTATAGTAAGAGATCAAAGGGAGTGTCAACCTTGACTGCTGACCTTTTTAACCCCAAGCCTGTAGTCAGACGTCATGGTATCTGAGTGAACCTGTGTACCAGGTTTGGTGGACCTAGCCTTCTTTGTTGTTGCAGTACCAAAACTACAGTCACACTTCAGGGTCACAGGGTCAACCTGTGTACCAAGTTTGCTTACCCTAATTTTACTCATTGTAGAGTAATAAGGCATAGAGAATATTAACATTAACCTTTGACATTTTTACCACAAACCCATACGTAGAGGTCAGAAGTCAAAGGTGAGCCCTTAATCTGGCTTGGTGTCCCGAGCTTTACTCATTTTATAGTAATAGTAAATGTAGAATTTACCTTAGTGCAACTACACTTTTTGCTTGGACCTTTGACCCTTTAGTCAGGTCAGGGTGGAAGTCGTTCAAGATGTGTCTTAGATGCAACTACTGCACTGATTTGAAAAGTCTATTTCATTTCTTTCAGTAGTTACTGTGTTTAGAAGTTTAGGAATTTGTTTTCACCTCCTGACCTGTGTAGAGCGTTACGTGGCAGTCGTTCATCCCATCACCTACAGGGATCTCAGAAATGCCCGTGGGGTCAAAATCAGGAATGTCAGCATTGGCTGTGTTTGGCTGCTGACCGTTGGAGAGGTGATCGTGATCGACACTGTAAAACTTAACTACATAAACATATTAAACTTGTGCGGCGTGATTTTGTTTACAACAGTCATAACATTTTTCAGCCTCTCCGTTTTCCGTGTTCTGCTTCGTTCCAGGCCAGGAGATGAATATGAATCAAAGGTGCAGGGCAACCAGTCAAAGTTGAGAGCTTTCTACACCATAACAGCTATATCATGTGTGGTGTGGCTGTGTCTTGTTGGGTTCCTTTTTCAAATCATCATGCTTGCATTGCAACTAATAGCCAACATTTTTCCCTGTGCAGTGCACATTATTGGACGTTTTTTTGAACTACCCAGTCACTTTGTGTTGCCTCTACTGTTTCTGCACAGGGAAAGGAAGCTGTGTTGTCAATAAAAGAATGACTATGTTTACATGAACACTGATAAACCATTTATTTTCTGATGTTTGTCATTATATGGTTCTTCAAGTAGGCCCATAAAAAAGAATCTGTTAAAGAACCATTATCAGATTATGAGAAACGACTAAAACACGAATAGTTTCTTCACCAATAATCAGTTTTTTTAAAAGCATGTAAACAAGCTATTTTTTTTTAATCATTTTCTTTAAATTAGTAATGGGGAGACTGATGAACTCATTGAGTGCTCAACAATCTAATAGATTTCCAGAAGATCTCTTTGCGATCTTTCAATGAATGGCAAATTTTTCTACCACAAAGGTAGAGATGGCTGAGAGACCAGTGGGAGATCGCTGAGTGTTTGATGAAAGACCAATAGAGTTCATTGAACGATAACAGCAGAGAGCACTTAGAGAACATAACCTGCATGGATGGGAAGAAGATGCAAACTCCGCACAGAAGGATTACTGGTGGTCAGGGGTGGGATCAAACCCACAACCTTCTTGCTGTGCTGCCACAGTGCTAACTGCTGTGGCACCAAACTGCCTGCCAAGAAAGTTGCAACAACAAGAGAGACTCTGCCTACAGCTCTTTCGCCGCCAACTCAAGCACATCTGACTAATCCACAATCAATCTCCAAAACATTTACACAGAAACCGTTTTATCAAGGTTTTCAGAGATCGTTGAGAGATTTTTGATCTTTCAGTGGTCACGCAATGATCTCCATGCTGTGTAAATGGACACATGTTGTCATTGTAATGGGTAAATTTAATATTTTGAAGTCAAGCATACATATATACGTGTATATATATATATATATATATATATATATATATATATATACAGTATACACACATACATACAGTATATACAGTATACTGTATATACAGTATATATGTATATGTGTGTGTGTGTGTGTGTGTGTGTGTGTACACACATATGTATATATATATATATGTGTGTGTGTGTGTGTGTGTGTGTACACACACATATATATATGTGTGTACACACACATATATACATATGTGTGTGTGTGTGTGTGTGTGTGTGTTATTTTTTTTGCTTGAATCTAAGCTGAATTAACAAATAAAATACACAATATATTTTATAAGTATAATAGCAGAACACATGGGTAATTGTGTTGTCTAGTTAACAGCTGTATCTGAATATTGTGTGTCTATGTTTGTTTTACTTAATTATTTAACCTTTATTTATACAGAGCAGTTCCATTGAGAGACAACCTCTCTTTTTCAAGGATGCCCTGTTCACACTCACACATTCCCACCTGGAAGCTGCCTAATACAACCACTGACTGACCTGTGGACACTGAGCAGCCCCACTGGAGCAGTTGGGGTTAAGAGCCTTGCTCAAGTGCACCACAGTGGGGTTAATGAGGGTGTGGCAAACACTGCTACATTACCTGTCTCATCCAGATCTGGATCAGCGACCCTGCACTCTCCAGTCCAAATCCCTAACCATTAGGCCACCACTGCCTATTAAATATATGTGGAAAATTAAATTATTCAGTTTACTTATTAGTTTTTTCCACTTATCATTTTTTTCTTTTTTAAAACTTCCCAAATATTCAAAAACAACAGCTTATTTTCATTAATTATAAACTGAGTGAAACATATGTTATAGTTTCTCCCCCACACAATACTTAAGCAATATTACACGAGAGGGAGTTTGACATCATGAATATAAGAACTCCAACAGGGCGTGATCACACCCCACTGGAGTTTGTGTATTCATTACACCGTAACAAACTTGAGTGTAATTTTGCTATTATACAACAGTTCTTGCAACCATAATTCTTTGCTGAAGTCAATTCTTCAGAAAATCCCAGATCAAAATGAATCTAAAACTGGTGTACCAGTTTGCAGGCTGGCACTTTAGCACATGCTAGCTATTTAGCACATTTTGCTCCCTTTCTTCACATTTTCAGATGAAACAAAGAGTCCAACACCAGTAAGGTACTGTGGTTTGTTAATCGAGACAATAAACAAACTCTAGCATTACTTTTTTTTTTAAACAGAAGAAACATCGCTTAATGAGATTAAAATGACTTGGACGGAAGAAGACCTTTACAAAAGGGTGGGACTTCATGCCTCACTGTAGAAATTAGGGTATCCAGAACAGTACTGCAATTGTCAGAATTGCTAGAAAAATACTGTTAATAATTAACATTACTAGAACACCTCTGAAGTTGAGGGATACATATCCAGTGAAATTGGAATGCAATAATCATAGATTAGAGTAACTCCTGGAATCTCTATTGTCCAATCAATATTGTACCGTAATAATACTAGCATGTTCTTGATTTTAATCATATTTCAAAACATGTATAAAATATTATTAGTGTTAATTTATGAATAATTTTGAGATATGACATCCTGTTGTGTAAAAAAATTGTAATCACATGAAATAATAAGATGGTCTGTTTGTGTTTTTGCTTCATGATGTTTACTCACAAGTTCTTTCAGGCAGCAGATGCGATGAGCTGATGGAGTTCTTTGTAAAGGATTGAATTACAGTCTGTTTCATTTTTATACACCTGTCAAAATATGGGACCTATTATGGTATAATGATGTCTTTCCCTCCATCTGTCTATCTGTATGACTTACTGTATCTGGCTAACTTCTCCTGTAGCATTCAGCATAAAAAACATTTTTAAAAAATTCTAAAATAATTAAAAAAATATGTTTATGCTAGGTCTGAAGCCGTTGAAAAGATTTGATACAGTGAAAATGAAAAAAAATGCATATATAACATATTTGTTAGATTTTTAGGAGAGACACCATTTTGGGTCTTGAGGGTTAAAAGTTTAAGTTTTTGAATTAACACTTGTTGCTTGAAAAACAATAACACATCAGATTCAGTGCTGTTATCAGTTATTTACCTAGTCAAGGCTGTGATAACCTCATTCCAAGTATCCCACTTTACACTTTTTTGAGGGAGAAATTACATATTTTATGTTTGTCTCATTAAAAAAAAAAACAAAAAAAACAACATACATACTGTAGTTTTGTAATGGCTTTTTTCACATTCTTGTTCTTTACTAACCCTAAACTTCAAGTTGCCAGACAATGTGTAGCTGAGCTGTAAACTAGACAATAATTCTCCATTTTCTTCCCTGTATAAGTGGTGATAAATTCCTGCTGTGATTTCAAGCCTAAACTGACCTCAGAGTCACCTGGTGAGTTCATGTGCTTCATGTGATTTATAGCAACACAACTTAGACCAGTTAGTTTGCATCATGCAAAAGGTTCATTTGTTCTTCTTAATACACATTGTCATGTTCACTGCGCAAACTGCGCAGCGAACATATTAAATGCCAGCGAGCCTGATGTGCAGAGCAAGTAACATGTTTATTTACAATGGGTGAAGTGAACAATGAGACCAAAAACAGTCACAATAGGGAAAGACACCCCGCTACAAGCTCGGGAGTTCCAAAATGTGCCTCACATGCTCGAACAGGCTGGAGCAGAGGGAAAGGCACAAGGGAAAGACTTACTAGGCATCAGAGTCGCAAGACTCTGGGAAAACAACACACTTTAAAGTCCAAGGGAAGAACCAACCCAAGCGAGTCTGAATGTCCAAGTCATTGGCCACAGTTACATGGGCAAAATTTCTTCAATCTGATTAAAATTGAGATCAGAATTTTACTGTTTACATGGATCCTGAAAAAGCTGATCTGATTAGGACATGCGTTTCCATGTGTCACACGTTTGAATGGAATAAATCATTTTGACATGCGCACGTCGACATTTCGACATTCCAAAAATAGTAGAAGAAGAAGCAACTTCCGGTATTAGCAAGCCCCGCTTCGTGTCGAAATTGACCTGGACTGTACTTTTGCTTCTGCTGGTCTCCGTAATGAAGCTACAAGTACATCTGCATATGATGAACAGAGGGAGACAGCAGGACGATACAGACCAGTTTTGTTTTACTCCCGCTATGTTTTCCGCTAGCTGCTGCTAAGACAGAAATACATCACGTCGACATGTGACTGGTGTACAGACATGCGCAGTAAACATATTTTCTGCCCTACGTTCGGAATAAGTGTTTTCATGTGCACCATTCGGATTAACAATCAGCATAACCCACCCCTTTCAATCGGAATGAAATTTTGATCCGAATGAGCGTGATCGGGTTAGAATATTCAGATTGTCATGTTTACATGAAGCATTTTTATTCCGATCAGGCTTTTAATCAGGTTACTTGTGTCCATGTAAACATAGCCATTGACACAACAAAACTGCCAAATCAGCTGGACTCGCTGCCCTGCTATTTATGCACAGCACTAATGAGAGCAGGCAGACCATCCGTGTGGCAACAAGTGCGTGACTGATTGAACTTGTGTATGGATGCGTGTATGTGAGTATACAAATGAAAATGAATGTGTGTCGATGTGTGTGTGCATGCGTGAGTGAGAAAGTGGTGAACCTAATGCTGGTGGATGCCTGGTGAGAGGGATGCGTGGCTGTGGGACTGGTGTAGAGGCAGTTCAATCTGCCAGCTGGAAATTAACAAGTAATAATTAACCCACAGCCAACAATCATGCTCAGGGTTACGACCCTGAACATGATACACATAAACAAAACACATGAAAATTATCAATGCACTGACATATCACCACCCTTGAGACAAGAAGATGCAGCACAACTGAATATGTGGGTATTCTTTAATATTTAATTATTTGTGAAATTTAATGTTTTTCATCTTTTTAAGTTTGTCTAATTTTATTAACTGACTGAAAACTGACTTTGGGAAGTAAGTAATTTAGTCATAATGTTTAAAAGTAAGTTTTCTTTAATGATTCTCCTTGATAAATTTTGTTCCAATGGCAAGATCTTGTAAATCATAAAGATTTTCTACTGATCTAAGGTATATAAAAATTAACTGATCATATTATTATTTAAGGAATTGTAAGACTAGTACATTATTAATGTAGGAGTTTAAATTGATATTAATATTGATTTATCTTATGATTCAATTTAAATGATAAATAATTATGAAAGAGTTAAGAGTTGACAACTGTTCGGATCCTGAACTTCCAGTGCATCCAGAAAGTTTTCACAATGCTTCACTTTTTCCACATTTTGTTATATTACAGCCTTATTCCAAAACGGATTAAAATAATTTTTTTCCTCAAAATTCTACAGACAATACCCCATAATGACAATGTGAAAAAGTTTTTTTTTTTGTTTTTTTTTTTTAGATTTTTGCAAATTTATTAAAATAAGAAAAATCTGAAGAAATCACATGTACATAAGCATTCACACTTTTGCTCAATACTTTGTTGATGCACCTTTGGCAGCAATTACAGCTTCATGTCTTTTTGAATATGATACTACAGGCTTGGCACACCTATCTTTGGACAGTTTGCCCTATTTTTCTTTGCAGCATCTCTCAAGCTCCATCAGGGTGGATGGGAAGTGTCGATGCACAGCCATTTTAAGATCTCTCCAGAAATGTTCAATCGGATTCAAGTCTGTGTTATGGATGCCCCTTGCAGGGCACCAATGAGACGCTAAAGGCCAACCAGTAAGCTTGATTGTTTATTAACAAAAGACAAGAAGGAAAAAGTTAAGAGCAATGTGGGGCAAAACACGGACATAAACTTAGACACAAGATAACTGACTCTGAAGATTAACTAAGAGAAGCAGCGAGGACGGAGCCTGCACTGTACAATAGACACTTACGAGCAGACACTTACGAGCAGACGAGCAAAGATGAAACACAGAAGAAGACTGAAGTCGGGGGTAGGGACTCCAGTCGCGTACACGGAGGTGCATGAGGTTGTAGGTTGCAGTGAGGAGTGACCCTCAGCTACTCCCTTAAATGAAGAACAAAATCCAATCAGAGAAGAGGAAAGTAATTAGTGGAATAACACACAGCTGTCACAGCGCAGCTCAGCTTTGACAGCCGGAAGTCCCACCGTGATGCTGTCAAAATAAAAGCCCTGGAGAAGGCCACAGGACAAGACCCGAAATAAGATAGAACAGGGAAAATACTGGACAACCCGAGTGCGAATGGGATGAGCGATCAGGCCATCACAGTCTGGGCACTGGCTGCACCACTCAAGGATATTCACGATGTTTCCCTGAAGCCACTCATTTGATATCTTCAAATCAAATCAAATCAAATCAAATCAAATCAAATCAAACTTTATTGTCATATTGCTGTCCATACAACTGTAGTGCAGGCAAGATGAAATTGCGTTTCTCTCGGCATCCATATAAATAGAAGCAGCATGATATAAGACACACTCACACATATCTTCACCCCCCCACCCCCACCCCCCATCCATTCACACATCCCTGAGACATACTTGGGAAAAACAAACTAACTATAATATACAAATAATATACATAATGTCCGTGGTGCAGTAGTGTGTATGAGAGATTCCGGGTCAACTGTTCAGCATCCTGTAGCATCATCGTCTCCTCAAACCAAGACAGAAGATCACTTCTCTCCATTTTACAGGAATATCACTGGCTTTCATATCGACTCATCCAGGCCTCATCCAGGCCTGACCAAAGATGTTTGTTTTCCCAGGACCCCAATGTAAACAGTTGCCTCTTGCAGCGATTGTAAGGATCAGAATTTGCTTTTAAAGGCTCAAAGGAACATAAAACTTGGGAGACCAGACCTCCAACGTGAACACTGCAGTTGGATAACATCCTCCTCTACAGGAAACCAGTGGTCTTAAAAGGGTCATAAATGGCTTAATCAGACAGGTTTATAACCCCCCGATGTTGGCCAGATTTCCTCCCAGATCCCATGGACCTAAAAGAAATCATCTACAGCTAAACAGTACCTCCTAGCGGATACCTACGAAATGTGTTTCAGTACGTAGGATGACTTTTAATTTGTTCTAAACATTAAGTTTCTTTCAGGTTATCCTCTTCTCCCCTGGATCCTAAGGACACTGAAAACCATCCCTTTTTTCACCAACCATGGTTTGTTGTACTACAGTAAGCTTTGATCTAAATATGAATGCATGTATTATAATTATGTATAAGAAATGTTATATTCATGAGTGTTATTCAAACAAATGTAATATTGGAGTAATGGTATAAATGCATGATCACCAAATATTAGCCAAGTCATTTAATTTAGTTAGATTTTATATTGAGCACCTAATTTCACAAGAACTGATTGAGTGTTGATTTTTCTCTTCAATTTCATGGGATGGTGTCTTCGTTTGATTGGCTGCTCTCAAACAAAGAAATGTTCTCACATTGGATGGCAGCCATTTCAAACTGCTTTTGATAAAGTCGATTGGTCAGTCTTGCGATCGACATCACCAGTTTACGACCAGGCGGGGTGACTTTAAAAAGCAGTGGAAGCTGCCCTGCATGTAAGAAAGTAAGATAAGTTGCAGTTATGTGAGAGAGAACAAGAGAAGATCAAAGATGAAAGTAAGAAGTTAGAGAAGAGATAGAGAACAAGATTCAGAGGAAAAACACACAGATTAAGAATTAGAAACACAGAAAAGGAGAAAGAAAGAGATTTTGAGAAAGATTAGGAACTAAGTTAAGATTAAAGAAGCAGAATAGTAATCTAGATCTCAGAAGATTTTATTCCACTGTTTCAAGGTCCTGTGTAGTTTTATTTTATCTAAATTGTTCCTTGTGAAGTTTGTCAAATCCTGAGTTAAGTTTTTTTTTTTTTTTTTTTTTTTTTTTTTTTTTTTCTGGTTACTGAGGAGAAAACACCTTTTCTTTAGAGCTCGCTTTTTCAGAGAATCAAATTCTCAAACTTTTTCCTTCACCTCAGAAGCCATTCTTATCCTAGTAAATGTTTTTCTAATTTTTTTTTATGACTTTTCATGCCATTAAAGTGGACCTTTACTTTTCCTAATTTAAAGTGAACAGAGACTGTGGTGTTTTGTTTTTTTTTTGTGTGTTTTTTTTTTACTCTCTTTCCGGCCTCATACCTGCCTGACTGAGAAGTGGTTCCTTCAGTTTTTTTGGTCTATCCCGCTCCTAGAGACTTCGATTCGGCCGGACTTGTTCCAAGGATTTTCACGCCGCCCTGAGACAAACCATCCACGGCTGCCACTGTCTCCTTGAAGGGCCCCCAGCCGAGTTATCACTTCCACGGCTGTGAGGAAGTAACAGCAGCCGATTTCCCCCACTTCCTAACTTCAAAACCCAGCGGTACCGACCTGCTGAAACGTGGACCTACAGCTGTTGTGTGAGTGAAACTCCTACTTTTCTTATCTCCTGGGTTAAAACGTGATGTCCGAACAATTAAATTACAATTGAATATGGCCCATATTTCAGGGCTCAATTAGTCTCTCATCCATAGGATAAAGCTATAAACTGAAGGAAAACTCTTAGTCATTTTTAAGTAACTGCCCTCAAATTTTTGTAGATTAATTCAGAAGTCATTTTTAGATAATTAGCTTATGAATTTTCCCCATAAAATTGTGTTGTTTTCAGCCTCATTTACCATTGAAACATAAGTCTGGTTAAGCATTTTTCTTTCGCAATATCTGTTTCCTAATCACGGCAGGAAAAGAACTCACTGAAACTTTGAGACTGATTCATTAAGTAATTGAAGGTACAAAATTAATAAAAAATTAAAGTTAATATAATTGTCCATTAGGACTGGTGCCCCTTTTACGAGTGCTTTTATTTAATTTAGCGGGTGTAGAAGTGAGGGTTTAACTCCGCCCCCTTTTCACACCCACTATTAAATAAAATAAATGCCTGTACCTTATGACAAATATTTTATTATATAATCCTGCTACAGATATATTGGTGCTGCCGTGCGAGGCCTGTGTAATTGGGAAACGTATATGCAAAAGGAAAAATCATTGAGACATAAGCAGTTTTTTCTGCAAATATTGATCCACTTTATTCAGTGAGCCTGTGTGTTTGGGAGAGAGAGGCTGAGGCCTGCGGCTCCCTCTGCCTGTGTCTGTTGTGTTTTTTTATTTAGCCTCCTGCTGAGGCGTCTGGTTGCTGATAGTGGCAAAAGGGGGGGTGGGCTAGTCACCCACGGTCTAAGGTCAACAGCTGAGTTGATGCATGCAAAAGAAGTTTTAAGCGGTATTATTATATGCTGGATTGAGAAAAATAAAGGCCTAGAGTGACAGAAACGCGAAGAAAACCGTCCTGTCTCTCGCCAGTTTAACCTTCCGGCGATTATCCCGAAAGGAGTAATTAAACTGGCCAGTTCTGTAATTACCCAAGCGTGGTGACGTCAGATTAAGCTGGACGCAGTTTGATCTGGTCACTGAATAAACCGTTGGGGAAGTAGCGCTAAATTATACCCGGAATTAAAGGGGTAACATTATTTGTGCAAGTTGGAGATTAAACTCCCATTTTTTTTTAAAAGCAAGGCACGACATTGCTAAGACTCGCGCCCACATCACGTGTCACGTGAACATGCACAATCGCGCTTGTGACCGAAAGGCGTGCACGAAAAACTTGACCATGAGCAGAGTAAGCGTGCAACCGCCATTTTGAAGGCGCTAAGAGGGAGTCACCCTAGGCGCCATTTTGAGTGAGACTGGTTGACCTGCCCAGAGCGACGTCACCAGTGTCTCCTCCTCCTGGGAGGGCAGAGATAACTGCCTCCATCGTGTGGTCCACTACAGGAGTTGCATCTCTGGCATGAATGCACACTCGGATTAAAGCAGAGTGAATTTATTAAGCTGATTTATAATCAAACAGAGCTTCCAAATTAACTTTAAATCAATCCAAATTATCCGGAACAACCTAAATTTAAACCCAAATCAAAGTTTTATCCCAAGAACAAAAAGGAAAAAGAAACTTGTGGGTTTGAAGTTTGTTCTCATTGGTGGAAGAGCTTTTGACTGCATATATACACAGTGAAAGAACATAGAAGCATAGACTTTGTATTTATTCACGTATGTTAACCACATATTTTAATCTTTTTAGTTAAAAGCATATATTTACACATATTACGCTAAAACTCTGCAAACTTTTAAAGCTATATGTATGTGTTTTGTTTTTAACCCCTTGCACTCCGGGCAATTTTCCTAAAAACGCCAAAAAATAACGTGCCCAAAGTAAATCGAAAGCTGTTCTTCAACCCTTTGCAGCATCTTCATGGGGTTGGTCTCATTTAAAAGAAAACACTTTGAATTTTTTGGCAAAAAAAAACATAATCTCTCTACGTGCACCGGCCACTGAGTTACAGTCATCTAAACATACTTAACTTGAAGAAAATAAATTTGACCATGGTGTTTTTTTGGATACAAATGCTTGCAAATAACACACAGCTGTCCGATCCGGCTTGAAAATGCAACAGAAATGTAGAACCAAGTATTATCCAGCTGAGGTCCAAATTTGGTAACAATTCCACAAAAAATGAATATTTTACACAGCTTTGTTCTCAGGCTGTTCCCAGGCGTTTTGGAACTGTGCCAAATTGTGCCAAATGGCACAGTTTTGAAAAACGTCTGTAACTTTTGAATAATTCAATGTAGAATCTTCATTTTGGGCTCTAATGAAAGGTCACATTCAGGGCTGTGTCTGTGTGTGTGGGTGTGGGGGGGGTTGTCACCCCCCCACTACAAAGGACGGAGTTCGGCCCTCGCTACATGACGGATTACACTCGTTGCATGTTTCCACAGCAACGCTGTAACAGCGGCTTCCCCCCCATCGCTACTGTGTGTGTGTGTGTGGGGGGGGGGGTTGTCCCCCTCTCGCTACAGAGGACGGCCATCGCTACATGACGGAATAGACTCATATGGCTATGTGGCGACCGTGGCTTCCCCCCGCGGACCGGGGCTTTCGGACCGTGAACGCCCCCCCCCCCTCCACTCTTCTTCTGCAGCGGGGGGGGGGGCCTTCATGGTCCGAACACGGCAAATGAACCGTTTATCGTGGCGCACGCACTTCGTACTTCGTGCGCCGTACATTTGTAATTTACCGATCGGTCAAAAGTCATTTGTGGATTACAGTTTTCAGGAGAAATAATAATTTAGCTTATAACACCTTACCTCTTCACAGCAGCAGAGTCCTGGTGAACTTCTCTTCCCCATTGTCAGACAAACGCGACGCTGGTCCGCTCGTGGATCCCGGTCAAAACATAATTCCAATGTTGCGGTTTTGGTGAATGATTTACGACCTTTGTCGTCGGCCTCCGTCGGTCTATGATGATGGAAGAGAATCCTAAACGTCTTTTCTGCTGGAATGAGTACAGGTCCCACTTGTGGGTATTCTCCATGCTGCTGGGTCTGTAGCAGGTTCGTCCAGCGTCCTTCTTTTTTCCATCAGCTGCAACAGTAAATCTCTCTTCACCCAGCCCAAACTTCTGTGCTTCAATTGGCTCCTGCATTCACAGTAGGCGGGTCCTTCTTCCTAGGTTTTCATTCATTGGTTCTTCAAGGTTTCAGAAACCCAATTCAAGGCTCTTATTAGTCGAATGAGAGGTCAATCAGATGAACTAATCTGTTCGCGGCTGTGTCTGCAGCTTTTTTTTTCAGTGGCGCTTGGAGGCCACACCACCTACATCACCACCATCAGTATCTCTATCATGCGTCATGCATCCGAGCGCGCACGAGTGCGCTCTCATGCGCCCTAGGATGCAGAGACTTGCCCGCCCGCAGAACAACGGAGTGCAAGAGGTTAAATATCACTTTGTGCAATTTCTTTCACAGGAAGCCATTCAACTTAGGGACTCACATAAATGACAATGTTCATTTAGACTCAAGTTAATGTTAATCCTGTGCATGTTGGTGAAGGATTTAGTGATTTACTAAATATTTAATCAAAATTTTCCAAAATTAGGAAACCACATTCAGCAATTAACACTTGAAAGTTTTAGCTTATTTACAGTCAGTGTTGCTTTTGATTCATGTTTCCTCCCCAGGAGAAGGAAAACATTTAACCAACTCACTATTTCTCACCAGGATTTGAAATAAGTCAAAAGGTGAAAACTTTGACTAGTCTGTAAAACATTTTTTTCCCCTCTTTTTAAGTAATCATTGACTTTAATCCTAAGGAAGCCTTAGTGACAATAAGCAAAGACAATTCATTTGTTTCCTAACTTGTAAACATTAAAACATTGAAAGGCTTTAAATGAAGATAAGCTTTAACAAATAGAACAAAGCCAATTCTAACTTTAAAACAAAGTGAAGACTTATACTGTAGCCCTAAAGCCTGAAAGCATTTAACCTTTTCTATTTTTGTTGCTTTCTTTTTCTTTTGTAAATAAAATCATTACTTTCAAGTGAGAGTAAACAAAAAAATTCACAACCTAGTTGAGGACTATTCCAAAACTATACTTTGATAACTGAACTGAAAGAAGTCAATCGACAAATTTGTTGTTTTTGTCTTGTGAAATACGAATCATAATACAGTTTCAACAAATAAACTAATACATATTCCACATTTCTAAAGAATTTCCAAAATATTTAGCTTTCCTGTTTACAAGCCTGGAAGTTGAAACAAACTCCAAACGGAAGCTTGTAATTATCCTCACAACAAAACAACACTCAAGGTTAACTCTTGACTCACAACCTTAGCCACAATCAACTAATCGATTTCAAGCTAAGCGTTACACAAACAGTGAAACATGTTGAGTCAACTTGACGAATTAGATGACCTTAAAGTAACATTGGAAGAGTTGGCTTCCAACCTTATACCCGGCTTCTCCAAACAAGTTCAGGATACTCCACCAAAAGATTTGAAGCAAATCACGAAAAAGCTTTTAGATGAATGTGAAACTAACCCACTGGAGGCAAAGGAAATCCACGGTGTGTTAGGAAAGTTTGCACTAGCATTGAGTGCAAGGTTAAAACGAGCTGAAACCCAAGTACTCCACGCTGAAAAGGAACTGGTGAAACAACAAACAACCATCCTTTCTCTTCAGGAAGAGAACAAATCCCTTGTGAAAAAGCAGGAACAAGCTCGCATAGAGAAAGAAGACACCCAAGCTACGCTTGATCAGACGTTGCTAGATCTGGAACAAGCAGAAGAAGAAAAGCAACGACTAGAAAACAACAATACCTTACTTCAGCAAGAAAATGAGGAATTGAGAACTGCCCTGCTTTACAAAGACAATCAACTCAAAGAAGTTGAAGGTCAATTGGACGAAACAAACTCCGATTATGGGAAATGTAAACTGCTCTTACGAGAAGCACAACAAGGTCTTCAGGACGTCAAAGAAGAGCTGGAAGAGCACCGGAAACAAAGGGATCTGAGACCAGAAGCCATGAACAGGCCAGTTTCCTCGACAAAGGGGGACATCCCTTCATGGGATGGGGACTCCCCCAGCTCACACTCATCTGACCCGTTCAGACTCGAACGGCAACGCAAAAGACATTTGCAAATTCCATCTGATGGAGATCTCAATAAGATTGCTCGCCACGTCACAAAATTTGACTCCTCAACCAGTGGGTCACCTGATACCTTGCGTAAATACCCTGATGCTACGGTTGACGATCGCATTTATTTGATTAAGTTGACATCCAACAGGTCGGTATCAAAATTTATAGATCGGCAACCATTTGACATCAAGATGAACCACCGGAAACTCTATGACGCCATCGAAAAGGAGTTCTCAGACGACTGCTTACAGTCAGGGCTAGCGACAGCCCTAGCTGTGAAACAGGGACGCTTAGAGCGCCCACAGGCATACTACCAGCGACTCCTGCGCGCATATTTCGGATCTCAAAACACGCCTGAGATGGAAGAAGACCACAATTTCAAGGCTCTGTTCATTCAGAATCTCCATCCCACGATTGGACACCACTTTGGAGTCACGGCTAACCCAAAGACAAACTCGATAAACCAACTAAGAGAGTTTGCACATTATGCATTCCAGAAACAGCGACAAAGCAATCAGAAGCATACCGAGTCTACCGCGGTGTTAGCTGTCAACACCGCATCAGACACCCTGGACCTAGAGGGCGCCCCAAGACCAGCCCTTGTTCCAGCATCTCAGTCACAAATAAAACAACGACAGTCCTCTAGTCAAGATAAGTCGAGTCATGACCCGGAAAAATTTTTGACACCGAGTTCCAAGCCAACATCACCAAAACGTGACTACTGTCGGAGACTAAGCCCACCAGGTAAGTCACGAGAATACGGTACGGATACCCGGGATGACAGATATTGATTTCGAGACTCGCATAACCGCGGGAGGTGGTCACCTCCCTCATACCGCCGGAAAAACTTCGACAAGGAAGCAAGACCTCCCCCTGGTAAGTTTAGCTCTAAACCCTGGGAGAAGAAAGAAAAGCCCATTTTCAGCCGAGAAGACCTGGAAACTCTCCAATGCATACTTGACGAACTGAAGAGGAAAAAGGAGGTGAAAGAGGACAAGAAATCAAATGTCCTAGCCATAAATATTGTGACCACCCCAAACGATCCTTTAGGTTTGCCACAAGTCAACCCTGAGGAATCTCCTACTACAAAGGGGAAGGATACCAAAGACACAACCGAGCATCCTCCACCCGAAACTCAGGAGGAGCTCCAAAATACAACGCCACCCAGTGCCATTTTGGAAGTCCAGCTACCTGGAAAACCTCACTCGCCCGAAACCTGCGACTCTTTAATCTGCGTTGAACCTTTGACCGAGAGGGGGGTTGCACGAAAATTTTTCCTCTCATTTACCCTGGAAGATGCGATGACGCACGAAGCCCTACTGGATACCGTAGCGGACATCACACTCATGTTGCCTGACCTTTTTGAACACCTACGTGTCACTGCTAACCATGCACACAAAGACTTGAAACTAAGACCTTGCTCCTTAGCTATTCAACCTTATGCACCCTCAAACACGACTGTGTCACACATGTCATTCATTGATAAAAATCTCCATTGGGCCCATGACCTTGATCCACCCAGTCTATGTGTCCAATCTCAACTCAATTCCATTGCTGATAGGCAAGGATCTACTTAATCGCTTTGAGCCTCTGATAGACTTCAAGAATCTCAAGCTATGGGCTCAAGTTCGACAACCTCTTCCAACCACTCTACCTGAAGCAACCGGATCACAGTGCTACACTCTTGACACCTTGGATGTTCCAGGAGTCAACCCACTCGCACTGCTGACCCAACAAAGTTTGACGGAAGGTGACCTTGGGGACCAGGCCGAAACAGGCACCCCTTCCCATGTCACCACATCTGACAACCCAACCTTAAATCAACACAGTTCATTCCTTTGCACCCTAAAATCAGGGGCAGCCAACAAAGAGTACTGCCCCCAAGTAGTAAAAGGACTAGTTATCCAAAGCTCCCACGTAGAAGACGTGGTACTGGCTCTCTGGGCTGATAAATCCACAATCAGCCAGACACTTTTCGACTCTCTACACGAGAAATACCCCGACCTTATGGTCACTAACAAGTCTTTTTGTTTCCCTGCTGGGACCAAATCAAACAAAACATTGGTCGCCAAAAGTATCTGCGCCCTCCACCTTCAGTGGAACCACAGACTGCTGATTCATCCCTTCTTGGTCATTCCTGACCTGCCACATGCAGTCGACATCGGCAGTGATCTTCTTGTGAGACTCGGAACTCAGGTTGATACCATAAACAATGTCTTATGGTCTCTCACCCCCGTTCGAGACACTCACTCTAAACCAGATCTTGACACTCTAAAGTCAGGCCAGACCATCCCTGAGGCCTGCCAGGTACTGAACACTCAACATTGTCTCATACCTGCTAATGTCACGTGCTACCCGGTCCAACTATGCATTCAGACCGGAGAGAAACTTATGCATCCACAAGCATTTTTCCAACCGGCTCCTTTGCTTGACGGTCTAGGCTTAAATCTGGAGGCCACGCCCCTTCTAAGCCTAGACTACAGAACCACCACGTTACTGGTAAACAATCCCACGGCAGAGACCATCGTCCTGCCCAAGGCCACGCTTCTCAGCTGGCTCATCACCACAGATTTCCACAATTTTGAACTGACTGTTCCTGTGCTAGGTGGCCTTCCTGATTCTCTTTGGGCTGACTCTCTTGAACCTACAGTAATTTACACTAAGCCTCCTAAGGCCATCGCTTTTGTGTCAATGCCAACCCCTGACAAAGAGTCAGTTGGACGAATCGACTTGACTAACAATGACCAAATGCTTGTCCAAGCCATTGAGCTCCTTCCATCGGAGTCTATATCAGCAGACCAATGACAATCCCAGCAATGCTCCACCGAAACCAGTCCTCACTATCGCTGAAGAGATTGCACAGGTGGTAGCTGATGCTGATGCCCTAACCTCTGACGAAGAACGTGAAAAACTTCACCAAGTTCTTCTTAAATACGAACAATCCTTCTCCAAAGACTCCTTGGACTGTGGACTGACCACAATCCACTCAGTACGCATTCCTACACCACCTGATGCTACTCCCACCTACATCAGGCAGTACAAGATTCCCTTGGCCTCGTACGGCCCAGTACAAGAAATAATCGATGACCTACTGGACCGTGGCATAATCAGGCCATGCAACAGTACCCACTCGGCCCCCTTATGGCCTGTCCTAAAGCCCAATGGTAAGTGGAGACTCACCATTGATTACAGGAAATTGAACACTCAAGTTCATCTCTCTAGGTGGCCTATGACTCAACTGGAGCAAGAACTTCCTAGAGTAAAAGATGCCAAATACTTCTCAACACTGGACATTGCTTCTGGTTTTTGGACTATTCCTGTCCAAGCTGAAGACCAACACAAACTGGCCTTCACGTTTGCGAATCGCCAATACACATTCACCCGATGCCTTTTCGGTTATGCCAACTCTCCTGCAGAGTTCAACATTTTCTTGAACAAAGTATGTCCAGACGCCGGAGACAGAGGTAACCTCATCTATGTTGACGACATTCTTATTCGGAGTCCAACTCTGGACACCCACCTCACTGAAATCGACCATGTCCTTGGCCAGCTCACACGAGCAGGAGAAAAAATTTCTCTCTCCAAATGCCAATGGTGCAAAACCAAAGTCAACTATGTTGGTCTCTTGGTAGGATCCAAAGGGGTACTACCACAAACGGCACGAATTCAAGGTGTGCTAAACATCAAACCCCCTACCAACATCTCTGATCTCCGGAGCTTCCTAGGGGTATGCAACTACTCACGTCAGTTTATTGAGGATTATGCAGACTTGGCAAAACCCCTTACAGACCTCCTACGAAAGGACACCCCTTTCATTTGGTCTGAGGCTCAAGAACAGGCTATGCTAGCGTTGAAGCAAAAGTTATGCACAGCACCATGTTTGGCCTATCCCAACTACGACCAGCCATTCTTCTTAATAGTGGGGTTCTCTGCCAACTGCTTAAGTGCCGGATTATACCAAATCTACGACCACGACAAACAAGTCGTGGCCTATGCGAGCAAAACTCTCTCTGGTCCGGAACTGAAATACTCGGACTGTGAAAAAGCCCTTCTGGCCGCTGTATGGGCAGTCAAACATTTCTCCAACTATGAGGGAGGCCAGAGAATCACAGTTGAGACTCACCACCAACCAGTGGTCTTCCTTAACAGTCAACGCATCAGATAAGGCGTTGTAACAAATGCCAGAATAGCCTCCTGGTTGATTGCTCTACAATGCTTTGATGTGGAGATCCGCTACGCACAAAAGTTGAGAAGCCCTCTCGGCACAGACTTGGCTGCCTGCCAATGGTGGTCTGAGGACACTCAAGGACCATCCATTCGTGCAGAGCCACCTACAGTTACTGAAGACCCAAACCATTACTACTTTGACCAGAACATCTGTCAAGATATGGTCACCGCCTATGTCGATGGTTGTTCTTTTAACCATGAAACTCACATTCGTGCTGGTGTGGGTGTGGCATGGCTGAACAATCAGTCTTGTGAACCCCACAACTATCAACTGGGTTCCCAATCATCCCAATATGCGGAAATTGCAGGTGTGCTCATTACACTGCAACTTGCCGTAGACCATGGCATTCGCACATTGGTCATCTGCACTGACTCCAACTACGCACACCTCAGTTTCACTTGTCATTTGGCACTCTGGAAGGCCAAAGGTTTTGTAACCGCAAACCACAAACCGGTCAAACATCAAGACCTTTTCAAGGCATGTGATCACCTGGTCACCTCCAACAACCTCCAGGTGTAGTGGAAAAAGGTCAGAGGTCACTCACGCAAACCAGATCAGGACAAAGAATGGAATGACCTTGTGGACTCACTTGCAAAACAAGGAGCCATACAAGGCACACCCTGGTCCTTTGATTCTGCTCAGGTGCCGACTTCACAGTCCCACCCACCCACCCCTACAGTCTGCGCAGTCACTAGGGCCCAGACAAACAGGGGCCAAGACATGACACAAACCACAGGTCCCCTCGCGGTTGACCCTGTTTTCACTGACGCTGACCTTATCTCTCTTCAAAACCTTGACCCTGCAATCCATAAAATGATACAATACCTCTCAGATCCTGCACTTAATGTACCATCCGACTCGGATCTCGCTGACACTCCAGACTTGAAACCACTTTTTGCCGTACAATCGTCCTTGCAGCTGCGAAATGGCATTCTAGTTCATGTTTCCGATGAACTCCCTGCGCCTGCACTTGTGGTCCCTCGTAACCAGAGGGGGGTGATAATTGTTCATGCCCATGATCTCCCAACTGCAGGACACAAAGGCGTCAAAGCGACGTACAATGCGCTCAAACAAGTGGCATATTGGCCATACATGTGAAAGGATGTAGTGGACTACATCAAGGGATGTCTCGTATGTTGCCAGTTTCAACCAACCAACCCGATTCATCGAGCACCCCTACAGAAAAGAGGCATTTCATTCCCATGGTCTGACCTCCAAATTGACTGGGTAGGTCCCCTTCCACGGTCAGCAAGAGGAAACAAATACTTCCTCACAGTCACATGTGCTTTCACCAAATGGGTCGAGTGCCTGCCTGCTCCTAATGACACGGCAAAAACCATGGCCTACTTGTTGATGAACCATGTATTCTCGAGATTTGGTCTGCCAAGCCGAATCAACTCTGACCGCGGCACTCATTTCACCGCCGAAGTCATGCGACAACTGTGGGAAACCTTGGGAGTTAAAGCTAACTTCCATATTAGCCACCACCCACAATCCTCCGGACAGGTTGAAAGAACCCACCGAACTGTGATCAACATACTGAAGAAGTATGTTTCACCATACCAAAAAGACTGGGATGTAAAACTCCCGCTGGGCTTAATGGCCATCCGAGCCACACCCCATGAAGCTACGGGGGTGTCACCTTTTGAAATGATGACAGGCCGGCAAATGACTTTACCCCTGCATCTACTTTACCAACCTGGAGAAGCCAGTGTTGCTATAGCTTACACTACTCACCAGTACATGACTGACCTGACCAAACATCTCCAACAGACTTTTGCCTTTGCCCAAAAACATTTGGACCGATCAGCTGAAGGACGCAAAGCCTACTACAATCAGAAAGCCTCACATGATGAACTCAAAGTGGGAGACAACTATTTTCTATTATGCTTTCATTCCTCAGACAGGACAGACCAACGCACGAGCAGGAATACTCGCTCGGAAGTTCCTCCCGAGGAGGACAGGTCCACACACAATAAGAGATAAACTCTCTCCGGTCATTTACCAAATCAAAATAAGCAAAGGTCGCCAGGACCCCATCTCCAAATTGGTTCATCGTAATCAAATCAAAGCTTACAAAAACCCCATGGGACTCGTCGGGGACAACACTGTTCCATTAAGTCAGTAAACAAACCTAAAATCTTGTTTGCGCCTGATAGATAACTGTTAGCTGATTATCAGCCTCAGGCACGCTCGGTCGCATTTCTCTTCCTCAATCAAGTAACTGCATTAAACCTTTAAACAGGAAAGTTAACCCAAACTAACTGACTTCCTTAAAATCTAACTTCAAAAGATCCTGCAAAATTTCATTCGGTGTCATCAAGTTACTATTTCAAAATAGTACACACAAAATCTCCAATATCACTAGCTTAAGTCAATAATCACAAAACACTCTAAAGGTGATAAAACACTAATAGCTTAGAGCTCAGTCTCTTAACAAAGTTGTTCCACCTCTGAGAATAACTTTCACCTACTACTCAGGTACCTCAAGAAAAGGAAAACCGACAAGAAGCTCACGATTAAAATGAATCACTTCTATTCGTTTGCCAGGACAATGGTCCTCCTGTTTTTCAGTTTAGCCCTCTACCTAGCACTCTCACCTGCTTTCGCCCAGTTAGAATTGGACAGAACCCAGACAAGAAGTCAACAATCCTTAGGTAGATTCTCAACCACGGCCTCACCATTAGGGCCCCTTGCTAGCCTTAGCACATCTACTGTTAAATCAGTAAACACCGCTACACTGAAATGCCAGACAGTTGAACCACCAACTGTTACCAAAACTTTGCAAGATACTGTGTTGGTTTTGAATGTTTGCTCCAAAGCCTCGTTCAAACTCAACAAGGCCTTGAACTTGTCACTCTTCATGTTAGAGGGTGACCCTGCTCACCCACATCTAATGCATGTGTTTCTTCGAAAGGTAGCTAGAAATATTAGATTTTCAGCTAACACTTTAACAATAAGCCTGCCTTCACCGCTTCTTGCCCCTGTTTCAGATGTCACAAAGTTATTCCTCATTGCCACTCAAAGAACAATGATGACTTTCCATGTTTGCTCAGTCCTCCAGAACAAAGGTCTCAAACACCCTCTGAGTAAGACCTCTGTGGAACCATGGTTAAGTCCAGCTAAACCAAGTCAATTCAAACCTCCTTGAATTAACTCAATATTGCTTAACCTAAACATCTACCTCAAATAAGCAATAAATTTTTGTTTTGCATTCTTTGTTTTGACTTTTATTTTACTTTATTTTTAGAATTTTTGAAGTTATATGCATGCTTACATACAAACATATATTTTTTATGTATAATTCTTGCACTCCATTTTGATTTTTGTGCCCATTCAAACTATTTTTAAACAATTATAATAGCTATTTCATCGTAAACCAAAATTCCTACCTCAGGTATGTAAGACTACACACTTATTTTTGTAACCAGAATTTTTGAGTCATTTCAAGACATATGCCTTAGCTTACTACTCCAAGCAAATTTTATATTCTATATTTGTCCATATTCAAATTGTTTTTGGAAATTCATGGAAGTCCTTCCAGTAAACCAAAGTCAAAGATCTCTACTTAGTAACAGATACTGTTTGCATGCTAGTGTGTATGGACATCACAAAAACCTTTTAACCCAGTATTTAGGTCAAGTGTTGCCAAGGAGATGAAGTTGCCATGGGTGTGTACCAACGCTGACCGATGCTCACCATTGCTACAAAGGGGGGATCTGTAGCATCATCGTCTCCTCAAACCAAGACAGAAGATCACTTCTCTCCATTTTACAGGAATATCACTGGCTTTCATATCGACTCATCGAGGCCTCATCTAGGCATGACCAAAGATGTTTGTTTTCCCAGGACCCCAATGTAAACAGTTGCCTCTTGCAGAGATTGTAAGGATCAGAATTTGCTTTTAAAGGCTCAAAGGAACATAAAACTCGGGAGACCAGACCTCCAACGTGAACACTGCAGTTGGATAACATCCTCCTCTACAGGAAACCAATGCTCTTAAAAGGGTCATAAACAGCTTAATCAGACAGGTTTATAACCCCCCAATGTTGGTCAGATTTCCTCCCAGATCCAATGGACCTAAAAGAAATCATCTACAGCTCAACAGTACCTCCTAGCGGATACCTACGGAATGTGTTTCAGTACGTAGGATGACTTTTAATTTGTTCTAAACATTAAGTTTCTTTCAGCTTATCCTCTTCTCCCCTGGATGTTAAGGACACTGAAAATCAGCCCTTTTATCACCAACCATGGTTTGCTGTACTACAGTAAGCTTTGATCTAAATATGAATGCATGTATTATAATTATGTATAAGAAATGTTATATTAATGAGTGTTATTCAAACAAATGTAATATGGGAGTAATGGTATAAATGCATGATCACCAAATATTAGCCAAGTCATTTTATTTAGTTAGATTTTATATTGAGCACCTAATTTCACAAGAACTGACTGAGTGTTGATTTTTCTCTGCAAATTCATGGGATGGTGTCTTTGTTTGATTGGCTGCTCTCAAACAAAGAAATGTTCTCACATTGGATGGCAGCCATTTCAAACTGCTTTTGATAAAGTCGATTGGACAGTCTTGCGATCGACATCACCAGTTTACGACCAGGCGGGGTGACTTTAAAAATCAGTGGAAGCTGCCCTGGATGTAAGAAAGTAAGATAAGTTGCAGTTATGTGAGAGAGAACAAGAGAGGATCAAAGATGAAAGTAAGAAGTTAGAGAAGTGATAGAGAACAAGATTCAGAGGAAAAACACACAGATTAACCACTTGCGCTCCGTTGTTCCGCAGGCGTGCAAGTCTCTGCATCCTAGGGCGCACGAGGGCGCACTCCTGCGCCCTCTTGCGCACTCGGACGCATAGTCCAGATTGTGGTGATGTAGGTGGTGTTGGCGTCCAAGCGCCACTGAAAAAAAAAGCTGCAGACACAGCCGCGAACAGATTAGTTCATCTGATTGACCTCTCATTCAACTAATAAGAGCCTTGAATTGTGTTTCTGAAACCTTGAAGAACCAATGAATGAAAACCTAGGAAGGAGGACCCGCCTACTGTGAATGCAGGAGCCAATTGAAGCACAGAAGTTCGGGCTGGGTGAAGAGAGATTTACTGTTGCAGCAGATGAAAACAAAGGATGCTGGACGAACCTGCTACAGACCCAGCAGCATGGAAAACACCCACAAGTGGTACCTGCACTCATTCCAGCAGAATAGACGTTTAGGATTCTCTTCCGTCATCATAGACCGATGGAGGCAGACGACAAAAGTCGTAAATCATTCGCCAAAACGGCAATAATGGAATTGTGTTTTGACCGGGATCCACGAGCGGACCAGTGTCGCGTTCATCTGACAATGGGGAAGAGAAGTTGTCCAGGACTCTGCTGCTGTGAAGAGGTAAGGTGTTATAAGCTAAATTTATTATTTATCCCTGAAAATTGTAATCAAAAAATGACTTTTGACCGATCGGTAAATTACAACTGTACGGTGCACGAAGTATGAAGTGCGTGCGCCGCGATAAACGGTTCATTTGCCGTGTTCGGATCGTGAATGCCCCCCCCCCCCCCGCTGCAGAAGAGGAGCGGGGGGGGCGTTCAAACTGGTCCGCGGGGGGAAGCATATGAGTCTATTCCGTCATGTAGCGATGGCTGTCCTCTGTAGCGAGGGGGGGGACCCCCCCCACACACACACACAGTAGCGAGGGGGGAGGAAGCCGCTGTGACAGCGTTGCTGTGGAAACATGCAACGAGTGTAATCCGTCATGTAGCGATGGCCGAACTCCGTCCTTTGTAGCGGGGGGGGGGGTAATCCCCCCCCACACACACAGACACAGCCCTGAGTGTGACCTTTCATTAGAGCCCAAAATGAAGATTCTACATTGAATTATTCAAAAGTTACAGACGTTTTTCAAAACTGTGCAATTTGTCACAATTTGGCACAGTTCCAAAATGCCTGGGAACTACCTGAGAACAAAGCTGTGTAAAATATTCATTTTTTGTGGTATTGTTACCAAATTTGGACCTCAGCTGGATAACACTTGGTTCTACATTTCTGTTGCATTTTCCAGCCGGATCTGAAGCTGTGTGTTATTTGCAAGCATTTGTATCCAAAAAAACACCGTGGCCAATTTTATTTTCTTCAAGTTCCGTATGTTTAGATGACAGTAACTCAGTGGCCGGAGCACGTAGAGAGATTATGTTTTTTTTTTGCCAAAAAAATCAATGTGTTTTCTTTTAAATGAGACCAACCCCATGAAGATGCTGCAAAGGGTTGAATAACAGCTTTCGATTTACTTTGGGCACATTATTTTTTGGCATTTTTAGGAAAATTGCCTGGAGTGCAAGTGGTTAAGAATTAGAAACACAGAAAAGAAGAAAGAAAGAGATTTTGAGAAAGATTAGGAACTAAGTTAAGATTAAAGAAGCAGAATAGTAATCTAGATCTCAGAGGAAGATTTTATTCCACCGTTTCAAGGTCCTGTGTAGTTTTATTTTATCTAAATTGTTCTGTGTGAAGTTTGTCAAATCCTGCATTAAGTTTTTTTCTGGTTACTGAGGAGAAAACACCTTTTCTTTAGAGCTCGCTTTTTTAGAGAATCAAATTCTCAAACTTTTTCCTTCACCTCAGAAGCCATTCTTATCCTAGTAAATGTTTTTCTAAATTTTTTATGACTTTTCACGCCGTTAAAGTGGACCTTTAATTTTCCTAATTTAAAGTGAACAGAGACTGTGGGGTTTTTTTGAACTCTCTTTCCGGCCTCATACCTGCCTGACTGAGAAGTGGTTCCTTCAGGTTTTTTGGTCTATCCTTCTCCTAGAGACTTCGATTCGGCCGGACTTGTTCCAAGGATTTTCACGCCGCCCTGAGACAAACCATCCACGGCTGCCACTGTCTCCTTGAAGGGCCCCCAGCCGAGTTATCACTTCCACGGCTGTGAGGAAGTAACAGCAGCCGATTCCTCCGACATCCTAACTTCAAAACCCAGCGGTACCGACCCGCTGAAACGTGGACCTACAGCTGTTGTGTGAGTGAAACTCCTACTTTTCTTATCTCCTGGGTTAAAACGTGATGTCCAAACAATTAAATTACAATTGAATATGGCCCATATTTCAGGGCTCAATTAGCCATAGGATAAAGCTATAAACTGAAGGAAAACTCTTAGTCATTTTTAAGTAACTGCCCTCAAATTTTTGTAGATTAATTCAGAAGTCATTTTTAGATAATTAGCTTATGAATTTTCCCCATAAAATTGTGTTGTTTTCAGCCTCATTTACCGTTGAAACATAAGTCTGGTTCCTCCTTGTTTCTACAGAGGTGTAACGCTGGATTTTATGTTCAGGAATCCCATAACAGTTGATGTGATATCTTACGCTGTTATCATTTGAATCTGTTTACCAATCATTTGAATGCTATGCCATGTAACCTGAATGAGTTTAATAAAAGGGTGAATGAGAGAAGTTGAAGCATTTTTCTTTCGCATATATCTGTTTCCTAATCACGGCAGGAAAAGAACTCACTGAAACTTTGAGACTGAATCATTAAGTAACTGAAGGTAAAAAATTAATTAAAATTAAAGTTAATATAATTGTCCATTAGGACTGGTACCCCTTTTACGAGTGTTTTTATTTAATTTAGCGGGTGTAGAAGTGATGGTTTAACTCCACCCCCTTTTCACACCCACTATTAAATAAAATAAATAATTCCTGTACCTTATTGCAAATATTTTATTATATAATCCTGCTACAATCCTGACAGCTTGTGGAAGGAAGCTGTTGATCAGTCTGGTGGTTCTGCCTCTGATGCTCCGGAATCGTTTACCAGATGGCAGATGTTCAAAGTGTTTATGCAGAGGGTGAGAATGATCCTTGACAATGTTCAGTGCCCTGCTCCTACAACGGTTCTGAAAAAGTTCTTGGACAGAGGGGAGGGAGACTCCAATTACCCTCTCAGCTCCCTTGACTATCCTCTGCAGGGTTTTTTTGTCTGACATACTGCAGCTGGAGTACCATGTAGCAATGCAGTATGTCAGAACAGTCTCCACCACACCTCTGTAGAAGGTCCTGAGGATGCCGATGGGGAGAGAGGCCTGTTTGAGTTTCCTCAAGAAGTGCAGTCTCTGCTGAGCCCGCTTCCTGATCCCCAAGGAATTCTTGCTCCATCTTGACTGTGTGCTTAGGATTGTTGTCCTGCAAAAGGATGAACTGTCGCCCCAGTCTGAGGTCAAGAGTGATCTGGAGAAGGTTTTAATGCAGGATGTCTCTATACCTTGCTGCATTCATCTCTCCCTCCATCCTTATTAGTCTCTCAGCTGCTGCCACTGAAAAACATCCCCACAGCATGATGCTGCCACCCACATGCATCACTGTAGATATTGTATTGGCCTGGTGATGAGTGGTGCCTAGTTTCCTCAAAACATGATGCCTGCCATTCACATCAGAGTTCAATCTTTGTCTCATCAGACCAGAGAATTGTGTTTCTTATGGTCCAAGAGTCCTTCAGGTGCCTGTTGGCAAACTCCAGGCAGGCTGCCACGTGCCATTTATTAAAGAGTGGCTTCCATCTGGTCACTCAACCATACAGGCCTAATTGATGGATTGCTGCTGAGATGGTTGGAGGTCTACAGACAATTCCTTTGACTTCATGTTTGGTTTGTGCTCTGACATGCACTGTCAACTGTGAAACCTTATATAGACAGGAGGAGGTGCCTTTCCAAATCATATCCAATCAACTGAATTTACCTTAGGTGGACTCCAATTTAGCTGTAGAAACTTCTCAAGGATTATCAGTGGAGACAGGATGCACCTGAGCTCAATTTTGAGCTACATGGCCATGGTGGTGAATACATATGTACAAGTGACTTCTTAGTTCTTTTTTTTGTTGTTGTTGTTTTTTTTTTTAATACATTTTAAAAAATCTCATTTTTTTAACATTGTCATTATGGGGTGTTGTGTTTAGAATATTGAGGAAAAATGCATTTAAACCATTTGTAGCATGACAAAATGTGGAAAAAGTGAAGCGCTCTGAATACTTTCCGGATTCACTGAAAGTCCTGGGTCAAAGTGTCAGGTTACCAGTTATCAATACCAGTTAGGCTGGTTCAGAGGAATTCACCCAGTATTCACTGCCTTCATTTCCAAACCATTCTTCTCTTCCTTCATGTGGACCTAGGATTCCTCTTTTATCTGTAGCTCTGAGTTGACTGGGAATTATTTCTGGATCAGGAAAAAAAAATAGATCCTATTAGATCTGTTTTGAATCTTTAAGAGAAAACCTTTCTAAGTTCATCTGGTAAACCTTCATGAACATTGATGATATAATGATGCAATGATCAAGAATCTGTCATGGTTAAATTGACAGCTCATGTGCATGATGATAACACAGGAAGGAACCAGAAAAGGGGGGGAACATTCGATAGTTCATTAAATATGAAAACAGCGCAAAGTTAATTGAATAGCCACTCACCAGAGGAAACAATTCAGCTGTGGAGAGAAAACAAGAGCTGTCAGAGGAGGAATGGAGTAGGGAATATGGACGGGCCAAACTGCCACTTTCTCAAGGTTCCGAGGAAGGACCGGCAGGACTCCAGCGGGGAATAGACGAACCAGTAGGGTAGGGAGGAATGAGCTAGTAGTGCCTGACCAGGTGGAGATAGTTGCTGTGGGAATGATGAGATGGCAGGAGAGCGCACACAGACCCGAGACTCAACCACACAATGGCAGCAACTTGTAAGAGAGAAAGAAGAGCAAAGTTTAGACGATGTGTCTAAGCTTGGCGAAAATGACCTGCTTGCCTGGATTAGAGCAGTATACCCAGACGAGCCAGCATAGACTGTACGGAGGAGGCCTCCTTAAATACGCTGGCTGATGAGCAAGCGCGGGTGTGTCCTCTGCCTCAGGTACAGTGAAGAGTTCGTGAATGTGCGGCAGGATGGGAGGGGCACACTCTCACTGCGCATGACAAACTCCCTTCTATTCTTTCAACATGCTGTGAATCTTTATTAAAACTAAGCAAAGCGTATCATTCAGTCTCAATACTTTATTCTGTAATTCATACTTATCATAAAGTCACAAAGCAATCATCAAAATCGGATCGGAATTAATAGAGGAGTAAAACAGTTCAGATCACCTTTTGAATTGTGTTGCTTATATCTGAAGTTTGTGTAGAGGAGCAATATTGATAGAATCTAATCAGCCATGGGGAAGTTAAGGGAGTTCCAGGGCAGCTGGTTTTCCCTTCAGGACGCGACGACGGCTTCTCTCATCATCAGCATATTTTGTAAAACCCATTATTCATATGTTGTCTAACACACAGCCGTTTTCTATGTCCCATCTCTTCACCATTTTATCTCTGTCACCCTCCCATGACTTCAGCAGTTTTACTGCCTGTCTTGGGAACAACTAGAAGCTCTGCTCTGCTCTGTACAACAACTTTGCATTCATTAGCTTTACACAATAAGACTCCATTTGATCAATCGTATTCAATACATCACAGCACAATCATTTGACATGATTTCAGATATATGTTTTTGTACAATCATGACAATGATTTCTTTAGTACATATTATATCATAATGTACATACATGTTGTCTGCTTTTAACTGTGTTTTCCTTTTCACCACCTTCTGTGCTGACTGCTCCGGGCAGAATTTCTAGGTGAGCCTTCATGAGGATTCCTCTGCCTGTCAGGCAGAGGGGATGTGATGGACAGTTAAGTCCTCTGTCATAGGGTCAGCTCTTTTGAGTTCAATGATTTCCAGACTGATGTCCATGGTCATCATACTGACCCTGACGTGGGTTATCCTGCTTTTCCTGACACAACATATTATCTGAATTTAAGTCTATAGTGACTGCACTAATAAATGAGTCCTTCACTGTTTGTGTCATGACTGGGCCATCACCTGCTACCGCTGCGTGCACACCTACTCCCAATCACCCACGGGCTTTATAGTCTGCTCTGCCTGGGATCTGGCACGAAGCCATCTGTCGTCCTGTCTACAGAATCACGTCTCTCGTCTAACAGCCTTCGTCCAGGCCTCTTCTCTCCTGTTAACCCTGTGGCTGTGCGCCTGGCTTCCCCCCTCCCTCCACATCTGTCCTATGTTTCATGTCTCCCAGGTCAAGCTCTTCTGTTCCAGCCCTCTCTGCCCCCCTCCCAAGGCTCCACCCCCACCGGTATTGATCAATGGCGACCCGGCGTGGAAGGTCAACGCCATCCTGGACGTCCGCCGCTGGGGTCGCGGTCTGCAGTTTGGTGGACTGGGAGGGCTATGGCCCCAAGTGGAGGTCCTGGGTACGTCCGTCCTTCGTGTTAGATAAATGCCTCAACAGGGATTTCCACCAGATGCACCCAGGTAGGCTGGATCAGGTGCTGGGAGGCACTTCTCGGGGGGGGGGGGAGTACTGTCATGACTCGCTCTGGGCCATCACCTGCTACAGCTGCGCGCACACCTGCTCCCAATCACCCATGGGCTTTATAGCCTGCTCTGCCTGGGATCTGGCATGAAGCCATCTGTCATCCTGTCTACAGAATCACGTCTCTCGTCTAACAGCCTTTGTCCAGGCCTCTTCTCTCCTGACTAGGATCGTCTCATCACTTCAAGTAAGCTTAATTGCTACTCACCTTTCCAGCCTCTTCCCCTGTGCACAGATGGATTCCTCCGGCGGCGGAATCTGTTCCCCTTGGCGGCGGAACGTGCCTTCATTGCTCCAACGGGGCCACCTGTCCATCTCTGGCGTGTGCAGTGGACGCTGTCTTCCTGGCTGTAGCCTCCAGGCAAACCTGAACATTCCTCATCCACCTACAAAGTAAGCCCCAGTCATTACCTCTTTCATTCATTGGTGGACAGCACTAACATCTGTGCTTTGATTCTATTATAGGGTTGCCAGGATGAACGGCTGTCTGCTCTCCCCCGGCCACGACATCACTGCTAACAGCTACCACTACATACACCACACATGCATGCACTCATACACTCACAAGGTACAAATAAAGATTATTGAATTCACTCGAGCCTGTGTGTGTGTTCCCTGGGTCTAGTAAATATGTCAGTTTGTGCCATTCATAGTAACCTGATTAAAAGATACTTCATTTTTGTTTCAGAGTTTTTATTGAATTGTTATCCTTTTTAATGAGTATTTTTTACCTTTATGTCATAAATACGTATTTTTTTAAAGTAACTGTGGAAGAGTTTTCTCACTGATTTGCATTTCATCCTTTATAAATATGTAATATGTCATTTATAAATTTAGCATCACAAGTGTTTTTTTTATTTTATATTATTTCTTTATTAATTAAGGTGCCTTCACAACAAATGCAAAAGGGGGAATTTTTCACACAGCATGATTACATTATAACTCAATGCAAACACACAAATAGACATGAATTTACCATCTCAGTGAGATGCAGACAAGTTGCCTTTTAAACTTCTGCAGCAGTGTTCAACCTACTGTGGAAATCTCCAACATAACGTCATGCTTAGGTTAATGTTTTCGGGGGGGGGGGGGGTCACCTTAAAAAGTTGTCCCTGCCTCGAAAACTTTACAAGATGATGGTGTTTGTGTTGCTAACTTGCCAGCCTCATTAGCATGACCATGGCAAGAATCCGTGGGTAAATAACTCCGACATCCTGATTGAGCTGAAGAGCTCCCGGTCCTTCCGTCTCCAGGTGAGTGTAAATCTCATTTTCAAACTAGTTTACACTCCAGTGTTGACACTTTTACTCCAATGATGGCAGAATCTCAAAGCTAGTGCTATCCCCTGAACATGAACGTGTGAATGTGCAATTTCTTGTGTGCTCGCCTCTTTCCATAGACTTTGTTTTGATTTGAGCTGCCCCATCGCGTTTGGTGTGATGGCACCTTTACACATAAAGCCAAGGTATGAACATTAAAACCTAAACTTATTTAAACTTACAGGCATGTGTTTCCTCATTTTCCTCAACTTTGATAAAACTTGTGGTCTCTTGATGCAGGCGGCTGCGTGTTGGTGCCATGTTTGTGGGGGCTCACTATGGGGATGTGGGGCTGCTTTGGTGTGAGTGATGACTGTCCCAGCTTCTCATTGTGTGCCACTGGGTCCAGGTCAAGGTATATGTGTTATCCCCATGGGGAAATTTTGTTTACAGCTAGCAGAAACAATAAACATACTCAACAATAAAACAACTGAAAAACAAAAATCTAGAAATCAATAATTGCAGCAGGAATAAACGATCTTTTAAACCTGTTTGTCCTGCATTGAGGGACACCATATCTGCCACCAGATGGCAACAATTTGAACTCGCCCCACAAGGAATGGTTCTGATCTGTCAGGACAGACTGGGCTTTCTTTAAAGACCTTACCTTATACAGGTCATGAAGGCTATTCAGGGACGTGCCAGCAATTTTGCTGCACACCTTCATAATGCCTTCTAAAAGGTTTCTCTGCTTCACAGAAAGAGATCTGTACCAACAGATAAAAGAAAAGGTAAGAACTGATTCAAGAAAACAAGAATAAAACATTTTCATAAAAGTGGTGTCAACATTAAAATGACACAGTGTCCTATAAAAGTGCCTACGTTGATGTGCCTTTTTATACACAGCATCAACTTGGGCTTCGGAGCACGGTTTGCTGTTTATCACAGTCCCAAGATATTAGTACTGCTGCACCAGTTCAACAGCCTGATTGTCCATCACAACAGGAGAGGTGACAGTTGGGCTTCTCTTAAAATCAACACACATCTCTTTAGTTTTTGCCACATTAATATTTAAAAAGGATGACTTATACCACTCAGTAAAATCATTCACAACAGGACCATGTTCAGTGTCATCACTGGTGAAGTGAAACACAATGACAGAGTCATCTGCAAATTTAATGTGATTCACTTTGTAATGGCTTTGGCATTCTTAGGGTTTGTAGCTTTGGGGTTGTAGCCTGGTGTTGCTCCCGTCTGGCTGGAGATTCAGAATGAGTGGTGATAAGTTTATTTGATGGTTGAGGTTGTTCATCGGCTATGCCTCTTTGACTCGTCTCTGAGTCAATTAAATTATTTTATTAAGCAATGAAGTTGACTTCACTGATGCTGAAATATCCAACTTTTTTCCTGACCAGTTCTGCTACCAGCTGTAACTGAAGGTGTTGAAGTATTCAGTAAAGCGTATTTTTTTTTAAATAAATGAATGAATATACTTGTGTAAATGGAACTCATTACCGCCCACATCTGATTACTACTTCCCTTTCCTTGTTTTTCCTCAGAGCAACAATGTACACTATAGATATGTCAGTCAACACTCCATCCACCTTCAACGATCTTCTGCAATATCACTGTTCCCCACTTTGGGATTACGTGGCCTTTGGTACTGCTGCACTGCGAGCTCTCTTCATCCTTCCTCTCTCCACCCTCGTCCTCTACCTCTGTCACCAGCGATGGAGGCAGCAGTGCTCCTTTAAATCAGCGAGCCACTCTGACATCACCTACCACCTGGCTGTGATAAGCTGATTTGGGTCTTGGCCTCAATGTTAAATGTTTGCGGCTATTACACTAATCAGTTAGCTGTAGGAAAAGTAGGTCTCTATGCTACATTTATCAGTACCTTTGGAGGAATTTGTTTTCACCTCCTGACCTGTGTAGAGCGTTACCTGGCAGTCGTTCACCCCATCACCTACAGGGGTCTCAGAAATGCCCGTGGGGTCAAAATCAGGAACATCATCATTGGCTGGGTTTGGGTGCTGACCATTGGAGAAGTGGTCATAATCAACACTGTAAAATTAAGATTGATGAACATTTTAAATTTGTTCATCGTGATTTTTTTTACAACAGTCATAACATTGTGCAGCCTCTCCATTTTCCATGTTCTGATTCGCTCCCGGCCAGGAGCTGAAAATGAAACAAAGGTGCAGGTCAACCAATCAAAGCTGAGAGCTTTCTACAAGGTAACGGCTATATCATGTGTGGTGTGGCTGTGTCTTGATGGGTTCTTTATTCAAACCATCATGGGTGCATCAGCCCTGCTATTCAAGATTTTCATCTGTGCAATGAGAATCATTGGAAGTTCTTCTGAGCTGTGCAGTCACTTTGTGTTGCCACTACTGTTTCTGTACAAGGAAAGAAAAACTCCCATGTTGTTGATAAAACAATGGCTGTGTTTACATGCACACTAATAAACCAATCACAATCGATTTTTTGTAGTTATCTACTTATTCTATCATTATGCAAACATTATAATCAGAAAAAAAAGTTTTTTTTCAGATTATGAGAAACCCAAAAATGGAAATAGTTTTGTGCCCAATAATCATTTTTTTCAAAGCATTTAATAATGCCAAATCTGTTTATTTTTGTAGTTATTGGACATTTCTGACCAAGTTACCAGAAATGATTTATGTAGCTAATAAGAATATGATAAAGGCGTTATTTTTTCTGTAATTTATTTTAAAAAGATAAACATCTGTTTCAAATTTGATCACATTTAAGGTAAAACATTTCAAGCAGGGCTTTCGGAATATCTTAATTATACAAGACAGTTTGGAAAGGATGTGGTAAAACTAATACAAACTCTCTAAGATCATTAGTATGGTACATATTATGGTAGTATATTGGTCTCCCCATTCATCCAAGTTTGTCTGGCTTACTCCTGCTGCAGTTTTCGAGCTAGGACACTTTAATTTCACAAAGTGACTGTACATGTATTTTCTGGGTTAAATGATTTCCTCAGAATTTGTTCTGCTTTGAATTGCAGATTACTTTCTTTCCTTAAACTCCTTCCAATTACATGGTGATTAGTTTTATTACGATTTGTTATGATCTACAGTATACTGAATCTTGAGGAGGTTATGTTTTTGCCAGTGTTTGTCTGTTTGTCTGTTTGTCTGTCTGTTTGTCTGTTGGTTAGCAAGATAACTCAAAAAGTTTTGGACGGATTTCCATGAAACTTTCAGGCGTTGTTGGAAATGGTACAAGGAAGAACTGATTAAATTTTGGGGATGATCCGGATCACTGTCTGGATACAGGAATTGTTTAAAGGGTTCTTTAACATTGTGAGATACGGCCATTTTCAACATGTGTGCAGGGGCAATAGAGGGCGCTGCTTGTCGTGTCTGACGAACACAAACTCCGCGTTCTTCAAAGTTTTAGGCACAAAAGCACACGGAAAAAAGTGGTGGGCAGGGCCCGCCAGCGTGCCTGTGTTTGCGCTACACTGCAAAAGCTGAGACGGGCAGCTGTCCGGCGCGGGATTATTTGGCAGAAATTCACCGGGCAGCCATAGGGGCTGCGCAAAAATCAGCTCTCTTCCGGGGAAGCTTCCAAATCCTCTTATTTTCCGCGGAGCACAAACCCAATAAAACCCACGGCAACCATTATCACACCTTCTTTTGTCCTGCGGCTCCGGAACAGAGAGGAATCCTGGCGCCAGTAATGCTGCGCCTGATATGTGTGACTCTAATGCTAAAAGTGACTGCATCAGGGATTTCCGACCTCAAGTCGCACTTTGCTACACAGGGCCACAAAAACTGTGTAGCCAAATTCGATGGATGGATGAACATTTTCAGCCAGTGAGAGAACCGACGCCTTCCAAATCCAATGCATCACTAGCAGAAGTGATGTTTTGTCATTTTGTGGCAGAGCACAATCTACCCCCATTGGTGGCAGATCACTTCAGTGATTTAGTGCCAACATTGTTTCCTGACAGCAAGAGCGCTCAATTTTTTTGTGCTACTTGGCTTATTATTTTCACATTACCAAAAAGTTATGGCTGAAGATTGTATCCATATAAGTGTACATTTGAATAAATATGTTTGAAATAGTTAATGTTGCAGTTGCTGTTTGTTTAGTTTTTGTTTGTTTGTTTGTTTGTTTGTTTTTGCTTCAGTTTTCTTTCATCTGCCGATAAATACAGTTTTTAAGTACTCAGTACAGGTGTGAAAGCCCCCCCTCCCAATAAGGGAGGCATGAGGTCAGTACAGGTGTGAAAGCCCCCAATAAGGGAGGCATGTGTCACGCCGCGCCGCTCATCAGCGGCGCCAGCTGCACGCACACCTGCACATCATCAGCGGCGAGGGATTTAAGCCGCCTCGCCCTGGGCTTCAGCCTGAAGCCATCAGACTTCACTCATCGGATTGCTGTGAGTTCCCTCTTATACTTCAGCAAGCATTGCGGTAAGAAGCCCTTACCTTTTCTTCTCCAAGTCTGCTCCCCTGTGCACAGGTGGATTTCCCGGCGGCGGACCATTCCTCTCCGTCGCCTGTTCCTCGCTGCTGCACCGGGCTCTCCAGGTTGCTGTCTACCGGACCTCGTTCCTTGCTGTGCCAGCCACTTGTCCATTCCAAGTAAGCTCCTCTCCAACTTGTACATCTCCTGTGTTGGTGTGTGCCCGTCACCCTTCTCCCTGTGCTTTTCCCATAGGGTTGTCCGGCTGTACGGTCTCCTGCCTCTGTGCCCGAAGCAGACGCCATCACCAACACATTTACATCTCGCAAACACACATTCATACACCCTTGTTGTTAATAAAGCTATTTGAGCTACTCTGAGCCTGCATGTGTGTCTCCTGAGCCGTGCATTATGTCAGTACGGCTTCAGCAGAGCGGCTCGGCAGACGGCGGGCTCGCACGCCGACTTACCACTCTCGAGGCTCGAGTGGACCAAATAGCTTATCAGCAACAGGTGATACTCAACCAATTGATCAGTATAACTAACCGATTGGACCGCTTGGACCCCCAACAGCCGTTCCCCCCGGTTCGTCAGGGTGGCGCGGCTCCTACTGCTCCAGCGGCCGTCCAGCAGGCTCCGGGAGCACCGGCTCGGCTCACGCCCATTCCAACCCCCGCCCGCTTTAGCGGTAAGCTCGGTGGAGCGCGGGGGTTCATAATGCAGTGTGAGTCCGTGTTCCACTGTGTGCCCGGAGACTTTCCTTCAGATCATAGCCGAATTGGTTATATTGGGAATCTCCTAGAGGGGCGAGCACTAACCTGGACTTACGCCGTAATGGCGAGGCCCAGTTATGCCACCCTCACTTATGACCAATTCGTGAGACGCTTCCTGGAGGTCTTTGATCACTCTCGTACCGAGACAGTCCAGGTCGATCGGCTTCTCAGCCTCCAGCAAGGAAGCCGGTCGGCAGCGGACTATGCGATCGACTTCCGGGTAGCGGCGGAGGAATTGGGCTGGTATGAATGCTCATTCTGCGGCCTTTTCCTCCGCAGTCTCAACGATGATCTGAAGGATGAACTGGCTGGGCGGGATATCCCGGAGACTCTAGCGGAGCTAACGTCTCTAGCTATCAGTTTGGATAACAGGCTGCGCGAGCGCTCCTCGGGGCGGAAGTCGTCTTCTTCTCGCCCTCGTGGAGCCTCGTCACGCCAGTTCCAAGCTCGCCCCCTGGCGACGCTGCCACCATCGCGCCCCAAGGAGTGGGAGCCGATGGTGACGGGCTGGACAAAGCTTTCCCCGGCGGAGAGACAACGCCGCCGTGAGTTGAATCTCTGCATGTATTGCGGGGATAGTCAAAACACGGTGGAGCTTTGTCCACAGAAGCCAAACGGCGGGGTCCGCGAGTCACTGTAGGGGGCCTCGCGGACATCAATCGGTTAAGTCCCCTCACCCAATTGAAGCTGCCCGTCCGATTTTGTCACAACTCCACTGGGCATCTCACTCACGCAGTGGTGGATTCGGGCGCGGAGGGCAGTTTTATTTCACAAAGCCTGGCAACCCGATTGGGCATCCGCTGCCAGGCACTAAAAACTCCTCTCTCCTTGGTCAACCTCTCCCGTGCCTCCTTGGGGAGAGTAACACACCAGACCATCCCCGTTCCGGTTATCATCTCTGGGAACCACCAGGAGGAGATAACTTTCTACGTCTTGCCAAACTCTGTGTCGCCCGTCATCCTGGGGTACCCCTGGCTACGCCTCCACAACCCCGTTTTGGATTGGAAGTCCGCCAGGGTGTCGGCATGGAGCACATTTTGCATGAGCACCTGTTTACAGTCCGCTGCCTGCTCTCCGTCCTCTTCCCCAACACCTACGGACGCTGCGCCCCCGGACCTATCCCTGGTGCCATCGGAATTTCACGACCTGGGTATGGAATTCAGCAAGTCCAAGGCGATGTCTCTTCCTTCACATAGACCCTATGACTGCGCAATAAACATCCGCCAGGGGGCACCCTTACCCTCTGGGCGACTCTACAGCCTGTCGGCGCCGGAGAAGGAGACCATGAACGCTTATCTCAAGGAGTCGCTGAGTGCTGGGATTATCCGTCCCTCGTCATCACCTGTGGGGGCAGGATTCTTCTTCGTGGGCAAGAAGGACGGTTCCCTCCGTCCTTGCATCGACTATCGCGCCCTAAACGACATTACGGAGAAGGATCGCTACACCCTGCCCCTCATGGACACCGCCTTCCACTCCCTCCAGGGGGCAACTTGGTTCACCAAGCTGGATCTATGCAATGCATACCACCTCGTCTGGATCCGGGAGGGAGATGAGTGGAAGACAGCCTTCCGTACCCCGAACGGCCACTTCGAGTACCTTGTGATGCCGTTCGGGTTGACCAACGGTCCAGCCGTCTTTCAGCGCCTAATTAATGATGTCCTCCGGGATTTCATTGGCCTTTTTGTGTTCGTCTACCTGGATGACATTCTCATCTTCTCCAAATCCAGGGACGAGCACCGGGTCCATGTGAGGCGGGTCCTCCAAAGACTGCTGGAGAACCGGTTGTATGTGAAGGCTGAAAAATACGAGTTCTACGCTAAGACAACATCCTTCCTCGGGTTCATCATCTCCCACGACCAGGTGCTTCCGGACCAAATGAAGGCGGTGGTGGAATGGCCCACACCTGCATCGCGAAAACAGGTGCAGCAATTCATCGGGTTTGCAAATTTCTACTGCCCCTTCATCCCTAATTTTGGCACCATCGTCGGCCCGTTGACCCGCCTCACGTCCCCTAAGGTCCCGTTCCGGTGGACCGAAGAGGCCGCGGCTGCTTTTCAGGCGCTGAAGGCAGAGTTCTCCTCCTCCCGGGTCCTTAGCCAAGTCAACCCTGCGCTGCAGTGCATCGTGGAAGTGGACGCTTCGGACACAGGAGTGGGGGCGGTTCTATCCCAGCGGTCGCCAGATGATGGAGTCAAACGGCCCTGCGCCTTCTTCTCTTGGCGCTTGTCCCCGGAGGAACGGAATTACGACGTGGGGGACAGAGAGCTCCTCGCCATCAAGCTTGCGCTGCAGGAGTGGCGTCACTGGCTAGAGGGGGCGGACCTGCCGTTCGTGGTCCTGACGGACCACAAGAACTTGGAGTACCTGAGATCTGTCAAGCGTCTGAAAGCCCGCCAGGCGCGCTGGTCCTTGTTCTTTGCCAGGTTCCAATTCAACATCACCTTCAGGCCTGGCTCCAAGAACGGCCTGCCCGACGCCCTATCTAGGCAATTTGCCCCTGAGGAGTCGGAGGACACGATCCACACCATCCTACCCAGGTCGTGCGTCGTGGGAGCCGTCACCTGGGACATAGAAAGCAAGATCCAGAAGGCGCAGGAAGTGGAACCTGACCCTGGCGGCGGACCGGAGGGGAGGCTGTTCGTGCCATCCACGGTTTGGGGGGAGGTCATCCACTGGTTGCACATATCCAAGCTCACCTGCCACCTTGGTTCCTCCCGGATGATCAACCTCCTCCAACGGTCCTTCTGGTGGCCGGGCCTGCGGAGGGACACTGCCCGCTACGCCCAGGCCTGCCCAGTGTGTGCCACCAGCAAATCAGGTAATGCCCCTCCAGCGGGTTTGCTCCAGCCTCTGCCCGTCCCTGGCAGGCCCTGGTCACATATCACCCTGGATTTCGTCACCGGACTCCCAGTCTCAAACACCTTCGACACCGTCCTGACCATCGTGGACCGCTTCTCCAAGGCGGCACACTTCGTCCCCCTACGAGGTCTCCCAACCGCCCTGGAGACGGTGGACCTCCTAATCCAGCATGTGGTCAGGCTGCACGGGATTCCGGTGGACGTGGTCTCGGACCGGGGGCCCCAATTTTCTTCAGAGGTTTGGAGGTCATTCTGCAACGCCCTGGGAGCCAAGGTGAGCCTCTCCTCCGGCCATCACCCCCAAACCAACGGGCAGTGTGAGCGGACCAACCAGGAGCTGGAGGCTGCGCTCCGCTGCGTCACGGCATCCAAACCAACGTCCTGGAGTAACCACCTCGCCTGGGTTGAATACGCCCACAACACCGCTCGCTCTTCTGCTACAGGGATATCACCCTTTAAGGCGTCCCTGGGCTACGACCCCCCGCTGTTCCCGGCGCAGGAGAGTGACAACTGTCCCCTCAGTTTGGGTGCATCTCAGGCAGTTCCGCTCCATCTGGGCATCAGCGTGTAATGCGCTTTTACGCACGGCGGAGTGCAACAGAGCCGTGGTGGACCGGCACAGAAAACCTGCCCCAGCGTACCGAGTTGGTCAGCGTGTTTATGTGTCGACCCAGGACGTGATTTTAAAGGGCGAGAGGAGGAAGCTGGCACAGCGTTTTATGGGCCACTACCCCATCACCAGGATTATCAACCCGGTGGCTGTGCGTGTAGCTATTCCCCCCTCCCTCCGCATCCACCCCACCTTCCACGTATCCAAGGTGAAGCTGGCAATCTCCGACACCCTTTGCCCTCCTCCTGCTGCGCAACCCGCGCCCCGGATGATTGATGGCCATCCGGCCTGGCCCGTCTCCTCCATCCTGGACTCCCGGCGCCGGGGTCGTGGATTGCAGTACTTGGTGGACTGGGAGGGCTATGGGCCTGAACATCGGCAGTGGGTACCCACGTCGTTTGTGTTGGACCCATCTCTCATTACTGAGTTCCACCGAGCGCACCCAGAGAAACCATCGCCAGGAGGCGCTGCTAGAGGGGGGAGTACTGTCACGCCGCGCCACTCATCAGCGGCGCCAGCTGCACGCACACCTGCACATCATCAGCGGCGAGGGATTTAAGCCGCCTCGCCCTGGGCTTCGGCCTGAAGCCGTCAGACTTCACTCATCGGATTGCTGTGAGTTCCCTCTTATACTTCAGCAAGCATCGCGGTAAGAAGCCCTTACCTTTTCTTCTCCAAGTCTGCTCCCCTGTGCACAGGTGGATTTCCCGGCGGCAGACCATTCCTCTCCGTCGCCTGTTCCTCGCTGCTGCACCGGGCTCTCCAGGTTGCTGTCTACCGGACCTCGTTCCTTGCTGTGCCAGCCACCTGTCCATTCCAAGTAAGCTCCTCTCCAACTTGTAAATCTCCTGTGTTGGTGTGTGCCCGTCACCATTCTCCCTGTGCTTTTCCCATAGGATTGTCCGGCTGTACGGTCTCCTGCCTCTGTGCCCGAAGCAGACGCCATCACCAACACATTTAGATAGATAGATTTGTTTATTTGACAGGGACAGTGCAATAAACATAGACAATTAATCAATGACAATCAATCTGATGTGTTGCACAGAGTGTATAGCTATTAGCTAATTTGCAACTCTTGTCCCTGGATGGGCTTTAGAAAGGAGAAACAAGTTAAAAAAAAGGAAAGAAAAGGAATACACAATAACCACATACCTCAAAGCAAAAAACATAAATACATTATAAATACACAATTATAAATATTATAAATATTATAAATACACAAATATAACAACCTGACACACATTTGCCTATTTCAGGCCTCCCTCCCTTCGTCACTCACTATAAACAAACACATTCATTCCTTCCCTTCATTCACTCTCACCCTGCAGACAATCATTTCATACATGGGTACATTCTTGTTTATTTTTCAGCCAGTTTTTAACCTTTTTAGTGAATGTTTCAAAGTCTGTTATTATTTGAATTTCATTTGGCATTGTGTTCCAGATGTGACTTCCCTTTATAGAGAAAGCTGTTTGTCCAAATGTGGTTCTGCGGTGGAATATTTTACAGTTATTATTAACAGAACTCCTGGTGGCTCTGCTGCTGTCCTGTCTTTGGATGAAACCAGCAAGTGGCTCAGGTGCTGATTTATGGAAACATTTGAAAGTTAATTTCAGTAAACAGAGGTCAATGAAACTCTCAAAACTCAATAGGTTGTATTTTTTTAAAATATTACAGTGATGCCACCTAATGGGCTTTTTGTCCAAGATTTGTAGGGTTTGATTATATAATGAACCTATATGTCTTATTGTGGAAGGGGCTGCTTGAGCCCAGACTGTCAAACAGTATGATATATGAGAAAAAAACATAGAATGCATATACAGTACAGCAGGTTCGTAAGGTATGTAATATCTAATTAATTTAAAGCAGTTCAGATTTTTTTTTACTGTTTTTGAAATTTTCTTTATATGAAGATTAAATTTGAGTTGAGGATCTAGTACAACGCCAAGGTATTTTAATTCTGTAACTAAACTGATGTCATGATCATGTATATTAACTTTAAAACATTGCAGGTTATATTTTTTGATTGAAAAGCACATTGAAACTGTTTTCTGAAGGTTCAGCAATATATGGTTCTGGAGGAGCCACTCTTGGACATCAACCATACTTGTAGACAGTACATCTGCAGCCTGTGCTGAAGTCTTGGCAGCTGTGTAAATAACTGCATCATCTGCATAAAGTTGGCATGTTGCAGCAGAGAAGTGTAGCGGCAAGTCATTAATAAAAATGCTGAAAAGTAAAGGACCAAGAATGGACCCTTGTGGGATACCCATACGGTTATTTAAAAGTGAGGATTTATCCTGGTGAACTTTTACACACTGTTCTCTATTCTGGAGATAAGATGCAAACCAGTCTAATGTGTCTGGAGAGAAGTTAAAAGATACCATTTTGGATAAAAGCAAACTGTGGTTTACAGTATCGAAAGCCTTTTTGAGATCTAGAAAAACAGCTCCTACCACATTACCCCTGTCCAAGGACTGTTTGACATTTTCAATAAGGCCACAATTTGCTGTTACTGTTGAGTATCCTGGTCTAAAACCAAATTGATGTGGATGAAGAAGTTGACTGTCTTGTAAGTAGTCTATCATCTGTGTAGCTACAACTTTTTCAAGAACCTTAGACAGGACTGGTAAGATAGAGATTGGGCGGTAATTGCATATATCGTCTTTACTGCCTGATTTATGAACTGGTATGACGACAGCTTTTTTCCAGCCAGATGGAAATGTACTAGACCTAATGGAGAGATTAATGAGATGAGTCAGTGGTTTGATTAATATTTTGCTGTGCATTTTGAGAAAGGAGGTGCTCATGTTGTAGATATCATTAGTTTTTGAGTTTGACAGTGTTTTAACAATACCAGCAATTAACTCCTCATTTACCTCATCAATGTGAAAAGAATCTGTTGGGAGTAGAGTGGTCTTTGTGACTAGAAAAGCGCTATATAAGTGCAGGTTAGTTAGTTAGTTAGTTAGTATTGAATTTGTGTTGTTGAGCACATTTGGCGGCACAAAGTTTTTTGTCAAGTCTTCCACAGAGCCCACAAAATATGAATTAAATTAATTTGCCAATGTAGCCTTGTCACTGATGGTCTTGCCATTGATTCTAAGTTCCTTTACCCCCTTCTGAACATTTTTTTTATTAGTTAAGTTATTTAAATGCCTCCATAGGGAACTGTTGTTACCCTTTGCATGAGCTATCAGTTTATTGTAATAAGATACTTTTGTTTTTCACAGCTCTTGTACCACTTTATTTCTTAAACTTTTGTACACAAGGTGATCATTTTGCAGTTTAGAGGTTAATGATGTTTTCAATGTAGAGTCTCGCCTCTTCATAAGTTTTCTTATTTCATTATTTAACCATGGTAGGTTAATCTTCTGTTGTCTACTTTTAATTTGCTATGTAAATTTTTCTATGGACTTTGTAATTGTTGCAGTTATAAAGTTACAACAATCATCTACTTCGTTTATTGACATGAGCTGCTCCCAATTTTGATTCTCTAAGTAATGTTCAAACTCCTCATTTTTTGATTTGGGAATAATAAAATTTGGTTTGTCAATATCGACTCCTCCAAAATACTGTAGTCGCTTTTTAGTGAGTTTTCTGACAGCAAGAACCATGTTATGATCTGAGAGACCAGTTACAAGATTATAGGTTCTGGTTATTCGTTCTGGTTTATTAGCAAATACCATGTCAATAAGTGTTCTCGATTGTTTGGTTATCCTGGTGGGTCCTTTGATCATTTGTTTGTAATTAAATTTAGTCATGAGGCTTTTCAGTTTCTGTTTTTCCTTATTATCAGACCAGTTGATATTGAAATCACCATAAAATATGGTTTATCTGCTCCTCTCAAGTTGTTTAACCAGATCACTTAATTCATTATAAAAAGAAGAATTGTGTGAGGGTGGGTTGTACAATACTGCGATGTTGAAATTCATTACCGGTGAGAGACATACATTAACTGCTAAACATTCAAGTGAAGTATTCAAATCAACCAATTGACATTTAAATTTCTCTTTGATGTAAATTAAAACACCTCCTCCCCTCCCTGGCTGCCTGTCTTTTCTAAAACACTGATAGTCCACAATATCGATCATATTGGTGTCAATGTTACTGTGTAGCCAGCTTTCTGAGAAACAAAGATAGTCCAGATTTGAGTCAGACAGCAACACCGAAATCTCATCTCTTTTGGGGATTATGCTTCGTATGTTTAGATGTCCGCCGAGGATCCCCTTTGGTTTAGCCTTTGCATCCCAAAGAACTCGTGCATGATTAACAGTTTGGAAAAATAGATGTTGTTTTTGCTTTTGAACAGCACGGTTTTCGGATCTCGCCTCATTTGTAATTTGTTTAACCGCTCCTGTTTCCAAAAGTTTGGACGTAGCGCAGCTGTTTACAGCAGGATCAGACATGTGAGTCTGTTCAGTGCAATTCGACTCACCCGACTCGCTATGAAGGGCCGTAGATAGAAACAACCAATTCGCCAGCTCAGATGTTTGTGCTAACCCAGTGGTCTGCTGTTTAATAGTGGCAGGTCCAGGGTTAAGGTGAATATCCCCTGCCAGAAGTAGCAGTGCTAACAGTACTTTAACTGTATAGCCTCTGCCATATTGTGATATTTGCTTACCCGTCATGTTTGCCTTGTTTTGGGAGCTTTTTCTCAGGGCTTTTGCAGACCAGATAGAGTACAGGGTGAAATGTCCATGTCCAAATCCATATAAATTAAACTTTTTAGCTTCACCTTTAGTTGAGTTGGCCGGAAAACCCTTCTTGTTGCAGTTACAGAGACACAAAGACAGTAATAAGAATAAGTATATAGGCAGAAAGTGTCCCATCAGACCACTCCTCACTCCGGTGGCAGCCATCTTTTTTGAAGTCATACACTCTCATAGAAACCATACATACATTCCCAAAGTGCCCAAGATAAGAGACTACCCCACAATAAATATTATATATAGCATGAATACCCTGAAAAAGCACATAAGGGAAAGAAGCAATACAATTCTTTCAACCAGAGTCAATTCCTGCGCTACAAGAGGGAAACCTTCTGAGTGTCTTCAATCGAGCGTGATGCATTCACTGACTGTCCGGCCAGGAACTCCCGCTAACATCCTCCTTAGCCTGGAAGTTAAGCACCGAACTGTCCGGGCTCGTCCAAGGCCCTCTTGTACGCCTCGAGGAGGGAATGCTCCGTGCCCGAGTAGAGATGGCAGGCAGGTGACAAGTGGAGAGAAGAGGAGCGGCTCTTTGGTTTCTGTTGTCCAGGGGAAACCTACAGCATGCAATGCAGCACAACTTAGCCTCCCGTGAACGCACTGTGGCTAACAAACATTCACCACACACAGACAGTGAGCACGTTCCTTTACTTAGTTGTTTTATCGCCTCTCATCCAGCACTGCGGCATCGCTGCCAGCTGGTCACTCTCCCGGCGTCATTCGGTCCCGTGCGCTGCCGCTGTAAATTCCCACACCGTCCTCTCTCTCCGCTGCGGCCCTCGTGGTTCTCTGTCTTTTGTTCTCCCTGAGGGTGAGGGGCTCGATAGCTTCACCAGCTACTTCTGGCAATTACTCCTTTTTTTGGCACGAACAGGTTTATTCTCCAGCGGTAGTAACAAGAAAAGCTCAAAAACGCCAGTTCTAAACTGTGTTTAACTGTGTTTAACTGCGTTTTAAACAGAAACGAAACTGGGAGCCTCAACTTGTGCGTCCTCACCCTACAGGAACCGGAAGTGCATCTCGCAGACACACATTCATACACCCTTGTTGTTAATAAAGCTATTTGAGCTACTCTGAGCCTGCGTGTGTGTCTCCTAAGCCGTGCATTATGTCAGCATGAGGTATGCCTTGACAGGTTGCAGCCTGGCACTTTGCAGATGGAGGAGATGGACAAAACAGCAACACTTCAGTTTATTACCTCCGCCAAGGAGGTAATGCTTTTACTACTGAAACACTAATCCTATCATTGTGAATCCAATTGCTAGTCACATGTTTTCATGGTCAAGGAATCTCAAAACGTACACACAAACACTGTATGGGGGGAAACTGTGGCGCTTGGCGGAGGTCTGCGCTCTCCAAGTGCTTTTCTAGTTTTGTAATTGCTTTCTTGGATGTTGGTGTGGTTCTTCTGCACTATCAATAATAGCTATTGATGGGCATATAATGTCCCTAGTGCAATGCTCTTGTTTCCTGTGTGTTTGAGAAAGGTTCTAAAAATACTTCTATATAGTAGTGTGAAATAAACTCTCTCTAGACTGTTGCACTTAAAAATACTAATTTTTCAAGTCCTCTGTCAGCAGCACAGACAATAAGAAAATTTGCCTGATAAAATTCACTGCAAAATTACAAGAAAATATGCATGCCATTTTGCATGAAAAGCACCCTGCAACCATGCACAAATATTCAAATTAAATTGTAATTCAGACTCAGAAAAAAAGGCTGGCGGTGGAAAATGCTTCCATCAAAAGTACAATTCTTCAGTTACGCTAAAGTTATTTTGTATGCTACTGATGTCAATAATATACTGTTATCAATAATATAAGGTAAAGGAGGAATTTCTTATTTTGTTGACCAAGCGGTGTATGCCGTTTTAGTAACTAGATCTTCTTTAAATTACACATTACATTTAATAAAGAAATTTTATTAATTCAAACTAGATGTACCAAGATAAATGTTAAACTTCAACTGGTGTGTCTCAAAAAAAAAAAAATACCAATACAAGCTCTCTTCACTGCAAAGTGTTGATGATTGATATTTACAGAAAACTTATCCTTTCATTTTCATAATTTTACCCCTAAATACCTTAGGGTAGTATTTCACTGGGCTGAGACAGCTGGTGACGAGTTTGAGAACAGCATTCGAGGGAGTTTCCAAAATGTCTCCAAACTTTCTTGGCGGTTCTTATGTTTCTCTTCTGAGTTGTAGGGTCTCACACTTGTCTTGCAGGAATTTTGAACATGTTCCAAATATTTGTGTGACAGCTTTCTCTAAAAATACTCTCATAGTCATCACAGGTGTCTCAAACCAATCTCGACCTCATCTCGATTGTTGGGTAGCCATTGTGGGACTGTTGTGATTGCAAAAAACCCTAAATTTTGTTGTGTGCATGTTACAAGAATTTCCTGCAACAGATGCATTGCATGTATGCAACTTTGACCAAAAATACACTAGGAGTTTTTGCTACATTTTCAATGAAAATACTGGCAGCTTTCAGGGCTATCCCTCAGTCTCTTTCTTTGTTGATGAGATGTAGTTTACATGGTATTTTCAGCTTTACTTTTGACCTTGTGGTCCAAAAGCATATTGATAGTTCAGGGTCATCAAGGTGCACCTGTGTACACAGTTTTGTGACCCTAGCTTGCATTGTTGTTGATATAGTTTATCAGGCATTTTGACTGTGACCTTTGACCTTTTTACCCATGTAGAGAGAGTGACAAATCCCAAAAACCTTATGGCCTCCATGAATTACATGAGAGAAGAAAATGTCTAACTCTGAACCCAAGTCAACCTGCTGCACACTCATTTATTTCTGCTTCTAGCTTCAAGGTCATCACACACAGCCACAGCAGCACAACAACAGTTGGAAATCCCCTGTGGACAGATCATTTATAGTCAACTTCCTGCCAGAGAAAGCTCCATCACAATCTTGGACTTAACTGGAGAGAAACATTTCCCCCTAGAAATGACTCAGCAGCTTGAGAAGCTGGACAGCAAGTCCAAATATGGCCCGATTTCCTCTCCATGTTGCATCAGCTAGAACTACAGGATGGGTGTCATCAGGACCATGGTGGAGACATGGAATAAGCATCCATAAAACAAGGGGGCAACTTCAGTTCAGTCATCCTTTGGGGTTTCGGCCCAACTGTGGGGGCTTCATGCTCAACCACTCATCAGAGCCATGGAGTGCTGCTATTTCTCAGTTTTTTGACTGCATGTCTGACTTTTTCTGTAATATTCTGATTTTTCATTATTCATTATTTTAGTATTTTTGGTCAAGTACTAGGGGGATGACTCGCCTATCACAGGGGCTGAGGTCGCCAAGGTGGTTAAAAATCTCCTTGGTGGCCGGGCCCCGGGGATGGACGAGATTCGCCCTGAGTACCTCAAGGCCCTAGATGTTGTTGGGTTGTCATGGTTGACACGCCTCTGCAACATTGCGTGGAGGTCGGGGGCAGTGCCTTTGGCATGGCAAACCGGGTTGGTGGTTCCTCTCTTTAAAAAAGGGGACCGGAGAGTGTGCTCCAACTTTAAAGGGATCACACTCCTCAGCCTCCCTGGGAAGGTCTATGCCAAGGTACTGGAGAGGAGAGTCCAGCCGTTGGTCGAACCTCGGATTCAGGAGGAGCAATGTGGTTTTCGTCCTGGCCGTGGCACATCGGACCAGCTCTTTACCCTCTCGAGAATTCTCGAGGGTTTGTGGGAGTTTGCCCAACCAGTTTACATGTGTTTTGTGGACTTGGAGAAGGCATTTGACCGCGTCCCTCGTGGATTTTTGTGGGGGGTGCTTCGGGAGTATGGGGTATCGGGCTTGTTGTTACGAGCTATTCGGTCTCTGTACGACCGTTGTGAGAGTTTGGTTCGTATTGCCAACACTCGGTCGGAGTCATTCCCAGTGAGAGTTGGACTCCGCCAGGGCTGCCCTTTGTCACCGATTCTGTTCATAATTTTTATGGACAGGATTTCTAGGCGCAGCCAGGGAATTGGGGGTGTCATGCTTGGTGACCACAGGATCTCATCTCTGTTGTTTGCAGATGATGTTGTCCTGTTGGCTTCATCCAGCAATGACCTACAGCTTTTGCTGGGACGGTTTGCCGCTGAGTGTGAAATGGATGGGATGAGAATCAGCACCTTCAAGTCCGAGTCCATGGTCCTCAGCCGGAAAAAGGTGGATTGTCCTCTCCGGGTTGGGGACAGGCTCCTGCCCCAAGTGGAGGAGTTTAAGTATCTTGGGGTCTTGTTCATGAGTGAGGGGAGAATGGAGCGAGAGATCGACAGATGGATTGGAGCAGCATCTGCAGTGATGCGGACGTTGTACCGGTCTGTTGTGGTGAAGAGGGAGCTTAGTTCTAAGGCAAAGCTGTCGATTTACCAGTCAATCTACGTTCCTACTCTCACCTATGGTCACGAGCTTTGGGTAATGACCGAAAGAACGAGATCACGGATACAAGCGGCTGAAATGAGCTTTCTCCGTAGGATTGCTGGACTTACCCTCAGAGATAGGGTGAGGAGCTCAGTCATCCGGGAGAGGCTCAGAGTAGAACTGCTGCTCCTCCACATTGAAAGGAGTCAGTTGAGGTGGTATGGGCATCTGATTAGGATGTCTCCTGGACGCCTCCCACTTGAGGTGTTTCAGGCACGTCCCACTGGGAGGAGACCCCGGGGCAGACCCAGGACTCGGTGGAGAGACTATGTCTCCCAGCTGGTCTGGGAACGCCTTGGTATCCCCTCTGAAGAGCTGGAGCAGGTGGCTGGGGAGAGGGAAATCTGGGCTTCTCTGCTTGAACTGCTGCCTCCGCGACCCGGACCTCCTGAAAAGTGGTAGAAGATGGATGGATGGATGGATGGTCAAGTACTAATTACTGGTTTTTCCTGTAATCTCAATCTGAATTAATTTATGTGAAATTCACTTTTAATCTTAATTCATTTCATCTGTTGAGTTACAATCATTTGAAATCTGCTTCACTTTCTGATCATTATTTATGTGATTCACTATTGATTTGTATCTATTATTGACTAATTTACTGAGTTTTTATGCCTATTAGTTTTTGCGTGTGAGACAGACTACAGGGATTTGGCCTTGGGTGTCATCTGCAGATAAAGTCTTACAGCTCTGTTTTTCTGTACAGAAAGACTGAGTTTTCCATTTCTTTTAACTCCCTGTAATCATTTTCACAGATATCATATACCATTTTTGGCTTTTTGCATTTTACCTGCTTTTCTTGTGTGTGTTCTTTAATTAAATATCACATTTAGTGACAGTTACAACCTTTGGACCAGTCTCAACCTTTTGTCTTTATTTGGGTGAGTTGCTCATTTCAATTATGACCTAATTTAAGAGAACTAGTGTCAAAGGTTAAAAGCTGTTGTGCTGTAAGTGAGTTTCTTTAAATCTTTTGAATTTGGATGTAATCAGCTAAGAAAGCCCTCAGAAGTTTTCTCCACACTTTAAATGTAACAATTTATTACAATCCATCCATCCATCTTCTACCGCTTTTCCGGAGGTCCGGGTTGCGGAGGCAGCACTTCAAGCAGAGAAGCCCAGACTTCTCTCTCCCCCGCCACCTGCTCCAGCTCTTCAGAGAGGATACCAAGGCATTCCCAGACCAGCTGGGATACATAATATCTCCACTGAGTCCTGGGTCTGCCCCGGGGTCTCCTCCCAGTGGGATGTGCCAGAAACATCTCAAGTGGGAGGCGTCCAGGAGGCATCCTAATCAGATGCCCATACCACCTCAACTGACTCCTTTCAATGTGGAGGAGCAGCAGTTCTACTCTCAGCCTCTTCCGGATGACTGAGCTCCTCACCCTATCTCTGAGGGTGAGTCCAGAAATCATACGGAGAAAGCTCCTTTCAGCCACTTGTATCCGCGATCTTGTTCTGTCAGTCATTACCCAAAGCTCGTGACCATAGATGAGAGTAGGAACGTAGATTGACTGGTAAATTGACAGCTTTGCCTTAGAACTCAGCTCCCTTTTCACCACAACAGACAGGTACATTGTCCGCATCACTGCAGATGCTGCTCCGATCCGTCTGTCAATCTCTCACTCCATTTTCCCCTCACTCGTGAATAAGACCCCAAGATACTTAAACTCCTCCACTTAGGGCAGGAGCCTGTCCCCAACCCAGAGAGGACAATCCACCTTTTTCTGGCTGAGGACCATGGACTCGGACTTGGAGGTGCTGATTCTCATCCCCGCCGCTTCACACTCAGTGGCAAACCGTCCCAGCAAGAGCTGTAGGTCATTGCTGGATGAAGCCAACAGGACGACATCATCTGCAAACAACAGAGATGAGATCCTGTGGTCACCAAGCATGACACCGTCCGTTCCCTGGGTGTGCCTAGACATCCTGTCCATAAAAATAATGAACAGGATCGGTGACAAAGGGCAGCCCTGGCGGAGTCCAACTCTCACTGGGAATGACTCCGACCGAGTGTTGGCAATACGAACCAAACTCTCACAATGGTAGTACAGAGACCGAATAGCTCATAACAACAAGCCTGATGCTCCATACTCCCAAAGCACCCCCACAAAACACCACGAGGGACGCGGTCGAATGCATTCTCCAAGTACACAAAACATATGCAAACTGGTTGGGCAAACTCCCACGAACCCTCAAGAATTCTCGAGAGGGTAAAGAGCTGGTCCGGTGTGCCACGGCCAGGACAAAAAGCACATTGCTCCTCCTGAATCCGAGGTTCGACCAGCGGCCGGAATCTCCTCTCCACTACCTTGGCATAGACCTTCCCAGGGAGGCTGAGGAGTGTGATCCCTCTAAAGTTTGAGCACACCCTCCGGTCCCCTTTTTTGAAGAGAGGAACCACCACCCCGGTTTGCCATGCCAAAGGCACTGCCCCCGACCTCCACGCAATGTTGCAGAAGCGTGTCAACCATGACAGCCCTACAACATCCAGGGCATTGAGGTACTCAGGGCAAATCTCTTCCACCCATGGGGACTGGCCACCAAGGAGATTTTTAACCACCTTGGCGACCTCAGCCCCTTTGATAGATGAGTCATCCCCCTCATCCACAAGCCCTGCTTCCTCTGTGTAAGGTGTATGAGTGGGATTGAGGAGATCCTAAAAGTATTCCTTCCACGGCCCAACAATATCCCCAGTCGAAGTCAACAGTGTCCCATCCGCACCATACTCAGTGTGGACAGGGAGCTGCTTTCCCCTCCTGATCCACCGGACAGTTTGCCAGAATCTCTTCGAAGCCAACCGAAAGTCTTATTCCATGGTCTCACCGAACTCCTCCAATAACCAGGTTTTTGCTTCAGCAACAACCCGAGCTGCACTCCCTTGGCCTGCCGGTACACCTCAGCTGCTTCGGGAGTCCCACAAGCCAACCAAGCCTGATAGGACTCCTTCTTCAGCTTAATTGCCCCCTCACCACTGGTGTCCACCACTTGGTTCGGGGGTTGCCACCACGAGATGCACCGACCACCTTGCGGCCGCAGCTCTGGGCCGCTGCTTCAACAATTGAGGTGGAGAACATGGCCCATTCAGACTCCATGTCTCCAGACTCCCTCGGAATATGGTCAAAGTTCTTCAGGAGGTGGGAGTTGAAGACCTCTCGGACAGGGGCCTCAGCCAGGCATTCCTAGCACACCTTCACTATATGTTTGGTTCTACCAGGTCTAAATGGCATCCTCCCCTGCCATCGGATCCAACTCACCACCAGGTGGTGATCAGTTGACAACTCTGCACCTCTCTTTACCCGAGTGTCCAAGACATATGGTCGCAGGTCTGATGACATGGTAACAAAATCGACCATCGACCTGCGACCTAGGGTGTCCTGGTGCCAGGTGCACATATAAACACCCGTATGCTTGAACATGGTGTTCGTTATGGACAAACTGTTGTTAGCACAGAAGTCCAATAACTGAACATCACTTGGGTTCAGATCGGGCAGGCCGTTCCTCCCAATCACCCCCCTCCAGGTTTCACTGTTGTTGCCCACATGTGCATTGAAGTCCCCTAGTAGGACAATGGACTCTCCAAGAGGAGCACCCTCCAGCACCCCAGTCAGAGACTCCAAAAAGGGTGGGTACTCTGAAGCATCATTTGGTGCATAGGCACAAATGATGGTCAGGACCCACTCCCCAACCCAAAGGCGCAGGGAAGCAACCCTTTCGTCCTCCAGGTAAAACTCCAATATAGAGGCAGCAAGGTGGGGGATACAAGAATACCCACCCCTGCTCATCGCCTCTCGCCCGAGGCAACTCCAGAAAAGGCCAAGCTCCAGCCCCTCTCCAGGAGACTGGTTCCGGAACCTGAGCTGTGTGTTGAGGTGAGGCCGACTATATCTAGCCGGTATCTCTCAACCTTGTACACCAGCTCAGGCTCCTTCTCCACCAGAGAGGTGACATTCCACGTACCAAAAGCCAGTTTAGAAAGCTTGGGATCAGTCTGCCAAGGTCTCCGCCTTTGACCGCCACCTAATCCACATAGTACCAGATCCCCATGATCCCTCATGCAGGTGGTGAGCCCACTGGAGGGTGGACCCATCTAACTCCTTCGGGCTGAGCCCAGCCGGGTCCCATGTGTGGAAACCCGGCCACCAGACGCTAGCCGTCAAGCCCCTCCCCCAGACCTGGCTCCAGGGTGGGGCCCCAGTAACCCCATACTGGGCGGGGTACACTGAATCCTTGATCTAAAATTTATCATGAGAGTCTGTTGGATCGTTCTTAGTCTGGCCCTTCACCCAGGACCATTTTGTCTTGGGTGACCCTATCAGAGGTAACTTGCCCTGGACAACATAGCTCCTGGGAAATACTGGGGCACGCAAACCCCCCACCACGATAAGGTGGCGATCCATGAGGGAATTTTAAAATTTTCCTATATTATTTTTTTTTCAGATTCTTTGGTTCTTAATTTAATTAAATTTTTATAGAGATAGTTTTTTTTTTTTTTTTTGTTTTTTTTTTTACAAGCATTTTGTAGCCCCCTGGTTTACCATGAGCAAATTTTGTATTTATGTTTTTTTTATTAATTTATTTAATTGGACAGTTTTTATCATATAATGATTTAAATATATCAATAAATTTATCATATACCAAGTCCACTTCTTTCTCTCTATAAACAACATCCCAATTCTGTAACATTAAGTCATCTTTTAAAGCATTGATTCTTTACTTCTGTCTGTATTCTTTTATACATAATCTTTTTACATGGTTTATTATTATTCTTACTCTCATTTATCCCATAATTAACATCCAAATAAACAAATACCGGCAGGTGGTCACTAATGTCATTTATTAGTGTACCACTCACCATATTATATTCAATGACATTGGTAAAAATGTTGTCTATCAAGGTAGCACAGTGTGTCGTTATTCTCGTAGGTTTTGTAATCTTTGGAAATAAGGTTAAGCTATACATTGTATCTAAGAATTCTTCAATTGGTTTATGTTGTTTTGTTTTCATTAAATCAATATTAAAGTTACCACAAAAAACAATATATTTTTGTCTTATTTTTGTATACATCTTTTCCATACCATTTCTAAATGTTTCCATATCAGATCCCGGTGCTCTATATATATAACTTACTATTATGTTTTTTCTATTTTCCATCACAATTTCGATTGTTAAACATTCCATACTTTCATTCACTGTTGATGTCATGCTGTCCACTTTTTCACTTTTTAATTTTCTATCAACATACAGTGCTACCCCACCACCACGTTTACATTTCCTATTTTGTGTGTACATCTCATATCCATGCAGTTCAAAATTTATATCTTTTTTCTTCATTAATCCATGTTTCACTTATTGCTATAATCCTAAATGGGGTGTTAAATTGATTTATAAACTCTTTAATACAATCAAAGTTGGCATAGAGACTCCTACTATTAATATGTATTATTGTCAATGTCTGATCCAAGTTCATAATTCCATTTAATTGTTGTTCATCCTAATAAGCCCACTTATTGTTAATATGATTAAAGTAGTTATTATCTGGGTCAATATCTCCTAAAATGTCTTGTGGTTGCTGTTCAGCATTGACAAAGGTTTCAGCTTCAATTTGCCCTAATACACTTCCATTATTAAATGAGGAAGGATGATTAGTTAAAGTTCTAATCATAAGTTGTGTCAACAATGTACACCAAAAGAAAAAAAAAGAAAAAAAAAGAACACAAAAATTTCCAATCATAATCTTATTGTGCTGTTATTCGTGTATTAGAGCTACGGTTTAAATTCGTCTAATTCCTCCATATCTCTAATCATTTTGACTTTAGCTTCTTCTGCAGTGTCAAGCAGTTTTATCCACACCTTACAGTTCTTTGTCCATGTTGATTGTATTTTCCCTGTTTTCTGAGAGCCCTGGCTTGTCTAGCTATTTCAGAGTTCTTGTCATGGCGGCCTCTGGGCCGTCATTGGCGTCATCAACTCCAGCTGCGCACAGACCAACAGGTGTTAATCAACGGCTGTTAAAAGCCAGCGTCGCTGACAGCCCGTCACGGAGTCGTCTGTCCTCCTTGTCGGAGTATGAGCCTGAACTCTGCTCTCTGGTCTCGTCAGGAACCTCTCTTGTCTCGTCCAGAACCTCTCTTGCCTCGTCAAGAACCTCTCTTCAGCTTCAACCAAGTAAGAGAACAATTTGTTACTCAACCCCTTGTCTACACCCCTGTGCACAGGTGGACCTCCTAGGCAGCGGACCTGCGTCCCCAGCTGACGGGGTAACGCCATCTCGCACACGTAGCGCTTCGCTACCACCACGACTACCGGTACGTCTTGCCCCTCAGCTTCCAGAACTATTATTATATCAGTTGCAGGAGTATTGGCCACCGCTATCAGTGGAGTCACTGTCATCGTTATCTGCTACATCATCATCACCACGTTCTGTGGAATCACTAACCTCGTCATCGTCAGGACTACCATCATCCCGGTCTGTGGAGTCACAGCCGGCGTCATCACAAGGACAGCCCTCGTCACAGCTACGGGTGGTATCCCCAGCACGTTCACGGACACCTTCACCTCCACGCTGCACGGCCGCTGGAACTCAGCAGGGCGAAACCTGTGCTACACTCAAGTAAGCTTCTCCCACCTTCAGCTCATCATGAGTGTGGAGCAAAAGTAATTGTTTTCTGCTTGTATGTTCCAGGGTTGCCGGGTCTCCGTCCAGGCTGCTCAGCTCCAGTGACCAGAACAATATCCACGCACTCACACATGCACTACACTCTCTCACTATTAAATAAAGTTTATTGTCACTATCTGCCCGTGTCAGTGTCTGTCTCCTGGGTCCTAAATCATGTCAGTACGACTCTGTCACGTTGACCCAGCGGACAGTTCACTGTCGTGCCAAATCAACACTCTTAGCGCCCAGGTAGATTTACTAGCTCACCAACAGACAGTAATCTTGAATAAGTTAACCTCAATTAATGGTCGGCTGGATCGTCTGGAAGGACACCAGACGTTTCCCCCGACCGCAAATATCTCAGCCCCTGCAGGCTTAGCATCTGGACAAGCTAACACCTCCTCGTCCTCTCGCCTCACCCCTATTCCCACACCTGCCCGGTTCAGCGGAAAACTCGGGGAAGCTCGAGGATTCCTATTACAATGTGAATCAGTTTTTCTTCGTGTTCCAGGGGATTTCACCCTTGATTCAAGTCGGATTGGTTATGTCATAAATTTGCTGGCAGGAAGGGCCTTAGACTGGGCGTATTCTATCATGGCTAAACCAAGCTATTCCCTGCTTACTTACCAGGAGTTTGTGACTGAGTTTATGTCCGTGTTTGACCATACTGATAGGGGTGAGGTGTTGACAGAACGACTGCTGAGCTTACAACAGGGAAAAAGATCAGCTGCTGATTACGCTATTGACTTCCGGGTCCTGGCTGCAGAGATTGGGTGGGGGGAACCATCACTGTGTGGTATTTTCCTACGTAATCTTAACGATGAGCTAAAGGATGAGTTAGCGGCACGGGATAAACCGGACAATTTGCGGGATTTGATCGCCTTAGCGGTTAGTCTGGATAGCAGATTAAGGGAGCGGGCGGCTGAACGGCGTACTACTTCCCATTCGGTTAAACTCCGCCCTCGCGTCCCTAACTCTCCTCTTCTCGCTTTACCCGCGTCAGAGGAATCCCCGGATCAAGAGGCTATGACCATTGGCCGGTCTAAAGTGTCAGCAGCTGAGAAACAACGCCGCAGGGATCAGGGTCTTTGTTTCTACTGTGGGAAAGAGTCACATGGGGTGTTCGAATGTCCCATTAAGTTAGAAGGGATGGCCCGTGGATCGCAGTAGGGGGATTCACGGGCAAGAACTCAGAAGAACCCCTCACTTGTTGTCGATTACCCCTCAGACTAATCCATACACATACAGAACACTCCACATTAGCGTTAGTAGATTCTGGAGCTGAGCAAAATTTCATTTCTAGAGACCTGGCAACCCGGATGGGCCTCAACTGTCAGACTCTAGACCCCCCCTGTCAAACTGATCACCTTGTCTAAGGCGTCTTTGACCACTGTTGTCCATCAGACGGCCCCCGTGTCAATCATTGTATCAGGAAATCACAGGGATGAAATTCAGTTTCTAGTGCTGCCCGTTTCTTCTTCGCCCGTTATCCTGGGGTACCCCTGGCTGCGCCTACATAACCCCACCATTGACTGGCAAGCTGGGAGAGTAACGGCATGGAGTACGTTCTGCCTTAGTGCCTGCCTCCAATCAGCGGCGTGCGCCCCATCCGTCAAGGTGCCTCTGCCTGAGTCATCTCCACCGGACTTGTCCAAGGTGCCAGAGGTCTACCACGATATGGGGCTAGTGTTTAGCAAGTCTCGGGCGTTGTCCTTACCCCCCCATTGTCCTTATGACTGCGCGATCAACCTGAAGGCTGGGGCCCCTCTTCCTGCAAGCCGCCTTTACAGCCTATCAGCCCCGGAACGCGAGGCCATGGATATGTACATCAAGGAGTCCTTGGCCTCTGGTATCATCCGCCAGTCGTCTTCGGCAGTGGGAGCCGGATTTTTTTTTGTTGGGAAAAAGGACGGTTCACTACGCCCCTGCATCGACTTCCGGGGACTGAATGAAATAACAGTAAAAGACAAATATACTTTGCCTCTGATGAACACTGCTTTTGACTCCCTCCAGGGGGCATCCTGGTTTACTAAACTGGACCTTAGGAATGCCTACCATCTAGTGCGCATAAGGGAAGGAGATGAGTGGAAGACGGCTTTTCGTACCCCTAGTGGACATTTTGAGTATCTGGTAATGCCGTTTGGGTTGACTAACATTCCGGCCATCTTCCAGCGATTGATAAATGATGTATTACGGGATTTTCTGAACTCGTTTGTTTTTGTTTATCTTGATGACATTCTCATCTTCTCCCGCACACTAGAGGAACATCGGGTGCATGTCCATAGGGTACTACAGTGCCTCCTGGAGAACCAACTATTCGTCAAGGCTGAAAAATGTGAGTTCCACACTGACCAAACCTCTTTCCTTGGGTTTATTATAGCTCGGAACCAGGTGCCCCCTGACCCGGCCAAGGTCAAGGCGGTAGTGGATTGGCCTTCACCCACCTCCAGAAAGCAGCTTCAAGGGTTCCTGGGGTTTGCTAATTTTTATAGGAGGTTCGTGCCAAACTTTGGTAATATTGCCCGTCCTCTGACTGCTCTCACCTCCCCTAAGACCCCGTTTTACTGGAGTAAGGAGGCAGCTGGAGCGTTTGAGAAGCTTAAGAGGGAGTTCGCCTCGGCCCGAGTCCTTACTCAGGTGGACCCGAAGCTGCAGTGCTTGGTGGAGGTGGACGCCTCTGATTCGGGAGTTGGAGCGGTACTCTCCCAACGTTATCCTGAGGACGGTAAGATTCGCCCTTGTGCTTATTTTTCTCACCGTCTCACCCCTGCAGAGAGGAATTACAGCATTGGAGACAGGGAGTTGTTGGCAGTGAAACTCGCCTTGGAGGAATGGAGACATTGGCTGGAGGGGGCTGCTCAGCCCTTCGTGGTTTGGACTGATCACCGCAACCTGGAGTACCTCAGGAAGACGAAGCGCCTGAATGCACGCCAGGCTCACTGGTCCCTCTTCTTCGGCCGTTTTAACTTTACCATCACTTACCGGCTGGGAAGCAAGAACGGTAAGCCGGATGCCCTCTCACGGCAGTTTGACACACCATCCTCTGAGGACCAGGAGACCCCTATCCTGCCGCCTTCCTGCGTCGTGGGCGCCCTGTCCTGGGGGATCTGCAAGATGATTCGCCAGGCTCAGAAGACTGAGCTGGACCCCGGGGGGGGGGGGGGGGGCGCTTGTTTGTTCCACGCACTATCCGGGGCAAGGTGATCGAGTGGGGTCACGCTTCCAAGTTGGCTTGTCATCCTGGAGTGGGTCGGACCGTGGATCTCCTTCAAAGGACCTTCTGGTGGCCAGGGTTACGGAAGGACGTTGTAGGTTACATCCGGGCCTGCGCTCAGTGCGCCACCGGGAAGATGACATCATCCCCCCCGACGGGCCTGCTACACCCGTTGCCGGTTCCTTCACGCCCCTGGTCTCACGTAGCTATGGACTTTGTGACTGGTTTACCCATTTCAGATGACTACACCATGGTTTTAACCATCGTGGACCAGTTCTCGAAGGCAGCCCACTTTGTGCCACTTCGGGGTTTGCCTTCGGCCCAGGAAACAGCGGATCTCCTTGTGCAACATGTGGTCCGCCTTTATGGCATCCCTGCTGATATTGTGTCGGATCGAGGACCTCAGTTTGTATCACAAGTTTGGAAGGCTTTCTGTGCGGCACTGGGAGCCACAGCCAGCCTCTCCTCTGGTTATCACCCTCAGAGCAATGGCCAGTGCGAGCGGGCTAATCAGGAGCTTGAGGCCGCCCTACGCTGTGTCATCTCCTCCTGCTCATCCTCCTGGAGCAAGTTCCTTCCTTGGATTGAGTACGCTCACAACGCCATGATCTCCACGGCTACGGGCGTCTCCCCGTTCAAGGCATCATTCGGGTTTGATCCTCCGCTGTTCCCGGAGGAGGAAAAGGAGGTAGCGGTTCCTTCAGTCCAGGCACACATCAAGCGCTGCCGGCGAGTTTGGCTCGTCGCCCGCCAAGCCTTGCTGAAGACTACCAAACGCAATATCCAGGTGGCCAACCGGCATAGAAGACCCGCCCCGGACTATAAGGTGGGTCAGAAAGTCTGGTTGTCAACCCGGATATTGGTGTACCGGCCGAAAAATGTAAGCTCACTAAGCGCTTCATTGGCCCCTACACCATTAATCGTGTTATTAACCCTGTGTCTGTGCGCTTGTCTCTCCCCTCTTCGATGCGTATCTGCCCCACCTTTCATGTCTCCCAGGTCAAACCGTACGTCTCTGATCCCCTGTGCCCTGCTCCCGTGGCTCCCGCACCCCTGAGGATGATCGATGGCCATCCGGCCTGGGGGGTGACTGCCATCCTGGATGTCCGCAGGCGGGGTCTTGGTCTTCAGTATTTGGTGGACTGGGAGGGCTTTGGACTGGAGGATCATTCTTGGATTCGCCCAGCGTTGATCCTGGATAAACAGCTGATTCGCGATTTCCATCGGGCGAATCCAGGTAGAATTGGGCAGGTGCCTGGAGGCACTGCTAGAGGGGGGAGTACTGTCATGGTGGCCTCTGGGCCGTCATTGGCATCATCAACTCCAGCTGCGCACAGACCAACAGGTGTTAATCAACGGCTGTTAAAAGCCAGCGTCGCTGACAGCCCGTCACGGAGTCGTCTGTCCTCCTTGTCGGAGTATGAGCCTGAACTCCGCTCTCTGGTCTCATCAGGAACCTCTCTTGTCTCGTCCAGAACCTCTCTTGCCTCGTCAAGAACCTCTCTTCAGCTTCAACCAAGTAAGAGAACAATTTGTTTCTCAACCCCTTGTCTACACCCCTGTGCACAGGTGGACCTCCTAGGCGGCGGACCTGCATCCCCAGCTGACGGGGTAACGCCATCTCGCACATGTAGCACTTCGCTACCACCACGACTACCACCACGACTACCGGTATGTCTTGCCCCTCAGCTTCCAGAACTATTATTATATCAGTTGCAGGAGTATTGGCCACCGCTATCAGTGGAGTCACTGTCATCGTTATCTGCTACATCATCATCACCACATTCTGTGGAATCACTAACCTCGTCATCGTCAGGACTACCATCATCCCGGTCTGTGGAGTCACAGCCGGCGTCATCACAAGGACAGCCCTCGTCACAGCTACGGGTGGTATCCCCAGCACGTTCACGGACACCTTCACCTCCACGCTGCACGGCCGCTGGAACTCAGCAGGACGAAACCTGTGCTACACTCAAGTAAGCTTCTCCACCTTCAGCTCATCACGAGTGTGAAGCAAAAGTAATTGTTTTCTGCTTGTATGTTCCAGGGTTGCCGGGTCTCCATCCAGGCTGCTCAGCTCCAGTGACCAGAACACTATCCACGCACTCACACACGCACTACAGTGTCAGTGTCTGTCTCTTGGGTCCTAAATCATGTCAGTTCTTCTTTTGTTAAATTTTCATTTACATAGACAGCCGTTCCTCTCAGTTTTCCTGCTTGTCGCAGAAGATCAGTTTTTGCTTTCCTGTTGACAAATCGGATGATGATCGCTGGTTTTCCTTTACTGTCTTTTTTAGGTAACATGTGGCAAGCTGAAATAGTCTTATTGTGAGAATTAATGAGAATCACACATTAAGAATGTATGATTCTCCCAGTGTCTCATCCTCCCCATCCTGGTAATCAACTCCAGCTGTCACACTTGCATAGGAGCAGTGTTTGGTGTTAAGACCACTCACAATGACATCATCCATTCCGGTGGCGCAGTGGTTAGCACTGCGGCAGCACAGTTTACCCTTGGCCGGGGGATTGTGGGGATCGTGGGTTCGATCCCAGCCCCCGACCAACAGTGATCTGTGTGGAGTTTGCATGTTCTCCCCGTGTTGCGTGGGTTTACTCCGGGATTTCTCCGGTTTCCTCCCACATGCCAAAAACATGCATGTTAGGTTAATTGGCTGTTCTAAATTGTCCCTAGATATTTGTTTCCTATAGGCCCTTAGAATAGAGGGTTAGTATTAATGAAAGCGCTTTGAGTGGTCTTTGTGACTAGAAAAGCGCTATATAAGTGCAGGTTAGTTAGTAGTTAGTTAGTATACTGTTCTAATTAATCCACACGTCTTTCTACAAAACTACGAAATTTTCTTTTCTTTTTCCATAACTTCAGCCTTTAATTCATGCACTTGATCCACAAGGCCAATAAGCAGAGTTTGTTGTTTTGCTATATTAGATATTTCTTCAGACATAAAATTTAATGAGAGTTTGATCTCTGCTGCACGGTGGCGCAGTTGTTTAGCACTGTGGCAGCACAGTTTTACCCTCGGCCGGGGGATCGCGGGGATCATGAGATCGTGGGTTCGATCCCAGCCCCCGACCAACAGTGAGCTGTGTGGAGTTTGCATGTTCTCCCCGTGTTGCGTGGGTTTACTCCGGGATTTCTCCGGTTTCCTCCCGCATACCAAAAACATGTAGGTTTAGGGCGCTCGCGCACGCAGCGACCGGCGGCCGGTGGCTTGTCACCAGACTGCAAACCAAATCTACCTACGGGTACAAATAAGTAACAAAAAAAAAAAAAAAAAAAAAAAAAAAATCTCCTCCAACTCCTCTCCATTTGTCTGATTGTTTTTCAGAGGCATAGTGACTAGTCTGATTGGGATCAAAGAAGCTGCTCACCTGTTGGCTAGTACAGGTGCAGAAGTATGTCCAATGGCTAGTGGAGGCCGTCAGCTGGCTTGTCGTCTAATTATAGCTGTTATCTGGTGGTGAGGTCGAAGCTCTCCTGATGGGTAGTGAATGTTGCTAATTGGCGTCGTCATCTCGTAGCTGGATCTGTTGATGAAGCTGAGGAAGCCAAGGCTCCCTCAGTAGATAGTGGAGGCCTCTAGCTAGCGTTGTCCTCTCTGGCGATGAATCTGAAGCTCTCCCGGTGGCTGTTGGCTAATACAGGAGCTGAAGTACGTCCGATGGTTAGTGGGGGCTGTCAGATGGCTTGTCATCTAATTATAGCTGTTATCTGGCAGTAAGGTCGAAGCGCTCCTGATGCCTAGTGAAGGTCTCTAACTGGCATTGTCATCTGGTAGCTGGATCTGCCGGTGAAGCCGAGGAAGCCAAGGCTCCCTCAGTAGCAAGTGGAGGTCTCTAGCTAGCGTTGTCCTATCTGGCGATTAATCTGAAGCGATTAATCTGGTGATGAATCTGATGAATCCGAAGCTTTCCCAGTGGTGTGCAGGAGCAGTCCGAGTCGTCCAAGGCTCATTTGCTGGTAAGCAACCAAAGTCTTTTTCACAGTTTTAACAGCTGATCAAACAGAAGGTTTTTACCACGCACAGCCAACAGTGCTTCCCCGTCTGCTCACATCCTCTGCCATGCCTCAAAACTCCATCATCCGCACGGAGTTTGCATTGATACAGTAATTCATGCAAAAGGAGCCCCGGCCAAGTATTCAATGTGCACTTGGACATATTTTTCACTCGGCCAAGGATGAGGATGAGTGGAGGAAGGGAGAGAGACAAAGAGAGAGTCCTGATAACCAAAGCTTATCCAGGGAAACGTCCCAGACACTCTGGAGACAGGAGGTCCATAAAACTAACAGAGTGTCCAGATAACTAATCTATTCAAGCTGGGGAGTTCCTGTGCATTCCTGTGACCCAATTAAGAGAACAGGACATTTTAAAGTTATTATCAAAGTAGCTTAGATCATTCCTTACACATTACTGATCCTGTACTGAATTTTCTGAAGGCCAATAATTGCTCACAGAAACATGCCAAGAATATATGAACTTATCCTAAATGGAATGCACATATAAACATTAAACATGGCATATGAAAGGCATGATATTTCTCAAATATAATAATACATTACTAATAACAATAATAAAGTGGATAAAATTGATTTTTTTTTCTTTCAATCACTCTGTGTGTAATGAATCTATATAATATAGATGTTTCATTTCCCAGCTGTAGGTGTTGACACTGCTGCAATTGACACCAATGCCCATCCACCCTACAGGGTTATAACAATACACCTTCAGCAGCCTTGTTTTTTTTTTTTTTGTTTTTTTTTTTTTCTCGAGTAATGAGGGACATACACTCAGCTGCTCTTTTTCTGTTGAATGTATTAATCTGAGGACAATTAAATAAAGGCGATCAACCTGTGGTGTGGACTGTGCCAGATCATTTGAAGAAACAGCAGAGTTTTTCACTGCATGGGGGAAGTGGAGGACCATTTGTCCTCTCTAAAATAACTAACTGGGCATCAGCTGTGATTGATTCCTGATTGTCAAGCAACATTACTATCATGTGCATGTTTGCTCATTCCCTTTGGCCAGCGTGGCACATGTCTTAAACAAGTCCTCATGATCAGAGTTCATTTTAGATAATGCGCTTCTGTGCATTAAAGAGATGGGAAGGAGCACTTTGGATAGGATTATCCATAACACACCTCTGAATATTAGACCAGCCTCTTTGTGTTTCTTGTCAGGTGCAATGACAGTTTAACCGGTAGCATGATAACAAAACAGAATAAGCCACAACCATTGTGCATTTGACAACTGATGAGTGAATAAACTGTCCAAATATAGCCCCTATAGTTTCAAATTGTCCATTCAATTCTCAATAATACATATGCAATGAAAGTGGCAAAAATTCCAAATAAGTTATAATTTACCACCAGTTTAAATAACAGCTGTAATGTTATAGCTAAACTAGCTGCACAATGCTTGATTTTTGCCTGAAGAACCAACCCATTCAAGAAAAGTGTCCAAATAGAATTATTATTTTTTTGTCTGACATCAGACAATTGATCCACACTGATCCACACACACACACACACACACACACACACACACACACACACGCACACACACATGCATGCATGCACGCCCGCGCCCGCGCGCACACACACACACACACACACACACACACACACACACACGCACACAGAGTAATATAGAGCTTACAATGAATCAACACTGTCTGCAAGTAATATGAATCCTTTCAATCCTAAATGACATATTTTAGGATGTCATGACACAGGGATGGAAATATGCAAAAAAGTCTTAAAACTCATTTTCAAAATTCTGCTCATGCCGATGTAGCATCACCTTTGCACTGTCTAGCTGCAGCATTATATTAGTTCATTGTGACTAAGGTAGGTGAGCATCTCAGGCCTACACAGTGTGTAGGGGCATAGTGTGCCAAGTTTGCCTTCGGGCCTACTCTCTCTTCAAGCCCAAACCCCAAGTCACATGTTAGGGTCTCAGGTTGAACCTGTGTACCAAGTTTGGTGACTATTGCTTTACTTGTTGTTGAGGTTTGTATATTAATTGTGCAAAAGGAATGTTTACCCAGACCTTTTGACCCCAAAGCCATAGTTCGAGCTGATGATCCTAAGGTGAACCTGTATGCAAAGTTTGGTGACCCTAACTTCCATTATTGTTGAGATAGAGTTTAAATTGCATTTTGACCTTGACCTTTAATCTTTTAACTCCAAACCCATAGGTGTAGTACGGGATCCCAAGGTAGATCTGTGCACCAAGTTTGGTGATCCTAGCTTTCTTTGTTGTTGATAAAAAATTTGAATGGCTATTTGACCTTGATTTTTGACCTTGCAATCCGAAAACCACAGTCAGAGGTCATAATCAAAGGCTGAACATATGTAAAAAGTTTTGTTACCTTAGCTGTACTTGTTCTATAGTAATAGGACCAGTAGAGATGGCTGTGGCACAGGTGTAGTGTGCTCAACTGCTGATCGGCGGGTCCATCCATGCATCAATCTTCTACCAATTTGCTGGAGGTCCGGGTCACGGAGGAAGCAGTTCAAGCAGAGAAGCCCACACTTCCCTCTGCCCAGCCACCTGCTCCAGCTTTTCAGAAAGGATGTCAAGGCGTCTGTTGGAATAATTCTGAGTTTAAATTATTCAAAGTCTAAAAATCAGTCTTGATAATGGATTTAGGTACATTTATTATAAAAAAATAAATCAAAGAAAAGTTTAACATCAGATTTAACCTCAAATGGACATTCTTGAGGGAGAGATTACAAAGCATGGCCTTCTGCACACACATAGAATCTCTGAAGGTACATTCTTTAGGTTTGGTATATATGGAAAACAGAAAGGAGGGGGAGGAGAGGGGAAAAGGAGGGTGGGAGAGAGAGAGAGACAGTGCTGATAAGCAGGTCAGCATGACATATGAGAGCTTATCCGGTGTGCTGAGCAAATGAAGAAACGTCACAGATATTCTGGAGACATAGTGTCCATAAAACTAATCTACACAAGCTAGGAGTTGCTGTGCATTCCTGTGACCCAAATGAAAACAGGGCATGTCAAAGAGATAATCAGTGTAGCTTATATCATCCTTTACACATGTCCTGATCCTCGGTCTGAATTCTCTGAAGGTCAATAATTGCTCACAGAAACATTCCAAGAATACATGAACTTATCCTATGTAGCATCATCTCACTTTGGCTCAGCAATAATTATTCTTCTTCTTAAAGACATTTTGTTTCACCCAGGAGTAAGACAGTAAAGAACTGATTTTCTCCCCCAGGCCACAGCTGAAATCCCATTCCTTTGTTAAAACTAGTCTAAAGAATTCAACTAATGCATTTCCTGTTTTGACTCTTTTTATTGCCCCCATAAACATGGAGACATGGAACAGATCTCATGGCCTACACAGATCCACAACTCAGTCAATTTCCTTAAACTCTGGGACATGCTGGATTTAACCAGTGAACTTTAAAGTACATTATTACAAACTCAATTCTAAATCTTCCCTTCTTTTCAGGACTATGAAAAGCAAATGGACTCTGATGTTTTTAATGTGGAAAATCAATAATATGTGTGAAATGCATTAATCTGTGATTATATATATATATATATATATATATATATATATATATATATATATATATATATATATGCATGTTAAAAATGTTTAAATGAATGTTTATTCCTGCATGTTGATTTAGAAGGACTGCTTATAAGTTACACTAATCACTAAGGTTAGCTTAGTTCATACATAAGGGTATAAAAGCATATTCCAGTGTATTGGAATTGTGTGCCCATGCGGACCGGTATCAAATTTCACCCAGCATTCACTGAGCTCCAGCTTCTCCATCCCATTGGTCCCTCGCAGACAAAGCCTGTCATTGGACTAAAGTTCATCAAGCCCGCCCACGAAGGACACTCATTGGCTGAGATTCCGGTCAACCTGGAAGCCCGCGAAAGCTCAACAGAACTTATAAAAAGAGGAAGACCCCCCTGCTACCTTCTCTTTGTACACTCTTTTTGGCTCTTCAGCTCTGCTCTCATCTCTTTTGTCTCTCTTCTTTGTCCATTGTCCACACACAGCAAGAAAGAACTTTGGGAAGAACAATGGACTGTCTGAACAAAGGCTTCTCCCACGTGTTGCTTTTCCAAGCACAGAGCAGATAACTCATAATTTGTTTATGTAACTTTATAATTTAATGCTTTTTCTTTTTCTATTAAATGCCTAGGAATTCCTATTTCTTTGAGCTCAACTCTTAATCGGAGTTAAACTCCAATTTTTATTTATCTCTTTTACTTTAAACTTTCTGTGAAACCACAGTTTGTCTTAATTTTAATGTAAGTTTTAATCTTGACTTTATTTTTATAATATTTTTCTTTAACAATCACACAGAAGCTATTATTTTTTTATCTAAAGTCCGAAACTCTTTAATTTGAGATCGGATTAGATATCTTTAATTAATTATTACCGAAGGCCTCTGAGAAGACACAGCTCCCACATCACGCACAGCTGAGGAATCAGCGCGCTTCTGCTGAATTTCAACCATTGAGATCAAACATCCGATCTCATACATCTCATCCATCGTCGAGAATATTTGCGGGACAAATATTCTGGGTTTTGGCCCTGAACAACACATCAAAACTTCATGAGGACAACCAAAGAACGTTGACCAGATCAACGGGGAATCATCGAACGAGGAATCATGTGAGCTGCAAACTTTAATTCATCTGCTGAATTAAACTTCTGAGGTTCGGTAATAATTTGTATATCTAATCAGATGCAAATTAAGAAGCCATTAACATAACTCTTCTTTTCATTAAAATTCCGTTTTTATTTTCTTAAGATTAATACAGGACTTTCCATATAATTAGTAAACTTTCTCCATAAATTTGCGTTGTTTCCATAATCTGTTAACCCCTTGCACTCCAGTCAATTTTCCTAAAAACGCCAAAAAATAATGTGCCCAAAGTAAATCGAAAGCTGGTCTTCAACCCTTTGCAGCATCTTCATGGGGTTGGTCTCATTGAAAAGAAAAAACTTTGAATTTTTTGACAAAAAAAATGTTCTCTCTAAGTGCTCCCGCCACTGAGTCACAGTCATCTAAACATAGTGAACTTGAAGAAAATACATTTTGCCTGGGTGTTTTCTTGGGTACAAATGCTTGCAAATAACACACAGCTTCAGATCCGGGCTGGGAAATGCAACAGAAATGTAGAACCAAATGTTATCCAGTCTTGCAGTTTTGGCGAATGGTTTACAACCTTCGTCGTCAGCCTCCGTTGGTCTATGATGACCATATAAGAGAATCCTAAACACTCTGCTGGAATTAAACAAACAAAAAAAAAAAATAAACCACTGCCTGTGGCTGCTGAAGCAGTCTCTCTTCACCCAGCCTTTGAAGACAAAACAGCTCAGCGAACTTCTGTGCTTCAATTGGCTCGCTGCATTGGTAGGCGGGTCCTTCTTGCCAAGTTTTCAGTCATTGGTTCTTCAAGGTTTCAGAAACCCAATTCAAGGCTCTTATTAGTCGAATGAGAGGTCAATCAGATGATCTAATCTGTTCGCGGCTGTGTCTGCAGTGGAGGAATGAATATGCAGCTCCCGCAGCTCTATCGTGCATCCAAGAGCGCACGAGGGCGTACGAGAGCGCACGAAAGTGCCCTCGTGCGCTCTGGGAAGCAGAGACTTGCCCTTCCACGGTACAACGGAGCGCAAGAGGTTAACTCAAACTGAAACTGAAATTCATTTCTCAGTTAATCCTGGTTCCGAAAATATTTACATTGTTTATCATTTACAAGATTGATTTTATGATTAATGAAATTACTGCAATGTCTGTTAATCATTTCATTTAATAAATATGTGAAGATGAGAGAAGTTGTTGAGAACTTATTTCATTCTGAGTCTGTTTCAAGCCCAGGTATTGGATTCACGGAAAAATTTTTGAGACTGATTATTAATTAATTTATTGAGTGATTAAAAAGGTATAAAGTGAAAATAAAATTAAAATTGCTTCTTAAAGATAGAAGCTGGTGCCCCTACTTTTCTGGTGTATATGAAACGAGATTCAATCTCAGATTCCAATACATCAATATAAATTAAATAATTTTATACCTGATCATATTTATTAAATTTCATATTTTTCTACATATTTATGGTGCTCCCGTGTGAGAGCCTGGCTGAACTTGACTCGCTCAGAATGAAAGAAATTAATACATAAGCTGTGTGTGATTTTGGTCGACTTGTAACTTAGGAAGGTGGTTCATTTGTCTGCAGCCAGTCTATTGTCTTTGTCTCTGTGTCATGAGGGGGAGGGGGTGAATTCGCCCACTCCCTGATTACTGCTGTGTGTGTGTGTGTGTGACCAAGAGAGGTGGGGGTGAAGAGACCCCACCATCCTTTTCAGTTAGTTGTGTTTCAATGCATGCTTAAGAAGTGTGATTACACGCTGAATAATTAAAATAGGCCTGGGAACAAAATAGCGAAGAAATCCTATTTGTTTTCCCCTGTATTTCAAAGTCCAGCAGGCGAAGCAAACCCTTGGGGGATTTAATTGAATTTACCATTGTATAAACTTGTTGAATAAAGTTTAGGGCGACTGAAGTTTTCCCGCCTTTGGAAAGCAAGGCGTGGTTTTATGGACTGAAGCTCGTGCTGCATCCACGTAGCACTTGTGCACGCTCACAGTCGTGCACGCGACCGTCAAGCTGTGCACGAAAACTGTGCATGTGTAGATCGGCCAAGCGACGCCATCTTAAGTCTAGGTAAACCAAGTTCCCTGTAGCAGCCATTTTGAGTAGAAATCCTTGACTCTCTGAGCGACGTCATTGGGTTTCCTCTTCCGGAAGTGCAGACAAAAACTGCCTCCATCTTGTGGTGAAACATAGGGACTGCAATTTTTATTTAAACTTATGAATGAATGAATGAATGAATGAATGAATGAATGAATCTTTATTTTGGATAGTACAGGTTAAAAGGAAATGAATAATATAGCAAAAGGGGGAAATAAAATCCAACAAGGTCAAATTAGACAGTAACTCCTCTGATTATACAGTTCAACAAAAGTTATCCGAAATGGGTGATGGCTGAAGCCACAGCTTATATTGCCCACCCATATTCTATCCAAGAATTCAAAAGAAAAACAAAACAAGAGCGATTACAATTCAGAACAAAGCTAAGACAAAACGGGACAAAAAACTAAGCTACAACACAACACAGACTTGATATGACAATCCTTATGTGATTTTACATGTCATCTTGTATATATGTTTGGAGTATTTCTTCCTTTAGTTTTTGTTTAAATTGTCCAAGCGTTGTACATGATTTTAATTCAGGTCCAAAATCATTCCATAATCTGACTCCTTGCACTGAAACACAGTGTTGCTTGGCGGTAGTTCTCACTGTAGGCTTTTGAAATATACATGTTCCTCTGAAATGATATTGTTTCTCCCTTATTTGGAAGAGCTTTTGGATATTTGCGGGCAGTGATAAATTCTTCAATTTAAACATTATTATTGCAGTTTTAAAGTCAACCAGATCTTTCAACTTGAGAGCTTTTAGTTTAAGAAAAAGTGGGTTTGTTGGTTCCCTGTAAGCTGCTTTGTTTATTATTCTAATAGCTCTCTTTTGAAGCATAAAGATTGGATATATGTTTGTTTTATATGTATTTCCCCATACTTCATTACAATATGTCATGTATGGGAGTGTTAATGAATGATACAAGGTATATAGTGTGGGTTGATTCAGCAAATATTTCACTCTGTGTAATATTGCAATTGATTTGGATGCTTTACCTTTAATATAATTAATATGTGACTTCCAACACAGTTTATTATCAATTATTACTCCAAGAAATTTAGTTTCAGATACCCTTTCAATCTCTACACCATTTAAACTGAGTTTAGGTACTGAGTTGTTGTGATGGTTGTTAAAGACTATACATTTTGTCTTACTTAAATTGAGTGTTAATTTGTTTGATTCAAACCACAGTTTAAGCTTTCCTAATTCTTTTCCGAGTGTATCCAGAAGTTGTTCCAAATTGTTTCCACTGCATAATAGATTAGTGTCATCGGCAAACAATATTAAGTCCATTTTTTTCTGAAACTTTGCATATATCATTTATATACATATTGAATAATAATGGCCCCAAAACTGAACCCTGTGGGACTCCACAGGTAACCTTCAGTAACTGTGAGTTTTTGTTAATAACACATACATACTGATATCTATTATTTAAGTAACTACTTAACCAGGACAGTGCTACCCCTCTAATACCACAATTTTGTAGTTTATTTAATAATAAATTATGATCTACTGTATCAAATGCTTTTTTTAAGATCCAGGAATACTCCAACTGAATACTCTTTATTTTCAATGGCAGTTGATATTTTTTCTATAAATTCCATTAGAGCAAATGCAGTTGTCCTCTTGTGTCTGAACCCATATTGCTGCTCACACAATAAATTATTCTTCAGTATGAAGTTGTCAATTCTCTCATAGAATATTTTTTCAAGTATCTTGGAAAATTGCGGCAATAGTGAAATTGGTCTATAGTTTGAGAGTTCCCCTCTGTCACCCATCTTGTATATCGGAATTACTTTAGCTATTTTCATTGCATTGGGAAATATACCTGTTTGGAGAGACAGGTTACAGATATACATCAGTGGTTTTACTAAGCATTCAATAATACTTTTGACTAAGAGCATGTCAATACCATCACAGTCTGTAGATGTTTTACTTTTAAACGATTTAACAATTTCAATGACCTCTCTTTCGTCTGTGTTCTTTATGAAAATAGAGTCTTTTATAGCAGTGTTATTGCATATTGTATCACCTGTAGGCACCGTAGTGGGTATTTCTCGAGCCAAATTAGGACCAATGTTAACAAAAAAGTTGTTAAATTCATCTGCAGGTGAAGCTACATTCACACTCTGAGTCGTTTTATTATTTTTGGGAATATTGGTTGGGTTGCTTGTATTTCTGCTTTTATTTCCAAGGATACTGTTAAGTATCGTTCATGTATTTTTAATATTGTCTTTGTTTTTCTCCAGTTCTTTACTGTAATAGTCTCTCTTACTATATCTTAGTATATATGTTAACTTATTTTTGTATGTTTTATACCACTGCTGTGCTTCTTTTGTCCTTTTCTTTAGGAAAGCTTTATATAATATTTTTTTTCTTTTTACACGCCTTTTGTAGTCCTTTGGTTAACAATGGCTTATCGGCAAATTTATGTTTAAGCTTTTTTTTTACTAATGGACAGTTTTTTTTTTTTTTTCATAAAGAGTGGTTACAATGTTTATAAATGTGTCATAGGCTTCATATACATCTGATTCATAGATGTACATACATATTTAAACTTATAATCTGTAATGATGATTTATAACCAAATTAAGTCTTCAAAGTATCTTCAAAGCAATTCACATTATTCGGAATAAACTAAATTTAACACTAATCCAAACTTTTATGCCAAGAACAAAAGGGAAAAGGACCTGTTGGCTTCTGAAAGTTTTTCTCAGTGGTGAGACCCCACTCACTGCATAGATACCTATAGCAGGAACATATATAAACACCCCTGTTGTATTTAATCACTTATGTATTTAATCACTTATGTAACCACATATTATAATCTTTTAAGCTAAAAGCAAACATATTTACACACTTTTAAGCAAAAAGTTGCAAACTTTGAAGCTATATATGTGCTTATTTTGCTGTTTTTAAATGTGCAATGATGTGATTCCCTCCCAACAGAAACCCAGTTTTAGCTTAAGGATTCTAATGCTGATGTTTACTCAAGAGTAACATTAAAGTAGGATTAAATCTGTGCATTTTGACAAATTTACAGACTTACTGAATATTTATAATTTTTCCTCTTTCTCAAATTTAGGAAACCACACCAAGCAATTAACACTTAAGAGAAGCTCTAGGTATTATTTAAACTCATTGTGTCATTTCTGGATTCATGTTTTCTCCACAGGAAAAGAAAAACATTTAACCAACTTGAATAATTTTAAAATTTTTCCCAGGATTTAAGAGAAAGACAAAAGGTGCAAACATTGATTATTCTGTAAATAAGAAATTTATAGATAACGGTCGAAACAGATCACTATTGGCTTCACACCTAAGAAATCCTTGGACACCAAATATTCAAACAATTCACTTGTTTCTAATTTGTAAATAGTTTAAACATTTAATGCTTCAAATGAAAATAGGCTTTAACAAATAAAACCAAAGGAAAGCCTTAACTTTAAAAGAAAGTGGAAACTTATAATCAGTCCGCCAAGGTCTCCGCCTTTGACTGCCACCTAATCCACATAGCACCGGACTTCCATGATCCCTCCTGCAGGTGGTGAACCTACTGGAGGGCGGACCCATGTAACTCCTTCGGGCTGAGCCCGGCCGGGTCCCATGGGTGGAAACCCGGCCACCAGACGCTAGCCTTCGAGCCCCTCCCCCAGGCCTGGCTCCAGGGTGGGGCCCCGGTAACCCCATACCGGGAGCTCAGTCATCCGGGAGAGGCTCAGAGTAGAACCGCTGCTCCTCCACATTGAAAGGAGTCAGTTGAGGTGGTATGGGCATCTGATTAGGATGCCTCCTGGACGCCTCCCACTTGAGGTGTTTCAGGCACGTCCCACTGGGAGGAGACCCCGGGGCAGACCCAGGACTCGGTGGAGAGACTATGTCTCCCAGCTAGTCTGGGAACGCCTTGGTATCCCCTCTGAAGAGCTGGAGCAGGTGGTTGGGGAGAGGGAAGTCTGGGCTTCTCTGCTTGAACTGCTGCCTCCGCGACCCGGACCTCCGGAAAAGCGGTAGAAGATGGATGGATGGATGGATGGATGGAAACTTATAATCTTAAATCTTTAAAGCATTTAGCCTCTTTTGTTTTTGTATTTCTTTTGTAAATAAAATCCTCACTTTCAAAGTGACATTCTGCAAAAATCCAAAGCTACTTATTGATGACATTTCCAATACTAGACTTTGAAAATCAAAGTAAAGAAGTCAACCCACACAACTGAAATTCCAGTTTTGTTTTGTGAAACAAATTCAATCCAATTTCAATTCAACTTTACTTATCAACATAGTTTCAACAAACAAATTAATTGAAGCATCTCTACATTTCTAAATAATTTCAAAATTCTGTTTACCATCCTGCAAGCCTACAAGTTGAAACAAATTCTAAAAGGAACTCTCAACTATCACGGTTGTAACATAAAAATCTCAAGGTTAAACCTTGTCAAACAAATTTAAGAATAATCAACAAGTTGATTTTTTTTAAAAGCTAAGCTAAATAACAACAACGGTCAAACATGACGAGTCAACAGACAACCGACCAATTTACCAAACTGAATGACCTTCAAGCAACATTGGAAGCATGGACTTCTAATTTAATTTCTAGCTTCACAACACGGGTCAAGGAAACACAGCCCGAAGAATTGAAGCAACTCACTGAAGAACTTTTGAATGAACACACTGAAAAGCCACCAGAAGGCAAGGACCTCACCAGTGTGTTAGGTTAGTTTGCGCTAACATTAGTCGCAAGATTAAAGGTAGCCGAGAACGAGTTAGCAAATCAACAAACAATGATCTTATCTCTCCAAGAAGAGAATGAAACACTGAAAGAAAATCTGGAACAATCTCAAGAGGAGAATGACAAAACTCAAAATCAACTTGATGAAGCGTTACAAGATTTGGACCGTACCGAGTCAGAAAATAAACGTTTGATACATAACAATGACGTGCTTCACCAAGACAACAATGAACTTGAAGATGCCCTTCAAGACACAAAGAAGGAACTCAGAAGAGTTGAAGGTCAACTTGAAAATGTGCAGAAGGACTACAAGGAACGTCAACTGCTCCTAAAGGAAAGACATGAACACCGGGACATCCACCGCGCTCCCTCGCCCGATTCCCGTTTTGAATACGGACGACCGCATGGACAGCGTGCGTGTGCCCCTTCAGACCGCGACCTTGACAAGATCGCGCAAAATATCACCAAATTTGATCCAGGACCTATGGGTTCACCTGATGCCAAAGCCTATTTACAGGACATTGATTACTACCTGTGTAAGTATCCTGATGCTACAATTGATGATCGCATCTATCTGATTAAGCTAACATCAAACAGGTCAGTATCAAAATTCATAGACAGACAGCCAACAAACATCAAAGCAGACTACATACTGCTCCGCAACGCCATCAAAAAGGAGTTCTCCAACGACTGCCTACAAGCAGGGCTAACCGCAGCCCTAGCCATGAAGCAAGGACGCTCAGAGCCGACACAAGCCTACTACCAGAGACTCCTACTTGCATATTTTGGATCTCAAAATACACTGGGGATGGAAGAAGACCACAATTTCAAGACCCTCTTCATCCAAAACCTCCATCTCACTGTGAGTCATTACCTGGGAGTTACAGCTAACCCAAGGTCAAACTCAATAAGTCAGCTGAGAGAGTTTGCACACTATGCATTCCAAAAACAGCAACAAAGCCGCGACAAGCACGCTGAGCCTGCCACAGTGCTAGCTATTAGCAATGCATCTAACACCTTAGAGTTGGAAGGAGCTACTCGATCTACTCCGCCTCCTTCACTGTGAGTACATAAACAGCCGAAGCATTTTCCCAACCGACCTTATCAAGGTCAAAACCACACTAGGTCTTCTGGATATCACTTTGGACCAACTTTGCGAAAAACCGACTACCGTCGTAGACCATAACCACGGGATAGGTCACGAGAACACGATACGGACTACCATGATGACAGATACCGATACAAAGACACGCGTAACCACGGCAAATGGTCTCCATCCCATCACAGAAGCTCAGAAACAGAGACCTATCACAAACCTTGGAAGGAAGAAGAAACTCCTACATTCAGTAGAGAAGATATTGAAATTGCCAAACACCTCCTAGCAGAGATTCAAAGCTACAAAGAGAATAAAACTGCTAACATTCTAGCTATATCAGCTATGACAACTCAAAACAAGCGTTCCAAACGAAGGAAACGCAAGAAGAAAATCCCTCATACAAATGAGGAAGGACCAAAGGACTCAATGCAGTCCAGTGCTGTTATGGAAGCCCAACCACAGGTCACAGACCACTCCTCTAACAACATGTCGCAACTCTGTGTCAAACCAGCGGTTCCACAATTCCTACGCGATTTAAACGAGAGGGGGGTGGCACGGAAATTCTACCTTCTACTGACCCTTGAAGACGTGATGTGTCAGGACGCTGTTTTAGACACCGCTGCTGACATCACTCTCATGTCACACACCCTTTTTGACAAAGTACATGTAGACGCTAACCGCGCTAACAAATATTTGAAACTGGAACCCTGTTCATTAGCTGTGCGACCATATGCGCTCACTAAAACAACCCTGTTGGGCGTATCACTACTAAACATGTCCATTGGACCCATGACCTTGACACATCCGGTCTAAGTGTCCAAACTTGACGCCATTCCATTGCTTGTTGGCAAAGACCTGCTGAACCGTTTTGAGCCACTGATTGATTTCAAGAACCTCAAACTATGGGCTCAAACTCAACACCCTCACCCATTTGACCCAACAAGAACAACTGAATCACAGTGCTTTGTTCTGAACACTTTGGACACCCCAAGTCTCACACAACAAGCACTGTTGGAACAACTGCAACCGAGTGAAAGGGACCGCCAAGACCAAGGTGAGTACTCTCTGTACCCCTTGCCTTATGTTAATTAGGTAAGGGAAATAATTAAGTGTAGACCAGTTGCTAGGTTCGGAAGGGTTACAATAGGGAATTAAAGTGAGTGTGGAATGAAATAGCTTGAGGCAAGAAATGAGCAATAATGGTTGTTATTTACAGTGATAAAGTGAACAAAATATACAGATAATTTACAACTGTACAAATATAACAACGGCCGGCATGAAATAAAACCCAAAGGTGTCCTACTGAGCTCAGTGTTTGATTGTCCATTTGGGTTAGTCGTTTGACCAGTCAGGATATCTCGTATCTCCAGACTCAGGAGAGGGGAAAGATGCTCTTCACTTGAGATCTTGGTTAGATCTCAGTTCAATCTTGGATCAGTCTCGGGTCAGGCTCGCCATCTCCATTCGGAGAGAATCCAGGTTCCAGAAGGTTCTTGATCGCCAACCCAAAAAAAGCCTAGCCTGCACAACAATAATGGTATTATTGTTTACAGCTAGAGTAATTTGTCTTCCAATCCCTTCTTATATAACAACATAGCTTAGTCTTTAAATTCTTCTCTCATATTACTATTATCACAATCCAGCAAAATAGTAATATCTTACATCTCACATCTTGCATCTTACATGCATGTGTCCTTTTTTCTCACAATCTCTCTGGTAGCACATGAAATACCCTTTTTTCATGTAACCAATTAAATGAATTCCTCTGTTCATCTCTATATCATTTAACCATGAAATTATGATTAATCCTCTCTAACCTTGTCTCTGTAAATCATGAAATGAAACACAATTAATTTATCACATAACCAGGGAATATACTGTCCCATCACTTCTAATATTCCCTTTTAAAATCAGTAAACCCTGTCTGAGCTACTGGGTTTAGCATAACCTATGGATTTACATAATAGACCGACACCATGTGCTTTTAGCATCAACTACACATTGCATTCAACAGAAATAGTGCATATGAACTAAAAGTACTTCAGCATACTGTTGGGAACTGAAATCACATTTAGGAAAACCATACAGACACAAAGACAGCCTTTTTCCATTGCTTTTAAACAGGAAAAAATCCACTCGCGATTAGTGTTAGCATAATGCTAACGTTAGCATGTATCTCACTCACCAAGTTGAGGTTCAGGGTGAACACAGCAGAATGAGGATCAGGGTGAACACAGCAGAGGTCAACGCTTCACGGCCTCTCAAGCTCGTGCTCCCATCTACTTAGGATAATAAAGGTTGCAAATTAGCATTTGGAGAGTGTTTAGATCCATTTATAGTATTAACTGAATTAGCTTACCAAGAAGAGGTGTCAGTGTGAGGACAGATCGTCCTACAGCTCCTCTCCTCCGCTCGCAGATCGTGAAAAGAACGAGCCTCGGGTGCGCACCTCGGCACTCTGCTCGGAAGGCGGGGCTAATATTGTTCTTAACGAATGGGAAAACCCAGGTCACCCAACGTGACCATAAAACGGAAGTTTTAAAGTTGGATAACGAGGATCACACTTCCTCTTCCCCAAGATGATCGGTTTTCAAAATAAAATCACACAATTGTATTAATACAATTTACATCTGAGAAAAAGGGTCATTTTCTCAGCTGGGTTACATGTCCACAAGAAGTCAAAAGTCACCTTCAATTCAATTCAATTCAATTCAATTCAATTCAACTTTATTTATATAGCGCCATTTCACAACAACAGTCATCTCATAGCACTATCAACTGTAGGGGGGAATCCCCACAGTTGCAGAAAGACCCCAGCAATCAGGCGATCCCCTGTGATCAAGCACTTGGCGACGGTGGAGAGGAAAAACTCCCTTTTAACAGGAAGAAACCTCCAGCAGAACAAGGCTCAGGGAGGGGCAGTCATCTGCTGCGACTGGCTGAGGGGTGAGGGGATAGAGAAGAAGAAAAGAACACGCATGTAGAGAGCAAACAGCACGATGGGGACTCAATCTATGGGAGAGAACAAACAGATGTTAATGACCAGCAAAAAAAAAAAAAAATATTTCATAGAGAGTGAGGAAAGGAGTGAGGCCCAGTGCATTATTGGAGGTCACCCAGCTGACTTAACCTATTAGTAGCATAACTAAGGGAGGGTTCAGAAACACATGATCCCTCCCTAATTGTAGGCTATATCAAAAAGGTAGGTTTTAGCCCTATTCTTAAAAACAGAGATCGAGTCTGACTCCAGAATCAAGATTGGCAGCTGATTCCACAAGAGAGGAGCTTGATAACTGAAGGCTCTGCCTCCCATTGTACTTTTGGAGATTCTAGGTATTACAAGTAATCCTGCATTTTGGGAGCGTAGTGCTCTGTTAGGATAATACGGCAGTATCAGATCTTTTAAATAAAAAGGAGCCTGATTGTTTAAAGCTTTGTAAGTAAGAAGAAGGATTTTAAACTTAATTCTAAACTCTATGGGAAGCCAATGAAGGGAGGCCAAAACTGGAGAGATATGATCTCTCTTTCTAGTACCTGTTAAAACTCTTGCTGCAGCATTTTGGATCAGCTGAAGACTTTTTAAAGATGTTTTAGGACAGCCTGATAATAAAGAATTACAATAATCTAATCTCGAGCTAACAAAAGCGTGTATCAGCTTCTCAGCATCACTCTGAGACAAGATGCTCCTAATCTTGGCAATATTACGCAAATGATAGAAGGCAGTCTTAGAAACAAATTTAATATGTGAATTGAAGGACAAATCCTGATCAAAAATAACTCCAAGGTTCCTCACAGAGCTATTAAGAGAAAGAGTAACTGCATCCAAACTGAAAGTTTGATTTGGAAAGGAATTGCTAAGGTTTTTTGGACCAACAAGAATGACTTCAGTCTTATCTGAATTTAATAGCAGGAAATTACAAGTCATCCAAGCTTTGATTTCCTTAAGACAGGCTTCTAACTTGGCTAGTTGATTACTATCATCTGGCTTCATTGACAGGTATAATTGTGTGTCAACTGCATAACAATGAAAATGTATACAGTGCTTTCTAATAATGTTGCCTAACGGAAGCATATATAAACTAAAAAGAGTAGGGCCTAGCACAGATCCCTGTGGAACTCCATGACTAAGCTTTGAGTTGAAAGAAAACTCATTATTTACATGAACAAACTGGAACCTATCAGATAAATAAGATCTAAACCATTGCAACGAAGTTCCATTAAGTCCAACATAGTGTTCTAATCTATCAAGTAGAATATTATGATCGATAGTATCAAAAGCTGCGCTAAGGTCTAAAAGGACAAGTACAGAAACTAGTCCATTATCAGATGCAATGAGGAGGTCGTTAGTGACCTTCGCTAAGGCTGTTTCAGTACTATGATGGATTCTAAACCCAGATTGAAACTCTTCAAGTAAACCATTTCCCTGCAGGTGGTCAAATAATTGCGTAGCAACAACTTTTTCTAAGATTTTTGAAATGAAAGGGAGATTAGAGATTGGTCTATAGTTAGCTAAAGCTCCTGGATCTAGCGTTGGCTTTTTGAGTAAGGGTTTAATTACAGCCGTTTTAAAAGCCTGCGGTACATGGCCTAAAGTTAATGAAGAATTGATTATATGAAGAATAAAGCTACCAATAAGTGGGAAGACTTCTTTAAATAACGTGGTAGGAATAGGGTCTAAAAGACAAGTTGAAGGTTTGGATGAGGAAACTATTTTGTCTAACTCACAAAGGTCGATTGGAGTAAACTCATCAAGACAGAGATCAAGAGAAGGAGTTGTAATAGTTACAGTATTTAAGTTAACTGTGGGAAGAATCTGATTGATTTTATCTCTGATGGATGAAATTTTATTATTGAAAAAGTTCATAAAGTCCTGACTAGTAAGCTCTAAGGGAATGCTAGGATTGACAGAGTCCTGACTCTTTGTCAACCTGGCTACAGTACTGAAAAGAAACTTGGGATTATTCTTGTTCTCTTCTATTAATGCAGAGTAATAACTTGTTCTAGCTTTTCTAAAAGATTTTTTATAAATTAAAAGATGATTTCTCCAAGCTAAATAGATTTCATCTAAATTAGTAGAGCGCCATTTTCTTTCTAACTGACGAGTCTTCAGTTTTAAGCTGCGAGTTTCTGTGTTGAACCAAGGAGTTAGAAATCTCTGATTAGACTTTTTCTTTTTTAAGGGGGCCACCAAGTCTAGAGTCTGATGCAGAGAAGCTGAAACACTATCCACCATGTTATCAATTACAGAAGGAGCAAGCTATCTATAGCTTATTTCCATTGTGTTGACACATGGCATAGAGGAAACAATCTGCATAAATTTGGAAACAGCATCATCTGAGAGGCATCTACTGTAATAATATTTTTCTTTTGGAGCCAAATAGTCAGAAATAGTAAAATCAAAGGTTAACAGACAATGGTCTGACAGTACAGGGTTATGAGAAGACACTACAAGATTTTCTATTTCTATGCCATATGTCAAAACAAGGTCCAATGTATGGTGGAGGTAATGAGTAGAATTTCCTTCTTTCTGAGAAAACCCAATCGAGACTAATATTGAATTGAATGCCACATTAAGGCAGTCACTATCTACATCCACATGTATATTAAAGTCCCCTACTATAATTATTCTATCAGATTTCAGCACTAAATAAGCTAAGAAATTAGCAAATTCAGATAAAAATTCTGAGTAGGTTGATGGGGGACGATAAACTATGGCAAATAAAATTGGGTTTAACCTAAAATTGCTAAAGTGCCCAATACTGAGGACCAGGCCCTCCAAGGAATTATAACATGTTTTTTGCTTTACATTAACTAGTAATTTGGAATGGTAAATTGTTGCTACTCCTCCTCCACGACCAGAACTTCTGGTATTTTGACAGTTTAAATAACCAGAGGGAGTTGATTCATTTAAACCAACATAATCCTCTTGCCCTAACCAAGTCTCTGTAAGGGAAATTAAATCAATCTGATGATCAATTAACAGATCATGGACTAACAGAGACTTGGGAGTTAGAGACCTAATATTTAATAAACCACATTTAATTTTTAAATTATGAGGAGGAACAGAGGCCAAATCATTCAATTTAGAGGCTTTATGTTTAATTTGAGTTTTACCAATATTTTGCTTTATCACTTTGGGATGCTTATACATTATATTTTTATTTACTTTGGAGGGAGCAGACAATGATTCTCTGATAGGGAAGACAGGGGCTAAGCTGAGGGGTGGCGGATGAAGAGGAGCTGCAGAGAGGCATGTAAGACTACGACTCTGCTTCCTGGTCCCAACTCTGAGTAGTCAGGGTTTTGGAAATTTGGATAAAAAAGATGCCAGATTGTTAGATAAATGAGAAGCACCATCCAAAGTGGGATGAATGCTGTCTCGTCTCATAAGACCAGGTTTTCCCCAAAAAGCGCTCCAATTGTCAATGTAGCCCACATCATTTTTAGGACACCACACAGACAGCCAGCAGTTCAAGGATGACGAGTGGCTAAACATGTCATCACTGGTCAGATTGGCGAGGGGCCCAGAGAATACTACAGTGGCAGACATCGTTTTTGCAAAGTCACACACCGATTCTATATTAAGTTTCGTGACTTCCGACTGCCGGAGACGGATGTCATTAATGCCGGCGTGAATAACAATTGTGGAACATTTACAGTTACTTTTAGCCAGCATTTTCAAATTTGACTCGATGTCGCCTGCTCTGGCCCCAGGAATGCATTTGACTATGGCCGCTGGAGTCTCTAGGTTCACGTTTCTGACTGCAGAGTCGCCAATGATCAGAGTTTTTTCCTCAGCGGGTGTGTCGCTGAGCGGGGAAAAACGATTAGAAACGTGAACAGGTTGGTGGTGTACCGGGGCTTTGCGACTAGGCTTCCTTCTCACCGTCACCCACCCAGTCTCCTCGCTGCTGAGGAGAGCCAAGGGACCGCTGACAGGGGGGCCTAAGCTAGCTAGCTCCGCTGCAGCTAATGGGCGTCCGTCAAGATTAACTGGCGCAGACGGTGTTTCAATGCAGCGGAGCCGGGATTCCAAATCAGACAACCTCGCCTCGAGCACCTCAAAAAGACAACATTTATTACATTTACCGTTATCGCTAAAAGAGGCAGAGGTGTAGCTAAACATCTGACAGAGAGAGCACACCAGAGGAGGAGAGGAAAGAGAGCTAGTAGCCATAGCTAGTGGCTGGAGAGCAAACCACAAAGCAAACCACACAGGCAGACAGCAAAACAGGAAGTGACAATACATACCTTCAAATACAAGATCACACCAAGGAGTCAAATGACCTTGAAAACTCAAAGGCCGAGCAGAAAACCCCAAATGGCCCCCTTGAAACCCTTGATACCCATGATTCAATGGTGGTGTCACATTTTGAAACTCACCCACCCACCCATGAGGCCTGCATGGTCACAAGAGCCACACCAACCGGCTCTCTAGACCCTCTGAAACCTCAAGTTTTTGCAACAATGAACCCAACTTTTGCAAACGCAAGGCGCACAGTCACTCAACCTTGCAACCAAATGATCTATAAACCCGTCAAACACCGGTCGGATAAAACGGTGCATGCGCTGCCCGCATCTAAACCCTTTGACATATCAAAATTGAAACCATTTCATGTGACACAACCTTCTCTGCAACTATACGTTGGCACTCCTATTCATGCTTCTGACGAACCATCATTGCCACCGCTCAGAGTTCCTTGAAACCAGAGGGGGGTGATTACTGCCAATGCCTATAACATTCCAGCTGCAGAACACTGCGTCAAAACGACATATAAAGCTCCCAAGGCTGTACTTCAAAAACATTCGGACCGATTCGCCAAATGACACAAAGCGTAAAACGATCAAAAACTCTCGCATAACAAACTGTGAAGGGAAAACAAGATCTTCCACCCCACATTTGTACCGCAGACACCTGAAACAAATTTACAGGAAAGTAAATCACTCCTAAATTCCTGCCCAAGTGGATGAATCCACACATTGTCAACAACAAACTTTGGCCACTTAAGTGCCAAATCCAGGACCCCATTTTCAAATGGGCTCACCAAAATCAGAGCAAACTTTAACAAAACCCCATGGGACTTGCCGGGTACAACACTGTCATAAGTCCATAAATAAGATTAAAATCAAACCTACGTTGGTGAAATAACTGTAGCTAACTACTAGCCTCAGGTACACTCAGTCAAGTCTCTCCAAACAATTAGTTAACTGCATCAAAACTTCCAGAAGGAAAGAGTATATTAAAACCAAATTAGCCCTTAAACTAATTTCAAAGACCTCTGTAAAATCTAATAAACTTCAATCAACTTACTATTATCAAATAGTACACACAAAAACATTCAACACCATTAGCTTGAGTTAATAACCTTAAAACTCCATCAAAGGTGAAAAACAAGCACAAGCTTTAGAGTTCAATCTCTTAATCTCTATTCTGTAATTTCCCAGTTTGGGATCAATAAAGTACATCAATCTCTAAAAGAAATCATTCCATCTCTGAGAGGAATTTTCATTTGCTAACCAGAAATTTAAAGAAAGATCAAGAAGAAGATTAAAGATCCAAAACCACTCACTTTTATGGTTGCCAAGATGATGGCCCTCCTGTTTATCAGTTTAGCCATCTGCCTAGCAATCACACCCACTGTTACCCAGTCAGAATTGGGCCAAGTCAAGACGAAAGGCCAACGATCCTCAGGTGGATTCTCAATAACAGCCTCATTGTTAGAGCCTCTTGTTAGCCTTAGCATGCCCACTGTTAACTCAGTCAACATCGCTAAACCGAAACGCCTGGTCGTCGAACCACAAATCGTTACTAAAATCTTACAAGACACTGTGTTGGTTTTGAATGCTTGCTCCGAAGCTTCAGTCAAACTCAACAAGGTCTTGAACTCTTTGCTCTTTGTGTTAGAGGTTGACTATACTCACACACAGCCAATGTCTCTACTCTCAGAAGTAGCCAGAAACATTAGCTTTTCAGTTAATGCTTTAGCAATGACTATGCTCTCTCATCATGTCCTTTTTGCAGTAAATCCAAATTTACTTCTCATTGCCATCCAAAGAATGATAACGACATCCTATGTCCACTCAGTTTTTCTTAACAAAAGCCTCAAACACCCTATGATTTGGACATCTGTGGAACCATGGTTTAGTCTAACTAAACAAATTCAATCTGAACCTCCTTGAGTCACCTCAATATTGATTAGTCCGAACCTCTACCTCAAATATGAAAGAATTTTATTTTTGCTTTTGACTAAGATTTTTGGATACATGCATGTGTATATACAAATAATCCTTTATACTTTAATTAGATTTTATGAACATTTAAACTGTTTTTGAAATTTTGAATAGATATTTTTCAGCAAACCCAAAACATTTATATCAAGTATGTCAAAACCCACATACTTCTAGTTCACCCTTTTTGTACCCAGAATTTTAAGTCTTTACAGGCTTATACAGAACTTTAGTATATCCTAGACAATTATACAATGTTTATATTTGGTCATGCCCAAATTATTTTTGAAAATTTCTAGAAGTTTTTCAGAAAACCAAATTTAAGGACCTACACTTTGGAATAGATACTGTTTACAAGCTTAAGACTTATCAACATCAGAACTTTAGTTCAGCATTTGGATCAAGCCTCGCCAAATTGGGATTTGATGCCTAGGATTACTATCAACGCTGAATCAACGTCACCATTGATACCAAAGGGGGGACTGTAGCATCATCTCACTTTGGATCAGCAATAATTATTCTTCTGCTTAAAGACATTTTGTTTCACCCAGGAGTGTCACGACTTGCCGCTCATCAGCGGCGCCAGCTGTGCGCACACCTGCGCCTCGTCAGCGGCGAGGGATTTAAGCCGCCTCGCCCTGTGCTTCGGCCTGAAGCCGTCTCTTCTCATCGGCATCTCTTGCTGCAAGGAACCCCCTTCATCAAGCAAGATACAACGTAAGCATCTCTTACCTTTTCCTCCCAGCCTTCTCCCCTGTGCACAGGTGGATTTCCCGGCGTTGGACAACGTCCCCTTGCCACCATCTCCTCGCTGCTGCTTCAGGCGCTCCAGGTCGCTTTCTACCGGGCTACGCCCTTGCTTAACGCCAGTCACCTGCCCAGACCAAGTAAGCCAGCTGTCATTATCATTATCTCCTGTATTGGTGTGGTGCCCGTTACCCTTCTCCCTCTGCTTCTCCCATAGGGTTGTCCGGCTGAACGGCTTCCTGCCCCCGTGCCTGACGCAGACGCCACCACCAATACATTCTCATCTCACAGACACGCAGTCATACACTCTTGTTGTTTAATAAAGCTATTGGATCTACCCTGAGCCTGCGTGTGTGTCTCCTGAGCCGTGCGTTATGTCAGTACGGCTTCAGCAGAGCGGCTCGGCAGACAGCGGGCTCGCACGCTGTCTTTCCACCTTCGAGGCTCGGGTGGATCTAATAGCCCACCAACAACAAGTGATCCTCAATCAATTATGTACTATTACTAACCGATTGGACCGTCTGGACCCCCAACAGCCGCTCCCCCCGGCTCGTCTGGGTGGCGCAGCTCCCGCTGCTCCAGCGGCCATTCAGCCTGCTCCGGGAGCACCAGCACAACTCACACCTATCCTGACCCCCGCCCGCTTTAGCGGTAAGCTCGGTGGAGCGCGGGGGTTTATCATGCAGTGTTAGTCTGTGTTTCACCGCGTCCCCGGAGACTTTCCCTCAGACCATAGCCGAATTGGCTACATAGGAAATCTCTTGGAGGGTCGAGTGCTTACCTGGGCTTACGCCATAATGGCGAAGGCCAGCTACGCCACCCTCACCTATGGCCAGTTCGTGATACAGTTCCTGGAAGTGTTCGATCATTCGCGTATGGAGAGCATCCAGGTCGATCGTCTTCTCAGCCTTCAGCAGGGAAGCCGATTGGCCGCTGACTACGCGATCGACTTCCGGGTTGCTGCGGAGGAGGTTGGCTGGGAAGAGCGTTCGCTCTGCGGCATCTTCCTTCGCAGCCTCAGCGCTGGTCTGAGGGATGAACTGGCTGAACGGGATATCCCGGAGACATTAGCGGAGCTGACTTCCCTTGCCATCAGCTTGGATAACAGGCTGCGCGAGCGCGCCTCGGAGCGGAACTTTTCTTCTCGCCCTCGAGGGGCCTCAGCGCGCCCGTCCCAAGCTTGCCCCCTGGCGTTGCTGCCACCGGAGTTCTCCGAGGAGTCGGAGCCGATGGTGACAGGCCGGACAAAGCTCCCCCCAGCGGAGAAACAACGCCGCCGTGAGTTGGGCCTCTGTATGTATTGCGGGGGCAGCCAGCACACGGTGGAGCATTGTCCGGAGAAGCCAAATGGGGAGGTCCGCGAGTTACTGTAGGGGGCCTTGCGGACGCTAATCGGTTAACTCCCCTCACTCATTTGACGCTGCCCATCCGATTCTGTCACAATCCCACAGGGTACCTCACCCATGCACTGGTGGATTCAGGCACGGAGGATAGCTTTATTTCACAAAGCCTGGCAACCCGATTGGGCATCCGTTGCCACCCTCTCAAGTCTCCTCTCACCCTAGTAAATCTCTCCCATGTCTCCCTGGGAAAAGTAACACACCAGACGACCCCTGTCCCAGTAATTATCTCAGGAAATCATCGGGAGGATATCACCTTCTACGTCCTACCATCTTAAGTTACATCTGTGATTCTTGGATACCCATGGCTCCGCCTCCACAATCCTGTCCTGGACTGGAAGACCGGCAGAGTGTAAGCCTGGAGCTCTTTCTGCATGGGCACCTGTCTCCAATCCGCTGCCTGCGCCCCGTCCTCTCCTCCACTCCCAAGGACGCCGCACCTCCGGATCTCACCCTGGTGCCCTCGGAGTTCCACGACCTGGGCATGGTCTTCAGCAAGTCCAAGGCGATGTCTCTTCCTCCACACCGGCCCTATGACTGTGCTATTAACATCCGCCAGGGGGCACCCTTACCCTCGGGACGTCTCTACAGCCTGTCAGCGCCGGAGAAGGAGGCAGTGAACACCTATTTGAAGGAGTCGCTGAGTGCCGGAATCATCCGCCCCTCATCATCTCCATTAGGCGCAGGGTTCTTCTTCGTGGGCAAGAAGGATTGCTCCCTTCGTCCTTGTATTGACTACCGTGCCCTTAATGACATCATGGAGAAGGACTGCTACACCTTGCCCCTAATGGATACCACCTTCCACTCCCTCCAGGGGGCGACTAGGTTCACCAAGCTGGATCTTCGCAGCGCATACCACCTCGTCCGGATCCGGGAGGGAGACGAGTGGAAGACAGCCTTCCGTACCCCGAACGGTCATTTTGAATACCTGGTTATGCCGTTCGGGTTGACCAACGCTCTAGCCGTCTTTCAGCGCCTTATTAATGACGTCCTCTGGGATTTCATCAGCCTGTTCGTGTTCGTCTACCTGGACGATATCTTCATCTTCTCCAGATCCAGGGACGAGCACCGGGTCCACGTGAGGCGGGTCCTTCAGAGGCTGCTGGAGAACCGATTATATGATAAGGCGGAAAAATGTGAATTCTACGCTAAGACTACGTCCTTCCTGGGGTTCGTCATCTCTCATGACCAGGTGCTCCCGGACCCAGCGAAGGTTAAAGCGGTGGTAGAGTGGCCCACTCCTACGTCAAGGAAGCAAGTACAACAGTTTATAGGGTTTGCCAATTTCTACCGCCGCTTCGTCCCTAATTTTGGAGCCATCGTCGGTCCCCTGACCCACCTCACCTCCCCCAAAACCCTGTTCCGGTGGACTGAAGAGGCCGCAGCTGCCTTCCAGGCACTGAAAGCGGAGTTTTCCTCCTCCCGGGTCCTCAGCCAAGTCAACCCCACGCTGCAATGCATCGTTGAAGTGGACGCTTCAGACACGGGGGTGGGGGCGGTGTTGTCTCAGCGGTCGCCTGCCAACGGGGCCAAACGGCCCTGCGCCTTCTTCTCTCGGCGCTTGTCCACGGCGGAACGTAATTACGACGTGGGGGACAGAGAGCTCCTCGCCATCAAGCTCGCGCTTCAGGAGTGGCCCCACTGGCTGGAGGGGGCTGCCCTGCCATTCGTGGTACTCACCGATCACAAGAACTTGGAATATTTAAGATCTGCCAAACGTCTGAATGCCCGCCAGGTGCGTTGGTCCTTGTTCTTCACCAGGTTTTGTTTTAACATCCCCTTCAGGCCTGGCTCCAAGAATGGCCTGCCCGACGCCCTCTCTAGGCAATTTGCCCCTGAGGCGTCAGAAGACGCGGTCCACACCATCTTGCCCAGGTCGTGCGTCGTGGGGGCCGTCTCGTGGGACATCGAGAGCAAGATCCGGAAGGCGCAGGAATTGGAACCGGACCCTGGCAGTGGACCGGAGGGGAGGCTTTTTGTGCCATCCACTGTCCGGGGGGAGGTTATCCACTGGCTTCATACATCTAAGCTCACCGGCCATCCTGGGTCCACTTGGATGATTGACCTCCTCCAACGCTCCTTCTGGTGGCCGGGTCTGCGGAGGGACGCCGCCCACTACGCCCGGGCCTGCCCCGTCTGTGCCACCAGCATGTCAGGTAACGCTCCCCCTGCGGGTCTGCTCCAGCCCCTGCCCGTCCCTGGCAGGCCCTGGTCGCATATTGCCCTAGACTTCGTCACCAGGCTCCCTGTCTCCAACACCTTCGACACAGTCCTGACCATCGTTGATCGTTTCTCCAAGGCTGCTCACTTCGTGCCATTACGGGGGCTCCCATCTTCCTTGGAGACGGCGGACCTCCTCATCCAGCACGTGGTCAGGCTGCATGGGATTCCGGTAGACGTGGTCTCGGACCGAGGCCCCCAGTTTGCCTCGGACGTCTGGAAGTCCTTCTGCAATGCCCTGGGAGCCAAGGTAAGCCTCTCCTCCAGCCATCACCCCCAATCCAACGGGCAGTGTGAGCGGACCAATCAGGAGCTGGAGGCTGCGCTCCGCTGCGTTACTGCATCTAAGCCGGCATCCTGGAGCACACACCTCAGCTGGATGGAATACGCCCATAACACCGCTCGCTCTTCTGCCTCTGGGATGTCCCCATTCAAGGCATCCCTGGGCTACGATCCTCCTCTGTTCCCTACGCAGGAGAGCGAGTTGACTGTTCCATCAGTCCAGGCGCACCTTAGGCGGTGCCGCTCCATCTGGTCTTCGGCACGCAGTGCACTTTTACGCATGGCGGAGCGCAACAAGTCCAAGGCGGACCGGCACAGGAGGCCTACCCCTGCCTACCAGGTAGGCCAACGAGTCTACGTGTCCACTCAGGACGTCTGTTTAAAGGGTGAGAGGAGAAAGCTGGCCCAACGGTTCATCGGTCCATTTCCCATCACCAAGATCATCAACCCGGTGGCTGTGCGTGTGGCTATTCCCCCCTCCCTCTGCATCCATCCCACCTTCCACCTCTCCAAGGTGAAACCGGTGGTCTCCGATCCCCTCTGCCCTCCACCTGCGGCGCAGCCCGTGCCCTGGATGATAGATGGCCATCCGGCCTTGACAGTGTCTACCATCCTGGACTCCCGGTGCCGGGGTCGCGGGTTGCAGTACTTGGTGGATTGGGAGGGCTATGGACCTGAATGGAGACAATGGGTGTGCGCCTCGTTTGTGTTGGATCCGTCCCTCATCGCTGAGTTCCACCGAGCGCACCTGGAGAAACCATTGCCAGGAGGCGCTGCTAGAGGGGGGAGTACTGTCACGACTCGCCGCTCATCAGCGGCGCCAGCTGTGCGCACACCTGTGCCTCGTCAGCGGCGAGGGATTTAAGCCGCCTTGACCTGGGCTTCGGCCTGAAGCCGTCTCTTCTCATCGGCATCTCTTGCTGCAAGGAAGCCCCTTCATCAAGCAAGATACAACGTAAGCATCTCTTACTTTTTCCTCTCAGCCTTCTCCCCTGTGCACAGGTGGATTTCCCGGCGGTGGACAATGTCCCCTTGCCACCATCTCCTCGCTGCTGCTTCAGGCGCTCCAGGTCGCTGTCTACCGGGCTACGCCCTTGCTTAACGCCAGCCACCTGCCCAGACCAAGTAAGCCAGCTGTCATTATCATTATCTCCTGTATTGGTGTGGTGCCCGTTACCCTTCTCCCTCTGCTTCTCCCATAGGGTTGTCCGGCTGAACGGCTTCCTGCCCCCGTGCCTGACGCAGACGCCACCACCAATACATTCTCATCTCACAGACATGCAGTCATACACTCTTGTTGTTTAATAAAGCTATTGGATCTACCCTGAGCCTATGTGTGTGTCTCCTGAGCCGTGCGCTATGTCAAGGAGTAAGACAGTCAAGAACTGATTTTCTCCCCCAGACCACAGCTGAAATCCCATTCCTTTGTTAAAACTAGTCTAAAGAATTCAACTAATGCATTTCCTGTTTTGAGTCTTTTTATTGCCCCCATAAACATGGAGACATGGAACAGACCTTAGGAGCCCTCATGGCCTACACAGATCCATAACTCAGTTAATTTCCTTAAACTCTGGGACATGCTGGATTTAACCAGTGAACTTTAAAGTATATTATTACAAACTCAATTCTAAATCTTCCCTTCTTTTCAGGACTATGAAAAGCAAATGGACTCTAATGTTTTTTAATGTGGAAAATCAATAATATGTGTGAAATGCATTAATCTGTGATTTTATATATATATATATATATATATATATATATATATATATATATATATATATATATATATATATATATACTGTATGTATATACTGTATATATATATATATATATATATATATATATATATATATATATATATATATATATATATATATATATATATATATATATATGCATGTTAAAAATGTTTAAATGAATGTTTATTCCTGCATGTTGATTTAGAAGGACTGCTTATAAGTTACACTAATCACTAAGGTTAGCTTAGTTCATACATCAGAATCAGAATCAGAATCAGATTTATTGCCATTGTTCATGTAGTACACAAACTAGGAATTTTTTCTCGGTGCAATGCTGCAACATTAAACATGATGAAATAAAAGAAATAAATGAAATAAAAAACTGAGGGTACATAAGGGTACAAAAGCATATACACAAGGGTATAAAAGCATATTCCAGTGTATTGGAATTGTGTGTCCATGCGGACCGGTATCAAATTTCACCCAGCATTCACTGAGCTCCAGCTTTTCCATCCCATTGGTCCCTCGCAGACAAAGCCTGTCATTGGACTAAAGTTCGTCAAGCCCGCCCACAAAGGACGCTCATTGGCTGAGATTCCGGTCAACCCGGAAGCCCGCGAAAGCTCAACAGAACTTATAAAAAGAGGAAGACCCCCCCTGCTACCTCTCTTTGGACGCTCTTTTTGGCTCTTCTGCTCCGCTCTCATCTCTTTTGTCTCTCTTCTTTGTCCATTGTCCACACACAGCAAGAAAGAACTTTGGGAAGAACAATGGACTTTCTGAACAAAGGTTTCTCCCACGTGTTGCTTTTCCAAGCACAGAGCAGATAACTCGTAATTTGTTTATGTAACTTTGTATTTTAATGCGTTTTCTTTTTCTCTTAAATGCCTAGGAATTCCTATTTCTTTGAGCTCAATTCTTAATCGGAGTTAAACTCCAATTTTTCTTTATCTCTTTTTCTTTATACTTTCTGTTAAACCACAGTTTGTCTTAATTTTAATGTAAGTTTTAATCTTGACTTTATTTTTATAATATTTTTCTTGACCAATCACACACCAGAAGCTATTATTTTTATCTAAAGTCCGAAACTCTTTAATTTGAGATCGGATTAGATATCTTCAAGTAATTATTACCGAAGGCCTCTGAGAAGACTCAGCTCCCACATCACGCGCAGTTGAGGAATCAGCGCGCTTCTGCTGAATTTCAACCATTGAGATCAAACATCCGATCTCATCCATCTCATCCATCGTCGAGAATATTTGCGGGATAAATATTCTGGGTTTTGGCCCTGAACAACACATCAAAACTTCATGAGGACAACCAAAGAACGTTGACCAGATCAACGGGGAATCATCAAACGAGGAATCATGTGAGCTGCAAACTTTAATTCATCTGCTGAATTAAACTTCTGAGGTTCGGTAATAATTTGTATATCTAATCAGATGCAAATTAAGAAGCCATTAACATAACTCTTCTTTTCATTAAAATTCCATTTTTATTTTCTTAAGATTAATCCAGGACTTTCCATATAATTAGTAAACTTTCTCCATAAATTTGCGTTGTTTCCATAATCTGTTAACTCAAACTGATAGAAATTCATTTCTCAGTTAACCCTGGTTCCGAAAATATTGACATTGTTAATCTATCATTTACAAGATTGATTTTATGATTAATGAAATTACTGCATTGTCTGTAAATCATTTCATTTAATAAATATGTGAAGATGAGAGAAGTTGTTGAGAATTTATTTCATTCTGAGTCTGTTTCAAGCCCAGGTATTGAATTCAGGGAAACATTTTTGAGACTGATTAATAATTAATTTATTGAGTGATTGAACAGTTATAAAGTGAAATTAAAATTAAAATTGCTTCTTAAAGATAGAAGCTGGTGCCCCTACGAGTGTTAGTAACTTTTCTGGTGTATATGAAACGAGATTCGATCTCAGATTCCAATACATCAATATAAATTAAGTAATTTTATACCTGATCATATTTATTAAATTTCATATTTTTCTACATCTACATGGAATACACATATAAACATTAAACATGACATATGAAAGGCATGATGCTTCTCAATAATAATAATGCATTATTAATAACAATAATTTGGAAAATACAGAATTTTTCTATCAGCGTCCCAGACCAGCTGGGAGATGTAGTCTCTCCAGTGAGTCCTGGGTCTGCCCCATGGTCTCCTCTCAGTTGGACATACCCAAAACACATCAAGTGGGAGACGTCTAGGAGGCATCCTGATCAGATGCCCATACCACCTCAACTGGCTCCTTTCAATGTGGAGGAGCAGCAGTTCTAATCTGAGCCTCTCCTGGATGACTGAGCTCCTTAACCTATCTCTGAGGGTGAGTCAAGCAGTCCTAGAAAGAAAGCTCATTTCAGCCGCTTGTATCCGCAATCTAATTCTTTCGGTCATTACCCAAAGCTCATGATCGGAGGGTGAGGGGTTCAATTCCTGCTCTGTTTGCAGTCTGCATGTCAAAGTGTCCTTGAGCAAAACATTGAACCATCTCTGGCTCCATCAGTGTGTGAATGCATGTGTGAATGGATGGATAGCAGGATATGTAAACCACTTTGGTCATCCAAAGATGAGTAAAATGAACTATATTAGTGAATGTCATTTACCATTTAATTAGGGAAAAGGAAAGCTAACTTTGATCTTTGACCTTTTGACCCCAAACCCAGAGTCAGAGGTCACTGTCTAAGCTGTCCAAGAATTGTCTTAGATATGATGATACCAATTTGAAAAGGCTACATCATTTATTTCTGTAGATATCACATTGACAAGATTTTGTCATGGCGGCCGCTGGGCCGTCATCATCCTCAGCTGCGCACACACTGGCTGTTGGTAATCAATGGGCTTTAAAAGCCAGGATCTCAGACTGCTCTGCACGGAGTCGTCTGTCGCCTTTGCCTTGCAACGCGTCTAGGATACGACCTCAAGCCAGAGCCAGAACCAAGTCACCAAGCCAAGCCACGTCACGTAAGAAACCTCTTCACTCATCTCTTCCTAGTGTTCTCCCCTGTGCACAGGTGGACCACCCTGGTGGTAGACTTACCTCCCCTGTTGACGGGACGCCATCTCCTCCACCTCGGAGTGCCTCCTCACCACCTCAGCGTCGAGCACCACGCGCACCACGCCGCACCGGTACACGGAGCCAGCAGGATTCTCTCTGTGGCGCCTGCAAGTAAGAACCACAAGCTTCAGCTTCCCATTCATGTGAACTGTAATAATTCCCTGTGCTTGTGTGTTCCAGAGTTGCCAGGTCGCAGCAGGAATCGCTCAGCTCCAGTGACCAGACAGCCACGCACTCACTCACTCATTCACACTCATCATCTTAATTAATAAATAATTGTCTAACTATCTACTCGTGTCAGCGTCTGTCTCCTGGGTCCCTAATCATGTCAGTACGACTCCGTCAAGATGACCCAGCTGACAGCGCTCTGGCGCGCCGTTTAAACACTCTTAGCGCCCGAGTAGATTTGATTTCACACCAACAGACAGTTATTTTGAACCAGCTAACTCAGGTTAACAGCTGGCTGGACCGTCTGGAAGGATGCCAGGCGTTCCGCCTGACTGCCGGGGCTTCTCCAGCCCCCGTAGCCTCTCTTACTAGCCAAATTTACCAACCATCTTTACCTCGCCTCACTCCTGTGCCAACCCCCGCCCGCTTCAGTGGAAAACTCGGGGAAGCGCAAGGTTTTCTGCTCCAGTGTGAATCGGTGTTTCACCGTGTCCCGGGAGATTTCGCCACCGATCAAAGCAAAATCGGGTACATCTCCAATCTGCTGGGGGGAAGGGCATTAGACTGGGCCTATACTGTTATGGCTAAACCCAACTACCCCCTTTTGACTTACCAGCAGTTCGTGGCAGAATTTATGGAGGTGTTTGATCATACAGACCGAGGCGCGGTGCTAACCGATCAGCTGCTAAGCCTTCGGCAGGGCAGCAGATCTGCCGCTGATTACGCCATAGACTTCCGGGTATTAGCCGCTGAGATTGGGTGGGGGGAGCCAGCGCTTTGTTGTATCTTCCTCCGCAGTCTTAGCTCAGAGCTGAAGGATGAACTAGCGGCACGGGATAAACCAGACAGGTTAGGGGAATTAATTTCTCTCACCATCAGTTTGGATAGTAGGCTCAGGGAGCGAGCGGCCGAACGGAGGACAGTTAGCCGTTCGAGTAAACCCCGCCCTCGCTCCGCTAGGTCAACTCTCCTCGCTCTGCCTTCGTCAGAAGAACTTCCGGAGCAGGAGGATATGGTTATCGGACAATTGGGTGTTTCAGCGGCTGAGAGACAGTGCCGCAGGGATCTGGGCCTATGTTTTTATTGTGGCAATGGGTCTCACGGGGTTGCCCAATGTCCAAATCGGTTAAAAGAGGAGGTCCGAGGATCACAGTAGGGGGATTCACGGATGTTAAACAGAAAAAGCCCCTCACTAGTTGCCGTGTCCCCATTAGACTGCTTTACAAACATAAGGAACATACTACACATGCCTTAGTTGACTCTGGAGCTGAGCAGAACTTCATCTCCAGAAACATGGCAACCCAGGTGGGCCTCAGCTGTCAACCTCTTTGCCCACCTGTCAATCTCGTCACGTTATCCAAGACATCACTGACTTCTGTTTCCCACCAGACGGTCCCCGTGTCAGTGATAGTCTCTGGGAACCACTGGGAGGAGATTTATTTTTTGGTATTACCCATCTCCTCTTCACCTGTGATCCTGGGGTACCCATGGCTTCGGCTCCACAACCCCACCTTTGATTGGCAAGCTGGGAGTATTATCGAATGGAGTTCCTTTTGTTTGAGTGCCTGCCTCCAGTCTGCGGCGTGTGCCCCCTCGGTATTGGTGCCTTCTCCTTCGACGCCACCCCCGGACCTGTCCATGGTACCAGAAGTCTACCACGATCTGGGAGCGGTGTGAACACGGCCTTTGACCCCCTCCAGGGGGCGTCCTGGTTTACGAAGCTGGACCTGCGTAACGCGTACCATCTGGTGCGTATCAAGGAGGGCGATGAATGGAAGACAGCATTCCGGACCACAAGCGGCCATTTCGAGTACCTGGTGATGTCGTTTGGGTTAACCAACGGTCCGGCCATCTTCCAGCGTCTGATAAACGACGTCCTCCGGAATTTCCTTAACTCCTTTGTGTTCGTCTACCTTGATGACATCCTCATCTTCTCACGCACGTTGGAGGAGCACCAGGTGCATGTGCGACGGGTCCTGCAGCGCCTCTTGAAGAACCAGCTGTTCATCAAAGCTGAGAAATGTGAGTTCCACATTGATAAGACCTCTTTTCTTGGTTTTATTATTGCCCGCAGCCAGGTGCTTCCCGACCCAGCCAAGGTCAAGGCGGTGGTGGATTGGCCCACGCCCACGTCCAGGAAACAGTTGCAGGGGTTCCTGGGTTTTGCCAATTTCTACGGCCAGTTCGTGCCGAATTTTGGGAACATCGCCCGCCACTTGACTGCTCTTACAACCCCTAAGGTGCCTTTTCGTTGGGGTGAGGCGGCTGCCACAGCGTTCGGGAGATTAAAGGAGGAGTTCACTTCATCCCTTGTCCTGACCCAGGTGGACCCGGCGCTGCAGTGCCTTGTGGAGGTGGATGCCTCGGATTCAGGAGTTGGGGTGGTTCTCTCCCAGCGTTCTCCGGTGGATGGCAGGATCCGGCCGTGTGCTTACTTCTCCCACCGCCTGACACCCGCAGAGAGGAATTACTGCATTGGGGACAGGGAGCTGCTGGCCGTGAAACTCACCCTTGAGGAGTGGAGGCACTGGCTGGAGGGGGCTGCCCAGCCGTTCGTCGTCTGGACAGATCATCGGAACCTTGAGTATCTCCGGACGGCCAAGCGGTTGAACGCTCACCAGGCCCGTTGGTCTCTTTTTTTTGGCCGGTTCAATTTTACCATCACCTACCAGCCGGGGAGCAAGAATGGCAAGCCTGACGCCCTCTCGAGGCAGTTTGACGCACAGTCCACCGAAGAGCAGGAGGAGACCATCCTGCCGTCGTCTTGTGTGGTGGGTGCTCTGTCTTGGGAGATCCTGGACAAGGTCAGGAGAGCGCAGGAGACGGAGCCTGACCCAGGTGGGGGTCCCCCAGGCCGTTTGTTCATCCCTCTTTCTGTCAGGAGCCAGGTTATTCAATGGGGTCACGCATCCAAGCTGGCGTGCCATCCGGGAGTTGGCCGCACCATCGATCTTCTCCAGAGAGCCTTTTGGTGGCCAGGATTTTGGAGGGGCGTTAACAACTATGTCCGGGCCTGCGCCCAGTGCGCCACTGGGAAATCATCATCTTTCCCCCGGCGGGCCTTCTTCACCCTTTACCAGTCCCTTCTCGCCCCTGGTCCCACGTGGCCTTGGACTTTGTGACTGGCCTGCCCCCCTCTGGTCATTTTACGTCAGTCTTGACAATAGTGGACCGTTTTTCCAAGGCAGCTCATTTTGTGCCTCTCCGGGGGCTTCCTTCGGCGCGGGAGACGGCGGACCTTCTTGTACAGCATGTGGTCCGTCTTCATGGAATCCCGGCTGACATCGTATCGGATCGAGGACCACAGTTTGTATCCCAGGTCTGGAAGGCATTCTGCACGATGCTGGGGGCCACGGCTAGTCTTTCTTCTGGGTACCACCCGCAGAGCAACGGTCAGTGCGAGCGGGCTAATCAGGAGCTGGAGGCTGCGCTTCGCTGTGTCATCTCTTCCTGCTCCTCTTCTTGGAGCACGTTTCTACCCTGGATCGAGTATGCACATAACACCACGGTGTCCTCTGCTACGGGGATGTCCCCTTTCAAGGCGTCTCTGGGGTTTGATCCACCACTGTTCCCTGAGGAGGAGAAGGAAGTGGCGGTCCCTTCAGTGCAGGCTCATGCCAGGCATTGTCGGCGAATCTGGTCCATCACCCGCAGAGCCCTCCTTCGGACTACAGAATGTAATATCCAGGTGGCCAACCGCCACAGGAGGCCTGCCCTGGACTATAAGGTGGGTCAGAAGGTCTGGTTGTCCACTAGGAACATCAATGTGCCAGCCGAAAAGCGCAAGCTGACCAAGCGCTTCATCAGCCCTTTTGTAATTTCTCATATTATCAACCATGTGTCTGTGCGCCTTGCTCTCCCCTCTTCTATGCGCATCTGCCATACCTTTCACATCTCCCAGGTCAAGCCGTACATCGCCGATCCTCTGTGCCTGCCCCCCACGGCTCCTGCCCCCCCAAGGATGATCGATGGCCACCCGGCTTGGGGGGTGACTGCCATCTTGGATGTCCGCCGGGAGGGTCGGGGTCTTCAGTATTTGGTGGACTGGGAGGGGTTTGGTCCTGAGCATCGCTCCTGGATTCGCCCAGCATTGATCCTCGACAAGCAGCTGATCCGCGATTTTCATCGGGCGCATCCAGGTAGGATTGGGCAGGTGCCTGGAGGCACCACTGGAGGGGGGAGTACTGTCATGGCGGCCTCTGGGCCATCATCATCCTCAGCTGCGCACACATCGGCTGTTGGTAATCAACGGGCTTTAAAAGCCAGGATCTCAGACTGCTCTGCACGGAGTCGTCTGTCGCCTTTGCCTTGCAACGCGTCTAGGACACGACCTCAAGCCAGAGCCAGAACCAAGTCGCCAAGCCAAGCCACGTCACGTAAGAAACCTCTTCACTCATCCCTTCCTAGTGTTCTCCCTGTGCACAGGTGGACCTCCCTGGTGGCGGACTTACCTCCCCTGTTGACGGGACGCCATCTCCTCCACCTCGGAGTGCCTCCTCACCTCCTCAGCGTCGAGCACCACGCGCACCACGCCGCACCGGTACACGGAGCCAGCAAGATTCTCTCTGATTCTCTCTGCAAGTAAGCAGCACAAGTGTCAGCTTCCCATTCATGTGAACTGTTATAATTCCCTGTGCTTGTGTGTTCCAGGGTTGCCAGGTCGCAGCAGGAATCGCTCAGCTCCAGTGACCAGACAGCCACGCACTCACTCACTCATTTACACACTCAACACTCATCCTCTTAATTACTAAATAATTGTCTAACTATCTACTCGTGTCAGTGTCTGTCTCCTGGGTCCCTAATCATGTCAGATTTTGGGCAAAAACTGACCACTGACCATGACTTAAAGGACTTAGGTCACCCAGTTTCGAACTTGTCTGACATTTTTCATAGATACAACTGTGGAACAAATTTGAAAACATTGTTTCTTTGTCTAGGTATCACAATCCAAAATAGGTGTTGACACCACTCCCATAGACATCAACACCCATCAGTCTGGCAGGGTGATGACAATACCCCTTCAGCCTCTCAAATGCATTTTTTTTTTCTGGGGTGATGAGGGACATACAATAAGCTGCTCTTTTTCTGTTGAATGTATTAATCAGAGGACCATTAAATACAGGTGACCTGTATACCAGGATGACGCTGGTGGGGAGATGAGGGGGAGTGAGCCGGGTAGTCTGACCGGGTGGAGTACAGCAGCTGCAGCGAAGATGAAGATGATGGGGCATGTGAGTGCACAACGATCCCTGGAGACAAACCGCTACAGATGGCAGCAACCTGGAAAGGAGAAAAAAAGAGAGAGGATTTTATTGTTTGGAAATTTTCTCACGCAAAAACATTGAACGTGGTCTACAAGACAATATATCCAATGAGCCAGCGCTGAAGCTTCCGCTTGACGGTCCTTATAAGCACGGGCAAAGATGAGACAGCAGGTGCATCTACTCACGCAGGTGCAATGATTACCTGAGGAGCCGGGGAAACAGGACAGATGCGCGCTCACCTGAATATGACAGCAAAGAAGCATTGCTATCACGTCCATGTTTGCTCATGCTCTTTGGCCAGTGTGGCACCTCGTACACAAGCCATCATGATCAGAGTTGAATGAATGAATGAATGAATGAATCTTTATTTCAGATAGGTTGAAAGTAAAGATTAAAAGAAAGGAACGGAATAATAAAACAAAGGGAAAAAAATCTTACAAGGTCAAATTAAACAATAACTCCTCTGATCATACACTTCAACATAAGTTATCCGAAATGGGTGATGGCTGAAGCCGCAGCTTATATTGACCACCCATATTCCATCCAAGAATTCAAAAGAAAAACAAAACAAGAGCGATTACAATTCAGAACAAAGCTAAGATAAAATGTGACAAAAAAATAAGCAACAACACAACACAGACTGGATATGACAATCCTTATGTGATTTTACATGTCATCTTGTATATATGTTTGGAGTATTTCTTCCTTTAGTTTTTGTTTAAATTGTCCAAGCGTTGTACATGATTTTAATTCAGGTCCAAAAGCATTCCACAATCTGATTCTTTGCACTGAGACAGTGTTGCTTGGTGGTAGTTCTCACTGAAGGTTTTTGAAATATACATGTTCCTCTGAAATGATGTTGTTTTTCCCTTATTTGGAACAACTTTTGGATATTTGCGGGCAGTGATAGATTCTTCACTTTAAACATTATTACTGCAGTTTTAAAGTCAACCAGATCTTTCAGCTTGAGAGCTTTTAATTTAAGAAAAAGTGGGTTTGTTGGTTCCCTGTAAGCTGCTTTGTTTATTATTCTAATAGCTCTCTTCTGAAGCATAAAGATTGGATATATGTTTTTTTTTTATATGTATTTCCCCATACTTCAGTACAATATGTCATGTATGGGAGTATTAATAAATGATACAAAGTATATAATGTGGGTTGATTCAGCAAATATTTCACTCTGTGTAGTATTGAAATTGATTTAGATTTTTTTACCTTTAATATAATTAATATGTGACTTCCAACACAGTTTATTATCAATTATTACTCCAAGAAATTTAATTTTGGATACATTTTCAATCTCTACATCATTTACACTGAGTTTAGATACTAAGTTGTTGTGATGGTTGTTAAAAACTATGAATTTTGTCTTACTTAAATTGAGCGTTAATTTGTTTGAATCAAACCACAGTTTAAGCTTTCCTAATTCCTTTCCGAGTGTATCCAAAAGTTGTTCCAAATTGCTTCCACTGCATAATAAATTATTGTCATCTGCAAACAATATTAAATCATTTTTTCCCAAAACTTTACATATATCATTTATATACATATTGAATAACAGTGGCCCCAAAACTGAACCCTGTAGGACTCCACAAGTAACCTTCAGTAACTGTGAGTTTTTGTTACCAACACATACATACTGATATCTATTCTTTAAGGAACTACATAGCCAGGACAGTGCTACCCCCCTAATACCACAATTTTGTAGGTTGTTTAATAATTAATTATAATCCACTGTATCAAATGTTTTTTTTTTATTTATTTTTTTTTTAAGATCGAGGAATCCCCCAACTGAATACTCTTTATTTTCAATGGCAGTTGATATTTTTTCTATAAATTCCATTAGAGCAAATGCAGTTGTCCGCTTGTGTCTGAACTCATATTGCTGCTCACACAATAAATTATTCTTCATTATGAAGTTGTCAGTTCTCTCACAGAATATTTTTTTTTCAAGTATCTTGGAAAATTGCGGAAATAGTGAAATTGGTCTATAGTTTTAAAATTCCCCTCTGTCACCCGTCATGTATATCAGAACTACTTTTGCTATTTTCATTGCATTGGGAAATATACATGTTTGGAGAGACAGGTTACAAATATATGTCAGTGGCTTCACTAAGCATTCAATGTTAGTTTTGACAAAGGACATGTCAATACCATCACAGTCCATAGATGTTTTACTTTAAAACAATTTAACAATTTCAATGACCTCTCTCTCGTCTGTGTTCTTTATGAAAATGGAGTCTTTTATAGCAATGTTTTTGCTTATTGTATCACCTGTAGGTGCCGTAATGAGTATTTCTTGAGCCAAATTAGGACCAATGTTAACAAAAAAGTTATTAAATTCATCTGCAGGTGAGACTGCATTCACACTCTGAGTCGTTTTATTATTATTTTTTTTTTTTTTTTGAAAGATTGGTTGGGTAGCTTGTAGTTCTGTTTTTATTTCCAAGAATATTAAGTCCATGCATTTTCAATTTTGTCTCTGTTTTTCTCCAGTTCTTTACTGTAATGGTCTCTTTTACTACATCTTATTATATATGTTAACTTATTTCACTTTAGTGTAGAAGAATTAATGTTATAAGGTACAAGGATTATTTAATTTATACATAGAGATGTGTGTGCGGAAACAAAGGTTTACTTCATTACTACAAACACACACGAAAAGCTCGTTTGGGGGGACACCAGTCCAAAAAATTGGACAATTTATTAATAACTAATCTTTGTACCTTCCATTAACCATTTACCAACCATTCTCAAACAGTTGTGAATTCTTCTGAGTGACCCAGGGAAACAGACACAAAAAGAAATCAATCAGAAACTTCTATATACCATTAACAGTTTTATTGATCGCTCAGGTTAAATGACATTAAATTTAATTGATTTGTAAGCACGGTGAATGCTCAACAACTATCAAGCATCATCTTAACTTGAAACGTCTTACTGAGTATAAAGTATATAGTTGAACCTTTGTGGAAACAAGAGAAACCACATTTTGAATTTATAACTGCAATGCAACAAGACACTGTGAATTAAGTGTTACAAAAATATGCATAAAATCAGAAGCAATTTTATGGAGAAAATGATAAAAGCTGATTATATGAAAAGGGAAGTCATTGGTTACCCTAAAAAATGAAGGTTAATGAAAAGATGGAGATTACTTTTCCTTCAGTTTTATAGCTGCTATCGCAGCTTATTGACAAACTTTTAACATGAAAAATTGGTCATATTCAATTAAAATTAGACATTGCATTTAGCCCAGCAAATATAAAGTTAGAGTCTAGCTTATGGCCATCTGTGTCTTCAAAGAGTTCAGCGATGATCCTTAGTGAACGCCAGCAGATGGCACAGGCGGGGGGGGGGGCTGCAGTGGTTCTAACTTATTACACTCAGCAGCTGGGGTCCGTAGAGTGGCAGCGAAGTGGGCAGCTGGCCCCTGGACAGGTGACGTCTTCTCCTAGGCAACAGGTTCTTCCCTTGCCTGCAACTTTGGGATTGCAACTGGCCCACAGGAATCACAGAACTGAAGGAAAAATGGATGTAAAACAGTTCAACCAACGAAATCCGAGTTCTTCAGAAGTCATGGTATGTGGGTGCAACAGTCTCGAGGAAAAGTTCAAAATCACTATCAGTCCACTTTAACGGTAAAGTAAGGAAAATCAATAGAAAAAGTTTAGCAGAATAAACCATGGCGTCTGAGGAGAGGGATAAAAATGTTGGAGTTTTACTCCATGTAAGAGCACTTGAGCTTAAAGACAGGATGATCTCTCTTCAGATACCAGTGAAAAAATGCACAAAGAAGAGACATTACTCAGACCAAAAGAAAGACAAGCAAAAGAGAAACTAAAAGAACAACTGAATAACTGAAAGACTAGGGCGTTTTCCTCTTTTAAATGAGAGCAATTCCTTGGACATAACACTTGACTGGAACCAGGAAGAACCAATTAATGTCTATCCTGGGAGATTTGAATGAACTCTGGTCCACTAAGGAAGTGGTCCTTTGTCTGTAACTGACCAATAGAATGGAAGGGGGTGTCATCCAAAAAAGATGGCCTGGTGATTGGCTGATACCAGTCATATGAATTACGTAAGTTTTTCAGAAGAAAAACACATATTAACTTTGAAATTCCTATTACATGCTTAAATAGACTAGTTAACAAAACTTCAGTGATATCTGACTTATTCTCATTGTTACTTCAGTGATCATGCACTTTTATAAACTTGTTTAAACATATTTTCATGACATGGAATATATTTCAAGTGGAGGATTAATGAAACATTTCAAACCATAATTGTCAATCACATGGTTGGCCATCTTCAACAGTAGTCATGTTTACATGGACGTAAGTATCAGAAGTTGTTTCTCCTTCTACTATTTCTGGAATGTCGGATAATTGTGCGCATGTCAAAATGATTTTGTCCATTCAAACGTCTGAGACATGGAAACACATGCCCTAATTGGATCAACTTTTTCAGGATCCATGTAAACAGTAATGTTCTGATCTGAATTGTAATCAGATTGAAGAAATTTTGCACATATAACCGTGACTCGTGTTCTGAGAAGTATTTCCTGGAAAAATATCAAAGTCTTGAGGAGAAAGAGAATTATTTTAGTTAGATAAAACACAGTCCAATGTTGACCAGAGTATTAGCAAACATGTTCCTGAGTTGTCTAAAAGGGGGCACTGTTGAGCTTTGGATAATGGTAGAAGGCTCCAGGAATGTGTTGATTATTCTGGCTTGTATCAAAAGGCAGTTAGCACATAAAGCTGTCTGAGGGTAAGTGTTGCTAGCAGATTCATGACAACAGTCTAGTTGTCTTCCTGGCATGAAGAGGATCCTGGGGGACTTAAGTCAAGCAAGAAATGCGGCATTTCAGTCCTTTATTTAGGACACAGGGTGAGTTGGAGGTCTGTTCACAGAGACTGTTCATGTGGATTGGAACTCAGATGCAACGTTACATTAGATAATGCACTTCTGTTCATTAAAGATATGGGCAGGAGCACATTGGATAGGATTATCCATAACACACCTCTGAATATTAGACCAGCCTCTTTGCGTTTCTCGTCAAGTGCAAAGACTGTTTTCCCGGTGGTATGATAACAAAATGGACTGAGCCAAAACCATTGCGTATTTGACAACTGATGAGTGAATAGACTGTCCAAACATGGACCCTATAAGTTCAAATTGCCCATTCAGTTCTCAATAATATATGTAATGAGAAAGTGGCAAAAATTCCAATTAAGTCATAGTTTACCACCAGTTTAAATAACATCTGTAATGTTATAGCTAGACAAGCTGCACAATGCTTGATTGGTGCCCGAAGAACTGACCCATTCAAGAAAAGTGTCCAAATATATTTTTTTTTTCTTTTTGTCCACCATCAGACAATTGATACACACTGACAAACGCATACTCTGTAATATAGAGCTTTCAATGAATCAACACTGATTGGAAGTAATGTGAATTCCATCAATCCTAAATGACATATAATATGATGTCATGACACAGGGATGGAAACATGCAAAAAGGTAAAACTCAATGAGGGAAAAAAAACAAAAAAAAAAAACATGATAATGTATTTTTTCCCTTCACATTCTTTTTCACAACCAGCTCTAAACTTCAAGTTGCCAGACAAGTCTAGTTCTACACTAAATAACATAACGCACGGCTCAGGAGACACACACACACAGGCTTAGAGTAGTTCAAAGAGTTTATTTACAGCAGGAGTGTATGAGTGTGTGTCTGCGGGATGTAGATGTGTTGGTGGTGGCGTCTGCTTCAGGCACAGAGGCAGATGACCGTTCGGCCGAGCAACCCTATGGAGAGAACACAGGGAGAGGGTGACGGGCATACACCAACACAGGATGAATTATGGCAAGAGAAGATCTTACTTGAGTTGTCAGGATAGCTGGCACAGCAAGGGGGACGTAGCCCGGGAGACAGCCACCTGGAGAGCTCCGTGCAGCAGCGAAGGATGGGCGATGGAACGGAGACGTCCGCCGCCGGGGAATCCACCTGTGCACAGGGGAGCAGACTGGAAAAGGAGGTAAGGGTTCTTACCCAGAATAGTGATGCTGAAGAAAGGAATGCTCACGACGGTGAGGGAACGAAGTCTGACGGCTTCAGGCCGAGCCTCCGGGCGAGGCGGCTTTTATCCCTCGCCGCTGATGAGGATCAGGTGTGTGAGCAGGTGGCGCCGCTGATGAATGGCGCGGCGTGACAGTACTCCCCCCTCTAGCAGCGCCTCCTGGCGATGGCTTATCCGGGTGCGCTCGGTGGAAGTCCGCGATGAGCGATGGGTCCAACACAAACGACAGGGGCACCCATTGTCGATGCTCGGGCCCATAGCCCTCCCAGTCCACCAAGTATTGCAACCCACGACCCCGGCGCCGGGAGTCCAGGATGGAGGAGACGGACCAGGCCGGATGGCCACCAATCATCCGGGGCGCGGGTTGCGCTGCAGGAGGAGGGCAAAGGGGGTCGGTGACTGCCAGCTTCACCTTTGATACGTGGAAAGTGGGATGGATGCGGAGGGAGGGGGGAATAGCCACGCGCACAGCCACCGGGTTGATGATCCGGGTGATGGGGAAGGGACCCATGAAGCGCTGTGCCAGCTTCCTCCTCTCGCCTTTTAGGGTGACGTCCTGGGTGGAAACGTAGACAAGTTGCCCAACTCTGTACGCCGGGGCAGGTCTTCTACGCCGGTCCGCCACGGTCTTGTTGCGCTCCGCTGTGCGTAAAAGCAAATGACACGCGGCGGCCCAGGTGGAGCGGAACTGCCTCACGTGCGCCCTAACTGACGGAACAGTTACCTCGCTCTCCTGCGCTGGAAGCAGCGGGGGGTCGTAACCCAGGGACGCATTGAAGGGGGACATCCCCGTTGCAGAAGAGCGGGCGGTGTTGTGGGCGTACTCCACCCAGGCGAGATGGTTGCTCCATGATGTCGGCTTGGATCTTGCAACACAGCGGAGCGCAGCCTCCAGCTCCTGATTGGTCCTCTCACACTGCCCGTTAGACTGGGGGTGATGGCCGGAGGAGAGGCTCACCTTGGCTCCGATGGCGTTGCAAAAGGATTTCCAAACCTCGGATGAAAATTGGGGGCCCCGGTCCGAGACCACGTCCACCGGGATCCCATGCAGCCTGACCACGTGTTGGACGAGGAAGCCCGCCGTCTCCAGGGCGGTAGGGAGACCTCGCAGGGGGACGAAGTGTGCCGCCTTGGAGAAACGGTCCACGACGGTCAGGATGGTGTCGAATGAGTTGGAAACTGGGAGCCCGGTGACGAAATCCAGTGCGATGTGCGACCATGGCCTGCCAGGGACGGGCAGAGGCTGGAGCAGACCCGCTGGAGGGGCGTTTCCCGATTTGCTGGTGGCACAAATTGGACAAGCCCGGGCGTAGCGGGCTGCATCCCTCCGCAGGCCCGGCCACCAAAAGGACCGTTGGAGGAGGCTGATCATCCGAGAGGTGCCGGGATGACAGGTGAGCCGGGAGGTGTGGAGCCAGTGGATGACCTCTCCTCGGACCGCAGACGGAACGAACAGTCTTCCTTCCGGTCCGCCGCCAGGATCAGGTTCCACCTCCTGTGCCTTCCGGATCTTGTCCACAATGTCCCAAGAGATAGCTCCCACGACGCACGACCTGGGCAGGATAGTGTGGGGCGTCTCCTCAGCCTCCACGGGGGTGAACTGTCTAGAGAGGCCGTCAGGCAGGCCGTTCTTGGAGCCTGGCCTGAAGGTGATAGAGAACCGGAACCTGGCGAAGAACAGAGACCAGCGCGCCTGGCGGGCATTCAGGCGCTTGGCAGATCGTAGGTACTCTAAATTCTTATGGTCCGTCAGGACCACAAACGGCAGGTCTGCCCCCTCCAGCCAGTGGCGCCACTCCTGTAGGGCGAGTTTAATGGCCAGGAGCTCTCTGTCCCCCACATCATAGTTCCTCTCCGCCGGGGACAGGCGCCGGGAGAAGAAGGCGCACGGTCGCTTGGCGCCATCATCCGGTGATTGCTGGGATAACACTGCTCCCACTCCTGTGTCCGATGCGTCCACCTCCACAATGCACTGCAGCGTGGGGTCGACCTGGCGAAGGACCCGGGAGGAGGAGAACTCCGCCTTCAGCGCCTTAAAGGCAGCATCGACCTCTTCGGTCCACCGGAACGGGACCTTCGGGGACGTGAGGCGGGTCAGTGGCCCGACGATCCAGCTGAACTTCGGGACAAAACGGCGGTAAAAATTGGCGAAGCCAACAAACTGTTGCACCTGCTTCCGGGATGCGGGAGTAGGCCACTCCACCACCGCCTTCACCTTCTCTGGGTCCGGGAGCACCTGGTCTTGGGCGATGATGAATCCCAGGAAGGATGTGGTCCTAGCGTAAAACTCGCACTTCTCAGCCTTCACGTACAGACGATTCTCCAGCAGTCTTTGGAGGACCCGCCTCACATGGACCTGGTGCTCGTCTCTGGACTTAGAGAAGATCAGAATGTCATCCAGGTAGACGAACACGAAGAGGCCGATGAAATCCCGGAGGACGTCATTGATGAGGCGCTGAAAGACGGCAGGAGCGTTGGTCAGCTCGAACGACATGACGAGATACTCAAAGTGGCCGTTCGGGGTACGGAAGGCTGTTTTCCATTCATCTCCCTCCCGGATCCGGACGAGGTGGTAAGCGCTGCGGAGATCCAGCTTGGTAAACCAGGTCGCCCCCTGGAGGGAGTGGAAGGCAGTGTCCATGAGGGGCAGGGTGTAACGGTCCCTCTCAGTGATGTCATTAAGTGCTCGGTAGTCAATACAGGGACGGAGGGAACCGTCCTTCTTCCCTACAAAGAAAAACCCCGCCCCCACGGGTGATGACGATGGGCGGATAATCCCAGCGCTCAGTGATTCCTTCAGGTACGTATTCATAGTCTCCTTCTCCGGCGCCGACAGGCTGTAGAGCCGACCAGATGGCAGGGGGGCCCCCTGGCGGAGATTGATGGCACAGTCATATGGTCGATGCGGGGGAAGAGACATAGCTTTCGACTTGCTGAATACCATACCCAGGTCGTGAAAATCTGGGGGCACCAGTGACAGGTCCGGGGGTGCTGTATCCGCCACAGGAGGAGCCGCGGACGGGGAGAAGGCAGCGGACTGAAGGCAGGTGCCCATGCAGAAGGTACTCCACGCCGACACCCCAGCTGACCTCCAGTCCAGGACAGGATTGTGGAGGCGTAGCCAGGGATACCCCAGGATGACGGGCGACACAGAGTTGGGCAGGACGTAGAAAACCATTTCCTCCCGGTGGTTCCCTGAGATGATGACTGGGACAGGAATGGTTTGATGGGTAACTCTCCCAAGGGAGGCACGGGAGAGATGGACCAGGGAGATGGGGTGTTTGAGTGCCTGACAGCGGATGCCCAATCGGGTTGCCAGGCCTTGTGAAATGAAGCTGCCTTCTGCGCCCGAATCCACCAGTGCGTGGGTGAGGTGCCCAGTGGGATTGTGGCAGAAACGGATGGGCAGCTTCAATTGGGTAAGTGTGTCTAACTGGTGGAGATCCGCGAGGCCCCCTACAGTGATCCGTGGACCCCGCCGACTGGCTTTCCGTGGGCAACGCTCCACGGTGTGTTGGTCACCTCCGCAATACATGCAGAGGCCCAGCTCACGGCGGCGTTGTTTCTCCGCAAGGGAAAGCCTGGTCCAGCCCGTCACCATCGGCTCCGACTCCTCGGGGCACGATGCTGGTGGCGCCGCCAGGGGGCGAGCTTGGAACAGGTGCGGTGAGACTCCACGAAGGCGAGAAGAAGAAGACTTCCGCCCCGAGGAGCGCTCACGCAGCCTGTTATCCAAACTTACAGCTAAGGATGTCAGCTCCGCTAGCGTCCCAGGGATATCCCGTCCAGCCAGTTCATCCCTCAGATCATCGTTGAGGCTGCGGAGGAACAGGCCGCAGAGGGAGCGTTCCCCCCAGGCCAATTCCTCCGCCGCTACCCGGAAGTCGACCGAGTAGTCCGCTGCCGACCGGTCTCCCTGCTGGAGAGCGAGAAGCCGATCGACCTGGACAGTTTCGGTTAGAGAATGGTCAAAGACCTCCAGAAAGCGCCCCACGAATTGGTCATAGGTGAGGGTGGCATAACTGGGCCTCGCCATTATGGCGTAGGCCCAAGTTAACGCACGCCCCTCCAGGAGATTCCCTATGTACCCAATTCGGCTATGATCCGAGGGAAAATCTCCAGGCACACGGTGGAACACGGACTCACACTGCATAATGAACCCCCGCGCTCCGCCGAGCTTACCGCTAAAGCGGGCGGGGGTCGGAATCGGTGTGAGCTGAACCGGTGCCACTAGAGCCGGCTGGACGGCCGCTGGAACAGCAGGAGCCGCGCCACCTTGACGAGCCGGGGGGAATGGCTGTTGAGGATCCAAGCGGCCCAACCGGTTAGTTAAATTCAATAATTGATTAAGGATCACCTGCTGTTGATAAGCTATTTGATCCACCCTAGCCTCGAGAGTGGAAAACCGGTGTGCGAGCCCGCCGTCCGCCGAGCCGCTCTGCTGAAGCCGTACTAACATAACGCACGGCTCAGGAGACGCACACACACAGGCTTAGAGTAGTTCAAAGAGTTTATTTACAGCAGGAGTGTATGAGTGTGTGTCTGCGGGATGTAGATGTGTTGGTGGTGGCGTCTGCTTCGGGCACAGAGGCAGATGACCGTTCGGCCGAGCAACCCTATGGAGAGAACACAGGGAGAGGGTGACGGGCATACACCAACACAGGATGAATTATGGCAAGAGAAGATCTTACTTGAGTTGTCAGGATAGCTGGCACAGCAAAGGGGACGTAGCCCGGGAGACAGCCACCTGGAGAGCTCCGTGCAGCAGCGAAGGATGGGCGATGGAACGGAGACGTCCGCCGCCGGGGAATCCACCTGTGCACAGGGGAGCAGACTGGAAAAGGAGGTAAGGGTTCTTACCCAGAATAGTGATGCTGAAGAAAGGAATGCTCACGACGGTGAGGGAACGAAGTCTGACGGCTTCAGGCCGAGCCTCCGGGCGAGGCGGCTTTTATCCCTCGCCGCTGATGAGGATCAGGTGTGTGAGCAGGTGGCGCCGCTGATGAATGGCGCGGCGTGACACTAAACTTTAATTATCCATGTTTTTTTTTTGTTTTTTTTTTTTCCCTGTATATGACTTCAATTAACCCAGCCACAGGGGATGCAAAAGCCAGTGTACTCTTAGTGCCAGTCCCAAGCCCGGGCAAAAGGGGAGGGCTATGTCAGGAAGTGCAGCAGATGTAAAACTTTTGCCAAATTAAACATGCGGATCATGAGGAATGAGACTTTCATACCGGATTGGTCAAGGCCCAGGATAACAACAACCTCCACTAGTGCTGTTAACCGACAGATGACTGATGGAAATTTTGCTACTGTTGGTTGAACATCGAGGAGGAGGATGGGGGAAGGCATGTTAGGTGGGAGAGAGAGAAAAGGAAAGGCAGAAGTGTGGAGATGTGAGTAGGGACGTTAAATGTACTGACTATGACTGGTAAAGGCAGAAAGTTGGCTGATATGATGGAGAGAAGAAAGGAAGATATACTGTACTGTGTGTTCAAGAAACCAGATGGAAGGGAAGCAAGGGTAACTGCATTGGAGGGGGATTTAAACTGTTCTACCACGTTATAGATAGGAAGAGAAATAGAGTAGGATCAATCTTGAAAGAAGAGTATGTGAAGAGTGTTCGGGAGGCAAAGAGGGAGTCACACAGAATCATGAGTTTGAAGGTAGAAATTAAAGGTGTGATGCTGAATGTTCAATTCAATTCAATTCAACTTTATTTATATAGCGCCATTTCACAACAACAGTCATCTCATAGCACTATCAACTGTAGGGAATGTTGTCAGTGTGTATGCACCACAAGTTGGATGTCAGGTAGAAGAAAGAGAGGAATTCTGGAGTAAGTTGGAGGAAGTGGTAGAGAGTGTTGCCAGGGGGGAGGGAGTGGTGATTGGAGCAGACTTTGATGGACATGTAGGTGAAGGGAACAGAGGTGATGAGGAGGTCCTAGGTAGGTATGATCTTAAAGAGAGAAATGTGGAAGGACAGATGGTTGTAGATTTTGCTAAAATGATGGAAATAGCGGTGGTGAACACATACTTCAAGAAGAGAAAGGAAAATAGAGTGACTGACAAGAGTGAAGTAAGGTGCACACAGGTGGACTACATCTTATTCAGAAGGAGAAATCTGAAACAGATAGAAGACTGCAAGGTGGTGGCAGGGGAGAATGTAGCTAGACAGCATCGGATGGTAGTCTGTAGGATGACTTTGGAAAGCAAGAGGAGGAAAACAATGAAGGCAGAGCCAAAGATTAAGTGGGGGAAGTTACAGAAGGAAGAAGGGTGCACAGAGTTCAGGAAGGAGTTGATACAGGCTCTGCTTGGTAGGGAAGATTTACTAGATGACTGGGAAAGTACAGCAAAAGTATTGTGGGAAATGGGTAGAAATGTATGTGGTGTACCTAGTGGACAGAGGACGGAAGACAAGCAGACTTCTTGGTGGAATGAAGAAGTACAGGGAAGTATGCAAAGGAAGAGATAAGCAAAGAAGAAGTGGGATAGTCAGGGATATGAAGAAAGTAGACAGGAGTATTTGGAATCTAGGTGGATGGCAAAGAGAGAGGTAGCAAAGGCAAAAGAAAGGCATATTGTTATGAACCTGGGGCACAGGGTAGAGCCGTGCCCAGTTTTCCCTGAGCTGTGAGCTTTTTCTGGCTGTTCATTGTTATCCATAAGGTTTTGATTTTTTTGAGTTCTGTTGAGTTTTTCTTTTTATGATTTCTGGTTTGTTTATTTTGACAGCACGGCACAGCTTACTGCAGTCAGTCTCTTCGGGGCTGCACAGCTGCTGTCAAATCTGCTGCTCATGAATTACATCTATTTCTGATTATAAAAAAAAAGAAAAAGTCTAATCAGAGATTTTTAACTCCTTGGTTCAACACAGAAACTCGTACCTTAAAATAGAAGACTCGTCAATTAGAAAGAAAATGGTGCTCTACTAATTTAGATAAAATATATTTAGCTTGGAGAAATCATCTTTTAATTTATAAAAAATCTCTTAGAAAAGCTAGAATGAGTTATTACTCTGCATTAATAGAAGAGAACAAGAATAATCCCAGGTTTCTTTTCAGTACTGTAGCCAGGTTGACAAAGAGTCAGGACTCTGTCAATCCTAGCATCCCCTTAGAGCTTACTAGTCAGGACTTTATGAACTTTTTCAATAATAAAATTTCATCCATCAGAGATAAAATCAATCAGATTCTTCCCACAGTTAACTTAAATACTGTAACTACTACAACTCCTTCTATTGATGTCTGTCTTGATGAGTTTACTCCAATCGACCTTTGTGAGTTAGACAAAATAGTTTCCTCATCCAAACCTTCAACTTGTCTTTTAGACCCTATTCCTACCAGGTTATTTAAAGAAGTCTTCCCACTTATTGGTAGCTTTATTCTTCATATAATCAATTTTTCATTAACTTTAGGCCATGTACCGCAGGCTTTTAAAACGGCTGTAATTAAACCCTTACTCAAAAAGCCAACGCTAGATCCAGGAGCTTTAGCTAACTATAGACCAATCTCTAATCTGCCTTTCATTTCAAAAATCTTAGAAAGAGTTGTTGCTACGCAATTATTTGACCACCTGCAGGGAAATGGTTTACTTGAGGAGTTTCAATCTGGGTTTAGAATCCATCATAGTACTGAAACAGCCTTAGCGAAGGTCACTAACAACCTCCTCATTGCATCTGATAATGGACTAGTTTCTGTACTTGTCCTTTTAGATCTTAGTGAAGCTTTTGATACTATTGATCATAATATTCTACTTGATAGATTAGAACACTATGTTGGACTTAATGGAACTTCGTTGCAGTGGTTTAGATCTTATTTATCTGATAGGTTCCAGTTTGTTCATGTAAATGATGAGTTTTCTCTCAGCTCAAAGCTTAGTCATGGAGTTCCACAGGGATCTGTGCTAGGCCCTACTCTTTTTAGTTTATATACGCTTCCGTTAGGAAACATTATTAGAAAGCACTGTATACATTTTCATTGTTATGCAAATGAAACACAATTATACCTGTCAATGAAGCCAGATGATAGTAATCAATTAGCCAAGTTAGAAGCCTGTCTTAAGGAAATCAAAGCTTGGATGACTTGTAATTTCCTACTATTAAATTCAGATAAGACTGAAGTCATTCTTGTTGGTCCAAAAAACCGTAGAAATTCCTTTCCAAATCAAAGTTTCAGTTTGGATGCAGTTACTCTTTCTCTTAATAGCTCTGTGAGGAACCTTGGAGTTATTTTTGATCAGGATTTGTCCTTCAATTCACATATTAAATTTGTTTCTAAGACTGCCTTCTATCATTTGCGTAATATTGCCAAGATTAGGAGCATCTTGTCTCAGAGTGATGCTGAGAAGCTGATCCACGCTTTTGTTAGCTCGAGATTAGATTATTGTAATTCTTTATTATCAGGCTGTCTTAAAACATCTTTAAAAAGTCTTCAGCTGATCCAAAATGCTGCAGCAAGAGTTTTAACAGGTACTAGAAAGAGAGATCATATCTCTCCGGTTCTGGCCTCCCTTCATTGGCTTCCCATAGAGTTTAGAATTAAGTTTAAAATCCTTCTTCTTACTTACAAAGCTCTAAACAATCAGGCTCCTTTTTATTTAAAAGATCTGATACTACCGTATCATCCTAACAGAGCACTACGCTCCCAAAATGCAGGATTACTTGTAATAGCTAGAATCTCCAAAAGTACAATGGGAGGCAGAGCCTTCATTTATCAAGCTCCTCTCCTGTGGAATCAGCTGCCAATCTGGATTCGGGAGTCAGTCTCGATCTCTGTTTTTAAGAATAGGGCTAAAACCTACCTTTTTGATATAGCCTACAATTAGGGAGGGATCATGTGTTTCTGAACCCTTCCTTAGTTATGCTGCTAATAGGTTTAGTCAGCCGGGGGACCTCCAGTAATGCACTGGGCCTCACTCCTTTCCTCACTCTCTATGAATTTTTTTTTTTTTTTTTGCTGGTCATTAACATTTGTTTGTTCTCTCCCATAGATTGAGTCCCCATCGTGCTGTTTGCTCTCTACATGTCTGTTCTTTTCTTCTTCTCTATCCCCTCACCCCCCAGCCAGTCGCAGCAGATGACTGCCCCTCCCTGAGCCTGGTTCTGCTGGAGGTTTCTTCCTGTTAAAAGGGAGTTTTTCCTCTCCACCGTCGCCGAGTGCTTGCTCACAGGGGATCGCCTGATTGCTGGGGTCTTTCTGCAACTGTGGGGATTCCCCCCTACAGTTGATAGTGCTATGAGATGACTGTTGTTGTGAAATGGCGCTATATAAATAAAGTTGAATTGAATTGAATTGAATTGAATTATATGTGGTATTTAAGGAACACGACAACTTCTGCTCGTTGCCGTGTCCTTCTATTCACCGTCCTCTGTATCATGACTGCCGAGTTATTTGGACTCCGCTGTTGAGGTGAGTTGGTGTACTTCGTCCAGGTGCATTTTTTGTTCAATTCAATTCAATTCAATTCAATTCAATTCAACTTTATTTATATAGCGCCATTTCACAACAACAGTCATCTCATAGCACTATCAACTGTAGGGGGAACCCCCACAGTTGCAGAAAGACCCCAGCAATCAGGAAATTCCCTGTGAGCAAGCACTTGGCGACGGTGGAGAGGAAAAACTCCCTTTTAACAGGAAGAAACCTCCAGCAGAACCAGGCTCAGGGAGGGGCAGTCATCTGCTGCGACTGGCTGGGGGTAAGGGGATAGAGAAGAAGAAAAGAACAGACATGTAGAGAGCAAATAGCACGATGGGGACTCAATCTATGGGAGAGAACAAACAAATGTAATGACCAGCAAAAAAAAAAAAAAAAAATATTTAATTGAGAGTGAGGAAAGGAGTGAGGCCCAGTGCATTACTGGAGGTCCCCCGGCTGACTAAACCTATTAGCAGCATAACTAAGGAAGGGTTCAGAAACACATGATCCCTCCCTAATTGTAGGCTATATCAAAAAGGTAGGTTTTAGCCCTATTCTTAAAAACAGAGATCGAGTCTGACTCCCGAATCCAGATTGGCAGCTGGTTCCACAGGAGAGGAGCTTGATAACTGAAGGCTCTGCCTCCCATTGTACTTTTGGAGATTCTAGCTATTACAAGTAATCCGGCATTTTGGGAGCGTAGTGCTCTGTTAGGATAATATGGTAGTTTCAGATCTTTTAAATAAAAAGGAGCCTGATTGTTTAGAGCTTTGTAAATAAGAAGAAATATTTTAAACTTAATTCTAAACTCTATGGGAAGCCAATGAAGGGAGGCCAGAACCGGAGAGATATGATGTCTCTTTCTAGTACCTGTTAAAACTCTTGCTGCAGCATTTTGGATCAGCTGGATACTTTTTAAAGATGTTTTAGGAAAGCCTGATAATAAAGAATTACAATAATCTAATCGCAAGCTAACAAAAGCGTGGATCAGTTTCTCAGCATCACTCTGAGACAAGATGCTCCTCGTCGGCCTCCGTCGGTCTATGATGACCATGGAAGAGAATCCTAAAAGTCTACTCTGCTGGAACAGCACCGCCTGTGGCTGAACAGGCCGATGCGCACAGGTGTTCTACCTTCCAGCGTTGGGCGTTGGTAGGATTCAAGCCTGGGCAGGAAAACATGGAGGACAAGATGTTACCCATGCAGCATGTCCCCCCTCTCCACGTCACTGATGAATCCAAAGGAACAGCAGGGCTGCTATAGTTTGGCACCAGCACCGTCGCAGGAGCTGCCAGAACGATGTTGAGTACAACAGAGAACTGCCTTAGGGGCTCCGACTCCGGATTTTTCCTCAGGGTTGACTCCCGAGGCCTTTCCCGTGACCGGGTGTGCCGCAAGGCAGCGGAGGTTTGAAATCAGGGTTTACCTTCCCCTAGATGGGCTACCTTCCCAGGTTGATGAGCCACCATCTACCCGAAGCATCTGGTTTTAAGGCGCCAGAGATCCGCCCTCACCCCTTCTCCTATTAGTAAAAGCAGTTCCGCCGGGCTTAGAGACTAAACCACACGGACAGGCTAGGAGTTGGACTTAGTTGTCAGAGGCTTTTCGAGACGCACGCCGTAAGGAGCATTTTATGAGCACTAGGAGCTTAACCCCAGTGCCGCTCCTGGCTATGACAACCTTGGAACCAAAAGATGCTCCTAATCTTGGCAATATTACGCAAATGATAGAAGGCAGTCTTAGAAACAAATTTAATATGTGAATTGAAGGACAGATCCCGATCAAAAATAATTCCAAGGTTCCTCACAGAGCTATTAAGAGAAAGAGTAACTGCATCCAAACTGAAAGTTTGATTTGGAAAGGAATTGCTAAGGTTTTATGGACCAACAAGAATGACTTCAGTCTTATCTGAATTTAATAACAGGAAATTACAAGTCATCAAAGCTTTGACTTCCTTAAGACAGGCTTCTAACTTGGCTAATTGATTACTATCATCTGGCTTCATTGACAGGTATAATTGTGTGTCATCTGCATAACAATGAAAATGTATAAAGTGCTTTCTAATAATGTTGCCTAACGGAAGCATATATAAACTAAATAGAGTAGGGCCTAGCACAGATCACTGTGGAACTCCATGACTAATCTTTGAGTTGAAAGAAAACTCATTATTTACATGAACAAACTGGAACCTATCAGATAAATAAGATCTAAACCACAGCAACAAAGTTCCATTAAGTCCAACATAGTGTTCTAATCTATCAAGTAGAATATTATGATTGATAGTATCAAAAGCTTCACTAAGGTCTAAAAGGACAAGTACAGAAACTAGTCCATTATCAGATGCAATGAAGAGGTCGTTAGTGACCTTCGCTAAGGCTGTTTCAGTACTATGATGGATTCTAAACCCAGATTGAAACTCTTCAAGTAAACCAGTTCCCTGCAGGTGGTCAAATAATTGCGTAGCAACAACTCGTTCTAAGATTTTTGAAATGAAAGGGAGATTAGAGATTGGTCTATAGTTAGCTAAAGCTCCTGGATCTAGCGTTGGCTTTTTGAGTAAGGGTTTAATTACAGCCGTTTTAAAAGCCTGCGGTACATGGCCTAAAATTAATGAAGAATTGATTATATGAAGAATAAAGCTACCAATAAGTTGGAAGACTTCTTTAAATAACCTGGTAGGAATAGGGTCTAAAAGACAAGTTGAAGGTTTGGATGAGGAAACTATTTTGACTAACTCACAAAGGTCGATTGGAGTAAACTCAGCAAGACAGACATCAATAGAAGGAGTTGTAGTAGTTACAGTATTTAAGTTAACTGTGGGAAGAATCTGATTGATTTTATCTCTGATGGATGGAATTTTATTATTAAAAAAGTTCATAAAGTCCTGACTAGTAAGCTCTAAGGGAATGCTAGGATTGACAGAGTCCTGACTCTTTTTCAACCTGGCTACAGTACTGAAAAGAAACCTGGGGTTATTCTTGTTCTCTTCTATTAATGCAGAGTAATAACTCATTCTAGCTTTTCTAAGAGATTTTTTATAAATTAAAAGATGATTTCTCCAAGCTAAATAGATTTCATCTAAATTAGTGGAGCACCATTTTCTTTCTAATTGACGAGTCTTCAGTTTTAAGCTACGAGTTTCTGTGTTGAACCAAGGAGTTAGAAATCTCTGATTAGACTTTTTCTTTTTTTAAGGGGGCCACCAAGTCTAGAGTCTGATGCAGAGAAGCTGAAACACTATCCACCATGTTATCAATTACAGAAGGAACAAGCTGTCTATAGCTTATTTCCGTTGTGCTGACACATGGCATAGAGGAAACAATCTGCATAAATTTGGTAACATCATCATCTGAGAGGCATCTACTGTAATAATATTTTTCTTCAGGAGCCAAATAGTCAGAAATAATAAAATCAAAGGTTAACAGACAATGGTCTGACAGTACAGGGTTATGAGGAGACACTAGAAGATTTTCTACTTCTATGCCATATGTCAGAACAAGGTCCAATGTATGGTGGAGGTAATGAGTAGAATTTCCTACTTTCTGAGAAAACCCAATCGAGTCTTATATTGAATTAAAAGCCACATTAAGGCAGTCACTATCTACATCCACATGTATATTAAAGTCCCCTACTATAATTATTCTATCAGATTTCAGCACTAAATCAGCTAAGAAATCAGCAAATTCTGATAAAAATTCTGAGTAGGTTGATGGGGGACGATAAACTATGGCAAATAAAATTGGGTTTAACCTTAAATTGCTAAAGTGTCGAACACTGAGGACCAGGCCCTCAAAGGAATTATAACATGTTTTGTGCTTTACATTAACTAGTAATTTGGAATGGTAAACTGTTGCTACTCCTCCTCCACGACCAGAATTTCTGGGATTTTGACAGTTTAAATAACCAGAGGGAGTTGATTCATTTAAACCAACATAATCTTCTTGCCCTAACCAAGTCTCTGTAAGGGAAATTAAATCAATCTGATGATCAATTAACAGATCATGGACTAACAGAGACTTGGGAGTTAGAGACCTAATATTTAATAAACCACATTTAATTTTTAAATTATGAGGAGGAACAGAGGCCAAATCATTCCATTTAGAGGCTTTATGTTTAATTTGAGTTTTACCAATATTTTGCTTTATCACTTTGGGAAGCTTATATATTATATTTTTATTTACTTTGGAGGGAGCAGACAACGATTCTCTGATGGGGAAGACAGAGGCTAAGCTGAGGGGTGGCGGATGAAGAGGAGCTGCAGAGAGGCGTGTAAGACTGCAACTCTGCTTCCTGGTCCCAACTCTGAGTAGTCAGGGTTTTGGAAATTTGGATAAAAAAGATGCCAGATTGTTAGATAAATGAGAAGCACAATCCAAAGTGGGATTAATGCTGTTTCATCTCATAAGACCAGGTTTTCCCCAAAATGAGCTCCAATTGTCAATGCAAAATGTCCAGGTGCATTTTTTGTTGAGCTTCGCACCTCTCAGGAGTGCTCTAGCTTGGTTTCTCTCCTGGTCAGGTGTTCCCTGATTTTCTGTACCAGTGGACGCAGAGCCCAACTCTCTTCCAGCGTTTGTATTAAGTGTTTCACTCTTATCATTTTGCACTTTGTTTTGTTGTATTTGTTTGTACTTTCTTGTTTCTGTCTTAGTAAATAAGTGTGCCAACTTACAATGAGTGTTTGGTGTCCTATTTGTGCCCGGGAAATGGGCATGTCATGACACATATTGTGAGTTGTATGAGAGGCTAAAAACTAAGGAAAGAGAAAAGGACTTGTATCAATTGGCTAGACAGAAAGATCAAGCTGGAAAAGTGTCAGCAGGTTAGGTTAAGGACAGAAATGGTAATGTACTAACAAATGATGAGCGTGTGTTGAGGAGGTGGAGGGAGTACTTTAAAGAGCTCATGAATGAGGAAAATGAGATCTGGTTAGTCCAGATGACATACCTGTGGAGGTATGGAGATATTTAGGAAAGATGGCAGTGGACTTTTTAACCAGATTGTTCAACACAATCTTGGAAAGTGAGAGGATGATTGAGGAGTGGAGAATAAGTGTTTTGGTACCAATTTTCAAGAACAAAAGTGATGCTTACACCTGTAGTAACTACAGAGGCATAAAGTTGATCAACCACTCTATGAAGATATGGCAAAGAGTCGTTGAAGCCAGGTTAAGAGGACAGGTGAGAATCAGTGAGCAGCAGTTCGGTTTCATGCTAAGGGAGAGTACTACAGATGGCATGTTTGCTCTAAGAGTACTGATGGAGAAGTATAGAGAAGGTCAGAAGCAGTTGCACTGTGTCTTTGTGGATCTAGAGAAAGCATATGATAGGGTGCCAAAAGAGCAAGTGTGGTTCTGTTTGAGAAAGTCAGGAGTGGCAGAGAAGTATGGGAGGGTGGAGCAGGACATGTATGAGGACAGTGAGATGGTAAGGTGTGCTGTCAGAGTGACAGATGGATTCAAGTTGGGAGTTGTATCACATCAGGGATCAGCTCTGAGCCCCATCTTGTTTGCCATGGTAATGAACAGGCTGAAGGATGAGGTAAGGCAGGAGTCTCCGTGGAAAATGATATTTGCAAATGACATTGTGATCTGCAGTGAGAGTAGGAAGTAGGTGGAAGATAACCTGGAGAGGTGGAAGTACTGTATGCTCTGGAGAGAAGAGGAAGGAAAAACAGTAGAAGCAAGACAGAATACATGAGTGTGAATGCAAGGGAGGCAGGTGTAATGATAAAGATTGAAGGAGTAATGGCAGTGAAAGTAGATTAATTTAAATACCTGGGGTCAACCATCCAAAGCAATGGAAAATAATAATAATAATAATAATAATAATAATAATAATCATAATAACAATAATAATAATAATAATAATGCATCAGATTTATATAGCGCTTTATCATAGACACTCAAAGACGCTTTACAAGTACAGTGGAGCAAAAAAGTATTTAGTCAGCCACCAAGTGTGCAAGTTCTCCCACTTAAAAGATGAGAGAGGTCTCCATTTTTCATCATAGGTATACCTCAACTATGAGAGACAAAATGAGAAAAAAAAATCCAGAATATCACATTGAAGGATTTTTAATGAATTAATTGGTAAATTCCTCAGTAAAATAAGTATTTGGTCAACTACAAACAAGCAAGATTTCTGGCTCTCACAGACCTGTAACTTCTTCTTTAAGAGGCTCCTCTGTCCTCCACGCGTTACCTGTATTAATGGCACCTGTTTGAGCTTGTTATCAGTATAAAAGACACCTGTCCACAACCTCAAACAGTTAGACTCCAAACTCCACTATGGCCAAGACCAAAGAGCTGTCAAAGGACACCAGAAACAAAATTGTAGACCTGCACCAGGCTGGGAAGACTGAATCTGCAATAGGTAAGCAGCCTGGTGTGAAGAAATCAACTGTGGGAGCAATTATTAGAAAATGGAAGACATACAAGACCACTGATAATCTCCCTCGATCTGGGGCTCCACGCAAGATCTCACCCCATGGGGTCAAAATTATCACAAAAACAGTGAGCAAAAATCCCAGAACCACATGGGGGGACCTAGTGAATGACCTGCAGAGAGCTGGGGCCAAAGTAACAAAGGCTACATCAGAAACACACTACGCCGCCAGGGACTCAAATCCTGCAATGCCAGACGTGTCCCCCTGCTTAAGCCAGTACATGTCCAGGCCGGTCTGAAGTTTGCTAGAGAGCATTTGGATGATCCAGAAGAGGATTGGGAGAATGTCATATGGTCAGATGAAACCAAAATAGAACTTTTTGGTAAAAACTCAACTTGTCGTGTTTGGAGGAGAAAGAACACCATACCTACTGTGAAGCATGGGAGTGGAAACATAATACTTTGGGGCTATGAATCGTGAGATTTTGAGTGAAAACCTCCTTCCACCAGCAAGGGCATTGAAGATGAAACGTGGCTGGGTCTTTCAGCATGACAATGATCCCAAACACACTGCCCGGGCAACGAAGGAGTGTGTCACCACTCGCCGCTCACGGGCATCCACCTCAGCTGCGCGCACACCTGCACCTCGTTAGCACGCAACTATTTATTCCACCTCGCCCTGAGCATCGGCCTGGAGCCGTCTGTCTTCCTTCGTGCTCTAACCCTCAGCAGATTCCTTCCTCCAGGCCTGCTGATCATCACAACGACACGTAAGCTTTCTATTTTTCTCACCTGTCCTCTCAGCCTTCCCCTGTGCACAGGTGGATTCCCCGGTGGCGGACATCCTCGCCTTCATCATCATTGTTCCCCTGCAACACCTCTCCTCCTTGGATGCACAGCAGGACGCTGTCTCCCAGGATTGGGATCTTGCCAACGCCAGCCACCTCTGTTACTTTAAGTAAGCACATTGCTTTATTACTCTCCTGTGTGGTTTGCCCAGCTAACTCCCTGCTCTCGTCTCATCCATAGGGTTGCCTCGCTGCACAGCGTGCTGCTCTGTCCCTGCCTTCATTTTCCATCCACAACACATATCGCACACACACATCCAAACACGTTTTATTGGTTGAAATAAAGCTTTCAAATCTACCTGAGCCTGCGTGTGTGTTTCCTGGGCCGAGTATTATGTCAGTACGGCTCCAGCAGAGTGGCCCAGTGGACAGCGGGCTCGCACGCCGCTTTTCCACCCTCGAGGCTCGGGTGGATATGATTGCGCACCAACAGCAAGTTATTTTCAATCAATTAACCGTAATTACTCACCGGTTAGACCGCCTGGATCCCCAGCAGGTGTTCCCCCCGGTTCCTCAAGGTGCCTCGGCTCCGGTCGCTTCCACGGCTGGCCAGCCTAGCTCGGGAACGCCGACCCGGCTCACACCTATTCCTACCCCCGCTCGCTTCAACGGGAAACTCGGTGGAGCACAGGGGTTTATTTTGCAGTGTGAGTCAGTGTTCCTGCACATTCCCATGGATTTCCCCTCAGACCATAGCTGAATCAGGTACATGGCTAATCTCTTGGATGGGCGAGCGCTAGCTTGGGCTTACGCCGTTATGTTGAAGCCCAGCTACGCAACCCTCTCTTATGACCGGTTCGTGCAAGACTTCTTAGAGGTGTTCAACCACTCGCGTCGTGACAGCGTCCTCGCCGATCGGCTCCTTAGTCTCCAACAGGGAAGCCGGTCGGCGGCGGATCACGCTGTTGACTTCCGGGTGGCAGCGGAGGAGGTGGGCTGGGGAGAGGCATCTCTCTGCAGCATCTTCCTCCGTAACCTCAATTCTGATCTGAGGGACAAGCTAGCCAGTTGGGATCTCCCAGGGCGGCTGTCCGAGCTGATCTCCCTCACAATTAGCCTGGACAATAGGCTGCGAGAGTGGGCCACGGAGTGGAAGTCAGTCAGCCGCTCGCGCGGCGCTTCCGCCCGCTCTCCTCAGTCTCGCCCCCTGGCGTTACCCGCTCTAGAGTCTGCCGATGAGCCAGAGGCCATGGCGATCGGGTGCACTAGGCTCCCTATTGCGGAGAGACAACGCCGGCGGGAACTGGGTCTCTGCATGTATTGCGGAGATGACCAGCATCCCGTGGAGCTGTGCCCGGTTAAGCCAAATGGGGGGGTCCGCGAGTCACTGTAGGGGGCCTCGCGGACTCTAACCGGTCAAATCCCCTATCCTGTTGCACACTGCACTACATTCGATTCTGCCATAACTCCATCGGGCATCTCACACACGCACTGGTGGATTCAGAGGCAGAGCAAAGTTTTATTTCCAAGAGCCTGGCAACCCATTTGGGCATATCCTGTCAGCCACTGTCAACTCCCCTCAACCTGGTCACTCTCTCTCGCTCTCCCCTGGGAGTAGTGACGCATCGTACCAAGTCAGTTCCCATTATCATCTCTGGCAACCACCGTGAGGATCTGACCCTGTTTGTCCTGCCCTCCTCTTCGGACCGTGTCATCCTGGGCTACCCATGGCTGCGCTTGCACAACCCCATCCTCGATTGGAGATCTGGCAGTGTCCTTTCATGGAGCTCCTTCTGCCCGGGCACCTGCCTCCAGTCTGCGGCTTGTGCTCCGTCCTCCCCTCCGCCGGCGCCGGTCTCCGAGCTTCCAGACCTCACCCTGGTGCCGCAGGAGTTCCACGACTTGGGAGTAGCTTTCAGTAAGTCCAGGGCTATGTCTCTTCCCCCTCACTGGCCATATGACTGCGCTATAAACCTCCATCCAGGGGCCCCCTTGCCATCTGGCCACCTGTACAGCCTCTCCGCTCCTGAACGTGAGGCGATGGATGCTTACATCAAAGAGTCGCTCAGCGCTGGGATCATCCACTCCCTCCAGGGGGCGACCTGGTTCACGAAACTAGATCTTCGCAGCGCTTACCATCTCGTTCGGATCTGGGAGGGTGATGAGTGGAAGACGGCTTTCAGGACGCCCAGCGGTCACTTCGATTACCTTGTGATGCTGTTTGGGCTCACCAATGCACCTGCCATCTTCCAGCGGCTCATAAATGACGTCCTACAAGATTTCCTGGGGGTCTTTGTCTTCGTGTATTTGGACAATATACTCATCTTCTCCAGGTCACGGGAGGAGCACCAGGCTCATGTGAGGCGGGTCCTGCAACGGCTGCTGGAAAATAGACTTTACATCAAGGCGGAGAAGTGCGAGTTCTACGCCCGGATCACCTCCTTCCTGGGGTTTGTCATCTCGCACAATCAGATTCTCCCCAACCCCGCTAAGGTCAAAGCGGTGGTCGAGTGGCCCATGCCTACCTCCAGGAAGCAGGTACAGCAGTTTATTGGCTTTGCTAATTTCTTCCGGTGCTTTGTCCCCAACTTCAGCGCCATTGTCACCCCGCTGACTTGCCTCACTTCATCGAAGGTGCCCTTCCAGTGGTCCGAGGAGGGAGCTGCCACCTTCAAGACCCTCCAGGCGGAGTTCTAGTCCTCCCGGGTCCTGACCCAGGTCGACCCCGCGCTGCAGTGCTTGGTGGATGTCGACGCTTCCGACACGGGGGTGGGGGCAGTGCTCTCTCAGCGCTCGCCAGTGGACGGAGTCAAGCGGCCCTGCGCCTTCTTCTCCCGACGATTATCTGCAGCGGAACGTAACTATGACGTCGGCGACAGGGAGCTCCTCACTGTCAAGCTCGTGCTGCAGGAATGGCATCACTGGTTGGAGGGGGCAGCTCAGCCTTTTGTGGTCTGGACGGACAACAAGAACCTTGAGTATTTGAGGTCAGCGTGGCACCTGAATGCCCGCCAGGCGCGCTGGTCTCTATTCTTTGCTTGGTTTCAGTTTACCATCACGTACCATCCAGGCTCGAAGAATGGGTTGCCCGATGCCTTGTCCAGGCAGTTCGCCCCTGAGGATCCGGAGGAGTTGAACCACACCATCCTTCCCAGCTCGTGCGTTGTTGGGGCGGTTTCCTGGTCCATCAGGGACAAGATCTGAAGGGCACAGGAGACGGAACCGGACCCTGGCGGTGGTACAGAGGGGAGGCTCTTTGTTCCTTCAGTGATTCGAGGAGAGGTTATTCACTGGGTCCATACCTCCAAGCTCACCTTTCACCCTGGCATCTCCCGTCTGGTGGATCTTCTGCAACGCTCGTTCTGGTGGCCGGGTCTCCAGAAGGACGTCACCAACTACGTCTGGGCTTGTCCCCAGTGTGCTACCAGCAAGTCTCAAAACTCTCCACCCGCGGGTTTGCTCCAGCCCCTGCCGGTTCCGGGCAGGCCCTGGCCGCACATCGCCCTTGACTTCATCACCGGTCTCCTGGTCTCCAACACCTATGACACAGTTCTGACAATTGTGGATCGGTTCTCTAAGGCCACCCATTTTGTGCCTCTTCGGGGTCTCCCTTCGGCACGTGAGACGGCTGACCTCCTCGTCCAACATGTTGTCAGACTGTACGGGATCCCACTGGACGTTGTATCAGATCAGGGCCCTCAGTTTGTCTCCCAGGTATGGAGGTGCTTCTGCAACGCCTTGGGGGCCACGGTTAGTCTCTCCTCTGGTCACCACCCCCAGTCCAATGGACAATGTGAGCGCACTAACCAGGAGCTGGAGGCTGCTCAGTGCTGTGTGACAACCTCTAATCCATCTTCCTGGAGCTCCTACTTTGCCTGGGTGGAGTATGCCCACAACACAGCGCGGTCTTCGGCTACAGGTATGTCTCCCTTCAAGGCGTCGTTGGGGTACAATCCCCCCTTGTTTCCCGAGCAGGAGGGTGAGTTGGCTGTTCCATCTGTCCAGGCACATATGAGACACTGCCGGAGTGTGTGGACTAAGACGAGGGGAGCGTTTTTACGCACGGCGGCGCGCAACAGCTCCACTGCCAATCGCCACAGGAGGCCAGCTCCTGATTACCAGGTGGGTCAACGGGTTTGGCTCTCATCCCAAGACATCAACCTCAAGGCCGAGAAGAGGAAGCTGGCTTCGTGGTTTCTCGGTCCTTTCGTGATCACCAAAATTGTCAACCCGGTGGCTGTGTGTTTGGCCCTCCCTCCCTCCCTACGTGTGTGTCCCACCTTCCACGTGTCTAAAGTTAAGCCTGTTCTCTCCAATCCACTCTGCCCTCCTCCTAGGTCGCCGCCCGCTCCTAGGATGATCAACGGTAACCCGGCGTGGGGTGTTGCCTCCATCTTGGACTCCCGGCGCCGAGGTCGTGGGCTACAATACCTGGTGGATTGGGAGGGTTATGGGCCGGAGTGGAGGTCCTGGGTGCGCTCTTCGTGGGTGCTGGATCGAGATCTCATCGCGGAGTTTCACCGGGCCCACCAAGGTAAGCCAGCGCCAGGAGGCGCTGTTAGGGGGTGGAGTAATGTCACCACTCACCGCTCACCGGCATCCACCTCAGCTGTGCACACACCTGCACCTCGTTAGCGCACAACTATTTATTCCACCTCACCCTGAGCATCGGCCTGGAGCCGTCTGTCTTCCTTCGTGCTCTAACCCTCAGCAGATTCCTTCCTCCAGGCCTGCTGATCATCACAACGACACGTAAGCTGCCTATTTTTCTCACCTGTCCTCTCAGCCTTTCCCTGTGCACAGGTGGATTCCCCGGCGGCGGACATCCTCGCCTTCGTCATCATCGTTCCCCTGCAACACCTCTCCTCCTTGGATGCACAGCAGGATGCGGTCTCCCAGGCTTGGGATCTTGCCAACGCCAGCCACTTCTGTTACTGCAAGTAAGCACATTGCTTTATTACTCTCCTGTGTGGTTTGCCCAGCTAACTCCCTGCTCTTGTCTCATCCATAGGGTTGCCTGGCTGCACGGCGTGCTGCTCTGTCCCTGCCTTCATCTTCCACCCACAACACATTCACATATCGCACACACGCATCCAAACATGTTTTATTGGTTGAAATAAAGCTTTAAAATCTACCTGAGCCTGCCTGTGTGTTTCCTGAGCCCAGTATTATGTCAGAGTGGCTTCGTAAGAAGCATTTCAAGGTCCTGGAGTGGCCTAGCCAGTCTCCAGATCTCAACACCATAGAAAATCTTTGGAGGGAGTTGAAAGTCCGTGTTGCCCAGCGACAGCCCCAAAACATCATTGCGCTAGAGGAGATCTGCATGGAGGAATGGGCCAAAATACCAGCAACAGTGTGTGAAAACCTTGTGAAAACTTACAGAAAACGTTTGACCTCTGTCATTGCCAACAAAGGGTATATAACAAAGTACTGAGATGAACTTTTGTTATTGACCAAATACTTATTTTACCAAGGAATTTACCAATTAATTCATTAAAAATCCTTCAATTTGACTTTCTGGATTTTTTTTTTCTTATTTTGTCTCTCATAGTTGAGGTATACCTATGATGAAAGTTGGAGACCTCTCTCATCTTTTAAGTTGGAGAACTTGCACAATTGGTGGCTGACTAGATACTTTTTTACCCCACTGTAGATACATTATTCATTCACTCCAGACAGACAATGGTAGTGGCAAGCCAATTCTATGGCCACAGCTGCCCTGGGGTAGGCTGACGGAAACGTGGCTGCCAATCTATGCCAACGGCCCCTCCGGCCACCACCGAACATTTATACACATTCATACCCAGTGTTATGGGCACTGGATCTCAGCCTTGCCTCTCTTATTTTGTCTCCAAACCGCTAAACCTGAGCTCTCCCTCTGATATACTTATTTCTAATCCTGTCCCTCCAAGTCACTCCCAGTGACAATATTAGCATCTTCAACTCTGCCACCTTCAGCTCCGCCTCCTGTCTTTTTGTCAGTGCCACCGTCTCCAAACCATACATCATAGCAGATGTCACTACTGTCTTGTAAATCATTTTACTGTCTTGTAAAATGCACAAGAGAGGTGAAGAAAAGAGTGGAGGCAGAGTGGAGTGGATGGAGACGAGTGTCAGGGGTGATTTGTGACCAAAGGGTGAGTGAAAGGGAAGATTTACAAGACAGAGGTGACATCTGCTGTGATGTATGGTTTGGAGACGGTGGCACTGACAAAAAGACAAGAGGCGGAGCTGAAGGTGGCAGAGTTGAAGATGCTAAGATTGTCACTGGGAGTGACTTGGAGGGACAGGATTAGAAATAACTGTATCAGAGGGAGAGCTCAGGTTTAGCGGTTTGGAGACAAAATAAGTGAGGCAAGGCTGAGATCGTTTGTGTCATGAACCTGGGTTTGGCGGTTCTAAACCCAGTTCTGACTTTTGGTGCAGTTGCCCTATTTTCCTTCAGGCGCGTCAGGAAGCTCCCTGGGTCCTTCGCTCCTTGACAGCTTTGGCACACCTCCTCCTCTTGTCAGTGCCATCAGCTGTTTCACACTACGGGTGTTTCCACACACATACACACACAGAAAAGCGCTATATAAGAGCAGGTTAGTTAGTTAGTTAGTTAGTTCCTATTCACACACTCATATACTCACTCATGCACACTGGGATTGAATTATATTCAGCCCACCCTTCCTCACACCGGCAATCTCTTCCCTCATGATTACAAATACGCTGTGTTTGTGGGAAGAGATTGTCAGAGCATTCACCTTCATACATTGCAGCTAGTTCCTCCATGTATGGTTTTTCACTATCTACGTGTTTATTCAGCCTGTCAGTTCAAGTTCGATAAATCCCTTGATGTTAGCGGCTGACCCTGCCTTTCTCCCTCATCCAGCAGACTGCACGGACAGCCCCGGATCGCTCAAGCACCGTAAGTTTCATGTTTGCCTGTCTCCTTTTGCCAACAGTAGCTCTGCGACACTAGGCATTCCCTTTGCCGAGCTGTGGAGCATCTGGCAGGCACCCTATATGTCTGGTGGCCTTTACCTCATCATTGCAACTTCCTGTGTTTGTGTGGTAATAACTGGACTTGTTATTTTCTTGGTTTACGTTAATAAATGGCACGTTCTACTCTCGCGAATGGGTGTTTCATTTCCTCCCTTGTGCGCTGCATTATGGTGCGCGAGGAATCATGACAGAATGCTCCGACCATTTAAAAAAAATCCCAGCGGAGTAGACGTGCGTTTTTTTTTATTTTTTTTCACTTTCCTTCCTCCCCGAGTTTTAACATGGTGGTTTAGTCAGAGAGGGAGCTGGAGCGGAAGCTAAGTTAGCTGTTCTTCCTGGATGAAGTTTTCTCATGGACACAGAAGCCCTGTTCCTCCCTGGCTGTTCGACAGGCTTGGGACACAGCGAGGAGGGTAATGAGTAATGAGTTTTTTCTCATTTAACTTTCACATTTGATGGACAATTTTGCCCGCCTCCTGGCGAGGAGACTATGGGTGTGCAGTCCCCTGAGTGCTCCGCCCCATCAGCATATTGTGTTTCCCTACGCGACCTCACCAAACCCTCTCCGTGTGCCCCTACGAGCTTGCTGGCTCTGGATCCAGGTCGCTCGAGGCGAGAGGAATCAAGAGACCCAGGAGGGTCCAGCCCATGGGTCAGCGGAGAGATCATTCTTGTCCATCACGTCAGAGGAGCCGGTGGCGTGGAAGACTGCGCACAGGAGCACCCTGACTGCGACCACCATCACGCCTGTTGGAGGGGCCATCGCAGCAGAGTTGTCCCCCAGAACAGACCTTCAGTTGATTGGATCCCGACCATCATCGTCGGCATCGCCGGAGTCCTGGACGGTGGTAGAGCTTGAACACAGGCAAGTAATCTCACCTGTTGTTCAGTTGCCAATTGTTAAGAGATCTTGTCTGGCTCTTGGGGAGGAGAGTCGAGTGCAGCCCCCAGCCACGTCCGGACTCTCCTCGCCGGGCTCTGCCGCTGCCAGTGACCCAAACCATTTCTTCTCTCCAATCTCCTTCGAGCTCCATCCTAGGGTCGCCGGAGAGGAGCTGCCGCAACCTAGGTTGCCTACGGATGACGATGCTGGTCTGGTTGTCCCAGAGAAGGTTGACGGGGATGCAGCGCCTGATGGATTGGTGGAACCAATCGCCGGAAAAAATCGCCGGAGTCCTGGACAGTGGTGGAGCCTGTGTTCAGGCAAGTGTGCTCCATTATGTCAGTTATGTTAATGTTCAATTCAATTCAATTCAATTCAACTTTATTTATATAGCGCCATTTCACAACAACAGTCATCTCATAGCACTATCAACTGTAGGGGGAACCCCCACAGTTGAAGAAAGACCCCAGCAATCAGGCGATCCCCTGTGAGCAAGCACTTGGCGACGGTGGAGAGGAAAAACTCCCTTTTAACAGGAAGAAACCTCCAGCAGAACCAGGCTCAGGGAGGGGCAGTCATCTGCCGCGACTGGCTGGGGGGTGAGGGGATAGAGAAGAAGAAAAGAACAGACATGTAGAGAGCAAACAGCATGATGGGGACTCAATCTATGGGAGAGAACAAACAAATGTTAATGACCAGCAAAAAAAAAAATATTTCACAGAGAGTGAGGAAAGGAGTGAGGCCCAGTGCATTACTGGAGGTCCCCTGGCTGACTAAACCTAATAGAAGCATAACTAAGGGAGGGTTCAGAAACACATGATCCCTCCCTAATTGTAGGCTATATCAAAAAGGTAGGTTTTAGCCCTATTCATAAAAACAGAGATCGAGTCTGACTCCCGAATCCAGATTGGCAGCTGATTCCACAGGAGAGGAGCTTGATAACTGAAGGCTCTGCCTCCCATTGTACTTTCGGAGATTCTAGGTATTACAAGTAATCCTGCATTTTGGGAGCATAGTGCTCTGCTAGGATAATACGGTAGTATCAGATCTTTTAAATAAAAAGGAGCCTGATTGTTTAGAGCTCTGTAAGTAAGAAGAAGGATTTTAAACTTAATTCTAAACTCTATGGGAAGCCAATGAAGGGAGGCCAGAACCGGAGAGATATGATCTCTCTTTCTAGTACATGTTAAAACTCTTGCTGCAGCATTTTGGATCAGCTGAAGACTTTTTAAAGATGTTTTAGGACAGCCTGATAATAAAGAATTACAATAATCTAATCTCGAGCTAACAAAAGCGTGGATCAGCTTCTCAGCATCACTCTGAGACAAGATGCTCCTAATCTTGGCAATATTACGCACATGATAGAAGGCAGTCTTAGAAACAAATTTAATATGTGAATTGAAGGACAAATCCTGATCAAAAATAACTCCAAGGTTCCTCACAGAGCTATTAAGAGAAAGAGTAACTGCATCCAAACTGAAAGTTTGATTTGGAAAGGAATTTCTAAGGTTTTTTGGACCAACAAGAATGACTTCAGTCTTATCTGAATTTAATAGCAGGAAATTACAAGTCATCCAAGCTTTGATTTCCTTAAGACAGGCTTCTAACTTGGCTAGTTGATTAGTATCATCTGGCTTCATTGACAGGTATAATTGTGTGTCATCTGCATAACAATGAAAATGTATACAGTGCTTTCTAATAATGTTGCCTAACGGAAGCATATATAAACTAAAAAGAGTAGGGCCTAGCACAGATCCCTGTGGAACTCCATGACTAAGCTTTGAGCTGAAAGAAAACTCATCATTTACATGAACAAACTGGAACCTATCAGATAAATAAGATCTAAACCACTGCAACGAAGTTCCATTAAGTCCAACATAGTGTTCTAATCTATCAAGTAGAATATTATGATCAATAGTATCAAAAGCTGCACTAAGATCTAAAAGGACAAGTACAGAAACTAGTCCATTATCAGATGCAATGAGGAGGTCGTTAGTGACCTTCGCTAAGGCTGTTTCAGTACTATGATGGATTCTAAACCCAGATTGAAACTCTTCAAGTAAACCATTTCCCTGCAAGTGGTCAAATAATTGCGTAGCAACAACTCTTTCTAAGATTTTTGAAATGAAAGGCAGATTAGAGATTGGTCTATAGTTAGCTAAAGCTCCTGGATCTAGCGTTGGCTTTTTGAGTAAGGGTTTAATTACAGCCGTTTTAAAAGCCTGCGGTACATGGCCTAAAGTTAATGAAGAATTGATTATATGAAGAATAAAGCTACCAATAAGTGGGAAGACTTCTTTAAATAACCTGGTAGGAATAGGGTCTAAAAGACAAGTTGAAGGTTTGGATGAGGAAACTACTTTGTCTAACTCACAAAGGTCGATTGGAGTAAACTCATCAAGACAGACATCAATAGAAGGAGTTGTAGTAGTTATGGTATTTAAGTTAACTGTGGGAAGAATCTGATTGATTTTATCTCTGATGGATGAAATTTTATTATTGAAAAAGTTCATAAAGTCCTGACTAGTAAGCTCTAAGGGGATGCTAGGATTGACAGAGTCCTGACTCTTTGTCAACCTGGCTACAGTACTGAAAAGAAACCTGGGATTATTCTTGTTCTCTTCTATTAATGCAGAGTAATAACTCGTTCTAGCTTTTCTTAGAGATTTTTTATAAATTAAAAGATGATTTCTCCAAGCTAAATAGATTTCATCTAAATTAGTAGAGCGCCATTTTATTTCTAATTGACGAGTCTTCTGTTTTAAGCTACGAGTTTCTGTGTTGAACCAAGGAGTTAAAAATCTCTGATTAGACTTTTTCTTTTTTAAGGGGGCCACCAAGTCTAGAGCCTGATGCAGAGAAGCTGAAACACTATCCACCATGTTATCAATTACAGAAGGAGCAAGCTGTCTATAGCTTATTTCCGTTGTGTTGACACATGGCATAGAGGAAACAATCTGCATAAATTTGGAAACAGCATCATCTGAGAGGCATCTACTGTGATAATATTTTTCTTTAGGAGCCAAATAGTCAGAAATAGTAAAATCAAAGGTTAACAGACAATGGTCTGACAGTACAGGGTTATGAGGAGACACTACAAGATTTTCTATTTCTATGCCATATGTCAGAACAAGGTCCAATGTATGGTGGAGGTAATGAGTAGAATTTCCTACTTTCTGAGAAAACCCAATCGAGTCTAATATTGAATTAAAAGCCACATTAAGGCAGTCACTATCTACATCCACATGTATATTAAAGTCCCCTACTATAATTATTCTATCAGATTTCAACACTAAATCAGCTAAGAAATCAGCAAATTCGGATAAAAATTCTGAATAGGTTGATGGGTGACGATAAACAATGGCAAATAAAATTGGGTTTAACCTGAAATTGCTAAAGTGCCCAACACTGAGGACCAGGCCCTCAAAGGAATTATAACATGTTTTTTGCTTTACATTAACTAGTAATTTGGAATGGTAAATTGTTGCTACTCCTCCTCCACGACCAGAACTTCTGGGATTTTGACAGTTTAAATAACCAGAGGGGGTTGATTCATTCAAACCAACATAATCCTCTTGCCCTAACCAAGTCTCTGTAAGGGAAATTAAATCAATCTGATGATCAATTAACAGATCATGGACTAACAGAGACTTGGGAGTTAGAGACCTAATATTTAATAAACCACATTTAATTTTTAAATTATGAGGAGGAACAGAGGCCAAATCATTCAATTTAGAGGCTTTATGTTTAATTTGAGTTTTACCAATATTTTGCTTTATCACTTTGGGATGCTTATATATTATATTTTTATTTACTTTGGAGGGAGCAGACAACGATTCTCTGATGGGGAAGACAGGGGCTAAGCTGAGGGGTGGCGGATGAAGAGGAGCTGCAGAGAGGCGTGTAAGACTGCGACTCTGCTTCCTGGTCCCAACTCTGAGTAGTCACGGTTTTGGAAATTTGGATAAAAAAGATGCCAGATTGTTAGATAAATGAGAAGCACCATCCAAAGTGGGATGAATGCTGTCTCGTCTCATAAGACCAGGTTTTCCCCAAAATGAGCTCCAATTGTCAATGCAGCCCACGTCATTTGCAGGACACCACACAGACAGCCAGCGGTTCAAGGATGACGAGCGACTAAACATGTCATCACTGGTCAGATTGGGGAGGGGCCCAGAGAATACTACAGTGTCAGACATCGTTTTTGCAAAGTCACACACCGATTCTACATTAAGTTTCGTGACTTCCGACTGCTGGAGACGGATGTCATTAATGCCGGCGTGAATAACAATTGTGGAATATTTACAGTTACTTTTAGCCAGCATTTTCAAATTTGACTCGATGTCGCCTGCTCTGGCCCCAGGGATACATTGGACTATGACCGCTGGAGTCTCTAGGTTCACGTTTCTGACTACAGAGTCGCCAATGATCAGAGTTTTTTCCTCAGCGGGTGTGTCGCTGAGCTGGGAAAAACGATTAGAAACGTGAACAGGTTCGTGGTGAACCGGGGCTTTGGAACTAGGCTTCCTTCTCACCGTCACCCACCCAGTCTCCTCGCTGCTGAGGAGAGCCGGGGAACCGCTGACAGGGGGGCCTAAGCTAGCTAGCTCCGCTGCAGCTAATGGGCGTCCGTCAAGATTAACTGGCGCAGACGGTGTTTCAATGCAGCGGAGCCGGGATTCCAAATCAGACAACATCGCCTCGAGCGCCTCAAAAAGACAACATTTATTACATTTTTTTACATTTTACATTTTTTTTTTTTTTTTTTTTTTTTTTTTTTTTCTCTCGGCGCCACACGAGTCGGCTGCCTTTTGCAACAGCGGCTCGATTCCGAGTCTTTTTCCCTTCCTCTCTCTTTTGATCCGTCTTTTTTTTTCACCCCACTTATATCACGGACACACAGATCGTCCTAAATGTCTCCTGAGCCGGTGGACGGAGCCACTGTCTATAGCAGGATACGATACAGCAGAGAACAGCTGCTAGCATTCAACCGCCACCCGGTCCCATTGGAAAAACTCGACATACCGAGTGAACTGAGGCGAAAACGCCGCGGCTGCCGGGCTGGAGTAAGGCGGAGGACAAAAAATATAAGGTACAGACCCTCCCTTCCATCTGTTGTCATGGGAAATGTACGGTCGATACTGGGAAAGTTAGATGAGCTAGCGGCTATCTCCCGTTATGATAGCACATACCGGGAGTGCTCTCTCCTTTTGTTTACTGAGACGTGGCTAACTGAACTAGCAGCAGATGCTAACATTGAGCTGGAGGGTTTTCACATGATACGAGCTGACCGAACACCAGACAGTGGCAAGGCTAGGGGCGGTGGAGTGATCATGTATGTTAACAACAACTGGTGCAGACCGGGACATATCACTGTTAAACAACGACACTGCAGCAAAGACATTGAGTTGCTAGCTGTTAGCATGAGGCCTACATATCTCCCGAGAGAACACTCACACGTGATCTGCATTGTTGTTTATGCAAATCCGACGGCGAACGCTGGGACAGCACGTGACGTCATCCATTCAGTAACCAGCAGGCTGCAGACAGAACACCCAGATGCTCTTCTCCTCATCTCAGGCGATTTCAACCATGTTTCACTGTCTCCCATTCTACCCACGTTCACCCAGTATGTCACATGCCACACTAGAGACAATAAAACACTGGATTTATTCTACGCAAACACTAAGGAGGCGTACACCTCATCACAACTACCCCCACTCGGGAGATCGGATCACAACTTGGTTCATCTCCGGACGGTGTACAAACCCCTAGTGCACAGACAACCTCCGGCCATGCACACTGTGGAGTTATGGTCTGAGGAGACAATGGACACCCTAAAGGGCTGTTTTGAAGCCACCGCCTGGAAGCAGCTCTGCGATCCACATGGTGAGGACATCGATGGCCTCATTCACACCTTCACGGGCTACCTCAGCTTCTGTGTGGACAAATCCGTTCCCACCAAGACCATACGGCGTCACTCAAACAACAAACCCTGGATCAACCCTGAGATAAAAACACTTCTGAGAGAGAAGAAGAGGATCTTCAGGTCGGGGAACAGGGAGATGCTGAAGTCCGTACAGAGGGAGCTGAGGAGAAAGATCAGAGAAGGCAAGGACAGCTTCAGGAAGAAGATGGAGGACAAGCTGCAACAGAGCGACATCAGCGGGGTCTGGAGAAACCTCAAAACCATCTCGGGGCTCCAGAATACCTCCCCCCAGGCCACAGGGGGCAGGGAGTGGGCGAACAACCTGAATCTGTTTTTCAATAGATTTGACCAACCGCCCTCCCCCCTGACTGCACAACAACCACTGCTGCCTCTAAAGAAATCAAGTCCTGCTGCCCACTCCCCACTCTACCAACACCCCCCCACTCCCAACACACAGCCCCCCATCCTGACCCTGACCAGGACCCAGGTGAGGACGGAGCTGAGGAAGATCAAGGCGAGGAAGGCGCCGGGACCGGACGGCATCAGCGCAAAGCTCCTCAAGTCCTGTGCAGACCAGCTGTGTGGGATTGTGACGTATATCTTCAACATGAGCCTGAAACTGGGGAGGGTACCACAGCTGTGGAAAACATCTTGTGTGGTACCTGTACCAAAAACTTCCCACCCCAAAGACCTGAACAGCTACAGACCGGTGGCCTTGACGTCCCACTTGATGAAGACCCTGGAGAGACTGCTCCTTGCTCACCTCCGCCCCCTGGTGGAACCAGCGATGGATCCACTCCAGTTCGCCTACCAGCATGGCATTGGGGTGGAGGATGCGGTGATCTTCCTCCTTCACCGTTCTCTGTCCCACCTGGAGAAGCCCGGGAATATGGTGAGGATCATGTTCTTTGACTTCTCCAGTGCTTTCAACACCATCCAACCGATGATCCTGAAGGACAAGCTGCTGCGCGCAGGGGTGGACCAGCACCTGTCATCATGGATCCTGGACTACCTCACGAACCGGCCTCAGTTTGTGAGAACCCGGGACTGTGTTTCCGACACGATCATCAGTAGCACGGGGGCCCCCCAGGGAACGGTGCTGGCTCCCTTCCTGTTCACTCTTTATACTGCGGACTTCTCACACAACACAACACACTGCCATCTACAGAAGTTCTCTGATGACTCTGCGATCGTTGGCCTCATCTCCAATGGAGATGAAGCTGAGTACAGAGGGCTTATCCAGGACTTCGTGGACTGGTGCCATCGGAACTGCCTCCAGATCAACGCGAGGAAAACTAAGGAGCTGGTGGTGGACTGCCGCAGGCATGGGCAGCCCCTCACAGTACCAGTAAATATACAGGGAACAGACATCGAGATGGTGACATCCTATAAGTACCTGGGTATTCATCTGAACAATAAACTAGACTGGTCACACAATACTGATGCACTCTACAAGAAGGGACAGCGCAGGCTGTTCCTGCTGAGGAGACTCAGGTCTTTTGGTGTACAAGGGGCGCTGCTGAAGTCATTCTATGACACGGTGGTGGCATCAGCCATCACTTTTGGAGTGGTCTGCTGGGGCAGTGGCATTACTGCAGCCGATAGGAAGAGACTGAACAAACTGATTAAGAAAGCTAGCTCTGTCCTGGGGCAGCGCCTTGATCCGATGGAGGAGATAGGAGAGAGAAGGACGGTGGCTAAACTGTCATCTCTGCTGGAGTCCGAGTTCCACCCTATGCAGGACATACTGAATGCACTGAGGAGCTCATTTAGCAGCAGACTACATCATCCCAGGTGCACAACCGAGAGGTTTCGTAGGTCCTTCCTACCAACGGCTGTCAGACTGTACAACCTAAGCAGGGCTGCTCGCAGAGATAGCAAAAAGACGTAACAAACTAATAGTTTTTTGAATGCAAAAGATGCAATAGACTTACACAATGGTCCTCTCCGGCATACAACTAGGAACATACCGGTCGCTATGGAGGGTGAGAATATGTATGGGCACATAATCATACCATGTAGGATAACTAAGTAGACGGTTATGCTGTTTCATTCCATCTAGCAACAATGCTCTGCACTGTGTGTGTTTATATATTTGCATATTTATTCCATCTAGCTACAATGCTCCGTACTGTGGGTGTTTATATATTTATATATCTACATATTATTCCATCTAGCTACATTGCTCCGCACTGTGTGTGTTTATATACTTGCATATTTATTCCACCTAGCTGCAATGCTCCGTACTGTGGGTGTTTATATATTTACATATTTATTCCATCTAGCTACAATGCTCTGCACTGTGTGTTCATATATTCATATATTTATTCCATCCAGCTACAATGCTCTGCACTGTGTGTCTGTGTGTGTGTGTATATATATATATTTTATAGTAATACGTACATATGTTTATTAGCTGCTCTTGCTTGCTTGTTTTTTTTCTTGCCTTCTGATTGTTGCTCTGAGTGTTGCTATCCCTGTGCTGTTGCAATCCTGGAATTTCCCCGTTGTGGGACTAATAAAGGCTTATCTTATCTTATCTTATCTTATCTTATTTACCGTTATCGCTAAAAGAGGCAGAGGTGTAGCTAAACATCTGACAGAGAGAGCACACCAGAGGAGAGGAAAGAGAGCTAGTAGCCATAGCTAGTGGCTCGAGAGCTGGAGAGCAAACCACACAGGCAGACAGCAAAACAGGAAGTGACGATACGTTACCACAAGGAAGTGACGATCCCTTGAGAATGTTGATGTCACACTGCCAGACTCACAGTGAGGATGGCCCAGGGCAGCTCGTAGTAGCCCTTGGGGCTGCCTCACCATGCTCTGCCACTGCCGGTGACCCTAACCCGCTCTCTCTTTCTCTCCCTCCGGGTTTGGAGCCCCCTGCCAGGGTCACTGGAGAGAAGCTGATCCCGCCAGAGGCCACCAAGGATTGGGGTCCTGCGCCAGGGGTCGCGAGGAGCTGTACCTCCCTTGCTTGGGAGGCCACCACGGGAGCAGTGAGGCCCACAATGGGGACCACCACATGTGGAATGGTGCTCCAGCTGGAGCCCACCGCGGGTGAAGCAGAGCTCCAGCCGGGGTCTACTGTCGGCACAGCAGAGCTCCAGCCGGGATCTACCATTGGCACAGCAGAGCTCCAGCCGCGGTCCACCGTTGGCGCAGCCACATCCCAGACCGGGACAGTCACGGGTGCAGCCACCTTCCAGACCGAGACTGTCGCAGGTGCTACGGTTCCCCTGCTCCAAACTTTGGATGGCTTGGTGGCTCCTGTCCCTTCGTTTGGCCACCGATGCTCCTGGATGGGTAGGCTGCCTTTCCACCTCCAGCTCCAGTTCTAATGGCTCCACCACACTAGTCGGCCACCCGAAGGAATTGGTCTTCAGGGCGGGTGGCCCATCTGCCCGGGCAGGCCGCCGGGCACTATTCTGCGGGCAACCTGCTGGACATGGGACTTGGGAAGGCCACCCATCAGTCACCCCTCGCCATTCTGGGGGCCTGGGACTCTGGTCAACCCCCTGAACTTTGGACTTCTGGGAAGGGGGGTTAGTGTCCTGTGTGGGGTGCTGTTAGGAGGGTTACTGCTCTTTATTTGCTTATTATTTGTTGTATTGTTTAACTGATTGCTTCCCTCCTAACTGGTTTTCCACCACCTCCCACCCGGGGTATGGTGTGTTCCTGGGGCAGGGGGGTTCCCGTGAGGTGTGTTTATGTTTTTTGTTTTCAGCTGATGGGACTGGGGTTTCTGGAATCCACCGCTGGGGGCGAGGGGGGGGTGCTGTTATGAATCCCAGTTCTGACTTTTGGTGTGGTTGCCCTATTTTCCTTCAAGTGCATCAGGGAGCTTTTTGGGTCCTACGCTCCCTGACAGCTTTGGCACACCTCCTCCTCTTGTCAGTGTCATCAGCTGTTTCACATTATGGGTGTTACCACACACACTCCATTCATTCCCATTCAGACGCTCATGCACTCACTCATGCACACCGGGGTTTAATAATGTTCAGCCCACCCTTCCTCACACCCGCAATCTCTTCCCTCGTTTGTATCAAGATTACAAATACGCTGCATTTGTGGGAAGAGATTGTTCAGAGCATTCACCTTCATACGTTGCAGCTAGTTCCTCCACGTATGTTTTTTCACTACCTATGTGTTTATTCAGCCTGTCAGTTCAAGTTCGTTTAATCCCTTGATGTTAGCGGCTGACCCTGCCTTTCTACCTCATCCACCAGACTGCATGGACAGCCCTAGATCACTCCACCACCGTAAGTTTCAGGTTTGCCTTTCTCCCTGTGCCGACAGCAGCTCTGCGGCACTAGGCATTCCCTTCACCCGGCTGTAGAGCATCCGGCAGGCGCCCTGTATGTCTGGTGGCCTTAATCTCATCATTTGCAGCTCTCTGGATTTTTATGGTCAATTGGACTTGTTATTTTGTTGTAGTTCATGTAAATAAATGGCACGTTCTACTCCAGCGATTGGGTTTTTTATTCCTTCCCTCGTACACAGCGTAAATGCGCACAAGGAATCATGACAGTTTGGACATGTGCAGAGGAGGGACAGTGGATATATTGGAAAGAGGATGTTGAAGATGGAGCTGCCAGGCAGGAGGAAAAGAGAAAAACCACAAAGATTCATGGATGCAGTGAAGGAGGACATGGAGAGGGTTGGTGTTACAGAGGAAGATGCAAGCGATTGGGTGAGATGGATACAGATTATCCACTGTGGAGACCCTAAAGGGAGCAGCAAGAAGAAGAAGAAGAAGAAGAAGAAGATAGGTTGAAGAGGACTGTTTTTAATTATTGGTTTTTTGGGGGTTTTTTTTGCATTTTACTCAACGTCCCAACTTCACAGGAATGTAGGTTGTAGATAACACGGGCGGCACGGTGGAGGAGTGGTTCACACTGCGGCAGCATAGCAACTCATCCTTTGCCAGTGGATCCTGGGTTCAATCCAAGCCCCCGATCACCAGTGATCTGTGTGGAGTTTGCATGTTCTCCCCGTGTCTGCATGAGTTTACTCTGGGATTTCTCCGGTTTCCTCCCACATGCCAAAAAACATGCAAGTTAGGTTAATTGGAGACTCTAAAGTGGCCCCAGGTGTGAATGTTGAAAGGATTGGGTGCCGCACCAGTAGCTGCCTCATCCACTCATGTGGATGCCGTGTAATTTCCCCATTGTGGGACTAATAAAGGATTCTAAATCTAAATTGAATATATTGTAGTTTAGAAATATACTAAGATAGATAAATGTGTTGTCTAATTAACAACTGAATATTGTATTTAAATTGTGTTTGTGTAATAAATATTTGTGTTATATCAAATGCTTCAATGTGCCCATAAGTTTCTCATTTTTCATTTTCAAAGTTCCTAAATATTCATAAATGGAAACTTGTTTTCATTCACTGGTGACAAACTGAGTTGAAGATTCATTATAGTTGATAGATATGTGCTCACATGTGAAACAGACTAAAAAGTTTCATAACAAAATACGAGGGATTAACTGGTGCTAATACCAACATGTTCTTTATTTGTATAGCACTTCAAACTGTATTACTATTTACCTTTTGTTCTTATTAAAGACAAAAAATAGAAAGGAGATGTTTTTACTGACATAACGCACGGCTCAGGAGACGCACACACACAGGCTCAGAGTAGTTCAAATAGTTTATTAACAACGGGCGTGAATGAGTGCGTGTCTGCGGGGTGTAAATGTGTTGGTGGCGGTGTCCGCTTCAGACACAGAGGCAGGTAACCGTACAGCCGGGCAACCCTATGGAGAAGACACAGGGAGAGGGTGACAGGCATACACCAACACAGGAGGGATTATGGCAAGAGAAGGACTTACTTGGATGACAGGTCAGCTGGCACAGCAAGGGACGAAACCCGGGAGACAGCCACCTGGAGAGCTCGGTGCAACAGCGAGGAATGGGCGTTGGAGAGAAGACGTCCGCCGCCGCCGGGAAATCCACCTGTGCACAGGGGAGCAGACTGGAGAGAGAAGGTAAGGCTTCTTACCCAAATAATTGCGCTGAAGATAGTAGATGACTCACAACGGTGAGGAACGAAGTCTGACGGCTTCAGGCCGAGCCTCCGGGCGAGGCGGCTTTTCTCCTTCGCCGCTGATGAGGATCAGGTGTGTGAGCAGGTGGCGCCGCTGATGAACGGCGCGGCGTGACATTTACCTTCTTTACATGTTTCGACTGTGCACTGCAGCCTTCATCAGAAGAGTCAACTGATTGCTGCCAGGTGTCATTTTATCAGCTGACTTTTCGTAGACAGGGCCAGCCCAGCAGACCCATCAGATCCACCGAGCCGGCCCCGCTTTCCGCCGTCAGATGGTCTCTGGAGAATGTGGTCCCAGGTGTGGGAAAGCATAAAGGTCCCCTCATCCCGGTTCATGCTATCTTTTCCCCGCTTCCTGATTTCTATGGCCCCCTTGATCCAGCGTTTGTGTCTGTTGCTCTCCGATCAAATAATCTGTGCATTGTCCCAGTCCATGATGTGATTATTTCTTTTGCAGTGATCTGATATTGCTGATTTTAATGTTTCTTGTTCTGCCTTTTCTTTTTGTGATCTTGTGAGTCGTCCTTGTGTTTCCTTCTCACATTCTTTCTGGTGTTCTTTTTTCCTTGTGGTGAATGATCTTCCGGTTTCTCCAATGTAGGTTTTGTTGCATGATCTGCATGATATTTCATCTATTGCATTACATGTTTTGTCTTGTTCTGTTTTGTCCTTGGGGTGTACCAATAACTGTCTTAATTTTTTTGTGTGATTTTACTGCTGTGTTTATTTTTTTATTTTATTTTTTTTTTTCATGATCCTTTGAATTGGTTCCGTGATCCCTTGGATGTATGGTATGGTTATGGTGTCCTTGTTTTTGATTTTCAAAGGAAACCAACCCACACAGATCAATACCTACTATGGACATCAGAACACCTCACAGCACACAAACTATCAGTTGTCAGGATGTTATATGAATGGGCCACCATCATCACAGACCAAGAAGACAGAAAAGAGGAGGAAAACCACATAAAACATACACTCATACACTGCCAATATCCAGTATGGGCCATCAACAAAAGGAAACAGCAGGTCAGAAACAAAGAAAATAAACAGAAAATAAGACACAGACCAAAAGCTGAAATCTCTCTCTTACTTGTTGCACCTAAAAAAAACATCCATTTTTCAAGTCCTCTGTCGGCAGGAGAAAAACAATAAAAAATTTGCCTGATGAAATTGACTGTGAAATTATCAGAAAATATGCATCCTTTTTTGCATGAAAAGCACCCTACAATAATGCACACGCCCTTTACTTAACACACAAGGGTGTCATATGTTCAAACTAGAACCCAGCTGATACGCAGAAAAAAGGCTGTCGGTGCAAAATACTGACATAAAAAGGCAAGTTTCTTCAATTATGTTAATGTTATGATGTAGTGTATTGTCAATAATGTTGGAGGTATATATTATTTTATTTAATCCACATTCATTTCTTTTTGTCAATGTTTTTTTGAGTTGTGTGTTGCAATAAAGTAATACTATAAGGTAAATAAACTAGAAAAGTTCTCCTGCAGCAGGAATATTTCTGAAAAATTTAAATAGCTTTCTGAATTCAAAACATTTCCTGTGTTGATTTTTGAGTCTAAAGAAAAAACTTACCCCTGAACTTTGATAATTTTACCGATAAACATCTCATAACTGTGCTTAGACTTTCCTTCAGCAACACTTTGAATGAAAACACAATTTCTGCAGTAATTCTAAAAGTCAAATTTTCATTTGTGCAATTCTTCTTTTAAATTTTAATAATCTTCTAAGCTATTTAGTGTTATATTATCTTCTTTTATGAAATTTAAGATATTCAATTTTTCCACAGTTTCCCCAGCCAGCGTACCCATGTGGGTCCCACCAAACTTTAAATCTGGGCTATCTTATGGGCCCCATCTGTTTTTGCCCACATGGACTTTACCTGCTTACCAGGGCTTGATGTGAACTTTTTTGCCCACCGGCCACTGTTGCTAGTGATTTTCCAAAGTTACTAAGCCTTTTCACTACACAGCCTTTGTGGTTGGAGAATTAGGTTTAATATGATCAAATCTGATTATCACATGCTAAATTTTACTTGAACTAAATTTACAACCTTTTTAAATGGAAATAACCCTTATACATACATAAAAAATAGCAAGAGAAACACTGTTTAATTATTAACAGCAGTAAAAACTCTAAAACATCCATCCCTCCATCTTCTTCTTCCGCTTAATCCTTTTCGGGTCGCAGGGGGGCTGGAGCCTATAAACAGTTGAGAAAAATATTTGTGATATGAGAGTGAAGTGCAGGTAGATTTGGACTGCGTCCTAATTCTCATCTGTCCCTCTTTCACTTCCCCCCCCCCCCCCCCCCCACACCACCACCACCACCACCACCACCACTTTGTCCTTGAAATCCAAGGCCACTTGGTAGTGGTTGAAAATTACCCCTATGAATTGGGACAGGCCTTCAGGGCTGCACAACATCATTAGTAGTTGCTGATGGAGTTAATTTAAATCTTCACTATCTGTTCTGACCAGAACAAAAAAAAAAAAAAAGAAAAAGAAAACCAATGAGAAAAAAAATCTCTTCTTAAAGAGAAAAATGTCTCAAATTTACATGAACAATTCTAATCAATAGAAAAAGTCAGTAATTTAGTAGAATGAAATATGTAAATTCACAGAATGAAAGTTGGAACCCTGCGGGCCACATGTTTGACACCCCTGGATCAGCACATCAAAAATACAAAATAAGAAGCTTTACTTTCGTGAAATAGCTGCAAATCACAGATATCATAGATAATCACCGATAAATAAAAGTTCACCTCCAAAGAAGCTTCATTTGCTCTTGACAGCAACATAAAGTTGAGCCACTTTTTCTCTCCATCATATGAAAACTTAAATTTGCACAATAATGAGAGCTTCTTGCTCTAAAAATTATCATTTTTAACCACATAGGAAGGAGCCGATGTGGGGGGAGAGAGCAGAGGTTGTTCTCACCGCTGGGGCAACCGGGGATCAGGGGCAGTTGTCCCCGTGATCTGATCGCTGAGAGCAGCTGCTGTCTGTTCATTGCCATTTCTCCAGACTGGCTATAAAATGAACTGAACCGCAAAATAGACTCTCCACATTTTTTCATGAAAATCCTTAACTTTTAATTTTGGAACTTTCTCATAAATCTTCTTCTTCTTCTTCTTCTTCTTCTTCTTCTTCTTCTTCTTCTTCTTCTTCTTCTTCTTCTTCTTCTTCTTCTTCTTCTTCTTCTTCTTCTTCTTCTTCTTCTTCTTCTTCTTCTTCTTCTCGCTCGAGTGAGCAAGATTGTGATCACATAGAAAAAAACCTCTAATTGCACAATTAGCAGACCAGATACAAATCTACACATTAACAAAGCAAGAGAGAGACCAGTGTGTGTATGTCAGTCATGTGATATCAGTGTGAGTGCAGTGTGAATGTATCAGTTACTGGTGCGCAACAAAAAATTCTCTCCTAGGCAACGGCTAGATGTTATGTCCATGTATTCTAAACATAGATAAACATGTCCACAGAGTCCATCTCTCTTCAGTGCATGCAAGATGGTAAAATTCCATGTTAGTCACATGATGACACTGTCCTTGGAGAGTTCAGATTGCTGCACATCAGCAATTGTTTGGGTTAGAGAGAAGCCAAAACTCCCTTCTGCTTTATCTCTTCTCCTGGAGGAATGAGTTCTCCCAAGGACGCCGAATCAAGACCTGATGAGCACAGATCACTTAAAGCCTAGAAATTTCCTCTCTCATGCGATTATGTGCATCACAATTTACATTAACATTCACAGGCTTTAAAATCATTCCCTGTAGAGCACCCAGCGACTCCGAGATGTTTCCCACCTTCTGATTCAGTTCGCCATTTGCCGCTATCAGTGCTCTCCTCAGCTGGTCAAATTGTTGAAGGAGCTTCGCCGGGTCCGCATTTTGATTAGCTCTTCCAACTTCTTAAATTTCCGATACACCAGGAAAACTCCAAAGCCAAACAGCAGAAATCCTGTGATCATGAAGCCAAAACAGGTAGATGTCTTCCACATCTTGAACTGAATCACACAGACACATGAGTTCCAATTGTCCCGTGAGTCTCTCCACTTGGGCTCCCCCCTGGCCCGATTTTCTGTTTAAAAGTGGTGTCAATTGCATTTAAAGCCCAGCTCACCAATTCCATAATTTTCCGTTTGGGTCGAGATGCAGCAGAAGAAGAGCGAGACAAAGACAGGAGACAGCAAGCTGGGATCAGTAAAGGGAGGAGGAGGAGAAGGGAGAGGAGAAGAAATGTGTCTGCTCTCTCTGATAGCCGGAAGAAGAAGCAGAGAAATGGCACTGCATATCTCATCATGGTGTGAGAGTGTTTGTCAGCACATGATACAGGCAGACTTTACATAAGTAAAGGCAAGATGAATGGACAAAGGTAGAAAGACATCCTTGATAAGAGTCTGCTGCCATCCACCAAGATGATGAAGATAAAATGAGGGTGGACATTTAAGCAAGACAATGATCCCAAACACACAGCCAAGGAAACTCTCAACTGGCTCCAGAGAAGATAAGATAAGATAAGATAAGATAAGCCTTTATTAGTCCAACAATGGGGAAATTTCAGGATTGCAACAGCACAGGGATAGCAATACTCAGAGCAACAATCAGAAGGCAAGAAAAAACAAGAGCAGCTAGTATATATATATATATATATATATATATATATATATATATATATATATATATATATATACTGTATATACTGTATATACTGTATATATATTGTGGTTGGTGGATGTGCAATTTGCAATAGAAGGAAAATAAAGCTGCTAGAATGGCCAAGTCAGTCACCTGACCTGAATCCAATTGAAAATCTATGTAATGAACTGAAGATCAGAGTTCATAGAAGACACCAACAGAACCTTCAAGATTTGAGAGTTTGTGTTGAAGAATGGGCTAAAATCACTCCTGAGCAATGCTTGCGCCCAGTTTCTCCATACAGGAGGCATCTGGAAGCTGTTATTACCAGCAAAGGCTTTTCTACTAAATTTGAAATGAATTTCACCAAGCGTGTGTAGCATCATCGTCTCCTCAAACCAAGACAGAAGGTAACTTCTCTCCATTTTACAGGAATTTCACTTTATTCCTTATACAGGAATACCACTTTTCTGCCTTTTTCAGGAATATCACTGGCTTTCATGTCGACCCATCCAGGCCTCTTCCAGGCCTGACCAAAAGATGTTTGCTTTCCCAGGACCCCAATGTAAACAGTTGCCTCTTGCAGAGATTGTAAGGATCAGAATTTGCTTTTAAAGGATCAAAGGAACGTAAACTCGGGAGACCAGACCTCCAACGTGAACACTGCATTTGATAACGTACCCTTACAGGAAACCAATGTTCTTTAAAGAGTCGTAAATGGCTTAATCCGACGGGTTTATAGCACCACGATACTACCCAGGTTTCCTCCCCAGATACCATGGACCTAAAGGAAATCATCTACAGCTCAACAGTACCTCCTAGGGGATACCTACGAAATGTGTACTTAGGATGACTTTTTAATTTGTTCTAAACATTGTTTCTTTCAGCTTATCCTTATTCTTGGATCCTAAGGACATTGAAAATCATCCCTCTTTTATCACCAACCATGATTTGCTGTACTATTAAGCTTTGATCTAAATATGAATGCATGTGTTATAATTATGTATAAGAAATGTTATATTCATGAGTGTTATCCAAACAAAGGTAATATCGGAGTAATGGTATAAATGCATGGTCACCAAATATTAGCCAAGTCATTTAATTTAGTAAGATTTTATAATGAGCACCTAATTTCATAAGAACTGACTGAGTGTTGATTTTCCCTCTGCAATTTCATGGGATGGTGTTTTTGTTTGATTGGCTGCTCTCAAACAAAGAAATGTTCTCACATTGGATGGCAGCCATTTCAAACTGCTTTTGAAAAAGTTGATTGATCAGTCTTGCGATCGACATCATCAGTTTTATGACACGGCGAGGTAACTTTAAAAGAGAAGTTAGATTTGAGATTTAGATTAGTAAGGGAAGTTTTTAGCAAGAAGTAAAGTAACAATGTAACAAGAACAGCAAGACAGAGAACGGTGAGAGAATTAAGAATTAGAAACACAGAAAGAAGAAAGAAAGAGATTTTGAGAAAGATTAGGAAATAAATTAAGATTAAAGAAGCAGAATAGTAATCTAGATCTCAGAAGAAGATTTTATTCCACCATTTCAAGGTCCTGTGAAGTTTTATTCTGTTCTTTGTGAAGTTTGTCAAGTCTTTCGTTATTTTCTGGTTACTGAGGAGAAACCTTTTTTTCTTTAGAGCTCGTTCTTTTAGAGAATCAAATTCTCAAACTTTTTTCCTTCACCTCAGAAGCCATTCTTATCCTAGTAAATGTTTTTCTCATTTTTTTAATGACTTTTCACGCCATTAAAGTGGACCTTTAATTTGCTTAAATTAAAGTGAACAGAGACTGGGTTTCTTTTGGCCGGCCTCATACCCGCCTGACTGAGAAGTGGGTTCCTTCAGTTTTTGGGTCGATCCCGCTACATGAGACCTAAAATTTGGACTCTTTTTCCAAGGACTTTTCACGCCGCCCTGAGACAAACCATCCACGGCTGCCACTGTCTCCTTGAAGGGCCCCCCAGCTGAGTTATCACCTCCACGGCTGTGAGGACAGCAGCCGCTTCCTCCGACGTCCTAACTTCAAAACCCAGCGTATCGACCTGCGGAAACGTGGACCTACAGCTGTTGTGTGAGTGAAGCTCCTACTTTTCTTATCTCCTGGGTTAAAACGTGATGTCCTAACAATTAAATTACAATTGAATATGGCCCGTATTTCAGGGCTCAATTAATCTCTCAGCCACAGGATAAAGCTATAAACTGAAGGAAAACTCTTAGTTATTTTTAAGTAACTGCCCTTAAATTTTTGTAGATTAATTCAGAAGCCATTTCTAGATAATTAGCTTATGAATTTTCCCCATAAAAATTGTATTGTTTTGTTAAAACATTTCAGCCTCATTTACCATTGAAACATAAGTCTGGTTCCTCCTTGGTTCTACAGAGGTGTAACGCTGGATTTTATGTTCAGGAACCCAATATCAGTTGATGTGATATTTTACGCTGTCATCATTTAAATCTGTTTATTCATCATTTGAACGCCATCCCCAGTAACCCGAATGAGTTTAATAAAAGGGTGAATGAGAGCAGTTGAAGCTTTTTTCTTTTGCATATACATGTCTCCTAATCACGACAGGACAAGAACTCACTGAAATTTTGAGACTGATTCATTAAGTAAAGGTACAAACTTAATTAAAATTAAAGTTAATATTATTGTCCGTTAGGACTGGTGCCCCTTTTATGAGTGCTTTTATTTAATTTAGCGGGTGTAGAAGTGACGGTTTAACTCTGCCCCCTTTCACACCCACTATTAAATAAAATAAATAATTCCTGTACCTTATGACAAATATTTTTTATAGGTAATTCATTTCTACACATGTTCAATACTTATTTTCCATGTCATTCCACTTTATGAAATACAGTGGTGTGAAAAAGTGTTTGCACTTTGCTGATTTTTCATTTGTTTTGTATGTTTGTCACATTTAAATGTTTCAGATCATCAAACAGCTTTAAATGTTAGACAAAAAGAACACAAGTAAACTCAAAATGCAGTTTTTAAATGAAGGTGTTTATCATAATGAGAAAAAAATCCAAACCTTCATTGCCCTTTGTAAAAAAGTGATTGCCCCCTAAACCTAATAACTGGTTGGGCCACCCTGAGCAGCAACAACTGCAATCAAGCATTTGCCATAACTGGCAACGAGTCGTTTTACAGCACTGTGAAGGAATTTTGGCCCATTCGTATTTACAGAATTGTTGTAATTCACCTACACTGGAGGATTTTTGAGCATGAACTGCTTTTTTAAGGTCATGCCACAGCATCTCAATTGGATTCACGTCAGAACTTTGACTAGGCCACTCCAAAGTCTTCATTTTGTTTTTCTTAAGCAATTCAGAGGTGGACTTGCTAGTGTGTTTTGGATCATTGTCCTGCTGCAGAACCCAAGTGCAGCAAAAAAGCCGGAAACCATTACACTACTACCATCATATTTTACTGTTGGTATGATGTTCCTTTTCTGAAATGTTTTAAGCTGGATGTAATGGTGCACACACCTTCCAAAAAGTTAAACTTTTGTCTTGTCAGTCCACAGAGTATTTTCCCAAAAGTGTTGGGGATCATCAAGATGTTTTCTCACAAAACTGAGACAAGTGTTTATGTTCTTGTTGCTCAGCAGTGCTTTTCATCTTGGAACTCTGCCATGCAGGCCATTTTTTCCCAGTCTCTTTCTTTTGATGGAGTCATGAACACCGACCTTAACTGAAACCAAAGAACTTGACAGTTCAAGCGGCCGGCCAAAGTTCCAGGCCTGACAGACGGCGAGGTGATATGAGTCAGGTGGCCTGCCAGAGAATATGGGCCACCGAACCCAACGGCTCAGTCTGTCAGGCGGTCGACAATAGTTTATCAGGCACCTAAACAGAAGGGGTGGCTCAGGAGGTGGCTCCCCCACAAGGAGGCCCAATGAGGGGAAGGAGAAAAAAGAAGGGGAAACCACAATGGCATCTGGAAGAGGAGGGGGAATCACGATGGCATCTGGCACAGGAGCAGGAAGCACAACAGCATCTCGCACAGGAGAGGGAACCATGATGGCATCTGGCACAGGAGGGGGGACCACAACGACGTTTGGCAGAAGAGAGGGGACCATAATGGCATCTCACGAAGGAGTGGAAACCACAAGGCCCTCGGACTGGCCAACAGCACCCTTGGTGGTCCCAGACTGGGACATAGTAGCATCTGTGGTGACTCCGGACTGTAGCGAGATTGCACCCACGGTAGCTCCGGGCTTGAGCAAAGCAGCACCCGCGGTGGGCCCAGACTGGGCCACAGCTGCACCCTCGACGGACCTGGACTGGGCCAAAGCTGCACCCACGGTGGCTCTCGGGCTGCAGCGTAGCATCCACAGCGGGCCCACACTGGAACGCAGCACCCAAGTGGGTCTCAGGCTGGGGTGCAGCACCCACGACGGTTCCCGACTGGGACACAGCACCAACAGAGACCTGGACAAAGGAGGAGCTGCACCCACAGAAGTTCCGGGCTGGGACAGAGTGCCCTCGGCAACCTCAGCAGGAGGAACTAGACCCATGATGATTTCAGGTGGTGAGGCCAGATCAATGGAGACCTATGGCGAAGCTGGACAAACCTCTGTGACTCTGGGGGAAGGTTCAGACAATGGGAACAGAGACATAGGGTCAGGGTCACCGGCAGCAGTGGAGCCCGGAAAGGTGAGCTCAGGTGCAGCTAGTGGCTGCACCTGGCTCCCCCCACCAAGAGCCAGGCAAGATCTCTCAAAATTGGAAACAACAGAGACAAAGGAGAGCACTTACCTGATTTCAAGCTCCACCGCCATCCAGGCCTCCGTCGATCCAGGCAGTGATGTTTCAGGTCTGTTTCTCTTGTGGTCCAGCTCAAACTCAGCAGCGGGAATGATGGTTGGTGGAGTCTCGGGACCCCCAGGTGAAATGACCCACGCAGATGGCTTGTCCAGCATGGCAGCTGGGGGTCATCTCACTGCAGAGTCGTCGGAGAACTTCTGTAGATGGCAGTGTGTTGTGTTGTTTGAGAAGTCAGCAGTATAAAGGGTGAAGAGGAAGGGAGCCAAAACTGTTCCCTGGGGGGCCCCTGTGCTACCGATGATCGTGTCAGACACACAATCTCGGGTTCTCACAAACCGTGCCCAGTTAGTGAGGTAGTCCAGGATCCATGAGACAGGTGCTGGTCCACCCCTGCACACAGCAGCTTGTCCTTCAGGATCATCAGTTGAATGGTGTTGAAAGCACTGGAGAAGTCAAACAACATGATCCTCACCGTGTTCCCAGGCTTCTCCAGGTGGAACAGGGAATGGTGAAGGAGGAAGATCACTGCATCCTCTACCCCAATGCCATGCTGGTAGGCGAACTAGAGTGGATCCATCACTGGTCCAAACAGGGGGCGGAGGTGAGTAAGGAGCAGTCTCCCCAGGGTCTTCATCATGTGGGATGTCAGGGCCACTGGTCTGTCATAAATATGACATCATCACAATTAGAACAATAATCATCACACCCCAAGCATAACTCTCATCATGACAAACATAATCCTCACAAACAGGACTAAGGTGAACTAAACTAAGACTAAGGTAAGGAGAATGAAAAGACAGAAGCCAAAAGATAATCGTGGCAACAAAAATAAATGGCAAATTCAAGAGAACATAAATGGGGAGATGTTCATGAAAATAATAACTAAACTAAGCTGAGGTGAAGAAAGCACAAAGAAAAACAAGCGTGAGCATGCCCCCCCCCAACCATGCTCAGAACCGAACAATTAATATCTAAAATCATTTTCAAAAAATTCCTGGATCTTGATCATGATCCAGATCACCACAAAAATCTAATCATCTGTTCCCCATGCCATTACACACCTTTCCAGAAAATGTCATCAAAATCCGTTGAGAACTTTTTGAGTAATGTTGCTAACAGGCAGACAAACAAACAAACAAACAATCAATCAAACAAACAAACATCGGCAAAATGCAAATTTAAAAGAAAAAAACTCATAATCCTGCTTACTGTAGTTGTCATTCTGCTGTTTTACCTCAGTTTTAAAGCACAGATATTTTTGTGGCACAATGCAGACTTTCTTATACAAAAATTACTCACAGGTTGCAGATATCTGGTCTAATGTTGCTTTTAAATATTGACACTGTTGGGCACAATCCTTGTATCTCTGAATTCATTTTCAGGAAACATTGTATTTTCTGATTGATTAATCATTACATAATATATGGCTTTCAATGTGGCTTTTCAAATGTTTTAAGTTTCACCTAATCAATAAAACAATGAGGTTGAGTTCATTTATGCTGAAATATCCCTGTTTTCTCAAGACATTTTCTGAAATAAATTCTCCTTTGATTGTTCTGCTACCAGTTGTATCTAGGTGTAGGTGTAGCTGGTAAAGCATATTTTTAAAAAGAAAATTAATGAAAATTCTCGTGTAAATGGAACTCATTACTGCCAACATCTGACTACTACTTCACATTCCTTGTTTTTCTTCAGAGCTACAATGTACACTGTAGATATGTCAGTCAACTCCTCGTCCACCTCCAACGATCTTCTGCAACATCACTGTTCCCCGCTGTGGAATTACGCTGCCATCGGCACAGGTGCCTTGCGAGCTCTCTTCATCCTTCCTCTCTCCACCCTTGTCCTCTACCTCGGTCACCAGCGATGGAGGCAGCAGCGCTCCTTTAAAACAACCAGCCACTCTGACATCTTCACCTACCACATGGCTGTGATGGAGCTGGTCTGGGTCTTGGGGTTAATATTAAGCTTCTTCAGCCTTTACACTGATCAGTCAGCAGTAAATAAAGTAGGATTCTATGCTATTTTTATCAGTACCTTTGGAGGAATTTGTTTTCACCTCCTGACCTGTGTAGAGCGTTACCTGGCAGTCGTTCACCCCATCACCTACAGGGGTCTCAGAAATGCCCGTGGTGTCAAAATCAGGAACATCAGCATTGGCTGTGTTTGGCTGCTGGGCGTCGGATTGGCAGGCATCGCAAACTCTGTAAAATATAGTTACATAAACAAATTAAACTTGTGTATTGTGATTTTGTTTACAACAGTCATAACATTGTGCAGCCTCTCCGTTTCCTGTGTTCTGATTTGCTCCGAGCCAGGAGAAAATAAAGAAACAAAAGCACAGGTCAACCAATCAAAGCTGAGGGCTTTCCACACCATCACGGTTATATCATGTGCGGTGTGGCTGTGTCTTGTTGGCTTCCTTCTTGAAGTCACGGTGGTTGCATCACCTCTGTTACTCAACATTTTCACATGTGCAATGAATATTGTTGGAAGTTTGTTTAAGCTTCCCAGTCAGTTTGTGCTGCCACTGCTGTTCCTGCACAGGGAACAAAAACTCCCATGTTGTCGATAAAGTGATTTTTACAACACAGTTTGGAAAAGATGTGTTAAAACTGACACAAACTCTGTAAAATTATGGGTATCACTTTATCATAAGGGTTTTTTAAAGAGTTTATGACCCCTCTTTAAGTAGATTATTAGGTTCAGGTTCAGGTTACTTTATTTGTACCCGTAGGTAGATTTGTTTTGCAGTCTGGTGACATCCATATTTACAAGCCACAAATTACATTCAACATAGACACAAACACAGGCACATATGAAGCTGACTATAAACATGATAAGAATACTCAAGGCTCCATCAATCAGGGTATAAAAAGACAACGAGATGGGAGAAAAACCAGAGGTAAGAGAGAAGGGTCATATTAGAAGTTAAAAACTAGTCAAAGATGTTAAAAACTCAAAGGTCTAAAACCCAATAAAATATTTAGAACCCAAGTGACAGCCTACAAAAATAAGTAAATATAAAATGGAGTTAATAAATGGGTACCTAAATTATGTGCAATATATTTTTACAGCTTGTTCAACTCTTTGACAGCAGCAGGGACAAAGCTGTTTTTGTAGCGCTGGGTTCTACTTTTTGGGACAGCAAACCTCCGTCTTGAGGGAAGAAGCTGAAAGTGGCAGTGCAAAGGGTGGAAGTCATCATTTAAAATGGAGGTAGCCATCCTCTGTACTTGTCTGGTGTACAGGGAAGTATTCTTACTTCGATTAATTCGATTATAAATTATTAATTTATGTTTTTAACATTTATCTATACAGGGAAGGTCCACTGAGAGGCCACTTATCTTTTTCAAACACGCCCTGTTCACACTCACACCCGGAAGTCGCCCAGCAAAACCACACACTGACCTGTGGCCACTGAGCAGCTCCACTGGAGGAGTTGGGGTTAAGTTCCTTGCTCAAGGGAACCACAGTGGGGTTTATGGGGGTGGAGCAAACAGAGCTATGGGATCTGTTCCACCCAGATCTGATCCTGCCGGTGCAGGGATTGAACTGGAAGCTATCAATGAGTTATAAGACATATTTTACATTGTGACGTAGACTCACTATTGGGAATGACCAGGGGCCCTATTTTGACAGTCATCATTGGACTTTTTTGCCAGATTTCCCACCATACACCACTGTTTTTGTTAGTTTATTTCAGTGCTGTCTGCTTTTTACTCCTTGCGTCACACCATCTAATTACCAGTAGACAGTGCACCTGCTTTGCGGTGGGAGGTGGACAGTGATTTCAAAGAAGTGTGGTGCTGTGCAATCTCATGCACACCAGTTTTAGGGTTCATGTTATGCCAATGTGCTATGCTCAGGGAAAAAGGTTGTCTGCCATCAGAAGTGCATTTTTAATGATATTTCAGTGTCGTGTTTTGAAATTCCGCACCTCCGGAACTAATGAGAAAGCAGCATGCGCTGAGAGAGTTGTAACAGTTATGATATAATTACCTGTCATTTTATTTACAGTATATGACAATACAAAAATATTTTTTTGTTATTCCAACAACACTCTCATTTTAATTGCAGACTTACCTTTGGAGTCTATAGATTAGGCCAGGGGTGTCCAATCAGGTGCCATGGAGGGCCAAGACCCTGCACGCTTTACCTCCAACCAGTGTCTTCAACAGCAGATTTCATTGAATTTCTACCCACTGATTGCTGATAAGTGAAAACATCTGCTGAAGAGACTGGGTAGAAGAGAAAACCTGCAGGGTCTTGGCCCTGCATGGCACATGACTGGACACCACTGGATTAGGCATTAATTTCCGACTTTTTTTTAGGGGAATGAATGACTAAACAGGGAGCGTGTGTGTGTTCTGGTGTGGATGCGTCACACAGAGAGGGGCATGGCAGTCAGAAAATTTTTATTCCATCCACATTTTCATTTTGATCATGGAATTATTAGTCATTAATTGATCTATTTTTAGGGGAAAGAAGGAATGAACAAACAGGGTTTTACATTTCACTGTGATGCCCCAGAGAGAAAGGAGATGTGTCCACATCTGCCTCAGCAGCACGCCCCTGCGAATAACACTGGGTTGAGGCGACAAACACTGCACTCCTACGGTCTCGAGATGCGCTCACCCCGACTTCTACCCATCAGCCCCCAGGAGGTGCTGCCGAGAGCAAGCTCGCTTCATGGTGGGGGTCGACGGTGGATGGGGAGCTGTACCAGATCTCCTTCTTCCCTCCTGCCTTAGAGGGATTGGGAAAGAGAGCCACAAACCTCGACAGACCCCCTCAAAAGACAAGGGAGACCCTCGGTCGGTAAAAGCAACTGAAGAGGGAGCACTCCATCTCCCCATGGGCCATAGGCAACTTCAGCACAGTTAACCATCCTTCCATTTGATGAAAGTTTGTGAAAGTTTGAACAGACACCATTGTCTTTTCCTGAAGTTTCAAATTCATTCATAAGATAAGATAAGACAAGCCTTTATTAGTCCCACAATGGGGAAATTCCAGGATTGCAACAGCACAGGGATAGCAACACTCAGAGCAACAATCAGAAGGCAAGAAAAAACAAGAGCAGCTAGTATATATATGTACATATTACTATATATATATATACACACAGTATACCGTATATATATATATATATATATATATATATATATATATATATATATATATATATATATATATACACACAGTATACCGTATATATATATATATATATATAGAGAGAGAGAGAGAGAGAGAGAGAGAGACACACAGTGCGGAGCATTGTGGTTGGTGGATGTGCAGCAGAAAGTCTAAGCTCTCTCTTCGCGGATGCGGCGGGCCAGCTGGATGTCTTTGGGCATGATGGTGACCCTCTTGGTGTGGATGGCGCACAGGTTGGTGTCCTCGAAGAGATCCACCAGGTAGGCCTAGCTGGTCTCCTGCAGAGCCATGACGGCGGAGCTCTGGAAGCGCAGGTCGGTCTTGAAGTCCTGAGCGATCTCCCTCACCAGGCTCTGGAAGGGCAGCTTACGGATGAGCAGCTCCGTGGATTTCTGGTAGCGACAGATCTCTCTCAGAGCCACGGTACCGGGCCATGTCACTACATTAAATAATTCTGCTTGATTTTTTTAGCCAAGCATTATCTCCTACCAGTTTGTTCTCTCTAAAATAAGTAATTGGAAATCAGCTGTGATTGATGTCTTCCTTATTACCAAGAAGATGAGTGAAAGATCAATGAGAGATCACCAAGAGATCTGGCATTTTTTTTTTTTTTTTACTCAACAATCCTCACTCTTGTATAAAGGGGTAGTAGAGCACAATAAACCTCTCATATACCTACTGTATATGTCTTTGTAGCCCAAGAAACTCTTAGTGATCATTTAGCGATTGATCCTGGTCTCTCAGTGATCTCTAAAAGATCTTTCAAACATCTCCATAGATCACTATGAAAGTCAAGCTAAAATTACACTTTTGAGCACACAACAATCTCCCAAGCATTTACACAGAAACAGCTTTATCAAGACTTTAGGAGATCATTGAGAAATTGGGCCAATTTTTGATCTTTCAATGGTCACCCAGTGATCTCTCTGATGTGAAAAGGGGCTGTCACTCTTGTGGTTATTTTTAAATTTCTAAAGAGATGTATTGAGATAATTTGTTTTTTTTGTTTGTTTTTGTTTTTGTTTTCCTTTAATCTAATTTAATTACTAAATAAAATAAGGGTACATGTGTAGCTTAATTAACAACTGTATCTGGATATTGTATTTAAACTGTGTCAATGTAATAAAATAAATATTTGTGAAAAATGAAATGTTTCAGTGCACTAAGATGGTACACGTAAACCTCCGGCCCTTGCAAGCAACCGACATGAGACCAGGGGTCAGAGGGTCTCCCGCCATGACTATTGCTCACCCCCCTCCCTCCTCCCACAGATCAGTTGTGCCTAGACTGTATAGTTCTTTTGACATACCATGTCAATGTACTTTAAAAAAAAACAAAAAAAAAAAAACAACAACTTTTGACTGACTTGAGTAGACATCAATTATCCCCAGTTGGAGGAAGTCATTTGACACAGAGTGAGGAAATTCAAACTCTGAAAATATGCCATTATGCTGAACATAAACTACAAGAGATGGAGAATGATATTGATCCTGATAACCACTTTTTTCAATAATATTCATAATCATTGTGAATATTACACTGAAAAGCAATTCAAAAGTCAAGTGCAACTAGACGGTAAACTATCAATAATACACTTCAAAAGCAGAAGTCTTAACAAAAACTTTCCACAGATTCAGGACTATTTAAAACAGCTAGACAGAAAATTTACAGCTATCGCAGTCTCTGAAACTTGGCTTAATGAAGAGCAGGCTTCCCTGATGGCAATAGAGGGATATCAGATGTTTCATATTAACAGATCTCAAAATAAGGGTGGTGGTGTTGAAGTGTATATTGATGACCTGTATAGGTGTAAGCTTGTAAATGGAATGTCCTTTGAACTACCAGGGATTTTGGAATGTGTTACTGTTGAGATTGACCAAGATAAAACTAAAAATCTAATTATAAGTTGTATATATAGAATGCCGGGAACTTGCATTGAGACATTCAGAGATAAATTAGTCGAGCTGTACAATAATATTTCTAGTAAGAAAATGGTAGTAATTTGTGGAGATTTCAATATTGATCTACTAAATCCATATCAACAAAATGTAATTACAGAGTTCATGTATTCTATGTACAGCATGAGTCTATATCCCACAATAACACATCCCACGTAATACGTCAAATAGGTTCATTTTGTCTTCTTTTAATTATTTATCTTTTGTTAATATAAAAGACAAAAAAATAAAATAGAAAAATGTCTTTACCTTCTTTACATGTTTCAACTGCACTGCAGCCTTCGTCAGAAGAGTCAGCTGATTGCTGCCAGGTGACATTTATCAGCTGATTTTCATAGGTGGGGCCAGCTCAGCAGATCTGTCGGATCCACTGAGCCGGCCCCGCCTCCTGCCGTCAGATGGTCTATGGAGAACGTGGTCCCAGGTGTGGGAAAGCATAAAGGCCCCCTCATCTTGGTTCATGGTGTCTTTTCCCTGCTTCCTGATCTCTATGGCCTCCTTGATCCAGCATTTGTGTCTGTTGCTCTCCGATCCAATATTTTTTGTGTTGTCCCAGTCCATGATGTGATTATTTCTTTTGCAGTGATCTGATATTGCTGATTTTAATGTTTCTTGTTCTGCTTTTTCTTTTTGTGATCTTGTGAGTTGTCCTTGTGTTTCCTTCTCACATTCCTTCTGGTGTTCTTTTTTTCTTGTGGTGAATAATCTCCCAGTTTCTCCAATGAAGGTTTTGTTGCATGATCTGCATGATATTTCATTTATTACATTGCATATTTTGTCTTGTTCTATTCTGTCCTTGGGGTGTACTAACAACTGTCTTATTTTTTTCTGTGGTTTGACTGCTGTGTTTATTTTGCATTTTTTTCATGATCCTTTGAATTGGTTCTGTGATCCCTCATATGTATGGTATAGTTATGGTGTCCTTGATTTTGATTTCGGCTTTTGTTCTCTGTCTTATTTCCTGTTTATTTTCTTTGTTTTTGACTTGCTGTTTCCCTTTGTTTATAGCCCATACTGGATATTGGCAGCGTATAAGTGCATGTTTTATGTAGTTTTCCTCCTCCTGCCTGTCTTCTTGGTCCGTGATGATGGTGGCTCATTCATATAAAGTCCTGACGACTGACAACTTGTGTGCTGTGGGGTGTTCCGATGTCCATAGTAGGTATTGATCTGTGTGGGTTGTTTTCCTGTAGACTGTGATTTTTATGCTGCCATCATCGTTGTGGTGGATTTTCATGTCCAGAAAGAATATGGTGCCATTTTCCTCCTCTTCGTGTGTGAATTTTATGTTCCCAGTGCTGTCCGTGCTGTTCAGATAGTCAGTGAGTTCTTGTATATGTCCTTTCCTTATTTTTTCCAAAATGTAATCTATGTATCTCTTCCAAAGGGTGGGTTTGCATTGTGTAGGCAAATTGTGTATGGCTTTGTTTTCCAGATCCTCCATAAAAAAGCTGCTCATGATGGCTGATAGTGGGTCTCCCATTGTAAATCCTTCTTTTTGTCTGTAAATTTTTCCTCTGAATTGAAAATAAGTGGATTTTGCAACAAACTGTAATAATTTGGATATGTCATGAACTGTGAGGTTTAGGACAGTACCCTAAAAAGACGCACCAACCTCACAGATCATGACATATCCAAATTATTACAGTTTGTTGCAAAATCCACTTATTTTCAATTCAGAGGAAAAATTTACAGACAAAAAGAAGGATTTACAATGGGAGACCCACTATCAGCCATCATGAGAAGCTTTTTTATGGAGGATCTGGAAAACAAAGCCATACACAATTTGGCTACATAATGCAAACCCACCCTTTGGAAGAAATACGTAGATGACATTCTGGAAAAAATAAAGAAAGGACATACACAAGAACTCACTGACCATCTGAACAGCACGGACAGCACTGGGAACATAAAATTCACACACGAAGAGGAGGAAAATGGCACCATATTCTTTCTGGACATGAAAATCCACCACAACGATGACGGCAGCATAAAAATCACAGTCTACAGGAAAACAACCCACAAAGATCAATTCCTACTATGGACATCGGAACACCCCACAGCACACAAGCTATCAGTCATCAGGATGTTATATGAACGAGCCACCATCATCACGGACCAAGAAGACAGACAGGAGGAGGAAAACTACATAAAACATGCACTTATACGCTGCCAATATCCAGTATGGGCTATAAACAAAGGGAAACAGCAAGTCAAAAACAAAGAAAATAAACAGGAAATAAGACAGAGAACAAAAGCCGAAATCAAAAACAAGGACAACATAACTATACCATACATACGAGGGATCACGGAACCAATTCAAAGGATCATGAAAAAATACAAAATAAACACAGCAGTCAAACCACAGAAAAAAATTAAGACAGTTGTTAGTACATCCCAAGGACAGAATAGAACAAGACAAAAAATGCAATGTAATATATGAAATATCATGCAGATCATGCAGCAAAACCTACATTGGAGAAACTGGAAGATTATTCACCACAAGAAAAAAAAAAAGAACACCAGAAGGAATGTGAGAAGGAAACACAAGGACGACTCCCAAGATCACTAAAAGAAAAGGCAGGACAAGAAACATTAAAATCAGCAATATCAGATCACTGCAAAAGAAATAATCACATCATGGACTGGGACAACACAAAAATTATTGGATCGGAGAGCAACAGACACAAACGCTGGATCAAGGAGGCCATAAAGATCAGGAAGCAGGGAAAAGGCACCATGAACCGAGATGAGGGGGCCTTTATGCTTTCCCACACCTGGGACCACATTCTCCAGAGACCATCTGACGACGGGAGGCGGGGCCGGCTCGGTGGATCCGACAGATCTGCTGAGCTGGCCCCACCTATGAAAATCAGCTGATAAATGTCACCTGGTAGCAATCAGCTGACTCTTCTGATGAAGGCTGCAGTGCAGTTGAAACATGTAAAGAAGGTAAAGACATCTTTCTATTTTATTTTTTTGTCTTTTATATGAACACAAGATCAATAACACATCCCAGTAGAATCACAGTTCACACTGCTACACTTATTGACAACCTGTTTGTTAATATTATTGATAAGAAAATAGAAAGTGGATTATTGATAAATGATATAAGTGACCATTTGCCAACCTTTGCACTTATCCATGGCCACACGGGGGCCAATACCGAAACATTTTTTAAATCGTTCAGATACAAATCACAAAATGCAATCAGTTCTTTTATAGAGGCCTTGCTGAAGCAAGACTGGACAAAAGTCTATCTTTCAGATGTAAATGGACCCTATGACACATTTATAAACATTGTAACCAGTCTTTATGAAAAAAAAGTGTCCATTAGTAAAGAAAAAGCTTAAACATAAATTTGCCGATAAGCCATGGTTAACCAAAGGATTACAAAAGGCGTGTAAAAAGAAAAAAAAAATATTATATAAAGCTTTCCTAAAGAAAAGGACAAAAGAAGCAGAGCAGTGGTATAAAACATACAAAAATAAGTTAACATATATAATATGATGTAGTAAAATAGACTATTACAGTAAAGAACTGGAGAAAAACAGAGACAATATTAAAAATACATGGACAATACTTAACAATATTCTTGGAAATAAAAAAAAGAAATACAAGCTACTTAACCAATTTTTCAAAAAATAATAAAACAAGTGTGAATGCAGCTTCACCTGCAGATGAATTTAATAACTTTTTTGTTAACATTGGTCCTAATTTGGCTCGAGAAATACTCATTACGGTGCCTACAGGTGATACAATAAGCAAAAACACTGCTATAAAAGACTCCATTTTCATAAAGAACACAGACGAGAGAGAGGCCATTGAAATTGTTAAATCGTTTAAAAGTAAAACATCTACGGACTGTGATGGTATAGACATGCTCTTAGTCAAAACTATTATTGAATGCTTAGTGAAACAACTGACATATATTTGTAACCTGTCTCTCCAAACAGGTATATTTTCCAATGCCATGAAAATAGCTGAAGTAATTCCGATATATAAGACGGGTGACAGAGGGGAATTCTCAAACTATAGACCAATTTCACTATTGTCGCAATTTTCCAAGATACTTGAAAAAATATTCTATAAGAGAATTGACAACTTCATACTGAAGAATAATTTATTGTGTGAGCAGCAATATGGGTTCAGACACAAGAGGACAACTGCATTTGCTCTAATGGAATTTATAGAAAAAATATCAACTGCCGTTGAAAATAAAGTGTATTTAGTTGGGGTATCCCTGGATCTTAAAAAAGCATTTGATACAGTGGATCATAACTTATTATTAAATAAACTACAAAATTGTGGTATTTGGGGGGTAGCACTGTCCTGGTTATGTAGTTACTTAAAGAATAGATATCAGTATGTATGTGTTGGTAACAAAAACTCACAGTTACTGAAGGTTACTTGTGGAGTCCCACAGGGTTCAGTTTTGGGGTCATTGTTATTCAATATGTATATAAATGATACATGTAAAGTTTCAGAAAAAATGGATTTAATATTGTTTGCCGATGACACTAATTTATTATGTAGTGGAAGCAATTTGGAAAAACTTTTGGATACACTCGGAAAGGAATTAGAAATGCTTAAACTGTGGTTTGATTCAAACAAATTAACGCTCAATTTAAGTAAGAAAAAATTTATAGTTTTTAACAACCATCACAACAACTTAGTATCTAAACTCAGTGTAAATGGTGTAGAGATTGAAATGGTATCCAAAACTAAATTTCTTTGAGTAATGATAATAAACTGTGTTGGAAGTCACATAATTATATTAAAGGTAAAATATCCAAATCAATTGCAATACTACACAGAGTGAAATATTTGCTGAATCAACCTACACTATATACCTTGTATCATTCATTAATACTCGCATACATGACATATTGTACTGAAGTTTGGGGAAATACATATAAAACAAACATATATCCTGTCTTTATGCTTCAGAAGAGTGCTATTAGAATAATAAACAAAGCTGCTTACAGGGAACCAACAAACCCCCTTTTTCTTAAATTAAAAGCTCTAAAGTTGAAAGATCTGGTTGACTTTAAAACTGTAGTAATAATGTTTAAAGTGAAGAATCTATCACTGCCCGCAAATATCCAAAAGCTGTTCCAAATAAGGGAGAAACAATATCATTTCAGAGGAACATGTATATTTCAAAAACCTTCAGTGATAACTACCACCAAACAACACTATGTTTCAGTGCAAGGAGTCAGATTATGGAACGATTTAAGGACCTGAATTAAAATCACATACAACGCTTGGACAATTTAAACAAAAACTAAAGGAAGAAATACTCCAAACATATATACAAGATGACATGTAAAATCACATAAGGATTGTCATATCCAGTCTGCGTTGCGTTGTAGCTTAGTTTTTTTTTCACATTTTGTCTTACCTATGTTCTGAATTGTAATCGCTCTTGTTTTGTTTTTCTTTTGGATTCTTGGATACAAAATGGGTGGGCAATATAAGCTGCGGCTTCAGCCATCACCCATTTCGGATAACTTATGTTGAACTGTATAATTAGAGGAGTTATTGTCTAATTTGACCTTGTTTGATTTTCTTTCCCCCTTTGTTATATAATTCTGTTTCTTTTAATCTGTACTTTTAATCTATCCGAAATAAAGATTCATGGTTCAGGGACTTTGTCTAAGGACAGCTGCAGCCCCCGCCTTTTCCCATACTACGCAGAATCCTTTCTTCCTGCTCAGCCAGTCAGGGGGCTCTCTCAGGACTCCTCCAGAAGCCAGGAGTTTTGTTGGATTCTCCTTCTCTTTTGTTTTTTTTATTGTTGATTATTATGGAGTGTGTTTTCATGCATTTTTATGCATTCATTGGTTTTTGTTTTTTCTGTTGTGTATTACACATTTAACGCCTTTATTCCTGTGTGTCTTACTGTGACCCGTTGTGTTTTACTCAGTTTAGTTTAGAATGGCTTTTCTTTATCTCTACAGATAGCAGCACAACACTTTTCTCCTTCTGCATGTGGGACATTTTTTAAATTTTATTTTATTTTAGACTGTTTAAAATCATGACGCCTATTGTTGCGAATTTGCATCAACCCCCCCCCCCCAAAAAAAAGAAACAAAAAACAAAAAAAACAACAATTTTCAATTATGAAAAAAAATAAAAAAAAATATATTAAAAAAAAATGTTCACAGTTGGAAATAAATTCAGGCGTCAAGGGGTTAAATATTTTTTTTGTCAGCACTTTTCTGTATTTTATTATTTTTCTTATATGTTGATTAAAAAAGCCATATTTGCAGCATTAAACTTTTGGAGTTGACTGACTTAATTTACAGCACTAAGGTAAGCATTAAGGGATGCACATTAAAGGCAGAAATACTTCGTAGTCTCTCAGGAACCGAGAATGACATGTTGTGCAGTCATCTACGGGGACCCATGTGGCTTTGGAGGCTGAAGTCCGAAGCGCACAGTTGGTTGCAGGTCGGGCATGGAATGCCTGCTGTCAGGACGGTGGAAGATGTTCTGTGTCGTCGATCATGTGCCACTGCAAGGCGTTGGCAGAGGTCATCTTCAAATGCTGTGACAGACCTCCTTGTCACAGCATGCCAAGCAGATCTGTCAGCTGCAGTGGCCTCAAGTTATCGCGGCTGGAGGTCTGCCCATTTGAGGTTTGCCTTGAGGTTGTCCTTGAACTTCTTCTTTGGGCGACCCTGGTTGAGACTGCCCTGTGCCACTTCTCTGTAGAAGAGCTGTCTTGGGATTCTGGACTCAGCCATGCGGATGACGTGACCAGACCATTGAAGCTTGGCCTGCAAGATCTTGGCTTTGATGCTTGTAAGGCCTGCTCGGTCGGGGACCTCTTGGTTGGTAATGCGGTCCTGACAACGTATCCGCATGATATACCGCAGACAGCGTGTGTGGAACTGTTCCAGTCATTTGATGTGTCTGTGGTACAGGGTCCATGTCCCGCAGCCATACAGCAGTGATGATAGGACCACAGCGCTATACACATTTAGCTTGGTGGAAAGACGGATGTGTTTGTGCTGCAAGACTTTGATACAGAGTCTACCAATTGCCTGGCTTGCTTTCTGGATCCTTGCTAATATTTCGCGATTCAGGGATCCATTGCACCAGATGGTGCTGCCCAGGTACTTGAAGTCATCAACATTCTTCAGCAATTTTCCATCTATGGTGATGCTTGGCTGTTGGGGGTCACTGCGTGGTGCAGGCTGGAAGAGGACTTTTGTCTTGCTGAGGCTGATTGTCAGGCTGAACATCTTTTAGATGCTTCAGACAACTTATCGACAATTAACTGTAGATTGTTTTCCTCGTGGGCCATCAGAGCACAGTCATCAGCAAACAGAGCTTCTGTTATGAGCCTTTCCAGTGTCTTGATCTTTGCCGTAAGGTGCCTCAGGTAAAACAGTGATCCATCCAAATGGTATCTGATGTAGATACCCAGGTTGAGGTCTCTGACAGCTCGCAACAGCGCTTGCGTGAAGAAGAGATTGAGCAATTCAGGTGCGAAGACGCAACCCTGTTACACGCCATTGGAAATGCTGAATTTCTCAGATGGTTCGCCGTCTGACAGATCTTCTGTCATGTCATGAAACAGCCGGATGAGCATGGTGAGCTTCACTGGGAAGCCGAGTTTTCCCAGAATGTTCCATAGTCCATCTCTGTTGACAGTGTTGAATGCCTTCGTTAGATCAATGAAGACTGCGTAGAGGTTCATGTTCTGCTCCAACCATTTCTCCAGAATCTGTCTCACTGCAAAGATCATGTCAACAGTGCTGTGATCAGGGCAGAAACCACACTATGAATCAGGAAGACTCTTTTCTGGGACTGTCAAGATCAGCCTGTTCATGATGATGCAGGCAAGGATTTTTCCGGCAGTGGAGAGGAGGGATAAGCCTCTATAAATCCCACAGTCTGCTCTGGAGCCTTTGTTTTTGTACAGGTCAACAATCATTGTGTCACACAGGTCTCCTGGCATTACTTCCTCTTCCCAGATACTGGTAAGAACAGTATGAAATGCCTGTAACGTGAAAATGGATATTAATAAATAATAAATATGATCAGGTATGAATTATTTAATTTATATTGATGTATTGGAATCTGAGCTCAAATCTCATTTCATATACATCAGAAAAGTTAATAACACTCGTAAGGGGCACCAGCTTCTATCTTTAAGAAGCAATTTGATCTTTAATTTCACTTTATACCTGTTTGATCACTCAATAAATTAATCAATAATCAGTCTCAAAAATTTTCCGTGAATTCGATACCTGGGCTTGAAACAGAAATGTCTTTAAGCAGGAGAATAATTATTGCTGAGCCAAAGTGAGATGATGCTACAGTCCCCCCTCTGGTAGCAATGGTGACGTTGATTCAGCGTTGATAGCAATCCTAGGCATCAAATCCCAATTTGGCGAGGCTTGATCCAAATGCTGAACTAAAGTTCTGATGTCGGTCAGTCTTAAGCTTGTAAACAGTATCTATTCCAAAGTGTAGGTCCTTAAATTTGGTTTTCTGAAAAACTTCTGGAAATTTGTATAATTGTCTAGGATATACTAAAGTTCTGTATAAGCCTGTAAAGACTTAAAAATTCTGGGTACAAAAAAAAAATGAACTAGAAGTATGTGGGTTTTGACATACTTGATATAAATGTTTTGGGTTTGCTGAAAAATATCTATTCAAGGTTTCAAAAACAGTTTAAATGTACATAAAATCTAAATAAAGTATAAAGGGTTATTTGTATATACACAAGCATGTATCCAAAAATCTTAGTCAAAAGCTAAAATAAAATTCTTTCATATTTGAGGTAGATTCATAATCAATTTTGAGGTGACTCAAGGAGGTTCAAATTGAATTTGTTTAGTTAGACAAAACCATGGTTCCACAGATGTCCAAATCATAGGGTGTTTGAGGCTTTTGTTCAGAAAAACTGAGTGGGCATAGGGTGTCGTTATCATTCTTTGGATGGCAATGAGAAGTAAATTTGGATTTACTGCAAAAAGGATATGATGAGAAAGCATATTCATTGCTAAAGCGTTAACTGAAAAGCTAATGTTTCTAGCTACTTCTGAGAGTAACAGACATTGGCTGTGTGTGAGCATAGTCAACCTTTAACACAAAGAGCAAAGAGTTCAAGACCTTGTTGAGTTTGACTGAAGCTTCTGAGCAAGCATTCAAAACCAACACAGTGTCTTGTAAGATTTTGGTAACCATTTGTGGTTTGACAACCTGGCGTATCGGTTTAGCGGTGTTGACCGAGTTAACAGTGGGCATGCTAAGGTTAACTAGAGGCTCTAACAATGAGGCTGTTATTAAGAATCCATCCGAGGATCTTTGACCTTTCGTTTTGGCTTGGCCCAATTCTGACTGGGTAACAGTGGGTGTGATTGCTAGGCAGATGGCTAAACTGATAAACAGGAGGGCCATCATCTCAGCAAACAAAAGTGAGTGGTTTTGGATCTTAATCTTCTTGTTGATCTTTCTTTAGATACCTGGTTGGCAAATGAAAATTCCTCTTAGAGGTGAAATGATTTCTTTTAGATGGATGTACTTTATTGATCCCAAAACTGGGAAATTACAGAGTAGAGATAGAGATTGAACTCTAAACCTTGTGCTTGTTTTTCACCTTTGATGGGAGTTTTAAGATTATTAGCTCAAGCTAATGGTGTTGAATGTCTTGTGTATACTATTTGGTAATAGTAAGTTGATTGAAGTTTATTAGATTTTACAGAGGTCTTTGAAATTTGTTTAAGGGCTAATTTGGTTTTAATATACCCTTTCCTTTCTGGAGGTTTTGATGCAGTTAACTGATTGGAGAAATTTGACTGAGTGTACCTGAGGCTAGTAGTTAGCTACAGTTATTTCTCAGACGTAGGTTTGGTTTTAATCTTATTTATGGACTTACTTTGACAGTGTTGTACCCGACAAGTCCCATGGGGTTTTGGTAAAGGTTACTCTGATTTTGGTGAGCCCATTTGAAAATGGGGTCCTGGGTTTGGCTCTTGAGTGGCCAAAGTTTGTTGGTGACAATGTGTGGATTCATCCACTTGGGCAGGAATTTAGGAGTGATTTTCCTTTCCTGTAAATTTATTTCAGGTGTCTGTGGTACAAATGTGGGGTGAAAGATCTTGTCCCCCCTTCGCAGTTTGTCATGCAAGAGTTTTTGATCGTTGTACGCTTTGTGTCGTTCAGCGACTCGGTCCGAATGGTTTTGAAATACAGCCTTGGGAGTTTCGTATGTCATTTTGACGCTTTTGTGTTCTGCAGCTGGAGTGTTATGGGCATTGGCAGTCATCACCCCCCTCTGGTTTCGAGGAACTTTGAGGAGTGGCGATGATGGTTCGTCGGAAGCATGATCAGGAGTGCCATTGCATAGCTGCAGAGAAGATTGTGTCGCATGAATTGGTTTCCGTTTTGGTATGTCATAGGGTTTAGATGCGGGTAGCGCATGTATCGTTTTATCCGACCGGTGTTTGACGGTTTTATGGATCATTTGGTTGCATGGTTGAGTGACTGTGCACCTTGCGTTTGCAAAAGTTGGGTTCGTTGTCGCAAAAAGTTGAGGTTTTAGAGGGTCTAGAGAGCCAGTTGGTGTGGCTCTTGTGACCATGCAGGCCTCATGGGCGGGTGGGTGGGTTTCAAAGTGTGACACCACCATAGAATTATGGGTATCAAGGGTTTTAAGAGGGCCATTTGGGGTTTTCTGCTCGGCCATTGAGTTTTCAAGATCATTTGAGTGTTTGGCTTGACCTTGTATTTGAAGGTGACTTTTGACTTCTCGTGGACAGTACTCACCTTGGTCTTGGCGGTCGCTTTTACTCGGTTGCAGTTGTTCCAACAGTGCTAGTTGTGTGAGACTTGGGGTGTCCAAAGTGTTCAGAACAAAGCACTGTGATTCAGTTGTTCTTGTTGAGTCAAATGGGTGAGGGTGTTGCGTTTGAGCCCATAGTTTGAGGTTCTTGAAATCAATCAGTGGCTCAAAACGGTTCAGTAGGTCTTTGCCAACAAGTAATGGAATGGCGTCAAGTTTGGACACGTAGACCGGATGTGTCAAGGTCATGGGTCCAATGGACATGTTTAGTAGTGATACGCCCAACAGGGTTGTTTTAGTGAGCGCATATGGTCGCACAGCTAATGAACAGGGTTCCAGTTTCAAATGTTTGTTAGCGCGGTTCGCGGCTACACGTAGTTTGTCAAAAAGGGTGTGTGACATGAGAGTGATGTCAGCAGCGGTGTCTAAAACAGCGTCCTGACACACCATGTCTTCAAGGATCAGTGGAAGGTAGAATTTCCGTGCCACCCCCCTCTCGTTTAAATCGCATAGAAATTGTGGAACCGGTGGTTCGGCACAGAGTTGCGAAATGTCATTAGAGGAGTGGTCTGTGACCTGTGGTTGGGCTGCCATAACAGCACTGGACTGCGTTGAGTCCTTTGGTCCTTCCTCATTTGCATGAGGGATTTTCTTCTTGCGTTTCCTTCGTTTGGAACGCTTGTTTTGAGTTGGCACAGCTGATATGGCTAGAATGTTAGCAGTTTTATTCTCTTTGTTGCTTTGAATCTCTGCTAGGAGGTGTTGGACAATTTCAATAGCTTCTCGACTGAATGTAGGAGTTTCTTCTTCCTTCCAAGGTTTGTGATAGGTCTCTGCTTCTGAGCTTCTGTGATGGGATGGAGACCATTTGTCGCGGTTACGCGTGTCTTCGTATCGGTATCTGTCATCATGGTAGTCCGTATCGTGTTCTCGTGACCTATCCCTCGGATATGGTCTACGACGGTAGTCGGGTTTTCGCAAAGTTGGTCCAAAGTGGTATCCAGAGGACCTAGTTTGGTTTTGACCTTGCTGAGGTCGCTTGGGAAAATGCTTCGGCTGTTGGTGTACTCGCGGTGTAGGAGGTGGAGTAGAGCGAGGAGCTCCTTCCAACTTCAAGGTGTTAGATGCATCGCTAATAGCTAGCACTGTGGCAGGCTCAGCGTGCTTGTTGCGACTTTGTTGCTGTTTTTGGAACGCATAGTGTGCAAACTCTCTCAGCTGACTTATTGAGTTTGACCTTGGGTTAGCTGTAACTCCCAGGTAATGACTCACAGTGGGATGGAGGTTTTGGATGAAGAGGGTCTTGAAATTGTGGTCTTCTTCCATCCCTGGTGTATTCTGAGATCCAAAATATGCAAGTAGGAGTCTCTGGTAGTAGGCTTGTGTTGGCTCTGAGCGTCCTTGCTTCACGGCTAGGGCTGCGGTTAGCCCTGCCTGTAGGCAGTCGTCGGAGAATTCCTTTTCGATGGCTTCGCGGAGCAGCGTGTAATCTGCTTTGATGTTTGTCGGCTGTCTGTCTATGAATTTTGATACTGACCTGTTAGATGTTAGTTTAATCAGATAGATGCGATTGTCTGTTGTAGCATCAGGATACTTACGCAGGTAGTAATCAATGTCCTGTAAATAGACTTTGGCATCAGGTGAACCCGTAGGTCCTGGATCAAATTTGGTGATATTTCGCGCGATCTTGTCAAGGTCGCGGTCTGAAGGGGCGCACGCACGCTGTCCACGCGGTCGTCCGTATTCAAAACGGGAATCGGGCGAGGGAGCGCGGTGGATGTCCCAGTGTTCATGTCTTTCCTTTAGGAGCAGTTGACATTCCTTGTAATCCTTCTTCACATTTTCAAGTTGACCTTCAACTCTTCTGAGTTCCTTCTTTGTGTCTTGAAGGGCATCTTCAAGTTCATTGTTGTCTTGATGAAGCATGTCATTGTTATGCATCAACCGTTCCTTTTGTGACTCTGCACGGTCCAAATCTTGTAATGCTTCATCCAGTTGGTTTTGAGTTTTGTCATTCTCCTCTAGAGATTGTTCCAAATTTCCTTTCAGGGTCTCGTTCTCTTCTTGGAGAGATAGGATCGTTGTTTGTTGATTTGCTAGCTCGTTCTCGGCTACCTTTAATCTTGCGACTAATGTTAGCACAAACTTACCTAACACACTGGTGAGGTCCTTGCCTTCTGGTGGTTTTTCAGTGTGTTCATTCACAAGTTCTTCAGTGAGTTGCTCCAATTCTTCGGGCTGTGTTTCCTTGACCCGTGTTGTGAAGCTAGAAATTAAATTAGAAGTCCATGCTTCCAATGTTGTTTGAAGGTCATCCAGTTTGGTAAATCGGTCGGTTGTCTGTTGACTCATCATGTTTGACCGTTGTTATTTAGCCTTTTAAAAAAAAAATTCAACTTGTTGATTATTCTTAAATTTGTTCAACAAGGTTTAACCTTGAATGTTTTATTTTACAACTGTGATAGTTGAAAGTTCCTTTAGAATTTGTTTCAACTTGTAGGCTTGCAGGATGGGAAATAGAATTTTGAAATTATTTAGAAATGTAGAGATGCTTCAAATAATTCGTTCGTTGAAACTGTATGTTGATAAATAAAGTTGAATTGAAATTGGATTGAATTTGTTTCGCAAAACAAAACTGCAATTTCAATTGTGTGGATTGACTTCTTTCCTTTGATTTTCAAAGTCTAGTATTGGAATTTGTCATCAATAACTAGCTTTGGAATTTTGCAAAATGTCGCTTTGAAAGTGAGGATTTTATTTACCAAAGAAATCCAAAAGCAAAAGAGGCTAAATGCTTTAAAGATTTAAGATTATAAGTTTCCACTTTCTTTTAAAGTTAAGGCTTTCCTTTGGTTTTATTTGTTAAGGCCTATTTTCCTTTGAAGCATTAAATGTTTAAAATATTTACAAATTAGAAACAAGTGAATTGTTTGAATATTTGGTGTCCTAGGATTTCTTAGGATTGAAGCCAATAGTGATCTTTTTTGATTGTGATCTATAAATTTCTTATTTACAGAATAATCAATGTTTGCACCTTTTTGACTTTTCTTTTAAATCCTGGGAAAAATTTGAAAATTATGCAGGTTGGTTAAATGTTTTTCTTTTCCTGTAGAGAAAGCATGAATCAGAAATGACACAATGAGTTTAAATAACACCTAGAGCTTTGCTTAAGTGTTAATTGCTTAATGTGGTTTCCTAAATTTGAGAAAGAGGAAAACTTATAAATATTCAATAAGTCTGTAAATTTGTTAAAATGCACAGGACTAATCCTACTTTAATGTTACTCTTGAGTAAACATCAGCATTAGAATCCTTAAGCTAAAACTGGGTTTCTGTGGGAAGGGAATCACACCATATCACATTTAAAAACAGCAAAATAAGCACACATATAGCTTCAAAGTTTGTAACTTTTTGCTTATAAGTGTGTAAATATGTTTGCTTTTAGCTTAAAAGATTATAATATGTGGTTATATAAGTGATTAAATACAATAGAGGTGTTTGTATATGTTCCTGCTATAGGTATCTATGTAATGAGTGGGATTCCACCCCTGAGAAAAAACTTTCAGAAGCCAACAGGTCCTTTTCCTTTTATTCTTGGCATAAAAGTTTGGATTAGTGTTAAATTTAGTTTATTCCGAATAATATGAACGGCTTTGAAGTTACTTTGAAGACTTAATTTGGTTATAAATCGTCTTTAAAGATTATAAGTTTAAATAAAATTGTAGTCCCTATGTTTCACCACAAGATGGAGGCAGTTTTCGTCTGCACTTCCAGAAGAGGAAACCCAATGACGTCGCAAGGAGTCAAGGATCTCTCCTCAAAATGGCGGCTACAGGGAACTCTACCTAGACTTAAGATGGCGTCGCTGAGCCGATCTACACATGCGCGTCATGCACAGCTTGATGGTCGCGTGCGCGACTGAGCGTGCACGTGCCACGTGGATGCAGAGCTCAAGCTTCAGTCCATAAAACCACGCCTTGCTTTCCAAAGGCGGGAAAACTTCAGTCTCCCTAAACTTTATTCAACAAGTTTATACAATGGTTAATTCAATTAAATCCCAAGGGTTTGCTTCGCCTGTGGGGTGTTGAAATAACGGGGAAAACAAATAGGATTTCTTCGCTATTTTGTTCCCAGGCCTATTTTAATTATTCAGCGTGTAATCACGTTTAAGCATGCATTAAACAACAAAAACTAAACTGACTAGGGTGCAGTGGGGTCTCTTCACCCCCACCTTGGTCAGCAGACACACACAGCAGTTATCAGGAGTAATCAGGGGGGCGAATTCACCCCCTCCCCCTCGTGACACAGAGACAGACAATAGACTGGCTGCAGACAATGAACCACCTTTGTGAGTTAAAATTGACCAAAATCACACACAGGTTATGTATTAATTTCCTTCTGAGTCGTTTCAAGTTCAACCAAGCTTTCATGCGGGGTACCAATATATGTAACGTGAAAATATATTGATGTATTGGAATCTGAGCTCAAATCTCATTTCATATACATCAGAAAAGTTAATAACACTCGTAAGGGGCACCAGCTTCTATCTTTAAGAAGCAATTTGATCTTTAATTTCACTTTATACCTGTTTGATCACTCAATAAATTAATCAATAATCAGTCTCAAAAATTTTCCGTGAATTCGATACCTGGGCTTGAACAGAAATGTCTTTAAGCAGGAGAATAATTATTGCTGAACCAAAGTGAGATGATGCTACATGCCTGTAGAGCCTCTTCACTAAGTGCCTTGTACACTTCTGTGGGAATGCTGTCCTTTCCAGATGCTTTGCCACAGTTCATCTGTTTGATAGCCTTCCTTACTTCGATCAGGGATGGAGGATTGTCAAGTTCTTGGATGGTCGGCTGTTGAGGGATCTTATCCAGTGCAGATTGGTCAACTGAAGAAGGGCAGTTCAGAAGTTGGCTGAAGTGCTCTTTCCATATGGTGTTGATGGCAGCCTTGTCTTTAATGAGGGTGGATCCATCTGATGATAGCAAGGGGGAGGAACCAGATTTCGAAGGATCAAAGACCGACTTGATGGAGTTGAAAAACTGCTTTGAGTTGTTGGAGTCAGCGAAGCTTTGAACCTCCTCAGCTTTCTTCTCCCACAACTTGTCATGCATCCTGCGAATCTCCCTTTAGGCTAGAGCCTGGAAAGATTTGAACCTCTCCCTCTTGGGGTTGGAGCCTGGGTTGTTATGCTACTGCATGAATGCCTTCTTTTTCTTGGTAAGTAGGTCTTCAGTGGCACTGTCCTTCTCATCAAACCAGTCCTGATGGGTCCGGTGCTTGGAGCAAAGCACTGACTTTGCGGTCTCTGTCACCACTTCACTGAACTGGTTCCACTTCTGGGTTGGGTCTCCAGTCAGTGGTCCCTCAGCAGGCAGCTTCTCATCCAGTCTGTCCTGGAACCTACACAGGTGGAGAGGCTGCGGGAGTTTGGCTGTGTTGAAGGTAGAGCGGACAAGCTTTGGGTGCTTTGAAAAGTGTGGAGTGATGTGCAGTTTCGCATCCGCTAGCTTTGAAATCTGCTGTAACCATTGCAGAGTAAACTAGATAGCAAATGAAACTCACAGGGAGACAGGAATACTGGGAACTCTTCAGCTGAATCAGGATTTTGGAGTTATTTAACCACGGTTTGCGGCCATGGAAATCCTAGCAAACTAGCAACGTAAACACCCATCATCTGTAAAGTTTTGGAGGCTTGAGACGACATTTTCAGGTGAGTCCCCGGTCTGATAATGTAAACCTAAGCATGACATAATTTTTGGACTTTCCACAGCAGGTTGAACACAGCTGCAGAAGTTTTAAAGACAACTTTGCCTGTCTTCATCTCACCATTCACTTCTGTTGGCATGTTTACATTGATTTATAATGTAGTGGCGGAGTGGTGGCTCAGTTGGTAGAGCATCCGCCCCACACCCGGGAGGCAGGGGTTCAAATCCCAGCCAGGTCATGCCAAAGACCATATAAAAGTGGAACTTCCTGCCATCCAGCTTGGTGCTCAGCAATAATGGAATGGAGGAGGGAAATCTGTGGCGGCGCCTTGCATGGCAGCGGCCCTCTGATTCTGCACTGGAGTGTGTGTGATTGACACTGTAGATAGGTAAAGCACAATCTTGTTCTACTGTACATGATTGGTTGTACGGTTGAATGACAATAAGGGTGATTTAATTTAATGGTGCCGCGCAAAAAATTTGCCTGTTCACGTTTGCTGTGAATGCACATAAGACATTTAAGGTCACATGCTTGTGAGTGAGCCAAAAACACCAGTGTCACAGAAATAGAAAACACACAGATAATTGCTGATGGAAAAGGAGAGCCATTGAGAAGGCAATCCCCTACCGAGAATGCAAGTGTGTGTGTTAAAAACATTAAAGAAGCTGTGCACATCGAACAAATGTGCTAGGTTCCTTTTGTATAAACTCTGCCCATCTTAGTGAAACCATCATCTGGCAGGGTCTGATATTGGTGTGTAGGTTTGTCTGATATTGTCTAAGGCAGGTGAGAGGCTCAGTCACATGGAGTGTAAGGGCATAGAGTGTAAATTATTTGGCCGCTCTCTTTGCAGTACATATGAGGTTTTTTTTACTTGTACTGATAAAGTTAATTGTAAAGGACTGACTTACAGTTTAGATGGAGGTTTGTGTATTTCTCTTTCCTTTGTGTTTTAGAAAGGTATATTCTAAAAATGCATGAATGCAAAACTGTGACTTTATTTGTTTGGTTTCTTACCGGTTGTACTTAAAAAAAAAAAAAAAAATATACCCATTTCTTCAAAGTCCTCTGTTGGCAAAAGAAAAGCAATAAAAAATTTTCCTGATAAAATTGACTGTGAAATTATCAGAAAATATATATCCCGTTTTGCATGAAAAGTAGCCTGCGTTCATTAACACACCTTTTTCTTTACACAGAGTTGTGCCAGATGTTTAAACTACATCACAGCTGAGAAACAGAAAAAAAGATGCTGTTGGTGCAAAATACTGACATAACAAGTTAAGTTTCTTCAGTTATGTTAAGGTTATGGTGTATGGTCAATAATATAGGAGGCATATATTATTTTACTGAATCAACAATGCCTGCTTTTTTGTGAATGTGTTTCCTTTGAGTTATGTTTTGCAATAAAGTAACATTATCAGCTCAATCTAGTAGATGCATGAAGATAAAAGTTTACCTTCAGTAGGTGTGTTTCAAAAAAGTTTAGCCATGAAAGTGCTCAGTGTTTGCAGTATTTCTAAAAATCATATTTTCATCTGTGCCGTTGCTGCTTCTTGTTGCCATAATCTTATTATTATTATTAATTATTAGCTATTTAGTGTGATATTGTCATCGTTTATGACATTTAAGACAATCAACTTTTCCGGAGTTTCTTTTATTTGGATAATTAATTACTCTCCAACTTTCAAAGTATTACTTCTGTACCTTATTAGCAGTCTTATTGTGGTATTTTATTTTATTGTGTTTAATATTATTTTTAAATAGTGCCACTGTTGCAAGCAAACCTTGTCTGTCCGAAACAGAAATTTTTCAGGAAACACCGCATTTTCTGATGTATTAACCATTACAAAATGTATCCACATGGCTTTTCAAATGTTTCTCATTGCTTTGACATGGGTGTCCAATTGAATTGATTTATTAGAAAATCTAAAAAAAAAACCTTTATATATACAGGTAATCCCTTTGAGACATGCAGTCTGATTGGCAGGAGAGACCTGTTGTGGACAGATATAAAACAAGATGCAGTTGCAGACATATGGATCCAACAATAAAGTATATACAATATACTGTATAGAGATCATAAAAAAGTGATGAACAACTTAAATACTAAAACAGGATTTTTCAAGAGATGCCTTCTCTAATTCTTGCAAGATCATTTTAAATTCCCCTAATAGGGTAAAGGTTTACAACTTTAAATCTTGTTGTAACCTGTTCCAGGTTGAAGGTTGAGACTTTCTGAGGGAACGCTGAAGGTAATGAAATCCTTGGAGCTGAGGCTATGACTGTTCTGTCAGGGTGACATGCAGGAGGATACATCTGATTGCAGTTGGTTAATGAAGAATTTGAAAATTAAGTTATACAGGTGAAAAAGATTTTCATCAATCAAGATGCCCAAATAGCTCTAGTTGGTTCATTTTGTCTTCTTTTAATTATTTACCTTTTGTTGTTATTAAAAAGAATGTCTTTAATAAGAACAATTTTAAATAAGATGCCCAAATGTTTCTAAGAGGCCACAAGTTCAATAGATGAACCTTGTTCATCTATTCATAGCCACTGTTCACCGGACTTAGATTTCCTGCGTAGGCCTTTTTATCTCCCCCCGAGCTAACGGCAGTCTGGAATATATGGGAGGAAAGCGTAGAATTTGACCTCAAAATTTCAAATGACTATTGCTTTCAAGTGGTAAAAGTTACAGGCACACTGTCAATTAGAAAAATTTTGCAGACTGACCAAAGTTTATGACTTGTGAAATTGCATCCATGTATTTTGTATAATGTGACCTAATCTGCCTATTGCCCCAATCAAATTTTCATAAGACTATAGCTTCAACATTGTAAAAGTTACAGGCACACTGTCAATTAGAAAAGTGTTGCAGATGACTCAAAACATTGTGATTGGAGAAGGCTGCTAAGCATAGCCCAAGACGATTGGAGCACCCGGAGGTGTGTAGGGGAAGGAACACTGGGATCGAGGCAGTCAGTTGTGCCCCGGAAGGCAAGCTACCTCCAGGGGCAGACTGAATAGTGAAGGGTCTTTGGGGGGGGATGGGGGGCACATGGGTCATCCTCACCAAGCTATGGAAGTGCATATATTAATAGTTATTAATCTTTATTTATAGTTCTGGGATAATTTTGGTGCTCTGTTTTGAGTAGGAGACACGGCTGACACGTGTCTGCAACATCAGGTAGACGCCTGCAACATCAGGCGTGGGCTGATGTTGCAGCCCCGCCCATGATTCGTGGCTGTACCTTCCTGATTTAATGTTAATTGGGCCCAGCTGGCAGGTTGTTAGACCCCTGAGCCAGGTCTCCTTGCAAGTCTACAGCCACGTCTCTTCCTCTCTCACTGCCGGGCACTCACCAGCTATTTGCCATCATCCCTTTGTGTTTCCACACATGCACACACACCCACACACATTCATCCTTATTCACACGCTCTGACACCCACTCATACACCTGCTCAGCCACACTCCTGCATCCACTTGACATCATTAGCTCTGGGTATTTATGTCGGTCAGTGGATGCACTCGGTGTGGCAGCAATTGTCTACTTTGATGTCCAGACTCACTCTTGTTGGTTTCTTCTCTTTTCCCAGACTATGTATGGAGTTTTGACCAGAGCCAGTTGCTCCGACCCTACATGTAAGTCTCCCTTTCATCACATAGCCTTCACTCTCCGCTGCCCAGTTCCACCCTGGGAGTGCGTGAGCTTGCCAACTGAGTTTCTAGCTCATCATCCATCTGTACCAATCCTGAACTGTATTAGCTGGACATTTTGTGTATTTTGTGTTTCCCTTCTCTGTTAAATAAACCTGTCTACCTCACCTGAATTTTGGGGTCATACCAATTCATTTGTTCACTGTGCTTTTACACAGTGGACATGACAGATTTCCGCCACCACAGTTAACCCAGCGGTGAAATGATGTGTCATTTTTTTCACCTTTTTGTGTATTTTCCTACCTGTCTTGCAGCACAATGTCTCCGATGAGCTGCTCCCACACTGGCAGAAGCCAAAGAGCAGCGGGACTTCCTAGCATGGAGGAGGAATTGGCGGCCATTTCCATCTGGGGTTTCTTGCACATCGCAGCTGAAGCCTACACCCCCAGAGAAAAGTGGGACTACCTTAATGGGGCTTTGGATGTTCTGGAAGCTTACCCCAGCCTCCAAAGTTTCCCTCAATATGCCAAACTGTTGTCCTCCATCTGCGCACTCCAGTGGGCTTTCCCTGACCTGAGGAGAAGGGCAATCCACGCAAAGCCAAAGCAGAGACGCTATTCTCAGTCGGCGGCCATTCCTCCCTCAGCTTCATCTCCAGCTCCAAGATGACCGCCGTGGCATCGACGTTGTCCTGGATTCCTGGAGGAATTATCCAGCCCTACCAACTGCTTCTTTCCCTACAACGAGCCTGGTAATCCCTGCAGAAGATCCTCATTCTCATGTCTCTTTCTAAGCAGTCCCATCTGCAGGATCCTCCTCCACAATCGCTGCGAGGTCATCTTTCTCAGTGTATCCGCAGACGTCAAGGGGCGCTTGTTTTCCTCACTGGTGTCTCTTGTTCCTGAGGCAAGAGGGTGGTTCCTCAACAATCTACAGAGGGGCCAAACACCGCCTTTTCCTCATGGAAGGATGAAGACACCCAAACAACAGCAGCAGCCAACATTATGATCCGGGGAGACAGGCAAGTTAATTTTAATTTTATTCCTACAAATAATGAAATGTCTTGCCTTATTCCTGGAAGGGAGACTCAGGGAAAGCAGTCTCCTGAGTTCTCCCCACCAGCTGCTGTTTTGAACTTTCACCAGCCATCTCCATGCTCTCTCCTGTCCTCTCTGAATCCACACCAGCACTAGAGCTGAACCAGCGGGACCAGGTGAAGCTAGAGGTCTGGGAGGATTGTTCCTTGGTAGCAATGGTGAGCCAGACCCCAGCTGCCACACCGGAGGAGTCACCAGCTTGGGTCGTGACAGCTGGGGAAACCAAGACTGCTACTTCCATCACGCCTTCTATGGAAGTCGCCGCAATAGATCCAGCACCAGAGCTGGACCTCCTAGAGGCCCGACCCAGGACACCCTCCTCAAGTTCGTCGGAGTCCAGGACGGTGGTGAAGCTTGAGCTCAGACCAGTGTTGACCTTTGTCTTTCTTCTTTATATTTTAGAGCATTTATTCTTAGCTCTAGGGGAGGAGAGCCAACTGCAGCTGAACACTGCACCTGAGCTCCCCTCACCGGGCTCCGCCACTGCCAGAGTCCCTGACACTCTTTCTCCCTCTGCTGTTTCAGAGCCTGTGTCTAGGGTCGCCGGAGAAGGTCCATCGCTGCTGGGAGTCTTTGTGGATCCGGTCCAACCAGCAGATGACGTCGCGATTCCAGCCCCCTCGGTTGAAGTTGTCAGGGGCCTTTCGGTTTACTGTCTCCTCAGCTGGTGCTCCTGCGAGTGGGCCCACTCACCATGGGTGCAGCCGTGGCCCAACTGCGGCTGCAGCAAGGGCCCAGCCGGGCTCCACTGTGGGTGCCACCATTGCCTGGTCAGGATCCACCATGGGTGCAACTCAGGCCCTGGGATTGGGCCACCGCTGGTGTAATGTTGCCCTGGGCAGGGACCACCGCAGGTGCAGCCATGGCCCATCCCGGGTCCACCACCGGTGCGACCAAGTTCCAGTCACACGCCAGGACAACTGAGGGTGCAGCCAGACAGTCTGAGGACACCAGGGTCTCCTCTTCCATTCCTGAGGCCCTGTGAGTGTTCCTCCTTCATGTGCTGGGCACCGTCGTAGTCCATCCTTCTTCGCCACCAGTAACCACAGGGGTCCCCCTTTCTCTGTCTGGCCACCCACCTCTTGTCCTCCCAGAGGGTAGGCCACCACCTCGTCTGTCCATCCAGTCCTGGTGGCTTAACCATGCCGGCTGGCCTCCCGAAAGACTGGGTTTCCTTGCCGGGTGTCCTGTTTGCCCTGGCAGGCCGCCTTACACTGTTCTACAAGCCACCTGCTGGGCCTTGGACTCTGGGCGACCCTCTGAACTGTGGGACTCTTGGGGTTTTGGGGGCTGGTAGCTTTTGCTCGGGGTTGGGATTCTTGTTTTTTTTTCCTTCTGTTGTATAGTTGTATTTTTCGTTAGTTTTTCCCTCCTGACCTGTTTCCCCCACCTCCCGCCCTGGGTTATTATGTGGGGTTCTGAGGGGTTTGGGGGAACAGGTTTTCTTTTGTGTTTTGATGGCATGGTGGGTGTCTGGATTCCACCCCTTGGGGGGGCTCTTTCATGTGCGGGGGTGATGTTTCAGCCCTGCCCATGATTCATGGCTTTAGCTTCCTGATTTATTTTTTTTATTTTTTATTTTTTTTTTTTTTTATTTTTTATTTTTTTGTTACTTATTTGTACCCGTAGGTAGATTTGGTTTGCAGTCTGGTGACAAGCCACCGGCTGCTGGTCGCTGCGTGCACGAGCGCCCTAAACCTACATGTTTTTGGTATGCCGGAGGAAACCGGAGAAATCCCGGAGTAAACCCACGCAACACGGGGAGAACATGCAAACTCCACACAGCTCACTGTTGGTCGGGGGCTGGGATCGAACCCACGATCTCATGATCCCCGCGATCCCCCGGCCGAGGGTAAAACTATGCTGCCACAGTGCTAAACCACTGCGCCACCGTGCAGCCCATGATTTATTGTTAATTGGTTCCAGCTGGCAGGTTGTTAGACTCCTGAGCCGGGGCTCCTTGCCAGTCTACAGCCACGCTCCTTCCTCTCTCTCTGCTAGGCACTCGACAGCTGTTTGCAGTCATCCCTTTGCGTTTCTACACATGCACACACACACACACACACACACACACACACACACACACACACACACACACATTCATCCTTACTCACACACTCTGACACCCACTCATGCACCTGCTCAGCCACACTCCTGCATCCACTTGACATCATTAGCTCTCTGGGTATTTATGTCGGTCAGTAGATGCACTTGGTGTGGTGGCAGTTGTCTACTTTGATGTCCAGACTCACTCTTGTTGATGTCTCCTCATGTCCCGGGACTATGTACGGAGTTGTTTTTTTCCACAGCCAGTTGGTCCGACCCTACATGTAAGTCTTCCTTTCATCATGTAGCCTTCCTTCTCCAATGCCCAGATCCACCCTGTGAGTGTGTGAGCTTGCCAACTTAGTTTGTAACTCGTCATCCATCTTTACCCATCCTGAATTGTATTAGCTGGACATTTTGTGTATTTTGTGTTTCCCTTCTCTGTTAAATAAACACATCTACTTCATCTGCATTTTGGGCTCATACCAATTCATTTGTTCGCTGTGCATTTACGCAGTGGACATGACAATAGTGGGATTTTTATATATCACAAGCGGCAGAATAAACCGCCTCTGTCTGTGTGTGGGGGTAGGGGGGGGTAGGACAGCAGTCTACCCGTCTCCCTTAATTTTAGTTATTTTGTGTGAATGGCATAGGCCTCTTTTATGATTTTAGTTAAGTTTTGTTTAGCGAATGATTCTGGTTCCAAATTGGGTGGGCTGATTGCATGTGTGTTTTGGATTTTTCTACAGGGGGTAGAGAACGTAGTGTAGTTATTTACTGTTCATATGTTGTATTTTTATTGGCACTCTTATTTGTGTGGCACGGGGTGGTGGCTCCATATTCCAAATCTGCCAGCCCCGTGTGTATAAGAAGGGCTTCAGGTAGGGGGGGCGGTCTCTTCCACCTTTGCCTCTGCCTGCGTGTAAGTGTGGTTAGGTGCACTGTACCCTTTATAGAAATAAACGTGTGTTCAGCGCCACTGCTTGTCTCGGCCTTGACTCCAGTTCCAGACATAACACAATCCACAGAGCCATCTTTTTGTTGTTGTTGTTGTTGTTGTTGTTGTTGTTGGACATCTTATCCTACACCTCTTTACAGAAACTCAGTAGAATCAAAGCACATATTAGTAAAAACTTGGTAAAAAAAATAGAAGAAATGTGACATATAATTTGACAATGACAATGTACAAAGCAATTTTTTTAATTTTTTTTTTTGTTTTGACCCGAAAGGATTAAGCGGTAGAAGATGGATGGATGGATGGATGGATGGATGGTTGTTTGGTCAGCAAAAATGGAAAAAAAAATGGGTAAAAAAAAGTGGACAGCAACACAATGGCAGCCATATTTACATTTTTTTTATTCCCAAGTAGCAGTGTACCCCAATCCGCACTCATCTATCAAAGTGGAACTGCTTGAAGTTCTTGAGTGTGTGGTATCTCTCAAAGCAAAGCACAGCACACATACCTACCCCACAATGAGTGCACCTGAAGTGTGTCTGGTGATGACCTTGGTGACGGCTGTGATCAGAACACACTACACAATCTGGACGTCCATGAGCTTCGGCAAGAAAGTGCTGTTCAGTGAGTCGCTGTGGTGTCTCTAATGCTTGCTGTGAAGCCCTTAAAGCTCTCTTGCCATCTCTCCTTTTGTGCCCTTAAAGCAAAGTTGTGATTAATTCCTGAATGAAGACCTTCAGGGGCTTGTGTGGAGCTGCAGTACACCTAGAGTATATGATGTTTGAGTTGACGACGCAGATGCTCATCAGTTTGTTGAAAAAGCGTCTGTACCACCTCTTTGCTTTGTGTGGAAAGAGATAGGTTTTTATCCTCTGGTAAGCTCTATTGACTCCTCCCATGTACAGTGGGGCAAAAAAGTATTTAGTCAGCCACCAATTGTGCAAGTTCTACCACTTAAAAGATGAGAGAGGTCTCCAATTTTCATCATAGGTATACCTCAACTTTGAGAGACAAAATGAGAAAAAAAATCCAGAAAATCACATTGAAGGATTTTTAAAGAATTTATTTGCAAATTATGGTGGAAAATAAGTATTTGGTCACCTACAAACAAGCAAGATTTCTGGCTCTCACAGACCTGTAACTTCTTCTTTAAGAGGCTCCTCTGTCCTCCACTCATTACCTGTTTGAACTCGTTATCAGTATAAAAAACACCTGTCCACAACCTCAAACAGTTAGACTCCAAACTCCACTATGGCCAAGACCAAAGAGCTGTCAAAGGACACCAGAAACAAAATTGTAGACCTGCACCAGGCTGGGAAGACTGAATCTGCAATAGGTAAGCAGCTTGGTGTGAAGAAATCAACTGTGGGAGCAATTATTAGAAAATGGAAGACATACAAAACCACTGATAATCTCCCTCGATCTGGGGCTCCACGCAAGATCTCACACCGTGGGGTCAAAATGATCATGAGAACGGTGAGCAAAAATCCCCGAACCACACGGGGGACCTAGTGAATGACCTGCAGAGAACAGGGACCAAAGTAACAAAGGCTACCATCAGTAACACGCTATGCCGCCAGGGACTCAAATCCTGCAGTGCCAGACGTGTCCCCCTGCTTAAGCCAGTACATGTCCAGGCCCGTCTGAAGTTTGCTAGAGAGCATTTGGATGATCCAGAAGAGGATTGGGAGAATGTCATATGGTCAGATTAAACCAAAATAGAACTTTTTTGTAAAAACTCAACTTGTCGTGTTTGGAGGAGAAAAAAAACACCATACCTACTGTGAAGGATGGGGGTGGAAAAATCATGCTTTGGGGCTGTTTTTCTGCAAAGGGACCAGGACAACTGATCCGTGTAAAGGAAAGAATGAATGGGGCAATGTATCGTGAGATTTTGAGTGAAAACCTCCTTCCATCAGCAAGGGCATTGAAGATGAAACATGGCTGGGTCTTTCAGCATGACAATGATCACAAACACACAGCCCGGGCAACGAAGGAGTGGCTTCATAAGAAGCATTTCAAGGTCCTGGAATGGCCTAGCCAGTCTCCAGATCTCAACCCCATAGAAAATCTTTGGAGGGAGTTGAAAGTCCATGTTGCCCAGCAACAGCCCCAAAACATCACTGCTCTAGAGGAGATCTGCATGGAGGAATGGGCCAAAATACTTACAGAAAACGTTTGACCTCTGTCATTGCCAACAAAATGTATATAACAAAGTATTGAGATGAACTTTTGTTATTGACCAAATACTTATTGTCCACCATAATTTGCAAATAAATTCTTTAAAAATCAGACAATGTGATTTTCTGGATTTTTTTTTTCTCATTTTGTCTCTTATAGTTGAGGTATACCTATGATGAAAATTGGAGACCTCTCTCATCTTTTAAGTGGGAGAAGTTGCACAATTGGTGGTTGACTAAATACTTTTTTACCCCACTGTAGCTGTTGTAGCTGTCTGCACACACAGGCTTGATGACCTCACGGAAACCAGTCACACTTCCCTTTGAGCGAATGCGTTTCCGGACACAAGTGTTGCCATGAATGGATTACAGCATGGTAAGACGCTTTGTGTCATGCCATGCACAGGCCAGCAGTTTGTCTTGCCGGATGAACACTGAGTAATTTCCCCTTCTCAACATTAACTGGGTTGCTCGCAGATCCCTTGGCATACCTAAAATAATGGCATAAATAAAATGTCATAAATAATTGCCATAAATAACATCAAAATAAAAAAAAAAACAAAAAACAAAAACCTCTCCTGTTGCTGTTCACACTGCCACACAGTCCAGTGTCCTTAGCTGCGAGCTCCTTAACGATGGCTGGTGATGTGTAATAGCCGTCCATGTACACTTCATGTCCCTTCCCAGTGTATGGCTCCATCAGCTGATGCACAACAAGATAAGTCGAGCCCAAACCGTCACAGTCATCGCCATTTTGTCCTGTGTACATTGACCACTGCAACACATACCCTGTGCTGGCTTCACTCAAGACAAATGCCTTGTAGCCATATTTGTCCAGTCTGTTTGGGTTGTACAGCTTCAAGGTTGACCTTCCCTTGAATGCAATTGTCATTTCTTTCAGGGAGAGTTCCTTGGCTTGAGCATAAACAGCAACAAAATGCTGAACTATACAGTCAATGATTGGACAAATCTTGAAGAGATGGTAATGTCCTGGCTCACCATATGCAACCCAGTTCTCCTTGTTCCCAAAATGAAGGCAAGACAGGATCATTGCAAACCTGCTGTATGTCATCACTCTGCCAAATCCAGGCATAAAAGCTTGCCAAAACTCTGCCCAGTAGCAATTCCCGTCAACAAATGGAGTGCTATGAATGCTTTGATCTCCTCCTTAGTTACAGCAGTCCACTTGTGAAATCTGGACATGGGTTTCAGTGCATCGGTTGCTTTTGCTTGGGCTATGAAATGCTCAGCGTACCTTTTCGGGAAACACAAAATTTGACCTCAAAATTTGCATTGGAATTAGAAATTGGAAATGGAAAATATAGCAAATGAACCAAAGTTTACCACTGGGCAAATTTAATCCATGCATTTGGCATAATGTTACCTAATTTGCATAATGTGCCAATCAAACTTTGCAATAGCTGTAGTCTAAAAATGCTACAACTTACAGTCATTGCCAAAAATAGAAAAATATAGCGAATTAACCAACGTTTATGTCACAATATGTACCCTTTTGTTTCATTGGTGAGAATCCTTCAGAACTCCTCAGTCCAAAACAAAGACAAAAAATCAATTTGTCATGGAGATGACAGATCCACCTCTCCACGATATCCAGCTGCCTCTTAAAATGGTTTGAACCATGGATGATAAGCTTATTCATCCGTAAGAAGCTTCCAGGCATCATTGTCCAAACTTACTGTAGGATTTCTACTGCTAGTTGTTGCTCCGTGCCACCCACGTGGCACGTGCCAGGACGCACCGGGTGCCATGCGCTCCGGCCCACCCAAACGTCACCCAGGAACTGTTCTGGGCCTTTTCACCCCATGGCCATGGTTCGGCAAAGCAGAGCAATCTGCATAAGTTTCTCCTGTACTATTTTGGGCTCGACTGGACACAGAAAAGGCACCTCCAGTCTTGCACGCAGGAGAGTCAGCTCCACTGTTGGTAGAAGTACCTGCAGCATTGTCAGAAGGCACAAAATCTGAGATGGAGTCTTCCTTAGATGACAAGCTTTGGTTAGTCTCTTAATCTGACCCGGGCCTGGCCCATAGCAGAGCTTTTTTTTCTATCTTGTCTCATCCGTGACTAACTACCCAATGGGAAGGGCCATTTTCCGAGTGTGTTTGTTAGAAACATTAAAGAAGCTGTGCACATTGAAAAATTGTGCTATGCTCCTTTTGTTTAAACTCTGCCCATCTTAGTGAAGCCATTATCTTGCAGGGTCTGACATTGGTGTCTAGGTTTGTCTGATATTGTCTAAGGCAGGCGAGACACTTGGCCACACGGAGTGTAAGGCCATAGAGTGTAAATTATTTGGCCGCTCCCTTAGCAGTACCTATGAGGTTATTTTTTTTTTTTTTTACTTGTAGTGATAAAGTTAATTGTAAAGGACTGACTTACAGTTTAGATTCAGGCTTGGCATTTCTTTTTTTCTTTGTGATTGAGAAAGGTATAGTCTAAAAATACATGAATGCAAAACTGTGTCTTTATTTGTTTTATTGCTTACCTGTTTCACTTTGAAAAATAAATACCCATTTTTTTCAAGTCCTCTGCTGGCAAAAGAAAAGCAATATTTTTTTTTTTTTCCTGATGAAATTGACTGTGAAATTATCAGAAAATATGTATCCCGTTTTTCATGAAAAGCAGCCTAAATTCATGCTTACACCATTTTCTTTACACACAGTTGTACCTTATGTTCAAACTACATCACAGCTGAGAAACAGAAAAAATGCTGTTGGTGCAAAATACGGGCATTAAAAGGTAAGTTTCTTCAGTTATGTTAAGGTTATGGTGTATCGTCAATAATATAGGAGGTATATATTATTTTATTCAATCAACAATGCATGCTTTTTTGTGAATGTTTTTTTTCTTTGAGTTATGTTTTGCAATAAAGTAACGTTATAAAGTCAATCAAGTAGATGCCTGAAGATGAAAGTTTACCTGCAGTAGGTGTGTATCAAAAAAGTTTAGTCATGAAAGCGCTGTATTTACAGTATTTCTTAAAATAATTTTTTCATTTGTGCCATTGTTGCTTCTTGTTCTCTTAATCTTATTAGCTATTTAGTGCGATATTGTCATTGTTTCCAGTATCTGTTGCAGTGACTGACCAGATGATAGGTTTGTTTATCTCTGCTGAGAAGGTGATCAGCTGCAAGCTCCCATCTCTCCAGGACCTGTACATCTCCAGGACCCGGAGGCGTGCAGGCCGGATCATAGCCGATCCTTCACACCCTGGTCACGTACTGTTTGCCCCCCTCCCCTCAGGTAGAAGACTTCGGTCCATTCAGACTAAAACCTCCCGGCACATGAACAGCTTTTTCCCCTCTGCCATCAGACTGCTGAACATTAAGTGACTTATTGACTCTCGTGCACTATATACAGCAGCTCATGTCATTCATCACTGTTTTTCTGTTGCATTATCGACTGCACTGTGGTACCCCATATTATCTGCTACTTGCTAATTTATTTAAAACTGCCTTGACTAGTATTACTCATTATTATTATTATTATTATTACTTATTATTCTACACTTATTGTATGTTTTTAGTCTTTTAGTTTTTTAGTTTATCTCTTTATCTCATCATGTTGTTAATGTTGCAGCATGGCACCGAGACAAATTCCTAGTTTGTGTACTACATGAACAATGGCAATAAATCTGATTCTGATTCTGATTCTGCTCTTTGTGTAGTGCATGTCACAATGCACTGACTGGCAAAAGTCCACCACAGACCTTGCGACAGATGTGCTTATCTGCCAGGATATCCAGTCTCACCCTGTGTAACTGGGAGTGGTCCACCAAAGACCTGGTTTTACCCACGAGGTGTTTTTCTCCCTCCGAGATGTGCAAGGCAGTCAACTTCATCATCAAACTTCTGTGTGGTAGAAAAATAGCCATATCACCTGTAATACCGAACAAGAGGTGGAATAATGCAACCTTCCTCTGCTGTCTAAAGTACCTCCAGTCAGAGGACACAAGCATCTTTAAACGCAGCAGTCTCCAACTACAGGACAAGGGTGGAGATCTTCTAGCGTTTCTTGGTTTCATGGTGGAGTGTGGAACCTCTTTGCTTAAGTAATATGGCTGCCAGCGAATGTAAAATGAACATCAAAGGATCTGAATAGGTGTGCTTTAAAGTGCTGTGTCCTATTGTGTATTTGACAGCATCATCCTTTTGTCTGTATGTGCAGTTTGTCTTGGCCTTTCCTTGCCACTGATAATACCGCTATCTGCCAAGAATGTGTCACTAGTCCAGCAAAAGCTAGCGGTACTCAAATACTTTTTTTTTTTTTTGTTACTTATTTGTACCCGTAGGTAGATTTGGTTTGCAGTCTGGTGACAAGCCACCGGCTGCCGGTCGCTGCGTGTGCGAGCGCCCTAAACCTACATGTTTTTGGTATGCGGGAGGAAACCGGAGAAATCCCGGAGTAAACCCACGCAACACGGGGAGAACATGCAAACTCCACACAGCTCACTGTTGGTCGGGGGCTGGGATCGAACCCACAATCTCATGATCCCCGCGATCCCCCGGCCGAGGGTAAAACTGTGCTGCTACAGTGCTAAACCACTGCGCCACCATGCAGTGGTTTAACATTTTTTTTGCAAGCAGTTTCATGAAATGGTCAGTCAGAGAGCAACTCATACTGGCTCGGACGTTGCCCGGGTTAACAAGGTTAGAAGTTTCTGGCAGCGGAAGGCGAATTACAGAGCTGCGTGGAGGAATCTGATCAGACCTAAATGAAACAGTCATTGTCGCCCCTAACAGACTGCTATGATGATGATGATGATGATTGTCATTGTTTATGACATGTAAAACATTCAACTTTTCCTGAGTTTCTTTTAACTGGACAATTAATCACTCTCCAACTTTCAAAGTATTACTTATGTAGCTTATTAGTAGTCTTATTGTGGTATTTTCTTTTATTGTGTTTTTTAATATTTTTAAATGGTGCCACAGTCGCGAGCAAACCTTGTCTGTCCAAAAGAGAATTTTTTCAGGAAACACCAAATTTTCTGATTGATTAACCATTACAAAATGTATTTGCATGACTTTTCAAATGTTTCTTATTGCTTTGACATGGGTGTCCAACAGAATCTGTTTATTAAAAAATCCCTTTATTTATACAGGTAATCCCATTGAGACATGCAGTCCGATTGGCAGGAGAGACCTGTTGTGGACAGATATAAAACAAGATGTAGTTACAAACATAGATCCAATGACAAAGAATATACAATATATAGAATTCATATAAAAGTGATGAACAACTTAAATACTAAAACACAAATTTTCAAGAGATGCCTTCTTTAATTCTTTCAAGATAATTTTAAATTCCCCTAATAGGGTAAAGGTGAACAACTTTAAATCTTTTGGAAACCTGTTCCTGTCACATGCTGAGTCCGTTGTTCTGCCGGACTCAGCTTCATTGCACCTTCTTTGTATGTACATGTATTTATCTGTTGTATTATTGGAATCCTTTTTTTTTTTTCACTACCGTTTAGTTGTCTGTTGATTTTTCAGTTTGCCTTTATTGTTTTATTTATAATTTTTGTCTAGTTTGTATTTGGGTTTGTTTACATTTCTGTCTCTGGGTTGACAGGTGGCTTTTCCAGTTCTGTTCGGTGACACCTTTCAAACCACCAGATGCCCCTACCTCACCTGTCATCTCCGTCTGCTGTTTTCCCTCATGATTACTATCAGCTCCCTTCCATTATTAGTTGTTGCCTTCTCCTTCCCCTGTCATGTGCACCCACACCTGCTATTTATCTAGTAATTGGTTTGATCCCTATTTTATGAAGATTGTTTTTCATTTTCATTGTCGCTGTCTTGTCTCTGTAAGAGTGTTCACCCCTGTCTTCGCCAGAGTCCAGTCCCGCTCTGGCGTGCCGTCTTTGTAAGTTATCTTCTCGTTATTTCACAGTTTTTTCACTTTGCACTTGTTTCTGTTTTACCAAATAAACACACAGATTCATAGTCCAGTGACTGGGTTGTTTTTTCCCTCCATGTGCCGCATAGAGAACCACATATGACAGTAGAGAGCAACCAGGTTCAAACCCATCTGCTGTGAGTTTTGTGCATTCTTTTTTCACCTTTTTTTTGTTTTTCACCTGCCTGATTCCAGAGCACTATGTCCTACCTGGGTGAGAAGGAGCTGCATGTGCTTTGCGTCTTGGAGGACATTCTCTCATGGACGCAGGAATCCTGCACTCCCGAGATGGTTCGAGAAGTCCGGGACAACCAGCACGGATTATGGAAAGATGCCTCTGGAATGACCCAGAGGTGACCAACATGTTTCTTTCTATATACTCCCTGCCATGTGGTGAGCTGGTGGAGGAGGCTCGGACACCTGAGCTGTCTCCACTGAAGAGGAAGCGCTCACGCCACAGAAAGCTTTCAGCCTCCCTCGCGGCAGCTCTGCCTCCTCTTTCTGAGTCCTGGCCTGCTACGTTGCCTGATTAGCTGGAGGAGCACAAACAAGTTTTGCTGGCAGAGACTGACCTCCTCTTGGAGACTAAGCCATGGCTCCTCCCGGATTTAAGCCATGAATTGAGAGAGCCAGAGTTGGAGCCGCTGGTGAGTGAGCGGTCCCTGACCTCAAAGCCACTCCTTCACGACAAGCCTACGTCCCCTTCTCCCAGTCAAAAGGTCCTTCAAGGTCTCGGGGAGACAGAGAGCGACCTTGGAGCAGCAGCTGGCATCATCACCACCGAGGAATTCAGGCAAGTCCTAAATAAATCCCTCTCTCTCTAACCTGAAACCTCTTGCCTGATTCCTTACTAGGAGACTCAGATTCCACTGTTCACTGGGTCTCCATCATCAGCTGCTGTTACCATTTTTTTACTCTTTCTCCTGTCTTCCCAAAATCTCCACTGGAATTGGGGGGTGATCACCGGATGCTGGAGGAGCCCATGGTCCAGATGAAATCAATTACACAGAAACAACATCATCCTGCACTGGTCCACCCACAGATCCCCTCTTCCCTTCTTCTCTGCCGGCTGTCACGAAAGCCTGCACCCTCTCCGCTGCTGCCGAATCCTCTGTCACCTCGACATTCCCTTCTGTGCCGAGAGGTCCTCAAGGACTTCCCCGGGTACAGGAGCAGCTCCCCCACGTTCCATTGAGGGGCGCAAGTTCACCGTGGATGCGGGGAGAAATGACACACCTCCACCTGCAGGTGCTTATTTTATTTTTACTTTTATTTCTCAATTTTCTAATAATAACTTGTCTTGCCTGATTCCTGGTAGAAACACTCGGGGTCGCAGTCCCCTGGATTCTCTTCACCCTCTGCAACATATACTTTGCAAATTGTTCTCTCTGTGTTGCCTCTACGTTCCTCTGAGTGTCCAACGGCCCCTGAGCGAAACCGCCAGACAAAGGATGAGCCTATGGTCCTGGAAGATCTTAATCCTGGGCCGGCGCGGAGCCGACCGACAGCAGCAATGCTGGAGGAGCCATCAGTGTGGGTTAATTCGCCTGGGGTCACCATGACTCTTACCGCCATTATGCCTGCTGCAGAGGCTGCCGCAGCAGAGTCACCTGCCAAGCTGGACTTGCAGAGGGCTGACCCCAAGGAGACACCGTCACCCGGATCGTCGGAGTCCTAGACGGCCATGGAGCTCGAGCTCAGGCAAGTTCTGTCTTTTGTTTTTCTCCTCTTAGTTTTAGAACAATCTTTCCAGGCTCTTGGTAAGGAGAGTCAGGTTTAGCAATCCGCTGCACTTGTGCTCACCTTGGCGGACTCTGCCACTGCCGGTGACCCTGACCCCTCTCCTCTCTGTGCTGTTTCTGAGCTCTCTCCCAGGGTCCCCAGAGATGATCCAACACCACCTTAGGCCTCCGTAGATCAAGTTTTGCCATTGGAGGTTGGCCCGGGTCCATCTCCTACTGTTGAGGTCGTCATGGGTGTTCCATCCCAGCCCGGCACCTCCATGGGTGCGGCTGTGACTCAGCCCGGGTCCTCTGTGGGTGCAGCATTTGGTAAGCCTTGGTCCACTGTGGGTGCAGCATTGACCAAGCCCGGGCCCACCATGGGTGCAGCGTTTGCCCAGCCCGGGTCCACCGTGGGTGCAGCATTGGCCCAGCCCGAGTCCACCGCGGGTGCTTCAGAGCTCCAGCCCAGAGCCATCGTGGGTGAAGGTGAGATCCAGCCCGGAGCCACCACAGTTGCAACTTCTACCTAGTCTGAGGTCACCGTGAGTGTGGTGGCCTCTTCTCCTCCTCAGCCAGATATCATCGGGGTCCCCCCTCTTCCTCGACCCGATTACGACATGGTTCCTTCCTCCTCGCTGCCCGACGTCATCGTGGTTCCCTCCTTTTCCTCACTGCCAGACGACATTGGGGCTTCCCCTCCTCGGCTCTCCTCTCCAGTGGTGGGTCTCCCTGTAAGGGAGTCGCCTCCCGGGCCACCTCGCTTATACTGGTGGCTGAAAGTCTCCGTCCTGCCGCCCAACAAACTGTGCCATAGGGTTGGGTGGCCAGTTTTACTTGGCAGGCCACCTGATCCATTCCACCTGGCTGTCCAGCTGGCCTGGGACTTTGGTAGGCCACCCGACTGAGTGCACCATACCATCTGCTTGGCCTGGGACTCTGGGCGGCCTCCCAAGCCTTCTTGCTGCTGGACTTAAGGGGGCTAATTGTGTTTGTTTTGTTGTTTTTTGTTTTTTTTTCCCTCTTTGTGGTCCCTGAGCAGGGTTGTATTTGTTCCCTCCTGGCCTGTTCCCCACACCACTCGCCCTGGGTAGTTTGTGATAGATCCTGCTGGGGGGAAGAGGGGGCAGGTTTTTCCCTTTTTCCTTTGATGTTACGTTTGGTGTCTAGTGTCCATCCCTCGGGGGGGGGGGGGCTCTGTCACGTGCTGAGTTTGTTGTTCTGCCGGACTCAGCTTTGTGGCTCCTTCTTTGTATGTACATTTTTTTTTATTTGTTGTATTATTGGTATCCTGTTGATGTTTCAGTTTGCCTTGATTGTTTTATTTTTAATCTTTGTCTAGTTTGTATTTTGGTTTGTTTACATTTCTGTCTCTGGGTTGACAGGTGGCTTTTCCGGTTCTGTTCGGTGCTGCCTGTCAAACCACCAGCTGCCCCTCCCTCACCTGTCATCTCCGTCTGCTGCTTTCCCTCATGATTACTCTTTGCTGCCTCCCATTATTAGTTGTTGCCTTCTCCTTCCCCACTCATATGCGCCCACACCTGCTATGTATCTAGTAACTGGTTTGATCCCTATTTTATGAAGATTGTTTTTCATTTTCATTGTCGCTGTCTCGTCTCTGTCAGAGTGTTCACCCTCATCTTTGTCAGATCCCAGCCTCACTCTGGCATGCCGTCTTTGTAAGTTATCTCCTCGTTGTTATTTCACAGTTTGCTCACTTTGCACTTGGTTCTGTTTTACCAAATAAACACACAGACTCACAGTCCAGAGACTCGTTTTTTGGGGTTTTTTTTGCTTTTGTTTTTGTTTTTTTTTTCCCTCCATGCACCGTGTAGAGACGCACATATGACAGGTTGAATGAACAGAGACTTTTGAGGGAATGCTGAAGGTAATGAAATCCTTGGAGCGGAGGCTATTACTGTGTAGACCTAGAGGCCATGTCCCTCCTGTGTCAGCCTTTTTATCCCCCCGTGAGGTAACAGCAGTAATTTTAACACAATTTACATTCCTCCTGATGCTAACATTAGCTTAGCACTGAATCACCTCCAGCACATTGTCAGCAGGCAGCAAAGAGATCACCCTGGTACAGTCCACATTATAGCAGGGGATTTTAACAAAGCATGCTTAAAGACTGTACTCCCCAAATTCTACCAACATGTTAAGTGTCCCACCAGTGAGGAGAGAACACTGGATCATTTTTATAGCAACATTAAGCATGCCTACAGAGCCACTCCTCTCCCCCACCTTGGACAATCAAACCATCCCTCTTTAGGCGCTTTTCCACTAGCCCCGATTAGAAAACCCAACTCGACTCACTTCGATTCGGTTCTGCCTCGGTTGCTTTTCGACATTACTGCTGGCACACCTGCTGGCACACCTGCGGTGGGTGGGATTTCTTGAACAGCGAGGCGGTGCCGAGGCGGCGCCACACTCTCGTGACGTGAAACACGCGACCGAATCCTCCACAACAAAGAAAATGGCTGATGACGAGGAGAGGATTTTAATTTTTCTCGCTCTGTGACTTTTTACAACAATGAAGGCTAGACAATTGAGCCATATAAGATGACGATGTGCACTGAGACGACGTGCGTTGAGACAAAGGTTGGAGGAAGGGTACAGGGGGCTCTCGGCTGCCGTATTGGAATATGAAGCCGCAACTCTGAGTTTAAATGCTCAACACATGAGGGAGCGTATTTTGGTAAGTTAACGCATACTAATGCTTGCAAATGTCATTTTATAGTCATGTCAGTTTTATGTCCCGCATTTTTATGTCGCCAGGTCAATGGTATTAAATGCATTACATTATGTATGCTGTGTGTGTGTGTTTCAGTTGGCTGCTTCGTTGCAAAATAATCGCTGCAGACCCTCGGTGTGGACAGTCAACCGTGCCTCGCAGTGGTGGGAGAATATTGTTCCCGGTTTCTCAAACAAAGAGTGGTTGCAAAACTTCCGGATGTCCGAGGATACTTTTACCTACCTGTGGCACAAATTGCGTCCACGTATGGAGCGTCAAGATACAACATTCCGCCTATGTGTGCCTGCGAGGAAGAGAGTGGCCATTGCACTGTGGAAGCTTGCTACCGGTTCAGAGTACTGCACTATAGGCCATCTGTTTGGAGTCAGCATCACAACGGTGTGCAGGTGTGTGCAGGATTTTTGTTCAGCAGCAGAGTCATTGCTGGTTCCAGAACAACTCTGTTTTCCGGATGAAGGGAGGTTCACAGAAATTTCGGCCTACATGGAGAATCGGTGGGGGCTTCCATTGTGTGTTGGTGTTATAGATGGCTCCCACATACCCATCATAGCACCACAACAATTTCACTCCGACTACTTTAATCGTAAAGGCTGGCACTCCATAATCCTTCAAGGTGTTGTTGATGGAAAGGGGTTGTTCTGGAATGTGTTTGCAGGGCTGCCAGGGAGCATGCATGATGTTAGGGTGCTGAGACTGTCCACACTGTGGGATTTAGCCAGTCGGGGAAACCTCTTCCCACCTCACATCAGGAACATTGGTGCAGTATGTGTGGGCTACTACATCCTCGGAGACTCTGCATATCCACTGCAAAACTGGCTGTTGAAAGCATTCCATGACACCGGACGGCTGACAGCAGAACAGCACACGTTCAACCAGACCATCAGTCGAGTACGTGTGGTTGTGGAAAATGCTTTCGGCAGGCTAAAGGGAAGGTAGCGCTGCCTTCTGAAAAGGAATGACTGTGACATGAAACTGGTGAAATCTATGGTACTGACTTGTTGTGCTCTGCATAATCTGTGTGAGAGTCACGGAGAGACTTATGACACTACATTGGATGATGCAGTAGATGAACCAGTGGTGGCAGCGACCCAGGGAGCAGAGGAGCAGGGTGCCGATATACGAGATGCTGTGATGCAGTACTTGTCTAGCAATAGGTAGAAATGTAATTTCGTCCACATTTATGTGCATGCATATTTCAAAAATGTTTTTTGTAAATAAAATGTTGTGCATGTTCCATCTACCTGTCCTCTGTTGTTCATAACACTTATCTGTTAAGGTACGGGTAATTACATACCTGTCAAGGCATACCTCATGCCTCCCTTATTGGGGGGGCTTTCACACCTGTACTGAGTACTTAAAAACTGTATTTATCGGCAGATGAAAGAAAACTGAAGCAAAAAAAAAACAACAAAAAAAAACTAAACAAACAGCAACTGCAACATGAACTATTTCAAACATATTTATTCAAATGTACACTTATATGGAAACAATCTTAAGCCATAACTTTTTGGTAATGTGAAAATAATAAGCCAAGTAGCACAAAAAATAAATAAAATAAAAAATGAATATATAAAAAATAAATGATATTAATAATAAATAAATAAAAATAAATAAATAAAAAATATTTTTCAAATTTACATTAGCACAAGGTAGATTGCTTAATTGGAAAGTACACAATAAGAATTATTCTGAATATAGTTCTTAATTGTCAGCTAGATACTGTATATACACTTGGAATTAAAGACTTTTTAATTGTCAGCTTTGTTACACTAATGCACTTGGATGAACTTGAAACAAGAAAATGTTCACAGATGCTGCTTGTTATAGTTCCAAGTAGCAGCCTTTGCTGACTCTAGCATTTCTGAAGTGGCAGATCAGATCAGGTGGCAGATCAGAAGTGATCTGCCACCGATGGGGGTAGTTTGTGCTCTGCCACAAAATGACAAACCATCACTTCTGCTAGTGATGCATTGGATTTGGAAGGCATCGGTTCTCTCACTGGCTGAAAATGTTCATCCATCGATCGATTTTCGATTTGGCTACACAGTTTTTGTGGCCCTGTGTAGCGAAGTGCGACTTCAGGTCGAAAATCCCCGATGCAGTCACTTTTATGCTCCTCCTACATGGAACACAGAAGGAGTGTGTAGGGCCCTCTGGAGAAGCCTTTATCCATTCAGCGATTCCTTTCTGTTCCGGAGCCGCAGGACAACAGCAGGTGCGAGGCCATCAGCATAATGATGACTCCACACTTCTCACTGTTATGATAATTGCTCACGCTGAGCGCTCTGCCAGCCCCGTACGCTGTGGGGGTCACACACATGACGTGTTCCTCCACACTCTCAATAATTTTTTTTCCCGTATATTTTTCTTTTTGGTGTACAGAAATGGCAATATGCCCGTATTTGCTAAAATTGCATTTTCCCCGTATTAAAATACGGCGAAACCGTATCACTTGACAGGTATGTAATTACATGCAGAAACACCGCACAGGCCATCTTCACAAAAATCCAGCTCGACAAGCCACTTTTGCTTTGGTGGAAATGCAAATTGAACTTTAAATCATGTGCTGATACATGTCATATTCCCATGTAAAGGTCTCCCACTTTTACTTACAAATTGATTTTTAATTTTTGGGAAAAGGGAATATAAATTTTGCACTTGTTGGTAACAACAGTTGTGTGCAACAAAAACACAGTTGTGTATCCTTGTCCGATTTGTCTACTGTTATTAGTGCCAAATGTTTGCTAGATTCCTTCTTAATTTATTAAATTTTGACTGGTGATGCAACATTCAATTTACATGTACTTACCTTTATCAGTGTCTACTGTACAAGTTAAAGTACACCTGTACAACTGCTTATAACATAAAAAATGTACCCGTTCGAGAGAAATGGATTCAGCATTGCAAATTTGTTTAAAATAAAATTTAAAAAAAACTACCAAGACATTACGTTTCGTTGTGTTGTTAAAAATTAAATTACCATTAGAAGGCTATACACCTGACCTGATGAACAGCAGCATGTGGAGTGAACAGAGAATGGAATGTGTATGTAATTATTGGCTTTTCTCATATGGTGTCATAACAGAATGGTGGAATGTCACTATTATATTATGCTTCATTGCTGTATATAAGATGAACTGTCAGGTTGCTGCCCCCTCAGTAGAGCGGATTTTGCAACACGCAGGGTGCTGTCTTCGGCTGCAGCCCCCCTGCAAAACTAAAAAGGATTAAGATTAAGAATATGGATGGATGGATGGGTAATGTTTAAAATAGTTGCTTGTAGTGTGGCCGCAGAAATCTGAATGGGTTAATACAGTCAGCTGACACAAAGCATTTCAATGAAGCATGTTGATTTCAACGGCAGTTCATGAGCTTTATTTGTTTTTCTAAAACAGGAGTTACAACAGCACTTCAATCACCACACCTAAAAATGGGACCGGGTTGTGGAGCACCGATAATAAGTGAAGACCAAAGAATAACCTTTTTGTACATTTAAAAAGACATTTTCAATTAATTAATATGCAGCTACAGGAAATTGCATTAATCAATTTGGTACATAACTTGTTAGGCTCCAGCCCCCCCCGCGACCCGTAAAGGATTAAGCGGTAGAAGATGGATGGATGGATGGATGAATTTTCGACCCTGGTTTCCGCTGGACCTGTTTCAAAAAAAAAAAAAAAAAAATTGTGGTTATTGTGCCTTACCGGCACTTGAACATGATCCAGATGGAGCTGGTGATGTGGCTGACATCGGAGTCGATCCAGCTGGTGCTCCAGCAGACGCAGAGGCAGAGGCAGATGCAGATGCAGGAGAGTCTGGTGTGTCCATGTCCACTGAGGTGGACCCCTGTGATATGAACTGCGATTCTAGAAAGAAAATGCACGCAATTTAAAACTTAACACCAAAGTGCAACATGTACACAACACTAAAGTTTTTAACCGGAATACAATAAGCGTAATTCAGCGTTTTGTTCGCGCTAATACTTAACACAAAGCAAGCGTGAATCTGCAGTTGGCCTCAAACAATAGGCAAGCCTCAGTAACAACCATTACCCACAATCTAACAACCTTCCTATTTCTTTAAAACAGTGAGCTTGGCACAGAAAGGATAAATTGGCGAAAAGACATGCAATATAAAAACAACACTCACCATCCACGGTTTCCAAGGCCGTGACTGTGGCCGTGCCGAGCCCAATGTCTCTGCCTATGTCCATAGATCGCGTCCATCTCAGCGAACCACTTCCACTCCTTCCGATCCGCTCCACTTCGAGCATTGTGGTCTTTCACTGCTCGGTAATTGCTTTTCAGCTTTTTCAGCTTCTCCCGACACTGTTTGGCAGTACGGATGTGCCCTTGGGAACCCATCTGCTCGGACACCTGCTGGTATATTTTTTCATTTCGAGTAGATCCGTCCAACTCGCGCTGGATGCGATCGTCGGCTAATATAGAAAGAAAATTGCGCACCTCCTCGTTTGACCAGGGGATAGCCTTACGAGAAGACATCTTCAGAGTGTGAAAATATACTGTATTAAAACCGCGCACTGTGTTCACTGGTTGAACAACTACAAATGGCGGTCGTGTAGTAAATTCAGCAGAAAAAGTCGCTTTCGTGACATTACGACCTGACCAATCAACGGCGACCAGTCTGTTAAAGTCACATCACAGCCATACTCAGCCCTACTCAGCTCGGTTAGACCCTGCCCTGGATCAGGTACTAAAATAGCGCCTGCTAACCGGTTCTGGGGCTAATGGAAAATGCTCAAACACGGGCTGAGTGGTGCGGTGCAGGGCTAAGCGAGGCTAGTGGAAAAGCCCCTTAAGTTTCTGATTCCTGCCTACTTCCCCCATAGGAAGAGTTCCCCCCAAACAAAACAAACAATTCAATCCTTGCCTGAAAACACTCTTATCCAGCTACAAGACTGTCTTGCCGGCACTGACTGGAGTCTTTGGACAGCAGGACCTGGACTCCTACACCGAATCTGTTCTTTTCTACATCAAATGCTGTCTAGAAAAAGTGACAGTCACCAAACAAATCCGGGTATTTCCAAACCGGCTCTGATCAGAGCCCGCAACTCAGCCTTCAGACAGAGGGACAGCTCTCTTTACAGCACTGCCAGAGCTAACCTGAGGAGAGGCATAAAACTTGCTAAAAATGCCTATTGGAGGGAGGTGGAGGGCTTCCTCACAGACAACAAACCCCGACATTTGTGGAGAGGAATCCATGCACTCACAAGCTACAGGGGCCAGGGCCCCTCAACATCAGACAACAGCCTCACTCTGGCAGGAGAACTTAACAGCTTCTTTGCCTGCTTTGAGCACACCTCCCTCAAAATCCATCCCCCCTCCTTGCTTCTTTCCCCCATCCTCCCATCCTCTCTCCCACCTCTCTCTACAGGTGCATGAGGTGAGGAAGCAACTGAGAGCTGTGAACCCCCGCAGAACTGCTGGTCCAGACGGCATCCCAGGAGTGGTGGTCAAAGCATGTGCAGAACAGCTGGCCGGGATCCTTACCAAGTTGTTCAACCTCTCTCTGACACATGTCACCGTCCCCTCCTGCCTCAAGGAATCCACCATCAGCCCCATCCCCAAAAAGGCTGCAATTGAAAGCTTGAATGACTACAGACCCATAGCACTCACGTCTGTAGTCATGAAATGTTTTGAGTGACTGGTGTGCAAGCACATCAAGGACTGTACCCCCCCCCCCTCTTTCAACCCCCAACAGTTCGCCTACAGGAAGAACCATTCTACAGAAGACGCCATCGCCACCACTCTCAACCTAGAGAACCCAAACAGCTGCGTGAGGATCCTCTTTCTGGACTACAGCTCAGCTTTTAACACCGTCATCCTGGACATCCTGATCAACAAACTGCAACTCCTCAAGACCCCCCCTCCCCACCTGCTGCTGGATAAAGAACTTTCTCACCAACTGCCCACAAACAGTCAGACTTGGCCCCCCTCACTCCTCCACACTGTCCCTCAGCACTTGCTCCCCCCAAGGTTGTGTGCTAAGCCTTTTACTGTACTCCCTGTATACCTTTGACTGTATTCCAACCCACCCAATCACCGGCATAGTGAAATACATGGATGACAAAACCTTCGTTGGGCTCATTATCAACGACGATGAAAAAGCATACAGGGTGGAGGCATGGAATCTGCTGCTGTGGTGCCAAGCAAACAATCTGAAACTGAATGTCCAAAAAACCAAAGAACTCATTCTCAACTTCAGGAAGAACAGACAGGACCAACCCCCCTCCTCATAAATGGTGACCATGAGGAAAACGTCCCTGCCTTCAGGTTCCTGGGAACCCACATCTCTTCTGACCTCTCCTCGACTGTCAACACCAAGGCCCTGGTGAAGAAAGCCCAGCAGCGGCTGCACTTCCTCCATGCCTTGAGGAAGTACAACCTGGACCAGAAGCTGCTGCTGGTCTTCTACCGCTGCTCAGTGGAGAGCATGCTCACCTACTGTCTGGGTGTGTGGTACGCCGGCTTCATGGCCGAGAACAGGAAGGCTGTGCAAAGGGTCATCAACACTACCCAAAAAATTATTGGCAGCCCTCTGCCCTCCCTGGAAGACATCTTCAGAGCCTCCTGTCTCAGAAGGATCAAGGCCATCACAGGAGACTCCTCACATCCCTCCCATCACCTGTTTGACCTGCTTCCCTCTGGACAACGGTTCAGATTGATCAGGTCCCACACCTCCAGAATGGAAAACAGTTTCTTCCCCTGGACTATCCGAATTGCAAGCAGTCAGAGGTCCCACCCCACTTCCTCCAAACGCTTACATGCACAGAACTGAGGACCTTTTAATTATCACAATATCTCACATGCCTTAGCACTCCTCACTTTCATGCATATTGACCGATCTGTGAAATCACTACTGTACATATATTCCATAATCCTTAGGCCATTTTACTCAGCTATGTGTTCTGCACTCCACACTCTTATGTACATAGTTCCCAAAAAAGCAACAAAGCCACAACCATACCTATGTATATACCAATGGGCTACTTGTTACTTTTACTTTTATTTTTATTTCAGTCGAATTGTTAATCATGTGTTCTGTAACTGTTTTATTTCAAATTCTTCTCACTTTACTGCGCAGTAGCCTGGTGGAGCACCCATAATTTTGTTGTGCTGTACAACTGTACAATGAGAGTAAAGCCTGTTCTATTCTATTCTATTCTATTCTATTCTATTCTATTCTTGTAAATATGATAAAGAAGGAAGAACTTTTGGCACGGTCTTTTTGTTTGAGAACAGCAGACCCTTTGTTTTGTCTGCATTAAATACCAGTCTGAGATGGGACAACTGAGACTAAATAATATCAAACAAGGACTTCAGATGTTCAAAGACCAAGGCAATGCTTTCTGCGTAAGAATAAACAATCGTGCCATCTATGTTAAGAAGTAGAGGTCCATCAGTGACATTCTGGCCCACGTGATTGAATAGTGTACAGAGTGGGTCCTAAAACTGAGCCGTGAGGCACCCCTTTGGAGATGTGTAAGTAATTAGTTGAGTTTGGAGATATGAGCTGTTAAAAAATGTATGATTTTCCCCTTTTTTTTCTCCTGACACCTACAATGTTTACAGCGATTATGTCTGTTAACTCCTCATCCTCTTCAACCAACCTCGACCACCTCAACCACATAATTTCAGAATCAGAATCAGAATCAGAATCAGGTTTATTGCCATTGTTCATGTAGTACACAAACTAGGAATTTGTCTCGGTACAATGCTGCAACATTAAACATGATAAGATAAGAGAAATAAACTATACATGTAATAAAGTGTAGGATAAGATTAAGTGATACTGGTCAACAGTTAAAATATATATTAGCCAGCAGCAGATACTGTGGAGAACTATATAGTGCAGTCGGTAATGCAGGAAGAAAACAGTGATGATTGACATGAGTCTGGTTGAGCTGCTGTACATGGTGCACGAGAGTCACTTAGTGTTCAGCAGTCTAATGGCAGAGGGGAAGAAGCTGTTCATGTGACGGGAGGTTTTAGTCTGGATGGACCGAAGTCTTCTACCAGAGGGGAGGGGGGCAAACAGTACGTGACCAGGGTGTGAGGGATCGGCTATGATCCGGCCAGCACGCCTCCGGGTCCTGGAGATGTACAGATCCTGGAGAGATGGGAGCTTGCAGCCGATCACCTTCTCAGCAGTGCGCACGACGCGCTGCAGCCTTAGTCTGTCCCTGGCAGTGGCTCCTGCGTACCACACGGTTATGGAGGTGGTGAGGATGGACTCGATGATGGCTGTGTAGAACTGCACTAACATCTTGGTGGGTAGCTTGAGCTTCCTCAGCTGCCGCAGGAAGAACATCCTCTGCTGGGCTTTTTTGATGAGTGAGCTGATGGTCAGCTCCCATTTGAGGTCCCTGGTGATGGTAGTGCCTAGGAAGCGGAAGGAATCAGCAGTGGTGATGGGAGAGCCTGAGAGGGTGAGGGGGGGGCAGAGGAGTAGTGACTTTCCTGAAGTCTACAATCATCTCCACTGTCTTCAGAGTGTTCAGCTGCAGGTTGTTATTGCTGCACCAGGACGCCAGCTGGGCCACCTCTCTCCTGTAGGCGGACTCGTCGCCGTTGGAGATGAGCCCGATGAGGGTGGTGTCGTCCGCAAACTTGATCAACTTGACAGACTGGTGGCTGGAGGTGCAGGAGTTGGTGTAAAGGGAGAAGAGTAGGGGGGAAAGTACACAGCCCTGGGGTGATCCGGTGCTGATGCTAGTATAGTCTGAGACAGTCTTTCCCAGCCGCACATGCTGCCTCCGGTCCGTCAGGAAGTCGATGATCCACCTGCAGAGGGAGTCAGGCACGTTGAGCAGGGACAGCTTGTCCCGGAGCAGAGCGGGGCGGATGGTGTTGAATGCGGAGCTGAAGTCCACAAACAGGATCCTGGCGTAGGTTCCCGGGGAGTCCAGGTGCTGCAGGATGGAGTGGAGGGCCAGGTTGACTGCATCGTCTACAGACCTGTTGGCTCGGTAGGCAAACTGCAGCGGGTCCAGGAGAGGGGTGGTGATGGACTTGAGGTGGGACAGGTGGGACAATTTGCTACCACATTAACACTGGCATCACAATACTGAGAGCCTTCCTCATCCTCCCTCTGTCCATCCTTGTCCTCCACCTGGGTCGCCAAAGATGGAGGCAGCAGCACTCCTTTAAAATAACGAGCCACTCTGATGTCATCACGTACCACACGGCTGCCCTAGAGCTGATGGGTGTCTCAAGGCTTATCTTCATTTGTTGTGGTGTCTACACTAATGATTCAGTGATGCTGTCAGTTGGACAGAATAGTTCTTATGTAGGTCTCTATGGAGAGATTATGTTTCACATCCTGACTTGTTTGGAGCATTATCTGGCTGTTGTTCCCCTGTCATGTACATGGGTCTAAGAAAGGCCCGTGGGGCCAAAATCAGAAACATCAGCATTGGCTGTGTTTGGCCGCTGTCCTTTGTATTAATGGGCTTTACATATTTATGCACATCCAGCAGTGCCATCACTCCACCGCTGTGTTTTTTAACTTTTTTTCTAACAATCATATCTTTCTGCAGCATTTCTGTCTTTTGTGTTCTGCCCCACCAAGGTCCAGGTGAAGGACATGGAGAGAAAAAGAAGGTTGACCAGTCAAAGCACAGAGCTTTCTACACCATCGCAGCTGTATCAGCTGTTCTTTGGTTGTGGTTTGATGGAATGCTTTTGTCCATTGTTCTGAGTAAGTCAAGATCATTGAGCGACACGGCCAAGTGCATTGCAGAGGGATGCACGCTCTTCTTTAGTCTGCCTAGTGTCATGGTGTTGCCTCTGCTGTATCTGAACACGACAGGAAAACTGTCAGGATGCTGTTTTTGCAAGTCAATTCTACACATGGATCTGGACCATGAGGATTGAGGATGTTGGACTGTGATAGTGCACAAGTCAAGACTACACTAAGACCAGGCCAAGACCAGAGTGTACAAAGACCAAGACTTCAAGAGGTTGAGACAAAGTCAAGACCAAGATCAAGCCAGGTAGAGAACAAATGGAGACCAAGATCACTCTTTCCACCTTACAGCTTTGATCTTGACTGGTCTTGGGAGACTGTGATCATTGTTTAGTCCTATGGAAGTAAGGAATAAGGACCTGTACTTATATAGCACTTTTTCTAGTCTCAACGACCACTGAAAGCATTTCACTAGTACCAACCCTCTATTGTAAGGGCCTACGGACAATTTAGAATGACCAATTAACCTAACAAGCATGTTGTTGGATTGTGGGAGGAATCTCCCAAAATACACGCACACAGCACAGGGAGAACATGCAAACTCCACAAAGAAAGGTTCCTACCCCTGCCAACCTGGGGATTCAATGTCTTGTCTATAACATTAGACTGTGAATTGGAGCTCGAAGTAGAGTCCAATCATGATCATGCTCAGTCTCAGCCACACACCTGTTATTGTACAATAAATTAGCTAATTATTAAGCTACAAACAAGGACAGAGAACATCCTTTTAAAATGATGGGATATTATGTATAATAATTACTCATATACTGTATCATACATTCCTTTCACACCACACTTAATCTTGATAATGTCACAAAAAAACATCTAGGACCCGAGTCTCAGAAAGCAGTGGGTTCTGTTATGTACATGACCTTGGCTATGCTGCCATATTACAGTGGACATCTCACAAGACTGTTATCAGGGTTGTCAAGGTGCTGTGAAATATTTCTCTCTGTATAGGATGTAAATTTTGAGCCAGAGCATGCTCTGTATAAACAGAACAAACCAGTGATCCATCTAGTTTTTTTTTCATAGACTATCATTTTTGTTGCTAGTTATCATTTTAAAAAATCATAAATATGATTTTAAAGGACTGGGGTGATGTTTTAGTTTGTTAGTGGGGTCATGAATAACGAACTTTGTGTTGTTCTTTCCAGATTTTTCAACATTGCTGACACTTTTGTAGCCTTCAATCCAGATTGTTAACAAGTGCTTTATTTGATTGTATGAGGGGAGCTGAAAAGTTCATAGTAGTCAAATTTGACCAAATGTGTTTTTTTTGTTTGTTTGTTTGTTTTTTGTTTTTAACTGCAAGGTTCCAAGTGCTGCAACACTGATGGAAGAAGTGTGTGCACCGAAGGACAGACTATATTAAAAAATAAGCAACATTTAGTCAAATGCCCCCCCCCCCTCGTATTTTTATTCTGATAATCTATCTTCATTTTGAGGTGCTATGACAAATGAAATAACTTCTGGTGTATTAAAAATTAGATAAATCTACCTTAAGTAGATTTTCTGTATGTTTTCATGAGTGTAATGACTGTTCATGTGCCATTTATCAGTTCTTTTGTTTTTTTCTTGTTCTGACTAATTTTTTTCTCAAATGCATTAAACTAATATGTTATGCATATGATGCAGAAAAAAAATTGGACCCCCCCTCCCCCCACATCACCTCTTTATCATGGTGGGAGGGGTTACGAGCCCTTATGATCCCTGGAGCTATGTTGTCCGGGGGAATTTACCTCTGGTAGGGTCTCCTGGATTTCTTCTATATATCAGAAAGACAAAAGTCATGATGCCTGATGAAACAAGTGACTTGGGACAAGCTCCTGTCCCAGGTGGAGGAGTTTAAGTATCTCAGGCTGTCATTCAGGAGTTTGAGTTAGAATGGAGCAAGAGATTTACAGACTGATCAAAGCAGCATCTGCAGTGATGCAGACGTTGTACTGGTCTGTTATGGTGAAGAGGGAGCTAAACTCTAAAGCAAAACTGTCAATTTGCAGGACAATCTACATTCCTACCCTCACCTACTATATGGTCATGAGCTTTGGGCAATAACCAAAAGAATGAGATTGCAGATACAAGTGGCTGAAATGAACTTTCTTCGTAGGATTGCTGGACTCACCCTTATAGAGAGGGATAGGAGTTCAGTCGTCCTGGAGAGGCTCAGAGTAGAACCACTGCTCCTCCATATCGAAAGGAGCCAGTTGAGGTGGTTTGGGCATCTGATCAGGATGCCTCCTGGATGCCTCCCACTTGAGGTGTTTCGGGCTTGTCCCACTGGGAGGAGATCCTGGGGCAGACCCAGGACATACTGGAAAGACTATATCTCCTAGCTGGCCTGGGAATGTCTTGGTATCCTCTCTTAAGAGCTGGAGCAGGTGGGCAGGGAGAGGGAAGTCTGGGCTTCTCTGCTTGGGCTTCTTCCTCCTTGACCCGGACCTCTGGAAAAGCGGCAGAAAATGGATGGATTGACGGACAGATGTTAGTTCTTTAACTTTAAGCATGCAACTCTCAAATTATTTAAAGGATTGTCTAATGGATACATTTATTAAATAATCAAATTACAATTTATAGTGCATGTACTTAATAAATAAAAGGATTTAAAATTTGTTCTTTTTTTTCTATTTAGTAGAATTCTGTCTTTCTGCTGACATAAACCTAACATTGGCTCAAAACCACTTGTTTAATCATTGCAAAAACTGAAATCTTAGTCAGAGCAAACATCTTAAATTCAGGCTATACATGCTTGTTTTTTGTCTGACAAGATATTTCTTCTTGCTGTGCAGTTTTCTGTAAGACAATTTATTATCCTATTAAATGCTTTCCCTTGTTTTAAGCAATTTGATTTTGTTTTAAGAAAATGTTTCTGGCTATTAATAAGCAAGAAAATTTTACTTATTAAATTGCATAAAACAAGTATAAATGGCAATTTTTTACTGCAGCCTGGTGTGTGTCCCCAGGTCAGATCCACCTTGTTCCTGGGTGCTCCAACTGTAACGTGTGGTATGCCAGTTAGGGAAGCTCCACACTTGATTGGAAAATGTATGATTGTTGTGCAAACAACTCATAATGCTTGTTTTTTCAGTGTTAATTTTATGATTGCATCCTCTTCTGTCATGAATCTGGGTTTGGCTGTTCCAAACTCAGCTCTGACTTATTACTATGTTTTGCCTTATGTTCCACCTGGTGCTTCAGGGAGCTACTGGGCCTCCGCTCCCTGACAGCTTGGGCACGCCCCCCCCCCTCCTGTCAAGTGGCATCAGCTGTACGGTCACGTGTGTTCACACACACACACACACACACACACACACACACACACACACACACACACACACACACATGCACACTCTCCATTCATTCCCATTCATACACTCATGCACGCTCTCTCACACACCAGGCCCAATCAAGTTCATCCCACGCTTTCTCGCACCGGCAAACTCTTTCCTCGTTAGCTTCAGGAGTATTCATTCGTTCGCTGCATTTGTGGCATGAGATTGTCGGAGCATTCACCTCCATACGCGGAAACTAGCTCTCCACGTATGTGTTGTCATCACCTTTTTTGTATTCAGCCCAGCACTTTAAGTTTGGTTAACCCCTTGGTGTTATTGGCTGACCCTGCTCACCTTCTTCATCCCCCAGACTGCTCAGATTGCTCCGCAATCGCTCCAGCACCGTAAGTGTCATGATCGCCTTTCCCTTTGTGCTTATAGCAGTCCTGCGGCACTAGGCTTCCTATTGTCTGGGCTGTAGAGCATCCGGCTGGCACCCTGCATGTCGAGTGGCCTTAATGTCATCATCTGCATCTCTCCGTATTTTTGCGGTTAAGCTGAGCTGTTACTTTGTGACTAAGTTTAATAAATATGGCACCTTCTACTCACACTATTGGGTCTTTCATTCTCTCTCTCATGCGCCGTACAATGGCGCACAGGGAACTGTGATATTTTCTGCATATCATCTCATATGAACAATGTATTTGATTACAACTGTTACTTTTTTTTTCAGCCATGCGGCAGTATGGAGAAATTTTAAAATTTCATACTGTGTCAGAAATTAAGACTGGTATAGCGGATGAACCAGTATATCACCCAGCACTAAAGAGGATTATACAAAAAAATATTAAAATCGGTCTTAAACAAGAAATATTTACATTGTTGTATTCTGGGCGAATGGGCGGAAGCCTGAACAGCTCTCCCAGGTTCTCCCAGGTAACGTTTCCCCATGTCACCAACAGTAATCTGCTCTTTTGTTACAGTTGGTCACTGTGCTGCTACTATGGTTTTAGTACAAATACCATCTATGACATGGGCCGTTAGCGATATCTGTGGCTAATTTAGCAAGCTAGAAATGTGTCATTATTTTTGAGGGGCTTTTCCAAATTTACCCCCCACCCCCCAAAAAAGAAGAAAAAATTGCCCAAATAGAAAAGTGATTCAGAAATAGAAATTAATAGGCACATATCAGCATGTCCCAAAGAGTGTATGTGTGTGTGTGTGTGTGTGTGTGTGTGTGTGTGTGTGTGTGTGTGTGTGTGTGGGGGGGGGGGGGGTTATGCCACTGAGGATGTCATAATGTTACACTAATCGCTGCAAATGCCATTAATTACATTCGGTGGCCCCAGACTGAGACATGGCTGCACCCTCGGTGGCCCCCGGGCTGAAGCGTAGCCCCAGAGGAAGCCCAGGCTTGAAAGGCATATCCCCCACATCTTTGGCTGGCAGAGCTGGACCCACAAAGACCTCGGGCAGCGGACTGGAACCCACGGAGACTCCACACATGGCAGGAAGTTCCTCAGTGACCTTGAGAAAAGGCTCAGAAACAAAGGGCACAGGAACAAAGTCTGGGTCACCGGCAGCAGTGGAACCCGGCGAGGTAAGCTCAGATGCTGCTGACGGCAGCACCCGGCTCTCCCCCGCAAGAGCCAGACAAGATCTCTCCAATACAGAAATAATGCAATCAAACTAGAGCACTTGCCTGAGCTCAAGTTCCACCACTGTCCAGGACTCCATCAATCCGGATGGTTATCCAACTGGCCCGGCCTCCTGGAGGTCTGACTCCAACTCTGCTGCAGTGGCCCCGACAGCAGGCATGATGGTCTCGGCAGTCTCTGGACCCCCCGGCGCTGCAGTCCACGCAGATGGCTTGCTCCGTGTGGTGACCGGAGATGCACTCTCAGCTGGAACTAAACTCTGCTCAGTGGAGAACCGGAGATGCTTCGTTGTTGGCTCATACTCCAACTGGCAGAAAGCCCTCCTCCTCTGTCTATATCGTGGCTGCAAGGCTAGAACCAAGTTCACAAGGGCCACAGGCCCCTCCTCCTTCCGGCGGTTTAATCCTGGCACCGGCAGATACTCGGGGGATATAGGAGGAGACACTGAGGAAGCAGGTAGAAAATTTATGGCTGCACCAGGTGGTGAGAGCTCAGGGGACTGCAGGACCTGAGCCTCACCCCCAGGAATCAAACAAGGTAATTCATCAGTTAAGAGATAGAGAATGAAAAAAAAACACGTGCCTGTTTTCCTGGGGTATGGTGGTCACTGCTACAGCAGGCTCTATTCTTCCCTCTCCAGTTATAGTGATGAAGGTGAGTCCCTCAGGAAGAAAAAGAGGAGCCTCTTCCTGTAGATCGATGATGGAGGCAGCCAGAGAAGGAAGCATTGGGCTTGCACCTGCTGGAGGAAGTGCCGTAGTGGGGGGAGGAGCAGCTGAGGCAGTATGGGGTAGGGGATCTGGCGAAACAGCTGACAATGAAGACCCAGAGACTGAAGCTGCTGTTATACCTTTCTGCCATGGCGAGGTAAAAACAGCTGGCTGGGAGACAGGGGAGTTTTTCGGCGGCCCATAGCTGGATCCAAATGGGTACCTTGCGGTGTATTTACCAGGTGGTTCTCTTCCCTCTGCTTAGGAACAGCCGTGTCCCGGGGAGGAGAATAATTCTGTCCTAGACAGTGGCGTCATCTGGCTGGAGACAAGCTTAATGTCAGGTTAGGAAAACGCCACTACTGAGCGGAAAACAGTGGCTAGCAGCTCGGCAAACTCTGAATAATTGTTCAAACCGGGATGTGCCTCCAAAACCCTAGCTGCTGCCATCACGCTCTTAAGACAGGCGCCTTGCATGGCTTCCGCGTCATAGGATGCGCCTAACGTGCGCGTCCAATGTCAAGTCAAATTCCTCGTATGTTTACTTGTAAATATACTTGGCAATAAAGCTGATTCTGATTCTGATTCTGATTATGAACTTTTTCCAGGTTAACGGAAGAGAGAGCTTCAGCCATCCGGTCCCTGAGGAAATCAGCTGCCCACTGTTCATCTTTGCTGGGAAACCCCACTGCCCTCCCCCTCCGGCACGCTGGAAGACTGCTCTTCGGCGATGGAAGCACAGGACCTGGAGCCATAGCAGGAACCTCCTCACAAGCCGAGGAACAGAAGTGTTTCACCGTCAGCTCCAGTTTCGGCTTCCAGCAGGATCTCTTCTCCAGTTGACGTTTCCTCTGCTGTAGCGCCAATAGCTCTGACATCCTCTCCATGCCCTCAGTAAGATCAGCAAGGCAAAGATGATGATTCACAGCTGCCTCCATGAGGTCCAGGTACCATGAAGCATGTTTTGACATGGAATATTGACGTGCAATGACCTGGCTTTGCACATCAAAAGCCAGGCTCATAGGGTACCACCTGGTAAAAGACGCCATAATACCCAAAAAACGCTGGCACTCGAAAAAAAAAAAAAAAGGGAAAAAAATTAGAGCCAAAAACCAAAACTCACTGTGGCTGGCACCTGTTTTGGCTGCAACCTACTGTTATGTGTGCCCCTCTCAGGGCATAAATGAGGCACCACGAGCCAGCAGTGAGTTTGTTATTTTATTAACAAAACATAACAAAGTAATTTGCCATGAGGAGCAAAACACATACACTACACACATACGACCTCAAAGGGTGAAAATAAGTGAACAAATACAGAGAATACAAACAGTCAATGACATATAATGCAGCGAGGGCGAAACCTTACACTGTAAAGGAAGGCTGGCATTGGGCATAGGGATACCAGCCAGGGAGGGCGAGGTCGTAGTAACACAAGAAACTAATGAACCAACAGATGAGGAGAGAACCTAATCATTAATCACCAGCAGCTGTAACAGGCTGCGAGCATCCTGACAGGAGCAAGTCCTGCCACGGCGCTGTCAAAATAAAAGCACAAATAATCCCCATAATAAATAAGACTAAATATACAGGGAGAAAAAGAGGAAAATAATAAGTGACTCACGTGCGGAACAGATCCGCGCTCGGGATCACTACAGTGTGTGTGTTCACCCTGTACTTGACCACCACATACATGCAGGTGATTTTTGTTATCAAGTAAGATCTGACAGCAATAAAGATGCTATTTCTCACTTCAGCACATACAGCATTCACATATTAAGTATATGCTATATATTTAATTTAACACTATTTTTGCATTACTCACGTAGGTACAATTTAAGTGCAAAATTTACATACAGTGGCTCAACTACACGCTACACACATACACATTTTTCCAGAGCTGATTAAAATATTGTTACAACGCAAATGTAAGCTCATTCAAAATGGACTTTTCATTTTCCATTTTAGCTCATGGAAGCTACGTCCCTACAGGATACTGTCCACCACGTACTGCTTTGCGTCATGATTTCCTGAACCATGTTACTCGTTGAGGGCATCAAGTATAGAGGGCCATTAGGATCAAAAACACATGCCTGCATGCGCATTAATGATACATTTTTACAAGAAAATTCTCCTCAAACAGGATGGTGCATTAACTCATTTTAATCACATTATCTCAGCACTAACAACATGAGAGTTTCGCTGCTCTGTGCAGATACAGCAGTGGTAAGACAAAATGGCTGGGCAGATTGAAACAACTATCAATCATGTACACGGCACATTTCACAATCTTACTCAATGTAGGTGATGTGTCTACTGCGGTTTTAGAAAGCAGCCTGATAATCCACAGCCACAGCACACATGATATTGCTGTTGTGGTGTAGAAGGCTCTGAGCTTTGTCTGATTGACCTGCATTTTTGTTCCATTTCATTCACCCGGCTTTGACCAAATCAGAGCACAGAGACCAGAGAGGCTGCAAAATGTTATTAGTATTATAAAATACTAATACCTTGATTGAAAAAGAATGGTATTGTCATGTTAAATTTTAGCGTGTCGACCATGACTGTCAGTCCGAGCCCCAGCAGCCAAATACAACCAATGCTGATGTTCCTGATTCTGACCCAACGGGTATTTCTGAGAACCCTATAGGTGACGGGGTGAACAACTGCCAGGTAACGCTCTACACAGGTCAGGAGGTGAAAGAAATTTCCCCCGTAGTCACTGAAACATGCAGCATAGAACCCTACTCTTTCTATTATTGATTTACTAGCGTAAAAGCTGTAGAGTTTCAGTGGTAATGACAAGACCCAGGTTAGTTCTATCACAGCCATGTTGTAGGTGAAGATGTCAGAGTGGCTCACTGTTTTGAAGGAGCACTGCTGCCTCCATCATTGGTACCTGTGGTGGAGAATGAGGATGGACAGAGGGAGAATGAAGACAGCCCTAAATGCAGCGGTGCCACTCCTAATGTGATTACTCAGTGTGGAACAATCATATACACAACCACACTGTAATTTCCCAATTTGGGATCAATAAAGTACATCTATCTATCTATCTATCTATCTATCTATCTATCTATCTATCTATCTATCTATCTATCTATCTACAGTGGGGCAAAAAAGTATTTAGTCAGCCACCAATTGTGTAAGTTCTCCCACTTAAAAGATGAGAGAGGTCTCTAATTTTCATCATAGGTATACTTCAACTATGAGAGACAAAATGAGAAAAAAAAAATCCAGAAAATCACATTGTCTGATTTTTAAAGAATTTATTTGCAAATTATGGTGGAGAATAAATATTTGGTCACCTACAAACAAGCAAGATTTCTGGCTCTCCCAGACCTGTAACTTCTTCTTTAAGAGGCTCCTCTGTCCTCCACTCGTTACCTGTATTAATGGCACCTGTTTGAAGTCGTTATCAGTATAAAAGACACCTGTCCACAACATCAAACAATCAGACTCCAAACTCCACTATGGCCAAGACCAAAGAGCTGTCAAAGGACACCAGAAACAAAATTGTAGACCTGCACCAGACTGGGAAGACTGAATCTGCAATAGGTAAGCAGCTTGGTGTGAAGAACTCAACTGTGGGAGCAATTATTAGAAAATGGAAGACATACAAGACCACTGATAATCTCCCTCGATCTGGGACTCCACGCAAGATCTCACACCGTGGGGTCAAAATGATCACGAGAACGGTGAGCAAAAATCCCAGAACCACATGGGGGGACCTAGTGAATGACCTGCAGAGAGCTGGGACCAAAGTAACAAAGGCTACCATCAGTAACACACTACGCCGCCAGGGACTCAAATCCTGCAGTGCCTGACGTGTCCCCGTGCTTAAGCCAGTACATGTCCAGGCCTGTCTGAAGTTTGCTAGAGAGCATTTGGATGATCCAGAAGAGGATTGGGAGAATGTCATATGGTCAGATGAAACCAAAATAGAACTTTTCGGTAAAAACTCAATGTGTTGTGTTTGGAGGAGAAAGAACACCATACTTACTGTGAAGCATGGGGGTGGAAACATCATGATTTGGGGCTGTTTTTCTGCAAAGGGACCAGGACGACTGATCCGTGTAAAGGAAAGAATGAATGGGGCCATGTATCGTGAGATTTTGAGTGAAAACCTCCTTCCATCAGCAAGGGCATTGAAGATGAAACGTGGCTGGGTCTTTAAGCATGACAATGATCCCAAACACACCGCCCGGGCAACAAAGGAGTGGCTTCATAAGAAGCATTTCAAGGTCCTGGAGTGGCCTAGTCAGTCTCCAGATCTCAGCCCCATAGAAAATCTTTGGAGGGAGTTGAAAGTCCGTGTTGCCCAGCGACAGCCCCAAAACATCACTGCTCTAGAGGAGATCTGCATGGAGGAATGGGCCAAAATACCAGCAACAGTGTGTGAAAACCTTGTGAAGACTTACAGAAAACATTTGACCTTTGTCATTGCCAACAAAGGGTATATAACAAAGTATTGAGATGAAATTTTTGTCATGGCGGCCGCTGGGCTGTCATCATCATCCTCAGCTGCGCACATACTGGCTGGTGGTAATCAATGGGCTTTAAAAGCCAGGATCTCAGACTGCTCTGCATGGAGTCGTCTGTCGCCTTTGCCTTGCAATGCGTCGAGGATACGACCTCAAGCCAGAGCCAGAGCCAAGTCGCCAAGCCAAGCCACGTCACGTAAGAAACCTCTTCACTCATCCCTTCCTAGTTTTCCCCCCTGTGCACAGGTGGACCTCCCTGGCGTTGGACTTACCTCCCCTGTTGACGGGACGCCATCTCCTCCACCTCGGAGTGCCTCCTCACCACCTCTGCATTGAGCACCACGCACACCACACCGCACCAGCACACGGAGCAAGCAGGATTCTCTCTGTGGCACCTGCAAGTAAGCAGCACAAGCTTCAGTTTTCAATTCATGTGAACAGTAATAATCCCCTGTGCTTGTGTGTTCCAGGGTTGCCAGGTCGCCGCAGGAATTGCTCAGCTCCAGTGACCAGACAGCCACGCACTCACTCACTCATTCACTCAGCCAACACTCATTATCTTAATTAATAAATAATTGTCTACTATCTACTCGTGTCAGCGTCTGTCTCCTGGGTCCCTAATCATGTCAGTACGACTCCGTCAAAATGACCCAGCTGACAGCGCGCTGGCGCGCCGTCTAAACACTCTTAGCGCCCAAGTAGATATGATTTCACACCAACAGACCATTATTTTGAGCCAGCTAACTCAGGTTAACAGCCGGCTGGACCGTCTGGAAGGACGCCAGGCATTCCCCCCGACTGCCGGGGCATCTCCAGCCCCCGTAGCCTCTCCTACTAGCCAAATTAACCAACCATCTTTAGCTCGCCTCACTCCCGTGCCAACCCCCGCCCGCTTCAGCGGAAAACTCGGGGAAGCGCAAGGTTTTTTGCTCCAGTGTGAATCGGTGTTTCACCGCATCCCGGGAAATTTTGCCACCGATCAAAGCAAAATTGGGTACATCTCCAATCTGCTGGGGGGAAGGGCATTAGACTGGGCTTTTACAGTTATGGCTAAACCAAGTTCTCCCTTTTTGACTTACCAGCAGTTCGTGGCAGAATTTTTGGAGGTATTTGATCATACAGACCGGGGCGCGGTGCTAACCGAACGGCTGCTAAGCCTTCGGCAGGGCAGTAGATCTGCCGCCGATTACGCCATAGACTTCCGGGTATTAGCCGCAGAGATTGGGTGGGGGGAGCCAGCACTTTGTGGTATCTTCCTCCGCAGTCTTAGCTCAGAGCTGAAAGATGAACTAGCGGCACGGGATAAACCAGACAGGCTAGGGGAATTAATTTCTCTCACCATCAGTTTGGATAGTAGGCTACGGGAGCGAGCGGCCGAACGGAGGACAGTTTGCCATTCGAGTAAACTCCACCCTCGCTCAGCTAGGTCACCTCTCCTCACTCTGCCTTCGTCAGAAGAACTTCCGGAGCAGGAGGATATGGTTATCGGACAATCGGGAGTTTCAGCGGCTGAGAGACAGCACCGCAGGGATGTGGGCCTATATTTTTATTGTGGCAATGGGTCTCATGGGGTTGCTGAATGTCCGAACCGGTTAGAAAGGGGAGGTCCGTGGATCACAGTAGGGGGATTCACGGACGTGATACAGAAAATGCCCCTCACCAGTTGCCGTGTCCCCATTAGACTGCTTCACAAACATAAGGAACATACTACACATGCCTTAGTTGACTCTGGAGCTGAGCAAAACTTCATCTCCAGAGACCTGGCAACCCAGATGGGCCTCAGCTGTCAACCTCTGTGCCCACCTGTCAATCTCGTCACATTGTCCAAGACGTCACTGACTTCTGTTTCCCACCAGATGGTCCCCGTGTCAGTGATAGTCTCTGGGAACCACCGGGAGGAGATTTGTTTTTTGGTATTACCCATCTCCTCCTCTCCTGTAATCCTGGGGTACTCATGGCTTCGGCTCCACAACCCCACCTTTGATTGGCAAGCTGGGAGTATTACCGCTTGGAGTTCCTTTTGTTTGAGTGCCTGCCTCCAGTCTGCAGCGTGTGCTCCCTCGGTTTCGGTGCCTCCTCCTTCAACGCCACCCCCGGACCTGTCCATGGTACCAGAAGTCTACCATGATCTGGGAGCGGTGTTCAGCAAGTCACGGGCACTGTCCTTTCCCCCTCACCATCCTTATGACTGTGCTACTAATCTCAGGGCAGGGGCCCCTCTCCCGGCAAGTTGTCTATGCAGCCTGTCTGCCCCGGAGCGCGAGGCTATGGACACTTATATTAAGGAGTCCCTTAGTTCTGGAATTATTTGTCCTTCGTCCTCAGCGGTGGGTGCAGGTTTCTTCTTCGTGGGAAAAAGGATGGCTCGTTGCGTCCCTGCATCGATTTCTGAGGGCTCAACGAGATCACCATCAAGGACAAATACACGCTGCCGCTGATGAACACGGCCTTTGACTCTCTCCAGGGGGCGTCCTGGTTTACGAAGTTGGACCTGCGTAATGCTTACCACCTGGTGCGCATCAGGGAGGGCGACAAATGGAAGACGGCATTCCGGACCCCAAGCGGCCATTTCGAGTACCTAGTGTTGCCGTTTTCGTTAACCAATGCTCCGGCCATCTTCCAGCGTCTGATAAACGACATCCTCCGGGATTTCCTTAACTCCTTTGTGTTTGTCTACCTTGACGACATCCTCATCTTCTCACGCACGTTGGAGGAGCACCAGGTGCATGTGCGACGGGTCCTGCAGCACCTCCTGGAAAACCAGCTGTTCGTCAAAGCCGAAAAATGTGAGTTCCACGCTGATAAGAACTCTTTTCTTGGTTTTATTATTGCCCGCAATCAGGTGCTTCCCGACCTGGCCAAGGTCAAGGCAGTGGTGGATTGGCCCACACCCACGTCCAGGAAACAGCTGCAGGGGTTCCCGGGTTTTGCCAATTTCTACCGCCGGTTCGTGCCGAATTTTGGGAACATCGCCCGCCCCTTGACCGCTCTCACATCCCCTAAGGTGCCTTTTCGTTGGAGTGAGGAGGTTGCCACAGCGTTCGGGGAATTAAAGGAGGAGTTCGCTTTGGCCCGTGTCCTGACCCAGGTGGAACCGGCGCTGCAGTGCCTTGTGGAGGTGGATGCCTCGGATTCGGGAGTTGGGGCGGTTCTCTCCCAGCGTTCTCTGGTTGATGGCAGGATCTGGCCGTGTGCTTACTTCTACCACCGCCTGACACCCGCAGAGAGGAATTACTACATTGGGGACAGGGAGCTGCTGGCCGTGAAGCTCGCCCTAGAGGAGTGGAGACACTGGCTGGAGGGGGCTGCCCAGCCGTTCGTTGTCTGGACAGATCATCGGAACCTTGAGTACCTCTGGACGGCCAAGCGGTTGAACGCTCGCCAGGCCCGCTGGTCTCTTTTCTTCGGCCGGTTCAATTTTACCATCACCTACCGGCCGGGGAGCAACAATGGCAAGCCTGACGCCCTCTCAAGGCAGTTTGACGCACAGTCCACCGAAGAGCAGGAGGAGACCATCCTGCCGTCGTCTTGTGTGGTGAGTGCATTGTCATGGGAGATCCAGGACAAAGTCAGGAGAGCGCAGGAGACGGAGCCTGACCCGGGTGGGGGTCCCCCGGGCCGTCTGTTCATCCCTCTTTCTGTCACGAGCCAGGTTATTCAATGGGGTCATGCGTCCAAGCTGGCATGCCATCCGGGAGTTGGCCGCACCTTCGATCTTCTCCAGAGAGCCTTTTGGTGGCCAGGATTGAGGAGGGACATTAACAACTATGTCCGGGCCTGCGCCCAGTGCGCCACTGGGAAATAATCATCTTCCCCCTGGCGGGTCTTCTTCACCCTTTACCTGTCCCTTCTCGCCCCTGGTCCAACGTGGCCTTGGACTTTGTAACTGGCCTGCCCCCCTCTGGTCATTTTACGTCAGTCTTGACAATAGTGGACCGTTTTTCCAAGGCAGCTCATTTTGTGCCTCTCCGGGGGCTTCCTTCAGCGCGGGAGAGGGCGGACCTTCTTGTACAGCATGTGGTCCGTCTTCATGGAATCCCGGCTGACATCGTATAGGATCGAGGACCACAGTTTGTATCCCAGGTCTGGAAGGCATTCTGCACGGTGCTGGGGGCAACGGCTAGTCTCTCTTCTGGGTACCACCCGCAGAGCACGGTCAGTGCGAGCAGGCTAATCAGGAGCTGGAGGCTGCACTTCGCTGTGTCATCTCTTCCTGCTCCTCTTCGTGGAGCACGTTTCTACCCTGGATCGAGTACGCACATAACACCACGGTGTCCTCTGCTATGGGGATGTCCACTTTCAAGGCGTCTCTGGGGTTTGATCCACCACTGTTCCCTGAGGAGGAGAAGGAGGTGGCGGTCCCTTCAGTGCAGGATCACGCCAGGCGTTGTCGGTGAATCTGGTCCATCACCCGCAGAGCCCTCCTTCGGACTACAGAACGTAACATCCAGGTGGCCAACCATCACAGGAGGCCCGCCCCGGACAATAAGGTGGGTCAGAAGGTTTGGTTGTCCACTAGGAACATCAATGTGCTGGCCAAGAAGCGCAAGCTGACCAAGCGCTTCATCGGCCCTTTTGTGATTTCTCATATTATCAACCCTGTGTCTGTGCGCCTTGCTCTCCCCTCTTCTATGTGCATCTGCCCTACCTTTCACATCTCCCAGGTCAAGCCATACATCACCCACCCCCCGGGCGGGGCCTTCAGTATTTGGTTGACTGTGAGGGGTTTGGTCCTGAGCATTGCTCCTGGATTCGCCCAGCGTTGATCCTGGACAAGCAGCTGATCCGCGATTTTCATCGGGTGAATCCAGGTAGGATTGGGCAGTTGCCTGGAGGCACCTCTAGAGGGGGGAGTACTGTCATGGCGGCCGCTGAGCCGTCATCATCATCCTCAGCTGCGCACACACCGGCTGGTGGTAATCAACGGGCTTTAAAAGCCAGGATCTCAGACTGCTCTGCATGGAGTCGTCTGTCACCTTTGCCTTGCAACGCGTCGAGGATACGACCTCAAGCCAGAGCCAAAGCCAAGTCGCCAAGCCAAGCCACGTCACGTAAGAAACCTCTTCACTCATCCCTTCCTAGTATTCCCCCCTGTGCACAGGTGGACCTCCCTGGCGGCGGACTTACCTCCCCTGTTGATGGGACGCCATCTCCTCCACCTCGGAGTGCCTCCTCACCACCTCTGCGTCGAGCACCACGCACGCCACGCTGCACCGGCACACGGAGCTAGCAGGATTCTCTCTGTGGCGCCTGCAAGTAAGCAGCACAAGCTTCAGTTTCCCATTCATGTGAACAGTAATAATCCTCTGTGCTTGTGTGTTCCAGGGTTGCCAGGTCGCCGCAGGAATCGCTCAGCTCCAGTGACCAGACAGCCACGCACTCACTCACTCATTCACACACCCAACACTCATTATCTTAATTAATATGATCGTGATCGTCACTTCCTTGTGGTAACGTATCGTCACTTCCTGTTTTGCTGTCTGCCTGTGTGGTTTGCTCTCCAGCTCTCCAGCCACTAGCTATGGCTACTACCTCTCTTTCCTCTCCTCCTCTGGTGTGCTCTCTCTGTCAGATGTTTAGCTACACCTCTGCCTCTTTTAGTGATAACGGTAAATGTAATAAATGTTGTCTTTTTGAGGCGCTCGAGGCGAGGTTGTCTGATTTGGAATCCCGGCTCCGCTGCATTGAAACACCGTCTGCGCCAGTTAATCTCGACGGACGCCCATTAGCTGCAGCAGAGCTAGCTAGCTTAGGTCGAACTGTCACCGGTTCCCCGGCTCTCCTCAGCAGCGAGGAGACTGGGTGGGTGACGGTGAGAAGGAAGCCTAGTCGCAAAGCCCCGGTACACCACCAACCTGTTCACGTTTCTAATTGTTTTTCCCCGCTCAGCGACACACCCGCTGAGGAAAAAACTCTGATCATTGGCGACTCTGTAGTCAGAAATGTGAACCTAGAGACTCCATCGGCCATAGTCACATGCATTCCTGGGGCCAGAGCAGGCGACATCGAGTCAAATTTGAAAATGCTGGCTAAAAGTAACTGTAAATACTCCACAATTGTTATTCACGCCGGCATTAATGACATCCGTCTCCGGCAGTCGGAAGTCACGAAACTTAATATAGAATCGGTGTGTGACTTTGCCAAAACGATGTCTGCCACTGTAGTATTCTCTGGGCCCCTCCCCAATCTGACCAGTGATGACATGTTTAGTCGCTCGTCATCCTTGAACCGCTGGCTGTCTGTGTGGTGTCCTGCAAATGACGTGGGCTACATTGACAATTGGAGCTAATTTTGGGGAAAACCTGGTCTTATGAGACGAGACAGCATTCATCCCACTTTGGATGGTGCTTCTCATTTATCTAACAATCTGGCATCTTTTTTATCCAAATTTCCAAAACCATGACTACTCAGAGTTGGGACCAGGAAGCAGAGTCGCAGTCTTACACGCCTCTCTGCAGCTCCTCTTCATCCGCCACCCCTCAGCTTAGCCCCTGTCTTCCCCATCAGAGAATCATCGTCTGCTCCCTCCAAAGTAAATAAAAATATAATGTATAAGCATCCCAAAGTGATAAAGAAAAATATTGGTAAAACTCAAATTAAACATAAAGCCTCTAAATTGAATGATTTGGCCTCTGTTCCTCCTCATAATTTAAAAATTAAATGTGGTTTATTAAATATTAGGTCTCTAACTCCCAAGTCTCTGTTAGTCAATGATCTGTTAATTGATCATCAGATTGATTTAATTTCCCTTACAGAGACTTGGTTAGGGCAAGAGGATTATGTTGGTTTAAATGAATCAACTCCCTCTGGTTATTTAAACTGTCAAAATCCCAGAAGTTCTGGTCGTGGAGGAGGAGTAGCATCAATTTACCATTCCAAATTACTAGTTAATGTAAAGCAAAAAACATGTTATAATTCCTTTGAGGGCCTGGTCCTCAGTGTTGGGCACTTTAGCAATTCTAGGTTAAACCCAATTTTATTTGCCATAGTTTATCGTCCCCCATCAACCTATTCAGAATTTTTATCCGAATTTGCTGATTTCTTAGCTGATTTAGTGCTGAAATCTGATAGAATAATTATAGTAGGGGACTTTAATATACATGTGGATGTAGATAGTGACTGCCTTAATGTGGCTTTTAATTCAATATTAGACTCGATTGGGTTTTCTCAGAAAGTAGGAAATTCTACTCATTACCTCCACCATACATTGGACCTTGTTCTGACATATGGCATAGAAATAGAAAATCTTGTAGTGTCTCCTCATAACCCTTTACTGTCAGACCATTGTCTGTTAACCTTTGATTTTACTATTTCTGACTATTTGGCTCCTAAAGAAAAATATTATCACAGTAGATGCCTCTCAGATGATGCTGTTTCCAAATTTATGCAGATTGTTTCCTCTATGCCATGTGTCAACACAACGGAAATAAGCTATAGACAGCTTGCTCCTTCTGTAATTGATAACATGGTGGATAGTGTTTCAGCTTCTCTGCATCAGGCTCTAGACTTGGTGGCCCCCTTAAAAAAGAAAAAGTCTGATCAGAGATTTTTAACTCCTTGGTTCAACACAGAAACTCGTAGCTTAAAACAGAAGACTCGTCAATTAGAAAGAAAATGGCGCTCTACTAATTTAGATGAAATCTATTTAGCTTGGAGAAATCATCTTTTAATTTATAAAAAATCTCTTAGAAAAGCTAGAACGAGTTATTAAACTAAACTAAACTAACCTGCACTTATATAGCGCTTTTCTAGTCACAAAGACCACTCAAAGCACTTTCATTAATACTAACCCTCTATTCTAAGGGCCTATAGGAAACAAATATCTAAGGACAATTTAGAACAGCCAATTAACCTAACATGCATGTTTTTTTTGGCATGTGGGAGGAAACCGGAGAAATCCCGGAGTAAACCCACGCAACACGGGGAGAACATGCAAACTCCACACAGATCACTGTTGGTCGGGGGCTGGGATCGAACCCACGATCCCACGATCCCCACAATCCCCCGGCCAAGGGTAAACTGTGCTGCCGCAGTGCTAACCACTGCGCCACCGTGCAGCGATTACTCTGCATTAATAGAAGAAAACAAGAATAATCCCAGGTTTCTTTTCAGTACTGTAGCCAGGTTGACAAAGAGTCAGGACTCTGTCAATCCTAGCATCCCCTTAGAGCTTACTAGTCAGGACTTTATGAACTTTTTTAATAATAAAATTTCATCCATCAGAGATAAAATCAATCAGATTCTTCCCACAGTTAACTTAAATACTGTAACTACTACAACTCCTTCTATTGATGTCTGTCTTGATGAGTTTACTCCAATCGACCTTTGTGAGTTAGACAAAATAGTTTCCTCATCCAAACCTTCAACTTGTCTTTTAGACCCTATTCCTACCAGGTTATTTAAAGAAGTCTTCCCACTTATTGGTAGCTTTATTCTTCATATAATCAATTCTTCATTAACTTTAGGCCATGTACCGCAGGCTTTTAAAACGGCTGTAATTAAACCCTTACTCAAAAAGCCAACGCTAGATCCAGGAGCTTTAGCTAACTATAGACCAATCTCTAATCTCCCTTTCATTTCAAAAATCTTAGAAAGAGTTGTTGCTACGCAATTATTTGACCACCTGCAGGGAAATGGTTTACTTGAGGAGTTTCAATCTGGGTTTAGAATCCATCATAGTACTGAAACAGCCTTAGCGAAGGTCACTAACGACCTCCTCATTGCATCTGATAATGGACTTGTTTCTGTACTTGTCCTTTTAGATCTTAGTGCAGCTTTTGATACTATTGATCATAATATTCTACTTGATAGATTAGAACACTATGTTGGACTTAATGGAACTTCGTTGCAGTGGTTTAGATCTTATTTATCTGATAGGTTCCAGTTTGTTCATGTAAATGATGAGTTTTCTCTCAGCTCAAAGCTTAGTTATGGAGTTCCACAGGGATCTGTGCTAGGCCCTACTCTTTTTAGTTTATATATGCTTCCGTTAGGCAACATTATTAGAAAGCACTGTATACATTTTCACTGTTATGCAGATGACACACAATTATACTTGTCAATGAAGCCAGATGATACTAATCAATTAGCCAAGTTAGAAGCCTGTCTTAAGGAAATCAAAGCTTGGATGACTTGTAATTTCCTGCTATTAAATTCAGATAAGACTGAAGTCATTCTTGTTGGTCCAAAAAACCGTAGAAATTCCTTTCCAAATCAAAGTTTCAGTTTGGATGCAGTTACTCTTTCTCTTAATAGCTCTGTGAGGAACCTTGGAGTTATTTTTGATCAGGATTTGTCCTTCAATTCACATATTAAATTTGTTTCTAAGACTGCCTTCTATCATTTGCATAATATTGCCAAGATTAGGAGCATCTTGTCTCAGAGTGATGCTGAGAAGCTGATCCACGCTTTTGTTAGCTCGAGATTAGATTATTGTAATTCTTTATTATCAGGCTGTCCTAAAACATCTTTAAAAAGTCTTCAGCTGATCCAAAATGCTGCAGCAAGAGTTTTAACAGGTACTAGAAAGAGAGATCATATCTCTCCGGTTCTGGCCTCCCTTCATTGGCTTCCCATAGAGTTTAGAATTAAGTTTAAAATCCTTCTTCTTACTTACAAAGCTCTAAACAATCAGGCTCCTTTTAATTTAAAAGATCTGATACTACCGTATCATCCTAACAGAGCACTACGCTCCCAAAATGCAGGTTTACTTGTAATACCTAGAATCTCCAAAAGTACAATGGGAGGCAGAGCCTTCAGTTATCAAGCTCCTCTCCTGTGGAATCAGCTGCCAATCTGGATTCGGGAGTCAGACTCGATCTCTGTTTTTAAGAATAGGGCTAAAACCTACCTTTTTGATATAGCCTACAATTAGGGAGGGATCATGTGTTTCTGAACCCTCCCTTAGTTATGCTGCTAATAGGTTTAGTCAGCCGGGGGACCTCCAGTAATGCACTGGGCCTCACTCCTTTCCTCACTCTCTATGAAATATTTTTTTTTGCTGGTCATTAACATTTGTTTGTTCTCTCCCATAGATTGAGTCCCCATCGTGCTGTTTGCTCTCTAAATGTCTGTTCTTTTCTTCTTCTCTGTCCCCTCATCCCCCAGCCAGTCGCAGCAGATGACTGCCCCTCCCTGAGCCTGGTTCTGCTGGAGGTTTCTTCCTGTTAAAAGGGAGTTTTTCCTCTCCACCGTCGCCAAGTGCTTGCTCACAGGGGATCGCCTGATTGCTGGGGTCTTTCTGCAACTGTGGGGGTCCCCCCTACAGTTGATAGTGCTATGAGATGACTGTTGTTGTGAAATGGCGCTATATAAATAAAGTTGAATTGAATTGAATTGAATTAATAAATAATTGTCTACTATCTACTCGTGTCAGCGTCTGTCTCCTGGGTCCCTAATCATGTCAGTTTTGTTATTGACCAAATACTTATTTTCCACCATAATTTGCAAATAAATTCTTTAAAAATCAGACAATGTGATTTTCTGGATTTTTTCCCCCCTCATTTTATCTATCATAGTTGACGTATACCTATGATGAAAATTGGAGACTTCTCTCATCTTTTAAGTGGGAGAACTTGCACAATTGGTGGCTGATTAAATACTTTTTTACCCCACTCTGTCTATCTATCTATCTATTTATCTATCTATCTATCTATCTATCTATCTATATATATATCTATCTATATACCAGAAGATCACTGCAGGTGGACGAGTTGTTAATTGACATATCTGCTGTATATGTTGTAGCTCTGAGGAAAACAAGGAATAGGAATTAATGAGTGAAAAGTATACACATTTATTCATCTCTTCATAAAATTATACTTTAATGAATCATTTTTTGAGCTTTTGTTTACCATTTATATTTTACAAGTTACAAATACTCTAATTGTCAGACACTGAATGACTGCTGGCAGTAGAATACTCTCAAAACAATGTACTTCACAAAATATCCCAGGACCATCCATACGCACATTATATAGAATGCTGGCAACAATACTAGGTTAAAAATATGCATATTTTCATGTGGATAGATAGATAGATAGATAGATAGATAGATAGATAGATAGATAGATGTATTTAATTGATCCCAAACTGGGAAATTACAGTGTAAAAGCAGCATGACAGTAGACAACCAAATGACAAAAATACACGCATGACAGACAAAGGGATTATCCATGGAAAGTAAAACTAACACTACTATAAAAACCTATATACATCATAGCTGAATATATGATGACCCGTATAAACACATGAATCATAACCGCTGCACAATGCAGGACTATCACAAGCAGAGTGAAATGTGATGTGCCAGTTCAACAGTAAGGTGCAGTGTGGCAGCATAGTTATGACCAGAATACAACATCATAGTGAGTTATTGTACATTGAAATGGCATGTGACAGGAAAGATTTCCTGTACCTGGCCGTTTGACAGTGAAGCTGTAGTAGTCTACTGGAGAAAGTGCTTCGCTGTCTGTCCAGCGTGTGGTGGAGGGGGTGATCAGGATTGTCCATGATGGATCACAGTTTATTTAGTATTCTCCTCTCCACCACTGTCTCAAAGGTCCTCAGTTCTGAGATCAATTGCAGAGCCTGCCCTCCGGATAATCTTGTCAAGTCTGTTGGTGTTGCTGGTCCTGATACTGCTACCCCAACAGACACCAGCAATGAAGATGGCGCTGGTGACAGCGGTCTGGTAGAAAAGCTCCAGCATCCTGCTACAAACGTTGAAGGATCTCAGCTTCCTCAGGAAGTAGAGTTTGCTCATCCCCTTCTTGTGCACAGCATCGGTGTTCAATCTCCAGTCCAACCCATTGTTGATCATGACACCCAGATATCTGTAGTCCTCAACTACTCCCACATCCTCCCCCGTTATCTGCAATGGCTGAGAAGGCATCATATTCTTCCTGAAGTCAATCACCATCTCTCTGGTGTTGCCGACATTAAGCCTCAGGTGATTCTGTTCTGTTTGCTCCACAAATCTTTCTACCAGTGCCCTGTACTTCCCCTCCTCTCCCCCCTTATGCACCCAACAACAGCTGAGTCGTCAGAGAATTTCTGCAGGTGGCATGACTCAGTGTTGTACTGTAAGTCAGTGGTGTATAAGGTGAAGATAAAAGGAGAGAGCCTAGTCCCCTGTGGAGCTCCCGTATCACTAACCACCAAGCCAGACAAGACACTGCCCAGCCAGACAAACTGTGGCCTGCCTGTTGGGTAGTCAGTAATCCAGGAGATCACAGAGCTGTCGACCCCCATCACTCACAGCTTCTCACCCAGCAACAGTGGATGGATGGTGTTAAAGGCATTGGAGAAATCAAAATAAGGGATTCTCACAGTGTCTCCTCCGCCATCTAGGTGCAGATGGGCTCGTTGGAGAAGGTAGATGACACTATCTTCAACTCCTAAATTGGGCTGATACGCAAACTGCAGAGGGTCCAGCCACGTCTTCACCTACGGCCTCAGGTTGGCTAAGACCAGTCTCTCTAGGACCTTCATCACATGAGATGTGAGGCAACTGGTCGATAGTAATTCAGGTCCGATAGAGATGACTTCTTGGGGACAGGAACAAGGCAGGATGTCTTCCACAGCCACCGGAGTGGTGGCTCACCGGAGTGGTGGCTCAGTTGGTAGAGCATCCGCCCCACACCCAGGAGGCAGGGGTTCAAATCCCGGCTGGGTCATGCCGAATACCATATAAAAGTGGAACTTCCTGCCATCCAGCTTGGTGCTCAGCAATATAATGGGATGGAGGAGGGAACTCTGTGGCGGCGCCTTGCATGGCAGCGGCCCTCTGATTCTGCACTTTGGGTGTGTGTGAATTACACTGTAGATAGGTAAAGCACAATCTCGTTCTGCTGTACATGATTGGTTGTACAGCTGAATGACAATAAGGGTGATTAAAAAAAATAAGGGTGATTACTCTCTCCAGACTCAGGTTCAGGTTGTACAGGTGTGTCAATACCGCAGCCAGCTGGTTTGCACAGGTCCTCAGGATCCTGGCAGAGGTGCCATCAGGGCCCCCCGCCTTCTGCTGATGGAGTCTCTCCAGCTGTTTCTTAACCTGGTCTGCAGTCATTGTTATGTAAGGGAGGGTCCTGGTGTCCCCCAAGGAAGAGGAGAGGGGTGAGGGGGGGATGGAGAAAGGTGCAGCACAGAGCAACAGTTTGTTTTAGAACAGCATTCTTAGCTAAAATGCTGAACATAAACAAAGCACAAGAGTGTGCTACAACATATCTGCAAATCTGTGAAACGTTAGCATTACTAAATATTATTAATAATTATATGATAGTAATTTAAAAAATATGTTGAATGGAGATGTGATGTTTAAAAAAAATACAGTGTAATAAGGCACATGAATTATTTATTTCATTTTATTGGGGGTGTGCGAGAGAACAGAGTTAAACCGTCACGCCAACGCTCACTAAATAAAATAGAAAAGCACATATATGCAAAGGAAAAACACTTCATCTTCTCTCGTTTACAATTTTATTAAATGAAACTCACTCAGGTTACATGACATGGCATTCAAATGATGAATAAACAGATTCAAATGAATCTGTGATCAATATCACATCAAAACAGGTGATCAATATCATATCAACCGTTAGTGGATTCCTGAGCATAAAATCTATAGTTAAACCTTTGTGGAACCAAGAGGAAACCAGATTTTATGTTTCAACTGCAATGCAATGGAAGGCTGAAGTATCTAACAAACCAGAACACAATTTTATGGGGAAAAATTCCACAAGCTGATTATCTAAAAAGGAGCTTCTGAATTAATCTACAAAACTGAAAGGAGGTTACTAAAAAATGAACAAGAATTTTCCTTCAGTTTATTGCTTTGTCCTACAGTTGAGTGACTAATTGTACCATGAAATATTGTTTTTGTTCAGTTGTAATTGATATTTTTAGGACATCACGTTTAAACCCAGCATATAGAAAAATGGGAGTCTCACTTACGAACAGCTGAAGGTCCAGGTGGTCAGTGGTGGTCAGCGCCAGCCGGTGGCAAAAGTTTGGGAAGGCTCAGCGGCTCTTCCAGACAGCATTTGGAACACCGGGGGAAAGCAACTGCTTGTCGGCTTTCAGATCGTTCACAGCTGTGAGAAGCATATAATTGGCTGGGAGCTCACACAGGGCAGGCAGCGAAGGCTGGCAATGGAGCAGGCGTGGAGTTCTTTGGCAAAAAGTCTGAATTTAGGATGTCTCCGGTCCGCGGAACAAAACCAAAGACTGAAGGAAGAATGTTTTAGTAAGTTTCACCCCCAAGCTCCTGATTTCTGAATGGGGTCAGACGTGGATGAGGCCGGAAAAGAAAGTCCAAAAATCTCTATCAGTTCACTTTAAAATAGGAAAATTAAAAGTCCACTTTAACTGCAGAAAAAGTCACAAGGGTCCGAGAAAAACTTAAAATAGAATAAGAATGGCTTCTGAGGGGAAGAAAAAAAGATTTGAGAGTTTAACTCTCTTTAAAGATGAGCTCATAGAAAAAGGATGATTTCTCCTCAGTTAACCAGAAAACAAGTAAAAAGACGATTGAGGGACATTAACACAGGAGTTGACAAGGTTCACACACACACAAGACATCTTAAAATTCACAGAACAAGTTAGACAAAAGAAAACTGCAAGGAAGTACTAAGAATGGAAAAATTCTCTTTTCTCATCTCTCGATCTCTTCTTTGTATGCAGGGCAGCTCTGAAGCATTTAAGCATGCTGCTGGGTCATAAAATGGGGCCGGCCACAATGCGGACCAATCATCTTCCATAAAGATGAGTTTGAATGGGCTTTTGTCCAACGAGGGAACATTTCTTTGTTTGTGAACAGCCAATCAGATGCCAGTACGTTATCCAGCAGAAAGGCGGCATGGTGATTGGTTATCATGAGAAGGAAGATGGACAGAGATTCATAAAACATTCAGTTCTTATGGAATTATGTACTCAATATAAAATATACATATTTTAAGTGACTCAAGGCTAATATTCAGTGACCATGCATTTATATCATTACTAATAATTTTAACATTCATTTGAATAACACTCATGAAAATAAAACATTCCTAAGACATGCATTCACATTTAAATCAAGGATCAATGAATTACTGCAAACAATTGTTAGTGATTATCTTCACAATGTCCTTAGAATCCTGGGGAGATGATAGGTGAAAGAAAAGCTTAATGTTTAGTCAGAATTAACAGTCAGATTATACAATGAAACATATTCCGTAGATGTCCACTAGGAGGTACTGTTGAGCTGCAGATAATTTTTAGGTCTCTGGAATGTGAGCAGGGGGGCCTAGAGGGTTCTGGGAAATGTCTAAAAGAAGGAAGAAGGCCATATATCTGTACGCTTAAGAAGTTTATGACATTTTAAAAGTATCAGTTCCTGGCACGAACGGATACTATCAGCATGAACTGTCCAGTTGGGAATTTGACTCCCAAGAGTTTATGGTCCACTTGAGCCTTTAAAAAGTGAAATTGTTTACACTGGGGTCCTGTTGAAGACAAACAGCATTTTTGACCAGACCTTGAGTAACAGTTGCTTTAAAATGAAGAAAAGTGAAATTTCTTTAAAATGAAGAAAAGGGATCTCCTGGATTGGCCTGAGGGGACGTTGATGCTACATAGATAAACATCAAAGAAGACTCGATTAAAATCACGGGGCACTATACCACAAAAGATTTGTTGCTTGACATGATTTCACTGGCTCGTAATCACAAAGATCTGATTTCCATACAGTCTGCTTCTGCCTGTGAATACTTGTTTCCAGTGCCGTTTGTGTTTCTACATGGCAACACCTGCAATGTTATCATAAGGCAACAGTGAGCATGACACCTACTGGCCAGGAGGTCTTAAAAGTAATGGATTGCACCTTTAAAGCTATAATTTTTGTCAGTATTTTACAATCCAAATTTAGCAAACTTATAGGTCTATAATTTGAGGGATTGGTTACATCCCGATCCACTTTAGGAATTAACATTATCAAAGCCTCATTAAATGTTGGAGGAAAACTTCCCTTGGAAAATATTTCTTTGTACACTTTCTTTAATATTGGGGAGACAATATTTTTTTTTATAATATTTTACCAGAAGGCCATCATTTCCAGGTGATTTCCCATTTTTCATAAGTAAAATTGCCATTCTTGTCTCCTTCTCCGTAATTGGGGATTCAAACCCTTCAGCCATCTCCGCCTGCAACTAAGGTACTTCTACATTAGTCAAAAACTTTGTTAGTTCCTCCTGCTCTGCATTTATAATATGGTTGAACTACGTTTTTTTTTATAATACTGATGAAAAACCTCATTAATATTTTTACTGGATGAAGTTAGTTTATCCCCCTGTTTAATTAGTGGAATCATATTGGAAATAGATTTTTCTTTCAATTGCCTGGGGAGCAATTTGCATTTTTTTTCAAACCCTTTGTAAAAACGGGACTTTGATTGGTACATCGCATACTCTGCCTCCTTATTATAAATATCACATAGCTGAAATTTAAGCTTACAAAGTTCTTGATACATTGAGTCTGAAAAATCTTCTAAGTTTGTTTCCTTTATTTTAATTTCCTCTTTTTAACTGCTTGTGAAAACAGTTTCCCCCTCACGCATGCCTTGGAGGCTTCCCACACCACTGAAATGTCTTCTGTGCTACCCACATTAACCTAGAAATGACTTAAGGTCCTCTTGTAACTTTTTTTAAAAACTTGATCTTGTAGTAAAGATGTATCATTCTCCATCTTGCTTTCCTTTCAACACCACAGTCTATATTGATGATTAGTTCAACTGTGGCATGATCTGTGAGGGCAATTGTACATCCTTATTTAGAAGAGGGGCTGCCATCAAAAAGAAATCAATTCTGGAGTGGGATTTATGACGATGTGAGAAAAATAAGTATTGTGACGTTTGCAGGGTTCACACAAAAAGACAATGGAGCAGATGGCTGTGATCAACCTGATTTATTTTATACACCCCGACCCCCAACCTGCTTCTCAGCACAGACAGGAGCGGAGGTCATTCCCCCAGACCCCTGTTTGAATCATGGTTACACACACATGATACATCTTGCCCTAATCCTGCTAAACACTGCTGGGTCATTATAATGCAGTTATAATGACACAGCAGTATAACTCAGAAATAACACATTTGACACACACAGTAACGTTTCAAACTGGCAAAGCATGCTGGGAAATCCCTGGCCCCCTTAAAATGGCCCCGACGTTACACCGCCCCCCCCGGACTGGTTTCTGTCCCCAGAAAATTCAAAGTCCACTTTCAGAAATCCAACGCGAGTCAGCCCGGTGCCAGGGCGGCATGCACGGGCCATCTGAGTCTCGGTCAGAGTATCTGGTTGGGGTAGGGTTCCGGTTTGGCCACCAGCGGGCGGATGGACACATCTGACAGCGTCTGTAGGACCACGCACAGCCCCTTCCCTGGCAGCGGGAGTCCCAGGCCCGCTCCGGCCGACTCCCACCGCTGCCAGTTCTCCCAGGCGGCCGCTGGCCCGCGTCCATGCGTCCAGCCCTTGCCGCGCCTGGAAAAATGGCCGCATCTTCGTCCTGCTCGCTCCGCTGCGTCACTCCTGCGCCTCTGTGACGTCATCTGCCGGGGGCAGCATCTGCAGGAGGCGGTTTTTTCCCCGTCCATGCCACCTCGCTCTAATTTAGCGTCGGCGAGGGGCCAGTTTGTCGTGCGCTGTGTCCGGGGCAGTACCATGCCATGTACCCTGGCTCTGTGCAGCGGAAGCCGTCCTTCCTCGCGTCGCCACGGCTTTTTCCTTCGTGCACGCGCTGCTGTGATCTGCCGTAGCTCCTCCTCCACTCGCTCTCAGCACGGTGGTTTCCTCCGATGATCAGCGCGGCAGCCAACTCGACCTGGGCCAGGCGATCATCCGACAGGTTCTCGCCATTGTAGCGGGGAATCTTGGTCCGCTGCTGGATGGATGGGACCGTCATCTCCCGGTCGATTGCCGCTCCTAATTGCTCTGGAATCGCCAGCCCGTCCCGCCCTGAAAAGGGTGGGAAACGGGGCTGGTTTGCTCTGCTCTGTCCATCGCAGCGAAGCTCTCCGGGGGCCGGCGTCTCAGCTCTATACTCCGTTCCCGGCTGAGCGATGAACCGCTCCGGCCGCTGTACCTCCGCCTGGATCCTCATCTTGCTCCATGTCCCACTCCTGACACCAGTGTGACGTTTGCAAGGTTCACACAAAGACAATGGAGCAGATGGCTGTGATCAACCTGATTTATTTTTCACACACCCCGACCCCCCAACCTGCTTCTCAGCACAGACAGGAGCGGAGGTCATTCCCCCAGACCCCTGTTTGAATCATGGTTACACACACATGATACAGTTTGCCCTAATCCTGCTAAACACTGCTGGGTCATTATAATGCAGTTATAATGACACAGCAGTATAACTCAGAAATAACACATTTAACACACACAGTAGCGTTTCAAACTGGCAAAGCATGCTGGGAAATCCCTGGCCCCCTTAAAATGGCCCCGACGTTACAGTATATTATCTATTATTAGGATTGGTCAGTCGCCATATATCTATAATGCCCATGTCTCTGATTAACATATGGATTGGCTCTCTATCTGGGGTCATTATAGGACCCCAGATAGGATTTATCTAGCACTGGGTCCATCACTTTGTAAAAATCCCCCACCAAAATAATTTGACCTTCCATATCCCCTAGTATACTATTTACCTTATGAAAAAACTGAGGGTTTGACGTATTAGGGGCATAAATGTTACATTACCCCATCTGGGAGCCTTCTATCAGTGCCTGGATACAAATTATCCTTCCCTCTTTGTCTTTTGTCTGTTTTTGTAAGAGAAAAACATATTTTTGTGAACTAATATCATAACTCCATTACGTTTACTGTTGAATAAACTATAGAAAATATGGCCCACACATCCTTTTGTAAATTTAAAATCCCCCCCAAATGTGTTTCCTGAATAAAAATTGTATCTTTCTTATTACGTTTAATATAGGAAAGTATTCTTTTCTTCTGAACTGGGTTTCAACTGCCATTAATATTCCATGTCATGAATTTAGCAGATTTTTCCACCATATTTAACTTGTTAAGTATTTACAATATTCATGGTACATTCCGATCCCCTGTCCAGTATATCCTAATTATAATTACTTTGGGGATACCCCCGACAACCTTTAACTACCAGTACAGATGCCTTCCTAATAAAACACACAACTCTAAACACAAACACAACTCTAAACACAAACACAACCTAATGAACACCCAGAGCAAAAAACAAACAAACAAAAAAAAACTTAAAGGAAGAAATTCCAGAATTGACGCTCATTATAGCAGCCATTATAACAGCTTAAAAAAAAAAAAAATAAAAAAAAATTGTTCTGTCCGTGAATTACGCAGACACTCTGCCCGCTACTGTTCTTCTTCCCTCTGGCTCCTTAGCCCAGCTGCAAACCCACAAGTTCACAGTTCTCGATACATTTATGGTTCCTGCATTTAATTTTCACAAAGCTCACCTTGCTCCTTATTGAATTATGCTTCACCTCCAACCCGACATCTCTCATTGACAAATTTCTCTGCAGCTTCTGCTTGGCGAAGCACTCATTCTTCCCATCCCATCTGAGGCACAATGTTCAATCAAACTTTATTTGTATAGCACTTTTTAAACATTAGATGCTGTGCAAAGTGCTTTACATAGAATAAAGCAGTAGACACAATGAGTTACATATTTTACACGATGCATCCTCATCCCTTCCAACCCTCCCATAAACATACCCACAAACACAATACACACAGGCACATACATTACCCCTACTTCTCTTACACACATATAAAATAAAAGAGACATTGCTCGGCACCAAGGCACCACATGAAGGAGCAACCATCCTGTGGAGCACCCCACGCCGGGAGACCACACAGCCCGTAACCACAGAAGTAATCTATGTGGAGTTTGCATGTTCTCCCCGTGTCTGCGTGGGTTTACTCTGGAAGTTCTCCGGTTTCCTCCCACAGGCCAAAAACATGCAGGTTAGGTTAATTGTAGACTCTAAAAGTGGCCCTAGTTGTGAATTTGTGTGTGAATGGTAAAGGGATAGCGCTGTACCATGGCTGCTTCATATCCGTCCAGGTGGATGCCCTCAATTTTCCCTCTGGGGATCAAGAAAGTATACAAAATCAAACAAAAAAAAATAAATAAATAAAAATAAGAACACATACAGCAAAGGGAACTAAAGACCCATACTTAGAAACTGAGCTAAAAACACATCAAAATAAGAAAATCTAAAAGCAAATGGAGCTAAGAAGAATGTAAAACAATGGAACATAAATGACTGCTTAAATAATAGTTAAATGGTTTGTTAAAAGTCAAAATTTAAAAAGGTACAAAAAGAAACTAAGAACACATAAAAACAGGAACTAAAAATCCATACTTAAAAACTGAGCTAAACACAGCAATAAGAAGATGAGAAAATCTAAGAACATATGGCACCAAGAAGAATATAAAACAATGGAACATAACTGACTACTTCAGTAATAGTTGAACAGGCTTATTAAAAGCCAAATTAAAAAGGTGGGTCTTCCTGTTATTAAAAGCATCTATTGACTCTGCGGCCCTGAGGCTCTCTGGCAGGCTTTTCCACAGACGAGGACCATAATACTGAAAGGAAGCTTCACCAAAGGTCTTGGTCTTGACTTTGGGAACCATTAAAAGGCCAGTACCAGAGGACCTCAGGGTCTGTGAGGGCTCATAAGATAAAATCATCTCAGGTAGATAAGAAGGCCCAAGACCATTGAGGCATTTAAAAACTACTAAGAGAACCTTAAAATTGATCCTAAAACTTATGGGGAGCCAATGCAGTGATTCCAAAACTGGTTTAATTTGCACCCACCCCCTGGTCCTCATTAACACTTGTACTGCTGAATTGTGGAGCAGTTGGATATGTGTTATTTTTTTTTTTTTTTTTTTTTTTGAGGAAGACCGGAGAGAAGGGCATTACAATAGCCTATATGACTAGTAATAAAAGCATGCATCAAGACCTCCGTGCTGGCAAGAGAGAGAAAAGAGTGGACTCTAGCTATATCCTTAAGACAGTAAAATCCAATTTTTGTTACACTTTTAATGTATGAAATAAAATTAAAGTCAGAGTTGAAAAGAACGCCCAGGTTTTGACAAAATTTGTAGGTTTTAGACCTAGCAAATTTGGTAGAAGTTTCTCTCTCATGTCTTCAGGACCAGTGATTAAAACTTCTGTTTTGCTCTGGTTGAGCTGCAGGAAGTTCTTTGCCATCCATGACTTTATATCTAAAATACAGTTCAAAAGGCCATTAATTGGTTTTGTGTCATCAGGAGACGTGGTGATGTACGGCTGTGTATCATCAGCATAGCTATGAAAATTGATGCCATGTCTCCTAGTAACATCCCCAAGTGGAAACATATAAAGATTAAAAAGTTTTGGCCCTAAAATTGAACCTTGGGGTACCCTACACTTGATTTCATGGATTGCCGAAGAACATGTAACCATACTTACAAAATAGTGACGATCTGTGAGATAGGAATGAAACCATTCAAGAAAATATGGTGAACTACTGTATCAAAGGCAGCGCTGAGATCCAGCAGCACCAGGACTGACAGTTTGTGGTAGTCCATGTTACACCTGATATCATTAATGATTTTTAAAGGGGCTGTCTCGGTACCATGGTTTTTCCTCAAACCAAATTGAAGTTTCTCAAAAATGTTGTGGTCAATAAGAAAATCACTTTACTGGAAAAATACATTTTTTTTTTTCTAAAACTTTACTTAAAAACAGTAAGTTTGATACAGGTTGATAGTTACTGAGAATATCATGATCTAAATTACTCTTCTTCAAGAGGGGCTTCACCACAGCCATTTTAAAGGCAGCGGGGAAAACACCAGTTTTAAGAGAGCAATTTACAATGTTTAAAATCTCATGTTCGAAGAATCCATAAAATGTTTTAAAAAGTGATGTGGGAATCAGATCTAAAAGGCAGGAGGTGAAGTTTACCTTGGAGAAAACTCTACTAAGCACCTTAGCATCAACCAGGGCAAAACAGTCCAGTGTTTCCTCAGCTAAAGGTGAGTCCAAGATTCCATTGAAAACAGTTTTCTGGTCAGACAAAATGTTGGATGTAATAGAATCAACCTTGCACATGAAGTTGTCTGCAAAACTCACAGAGAGAGTTTGATGACATGTTTGTGTTTTTATTAAAATCTGGGTTCATTAAGTGATCAATGGTTGCAAAAAAAACTTTAGGGTTATTGTTATGGGTTGAGATATTGTCAGCAAAATACTCTGTTCTCAATGTTTTGACTGCATTACTGTATATTTTTATTTATTTTCCTGTAATGTTTGGTAATTGATAATTATTCTGTTTTTTCCTCCATTTCCTCTCAGCCATCCTGCACTCTCTTGAGTTTTGGGATTTGGTTATTTCTCATGGAGGCTTTGGTTCATTCCTAACTGTTTTTGTGATTATTGGGACAACTCTGTCAATAGTTGATCTTAATTTACTGTTAAAATTATCAACAATAAAATCACATGATGCAGATGAAATAACTTGGGGAGTGTTGCGCAAGAGTTTGATAAAATCAGCAGCCACTTCAGGTGTCAGATGGTGCTTCCTCACAGTTCGCACCAAGGTCTCCCGTTGCATAAAACCAGTGATGTTAACCCCTTGCACTCTGGTCAATTTTCCTAAAAACGCCAAAAAATAATGTGCCCAAAGTAAATCGAAAGCATCTTCATGGGGTTGGTCTCATTTAAAAGAAAACACTTTGAATTTTTTGGCCAAAAAAAAACATGATCTCTCTAAGTGCTCCGGCCACTGAGTTACAGTCATCTAAACATAGTGAACTTGAAGAAAATAAATTTGGCCTGGGTGTTTTTTTGGATACAAATGCTTGCAAATAACACACAGCTTCAGATCCGGGCTGGAAAATGCAACAGAAATGTAGAACCAAGTATTATCCAGCTGAGGTCAAAATTTTGTAACAATACCACAAAAAATGAATATATTACACAGCTTTTTCCTCAGGTAGTTCCCAGGCGTTTTGGAACTGTGCCAAATTGTGCCAAATGGCACAGTTTGGAAAAACGTCTGTAACTTTTGAATGATTCAATATAGAAGCTTCATTTTGGGCTCTAATGAAAGGTCACACTCAGGGCTGTCTGTGTGTTAGTGTGTGGGGGGGGGTTGACCCCCCTCCCGCTCACTACAGAGGATGGACTTCGGTCGGATGGACTTCGGCCATCGCTACACAACGGATTAGCCTCATGTGGTGATGTGCGACAGCAGCGCAATCACCACGGTTCCCCCCCCCTTGCTGCAGAAGAATAGCGGGGGGGGGCATTCACAGCCTGTACGCGGCGAACAACCCCTTGTACAGCGGCGCACGAACTGCGCCGCGAAGCACAGTTGTAATTTACCGATCGGTCAAAAGTCATTTTGGATTACAATTTTCAGGGATAAAAAAATAATTTGGCTTATAACACCTTACCTCTTCACAGCCACATTGTCCTGGCAAACTTCTCTTCCTCATTGTCAGACGAACGTGACGCTGGTCCGCTCTGGTTCTGGTCTTGCGACCCGGTCAAAACATAATTCCATTATTGCGGTTTTGTGCTTCCATGATTGCGGTTTTTGGCAAATGATTTTTCAAAACAAATAACAGTAGTAATTAAAAAAAAGACTGGCGAAGGCATGTGTGTCACTCAGCCTTCGTCGTCAGCCTCCGTCGGTCTATGACCATGGAAGAAATCATAACGTCTCATAACGTCTAATCCTTTTTTGATCCACTCCAGCAGTCAGTCTTCACCCAGCCTAAAAAAAAAAAAAAAAAAAAAAAAACAGCTCGCGAACTTCTCTGCTTCAATTGGCTCACTGCATTCACAGCAGGCGGATCCTTCTGGCTAGGTTTTCATTCATGTCATTGGTCCTTCAAGGTTTCAGAAACCCAATCCAAGGCTCTTATTAGTCGAATGAGAGGTCAATCAGATGAACTAATCTGTTCGCGGCTGTGTCTGCAGCTTTTATTTTCAGTGCGCGCTTGGACGCCACTACATCACCATCACCACCTACATCACCATCTACACCATGTGTCCTAGAGCACACGAGAGCGCCCTTGTGCACTCTCGTGCGCTCTAGGATGCAGAGACTTGCCCGTCCATGGTACAACGGAGCGCAAGAGGTTAAAAAACACACAGTAATGGTCAGATACAGCCAAGTCAACAACAGAGGACACACTTGTGGGCAGACCATGGCTAATGACAAAATCCAGAGTGTGTCCCCTGTTGAGAATCGGCTGCATGACATGTTGAGTAAAATTCATGGACGTGAGCAGGTCATTAAAATCTTCTGACATATGGTCGCCCTGCTTATGAGTGTGTAGATTAAAATCACTGGAAATGAGAATTAAAATTATATGAGGAGTGAATTAGTGATGAAAACTCAGAGAACTCATTAATAAAAACAGGGCAGTATTTGGGTGGTCTGTAAACTGTGACGCAAAAAATTGCGGGGCTGCTAAAGACAAAAGTGTGGTGCTCAAATGCGATATATTAATCAGGTAAAATTTGCTGTACTGCCCTTTCTTATGGAAAAAACGGAAATAAAATTTGGCAGGGAAGGCCTCAGTGAGAACCGCTGGTCCCTCTGTGCCAAGCCACGTCTCCATTAAAAATAAACAGTCAATCTTGTTATCTAAAATCAGGTCATTGATGATAAAAGTCTTGTTGGCAAGTCACTGTATATTTAAAAGAGCCATATTTGTGGTAGGTGGTGAGTTATTTATGGATGGGTGGTTTGTTTTCTGTGGATTGTTGTTTGGAGACTTAGCCACAGAACGCAAGCAGCAATGACGTGAGTTCTTGTGAACTGAATGTTTTATGGATGGAGGTCTTTCTGTGATCAGTGTCCTAATGGGGAAGGTGGATAGTGAATGAATTTTCAGAAAAGATGGTGGAAGCTGACAAAAACGGGATTGGTGCAGGATAGTCTTACTTGGGGTCAGAGATGTGAGTTGATCCGAGGGGAGGGGTTGTGGGATGTAGACAGTCAATTGCATGTTGTGGTTTGAATGATATGCACAAGTTTTGCTGCTAAAAGCCGGCAACCTGATGCATTTAAATGTATGCTGTCAGATTTATAGAGAGTGTGGCAGCCCAAAAACAAGTTAAAATTTTCAATAAAATTTATGTTGTTGCTGCTGCAGACGGACTTGAGCCAAGTTTAGAGGGAAAGCACATGACTGAAACGGTCTGATCAACAGTGCAGTGTGGGAATTAGGTAAGAAATAAAAACAGACTTTCCGCTGTTTGATAAAATATTAAAATGTTTGCAGAAGTCATTTTTTGTGATTTCCCACTTTCTGCGGGTGATGTCGTTAGCCCCTACGTGAATAATAATCCATGTGATGGAAGGAGGTTGTGACTGCAGCAGATCCAGGAGCTTTTCTGTCAGGTTGGAGACAGTAGCTCCTGAGAAACAGTGAGTGATAGAGTTAAAATACCAGTGCCTGATGATGGAGTCACTGACGATCATTGTGGTTGGAGGAAAAAGCCAGCAGGATGTTGGTGGTTGCCAGGTCTCTCAATGAGAGTCAGTGTGGTTAGATGGCGGCAGAGTGGGGGTCCCGTCTTTGGGACAGGTAAGGTCCCTTATCTCACCAGCTGACGAGCAGGGCAGCGAAACGGCGCCAGAACTGGAGGAGGGATTCCCCAACTGCTCCGTGCAGTGTGGCCTCCCGGAGTGCCAGCAAACATCCTCCCTCAGGATCATACGTCAGGCACAGGACTCTCCAGGACAGGGCTGGAGGCGCTGTGGCTCGGCTGGGACAGCACCAGCCACCCCACTGCTGTCAGCCCTAAGCAGATTAAAGGCCGCCGGATCTTCTAGCAAAACGATGGGTGAGACATCAACGGAGGCTGCACATTAAGGGGAGCCCGGGCAAACTGGAACCCGTGAACCTGGAGCATTGGTGAAAGGTAGATTATCAACCATTGCCAGAGCCTCATAGCGGTTGGAGACAGGCAGAGGAGGGCTGGTGGTTGACGCATCTGAGGCCCTTTTCCTTCCCCGGACCATCACCTCAGACCAGGCCATCTGATTTGGCATTGAGGAGGAGAAGGGCTGTGGACAGACCCAGGCGACTGTGCATCGGAGGGCTGAGTCACTCAAGGCCGTTTTTTTGGACTCCTGGGCCGCTAAAAGTCTCATCGTCTATGACTGCAGAGGAAGACGTAGGGTGATGTTGGAGAGGAGAGTATTTTTTTGCTGCAGTTAATCAGAGAGCCGTCGGACATCCTCCTTCAGGTCAGCAATTTTCTTTTGTGCTTTCTCCAATAGGATTTTATCAGCCCCAGGCACTGTCATGTCCATTTTTGACTAAAAACATCAACGGTCCAGCCCTTGGGAGCTGTGTGATCAATATAGCCGATCAATAAAATTCTAGCTCCAGTTTAAAAAGTTAATATCACTAAATATTAAGTTAATATCGATAAAAGAGATAAAATTTAAAACAGAGTAGGTAAAATAATAAAAACAGATAAAGAAAAACAGTATGTGTAAGAGTGATCGACGTTTAAAAAAAAAATGTTGCTTGAAAAGCCAACATGTATCTCACATTCACATTGAGCTCCGTAAGTTTCCTTTTCATAGATGTAAATGTTTTCCTCTTCTCCGCTAGTTCTTTGGTAATATCTGGAAACAGGGAGAGTTCGCATCCTTCCAATTCAATGCCACATTATATATATATATATCTATATATATATATAGCTTCTTCATGATATGTATATTATTTATATCCTAAGTAATAAAATATATGTAAACTATTTGTAGATCCATTACAAGGGAACCTTTATAGCAAAGTGAAGAATTTTATGTAATTTGTACCAAACTGAATCGAATCGAAACAAATCAGATAGAATAGAATAGAACACGGTGCACGGTGGGCTGCACAGTGGCGCAGTGGTTAGCACTGTGGCAGCACAGTTTTACCCTTGGCCGGGGGATCGCGGGGACCGTGAGATCGTGGGTTCGATCCCTGCCCGCGGCCAACAGTGATCTGTGTGGAGTTTGCATGTTCTCCCCGTGTTTGCATGGGTTTACTCCGGGATTTCTCCGGTTTCCTCCCACATGCCAAAAACATGCAGGTTAGGGAGTTAAGGGGCGCTTGCACATGCAGCAACTGGCAGCTGGTGGTTTGTCACCAGACTGCAAAACAAATCTACCTACGGGTACAAAATCAGTAATAAAAAAAAAAAAAAAGAATAGAATAGAATTCTATTGTACATGTACACCTATTTAGAAAATTGTCTTTGGTTCACTACAGAGAATTCATCACTCTATAAAAGAAAGAAATCTCTGTGTGTGTTTCTGTGTGTGTGTGTCTGTCTGTCTGTCACATTTATAGGACATCATAGGACGGCCTATGATCTTTGCCTGATGTCCTATGATGCCGTGTGCTCTACTTCTTGCCCTGCCTGTCACTGATCTCTGCCTGAACATCATAGGACGTCCTATGAACTCAGGCATCATACGAAGACTTGCGATGCCTATATGACGGCACATAGACAAATGTGTATTTATGATGTCATATACATCAAGCCTGCCTTCATGTCTTTATGATGTCATATACAGTGACATCAGGCAACATGTCTTTATGATGTCATATACATCAACGCTGTCTTCATGTCTTTATGATGTCATTTACAGTGCGCCCATGGCTGAAAGCCTCTTTTTGCTCAGACCTACTTTCCTGACTCTGTCCATGAACTGAAATTACGACACACCTGTCCCTCAGCAAGTGGTCTCAAAGAAGAAGAAGAAGAAGAAAAAGAAGAAGACCCACCAGATTGAGAGCAATAGAATGAGGAAGACTGCTGCACATCAGAAATGATGCCATGAAGATGAAACACCTGAGGTTCCAGCAGCACATCGCACCCATCTGAGACAGGAGGATACCCTTCACCAGCATAGGGTTCGACAGACTTTAAAGCACATTTATAGGACATCATAGGACATCCTATGATCTCTGCCTCATCATCATAGGACGTCCTATGAACTCAGGCATCATAGGACAACTCGCGATGCCTACGGCAAATGTGTAATCTTGACAAATGCAAGTCTGCACTACAAATGTGTAAAATGGAAAAACAAAGTGCTGATTTTCTCCGGAAGCTCTGGTTTATTGGTTTCTATGGGCATGCACAAGCCTTCCTGAACAGGGTTGAAAGCCACCCTTCACTAGCATAGGGTATGACAGACTTTAAAGCACGTTTATAGGATATCATAGGACGGCCTATGATCTCTGCCTCATCACCATAGGATGTCCTATGAACTCAGGAATCATAGGACGACTCATGATGCCTACATGACGGCAAATGTGTAACCTTGACGAATGCGTCTACACAACAAATGTGTCAAATGCCAAGTAAAGCACTGGGTGCTCCGGTTTCTTAGTTTCTGCGGACATGCACAGGCCTTCCTGAACAGGGTCGAAAGCAACTTTTTCAGGACCGTGCCCATGAACTGGAATTAGACGCACCAATCCCTCAACCAGTGGTCTGAACGAAGAAGAAGAAGACCAACCAGATGGAGAGTAATAGAATGAAGAGAACTGCTGCATGTCAGAAAGGATGCCATGAACATGAAACACCTCAGGTTCCACCAGTACGCCGTAGGCATGACTGTGAAAAACACAGCCATCTGAGACAGGAGGAGACCCTTCAGCAACGGGCATGCAGAAATACTTGCTTATACTTGGTTTCTACAGGCATGGACGGGTATGTACTAGTATATAAAATGACAAAAGTACCCCTCAAAAAATTTGTGTTTGACGATGTTAATCATCATTAACAATAGGCTGAGCCTTCTCATAAACTGCATTAACATTCAGTGCATCCAGAAAGTACTCACAGCGCTTCACTTTTTCCACATTTTGTTATGTTACTGTCATGATTCAGAGCAGGGTTAGACTCAAACGCAGAGCTGCCAGAACGATCGCTCAGACTTGGACAAAAAGTTTCACAAGTTTATCGAAAGCACAACAGAAGATAAATGTGCATAAACTAAAGAAAATGAAATACAAAAATGCCAACTTAAATTTCTGACAAAACAGGTGCCCCCTTGAGCACACATAGCCTATGGTGAGAGAGCAGAAAGAGGTAATTAGGGACAGATTTTCCAAAGGAAGAATAATGCAGAAAATCACCCTTACTGTTAGAGCAGCAGAGTCCAGCAGGGAACTCCTGCGAGGACCAGGGGACATGGGAAGGCAGAGACCTGGGTGGATGTCCTGGATCTTCCTGGTCAGGAGAGTGTGATCAGCTCTGGAGACACACCTGCGGGTGGCAGCAACCCAGACAATCCAGAGATGAGCTCTGCACACGCTGGATCTTAAATACACTGGCACATCAAATGCAGCAGGTGTGTAATTATGCAGGTGTGTCTAATCTTCCGAAGCTGGGAAAACAGGAACAGGAGTGGAGGGGGAGCACGCTTGCCTGATCATCACAGTGCCCCCAGTCAAGGGATGCCTCCTGGCATCCCACTGGGCTTGCGTCAATGGGTCCGATGGAATGCCCGTATCATGCGCTTGTCAAGGATGTATGATCCCTAAATCTATGACCTCTCCTCTGGACCGAATCCTTTCCAATGGACGCAATATTGGCACCACCACACCCGACGAGTCATGTCTAGGACCCTCTCCACCGTATATGTGGTCTGACCGCCGATGATCTGAGGGTGGTGGTGGTGGATCCCGAGGAGGGCAGAGGGGACTGGCTGAGATGGGCTTTATCTTGGAGACGTCTAAAGTTTGATTGATGCTCATAGAATGCGGCAAGTCCAACCGAAAAGTGACATCATTGATCAACCATTTAATGGTATATGTACCAAGATAGAGGGGGGAGAGCTTCCAGGACTCCGTTTTCAGCAGGATCTTGTCATTGGAAAGTCAGACCCTCTGTCCCACTGTGTTCTTCAGCGCCGGCACCAGTGTGCGGTTGGTGTACTGTTTATTGCACTCTGCAGAGTGAAGGAGTGCAGTTCTCCTAGCCCTCCACACACTGCGGCACCGGTGTGCGTGGGCCTCCATGGATGGGATGGCGAGGCCCCTCTCTGCCATGGGTAGCAAAGGTGGTGTGTAACCCATCAATGCTTCAAATGGCATGAACCCAGTGGAGGAGGAGCTCCCTGAATTGTGGGCATATTCCACCCAGGTCAAATGGGAGCTCCAGGTGGTCGGGTTTGTGGATTGTTATGCACCTTAAGGTGGCCTCCAGAGACTTTTTAGCAGGCTCAGTTTGACCGTTGTTTGAAGATGGTAACCTGATGTCAAGCTGGCTGTTCAACCCAAGAAGTGGTAGAATGCCTTCCACACTTGGGATATGAATTGTGCCCCCCAGTCCGAGACGATGTCCATGGGAATACCATGAAGCTGAATGATGTGCTGCGTCAGCAGGTTGGCCTTCTCCATGGTAGATGGTAACTTCTGGATAGGAATCAGGTGGATGGCGTTGGAGAAGCGGTCGACTATCGTCAGGATAACCATGTTCCCTTGGGATGGAGGGAGGCCCGTAATAAAGTCCAGAGGAATGTGTGACCATGGGTGACCCGGCACCGGGAGAGGATGGAGGAGCCCCACAGGGGGGAAGAGTCTGTTTTATTGGCAGAACAGGTGTGGCAGGCCTTGACGTACTCCTGCTCATCCCTCCTTAGTGTGGGTCACAAAAACACTCTCCGCAGCAGATCGATAGTTCAGGATGTGCCGGGATGATAGGCAAAAAAGCTGGTATGTCCTCACTTAATCAACTCTCCCCATAACACTGCGGGGACATACAGCTGGTCCGGTAGGCCTCCCTCCAGGACGGGTTCCAATGATTGCACCTGCAGGACCCTTTAATCTATCTCCCACTGGAGTGTCCCGAGATAGCCAGGGGGGAAGGTTGGGGGGGGGGCAGAAGAGTCTCTGGGGGAGACTCAGCAGCTGAGGAGGAGGAGGTGGAGGAGGAGGAGTTTGGTGAAAATTGGCGTGAGAGAGCATCAGCCTTGGTGTTGCGGGACCCTGGACGGTACAAAATGGGTAAATTTAACCAATTATCGAACATGGCCTACTGAGCCTGCAGAGAATTCAACCGTCTAGCAGACAAAAGAATTCTAAATTTTTATGGTCAGTCCAGACAATGAGCAGTTGAATAGCTCACTGCAGCCAGTGTCTCCCTTCCTCCAACACCAGCTTAATGGTCAACAGTTCACGGTCCCCAGCAGCGTAATTCCTCTTGGCTGGTGTTAAATGCCGGTGGAAATACATGCACGGATGGAGCTTGTGGTCAGAGGAGGAGTGCTGGGAGAGGACAGCACCCACCTCTGACTCAGAAGCATCAACCTCGACCACGAACTCTGCCACGGAGTCCACCTGCGCCAGGATGCACGCGTTGGTGTATAAGCCCTTCAGGGTCATTAAAGCTCATTCAGCGGTCTTGGACCACTTGAACAAACTTTTGGTCAACGTAGACTTGCTAAATACCTCCCCTAAGTCATGATAAACCTCAGGCATGGAGCTGAGATCCACCGGCTCAGCCAAAGGGGAGGAGATCAGGAGCGAAGTTGAGCATGTGGCCGATTGGAGACAAGATGAAAGAAAGAAAGTGCTCCAAGATGAAATGGAGCCCTGACTCCAGTTTATAATGGGGTTATGGGTGCATAGCCACGGATACCCCAGGACCATGGTGGTGTTAGATTGGGGCAGGACATAAAACTGAATAGTCTCACAGTGATTACCAGAAAGAATGACCAAAATGGGCTCAGTCTGTTCGGTAATAGTGCTGCTTGAAATCGCCGAGACCACCAAAGGTGTTGGAACATTCCTTGTGGGTACTGTATGTGTAATTTACGCACCATGGCCTATTAGATGAAATTTTGCTCTTCTCCTAGATCGATGAGAGCGGAGGTTTTAATCTCGGCCCCTGGTAACTGGACGAGGACTGGGAGTTCAAAACGATTAGGGGAATTTGATGAATCCCCCCCACCCCCTGCCCACAGTGACTGACAGGCCGGGCCTCCCGGGTTTAATCAGACATTCCGATATTCCGTGGCCTGGGACCCCACAATAAATGTGCTCCCCCTCCCTCTTGCAACACCAGCGCTCCCTCGGAGTCAGACGGACCCTCCCGAGGTCCATTGGCTCGGGAAACAGTGCCGGCAGAACTGCATCAGAGGGTGGGGGTACTGGCTGTGGAGTGAACAGGAAAGCAGCAGCCACCTGCTCCTTCGTAAGCTCCCTTAACTGATTATCAAGGGCCACTGCCTGCGCAATCATCCCATCCAAAGAGGAGGGAGAAGCACAGATATAGCTAGCTCTTCGTGTAGGTGTGTGTCACGGCTCCAGAGGAAGGCGCTGCATAAAGCAACATCATTCCAACTGGAGTCGGCTGCAGCGACCCAGAACTCGATGGAAAAGTTGGCTAATTACTGGCCTCCCCGCCGAAGTCCCAACAGCTGGCTAACTATGTTTCCCTCAGTCTCCAAATGGTTGAAGGCCTTGAAGAATTCCTGCACAAACCACTGGTATCTGTAGAGGGGTCCGACTACTCAAGACGGACTGTGCCAACTTAAGCGCCTGGTCTCACAGCAACAAGGTCATGAAATAGATTTTCGTTGCATCATCCCTATACTCTCCTTCCACCTGCTTAAAATAAAGTCGGCAGCGGAGAAGGAACCCTCTGCATCCTCCTACCTCTCCCCCATAGGGGGCAGGCGAAGGAAAAGAGATGTTCCTCCAGATGGCACACACTGCGGAGCAGCAGGTGCATTGGTAGAAGTCACAGCAGGAAGCCGACCAAGGTGCTCGGTGATGGTGGCCAGTTGCTTGGTTACGGTCTCTAACTGCTCAAAAAGAAACATGACCCGGCATTCTGTAGCCTCCAAGCGCCAGAGTGCTGACTGATCACTTGGTCGAGCACTCACTAAGTCTTGATCATGGCTGGATCATTCTGTCATGATTTAAATACACTGGCACATCAGATGCAGCAGGTCTGTAATCACACAGGTGTGTCTAATCTTTCAGAGCTGGGAAAACAGGAACAGGAGGGGAGGGAGAGCACACTTTCCTTATCATTTTTTTTTTTTGCTAATTTATCAATAATAATAATAAAAAAATAAGAAATCAGATTTACATAAATAGTCACAGTTTTTGTCATGAAGCTCAAGATTGAACTCAAGTGCATCCTGTTTCCAGTGATCATCATTGAGATTTTTTCTACAGCTTAATTGGACTCCACCTGTGGTAAATTCATTGATTCAACATGATTTGGAAAGGCACACACCTGTCTATATAAGGCCCCACAGTTGACAGTACATGTCAGAGCACAAACCAAGCATGAAGTCAAAGGAACTGTCTGTAGACCCCCGAGAAAGGATTGTTTTGATGCAAAAATTTGGGGAAGGGTACAAAAAAAAATTTCTGCTGCTTTGACGGTCCCAATGAGCTGAGTAGCCTCCATCATTTGTAAATGGAAGACGTTTGGAACCACCAGGACTCTTCCTAGAGCTGGCCGGCCATCAAAACTGAGTCTTAGTCAGCAAGGTGACTCAGAACCCGATGGTCACTCTGTCAGAGCTCCAGCATTCCTCTGTGTAAAGAGGAGAACCTTCCTGAATGACAACCATCTCTGCAGCAATCCACCAATCTGGCCTGTATGGTAAAGTGGCCAGACAAAAGCCACTCCTTTGTATATGGCACATGGCAGCCCATCTGGAGTTTACCAAAAGGCACCTGAAGGACTCTTGGGCCATGAGAAACAAAATTCTCTGGTCTGATGAGTCAAAGATTTAACTCTCGTGTCATGCTTGGAGGAAACAAGGCACTGCTCATCACCAGGCCAATACCCTTGCTACAGTGAAGCATGAAGGTGGCAGCATCATGTGGTGGAGATGTTTTTCAGTGGCAGGAACTGGGACACTAGTCAGGATAGAGGGAAAGATGACTGCAGCAATGTACAGAGACATCCTGGATGAAAATCTGCTGCAGAGCTCTCTTGAGCTCAGACTGGGGTGACGGTTCATCTTTCAGCAGGACAGTAACCCTAAGCACACAGCCAAGATATAAAAGGGGTGGCTTCAGGACAAGTCTGAGAGTGTTTTTGAGTGGCAAAGCCAGAACCCAGACTTTAATCAAACTGAACATCTCTGGAGAGATCTGAAAATGGCTTTGCACCGACGCTTCCCATCCAAACTGATGGAGCTTGAGAGGTGCTGCAAAGAAGAAGGGGCAAAACTGCCCAAAGATAGGTGTGCCAAGCTTGCGGCATCATATTCAGAAAGACTTGAGGCTGTAATTGCTGCCAAAGATGAATCAACAAAGTATTGAGCAAAGGTTGTGAATACTTATGTACATGTGATTTCTTAGTTTTTTTTATTTTTAATAAATTTGCACAAATCTCAGAAAAACTTTTTTCACATTGTCATTTTGGGGTATTGTGTGTAGAATTTAAAGGAAAAAAAAAATAATCAAATTTTTTGAATAAGGCTGTAACACAGCAAAATGTGGAAAAGTGAAGCGCTGTGAATACTTTCTGGATGTACCATACCTGTTCTAATTATTCAGATCAGAAATAATTTCTCATTAACTCCCTTATGGAATCAAAACTGTAAGAGTCAGTGTGCATAATTGATATGTTTTTTTGTGACGGTTCAGTTTGTAATTGCAGCTCCTTGTTTGGCAGCTGCCGTTTCTTAATACAGCTCATCCTTTCCACCATTTTTGGTAAGAACAGTAATTACTGATATGTTTGCATTGAATTCCTGGCAATTATTGTTTTAATGGCAACATGGGAGTTTTTGTTCCCTGTATAGATAAAGCAGTGGTAACACAAAGTGACTGGGAAGTTTAAAGAGTCTTCCAACCAAATAAAGTGCACATTTAACAATCCCACTTATCAGAGGTGATGCATTGACAGTGGTTTCAAAAAGGAGCCCAAAAAGATAAAACCACTGCATACATGATATAATCATGATGATGTAGAAAGCTCTCAGCTTTGATTGGTCGACCTTTGCTTTGGTTTCATTTTTGTCTCCTGGCCCAGAGCGAGTCAGAACAAGGAAAACCGACAAGCTGCAAAATGTTATTACTTTTGTAAACACAACCACAATGCACATGATTAATATCATCACATAGCTAAATTTTACAGATTCAGCAATGACTGCCAGTCCGAGACCCTGCAGCCAAAACCAGCCAATGCTGATATTCCTGATTTTGACCCCGCGGGCATTTCTGAGACCCCTGTAGGTGATGGGGTGAATGACTGCCAGGTAACGCTCTACACAGGTCAGGAGGTGAAAAGAACTTCCCCCGCAGGTACTGATATTCACAGCATAGGATCCTACTTTCTTTACTGCTGAATGATTAGTGTACCTGCAGCAAACTTTTAATATTGACCCCAAGACCCAGATCAGCTCTATTACAGCCATGTGGTAGGTGAAGATGTCAGAGTGACTCATTGTTTTAAAGGAGCGCTGCTTCCTCCATCGCTGGTGACCGAGGTAGAGGACAAAGATGGACAGGGGAAGGATGAAGAGAGCCCTCAATGCAACTGTGCCAAAGGTCATGTAGTACCACAGTGTGGAACAGTGATGTTCCAGAAGATCATGGAAAGTGGACGAGGAGTTGATCAACATATCTGCTGTAGACGCTGTAGCTGTAAGCAAAGCAGGGAATGGAAAGAAGGAATCACAGGTGGGCAATGATTAGTTCCATTTACACAATAACAATAAATATGCTTTACTGAATACTTCCCCACCTTCAGTTACAATTGGTAAAAGAACGGAGATAGGAGAGTTTATTTCAGACAATCTCAGGAGAAAAATGTGGATATTTTTGTGTAAATGAACTCAAACTCATCAGAATTGAATACAGAGGTACGGCCAAGAAATGACCTCAACCACAGACCAAACCCATCATCACAAATCTTGACAGCTGCTATCAGGCAGGAGCAGCACCCAGCTACAAACCCACCCAGTGGTAGACAACGGGAAGTCTGGGTAGTCCGACCCCCACCACACCACAACAACATGGCAGCCTCCCATGTGAATAACTTTTCTCAAACTTGAAGAAACATGTTGTTGTAATTTTTAAATAAGTTAATCCCTTCCACACCATGTGGTGTATGGGGTGCCGCCTATTTCCATTTCACTGACCCCAGGCCACACAGCTACTGTGAGTAGTGAAAGCTGCAGTGGGGGGGGGGGGGGGAGGAGATCAGTCCTCTAGTAGCTTTGTGCATTAACTTTATTTTGCCCATTCCATTATGCTGAGCGCCAACCTAGAAGGTGGAAAGCATCATTATTTTTTTATATGGTTTTTGGTATGACCTGGCCAGGATTTGGACCTATGACCTCCCGGTTGTGGGGCGAATGCGCTACCAATTAGGCCAACACTCCAGTAAGTTTAAGTTTTAAGTTTTAAGTAAGTTTAACATTTAATGTTCTTTAAATGTTCAAGGATGTTCAAGGATACAATACTGTGTTGTTTTAACAACAAAAAACACCTAACTTTTATTCCAAAATTCAATATTTTGGATGTTTTTTTACAAAGAAATTAAAAATGAAAATGTTTTTTATAAGTCCCAAAGCTACGAGTCTAAGTCACGTCTCAAGTCTTTTGAGTCCAATTCCAAGTCAAGGCTTAAGTTCTTAATTGAGACTTGAGTCAAAGTCTCAGACTCAAGTCCTCCTCTCTAAAATACAGACATGTAGAAAAAAATGACGGGGTCTTAAAACTATTGGAGAGAGCAGACAAATGTTAATGAACATTCTTACAAAACTTATTGACCCTCGTTTATCAAAAAAGCATCAAACTCAGGGCAAATTTGGGTGCTGAAATGACTACATGAAAAGGTCCACAATGCAGTTTTGAAGCCATGCATATCTGGTAGATCTCAGCACACAATCAATCACTCATTGATAAATCAGATGACTGGAAACGATCGTCATTTGAATTCCATGACCCCGCCTCGCCCACAGCATTTACGGCATGGCAGAATGTGAAGCAGCAAAAAGAAAAACTTGTCATATGAGAGGTGAAAATTTTAAAGTAGTGTTGCTTGGCAACCTCAACAGTGTCATTAAAAGCAGAAGAACCACGGCTAGAAGGAGATGCATGATGCACAACAACTGGGTGTGAACTCAAGCTGAGGTTTATATTTTAAATTACACAGCCATTATATAAATCTAGTAGTCTGCATATCATCATTTCTTTTTTATGTTGATGTTTTTTTAAAAAAAAAAGTGGTCTGACATTGCTCATTGGTTAAATTACAGACATCAGACGGAGTGAATACAATGTCTGACTAAATGTAGTTTGTCTGGTCATGTCAAACAAAAGAAAATGATAGTTTCTCCCTCCTGCCCAGTTGTGTCTCTGGCCACAGTGGCTAGTGAGAAAGGTAGAAATACTAAAACCAACAAATTCATCAATTTGGTTAACAACCAGAGGAAATGGAAAAAAAAAAATCAATATACTTTAACCACTGAATATTTTTGGAAGTGGGGAGACAGACAAACAAAGACAAAATGGTTGCAACTATATTAAAGTACAGTGTTATTAGCTGTTGGGCTAATATTGACTAAGGTGATTAATAAAAGAAGAAATTAATGTTTTACTTCCAAAAGTCACTTTCCAGTCATTTAATAAAATTAGACAAACTTATAAAGATGGAAAACAAAACATTTTACAAATAGTTAAAATATTAAAGAATACCCACATATCCAATAATGTTGTGCCTTCTTGTCTCCGAACTCAGTAAATAAATCACCAACTCTGAATGTGTGCTGATATGTCTTTGCAATGCTAATTTTCATGTGTCACATAAAGAACAAATGGATCTTTTCCATAATGCAAACTAACTGGTCTAAGTTGTATTGCTTAAAACCACACAAAGCCCATTAACTCAACAGGTGACTCCGAGGTCAATTTAGGCTTTAAGTCACAGCAGCAATTCATCAAATCAATTCATTCAAATTACATGTAAATAGTGTTGATTCAGAGTAAGAAAGTCTTATGGACTGTGTGTTTGTTATTGTAGATAAATTGTCTGATGATATCGAATGAAAAGTTAAAGAAATACTCACATTTGCATCTCAGTCCTGAGATTATCGCTGTACAACACAAACGTTCTTACACTACTGACTGGTAGGGTCCTGTTCATGGTCACTCACCCAAATATGCACTCACACCAGCTTTATGAGTACATGGCGAGAAGGTCACACAAATAATATAAGGGTTTAGAATATGTTGTTGATCTTCTTTATATTAACAAAATGTCCCTTGTTGATCTGCTGAATAAATAAGTAGCAGAGGCCTCAAAACTATCTCTGGGCACCAGAATACCTCCTCCCAGGCCAGGGGGGTAGGGAGTGGGTGAACAACCTGAACCTGTTCTTTAACATGTTTGACAAACCACCCTCTTCTCTGCCTGCCCACCAAGCCCTGTTGCCTTCACCTTCATCTAGTCCCCCTTTCCACTGCCCTCCCTCCACCCCCCTTATATCCCCCAACTCTCAGTGCAATTCCCATGCACTTTTTCCCTGTGCAGACCCAACACCCGCCCTCTCCCAACATATATCCCCCCTGCCCCAGTCTGTCCCTCACTAAAGCTCCTTTTTCAACTAGTACCTACTCAGCCCGAATCGCTTCGACTTTAGTCGGTTTGTAGGGTTTTCCATTTTCGTACCTACTCCAGTTGGGTTCCAACTGTGCTGAGTCGAGCTTAAAATGTGATGTCAACAGACTGCAGGCCACTGATTGGTCAGGGTATAACGTCATGAGAGCGACGTCTTCACCCAAATCTTCAGCCGCCATTTGCAAAAATTCTTCAGCGAGCGAGCATCAGTGTAAACACAACAACGATAGAAATAGCTTCCCAGAAATCAACACCATGGTCCAACAACCTTCTCTGTGTCTTTTGGCTGATGAGAGAATCCAGAGGGAACTAGACAGAGTGACCCAAAATAAATTTATGGCAACCGACCGGCAAAAAACAGAAGGAACACTGGTGTCGACCCGACCACAGCATCACAATTGAAAACCGTGATAGAGGATGGTGAATGATGTGATATGATGTGATGTTATGCCTCTTTTACATAATTTATCCCAGTGGTGGAAAGCTCATTTTGAACAAACAACACTGGTGTCTCCTGTATGCACACAATGAGCTAGCTAGTTAGCCATCAATGTTAACTCTATGCCCTGCTTGTATTTTGTGCTTGTGTCGACAACATCTGACAAAATAAGCTAGTGTTAATCCTGGTTAAAAAAGTTTTTTTTGTTGTTTTTTTTTACATGTTCCACTTTTGTGCTGTGCGTGTACTTAAGTTGGGTGTATTTTCGTTCTAGAGTCCGACCAGCATCTGCTTTGACACCGGCAACGTTGCACAACACAGCAATGTGTTTTGAGTGGTAAGTAAAGTTTCACACCCCGTTATGTTTAGTAGTGGTGGACAAAGTACTCAAATCCTTTGCTTTTTAAATGAAAATACTGATTCATTAGAATAGAACAGATTAGAATAAGCTTTATTGTCCCAAAACTAAACTAAACTAAAGTGACAATGTCATGGAATGGCCATCGCGGACCACTAATGAGACGCTTTAGGCAGCCGATGAGTTTGCATATTTATTAATGAAAGACAAATGATTACAAAATAATGAGCCACGTGGGGCAAAAGCACAAACAAGAGGCACAACTAAGGCACGGTAGCAACACATACAGGTTCAGGGGTAAATTTACGGATAATATGGAGAACAAGAGGATGACTGGAGGCGGGGAATAGGGACTCCATCCGAACATTGGGGAGACCAACGTTACATGTGTGAGGTCACAGCCCGGAGTAACCTTAGCTGCTCCCTTAAATAGGGCTAAGGAGTAATCAGACAATGAGCAAGTAATCAAAGGGAATGTGAATCAGCTGTCACGGCGCAGCTGGCTCTGAAGTCCCGCCGTGAGGCTATCACAATAAAGGCCCTGGACGGCCACAACAGATAAGAACAAGGAAAATACTGGACAACCCGAGCGCAGACAGAATCGGCGCTCAGGCCATAACAGTATCCCCCGTTCACAAGGCGCATTCCAGGCGCAAACATAACATCCAAGCCCCCCCCCCCCCTCGAGAAGGCCACCGGGACCACCCCAGGGAGGGTGGAGGGGGAAGCAGGCCAGGAGGGAAAGAATGAAACAAGAATGAAGAGGCTCAGACATGGAAAAAAAAAAAAAAAAAACGACAGGCTACTATAAACCCAGAGCCTAGAATACACAAAAAGAATAAATCCAGCTACATCCGCACTGCGCCCACAAAATACCAGGAGAGAAAAAAAAAAAAAAAAACTCAGCCCACTACAAGCAGCGCAGCACACCAAGTATACAGTCTAATAAATGTAACGGGTCAGGAGAACAAGAAAAACAAAAGAGTATCTCACACAATACAGAGGGAACCAGAAAAACTGAAATACAGTCACAAAGCAAAGTACAGAGTACCCCGTAATACCAGAAAAAAATAATCCAACCTGCTACAGAGTGGCGATATACAGTCAGACCAATATAGTCAATAGACAAAAAAAACAAAACAAAACACTAGAGCATCCCTAACATTACAGAGGAGGAAAAAAAAAAAACAAAAAACAAAACACTACAGGGATGTCAGCAGGCAGAGTACAACGGAACAAAAAACAGAAAAAATAATTTAACACGCTACAGAGCGGCGATAAACAATCAGTTCAATATAGTCCAAAGACAAAACCACAAGAGCACCCCTAACCTTACAAAGGAAAAAACAAAACAAAACAAACACTACAGGGATGTCAGCAGGCAGAGTACAATAGAACAAAGAAAAAAATAGTTTCGGAGGTCTGCCCGCATCCAGCTTACAGATCGCTGGCAGGGCAAATAATTAGTTTGGGTGGTCTACCCCAGTCCCAGGCCCCGAGAAATAGTACCTCAGGCAGCCGGACCAGGTCGCCGAACAGAGAAAGCGGTTCCGTCGGGTTGCCGACCCAGAACGCCAAACTGGCGAAGCAGTTTCCCAGGCGGCTGACCTGCGTCATTAGGCCACCAGGACCAAAGGGGAGAACTCGGAGGCGGCCTCCCTACCAAGAGGGATAGCGAGGGGAAGCCGAGCCGAATACGGGGAATCCCAGCGGCACCCGGTGGAGGAAGAAAAGGAACAGGGAAAAGATGAGGGGCCAGTCCGGCATCGAACGGCGAAGCATCTGCAGCTCCTTCTCTGAACTCCACTCAGACTGGTGCTGCGCTCCTGCTGGATCCCAAGCAGGACCACGCTGCACCCTCGATGGACTCCAATTGGGCCGGCGCAGCATCCACGATGGGCCCCGGCACAGTGTCCTTGACGGGCCCCGATTGGACCAGCGCAGCACCCACGACGGATCCCGATTGGGTCAGTGTAGCACCCACGACGGACCGATTGGGTCAGCATAGCACCCATGACGGATCGCGACTGGGCTGGAACATTACCCACGACGGACCCCGACTGAGCCGGCGCAGCACCAGGAATGACCTCCAACCCCGAACCTGGAACCTCCAGGACAGCGACCAAAACAGACTCGTCACTGGTGACCCTGGGAGAAGGCTCAGGAGAAGAAAGAAAACCGGGATCAGGATCACCAGCAGCAGCAGAGCCCAGCGAGACAAGCTCGGATGCACCGATCGGCTGCACCCAGCTCGTTTCCTCGAGAGACAGGCAATAATGGTCAAGAATGGAAAAGAGAAAAACAACAAAATAGAGCACTTGCCTGATCTCGGGCTCCACCGCCATCCAGGACTTTGACGATCCAGGTTCAATGATCTGAAGGTCCACTCCTGGTTCCCACTCGACTGCGGCGGGCTCCGCAGCTGGCATGATGGTCGTCACAGTCTGGCAATTCCCTGGTGCTGCAGTCCATGCTGAAGGCCGGCACGGCGTGGTAGCAGGGGATCCGTGGCCTGCTGGGTTGAACTGCCCCTCCACGGAGACCCGGGGACAGTTGCTCGTCGGCACAGGCTCCAAATGGCAGTCCGCTCTCCTCCTCTGCCCGTGATGTGGCTGCGGGGCTGGAACAAGGTTCTCCAGGGCCGCAGGCTCCTTCTTCATCCGGCGGTGTAATCCTGGCACCGGGGGACGCTCAGGGGAAGGAGACACAGAGGATGCAGGTTCACAATTAGCAACTGCAGCAGGTGGAGGGAGCTCGGAGGACTGTGAGCCCCAAACTCTACGCCCAGAAGTCAGACAAGGCAATTTACACTGTGAGGGAAAAGAATGAAAAAACACTGCACACTTTTGTGATAGTACCAGTATATCAAGGAATTTTGTGCCACATTAACATCTGTATTTCCTAATAATGGGTTAGGTCAGGGGTGTCCAATCATGTCTCATGTAGGGCAAAGACCCTGCAGGCTTTATCTCCAACCAGTGTCTTCAACAGCAGATTCCAGTAAATCTCTTCCCACTGATTGCTGATCAGTGAAAAAACCTGCTGAAGAGACTGGGTAGAAGAGAGAACCTGCAGGGTCTTGGACCTCCATGGCACATGATTGGACACCCCTGGGTTAGGGATTAATGGGATTTAAAATGTTAGCACAAACTGCTTTATGGTTCATAATTCTGTTGACAGACTTACACCAAACCAAAGTGATTTCTCAGACTGTTGGATTGTTCTTAGACAGCTTTTCCTATCTTTTAGTATTGAATTTATGTCACTTGTTGGTAACCTTCACAAATAAAACAAAAGTGGAGACAGATGTGCAAAAAGTACAAAGGTTTATTGTCAAAATTCCTGTGCAGAGGACTTCCAGTCTGGACACCATGGTGGTAGCAGCTTAACGCTGAAGCTCCCAAATCCCAGCCGTGAAAAAAACATGAAAATCAGATTTAATGGATTTATGGAAGAGTGAAAATCAAAAGACAAAGTCATCATGCCTAAAGTAAAACAGAAGAGATCGACATTTACCAAGCCAAGACATGCATCGGCCAGAGAATCTGATCTGGAAGACAACAACCACTCAGAAATAGAGGAGCAAAATGAGGCTAGCAACACGGTTAGCTTAAAAACGGTACTTCAAGAATTAAGAGAATTTCTCCAAGAGTGTTGGGCCGAATTTCGTGAAATTAAAGACGAAATAAAAAGGACAAACAACAGAGTGGACCAGGCTGAGGCCCGAATCATGGAAGCAGAGGAAAGAATAAAAGGGCTGGAAGAAACCACGCTGGAATTACTCAAACGACAGACAAGACTGGAGGCTAAGCTAACCAACCTGGATGGAAGACTAAGAAGGGAAAACATAAGAATTCATGGTCTGAAAGAAGGAGTCGAGGACAGTTTCACCACAATGGCTGCATGAGTGGAAACCATACTGAGAGAGAAGTTGGAAATTCCCCAATCCACCAATTTGAAAATAGAAAGGGCGGACCGTTCATTAGCCCCAAGGCCGTCGGCAGAAGCGCCCCCGTGATCGGTGGTGGTGAAGTTTTCCAACTTCAGAACAAAAGAAGAGGTTTTGAGACTGGCTTGGCAGAAAAAAGGATTTATGCACCAAGAAAGAAAAGTTTTTGTGGAGCATGACTACGCCCCGGAGGTCCTTAAAAAGCGTCGGGAATATAATGACGCTAAAAAGGTACTAAGAGAGAAGAAACTGCGCTTTCAAACTCCATTTCCGGTGAAGCTGAGGGTTTTTTACAGGGAAGAGACGTGTCTCTACAACTCGGCGGAAGAAGCAACCAGGGATATGGCGAGAAGAGGGCTCCCGGTAACGGTGTATAAACTCGCAGCAGACCCGACCGAAAGAATCAAGGCTCAAACATGGTGCACACAGCGACCCTCAAAATCCATGGGCCAGCAGCGGGAAACCCAGCGCCAGGGCTATAAGGAAAAACTGGACGCTTTCAGGAGGAAATAATATTTTTAGTCAATCTGCACATCCAAACCTCCTCCTACAAGGTAAAAAACATTAAAGGAGATGCAGAATCAGCAAATATGAAGTGGTAAAACATTTCATGGAACACTCATAATATTAGAAACAAATAAGTCTTTAAAAAAAAAAAAAAAAAAAAACTTGTTAAAATAGAAATGTGACAGTGAACCACATGAACTCTCCACACTAACAGATACTGTATTAACGTGATTGTTTGCTGTGATGGTGGTGGGAGGTTGCGCACATTTCATAGGGTATAGGCATATAAAAAAAAAAAATCATTACAAGTTCTGATTGGGATCTGAAATTCACGTTAAAAACATGGAACAACTTACAGGGGTAAGAGAGGGCCCTCAACACATAACAGAGTCTGAGGAATTTCCCTCAGAGCCAACACACCAATCACAAGGCTCTTCTAAGGTCGCTAAAAAGACCTCAGCTCAGGAAGATCTTTTGACAGTTTTTTGTTTTAAAGTTTTATATACTATGTTCTTTATGTTTTTTATGTTCTTAATGATCTTTCAGTTTTTGAGTAGCATAAAAGAGGGCCATTACACTGTTATACTAAATAAGACAATACAATGGAGAAACAGGGTCTAACCAAAATAATCTCATATAATGTAAAAGGGATCCTGAATCCAGTTAAAAGATCCAAGATTCTAGGCAAAATGAAAAAAAGACAAAGCAGGAATAATATTTTTACAGGAAACCCACCTAACAGAATTGGAGCACACAAAACTTAATAGACAAGGGTTTAAACTGATCTCTTCATCTTCATATAAGTCAGGGAGGAGGTGGGGAGTAGCGATATTGATCTCAACCAAAATTATATTTGAAAAAAAATTCAGAACGCAAAGATAAAGAAGGGAGATTTAGCATGGTACTTGGTCGGCTAGAAGGAGAAGATATCACACTGCTGAATGTATATGCACCTCCAGGGGCTAACTGGAAATTTTATATAAATGTATTTGACCTAATGATAACTAAAGCCCTAGGTTTAGTGATATGTGGTTGAGCCTGGTTCTGCTGGAGGTTTCTTCCTGTTAAAAGGGAGTTTTTCCTCTCCACCGTCGCCAAGTGCTTGCTCACAGGGGATTGCCTGATTGCTGGGGTCCTTCTGCAACTGTGGGGGTTCCCCCTACAGTTGATAGTGCTATGAGATGACTGTTGTTGTGAAATGGCGCTATATAAATAAAGTTGAATAGAATTGAATTGAATATGTGGTGGAGACTTCAATCTAAGACTGGATCCATACTGGGATGCATCAGGTAATTTTCCACACCAGAATAACACTCAAAGTAGAACAACTCTGATGCTACTAAAAGAAAAGGGAATCTGTGACGTGTGAAGGGAATTCAACTCCAGTGTAAAAGATTATACATTTTACTCAGCACCACATTCATCATACTCAAGGATTGACTTTTTTATGTTTAATAGAGACATTCTTAACCCAAGCAATCTCTTAACCCAAGCAATCGACAGACAGCTGCTGTTTTCAGCGGATGAACTTCTCAGGGACAGTCCATGTGCCTTTATTTGCAAGCGAAGAGACAGACTCCGGACTTGTTTATAAGTCACATGACTTTAACATCTATCTACTGCCTGGAGGCGCCCTCTGCTGTTCACTAGCAACTGTCACACCTACACTACACAAATGCACACAACATTACACAAACTGACACACATATACTGACTCATATATACACTGCCTCTCTCAACTCTTGTTTGTGTGATCTATTGTCTGCCTGTTAATTGTGCTTGAGGGTTTTTTTCTGTGTAGTCAAAATTTGGCTCATATACGAGCGTTTATTCTGATTACTATGTTTTTTCTCTCTCCTATTGTGTTTTCCTCCCCCTCCCCTCCCCTCTTTACCTCCACTGTTGACAGGCGCCTTGTATGGCGACGCGTCATTGGATGCGCCTAACGTGCGCGTCCAATGTCAAGTCAAATTCCTCGTGTGTTTACTTGTAAATATACTTGGCAATAAAGCTGATTCTGATCTGATTCTGATCTGATTCTGATCTGGAAGAGTAAAAACATGTAAAATAGGACTGATGGATCTATCTGACCACAGTCCGATCTATATGGACTTAAATATCCAAAAATACACAAATAATACATTTTCTTTGAGGTTAAATTCAAATGTGCTGAAAGGACCACTGAGAGATGAATTGGAATCAGATATTCTCAGATATTTGGAAAAAAATGATAATGGAGAAGTATCCCCTTTAATACTGTGGGACGCATGCAAAGCTGTATTAAGGGGAAAGATTATCGCAAAACTGACACTCCAAAAGAAACTGAGACAAGAAAAACTAATCACATTAGAGTCAGAACTTAAGAAACTAGAAAAAGAGCACAAAGACAACACTCATTCTCATGACTCACTCAAAATTAAGGAAATTAAAAAACAAATAAACGAGATCTATACAATAGAAATCCAGAAGAAACTTACATTTCTGAAACAAAAATACTATGAAACAGGTAGCAAATCGACAAAATTACTAGCCTATAAATTGAGGAAAAAAACAAACGGAGAGAGCAATCTACAAAATCAGAGACCCAGTATCAAAGGAAATAAAATTTAGAATTCAGGAAATTCTTAAAAGCTTCGAGAATTACTACAAGAACTTGTACTCCCGCAAAAAAACACAAAAACGCATCCAAAGCCTTCCTAAATACATTTGATCTTCCCCAACTCATTGAGTCACAAAATAAAAAAACTACTGGCAGAAATATAACCTAAAGAATTAGAAAAAGCAATTATGAAACTTAAAGCTAACAAATCCCCAGGAGCAGATGGTTATACAGCAGAGTGGTACAAAACCTTTACACAGCAACCATCTCCTCTCCTCCTGAAAACATTTAACTATGTCCTCCACACAGGGGAAATCCCCCCCCTCCTGGAGAGAAGGGGTCATTGCAGTCATACCTAAACCTGAAAAGGATAAACTAGACTGCTCCAGCTACAGACCAATCAGTGTGTTAAATCAGGACTATAAACCTTTTACCGCTATCCTTGCCAAAAGGTTAGAAAATATACTGACAGACTTAATTCATTTAGACCAAACAGGTTTTATAAGACAAAGACAGACACAAGATAACATTAGACGCACTTTACACATAATTCATGATATAAAAAAAATATACAATTTAAATGTAGCCATATTGGGATTAGATGCTGAAAAAGCATTTGATTCGGTTGACTGGTCTTTCCTATATAGAATCTTATCCAGTTTCAATTTTCATAACAACTTCATTAGAACTATCCAGGCATTATATAAAAAACCAACAGCTAAAATAAGGATTAACGGTAAATTATCATCATCTTTTGAACTGGAAAGAGGATGTCATCAGGGCTGCCCCTTGTGTCCACTGCTCTTTGCAATCTTCATAGAACCTCTGAGCCAATGGATAAGACAGAATCAAAAAATTCAAGGTATTACACTTGGTCAGAAGGAACATAAAATAGCACTCTTTGCTGATGACATTTTAATATACCTGGGGCAGCTGGACACCTCTTTTCCAGAACTAATCTCAGTTTTTTCAGAGTATGGAGAGTTATCGGGGTATGAATTAAACATGCATAAAACCCAAATTTTAACATTCACCTATGACCCAAATCAATATTTACTAAGCAAATTCAAAACTAACTGGGAGATGGAATCTATGAAATATCTGGGGGTCAATATCCCGAAACAACTCAACAAAATTATAACACTAAACTATGATCCACTGATGGAAAAAATAAAATCTGATCTAGCAAGATGGAATATGATACCATTCTCGGGTACTGCACAAAGAATTGAAGCAGTCAAAATGAATATACTTCCACGTCTTCTATACCTTTTCCAAACAATACCGGTAGAACCTCCCCAAAAAACATGGCAAGAACTGGACAGAAGGATCTCAAGATTCATATGGCAGGGCAAGAGACCTAGAATCAGATATAGAGCCCTACAGCTAAACAAAGACAAAGGTGGGCTCGTGCTGCCAAATATCAGGGACTATTTTAAAGCCGCGCAAATTAAAACTTTAGTAGAGATATGTAACCCAGTCTACACTGCACAATGGAAGGAAATAGAATGCCAAATAACAAGTGACATCCCCCTACAGGCGATAATAGGGAACAATGCCTTACCTAAACTTTTGAATAACACTAACCCGTGGATAGAGACCCTGCTAAAAATTTGGTTTAAGATAGTCAGAGAGAATCAAACTAAAGAACCCTATTGATTATTGCAATGGATTTCCTATGATCAGGACTTTACTCCTAATAAAACAGACACTAGATTTAAAAAGTGGAAAGAGAACGGACTGATAAAATATTACGATTTTTTTAAAGGGCAAACTTTAAGAAGTTTTGAAGATTTGAAAAAACAAGGTCTAGTGAATCAAGACCTTTGCAGGTTCTTTCAACTTAGACACCACATAAACAAAATACTTAAAAAGGAGGATTTGGAAAGGGCCCAGTCAGGTGTTCTGAAGGTTTTCTTAATGGCATATAAAGGGATCCCAGGGATCAGATACATTTCTAAAATATACCAAGGTCTTCAAGACTTAAAAAGAGACAACACATCATATATAAAAGAGAGATGGGAAAAACAGGGGAATTTCACTTTACAACTGGAAATATGGGAAAAGCTAAATAAACAACAATGGAAAAGTACTTCATCCCTGCTGTGGAGAGAATTTGGATGGAAAAATTTGGTAAGATTTTTCAAAACACCTGCACAAAACAAATTTACTCGTAAAGGGTTGAAGTGCTGGCACTTGTGTGGTGAAAAGACTGCAAATCATTTTCATGTGTTTTGGTCATGCCCAGTTATCCACCAATATTGGACTAATGTACAGAAAATATTGGGGAAAATATTCAAAGTAGCAGTTCCCTTTTCTTTTGTAACTTTGTATTTGGGCTTACTACCGCAATCACTGGAAAAACGAGCAGAAAAATACTTATTCAATATTTTAATATTGGCAAGTAAAAAAGCACTTACAAAAAAATGGATGTCGAGAGACTGCCCTGCACCTGAAGATTGGATTAACGTGATTCAGGAAATTTATTTGATGGAAAAGTTGACATTTGCACTGAGACAGGACATGGAATTGATTCTTGAACTTTTGGCAACCCTGGAACGCATATGTGTCTTCCATCAGATCTAATCTTGCACAAACACCATTTCAATAATGGCACCTCTCTTTGTTCCAACGCTACTCAGATGCTCTTTTATTTTTCTGCTCTTTGGTGGGTTTTTTTTTTTTTTTGTTTTCTTGTTTGTTTGTTTTTTAATTTCTCTTTTTCTTTCACTTAAAAAAAGGGTGTTGTAATAATTTTTTTTCCAATGTTGTCAATAAACAAAAAAGGGGGGGGATATGTCATTAAAATGTAAACAATGCAATGCTGTAATGACATGTATACCCTTTACAAAAACTTAAATAAAAAAAAATATTCCTGTGCAATACTAAATGAATACATGTATAGTACATTGTTGATACAGAGAATGTATATTTATACGTATCTACATGTATATATCTAGTAAATCCATATATTCTTCCATGTGACATTGTGACCGCATTATTTTAATTGCTTTTTATTCTAGATCCAGTCTGTTTTTGCTTAAAAATGCATCATAATTGTTAAATATATTTTATTATACCTAACTCAGTACTGTTTACCTGTTGAAATCTATATTTCATGGCTAATATAACCCCATAACTATAATGTGGCACCTAGTGATCACTTTTTGGCAGCTGATCACTGTTTGCCACAACACCACAGACTCAGTGCTGCTGGAGCAGGAACATCCCATGATGTCTCAGTCTCTTCGTGATTTTCATAAAGATAAGAGCAATTTGTTGCTAAACGTTTCTACAGACAGTCTGAAGTTCTGTAACCACTGTGCACTGGGGAAGTTGAGGTGACATCCCACCACTGGGAGACAGTTGAACGACCACACACACGGTTTGAAGTGATAATTTTGCCACAAGAGAACAAGCTGAAACATACACACAGCATACAAATTTTAAGACCAAATAGTGATAACTTGTAGACATTACAATGTAGTCCGGGGGACTTATTAATGACTGTAGCAAACTAGAATTAGCTATCACTAGTGCATAGCCGTGCATTCCCGTAGAAACCAAGTATAAGCAATTATTTCTGCATGCCCATATTAAGCAAGTGTAAGCAAATATTTCTCTATGCCAATAGAAAGTTACTGTTAGCATGGCAACAATAACCATGGTGATGCCTGTCTTTGATCTTTGGCATGGTTACCATGGCAACAGTAACCATGGAGAAACCTGCCTTTGATCTTTGACATCACCACTCGTTCAGTGATGCTTGCCTTTGATCTTTGATGATGTGTCTTCCTAGCAACAGTAACCATGGCAACATCTGTGCGTCTATGATATCACAGCTATGATTGCCCATACATCCCCTATGAATGTTCATTAAAGATTTCCCCTCCTAAACTTCTGCATAACCGGGGAGGCTGAAATTTGGGGGGTGCACACCCTCGTAACCTCACCAAAGCACATTTAAAATCTGAGGCCAGTCTGACAAATGGTTTGGGAGATATGCACGTAACACAAGACAGACAGACAGACAGACACACACACAGATTTCATGCATTATTATATGATTAGCTTACTCTCACATGTGATCTAGTTCGTATCCTCATGTCTCCGGCTTTATACTGCTCCATGGCTTCTGAAAGGCTCCAGTACTTTTCCAAAGTGTTTTGTCTTGCCACCTGTAGCCTTCTCTGGTTCTCCTCTGGTTTGATTATGGTTACACCACTGAGTGAACAGTTGGTAAAACAGTAATCGATTTGTGAGAAGATCATTGCATGCAGGCACATTTTTGCCACATTAACTGTCAGCGATGGTCTATTTTGTGATAGAATTTCTTAGATTGAATTTGATTTGTTTGAGATTATTTTCATGTGTTTTTTTAAAGGTTAATGAGGAGTTTAAAGCCACGCCGGGGTACTGAAATTCCTCGACTAGTTTCAGCTCCTCTACTTTTAAGACAATGTTTGAGTTTCCAATTTTTGATTGCTGTTTGGTGAACATCATGCAAACAGCTTTTTTAGTGTTTAGTAGGAGACATGAATTTTTCAGCCAGTCATGAATTTGAGTCATCACTGTAGTAAGAATACAGGCAGCTTTTGCTTGTTTGTTCCTGGTGTGAATATTACCATGTCATCTGCACAAATTTGCATATGAATATTTCTGCATGCAATTGGTAGATAATTTTGAAAAAGGGAGAATTATATTGTTCCAAGTATGGAGCCTTGTGGGACACCCATTTGACATTTCAAATATGGCAATTTGACACTGTTGACCATTACACATTGCTGTATGTTAGTTAATTAGGATTTCATCCATTTGACAGCATGTTATGAAAAGTTAAACTGAGTAAGTTTGGTTCAAAGAATGTTGTGGTCAATGGTGTCAACCGCCTTCTTCAGATGTAAAAACACAGCACCTTCACAATTGCACTTATCTAAGAAAGATTTAGTTTTCTCTAGGAACAAGTTTATTGCAGACTCTATTGAGTGGTGGGCACAGAACCCAAACAGTGCATTATGCAGGTGGGTGTTTCCATAATTTAGATGTTCACATAATCGTGTGGCCACCCATTTTTCGATTATTTTGGAGATGTCAGGTAAGATGCTGATTGGTCTGTAGTTGTTTATATCAGTTTTACTCCCTGTCTTGAAAATTGGTCTGACTACTCCTACCTTCCAAGCAGTTGGGATGACAGCATGTTTGATTGACATATTGGTTAAATGAGTAAATGGACAAATGAGAGATTCTTTATTTTCTTTTAAAAATCTGGTGTTAAGACCATGTTCATCTGTTGCTTTTGAGCTATCCAGTGAGCTGATGATATTTGTGACTTCATTTTCAGTTATTTCTAACATATTAAAGACTGGTTGTGAGGAGTTAATAGGACTAGAGTTATGATCATGTGGATTAAATGACTTGGATATTTCTAGCACAGAGTTTATGAAAAAGTTCTGAACCTCTCTAGCAATGACCATGGGATTCTGTATCAATTTGTTATTAAAATTAAGTTCCATGTCTCCATCATCTTTTTTGTTCTGTTTATTAGTCAGTTTGTTAATATTATTCAATATCTTTTTGCCATCTCCTTTTGCATTTTAATTAATGGATATAAAATGTTTGCCTTTGCCTTCTGTAGTGACAAATTTGTCCTTTAGCCACCACAATGATGTCTGGTCTGCTAACTATACACTATGTCCAGAATAACCAGGACAAGAGGCTGTTTCCTTAAATAAAGAGTATCCAAGTTTATTAAAAAAAAAAAAAAAAACTCTAGGTGTCATTTAAAAGTTAGACACAGCATAAACCAGGAAGGCAAAAATAGTGCAAGACTAAATCCATGGGCACTTTCAGTCTCTCTGTACCAGTAAACTTATAACGAGGGGCGACAGACCTTGGTTAAGACCCGACACACATTAAAAAACTACACTACAAATCACAGCTTAGTATTAAAAATAGCCAGTGGAGAAAACCATATTTACAATACAATTTACAAGGGGTCATAATGACTACACAAAAGTTCCTGATGTGCACAGATGTGTGACTAAAACAAAAAAGACACCATATAACACAGTCAAAAAAATGTTCATCTAACAATGTGTTAAATACAAAACTCAAATTTTTGTCCCGTTTCATGCCCCAGGCATCTCCTTCCCATCATGAGGCATATAGCACAACGTTTATAAGTGCAGCATCAAAGCAGATGTCCTTCAAACAAGACATAAAGCATACGACTTATATAGTAACTTCACAGTGCAAATAAAGGGCTACCAGCTTGTGTTTTTTGACTAATACCAAAGGTTATATTGCTCACCTCAAAAGTTTGGAGGCTTTACAGCCACACTGTGTCATGTCCACACTGCACTTCCATGAAGCAGAACCAGGAGCACATTCTCACTACATTTTGTTTATATAGGCCTGGGGAACCTTTTTGGTCTGAATGCCCCGCCCACTACACTTCCTCAGAGTATGTGTTACCTTATTTCTAGCAGACATAAATTTTTGTCTGTCTGTTGTTAAACCTGTTTTAAGGGCTATTTTAAGAAGTTGCTTTCTTGTCTTCATTAATTGTAGACATTCAGAGTTGAGCCATGGTAAACTGGTTCTTCTTCTATTTCTTTTTTTTTTTTTTTTTTTAAATACTGCGATAACCTCTTTGATTTTTGTTATAAAAAATCATTGCTGTGATTTATGTCATTAGAGGAGGTGATTTCCTTCCATTTGATTTCATTTATTGTCATTGTTATGTTTTGTTGTTTTTTTGGGGGATTATATAATCTACTGCATTACCTGATGATTTCTTAAATTGATTTGAAAGCTGTTTCTGTGGAAGTTTTCTTGTTGCTAGTATTATTTTGTTTTCAGACAAACCCGATAAAAGGTTACAATTTTGGGAGATTCTTTCAGGTCTATTTGTAAAAAGTGAATCAATTTTGATTTTTCACTGGCTTGTGACACTGGGTGGTTTGTCTGTTAATTGAGTTAAGTTATAGTGATCTGTAATGATGTCTTTTTTGTCATCCCAATTTAAATTAAAATCACGGAATGAGACTAATTCATTTTTGAGATTGCACTGATTAAGAAGTGCATTCAATTTGAAAAAAAAATATTACTACAGCAGATGTCTTTCAGATGATATTACCAAATGTATGCAGATTGTCTCCTCTATGCCATGTGTCAACAGAACAGAAATAAGCTATGTGGAGCTTGCTCCTTCTGTAATTGATAGAATGGTGGATAGTGTTACAGCTTCTCTGACTGAGACTCTAGACATGGTGGCCCCTTTAAAAAAGAAAAAGTTCAATCAGAGATTTCTAACCCCTTGGTTCAACACAGAAACTCTTAGCTTAAAACAGAAGACTTGTCAAATAGAAAGAAAATGGCATTCCACTAATTTAGATGAAATCTATTCAGCTTGGAGAAGTCATCTTTTAATTTATAAAAAAAAAAAATCTCTTAGAAACGCTAGAACAAGTTATTACTCTGCATTAATAGAATAGAACAAGAATAATCCCAGGTTTCTTTTCAGCACTGTAGCCAGGCTGACAAAGAGTCAGGACTCTGTCAATCCTTGCATTCCCTTAGAGCTTCCCAGTCAGGACTATATGAACTTTTTTTTATCATAAAATTTCATCTATTACAGATAAAATCAGTCAGATTCTTCCCACCGTTAACTTAAATACAGTAACTACTAAAACTCCTTCAATTGATATCTGTTTGGATAAGTTTACTCCAATTGACATTTTAGAATTAGATGAAATAATTTCCTCATCCAAACTTTTAACTTGTCTTTTAGACCCTATTCCTACCAGGTTATTTAAAAAAAAAAAAAAAAAAAAAGTATTCCCATTTATTGGTAGCCCTATTCTTCAAATAATCAATTCTTCATTAACATTAGGCCACATACCGCAGGCTTTTAAAACTGATATAATCAAACCCTTACTCAAAAAGCCAACGCTGGATCCAAGAGTTTTAGCCAACTATCGACCAATCTCTAATCTGCCTTTCAATTCAAAAATCTTAGAAAGAGTTGTTGCTACACAACTATTTGACCACTTGCAGGGAAATGGTTTATTTGAAAAGTTTCAATCTGGGTTTAGAATCCATCATAGTACTGAAACAGCCTTAGTGAAGGTCACTAATGACCTCCTTATCGCATCTGATAATGGACTTGTTTCTGTACTTGTCCTTTTAGACCTTAGTGTGGCTTTTGATACTATTGACCATAATATTTTACTTGATAGATTAGAACACTATGTTGGGCTTAATGGAACTTCGCTGCAGTGGTTTACATCTTATTTGTCTAATAGGCTCCAGCTTGTTCATGTCAATAAAGAGCTTTCTTCCAACTCAAAGCTTAGTCATGGAGTTCCACAGGGATTTGTGCTAAGCCCTACTCTTTTTAGTTTATATATGCTTCCATTAGGCAACATTATTAGAAAGCACTGTATACATTTTCATTGCTATGCAGATGAAACACAATTAAACATGTCAATGAAGCCAGATGATAGTAATCAATTAGCCAAGTTAGAAGCCTGTCTTAAGGAAATCATAGCTTGGATGACTTGTAATTTCATGCTATTAAATTCAGATAAGACTGAAGTCATTCTTGTTGGTCCAAAAAACCTTAGAAATACCTTTCCAAATCAAACTTTTAGTTTGGATGTGGTTACTCTTTCTCTTAATGGTTCTGTGAAGAACCTTGGAGTTATTTTTGATCAAGATCTCTTTTTCAATTCATATATTGAATTTGTTTCTAAGACTACTTTCTATCATTTGCGTAATATTGCCAAGATTAGAAGCATCTTGTCTCTCTTGTAACTCTTTATTATCAGGTTGTCCTAAAATATCTTTAAAAAGTCTTCAGTTGATCCAAAATGCTGCTGCAAGAGTTTTAACAGGTACTAGGAAGATAGATCATATGTCTCCGGTTCTGGCCTCCCTTCATTGGCTTCCCATAGAGTTCAGAATTAAGTTTAAAATCCTTCTTCTCACTTGCAAAGCTCTTAACAATCAGGCCCCTTTTCATTTAAAAGATCTGATACTACCCTATCATCGTAACAGAACATTATGCTTCCAAAATGTTGGATTACTTGTAATACCTAGAATCTCCAAAAGTACAATGGGAGACAGAGCCTTCGGTTATCAAGCTCCTTTCCTGTGGAACCAGTTACCAATCTGGATTTGGGAGTCAGACTAGATCTCTGTTTTTAAGAATAGGGTTAAAACCTTCCTTTTCTATATAGCCTACAATTAGGGAGGAATCATGTGTCTCTGAACCCTTCATTAGTTATGCTGCTAATAGATTTAGACAGCTGAGGGTCCTCTAATAATGTACTGGGCTTCACTCCTTTAATGTTTGCTCTCTACATGTCTGTTCTTTTCATCTTCTCAATCTCCTCACCCCCCAGCCAGTCTCAGCAGATGACTGCCCCTCCCTGAGACTGGTTCTGCTAGAGGTTTCTTCCTGTTAAAAGGGAGTTTTATCTCTCTACCATCGCCAAGCGCTTGCTCACAGGGGATCATCTGATTGCTGGGGTCTTTCTGCAATTGTGGGGGTTTCCCCTACATTTGAAAGTGCTATGAGATGACTGGTGTTGTGAAATGGTGCTATATAAATAAAGTTGAATTCAATTGAATTGGTCATTGAAATTTGCTTTTGACTAGGACCTTTTCATTTCACACAGTGGTTGTACATGTTTTGAAGCTATGCTAGGATCTTGATTTTGAATCGTTTTTATGAAAATTACAGGTTTACAACTTTGTCATTTTTGGAATGAAATTTCAAAAGAGTTTATGTAGTTTGGCTATCTCCACCCACAGTTTTCAAGCTAGGACATTTTCATTTCACACTGTCTGATGCACAATAACAGTCTGTTACCCTATGTGCTTTCTTTAAATCAACATTATTTAATTTATTTTTATTTATCCTTTATTTATACAGGGAAGGTCCACTGAGAGGCAACCTCTCTTTTTCAAAGACACCCTGTTCACATTCACACAGATACTCATTCGCACCTGCAAGCTGCCCAGTACAACCACAGGCTGCCCAGTGGCCACTAAGCAGCTCCACTGGAGCAGCTGGTTAAACGCCTTGTTCAAGGGCACCACAGCGGGGTTTGGGAGGGTGGTGTTATGTCTGGAATCAGAGTCGGAGTCAGACTTTTGCCATGCAACTAACCTACTCTTTATTAGAGAACACACAACTATACACAGTCTGGACGTAGCCTGCCTGATGTCAAACCCAGGGCGGGTACGGCAAGCTACACGGGCCACACACACACACACACACACACAGAACATTCACTACACATCATTCCCCTCCCCCTTTCAAAAATGCAAAACACATACACGCAATTCAGACCCATCCAATTTAGGCCCCGAATAATGCACTAAGAAATGAAAGGGAACAGTGAACTATAATGACCTAACACATTCACCCTAAACAACTCAGATAAGATACTCCATTTTTTTGTAAATAAAATACACAACATAATCCCACGTCACAACATACACTCATGCAAACCTACAAACATATTTACATTACAGTGTTCATGTCACACCAATGTCCCTTGGCAGCCAAGGATGAAACCGGCTCAGAGGCCCAGGGCAGCCCCATGGCACGCGTGCCCCTGGCCACCGCCTGCCCCCAGGATCAAAATTGGCCTCCCCGGCGAAAATGTCTTCTTTCCACACCCTCGGCCACTTCTCTTGTCTGGACCCGCAGTGCTGCTGCACAGCACAGCATCCCTACGTGCCTGTCGGTCCGCTCATTACCATCTTCAACACTGCTGCAGCTGCCACCGCTGTAGCCCCAAACACTCCGGCCTCCTGTGGCCAAACTCCAGGGAAAACTAATGCTCACTCATCGGCACCACTCGCTGACTCAGACACCTCACCAAAAACGCCCAGTACCCTTGTCCAAGGCACTCTGAGCCCCGGCACTGAGGTCCTGCCCAACCTCCGTGGCATCCGGCACCTCATCTCTGTCATCTGAGGCGCTCCACTGTGCCGTCTCTGTGTCCAGCTGTTGCTGCTGTTTCCCGGGACTTTCAGCATAACCCTCGTAAGCTAGCTTAGCTTCTTTTGTTCCCAACACCTCCATTACTCACAGTTTCATGATCCTTGTATGGTCGGCAAACTATTCAGCCAGCGACCCCAGAGCGTCCACATAAGACTCCATTTCTCCCAACATACAGACAATTTTCCGACCTGCTTTGCCGAGATGGTGGGCCAGAAGTGCTCGTCTTTGTACTCCGTCGAGTCTACTTAAGGCCAGCGCCGTGATGTAACCCTCGAACATGGCCACCCAGTTCAGCCAAAGGATTTCTGGCTCTCCCCGATATTCCAGAAATTGTGATAATGGTGCAGGTAGCCCATACGGCCCCATAGTTTGTCCTCATTGCCAAAATGTTATGTCTGGAATCAGAGTCAGAGTCAGACTTATGCCATGCAGTGAGCCGACTCTTTATTAGAAAACACACAACTATATACAGTCTGGCTGTAGCCCACCTAACGTCACACCCAGGGCAGGTACGGCAAGCCACACGGGCCACACACACACCCAGCATTCACTACACATCAGGTGGGGCAAACACTTCTATGTTATCTGTCCTACTGTGGGGGACCTAGACATTACATTCTCCACTCAGACTGAATGGCACAGGAGGAGAGAAGTTGACGGGGGGTCGAGACAGGACAGTGGAGGTGGAGCCGGTAAAGGACTGTTAGGCGGATGCACCCGGCAGACTGTGGCTTCTCCACCGGACTGCATGATAATGCGCTGACAGGCTTTGTGATGGCGTGCATTGTGATTGTGTGTATTGTGGTGTGAACCACCGGACAGTATGTTAATGTGCCTATGGGCTTGGTGAGGATGTGTATTGTGATTGTGTGTATTGTGGTGTGAACTCCCCAGGTCCCTAGGCGAGGATGTAAGATATAAAAGAGAGATGTCCAGTGACCTGGGTAATTCTTGTTGACTTGTGGTTAGAGAGAATAAAGTCCACTCTGATTGAGCTCACTGCCTTGTCTGCTCATTTCTCTCTACACTAGTGACCTTTGACGTAGAATGGAACTTGAGGCAAACACCCCTGAGACAACCCAGACTGGAGGTGCCAGCGCCCCTTGCGCCGTTTCAGTCAAGCTCCCAGACTTTTGGCTACATAACCCGAAGGCTTGGTTCCTCCACACCGAGGCCCAGTTCGCGCTCCGTGGAGTGACGGCAGATGACACCAAGTACTACTACATGATTGCAGCGCTGGACGCACGCACAACACAGCAGGTGGCGAACCTGCTCCAAAGGTCCCCAGCCCACGGCAAATATAATACTCTTAAGACCGCGCTGACCCAGCGCTACATGCTCTCGGACTGCGAGAGAGCGGAAAGGCTCCTGATGTGCTCTGAGTTTGGAGACAGGTCGGCGGTCGAATTAATGGAGAAGATGCTGGCGTTGATGGACACAGATGGCGAGCAGTTCCTCTTTGCCCACCTTTTCCTCCGGAACCTCCCGACAGTGGCCAGAGCAGTCCTCGCCAATTCCCTGCTGCTGGCCACGCAGAACTACCAGGTGCTGGCACAAGGGGTGGATCAGATTATCCTTGCAACCAGAACCTTCGCTGTGAATGCAGTGGCGTCGGAACCCAGTGAGATGGCCAGCAAAGGTGAGGAGCCATCAATGGTGACCGCCGCGGAGGCCAAGAAGGACCGGAGGGGTACGCTTTGCTTCTACCACCGCTGCTTTGGAGAAGACGTACGCCGAAGCATGCCACCGGCAGTCGGTAGCAGCTGCGACCGCTAGTGACACAGCCAAGCTGCTCTATGTGACGGACTCACGCTCGGTGGAGGACACTGACCATATCCTTGCATGGCCGTTCCTACCAATTGTCCTTTGTCATAGCGGCATGTAACTCCCCCATTTTGGGTTCAGATTTTTTGTGTGCACATGGACTATTAGTCAATGTAGCTAACAGACGCCTTATTAACGCTATGTTTTTTGATTCTCTGCCCTGTACAGCTCGAGGAGCCGGGTCCACAACACTGGCCAACGTCACAGCTCCAGGCTGGCCAGTACCCGCATGGAGTTCGCCAACTTGGAAAGGTTGGGCATCATCAGGTGCTCAAACAGCCCATGGGCATTCCCACTACACATGGTGCCTAAAGCCGAGGGATCGTGGCAACCATGCGGAGATTTCAGCAGATTAAACAACACCACAGAGCACGATCGCTACCCAATCCTCCATATTCAGACAGAGACTTCCGGCGCCACACGAGTAGGCTGCCCTTTGCAACAGTGGATCAATTTCTGCCTATTTCTGTTACTATCTGGCTCTCTTGCCAGTCTTTATGATCCAGCGTCATTTTATTCCATCCAAACACGTAGACGCCCAAATGTCTCCTGATTCAGCGGACGGAGCCACTGTTTCTGGCAGGAGGCAGTATAACAGGGACCAGATGCTAGCACTCAACTGGCCCATGATGCTAACGCGAAAACTCGACATACCGGGAGAATTAAGATGAAAATGACGTGGGTGTCAAGCTGGAGTAAGACGGCGGGCAAGGAATATAAGGTACAGACCTGCCCTCCCATCTGCCATTATGGGGAATGTACGATCGATACTCGGAAAGACAGATGAACTAGCGGCTATCTCCCGCTACAATAGCATGTACCGGGAGTGTAGCCTGTTTCTATTCTCAGAGATGTAGCTAACAGGACTAGCAGCAGATGCTAACATTGAACTGGAGGGTTTTCACGCAATACGGGCAGACCGAACACCAGACAGTGGGAAGGCATGGGGCGGTGGCGTGATGATGTACGTCAATAACAACTGGTGCAGACCGGGACATGTCACGGTTAAGGAACAGCACTGTAGCAAAGATATCGAGTTGCTAGCTGTTAGCATGCGGCCTACATATCTCCCGAGGGTATACTCACATGTGATCTGCATTGTTATTTATGCAAATCCGACGGCGAACGCTGGGACAGTGCGTGACATCATCCACTCAGTAACTGGCAGGCTGCAGATAGAACACCCAGATGCTCTTCTCCTCATCTCAGGCGATTTCAACCATATTTCACTGTCTCCCATTCTAGCCACATTTACCCAGTAAGTCACATGCCACACTACAGACAATAAAACACTGGATTTATTCTATGCAAATACTAAGGAGGCATACACCTCATCACAACTCCCCCCACTCGGGAGATCGGATCAAAACTTGGTTCATCTCCTGCCGGTGTACAAACCCTTAGTGCACAGACAACCTCCGGTCATGCGCACAGTGAAGTTATGGTCTGAGGAGGCAATGGACACTCTAAAGGGCTTTTTTGAAACCACTGCCTGGGAGCAGCTCTGCGATCTACATGATGAGGACATTGATGGCCTCACTCACACCATCATGGACTACATCAGCTTCTGTGTGGACAACACCGTACCCACCAAGACCATACGGTGTTGCTCGAACAACAAACCCTGGATCAACCCTGAGATAAAAACATTTCTGAGAGAGAAGAAGAGGATCTTCAGGTCGGGGAACAGGGAGATGCTGAAGTCCATACAGAGGGAGCTGAGGAGGAAGATCAGAGAAGGCAAGGACAGCTTCAGGAAGAAGATGGAGGACAAGCTGTGACAGAGCGACATCGGCGGGGTCTGGAGAAACCTCAAAACCATCTCTGGGCTCCAGAATACCTCCAGGCCACGGGGGGCAGGAAGTGGGCGAACAATCTGAACCTGTTTTTTAATAGGTTTGACCAACCGCCCTTCCCCCCGACTGCACAACAATCACTGCTGCCTCTAAAGTCATCGAGACCTGCTGTCCACACCTCACTCCACCAACACCCCCTCACTCCCAGCACCCCCCCCAACCTGACCCTCACTAAGACCCAGGTGAGGATCCCCACCCCAAAGTCCTGAACAGCTACAGACCAGTGGCCCTGATGTCTCACATGATGAAGACCCTGGAGAGACAGCTCCTTGCTCACCTCCCTTTATACTGCGGACTTCTCACACAACACAACACACTGCCATCAACAGAAGTTCTCTGCGATCGTCGGCCTCATCTCCAATGGAGATGAAGCTGAGTACAGAGGACTTATCCAGGACTTTGTGGACTGGTGCCATCAGAACTGCCTCCAGATCAACGCGAGGAAAACTAAGGAGCTGGTGGTGGACTGCCGCAGGCCAGGACAACCCCTCACAGCACCAGTAGACATACAGGGAACAGACATTGAAATGGTGACATCCTACAAATACCTGGGTGTTCATCTGAACAATAAACTAGACTGGCCACACAATACCGACGCTCTCTACAAGAAGGGGCAGTGCAGGTTGTTCCTACTGAGGAGGCTCAGGTCTTTTGGTGTACAAGGGGTGCTGCTGAAGACATTCTACAACACGGTGGTGGCGTCAGCCATCACTTTTGGAATGGTCTGCTAGGGCAGTGGCATTACAGCAGCTGATAGGAAGAGACTGAACAAACTGATCAAGAAAGCTCGCTCTATCCTGGGGAAATGCCTTGACCCAGTGGAGGAGATAGGAGAGAGAAGGATGGTGGCTTAACTGTCATCTCTGCTGGAGTCCGAGTCCTACCCTCTGCAGGACATACTGAATGCACTAAGGAGCTCATTTAGCAGTAGACTACATCATCCTAGGTGCACAACCGAGAGGTTTTGCAGGTCCTTCTTACCTACGGCTGTCAGACTGTATAACCTAAGCAGGGCTGCTCGCAGAGATAGCAAAAAAATGTGACGACCTAAAAGTATTGAATGCAAAAGATGCAATAGACTTATGGCCCTTTTCCACTAGCCCCGGTTGGCCTAACTTGACTCGACTCGCCTCAATTCGCCATTACTCGTTTCGGCCTCGGTTGTCTTTCCATTGCAGCTGTGTAAAGCTTTGTTAAGCTGGGGTGGGTGAGATTTTTTTACAGCAAGGTGGCGCCACACTCCCGTGACATAAAACACGCGACCCAAGCAAAACATAGCATGGCTGCTGTACAAGGCGACTCCTCGGTCTGTGGCTTTTTTCACCGTAAATGCCAAAAAGGACCATCAGACAAGACAGGCAGCGAGACGAAACACTCTGGAATAGTACTGGAGCTTCTGGGAGAGTCGAAGACGTGAGGACACAAACTAGGTCATATATGATGGTAAGCTAATGGTTGCTAATGCTAGTTTGCAATAAGTACGTCGTGCTACACTGTAATGTCTGCAAGTTATCGCTGTTAGGTACTAAAATATGTATGCTGTGTGTGTGTGTTTCAGATGGCTCTGTTGTGGGAAAATTACCGCTTCAAATGGTCGGTCTGGGCGTTCAACACAGCCTGTCACTGATGTCAACACAGCCCGTCACTGATCTCACCCCAGCTTCACAAACGATCAGTGGTTATAGAGCTTAAGAATGTCTGTAGAAATGTTTATTTCCTGTGCAACAAATTGCTCTGATCAGCGTGAAAATCATGGAGCGACTGAGACATCATGGACGTACCTGCTCCAGCAGCACTGAGTCTGAGGTGGTGTCATGGCAAAAAATGATCAGCTGACACAACTTGATCGCCAAGTTAATAACTATATTAGCCACAAAATATATATTCAAAAAGTAAACGGTACTGAGTTAGGTATAATAAATATATCTTACAGTTATGATGCATTTTAGGCCAAAACAAACTTGAACTAGGATTAAAAGCAATTAAAATAATGCAGTCAAAACGTTACATTGAAAATGTAGTGTACTGTAGAAATATATTTTCTCTGCATCAACAATGTACTATACATGCATTCATGTAGTATTGCACTGGGAATTGCACTGACAATAAACATCTGAAGTTTTTGAAGATGTCTCTTTTCTATATGTGAAGGTTACCACCATGTGGCACAAATTTATACTAACAGATTGGAAAAGCTGTCTAAGAACAATCCAGCAGTTTGAGAAATCACTTTTGGTTTGGTGTAAGTCTGTCAACAGAACTATGAACCATAAAGCAGTTTGTGTTAAAATGCTAAATCCCATTAAACCCTAACTTGGGGGTTTCCAATCATGTGTCATGGGGGGCCAAGACCCTGCAGGTTCTCTCTTCTACCCAGTCTCTTCAGCAGGTGTTTTCACTGATCAGCAGTCAGTGGAAGAAGTTCAGTGGAATCTGCTGTTGAAGACACTGTTTGGAGGTAAAGCCTGCAGGGTCTTGGCCCTCCATGGCACATGATTGGACACCCCTGCCCAAACCCATTATGATGAAAAACAGATGCTAATATGGCCCAGAATTCCTCCATATACTGGTACTGTCACTAAAGTGTGCAGGGTCTTCTGCGGTGGCACATCCAACAATACAGTCTTCAGTTAATAAAATAATTGTTTTGGTTACTTTTTTCCTAAAAATGAGCCATTATTTTCAAGGTCACTGATAAATGGTTTGTACTGTTGACTCTTTTTCCACCAGTGTCTTAACAGAAAAAATAGAAAATCATGATGCAAACACATAAGTCACTAAATTGTTTATTACAATCAGCAGCAAATTCCAAATTATTCAGAATGTGCAAAATTCAAACTGTAAAAAACAAACAAAAAAAAAACTTAGAATGGGTCACACACGCCGGCCATGCTGCCTCACTGGGAAATGGCTGGGATGTTCCACTCAAGCTGGACCCGGTTCAGCAGATCTTCAGCCTGCATCTCTGTAAATAGTGAGGCAAGGTCCGGTGTGGGGTGGATCGTTTCCCTCTTGCCTAGAAAAAAGACAGAAATGGGTGGTGGTTAATTAAAGCAAGTTTAAAAGATATTTGGGAAATACACTTGTTGCTAAAAGCCAGTGGTGGAATGTGAATGAATGAATGAATCTGTATTTTGGATAGATTAAAAGTAAAGTTTAAAAGAAAATAGAATAATGTAACAAAGGGGAAAAAAATCTAACAAGATCAAATTAAACAATAACTCCGCTGATTATACAGTTCAACATAGGTTATCTGAAATGGGTGATGGCTGGAGCCGCAGCTTATATTGCCCACCCATATTCCATCCAAGAAAGTGAAAGAAAAACAAAACAGGAGCAATTCCAATTTCAATGTAACAATAAAGTACTTCTTTGTTGTTTTTAACCACAATTTTCATGTAGCTGCACTTCAGTAAAGTAGATTTTACAAGGGCTGGGTTACATTTAAAATCATCTGTTTTTACTGTGGCCTCAGCAATCAGAATGAATTAATACATTCACTTGAATGGAATCTAGTACTTTAACTGAGGGTGCGAATCACCGAGTGTGGAGTCGCTCAGTCCAAATATGGAGTTTTTATCAATAAAAGTTTAGCCACCGCTTTATCTCTTCTTGCCCTGGCTTCAAGTGGGGGCGGTGTTTTGTACTTTTATTGCTAAAATATAAAAGGAAGCACTACAATGGGTCTCAAATATTTGTAATGTATCCTGTTACGGCATGAGTTTATTGATGATAGACTATAAACAACACATATAAACTAAATTATATTGATGACTAAGAACTGCCATTCCCCAAAGTGCAACATACAGTTATGAACATAACTCACAAAGGATCACACAAGTGATCTGACAAAAAAATAAGTAAATTAGCAAGCGGTTTATTTTACAGCTGATGTGCCAGTCATTTTCAATTATTCTGTAATTAATATTCACACAATCAAATAAATCTCAGTTCAGTCCCTTTTATATTAAGTGGACATTGTGCTACTTTAGTTTGGCACTTTACCTATTAAAGCAAAGGATTTCAGTACTTTCCACAGTGGCGAGGTCTGTTGTGGGGCGGCTCCTTTCCTCTTGCCTAGACGAACGACAGAAATGGATGGTGGTTAGTTAAAGCAAGTTCAACACTTATGCAGGCACATCTCAAAAAATTAGAATATCATGAAAAAGTCCAATATTTTTGTCACTCATTTCAGAAAATGAAACCCATATATAGATTCATTACACGGACAGTGATAAATTGCAAGTGTTTATTTTAATTTTGATGATTATGGCTACAGCCCATATTAACCAACACTTCAGCGGCCAACATTTCTATTTAAAAACTATTTTTCAAAATTAATTTTATGTAATATTCAATTTTTTTTGCCTAATTGAATTTGGGGTTTTCAGGGGCTGTAAGCCATAATTATCCAAATTAAAATTAATAAATGCTTGAAATACTGTATATCACTGTCTGTGTAATAAATCTATATAATATACGGATTTCACTTTTTGAAATGAGTGACAAAAAATACTGAACTTTTTCATGAAACTGTAATTTTTGGAGATGTACCTGCATTAGGGAAATACACTTATGAAAGTCAGTTGTGGGATGTGACAAAAATGCTTCGTTTCCCTGACAAGCACCGCAGGAGCCACTCTGTACATGGACAAGAACATTATCAATCCAGGGATTTGTGGTGGAACAGAAACAGCACGACAATACTGTTCCAACACTTCTTTTTTTGTAAAATCCACAGAATAGGTGTTTGGGTCTATTCTGATGCTTTAGAAAATTATATGAATCACTTCATAAATTACTGGTTTGAAAATGGTGAGATTTCAGATCCTGTGGTCCACTTGACCGTATCCACAATATATACACTGAGGCAGGCTAACCCCTGGCATGTGGAAACAGATTCTAGGAAGAAATTGCACACAATTTAATGCACAGTACCAAAGTGCAACACAAACACAAACCAGGACTTTAACCAGGATTAACATATTTCATTGTTTTGCTCTCACAAGCGAATACTTAGGACAAAACAAGCGCGAATCAGCAGTTGGCTACTAGCTAGGTAGCTACTCGCTAACACTCGTTAGCCAGCACAGGAGGATAAATGAGGAGGATAAATAACAGGATAAATAAGCGAACAGATGCACAATATTACAAATCACTCACCATCAATGGTTCTCTCACGTTCGTCTTCAGCTTGTCTGTAGTCCGGTTCTATGCTGGGCTGCATCTGTAATGGGGCGGGTCGCTCCTCTCACTGTGGATCTGCCACTAAGCAGAGAAAACTCTGCACCTCTTCGTTGGACCACGGTGTAGATTTCCGCAAAACCTACAACACTGTCTGTATTAATATCGTATTTACTCGGTGACCGAATTAGTCCGTGAAATATTGCAAATGGCGGTCGTGTAGATTCCACAAGAAGACGGACGGTTTCGTGACGTTATGCCCTGACCAATCAGTGGCTCGCAGTCTGTTGACGTCACATCTTGGCTCGACTCAGCACAGTTGTACCCTGGCCTTGAATAGATACGAAAATAGGACCTGTTAATTGGTGCTGGGTACAGTGGAAAAGGCTAGAAAGCGAGTTGAGTCAAGTCGAACAAGGCCAAACTGGTACTAGTGGAAAAGGGCCATTACACAAATGGTCCCCTCCAGTATACAACTAGGACAATATCAGTCGCTACGGAGGGTGACAATATGTATGGGTATTTTTTTCACACTAAAAAAATAAAAATTAAACATCCAATGGGTGAAGCTGGTCACATCCCTTGTGTCCTTTCTGTGTCTTGTTTGTTGCTCTCGATGTTTTTCATTGTCTTAGAGGGTAATTAAGCTGTTCATGAATTGAATCAGCATGCTTCAAACTAGGCACCAGTAACCAATTTTTGACAGAAACCCAACAAAGCCAACTCCAAACATACACTACCGTTCAAAAGTTTGGGGTCACCCAGACAATTATTTTGTGTTTTCCATGAAAAGTCACACTTATTTACGACCATGAGTTGTAAAATGAATAGAAAATACAGTCAAGACATTGACAAGGTTAGAAATAATGATTTGTATTTGAAATAATATTTTTTTCCTTCAAACTTTGCTTTCGTCAAAGAATCCTCCATTTGCAGCAATTACAGCATTGCAGACCTAACATGATTGCACAAGGGTTTTCTAATCATCCGTTAGCCTTCTGATGCAATGAGCAAACACATTGTACCATTAGAACACTGGAGTGATAGTTGCTGGAAATGGGCCTCTATACACCTATCTAGATATTGCATCAAAAACCAGACATTTGCAGCTAGAATAGTCATTTACCACATTAGCAATGTATAGAGTGTATTTCTGATTAGTTTAAAGTTATCTTCATTGAAAAAAAGTGCTTTTCTTTCAAAAATAAGGAAATTTCTAAGTGACCTCAAACTTTTGAACGGTAGTGTATAAAAAAAAAAAAAAACTTTATACAAAACACTGCAATAGAGCTGTGACCGTGAAATAATAGGCTCAATCAATCATGCTTTGACAAAAAAATAATAAAATAAAACTATAAACAACAACAACAACAACAACAACAACAACAACAACAACAACAACAACAACAACAACAACAACAACAGCAATAATAATAATAATACAAAAACAAAGGGGAGAGAAGCGACTGCAACAACTACAGGGGCATTTCCCTCCTCAACGTTGTTGGCAAAGTCTACGCACGAGTTGTTCTCGTTCGTCTACAGAAGCTTGCCGAACGTGTCTACCCCGAGTCTCAGTGTGGCTTCCGCGCTGAGCGATCGACGGTAGACATGATATTCTCCATCCGCCAACTCCAGGAGAAATGCAGAGAACAGAACATGCCTCTGTACGTCGCCTTCATCGACCTCACCAAAGCGTTCGATCTGGTCAGCAGAGAGGGCCTTTTCAAGATCCTGCCAAAGATAGGATGCACACCAAAGTTGCAAAGCCTCATCGAATTGTTTCACACCAACATGCAGGGGATAGTGCAGCACGATGGCAACGTCTCAGAGCCATTCAACATACGCAGCGGAGTGAAACAGGGCTGTGTACTTGCGCCAACCCTCTTTGGGATTTTCTTTGCTATGCTCCTGAGGCATGCCTTCAGCACAGCAACAGAGGGAATCTATCTGCACACAAGATCTGACGGCAGGCTTTTCAACCTCGCCCGCCTGAAAGCCAGAACCAAAGTACGCGAGGCTCTAATCAGAGACATGCTGTTCGCAGATGACGCTGCAGTCGCAACCCACACACAGCTGGAGCTTCAGACCCTGATGGACCGCTTCTCCCAGGCATGCAAGGACTTCGGGCTTACCATCAGCCTGAAGAAGACTAACGTCTTGGCGCAAGGCACGGAAGCACCACCAACCATCACCATTGATGACTACAAGCTGGAGGTCGTGAATCAGTTCACGTACCTGGGGTCCACGATCAGCAGCAACCTCTCCCTTGATACAGAGATCAACAAGAGGATTGGAAAATCAGCCTTCACACTCGCTCGCCTCACCACACGAGTGTGGGAGAATCCCAAACTCTCTGTCAAGACGAAGATGGCAGTGTACAACGCCTGCGTCATCAGCACTCTGCTCTATGGGAGTGAGACGTGGACAACATACGCCCGGCAGGAAAAGAGACTGAACTCCTTCCACTTGCGCTGCATTCGCCACATCCTGGACATATCCTGGCAGGACAAAGTGCCCAACACAGAAGTTCTGTCCCGCGCCGGCCTTCCCTCCATGTTCACTCTACTCAGGCAGCGCAGGCTCCGCTGGCTAGGCCACGTTCACCGTATGGAGGATGGCAGAATCCCCAAAGACATCCTCTATGGAGAACTGGCAACTGGCAGGAGAGACGTTGGCCGCCCACAGCTGCGCTTTAGAGACGTCTGCAAGAGAGACATGAAGGCCCTGGATATCAACACAGAGCGCTGGGAGGACCTTGCAACGGACCGCTCCAAATGGAGAGGCACCCTGACCAGACAGCTCAAGGTGGGTGAAGAGAGACTGACTGCTGCAGCAGATGAAAAAAGGACCCGCAGGAAGAACCGCCACAGACCCAGCAGCACGGAGACCACCCACAAGTGTGACCTGTGTGACAGGGACTGTCATTCACGCATCGGCCTGTTCAGCCACAGGTGGTGCTGTTCCAGCAGAGTAGACGTTTAGGATTCTCTTCCATGGTCATCATAGACCGACGGAGGCCGACGACGACAATAATAATAATATTATTATTATTATTATTATTATTATTATTATTATAGGGAACAAGGAGGCACAGGAGGAGTAATACCTTTTCTGAAGGCCACTAACACCCGGTCGTCCCAGACTGGTTTCCCCATATCCAGCAGCATGTGATGCGTAACTTATGACCTACCCTTCCATCTGTGGCCACAACATCTAGCCTCTCACATGCTGAAGACTGTCTAATGTGCATCTAAGCAACGCCCCCAGTTTCGCAAAACGGCAAATCTAGGGTCAACAACCCCAATAAACCCCCCAACTCTTTGTTGGTTAGCTCAATTTTATAATGATATGAATGTTAATCTAAATAGAGATAATGACGTGAATGAGACCAGATGTGATTGGCTCTCATCCAGCAATGATGGTGTGTAAGGGGGGGAACCACTCAGTCGATATCAAGTGATTTCCTCTAGAAAATGGAACAATGCATTATATCGAGTTGTTATGAGGTGTTACTTTGAGAGCAAACCAGGAACTAGAGGATACAGGAAGAGAATGTTGAATAGCTGGACAAGTAGGGGAATGTTCAGAATATCCGAGTAATATTTAGCAGGCCAGGCAAGGGCAATTAGAAACAACAGCTGACTTTCTTCCATCAAAATGACAGAGACAAAACTGCAGGTGAATAGTGCAAAAGAGAATATTAACAGGGACAGAGAAGACCCCGTATTATTATTATTATTATTATTATTATTATATTTTTATTTTATTTTTTTTTCAGATAATCAAGTACCCAAGACTGTACTGATTTGCCTAGGATGAGAAAAGAGGATCAAAAAGCTATTGATTCCAAGTTGAGGAAGTTGAAGGCTTGACAGAGAGGCAGAGAGATATCTTATATGCCATTGAACTAGCACTAGAGGAAACAGAGAAAGAGAATGTCACAAGCCTGGTTCAGTGGCTGAGACAAAGAAGGGAAACCACAAGGAGGTGCCAATTTAAACACAAGTGTGTTTAAATTTGAACACAAGTGTGTTTAAATTCACGCCATCAATGTGTGAATGTGTGTGTGATTGGGTGGATAGCAGGATCTGTAAAGTTCTTTGGTCATCAAGAGATGAGAATAAAAGTGCTATATAAGTGAATGCCATTTACCATTTACCATTTACAAGTTTATTTATTTGAGAAAAAAAACCATAAAATAAAGTGTCTGTAAAATCAGTGGTGTGTGTGTGTGTGTGTGTGTGTGTGTGTGTGTGTGTGTGTGTGTGTGTGTGTGTGTGTGTGTGTGTGTTTGAATGGATGTGTGAAACACGCAAAGAAAAACAAATCACTGGCCAACCCAGAGATCACTCGCCTCTGTCAGAAGCTGTAATGATGCACAGCACTACACCCAAAACCAGAAAGCCTCCAGGCTACAGACAACAACCAGGGGGCCGCCAGCACAACTCCAACCAAACCACAAACAACAACACCAGGAAGTAGGCCGAGCAAAGCACAGAAGGTGACCGGCCTCCAGTGGGAGCAGAAGCTACTGAGAGGGCCTCAGAAATGTTTTTTATATCCGCCTCTCAATTGGGGGAGGAAGGGGGGGGGTCCTTTGCAGCTCCACCTACTGCACAGAAAAAAAAAACACAGAGAAGTCCAACTCTAGAAAGGAGCGGTGTTAACACCCCCTCGCCCACATACAAAAAAAAGGCTTCCCAATTGCGAAGCCCTACACAAATAGGCTTACAAGCAATTATTCCTATAATTTACTTGTTCATTACTTTAATTTACTACAGTATACAGTTAGGCCCAGAAATACTTGGACAGTGACACAATCTTCATGATTTGGGCCCTGCATGCCACCACATTGGATTTGAAATGAAACAACTACAACGGAATTGAAGTGCAGACTTTAAAGTTTAATTCAAGGGGTTGAACAAAAATATATCTGTCTGCACGTCTGCACGGTGGCGCAGTGGTTAGCACTGTGGCCGCACAGTTTACCCTCGGCCGGGGGATCATGGGGATCGTGAGATCGTGGGTTCGATCCCTGCCCCCGACCAACAGTAATCTGTGTGGAGTTTGCATGTTCTCCCCGTGTTGCGTGGGTTTACTCCGGGATTTCTCCAGTTTCCTCCCACATACCAAAAACATGCAGGTTAGGGATACGGGGCGCTTGCGCACGCAGCGACCGGCAGCTGGTGGCTTGTCACCAGACTGCAAAACAAATCTACCTACGGGTACAAAATAAGTAATAAAAAAAAAAATGATTAAACATGTAGGAATTGTAGCTATTTTTATACAAACGCTCCTCATTTCTGGGGCTCAAAAGTAATTGAACAAATAAACATAACCCTAAGTAAAATGTTACTTTTCAATATTTTGTTGAGAATCCTTTGCGGGCAATGACTGCCTGAAGTCTGGAACCCATGGACATCACCAAACGCTGGGTTTCCTCCTTTGTGATGCTTTGCCAGGCCTTTACTGCAGCTGTCTTCAGTTGTTGCTTGTTTGTGGGTCTTTCTGCCTTAGGTTTTTTCTTGAGCAAGTGAAATGCATGCTCGATTGGGTTGAGATCTGGTGATTGACTCGGCCATTGCAGAATATTTCACTTCTTTGCTTTAAAAAAATCCTGGGTTGCTTTTGCAGTATGTTTTGGATCATTGGTGAAGCGCCGTCCAATCAACTTTGCTGCATTTGGCTGAATCTGAGCAGAAAGTATATCCCTATACACTTCAGAATTCATCCGGCTGCTTCTGTCTTTTGTCACATCATCAGTAAACACAAGTGACCCAGTGCCATTGGAAGCCATGCATGCCCATGCCATCACATTGCCTCCACCATGTTTTACAGAAGATGTAGTGCTTTGGATCATGAGCTGTTCCAATTCTTCTCCAAACTTTCTTCTTCCCATCATTCTGGTACAGGTTGATCTTAGTCTCATCTGTCCAAAGAATGCTCTTCCAGAACTGGGCTGGCGTCTTCAGGTGTTTTTTGGCAAAGTCAATTCTGGCCTTTCTATTTTTGAGGCTGATTAATGGTTTGCACCTTGTGGTGAATTCTTTGTATTTACTCTCATGAAGTCTTCTCTTTATGGTAGACTTAGCTACTGATACACCTACTTCCTGGAGAGTGTTCTTCCCTTGAGTGGATGTTGTGAAGGGGTTGTGAAAGGATTCTGCGATCATCCACCACTGTTGTCTTCCGTTGACGTCCAGGCCTTTTTGAGTTACCGAGCTCACCAGTGCACTCTTTTTTTCTCAGAATGTACCAAACTGTTGATTTGGCCACTCCTAACATTTCTGCTATCTCTCTGATGGATTTCTTCTTTTTTTTCAGCCTCAGGATGGTCTGTTTCACCTCCATTGAGAGCTCCTTTGACCGCATGTTGTTGTCACAACTCGCTCCCGCCTGTCATCCGCTCCAGCCGTGCGCACACCTGGGCTTCATCAGGCTGCCATTATTTAACCTGCTCTGCCCGCAGCCTCGGTCTGGAGCCGTCAGCTCTTCTCCACACTCAAGCTCTGCGTTGCCTACTCCTCTCGGCCAACGCCGCTACTCATCGCCCTCAAGTAAGGTATTCTTACCTGTCTCTTCAGTTATTCCCCTGTGCACAGGTGGACCCTCCTGGCGGCGGAAATTCCCTTTGTCGCCTTTCCTCTCTTCCTCACTGCATCGAGCGCAGCTGGGCACTGTCTCCCAGGCAGGAGCTTCTCTTGTCAACGCCAGCCACCAGTACATCTGAAAGTAAGCCTTATTGTTACTTTCACCGCCTTGCTGTGACAATTGCTCATCCCCTGCTCTCTGTTCTGTCCTCAGGGTTGCCTGGCTGTACGGTGTCTGTTCTGCCCTCGGTGCTCTCCTGTCCCCAAGACTACATTCACATTCCCACTCATTCATCCATACACCTGCTGTTAAATAAACTCTTAAATCTCACCCGAGCCTGTGTGCATGTTTCCCGGGCCAGAAATCATGTCAGTACGGCTCCAGCACAGCGGCCCAGCGAACAGCGGGTACGTACGCCAACTCACCAATCTCGAGGCTCGGGTGGACTTAATTGTTTACCAACAGCAGGTAATTCTTAATCAGTTTACCTCCATCAATAGCCGGTTGGATCGCCTCGATCCTCCGCAGGCACTCCCTCTGTCTCAGCTCAGTGGGCCAGCTCCTCCCGCTCCTCAGGCCAGCTCCTCTGCCCCGGGTCCGCCGACCCATCTCACCCCAATTCCCACTCCCGCGCGCTTTAGCAGAAAACTCGGCAAAGCGCGTGGGTTTATTCAACAGTGTGAGACGGTGTTTCAGCGCATGCCCGGGGATTTTCCATCAGACCAAAGCCGAATTGGGTATGTTTCCAATCTTCTGGAAGGGTGAGCGTTAGCCTGGGCTTACGCCGTTATGGTGAAGGCCAGCTACGCGACCCTGACCTATGCCCAGTTCGTGCAAGATTTTCTCAATATCTTTGATCATTCGGATCGCGATAGCGTGTTGGCCGAGCGGCTTCTTAGCCTCCGCCAGGGTAGCCGCTTAGCGGCCGACTACACTGTCGACTTCCGGGTGGCGGCGGAAGAGGTTGATTGGTGTGATGCTGCCCTTTGCAGCCTATTTGTCCGTAGTCTAAATTCTGATTTGCGGGATGAGTTGGCCAACCAGGAACAGCCGGATCGGCTGCCAGAATTAATTTCTTTAGCTATCAGTTTGGATAACAGGCTGAGGGAGCGGGCCGCCGAGCGGAAGCCATCCAGCCGCTCGCGCGGAGCTCTTTTCCGCGCTCCCCAGTATCGCCCCCTGGCGTTACCTCCTCCAGAGGCCGCCGATGATCCCGATGCTATGATCATCGGGCGGGCTAGACTTTCCTTAGCGGAGAAACAACGTCGCCGGGAGTTGGGTCTCTGCATGTACAGTGGGGAAAAAAGTATTTAGTCAGCCACCAATTGTGCAAGTTCTCCCACTTAAAAGATGAGAGAGGACTTCCGGTTATGGCTGCCACGTAGGACGGATGTGTCTCACTCTGCTCTACTCCTGGAGAAAAAAAATCGGCAAATAACTCTCTCATTTGGGACAGAACGTATCCCAGCGTCTGGGCGAGGATATGTCGGCGAAGCCTAAGGCTGGAAAACCAGGTAAAGAAAAAGTGAGCCGCCGAAACAGTCCAAATTAACGGACTTTCAGGTCTGTGACGCAGCAAATAAAACTCCATATATGGCGGAGGAGGCTGGCAACGGTGCGATGTCTGCGGGGAGAGGCGCAGATGCGCTGATGGCTGCCATGAGTTCAATGAGAGCGGACTTTTCCTCTAGATTTGATGGGATTATGACAGCGTTGGAAGGAATAAGAAAGGAATTGGGTGACTGTGTAGAACGAACGGCGCAGATGGAGCTCCGTCTCGCTAGTGCTGAAGATGACGTCACCCGTCTTCAATTAAAGGTGCGCACTTTGGAAAAAAAAAATACATCTCTGGAAAATAATATTTTGGATTTGGAATCTCGGTCGAGACAGAATAACTTGAGGCTGGTGGGTCTTCCAGAGGAATCAGAAGGTCGGGACGTATGTTCCTTTCTGGAAAAGTGGATTCCGGAGGTGCTGGGCAGCGAGGAGTTGCAATCAGCAGTGGTTCTGGAAAATGCACATCGTATTGGCCCACGGAGAGATAAGGGACCGCCGAGGACCTTAATTATGAAGTTTCTTAGCAACAGAGACAGGATGAAGATCTTCAACGCTGCACGAGCTAAAGGAGAGATTAAACACCAGGACCAGCAGGTGCGGTTCTACCCAGATTTGGCCACAGGAATCCAACAATTGAGGAAGCAGTTTGATCCCATACGTAAGGAGCTGCGCAACCTTGGGATTCGTCATGGTGTAATCTATCCTGCGAGACTGCTGACCACGTATGAGGGCAGAACCCACATCTTCAAGACCCCAGAGGAGGCGCAGGAGTTCATCAAGAAGATCAAAGAAGAAGAAGAGACTGGTGGGAGCTAAGCATGAACAAAATATAAGGTAGAATAATTAAGCATTTGCACAGGCATCTGACTGACTTGAAGTAAATAGTAAGTTTACAAAATATAGATTGTATTATATATTAAAAAAAAACAAAAACAAAACAAACAAAAAAAAACTATGATGTACAAAGTTGTTAAAAATTTTGGAGTTAAGTTGGAAAACTACAGAGGAGAGTTAATGTTACGTCATTAAAAGCAGTAGAGTTAGGGTGATTGGGAGGATGAAGAAGGAGTGGCTTAGGCTGTTCCCCGTGGGTGTGGAGCGGTCGATGGCTATATCGGGAGACGGAATTTTTCTTTTGATTTTGGGGGGTTTCCCACAAGTGTGGGAAGGGGAAATTTGTTTGTGTGTAGTTTGTAGGATGAATGTTCAACCACTCATGTTTTTGCTTCTCTGTATGAGCATGTTTACACTGCAAGGTAATCCCAAACTCTCTATTGATCATAAACCAAAGTGTTAATCTTAATTTAACTTCATGGAATTGCAGAGGTCTACAAAATTTAAAAAAACTTAAACAAGTTATGAATAAAATAAAAGATATGGGTTCAAAAATTGTGTTTTTACAAGAAACTCATTTAATAGAGGAGGATATAAAAAGAATTAGGAGTAGATGGCAAGGAAGTGTCTTCACCTCATCATTCTCATCTCGGGCCAGGGGAGTTATGACTCTCATACATAAATCAGTTCCTTTTCAAGTGAAAAATGTAATTGGAGACAAATTTGGAAGATATGTAATCATTCAAGGTTCTTTGCTATTAGAAAATATAAATCTTGTGAACTTATATGGTCCCAATATAGATGATCAGAAGTTCTTTGCTAATTTATTTCTTATCTTATCATCACTTACAGGGCAACATATAATAGCAGGGGATTTTAATTGTACATTGAATCCAGGTATAGATAGATATAACAAAAATATACCAGATACATGCACAAAATGCATGGAAAGTAAAGGAACCCTATTTCATTGTTTATGGGAATGTAGATTAATAAGAATGTTTTGGGAAGAGGTGAGGGTAACAATTGAAAAAATAATCTCAAAACAAATCATATTGAATCCTAAACTGTTTTTGTTGGGTCTGTACCCAGAAAAGCATAATTTTAATAAAAGTGAAAGAACATTCATAGACCTCAGTTTGCTTAATGCCAAAAAATGTATTGCACTATTATGGAAAAAGACTCATAGACCAGATGTGACTCAGTGGTTAAGACAGATGTTAACAAACCTTCCATTAGAAAGAATAACATATATACTGAAATCAAAGGAAATTGTGTTTGAGAATATATGGAGACCTTTTATTGATTATGTAAAAAATTTAAACATAACTCTTGAAGAAGAAGGTGAATGATGTGTGTGGACCTTGTAAATTCCAAACTGGTGAACATAATATGTATACTTATGTATTGGATTGTCTAGACTAAACAGAGGAGCATTGTTGAAGACTTGATTTTGTTGGTGGTTGTTGGTGTTTTTAGTGCATTTTTTTTTTGTAGTACTTTAGTGTTAGTGTTTGATTGTTTGTATCATGTTTGTTAAAAAAAAAAGGTTCAATAAAGATATTGTGGAAAAAAAAAAGATGAGAGAGATCTCCAATTTTCATCATAGGTATACCTCAACTATGAGAGACAAAATGAGAAAAAAAAATCCAGCAAATCACATTGAAGGATTTTTAATGAATTAATTGGTACATTCCTTGGTAAAATAAGTATTTGGTCAATAACAAAAGTTTTTCTCAATACTTTGTTATATACCCTTTGTTGGCAATGACAGAGGTCAAACATTTTCTGTAAGTCTTCACAAGGTTTTCACACACTGTTGCTGGTATTTTGGCCCATTCCTCCATGCAGATCTTCTCTAGAGAAGTGATGTTTTGGGGCTGTCGCTGGGCAACACGGACTTTCAACTCCCTCCAAAGATTTTCTATGGGGTTGAGATCTGGAGACTGGCTAGGCCACTCCAGGACCTTGAAATGCTTCTTACGAAGCCACTCCTTCGTTGCCTGGGCAGTGTGTTTGGGATCATTGTCATGCTGAAAGACCCAGCCACGTTTCATCTTCAATGCCCTTGCTGATGGAAGGAGGTTTTCACTCAAAATGTCACGATACATGGCGCCATTCATTCTTTCCTTTACACGGATCAGTCATCCTGGTCCCTTTGCAGAAAAACAGACCCAAAGCATGATGTTTCCACCCCCATGCTTCACAGTAGGTATGGTGTTCTTTCTCCTCCAAACACGACAAGTTGAGTTTTTACCAAAAAGTTCTATTTTGGTTTCATCTGACCATATGACATTCTCCCAATCCTCTTCTGGGTAATCCAAATGCTCTCTAGCAAACTTCAGACTGGCCAGGACATGTACTGGCTTAAGCAGGGGGACACGTCTGGCACAGCAGGATTTGAGTCCCTGGCGGCGTAGTATGTTACTGATGGTTGCCTTTGTTCCTTTGGTCCCAGCTCTCTGCAGGTCATTCACTAGGTCCCCCCGTGTGGTTCTGGGATTTTTGCTCACCGTTCTCGTGATCATTTTGACCCCACTGGGTGAGATCTTGCGTGGAGTCCCAGATGGAGGAAGATTATCAGTGGTCTTGTATGTCTTCCATTTTCTAATAATTGCTCCCACAGTTGATTTCTTCACACCAAGCTGCTTACCTATTTTCAGATTCAGTCCTCCCAGCCTGGTGCAGGTCTACATTTTTGTTTCTGGTGTCCTTTGACAGCGCTTTGGTCTTGGCCATAGTGGAGTTTGGAATCTGACTGTTTGAGGTTGTGGACAGGTGTCTTTTATACTGATAATGAGTTCAAACAGGTGCCATTAATACAGGTAACGAGTGGAGGACAGAGGAGCCTCTTAAAGAAGAAGTTACAGGTCTGTGAAAGCCGGAAATCTTGCTTGTTTGTAGTTGACCAAATACTTATTTTACCGAGGAATTTACCAATTAATTCATTAAAAATCCTTCAATGTGATTTTCTAGATTTTTTTTCCTCATTTTGTCTGTCATAGTTGAGGTATACCTATGATGAAAATTGGAGACCTCTCTCATCTTTTAAGTGGGAGAACTTGCACAATTGGTGGCTGACTAAATACTTTTTTGCCCCACTGTATTGCGGAGATGACCAACATCCCGTGGAAGTCTGCACGGTGAAGCCAAGGGGAGGTCCACGAGTCAATGTAGGGGTCCTCGCGGACGCTTCTCAGTCTAATCCCCTCTCCAAATGTCAGGTAGACTCTGCCACAACTCCACTGGTCTTACATCTCAGGCACTGGTGGACTCGGGGGCAGAACAGTGTTTTATTTCTAAGAGCCTGGCAACCCGCCTGGGCATCCACTGCCAAGCCTTGCCCACACCCCTTCATCTCGTCGCCCTGACCAGTTCTCCCCTGGAAAAGGTCACTCACATTACCAAACCCATCTCCGTCATTATCTCTGGCAACCACCGTGAGGACCTCCGTTTCTATGTCCTTCCCACCTCGGCAGCATCCATCATTCTTTGCTACTCATGGCTACACCTCCACAACCCGGTGTTTGATTGGCAGACCGGGTGCATCTTATCGTGGAGCACCTTCTGTTTGGGAACCTGTCTCCAGTCTGCGGCCTGTGCCCCATCTGTGCCTGCACCCGCCCTTGATTCCGCCCCGCCGGACCTTTCTGCTGTGCCACCGGAGTTTCACGACCTGGGCTGGGTTTTCAGCAAGTCTAAGGCGTTATCCCTCCCACCCCATTGCCCATATGACTGTGCTATTGATCTCCTGCAGGGGCGCCCCTCCCTTCTGGTCGCCTGTATAGCCTTTCTGCCCCAGAACGGGAGGCCATGGACACCTATATTCGGGAATCCTTCAGTGCCGGAATTATCTGCCCCTCTTCATCCCCCCTGGGTGCTGGGTTCTTTTTTGTGGCAAAGAAGGATGGTTCTTTGAGGCCTTGTATTGACTTCAGGGCCCTTAATGACATCATGGTTAAGGACCGTTATACTCTGCCGCTTATGGACTCAGCCTTTAATTCCCTCCAGGGGGCGTCCTGGTTCTCCAAATTAGACCTCCGCAGTGCTTATCATCTTGTCCGGATCCGGGAGGGTGACGAGTGGAAGACGGCCTTCCGAACGCCCAGCGGCCACTTTGAATACCTTGTCATGCCGTTTGGGCTCACCAACGCTCCTGCTGTCTTCCAACGCCTGATTAATGACGTGCTTCATGACTTCCTGGGGGTCTTCGTTTTCGTCTACCTGGATGACATACTGATCTTCTCCTGGTCTCGGGAGGAGCATCTGGTCCATGTGAGGTGGGTCCTGCAACGTCTTTTGGAGAACAAATTTTACGTCAAAGCCGAGAAGTGCGAGTTTTTTACCAATACCACCTCTTTCCTGGGTTTTATTGTTTCGCACAATCAGCTCCTCCCCGACCATGCCAAGGTTAAAGCTGTGGTCAAGTGGCCTACCCCCTCCTCTAAGAAGCAGGTGGAGCAATTTTTGGGCTTTGCTAATTTTTACCGCCGTTTTGTCCCTGGTTACAGTGCCATCACCACCCCTTTGACCCGCCTCACCTCACCGAAGGTGCACTTTCAGTGGACGACGGAAGCAGAGACAGCCTTTGAAACCCTCAAGAAGGAATTTGCATCCTCCCGGGTCCTGTCTCTTGTGGATCCTGAGCGCCAGTGTTTTATCGACGTAGACGCGTCTGACACTGGGGTCGGGGTGGTCTTGTCTCAGCGCTCACCGACTGACGGGGCGCTGTGCCCCTGCGCTTTCTTCTCCAAGCGTCTCTCCTCGGCCGAGTGCAATTATGACATCGGCGACAGAGAGCTCCTGGCAGTGAAGCTCGTGCTGCAGGAGTGGTGTCACTGGTTGGAAGGGGTGGCTCAGCCTTTCGTGGTTTGGACCAATCATAAGAACTTGGAATACATCAGGACGGCCAAGCGCCTGAATGCCCGTCAGGCGCGTTGGTCGCTGTTCTTCGCCAGGTTCAAATTCACCATTACCTACCGCCCAGCTTCCAAAAATAAGAAGTCTGATGCGCTGTCCAGGCTGTACGCCCCTGAAGCCCCAGAAGATGAGGTCCATACCGTCGTGCCCGCTTCGTGCGTCGTGGGGGCTGTTTCCTGGGCCATTAGAGATAAAGTCCTGGAGGCTCTGGAGTCCGAAACTGATCCTGGCGGCGGCCCAGCGGGAAGATTGTTTGTGCCCTCGTCAGTCCGAGGTGATGTCATTCACTGGGCTCACTCTTCTAGGTTCGCCTGCCACCCTGGTGTCTCCCGGTCTGTGGATCTTCTCCAGCGGTCCTTTTGGTGGCCCGGACTCCGGGAGGATGTCTCCAACTATGTGCGCACCTGCCCACAGTGTGCCATGAATAAGTCGTCCAATGCTCCTCCTGCGGGTCTTCTCCATCCCTTGCCGGTCCCCGGGAGGCCCTGGTCACACATTGCCTTGGACTTCTTCACCGGTCTGCCGGTCTCCAACTCGTTTAACACCATCTTGACTATTGTAGACCAGTTCTCCAAGGCGGACAACTTTGTGCCTCTCCCTGGGCTTCCTTCGGTGCGCGAGACGGCCGATCTGTTGGTGCAGCATGTGGTCAGGCTGCATGGCATCCCCGCTGACATTGTCTCTGATAGGGGGCCACAATTTGTATCTAAAGTCTGGAGGAGCTTCTGCACCGCTCTGGGAGCCACAGTTAGCCTGTCTTCTGGATACCATCCCCAATCCAATGGGCAGTGCGAACGCACCAACCAGGAGCTGGAGGCTGCTCTGCGCTGCGTCACCTCCTCTAACCCCACTTTCTGGAGCATTCATCTTCCCTGGGTGGAGTATGCCCATAACTCCACTTTATCTTTGGCCATTGGGATGTCCCCCTTTCGGGCGTCTTTAGGTTACGACCCCCCGCTGTTCCCTGAGGAAGAAGGTGAAGTGGCAGTCCCCTCCATCCAGGCCCACGTGAGACGGCTGTGGACCAAGACGCGTCAGGCCCTGGTTCATGCCGCATCGCGCAATGCCAAGTCTGCGGATCGCCACAGGAGGCCTGCGTCACGCTACCAGGTGGATCAACAAGTTTGGTTGTCTGCTCAGAATATTAATCTGAAGGGGGAGAAGAAGAAGTTAGCTCAGCGCTTCATTGGACCTTACCCTGTCACGAAGGTGGTTAACCCGGTGGCTGTGCGTTTGGCGCTCCCCCCCCTCCGTTTTCATCCCACATTTCATGTTTCTCAGGTTAAACCTGTGGTTTCTAACCCTCTCTGCCCCCCCCCCCAGTGTGCCCCCCCCCCCCCCAGGATGATCGATGGACACCCGGCATGGACCGTCACTTCCATCTTGGACTCCCGACGCCGGGGCCGGGGGTTGCAGTATTTGGTGGACTGGTGGACTGGGAGGGTTATGGTCCTGAGCACCGATGCTGGGTGCGCCCATCCTTCATGCTGGACAAGCAGTTCATTGAGGTGTTTCATCGGGCGCATCCCGACAAGCCAGCGCCAGGAGGCGCTGCTCGGGGGGGGGGGGGGGAGTACTGTCACAACTCGCTCCCACCTGTCATCCGCTCCAGCCGTGTGCACACCTGGGCTTCATCAGGCTGCCATTATTTAACCTGCTGTGCCCGCAGCCTCGGTCTGGAGCCATCAGCTCTTCTCTACACTCAAGCTCTGTGTCAGAAAATTGTTATGTGTATACATATTATCATTTTATATATATAATTCAATGAAGTGTATATAATTAAATGAAGTGTATATGTAACTATCTGCTGAAAAATATTAAAACTGTCTGTGTATTAGAGGTTTTTAAATGATGCATGAAGACTAAAACTGTTTTTTATATTTTTAATTATGTTGAAATTCCAGTTGTCCTTTCATGGTAGATTTATCTTAAAACACATGCCTGCACCTGCCTTAGAGAACAGCTACTCCCTAGAGCACAGGGCCACCTTGATAACATGGGACTGTTACTCCTTAGAACACAGGAAGCAAAGCACTCTGATAAAATGAAGCTGTTCTCCTTTCTTTTGTGTCAGCATGTTTCATCTATCTGACCATACAACTGCTGTATGTGTGACCATGCACCTGCTGTGTATAAAATGTCTGAACTGTGAGAATTACCTCCAGTACCTACTTCCTGTAACCAGAGGTCCGTACTCCTTGTGCAAGTAAATACTCTTAAAAGAATATTATTGTGTCTCAAATCTTTATTGATGTAACAAACTAATATACGATCACTTTTTTCTGAGTTTCAAGATTGCTGACATACGTGATGCCGGTGACCTGGATGGCCGACAGCTAGGCGAGCCAGGAGAAGACGTCTTCCCCGGGTCTACAAATCCATGCATAGTCTGACCAGTGGTCAGTTTTAGAAACCCGCCTTCAGGGAACGCCGGGGGGGAGACTGACATCCTGGCTCTGTCTAGTGACGGTCATCCTCGCTAGTACAGTCATAAAGTAAGTGAAATATTTTTTGAAGTAACAAAGAAATAAGGATTGTGTTGTTTTCCGGCCGAAGAGTCAGGTTTTAAAAAGTAAAGGTGCTGCGTATCGACTGATAGGTCGAGCTTTAATTAGTAATGGTAATATAAGGCGGCGCCCTATATTTTTTCCCTAGTAATGGTGGTGTGGGGCGGCGCCCTATATTTTTCCTATCTGATCATACCAGGTAATGATTCTGTAGGAAACTACAGAAGTCCTAACGCGTGAGCATCTAGTTCCATCAAAAAGGTGAGCGCATTTTAAAGGTCGCGTGAGCATCTAGTTCCATCAAAAAGGTGAGCGCACCTATTGGGCAGTAATAGTGTTGCAGTGGGCATACTGCAACGTCCCTGACTAAATAAAGAATGGGTAACTGTACAGGAAAAACAAATAAAACAAAAAAATAGGCAAAAGAAAAATGAGGAAACTGTGCACCGAACGGTAAAAAATTACAATGACAAACTAAAAGGAAAAGAGCAAATAAAGGATCCTGAAAAATATTTAAATGGGAAAAAAGATTATTCTTTCAAACCCACATTGGATGTGGACGAATGTGCGGTCCTAGTGTCAACTGTAAAATTTACAACTAAAGGTAATAAGAAAGGAAGACCAAACTCTATGTTTTTGAGTAATCACCTGGAAGAAGTGTTTGCTGCACGGATGGTGCAAGGTGGGGTTAGACCCAAGACAGGCAGGTCAATGCAAGTGAATGATGGAAATCGGGATGTTTGTTTTAACTGTGGCAAACCTGGTCACTGGGCCTGTGATTGCAGGTTTGGCCAAAGAGGTGGATTTGGAGGCAGGGGATCAAGTAGAGGTAGAAGAAGATTTCAGAATGATCAGAGAGGCAGGTTTCAGCAAGGCAGAGGAGGTAAAAATCAATGACCCTCAGGGGGTCAAGGACCTTCAGACATAAGAGCATGACTAACCCACTGTGACGAACTCTCTTCTGAGGACAAACAGATAGTACTTGACCAACAGAAAAGACTATCTGAAGTGTTAACAAGGCCTAATGAGACTTTGGACCTGACTATGTACAGCAGTGCGTTGTCTGCCCCTACAATATGGTTACTGGTGAACGGAAAAGAGGTTGAATTTCTTTGTGACACAGGAGCCACACACACTACTGTTCGCAAAATCCCCAAAGGTGCTAAATTTACTGGAAGAACAATTAAAGTTCAAAATGCAGGAGGGGGAAGAACAACTGAGAGCCTTTATGGTCCAGTTACATTAACAGACTCCTCCACAGGCAAATTATGCATTTCAGAAGCGATTGTGGCACCCTCCTGCCCAGTAAATTTGCTTGGGAGAGATGTATTATTCAAACTTGACATTACATTAGGCCCAAATTTGAAAAAAAAAAAAAAAAGATGACTACACTGATTTAAAGGACTCTGACTTTACAAATGTGATGTTTATATGATTTTGCACTGCGGGAGAAATGTATAATGGTGTGACAACATCATATTTCAGAAATGATTCAGCAATGAGGAATGTGCTTCTCCTGATTCGGCGGTGGCCAAGCTGGGTCAGGGTGAACTACATTGCACTCCATAATTTACCAAGGAATGTATGAAATAGGGGCATTCCTTGTAAAAACATTAAATCAAATTCTAATTAGGCAAAACGTCCACCTTTCCTTTGACTGAAAGAGTGTGACACAATATTTCAAATTCAACCCATCTGTGTTCAACTGGACAAACTGATCTAATTCATCAATGCTGAAGCATATCAAAAATGCACAGATAGTTATTTTGTTTTTCTTAAATGGAATTTGTAAACTAGTTCAAGAGATGTCACAAAAGAAGCTATGATTATTGAAATCTTATTTTTGAAGGAACTGGGCTACCCGCAAATTTTATCTAAAATTAAAAATGGTACCACACTTCCTTTCAGTAAAAGAATCAAGCAAATACCCTGTAACTTTGCTGCATGTGTGTCTCCATGTATCAAAACAGGGGGTATCAAAAAAATTAATTAGCAAATAATTAGCAATCCTCAGAAAAATAGATAATGCATAAAAATTAGCAATAAATGATTGATGATGAATTCAATTCAACTTTATTTACATAAGCGCATTTCATTTCATTTTCTGTAGTGCCCAGGATAAACATATGGCTGCAGTTATAACTCAAATAGATGCTGGGCTATACAGACCACTTTCTTATTATTCATGGGATAATACAAATAATAAGATCATGCCCTCTATTATCCTACACATTCCCCGTGCCGTGAAGGGGGTTTTGCAGCAGGACAACCATTCCATATTGTTACCAGCTAGACTGTTGTTGTACACTATAACCTTGTTATCACAGCCCCACATTAAGCTTGCACCAAATTCCTTGTTGCTATTTACTGATGGCTCATCTTTAAAAAAGCCTGATGGGTCAACATCCATTGCTTATGCTGTGACAACATTGTCTGGGGTCCTGATTGTGGAAAAATTCCACAACCTGCATCACCTCCAACAGCTGAACTATTGGCTTTGATTACAGCACTTACATGAGCTACTAACCTGAATATAACTATCTGTACAGGCAGTAAATATGCTTATAACACAAGTCACCTGCACACTGCTACCTGGAACCTGCGGGGGTTTGTCATCTCCACAGAAAAAAAAGCAAAACATCAACAGCAATTATTGCAGCTACGCAATGTTCTGATGCTGCCATGTTCTGTGGCAGTTATTCACTGCCCTGCCCACACTAATGGCACTGACTTGTCTAGCTGCGGTAATCGCTTGGCTGATAACGCTGCTCACTGTGCTGCTATTGGTCTTTTAGGAACCGTCTGTCTTATTAATAATGTTGATGTTGATGTTTTAAAAGACTGTCAAAATAATATGGACCTTCCTCCTTTTTCATGTGTAAATAATTAGATATACATTTGGCTTGCCTGATGAAAATTTGCTCTGCCACCCACATTATATAAATGAGCTGTCCTGGTGGCACATGGCCAATCATGTGCCAACAGGAGGGAAATCAATGAATGATGAGGATGTTGGAAAACTGTTCTAGTTTTTGAAAGAAGTAACAAAAACATGCCAAAGGTGCATCATTTGTTTACAAAATAATTACATTACAAATTACATTACAAATTACATTACAAAATAATGTTCAAGGAGCAATGGAAAGCTACAATATTGCTTGGTGTTGATCGACACCTTTATAAAGTGGACAAAAACTCATCCCACATCCTCAGCAAATGCCGCATTTGTGTGTAAAACTCTAGTGAATCATGTTTTTCCCACTGTTGGGGTTCCAGAACTGATTTATGCAGATAATGGAACTCATTTTACAGCACAAACAGTTTAAGACTTAACCCAAGCTGTAAGAAGTAAGATCAAATTTCATAGTGCCTACCACCCACAAAGTACAGGCTTTGTAAAAAGAAAAATGGTACAATCAAACTAATGATTAATTCTATACCAGACACAAAGACAGGATTGTCACCTTTTGAATGTGCTTTTCACCGTCCTTATGTATTGCCTTACCTCTCACCAATAACCACACCTAGCAAATACACATATCTTAGTGAACATCTCAGAGAATGCTTAAAATACCAAAGAACACATTGATTCTGTCAGAAGCTCTCTCTACTCCACAGAAAGAAGCGGATAACCTGTTGCAACCTGGAGACTATGTCTTCATAAAGAACCACCACCGTCAACACTGGGTAAGGTGGCTTGGACCATTCCAGGTACTGTTAACCACTCTCACTTCAATACACATTGCTGAACGACCATTTTGGATTCATCTTTCACACGTTAAAAGACTACAGGTGCCTGTAAGTGAACTGACTTGTTTCCCTGAGAAAAAGTCCAGCTACAAAGGGGATACGCACGTTCCGTGCGTGGGGCCACACCCCCTCGGTTTACCGAGATTGTCTCAACCCTGGTGAAGATAGGGGCCCGGATGGGTACCCTCTCAGGGGGAAACATGGCACCAAAAAATCTGATGACTGTGTTCAGCACTTCTCATGACAGTGGGGTGGTAATCTCTTTCTGATTCAAGGACAAGGAGCCCACGAAGAACGGACAATGGACAATACATGGATTATGCGCATAATCTGTAGTACCAGACAATGGTGGTTTTGGTGAGAGGACTGGGAATCAATACTTCTTGCTATGTGTGTTTATTGCTACCCCATTCACACAAGACTGCATGATCTCTGTTCCACTAAGTGAAGAGGAAACGCCCGGAGCAACAATAGCGATGAACTCCCGTCTCAGTCTGCTTAATACAAGCAATAATGTTGGACATTGGTTGGTTGGGAATTTTTAAGAAAGGTATCTTAATAGATTGAATGTCACTGTTACTGATTACACTGGGTCTAAGATTAGAATATTTAATACTACTGGGATTGGAACTTCTTTGCTTGCAGTTAAGAAGCCTTTAATGAAAATAAATCCTACACTGTTTACTTCACCAATCTGTTTTCACAAAAACTGTAGCAAAAACAATTGAATCGGTTAATTCAAAAAGGGCCCAAGTCCACACTTTTTCAAAGGGGACTTGGTTCCTTTTTGAATTCACCGATTCAATTTCAACCTGAGTTTTTCACAAAGATGCAATGATACAAAGGAAGTGACCTGTGGAGTGTGTTATCATGATTCTGTTTGTAGAAATGCATTTCATTTTCCCTATATTGCTCCTGGAAATTTCACCTTAAAGAGCAAAAATTGTACTTTTAACTGTAGCAATAATCCTACTGGGTTTTTTTGGCCAAATGATGATGGGTATGGATGTTTGGAAAACCATGTTTGGGTTTGTGGATCGAATGTTTACTCATTGCTTCCTCCAGGATGGTGTGGCAGGTGTTACATGGCTATATTGTTCCCACACATCAGCATAAGTTCAAATCTTACACATGAAATGAAAAAATCATACTCCCATTATCATCCTGAACAAACTAAAATACACACACTAAAATATACACAACAAGGCCAGACCACCGAATGTGTACAATCGTACAAATATCTTGGGACAATTATTGATAGTGGATTGAACTTTGAGGTGAACTGTGAAAGGGTGTGCAAAAAGGGTCAGCAAAATTTGCATTGTTTGAGGAAACTTGCACGCTTCCAAATTGACCGAACCATAATGACTATGTTCTATCGGGCTTTTATTGAATCTGTTTTATCCTTTTCTTTAACACTAGAAGTCCCAGAGAGGGGCCATTTGGCCTTTTTGGCTAGAAAACCCATAGGGGGACCATCAAGTGGCCACAAGAGGGCTAATGTCTGGGTCTTCTAGTGTTAATGTCATGGTTTGGTCAGATAAAACTGAAACAGAGGAAATCCTTGGATCAGGTAGTCAGATGGTCCAGTCGTTTGCTTGGTGAGTCACAGCTGAGCCTGACATCCCTGTACACCAGACAAGTACAGAGGATGGCCGACTCGATTTTAAATGATGACTCCCACCCTTTGCACTGCAACTTTCAGCTTCTTCCCTCCAGACGGAGGTTTGCTGTCCCAAAAAGTAGAACCCAGCGCTATAAAAACAGCTTTGTCCCTGCTGCTGTCAAAGAGTTGAACAAGCTATAAGAATTATATTGTACATATTTTATATTTACCTATTTTGTAAGATGTGTGCCTGTGTTTGTGTCTATGTTGAATGTAATTAGTGGCTTGTAAATATGGATGTCACCAACTGCAAAACAAATCTACCTACGGGTACAAATAAAGTAACCTGAACCTGAACCTGAACCTGAACACACCAGGGCAAAAAGAAGCAAAAAAAAAAAAAAATAGACATGCAACAGTTGGTGGGTAAGTTATCTGGAAAACAGAGAATTAGTGATTTTAAAGGTGTTATGGGTACTCTTTTTCCAATGTATGGCAGTGCTCTAGCTATACACCACATAAATGCATTAGCATCGACAATGGAAAATCTGACTGTATTAATGGAGCAAGGATTCACAACTTTAAATGAAGAACAAAAATTAGCCATTTGAATGATATTTTACACTTACAGCATGGGTTAGATGAAGATAAAGGTTGGGGCTCCTGGGATTGATTTCAAAGTAGAACTTGGTGGCAGATTCTTTTGAAATGGTTAACCCCATTGATTGTGATATTAATCTTATTCTGTGTACTATTTATGTGTGTCATTCCCTGTATAAGGTCCATGATAAGTAGAGCTCTTGCTCAACACACTTTCATGTTACAATCTGTTATGCTCCAAAGAGAAGTTCCTGTACAATATACTGCCTTAAGACAACAAAGTGATGGTGATTATAATGACAAAACCACTGTTTAAATTTGGAAGTGATGCTCAATGATGTCAATGTAGAAAATCGTGAGAAGATGCATTGTAATGATGATTGCTTGTGATTTAAATTGATAAACAGGAGGGAATTGTCAGAAAATTGTTATGTGTATACATATTATCATTTTATATAATTCAATGAAGTGTATATAATTCAATGAAGTGTATATGTAACTATCTGCTGAAAAATACTAAAACTGTCTTTGTATTAGAGATTTTGTACATGATGCATGAAGACTAAAACTGTTTTTTATATTTTTAATTATGTTGAAATTCCAGTTGTCCTTTCATGGTAGATTTATCTTAAAACACATGCCTGCACCTGCCTTAGAGAACAGCTACTCCCTAGAGCACAGGGCCACCTTGATAACATGGGACTGTTACTCCTTAGAACACAGGAAGCAAAGCACTCTGATAAAATGAAGTTGTTCTCCTTTCTTTTGTGTCAGCATGTTTTATCTATCTGACCATACAACTGCTGTATGTGTGACCATGCACCTGCTGTGTATAAAACTGCTGTGTATAAAACTGCTGTGTAAAACACCTGCTGTGTCTGAACTGTGAGAATTACCTCCAGTACCTACTTCCTGTAACCAGAGGTTCGTACTCCTTGTGCAAGTAAAAACTCTTAAAAGAATATTCTTGTGTCTCAAATCTTTATTGAGGTAACAAACTAATATACGATCACTTTTTTTCTGAGTTTCAAGATTCCTGACTATGCATTGCCGACTCCTCTCGGCCAACGCCGCTACTCATCGCCCTCAAGTAAGGTATTCTTACCTGTCTCTTCAGTTATTCTCCTGTGCCCAGGTGGACCCTCCTGGCGGCGGAAATTCCCTTCGTTGCCTTTCCTTTCATCCTCACTGCATCGAGCGCAGCTGGGCGCTGTCTCCGAGGCGGGAGCTTCTCTTGTCAACGCCAGCCACCAGTACATCTGCAAGTAAGCCTTATTGTTACTTCCACTGCCTTGCTGTGACAATTGCTCATCCCCTGCTCTCTGTTATGTCCTCAGGGTTGCCTGGCTGTATGGTGTCTGTTCTGCCCTTGGTGCTCTCCTGTCCCCAAGACTACATTCACATTCCCACTCATTCATCCATACACCTGCTGTTAAATAAACTTTTAAATCTCACCCGAGACTGTGTGCGTGTTTCCTGGGCCAGAAATCATGTCAGTTGTGTGTTCACAGCAACAGCTTCCAAATGCAAACGCTACACCTGGAATCAACTCCAGACCTTTTAACTGCTTAATTGATGACAGGTTAATGAGGGAAGAGCCCATGCAGCCTTGTTTTTTTTTTTTTTTTGCAGCCTTCTGAGTCAATTGTCCAATTACTTTTGGTCCCTTGAAAAAGAGGCGGCTGCTTATTAAAGAGCTGTAATTCCTAATCCCTTGCTCCAATTTGGATATGAATACTCTCAAATTACAGCTGAGAGTCTGCACTCTAAGCCCATATTGATTATATAATTGTATCCTGAATATGTTTTTGCAAACAGCTAAAATAACAAAACTTTTGTCACTGTCCAAATATTTTTGGGCCTAACTGTATACCATAAAAACTACAAATACAGATCTACCATATTTCTTGGTCTTCAACCCAGTCCAGGTGTAAGCACCCTACTAACCCATCCAAAATGTCTGCAACCCAGCAACTCCCAGAACCTTGAGAAGCAATTTAAGAGTACAAACATGGTGGATAAATGGCATAGGTACCTATAGTCATGTTTTATTAAGTCAAAAACCTAAGAACTCGGTGGTCTGGACAGGGCATCCTCCACCACATTCTTCGAGCCTTTGATGTGTCAGCTGTTCAAATGGTAGATCTGCAAAAATAAAAACCAACACACTGGTCCGCAATTTGGGCAAATCAATGCGTTCAGGAAAACCAACGGATTATGATCTGTGTAGACCTTGATCGGGCCTCCAGGGTTAACATAGACCTTTAAATGTTTCAAAGCCCACACCAAAGCCAATGTCTCCTTTTCAAACACCGAATAGTTCAGCTAGTGAGAATTAGATTTCTTTGAGAAATAACTCACAGGTCAGTAAATCCCATCCTGTCCCGACTGGAGCAAAACTGCTCCTTCCCCCACATCACTGGCATCCACCTACAGCTGAAAAGTTTGATCCAAATGTGGAGTTGTCAGGACGGAAGACAAACACAAAAGAGCCTTTACATTGTCAAAAGGCTTCTGACAAATATCAGACAAAACATATTGTGTTCCGGCCTTCAACAACTCAGCCCAGGGCACTTCCACAGATGAAAAAATTTTGCAAAAACAGCGGTAATAGCTCACTAACCCAAGGAAGCTCCTTTTAGGTAGTTGGTATAGGGTATTGTTCCACTGCTGAAACTTTAGCTTGTACTGGCCGTTGTCATGAACCAAGCCGGTGTTGTCCTTCTGGCTCGGTTCTGACCCTTCTCTGTGGCTCAGGTGTTGGGAGATATTTACTGTTATCTTTTGAGTTCTTCTTCTGAGCGCACGAGGATGCTCATGACAGAATGAACCAGCCAGCCGGGATTTAGCAGGTTCACCCACACATAATCTTTTTTTGAACATTTTTCCTCACCCACCTGTGTTGCCCATGATGCCTTCGATGCGCCGTTCCCGTACCGGCCGAAGCAGAGGATCGGCGGGGAGTCCCATGGTGGAAGAAGAATGGGCAGCATTCTTCATTCGGGAGTTTATGCTGGAGGCCAACAAAGCCAGCAGACCGACAGCAAAATAGAGCAGTCTGGACACAGCGGAGGGTATTTGGGAGGGGCATCCGGAACTCTGGAATTACACTCAATACGCAGAACTGATCGCTTCGGTCTACGCACTCCAGCAGGAGTTCCCTGGCATAGGGAGAGCAGCGCTCCTCGCTGAGCCTATGCGAGAACGCGCTCCACAGCCTGCAGCCGTTCCCTCTCCTGCTTCACCAGCATTGGGCTATTCCTCTCCAGCATCCCAAAGGCGGAGTCATCCTGCTATGAAACACCGGGAGAATCCCTCATCGCCGCCGGCAGCCCTCTTCCCTCCAGCTGCCCTGAGGTCCGCTGAGGTCACCCCGGGAATGGCCACCGCTGTCGTCATGGAGACGGCTCCACCACAAACTTTCAAAGGGGCCCACGTCACTGCTGACACAGAGAAGGATGACTGTCTGCCTCCTGCAGGTGGGAACATCAGAGACAGGGATGACAGGAAAGTATTCTTTCATTTTTTACCATCTTATATTTCTGAATCTTGCCTGTCTCTTGAGGGAGAGGCCCAGTCTCAGCAGTCCGCTGGGTCCTCTCCTCCAGCTGCAAACTTTAATTCTGTTTTTCCTCTCTCCGTGTCTCCTCCAATTTTCCCTGAGTTTTTGCCATGCCTGGAACCTAGCCGCCGGACGATGGAGGAGCCCGAGGCCCAGGAGGATCTTGCTCCAGAGCCTGCACAGAGCAAACCCTCAGCCCCCTCGCCAGAGCTGTCTCTGGATACTTCACCTGAGGAGACAAGGACTGTTATTACCATCATGCCAGCTGTGGAGGTGACTGCAGCAGATAGGGAGCTGGCGCAGGACCTCCTGCAGGCCGGGCCCGAGTCTTCATCATTGGGATCGACGGAGTCTTGGACGGCGGTGGAGCTCGAGCTCAGGCAAGCTTTCTCTCTTGTTTTTCTAATATCAGTTTTAGAGAGATCTTGTCTTGCTCTAGATGAGGAGAGTCAGGCGCAGTGCACAGCTGCGTCTGAACTCCCTTTGCCGGGCTCCGCTGCTGCCGGCGACCCTACCTATTTTGTTTCTTCTCCTGTTCCTGAAAATTCTTCTAGGGTCATCAGACAGGAACCACCATCTCCAGGGGTCTCCACAGAACTGGTCTCGCTGCCTGACAACGTCGTGGGTCCAGCTCCCCTGTTGCCTGAGGCCATCATATGGGTCCCTCCACAGGCTAAGTCTCCGTGGGTGCAGCACACTGGCTTAGGACCCTCATGGGGGCTGCACCCCAGGATCAGCCCGACGTCGATGCTGCGCTCCAGTCATGGATGCCGCGCTCCAGCGCGGGGGCCACCCAGAGTCCACCACAGGTGCTGCTGAGCTCCAGCCAGGAGCCACCGAGGGTGCAGCATTGGCCCAGTCAGGGCCCACTGCGAGTGCAGCTGTTGTCCCAAGCCGGGACCACCGAGGGTGCTGCGAAGTGCCAGCTGGAGTCCATCACCGGTGCTGCAGAGCTCTAGCTGGAGTCCACTGCAGGTGCTGCAGAGCTCTGGCCGGGAGCCACCACAGGTGCTGCAGAGCTCCAGCCAGGAGCCACTGCAGGTGCAGTGATGGCCCGGTCGGGGTCCATCATGGGCGCAGCAATTGCCTGGTCGGGGTCTTCCGTGGGTTCATCAATGGCCCGGTCGGGGTCCACTGCGGGTGCTGCAGGTCAGCCCAAGAACGCAGTGGCCTCCTCACCCTTCCTGTTTGACGCCGTGGGGGTCACCTTCCTACGGTCTAGATGACCACCAGTGAGCATACTGCTTCACCCCTCCGGTCCTTGTGGCTCAACGGTGCTGGCCGACCTCCGGAAGGATTGAGCCGCTGGGCAAGGTGGCCCGTGTTTTCCGGCAGGCCCCCAGACTCTGCTCGTTGGACTGCCTGCTGGGCTTAGGATTCTGGGCAGCCTCCTGAGCCCCCACACCCTTTGGACTTGGGGGAGTTAATTGTGGGTCCTGGGCGGGGTGATGTGTTACTTCCTTTCCTGTTCCCTCTACCTCCCACCCGGGTTTGTGTGCTGTTCCTTTTGGGGGGGTACGGGGGGGGGGGGGTCTTTTCCTTTTGTTGTTACCATGGGTGTACGGAATCCACCCCTAGAAGTGGGGGCTCTGTCATGAATTGAGCCAGTGTTGTCCTTCTTGCTCCGTTCTGACCCTTCTCTGTTCTCAGGTGCCGGGAGTTATGTATTGTGTTATCTTTTGAGTTCTTCTTGTTTTCATGTACTGTTTCTGTCCTCTTTCCTGTAGCCATCGTTCTTGCCGGCGGCTGTCAGGCAGCTTTTTTGACCAACTTTCATGTGGGCGCTGTCTGAAGCTTGTCAGTCCGACCACGCCCCGTCTCTCTTCCTATCTTGACAGCCAGCTGATTCTACCCCGGTGATTGTCTTTCCCGCGCCTCGCCCAGGTGTGCCCAAATTGTGGAGCCAGCAATGCTTGTACTTAGGCTTCCTGTGCAGTCAAGCATTGCTGGTTCATTGCATTACACATACGGTCGTTAATTGACGTATGACAGTCAAGGTCTTTGAAGGATTGTGTTTCTCTCAGTTCTTATTTTGACTACTCAGACAGCTCCAGTTTTGTGAGTCTTTACTGTGTGTGTTTTCCTGGTGGTCCTCACCTACAGACTTTTGAGAGTCCTGGAGGACTCCTTAAGCTTCTGTGGATTGTATGACTTGGAATTGTTGGTCTGTTTTTGTGTTTAATAAATGTGTTGTGGTGAAACCCTGCTCCTAAATCCGTTCATCCTTCTCCTCCTCTGTGCGCTGTGTAGAGTGCACGAGGAGGCTCATGACAGGTCATACCTGCCCCTGTCACACTACTTTTCCCAAGTAGGTCACTGTGCCCTCACGCCTTTACATTTGGCTAAATTGACAGTTAGATTTGCCTTCCTCAGCCAATCAACCAACTCCCTGATGTGCCAGACATGATCTTCCCATATGTTACTGAACACAAGGACTTTGTCTTGATACACAGCACACCCTTACAGACCTGACACAATAAAGTTCATTAACCGTTTAAACATGGCTGGTGCATTATACAATCCAAAACCCATCACTGAGTATGAGAGCAGGCCAAATAGAGTGATAAAGGCAGAGAGCTCTTTAGTTCTTTCAGACAGTGGTACCTGCCAATAGCCCTTCAGCAAATAAAACTTACTGACAAACTGAACCAAACCCACCTGGTCAATGCAATCCTCCATACGAGGTAGTGGATATGCATCCAGCTTAGTGATAGCGCTAACCTTCCGGTAATCAGTACAAAACTGCTGACTCCCATCTGGTTTACCCATCAACAAACAAGGAGATGCCCAGCTAGACGTGGAAGGACAGGTTAACCCATTTTCCAACAAATAATGCACTTCCTGCTCCAGCAATTTATGTCTCTCAAACAAGACCCTGTAAAAACGATGACAGACAGGCATGGAATCATGGGTACGGGGTCAGAACATCACCAGATAACTGTGAATAGTCCTGGATCAAGGCCACCAAATCAGCAGAACATTCTGCTGACAAATGTCCCAACAATCCATGCAGACTGTGCAAGGATTCAGAGTTCTTTAACCTCCCCTGTAATCTACACTCATCAGAAACAACCCCGATGTCATCCTCTGACATATGTTCATCCATAACCATTGTGAAAGCTAGTGACTCAACAGGCCGCTGAGGCACACTCCCCCCGGTTCAAAATTCTGCATCCCCTGGGAGTAATATGGTTTCAACAGATTAACATGACAGAGATGTGTTTTGTTTTTACGCTCAGGCATTGACAATAACTAATTTAAATCAGAAATCTGACGCAGCACTGTAAATGCTATGGTCTGAGCACCGATCTCGTCTGCGCTCTGGTCATGTAGTATTTTCCTCCCATTCTGTATTTAGTTGTGGTGGGCTCTTATTCTGACAGCGTCTCTGTGGGGCTTCCGGCTGTCAGAGCCTTTATTTGTGTTTTGCCCCACAAGACTCATTATTTTGTATTGTATGTCTACCTTCAATAAATGTGCAAACTCTACGGCTGCCTATAGTGTCTCATTAGTGGTCCGCAAGGACCGCTCCAGGACAGTAGGTCGCAGCCACAACGAGATGCCGGTGACCGTGAGTTAGCACTGTTTGGGCTTGTAGTTTTTTCCTTTTGCGTGTACCAGTGTGCTGGGAGATGGCGTCACCACCCAAGGGCTATGCCATGAGTTTAGGCTACGAGCTAGTGATTGCTCTCATCGAGATCGACGGGATACTTTCCAGCGCTCGCAGACACCCTGTCCCCAGCGGCTCGCGCTGGTACCTGGACCTCGCTGAGGTGACTATTAACCGCCATCCTCACTACGCTGACCACCCTGAAATCACGGCAAGGATGTGCGGACATCTCTGCTCACCAGGAGAAGCTCCGTGGGCTGGAGGGGAACTCCGGCAGTAAGCCGAAGAGGAGGCATCCTCGCTCCTTGCCTCGGGATCCCATTCCTGTCCTCTGTCCAGTCCAGGAGTTTGCACCACCCAGGGGTCATCCCCAGCAAAGAAAGACGTCAGCCGGGATTCCCCCAGCGTATCCTCAGTGAGAACCCCGTCTGGATCCTGTTCCGGGTAGCTGCACAAACTCTGTCTCCCAGCCAGCTGCAGCCTCTGTGTCTCGTAAAAGGGGTAAGACAGACGTCGCCACCTCCGGGTTGTATGTGCCTCGTCCCGATTCTGCCTCGGCTGTTCTTCCCTCCTCCTCGACGCTCTCTCCAGCGGCTGAGAACCCCACGAGTCCTGCTCCGGCGATGCCCGTCAGCGATCCTGTGCTAACAGCTCCTCCTCATCTTCCTGGGGGGCCCTCCGTCACCATCCAGTGGGGAAAGGGGAGAACCAAGCCCACTGCAGCAGCTTCCACCAGCCCTCAGCAGAGCAGGCAAGTGTCTTTTCATTCTTTTCCTTCACTGGGTGAATTGCCTTGTTTGACCCCTGGGGGTGGAGGTCAGGGCACACCTTCCCCTGAGCTCCCTCCACCTGCTGCAGTGATTAATTATGAACCTGCTACCTTTGTGCCTCCTTCCCCTGAGCGTTCTTCGGTGCCAGGTCTATGCCGTCGGATGAGGAAGGAGCCTGTGGCCCTGGAGTACCTGGTTTCGGCCCCGCAGCCACGTCATGGGCAAAGGAGGAGGGTGGACTGCAAATTGAAGCCTGCGCCGACGAGCAAGCATCCCCAGGTCTCCATGGAGGGACAGTCTGACCCGGCAGGTCACGGATCCCCTGCCACCACGCCATGCGGGCCCTCGGCATGGACGTCAGCGTCAGGGAATCCCCGGAATGTGGACACCATCATGCCGGCTACGGAGCCCGCAGTAGCTAAGTGGGAACCAAAGGAGAACCTTCTACTTGCTAAACCCGGATCACCGAAGTCCTGGACGGTGGCAGAACTTGAGATCAGGCAAGTGCTCTATTTTGTCTTTCTCCTGTCTATTCTGGAGCATTTTTGCCTGTCTCTCGGGGAGACGAGCCGGGTGCAGCCGTCCGCTGCATCCGAGCTTGTCTCACTGGGCTCTGTCACTAACGGTGATCATGATCCTGGTTCTCTTTCTTCTCCTGAGCCTTCTCCCAGGGTCACCGTTGTTGAGTCGATTCCGGTCGCTGTTCTGGAGGTTCCAGGTTCGGGTTTTGAGGCTGTCCCTGGTGCTGGGCCGGCCCAGTGGGGGTCCATCGTGGGTGCAGCTCCGACCAAATTGGGGTCCATCGTGGGTGTGGTTCCAGCCCAGTTGGGGTCCATCGTGGGTGCAGCTCCGACCCAATCGGGGTCCGTCGTGGGTGTGGTTCCGGCCCAGTCGGGGTCTGTCATGAGTGCTACATTGACCCAATCGGGGTCCGTCGTGGGTGTGGTTCCGGCCCAGTCGGGGTCCGTCATGGGTGCTACATTGACCCAATCGGGGTCCGTCGTGGTTGTGGTTCCGGCCCAGTCGGGGTCCGTCGTGGGTGCAGCACAGTCCCGCTTGGGATCCAATGAAAGCACAGCACCAGTCCGTATGGAATTCGGAGAAGGAGCTGCAGATCCTCTGCCGATCGATGCCAGGCTGCCCCCTCATTGCTTCCCCGATCCCTTTTCTTCTCCACCTGGTGCCATTGGGATTTCCCTTACTCGACCCGGCTGTCCCTCGTTAACCCTTTCGGTAGGGAGGCCACCTCCGAGCTCTTCCCTTCGGTCCTGGTGGCCTTTTGACATGGGTCGACCGCCTGGGAGACTCCTTTGCCAGTTCGGCTTTCAGGGTCAGCCACCCGACAAACTGAACTCTCTGTTCGGTGACCTGGTCCGGCCACCACAGGTACTGTTTCTCCGGGCATGGGACTGGGTTAGGCCGCTTCAACTCATCCTTGTTCCCCTGCCTGTGATCTGGACGCTAGATGCGGGTAGACCGCTTGAACTATTGTTTTTTTCTTTACTCCATTATGCTCTGCCTGCCATCATCCCTGTTTTTTTTTTCTTCTTTTCCCTCTCCCTGGAAATATTTGGGATGCGCTTGTGTTTTGGTTTATGAACTATATTGAACTGTTTGTATTTCGCAGCTCTTCAGTATGTTTTTTTTTTCTTCTTTCATTTTCCGCTGCTGTAGTCTGTATATGTGCTTTTGTCGCCCCTGCCAGTTTATTTGGATTTGTGGAACTGTCCATGTCTTGCCGCTATTTAGCGTGATTTTGTGTTTTCCCTTTCTCTGGTTGAGAGACGCCTGTGTATTATGGTTGTTTAACCTTGTATCTGTTATTTGCATTCTTTGTTCTGTCGTCTACCTGTGCATTATTGAGTATATTTGTGGGTTTTGTTTCCTTGCTCTGTTGTGCACCATGCTCATATTTGTTCTGTATTGGCCCTTGTCATTGTTTTTTTTTTTGTTTTTTTTTTTCCGTCCGGTTCCTTTCCTTGGTGTTTCTTTTCCTTTTTTTTTTTTTTTACTCTTGCCCGCTGAGCCTTTTCCCCCCTCCACCCGCCCTGGGTGGGATTTCATAGCCTTCTGGGTGGGAGGGAGGCTTGGATGTTACATTTACGCCCAGAGTGCGTCCTTAGAGGGGGAGTACTGTCATGGTCTGAAAGCCGATCAAGTCCGCGCTCGTGTCATGCAGTATTTTCCTCCCATTTTGTAATTAGTCCTGGTGGACTCTTATTCTGACAGCGTCTCTGCGGGGCTTCCGGCTGTCAGAGCCTAGCAGCACAGCTGGTGTTGATTCAGCTGATGACACCCTCATCAGCTGATTAATTATTTTGCCCTATTTAAGGGAGCAGCTCCTGTCACTCGGGGCTGAGACCTTGCTTTATCCAGACTGGGTTCCCTATGTGCGAAGCCAGTTTCTTTCGGCGTTAGATTCCGCCCTTGCTCTTGGCATGTAAGCGTTGTATCCTTGTCTCCCATCAGTCTTCCTAGTCCTCAGGTTATTGTCACTGTCTAGTGAAGCCTTTATTTGTGTTTTGCCCCACGAGGCTCATTATTTTGTATTGTATGTCTACCTTTAATAAATGTGCAAACTCTACGGCTGCCTATAGAGTCTCATTAGTGGTCCACGAGGACTGCTCCAGGACAGTAAAAGGTCCATGAAACTAAGCTTGAAAAGATGAATTTACTATTGGCAACAATGCCAAAACCTGGTCTTCAGGACTAAATTTATGAACTTCAGCTTTTTGATCATATCTCTATTTCATTGCTGCCTGGGAGGAAGCCAGATTAACCCCAGCCTTTTCCCACACCAATAACAGTCTGCAACGAAATCCATCGACATACTCTGTCAGACCCTGAGGTGGTTCAGAGGTTGCACAACATCATGCAACAGAGAAAGTTGTCCACACACTGAATGTCCAAACACCAATTCATTCGGTCTAAACCCTGTGCTTTCCTGCACCACCTCTCTGGAAGCTAAAAATAAGCAGGGTAGTCCCTCTTCCCAATCCTGATTAAACTCCACACAGTACGCAAAAAATAATGATTTGAGAGTTTGGTAAAATCTCTCCAATGCACCTTGACTCTCACCGTAGTATGTTGAAGCTTGATTATGCTTCACACAAAACTCTTTCAAAACTTGTGTAAGCAATTCAGATGAAAAATCTGTGCCCCGATCACTCTGAATGAATTTTGGAATGCCAAAAACTGATATAAACTGTGTTGATGCTTCAGCCACCGACAAAATGGTAATGGTACACAACGGAAACGCTGAAGGATATCTTATTCTCAAACACATCACTGTGAGTAAGTAGTTATAACCAGATTTTGAATGTGGTGACAGATCAACACAGTCTACAATAAGATGTTCAAACAGCTGAACAAGAGTACAAAGTGGAGCAAGAGGAGCCGGTTTACTTACCTGATTAAGCTTACCCATTACCTGACAGGCGTGACATGTTTTAATGTAAGTGGATACATCCTTTTTAAATGATGCTAAAAAAAAAAAGTTCAAATCAAACAAACAGATACGCAAAACTTAGAAATAAAGTGAGAGTCTGAGCTCTGCTCAGACACATGACAGAGCACCCCCCCCCCTTTAAGGGGTGGATTGCAGACACCCACAGGAAACCCCCACCCCCACCCCGAGAGAAAGGGGTACAGCAAAACACCACCCACCACCCTGGGAGGAAGGGAGGGGAAACAGGCTTTGGAGGGAAAATACAAACCCCGCTCATGACCTGCACTGGTGCAATACTAGACCACAGGTGCCCTAGGTCACAGAATTACACAGTCCGGGTGGCTGGTCGAAGTCCCAGGCCAGCAGAATGGCAAGGTGGTTTGAGTCGGGTGGCCTGTCAGAGAGTATGGACCACCCGACCAAGTGACTCAGTCTCTCGAGTTGCCGGCCAGAGTTCTTAAGCCACCAGGACCGGAGGGGTGACCAAGGAGGGGGCTTCGCCACGGGAAGGCCGATGATGGAAAACAGGGCCGGAGAGGGGGAACCACAACGATGTCTGGTGGTGGAGGAAGGAAGCCCATGACAGCATCTGGCAGAGGAGGAACGAGAACCATGACGGCGTCTGGCAGAGGAGGAAGGGGCACCATGACGTCCTTGGGCTTGCCGGTTGCACCCTCGGTGGTCCCGGGTTGAGACATTGTAGCACTTGCGTTTTTTCCAAGTTGGAGCTCGTCAGCACCCTTGGTAGCTCTGGTCTGGAGCACTGCAGCACCCTTGATTCGCTCGAGCTGGGCCAACACTGCACCCTCAGTGAACCCCAGGCTGCAACGTAGTGCCTATGGTGGGCCCAGGCTGGAGCGCAGCACCCACTTTGGAGTAATGCTAGGGCGCAGCACCGACAAGAGTTTCCGGTCAGGATGCAGCAGCCACGGAGACTCGGACCGATGGGGGACCCACACGACAGCCTTGGACAGAGGGGAAGCTGCACCGGCGATGACGTCAGGTGGTGAGCCTAGACCCACGGAGTCATCTGGAAAGGTTGGATCTTCCCCGGCGACCCTTGAAGAAGGCTCAGAACAAACAGGGAGAGTTACAGGGTCAGGGTTTCCGGCAGACGAGGAGCCGGGCAATGTGAGCTCTGGTGCAGCTAATGGCTGCACCTGACTCTCTTCACCAACAGCCAAGCAAGATCTGAAAAAAAACAAAGAAAAAAACAAAGAGAGCACTTGCCTGAGCGTGAGCTCCACTGCCGTCCAGGACTCTGTCGATCCAGACAACGACGTCTCAGGCCTGGTCTCTTGGAGGTCCTGCTCCGGTTCCAACTCTGCTTTTGTGGCCTCCGCAGCAGGCATGATGGTGGTTGCAGTCCGAGGACCCCCAGGCGAAGCGGCCAATGCTGATGACTTGTCCGGAATTACAGCTGGGTCAAGCCAACCCCCACTGGGGGTTGGCTCACTGCTGGCCCTGGAACTGGATCCTCCAGGGCCGCATGCTCCTTCTGCATCCGGTGGCTCGATCCCAGAGTGGGCACACACTCAGGGGACACAGGAGAGGATACAGAGAGGGCTGGTGAGCCATTTGTAACACCAACAGGTGGGGAGAGCTCAAAGGACTGTTTTTCCTGAGTCTCCCTACCAGGAATCAGGCAAGGCATATCATCATAAATAGAAGTAGAATGAAATAAAACTTTCCTGTTTTCCCAGATCTGGATGTTGCCTGCTGCTGTATTTGGAGCGTCATCCCTCTCTGTGGCTAAGGTGAAGATGGGCCCCTCTGTCGATTGTTGAGTTGCTGCCCCTGTAGTCACTGGGACGGATGCAACCGGAGTAGACATGGAGGACCTCTCGGCAGAAGGAGGACACATCGAGGTCACGGAATTTGCAGAAGCAGCAGAGGGAGAGAGGGCTGATGGGACAGCAGGCGAAGAAGAAGGAGAGACAGGAACTGCTGCAGGAATTGTCAGCCTCAGCATAAGGAAAATGGCTGGCGAAGAGGTGGGGGAAATCGTCCGGCGGTCCAGAGAGGGACGACGTTGCTGGCGATGAGCTGATGGAGCAGGCAAGGAGGAGGCAGATGGCATCGGTGGGAGTGGAGGAAGAGAGAGCCTTATCATCCAAGAATGGAAGCGCACACTGGGTTTGACCTCAAGCAAGTTAGCTACTCCACCCCAGAACAGCTTCTCGTCCTTGCAGGATGAACAGTTTCTGGCACCGATCGCCATGTCCTCGATCATGGAGACAATCTTCAGCTCATCCTCATTGAACTTCCTCCTCCTCTGGTCTGGTTCTCCTGCAGGAGACATGACAGCTCTGCCGGACCGGTGAGTGAAAAAAAGGAAAAAAAAAAAGGCAAAAAGCACACTACAGCAGCTGGGCTCTAACTTGGTGGCATAATTCTGTCATGAATTGGCCCCTTTGGGGCAGAAAAACAGGCCCAAGCACTGAACTGCAGTGTGACATTTATTAACAAAGAGAACAAAATTCCAAAACAGTGCTAAACAGACAAAAAGACAAATAAAGGTAACATACAACGAGTGGCACTCAAGAGCCGGAGAGGCTCTGGAGTAGAAGAGAAGTAGACTTGGAGGGATAAAGTCCATGAAACTTCAAACATTCCAATGTTGCCGCAATGACACAATAAACAGGCAGTTCTTAAATACATGGAGGGGGGGGGGTGCAGGTGTGGGTCACTGACCGAGCAGGTGACCTAATTAGACAAACTGCTCACAGCTGAAGTGACAGAAGAGCAGACTGTGAGCAGCTCATGGGGGAGGCTTAAGTGTCCACAAACCAACATATAGACAGAACTAACAAAATCAAACAGATATGCAAAATCTAGAAATAAAGTGAGTAAGTGAGAGTCTGAGCTCTGTTAAAACATATGCTCAGACACATGACACAATGTGCTCCTCTATTTTCACAAGTTGCTCCCATGAGCACCGTTCTAAGCACTCCTCAGAAGGAAATTGCACAAAAAAACCCTTTTCATAACAGCATAGCAGATCATCTTAATTAAATCTTGGAGGTCCATCCGCAATGGATAAACCTCGGAAGGATGATTCTTTGTGTTAAGAATTCCTCACTTGGAAATGCTGCTAAGAATTTTAGACCTATAACATTCTTTCCAATGATGTGGAAGCTGTTTAGTAGCATACTATCCGAGAAGATGTACCATCACTTAGAGACATCAAAGTTTTTCCCTGAGGAACAAAAAAAGTGTCCAAAAGGATCAAGAGGCACAAAAGACCAGCTGCTTGCTGATAAAATGGTGCTGCAACATTGCAAAAGATGGAAAATAAACTTGGAAATGGCATGGATAGACTACCGTAAGGCCTGTGATAAGATACCACACTCATGGATAATGGACATGATGAAGGTGACTGGAATTGCTCCCAAAATCCAATAACTGGTACAACAGAGCATGGCCAACTGGAAAACAGTTCTGATATCTGGTGAGCAAACCTTTGGAGAAGTGCAAATCCGAAGAGGTATATCTCAAGGTGACAGTCTGTCGCCTCTTTTGTTTGTTATCCCCTTGATACCATTGTTGTTGGTGCTATGCATCTCTAAATGTAAATGCCAACTGGGAAAAGACACTGGATTTCTTAACCACCTGTTGTTCATGGACAGCCTCAAGTTGTAGGGAAAAGATGAGTGTGAGATTGAATCTGTAGTGAACACAGTACGTATTATCAGAAATGACATAGGCATGGAGTTCGGTCTTTAGAATTGTGGTATTCTCATATTAAAAAGGGAAAAGGTAGTGAATGTTAAAGAAATAGATTTGCCAGATGGACATAGGATTAAAACTGTACAGGAAACTGGGTACAAGTACCTTGCAGTCCCCGAGTATGATGATCTCCTACATAAAGGTATAAAGGAAGCCCTGAACGGTGAATATTTCAGCAGACTGAAAAAGACCTTAAAATCAAAGTTTAATGGACGAAAAGTTATGTCTCCCTAGGATGTTACCATCTCAATGCCTGTTCCCTGTATATTTACTGGTGCTGTGAGGGGTTGTCCATGCCTGCGGCAGTCTACCACCAGCTCCTTAGTTTTCCTCGCGTTGATCTGGAGGCAGTTCCGATGGCACCAGTCCACAAAGTCCTGGATAAGCCCTCTGTACTCAGCTTCATCTCCATTGGAAATGAGGCCAACGATCGCAGAGTCATCAGAGAACTTCTGTAGATGGCAGTGTGTTGTGTTGTGTGAGAAGTCCGCAGTATAAAGAGTGAACAGGAAGGGAGCCAAAACCATTCCCTGGGGGGCCCCCGTGCTACTGATGATCGTGTCGGACACACAGTACCGTGTTCTCACAAACTGAGGCCGGTTCATGAGGTAGTCCAGGATCCATGATGACAGGTGCTGGTCCACCCCTGCGCGCAGCAGCTTGTCCTTCAGGATCATCGGTTGGATGGTGTTGAAAGCACTGGAGAAGTCAAAGAACATGATCCTCGACACATTCCCGGGCTTCTCCAGGTGGGACAGAGAAAACCTATAACAACTTATAACCTAACCTATAACAACCTATAACCTGTAACAGAGAAATGTTATCATGGCCATTAATACCTTGGCAGTCAGTGCTGCAGTGTGGTACTGGAGTAGTCAATTGGACCAAAGTAGAACTTGAGAACATGGATCAGAAGACAAGGAAAATAATGACAGTCTATGAAATGCGATCGTCTAAACCTCCCAAAGCAAAGTGGAGGTTGTGGTCTCATCAGTGTGGAGGACTGTGTACGAGGGGAAGAGATAGGCCTACTGGATGATGTCCAGAGGAATGAGGAACCTCTTTTGACTGCAGTAAGAAATGAGAACCTGGTGAGATCAGACATGGCTGAAATGCCAAGACAACTAAAAGACATGATGAGGGAAAAGAGATTAGAAAACATGAAAGCTAAGACCAAGCAAGGCCAGATTGTAAATCAAATGGATAACATTAGACATGAAGCCTTGTGGGACTGGTTGAAGAGAGGAGACCTGAAGAATGAAACAGGGGCCAATCACAGCAGCCCAAGATCAAGCCTTAAGAACCAATGGCTTGAAAGCAAAATTAGAGAAACAAGAGCTTTCTCCTTTATGCAGGATGTGTGGGGTGAAAGACGAGACTGTGTAAGCCTGTGTTTAAATCTTGTGTCTGACTCTGTAAGTCAGACACAAGATTTAAAGTTTGGGCAAACAGAGGGATAACAGCCATATGTAAGATAATGAAAGATGACACACTACTTAGTTTTGAAACACTTAAAGGGAAGTATCAGTTGGAATTACAAGACTTCTATCGCTACTACAGATGAGACACTTTGTAAATAACAGGTTAAAATGTATAGCAGAATCATGTAAACCATTGCTAAATTTATTTAAAAGGGCATATAACTCAAATAAAGATAAAAGCTTAATTTCAGGTTTATATAAAGGGCTTATAAACCTGAAAAGACACTCAACTCTATATGTTAAAACAAAATGGGAAAAAGAAAGAGGAATAGAAATATCGGAAGAGGAATGGACATTAATATGGTCAAATCAATGGAAATGCAGTAGTTCACAGAGCTGGAGGGAGTTTGGCTGGAAAAGCCTAATTAGATACTTTATCACACCTTCCCAGAAGGCTCAGTACAAAGGGAACTCCCCAACTTTTTGGAGAAAATGTGGTAGTACAAATGCGAATCATTATCATATATTTTGGCTCTGTCATGTTATTCAAAATTATTGGAAGGAAATTAATAAAGCTATACAAGATATTTTTGGATGCCAGTTACCACTGGAAAGCAAAACTCTATTCTTTGGGCTTGTGCCCGCAGATTGGTCAAAGAGGGACAAATATGTATTATGTATTCTACTGATTGCAAGCAGAAAGGCAATTACAAAAAAATGGCTTTCACAGGAGAGCCCATCTCTTTATTTGTGGATGGACATTACAATGGATATTTATAAGATGGAGAAAATAACAGCTTATGTCAATAACAAAAAGGATTTGTTTATGTCACAATGGGAAAAATGGACTAAATATGTAACACCACTCAGGCCGGACTTTCAATTTGCAGAACTGATATAGCAGACCTTGTTAATATATATACAAGAGTGTGTACATCAACACTTACTCCCTATATGCAGATGTTTAAGCTGACCCTCCCTTTTTTTTCTTTTTTTTCTTATTTCTTTTTCATTTTTTTTAAAAAAAAGGGACATTCAAATGTAATTATCAAATGAAATGATGGCTTAAACCTACTTTCTAAAGAATGTCAATAAAGAGAAAATTCCCCCCCCCCCAAAAAAAAGACGATACTGTGGGTCACTTGTTGTGTAAATGCAGTACGCTGGCACAGACTCAGTATAAACACCTACATGACAACGTGGCCAGGATTGTACATTTATTAATCATGAAACAGTTCAGTCTGACGTCAAAGATGGTATGAGCATTAACCGGAATCAGTAATTAAAGATAAAGGCATTAAATTGTTGTGGGATTTTTCTATCCAGACGGATCGTGAAATCCAGGCCCACAGACCAGACACTGTGGTAATAAACAGGGAGGCTATTGATTGCTTGACAATTGATATTGCTGTGCCTATTAAGATAAGATAAGCATTTATTAGTCCCACAATGGGGAAATTCCAGTATTGCAACAGCACAGGGATAGCAACACTCAGAGCAACAATCAGAAGGAAAGAAAAAAAAAAAAAAGCAAGAGCAGCTAATATACATATGTGCATATTTCTATATATATATACTGTATATATATATATATATATATATATATATACACACAGACACACAGTGCAGAGCATTGTACCTAGATGGAATAAATATGTAAATATATAAACACACACAGTGCGGAGCACTGTAGCTAGATGGAATAATATGTAGATATATAAACACACAGTGCGGAGCATTGTAGCTAGATGGAATAAATATATAGATATATAAATATAAACACACCCAGTGCGGAGCATTGTAGCTAGATGGAATAAATATGTAGATATATAAACACACACAGTGCTGAGCATTGTAGCTAGATGGAATAATATGTAGATATATAAACACACAGTGCGGAGCATTGTAGCTAGATGGAATAAATATATAGATATATAAATATAAACACACCCAGTGCGGAGCATCGTGGCTAGATGGAATAAATATGTAAATATACAAACACACACAGTGCAGACAGTCCGTCTACTTAGTTATCCTACATGGTATGATTATGTACCCATACATATTCTCACCCTCCATAGCGACCGGTATTTTCCTAGTTGTATACTGGAGGGGACCATTGTGTAAGTCTATTGCATCTTTTGCATTCGAAAACTATGAGGTTGTTACGTCTTTTTGCTATCTCTGCGAGCAGCCCTGCTTAGGTTGTACAGTCTGACAGCCGTTGGTAGGATGGACCTGTGAAACCTCTCAGTTGTGCACCTGGGATGATGTAGTCTGTTGCAAAATGAGCTCCTCAGTGCATTCAGTATGTCCTGCATAGGGTGGAACTCGGACTCCAGCAGAGATGACAGTTTAGCCACCGTCCTTCTCTCTCCTATCTCCTCCACTGGGTCAAGGCGCTGCCCCAGGACAGAGCTAACTTTCTTGATCAGTTTGTTCAGTCTCTTCCTATCGGCTGCAGTAATGCCACTGCCCCAGCAGACCACTCCAAAAGTGATGGCTGATGCCACCACCGTGTCATATTATGTCTTCAGCAGCGCCCCTTGTACACCAAAAGACCTGAGTCTCCTTAGTAGGAACAGCCTGCGCTTTCCCTTCTTGTAGAGTGCGTCAGTATTGTGTGACCAGTCTAGTTTTTTGTTCAGATGAACACCCAGGTACTTGTAGGATGTCACCATCTCAATGTCTGTTCTCTGTATATTTACTGGTGCTGTGAGGGGTTGTCCATGCCTGCGGCAGTCCACCACCAGCTCCTTAGTTTTCCTCGCGTTGATCTGGAGGCAGTTCCGATGGCACCAGTCCACAAAGTCCTGGATAAGCCCTCTGTACTCAGCTTCATCTCCATTGGAGATGAGGCCAACGATCGCAGAGTCATCAGAGAACTTCTGTAGATGGCAGTGTGTTGTGTTGTGTGAGAAGTCCGCAGTATAAAGAGTGAACCGGAAGGGAGCCATCACCGTTCCCTGGGGGGCCCCCGTGCTACTGATGATCGTGTCGGACACACAGTACCGTGTTCTCACAAACTGAGGGCGGTTTGTGAGGTAGTCCAGGATCCATGATGACAGGTGCTGGTCCACCCCTGCGCGCAGCAGCTTGTCCTTCAGGATCATCGGTTGGATGGGGTTGAAAGCACTGGAGAAGTCAAAGAACATGATCCTCAACACATTCCCGGGCTTCTCCAGGTGGGACAGAGAACGGTGAAGGAGGAAGATCACTGCATCCTCCACCCCAATGACATGCTGGTAGGCGAACTGGAGTGGATCCATTGCTGGTTCCACCAGGGGCCGGAGGTGAGCAAGGAGCAGTCTCTCCAGGGTCTTCATCAAGTGGGATGTCAAGGCCACCGGTCTGTAGCTGTTCAGGTCTTTGGGCTGGGAAGTTTTTGGTACAGGTTCCACACAAGATGTTTTCCACAGCTGTGGTACCCTCCCCAGCTTCAGACTCAGGTTGAAGATGTACGCCACAATCCCACACAGCTGGTCTGCACAGGACTTGAGGAGCTTTGCGCTGATGCCGTCCGGTCCCGTCGCCTTCCTCGCCTTGATCTTCCTCAGCTCCGTCCTCACCTGGGTCTTGGTCAGGGTCAGGATGGGGGGCTGTGTGTTGGGAGTGGGGGGGTGTTGGTGGAGTGGGGAGTGGGCAACAGTACTTGATGTCTTTAGAGGCAGCAGTGGTTGTTGTGCAGTCAGGGGGGAGGGCGGTTGGTCAAACCTATTGAAAAACAGATTCAGATTGGTTCGCCCACTCCCTGCCCCCCGTGGCCTGGGGGGAGGTATTCTGGAGCCCAGAGATGGTTTTGAGATTTCTCCAGACCCCGCTGATGTCGCTTTCTTGCAGCTTGTCCTCCATCTTCTTCCTGAAGCTGTCCTTGCCTTCTTTGATCTTTCTCCTCAGCTCCCTCTGTACGGACTTCAGCATCTCCCTGTTCCCCGACCTGAAGATCCTCTTCTTCTCAGAAGAGTTTTTATCTCAGGGTTGATCCAGGGTTTGTTGTTTGAGCTACACCATATGGTCTTGGTGGGAACAGATTTGTCCCCACAGAAGCTGAGGTAGCCCGTGAAGGTGTGAGTGAGTCCATCGATGTCCTCACCATGTGGATCGCAGAGCTGCTTCCAGGCGGCGGTTTCAAAACAGCCCTTTAGAGTGTCTATTGCCTCCTCAGACCATAACTTCACTGTGCGCATGGCCGGAGATTGTCTGTGCACTAGGGGTTTGTACACCGGCCGGAGATGAACCAAGTTGTGATCCGATCTCCCGAGTGGGGGGGAGTTGTGATGAGGTGTACGCCTCCTTAGTGTTTGCGTAGAATAAGTCCAGTGTTTTATTGTCTCTAGTGTGGCATGTGACATACTGGGTAAACGTGGGTAGAATGGGAGATAGTGAAACATGGTTGAAATCGCCTGAGATGAGAAGAAGAGCATCTGGGTGTTCTGTCTGCAGCCTGCTGGTTACTGAATGGATGACGTCACGCGCTGTCCCAGCGTTCGCCGTCGGATTTGCATAAACAACAATGCAGATCACGTGTGAGTATTCTCTCGGGAGATATGTAGGCCGCATGCTAACAGCTAGCAACTCAATGTCTTTGCTGCAGTGTTGTTGTTTAACAGTGATATGTCCCGGTCTGCACCAGTTGTTGTTAACATACATTATCACTCCACCACCCCTTGCTTTGCCACTGTCTGGTGTTTGGTCTGCCCGTATCATGTGGAAACCCTCCAGCTCAATGTTAGCATCTGCTGCTAGTTCAGTTAGTCACGTCTCAGAAAACAAAAGGAGAGAGCATTCCCAGTATGTGCTATCATAGTGGGAGATAGCCGCTAGCTCATCTACCTTTCCCAGTAACAACCGTACATTCCCCATGACAATAGATGGAAGTGAGGGTCTGTACCTTATATTTTTTGTCCTTCGCCTTAACCCAGCCCGGCATCCGCGGCGTTTTCGCCTCAGTTCTCTCAGAATGTCGAGTTTTTCCGTTAGCACTGGGTGGCGGTTGAGTGCTAGCAGCTCTTCCCTGCTGCACCATCTCCTGCTATAAACAGTGGCTCCCTCCACCGGCTCAGGAGACATTTGGGACGATCTGTGTGTCCGTGATATAAATGGAGTGAAAAAAAATGGATCAAAAAGAGAGAGGGAGGGAAAAAAAGACTCAGAATTGAGCCGCTGTTGCAAAGGGTGGCCGACTCGTGTGGCGCCGGATCAAAGATCTATTGATGCTAGTGCTGCGGATAAAGAACAACAAAAGATCAAAAAGTGAGGAAAAAAAAGGGGACCAGAGGGTGTGCTCCAACTTTAGAAGGATCACACTCCTCAGCCTCCCTGGGAGGGTGTATGCCAAGGTACTGGAGAGGAGAGTCCGGCCGTCGGTCGAACCTCAGATTCAGGAGGAGCAATGTGGTTTTCGTCCTGGCCGTGGACCAGCTCTTTACCCTCTCGAGAAATCTTGAGGGTTCGTGGGAGTTTGCCCAACCAGTTTACATGTGTTTTGTGGACTTGGAGAAGGCATTTGACCGCGCCCCTCGTGTTTTTTTTGGGGGGGGGTGCTTTGGGAGTATGGGGTATCGGGCTTGTTGTTACAAGCTATTTGGTCTCTGTTAGACCGTTGTGAGAGTTTGGTTCGTATTGCCAACACTCGGTTGGACTCATTCCCAGTGAGAGTTGGACTCCACCAGAGCTGCCCTTTGTCACCAATCCTGTTCATAATTTTTATGGACAGGATTTCTAGGCGCAGCCAGGGACCGGAGGGTTTCATGCTTGGTGACCACAGGATCTCATCTCTGTTGTTTGCAGATGATGTTGTCCTGTTGGCTTCATCCAGCAATGACCTACAGGTCTTACTGGGACGGTTTGCCACTGAGTGTGAAGCGGCTGGGATGAGAATCAACATCTCCAAGTCCGAGTTCATGGTCCTCAGCCGGAAAAAGGTGGATTGTCCTCTCTGGGTTGGGGACAGGCTCCTGCCCCAAGTGGAGGAGTTTAAGTATCTTGGGATCTTATTCACGAGTGAGGGGAAAATGGATCGAGAGATTGACAGACGGATCGGAGCAGCATCTGCAGTGATGCGGACATTGTACCGGTCTGTTGTGGTGAAGAGGGAGCTTAGTTCTAAGGCAAAGCTGTCGATTTACCAGTCAATCTACATTCCCACTCTCACCTATGGTCACGAGCTTTGGGTAATGACCGAAAGAACAAGATCGCGGATACAAGCGACTGAAATGAGCTTTCTCCGTAGGATTGCTGGACTCACCCTCAGAGATAGGGTGAGGCACTCATTTATCCGGGAGAGGCTCGGAGTAGAACCGCTGCTCCTCCACATTGAAAGGAGTCAGTTAAGGTGGTATGGGCATCTGATTAGGATGCCTCCTGGACGCCTCCCACTTGAGGTGTTTCAGGCACGCCCCACTGGGAGGAGACCCCACGGCAGACCCAGGACTCGGTGGAGAAACTGTGTCTCCCAGCTGGTCTGGGAATGCCTTGGTATCCTCTCTGAAGAGCTGGAGCAGGTGGCTGGGGAGAGGGAAGTCTGGGCTTCTCTGCTTGAACTGCTGCATCCGCGACCCGGACCTCTGGAAAAGCGGTAGAAGATGGATTGATGGATGGATGGATGGAAAAGATTCAAAAGTACCAGGATCTCAGAAGAGAGGTTGCACATTTATGGAACAACAAAATGTGTGTCGTTCTGGACTTGGCTGGATCCCTGGACATGGTCACTAAGAACCTTGCCAAATACCTAACAAAGATCGGGATCCAAATGAAGATAGAGCTACTACAAAAAGCAGCATTACTCGGCTTTCCAAGAATCCTTAAAAAATGTAGAGATCTAAGGCTGTGGATTCCAGCTTGCCCTCTATTCAAATGATTTTCCAGCCTACATCTATGCTGTGATTGTTTAATAATAATAATAATAATAATAATAATAATAATAATAATAATAATAATAATAATAATAATATAAAAAACTGACTTACACTCATGAGTTTAGGACTCTAGACATTTTTACTACTTTCACAAGGTTCCATAAAAACCAAAATAATAAAATTAAAACTGCCGTGGCAGCACACACCCACCCACACACACACACACACACACACACTACACTTTGCCTTTATTGCATCTAATTGTCTCCAGCTGCTCTGCGGGCCTGTTCCACTGTATTTAAGGGGTGAGCTGGCATTCATCAGTTGGGGTTTGTCTCAACTCCACCTTCAGTTGCCTTTGAGATCTGCTGCTCCTCTTATCTTGCACACAGGCAAACTGTCTGTGTGATCCACGCTCACTCGCCCTGCTCTGTCAGCTTCCTCCTGCTGCCTGACCTCTCCCTTTGATTTCCACGTAAGCCAGACCTCCCTAAGACCTCTGTGCTTGTTTTAACCTGTTTGCCTTCTACTCTTCGGTGTGCCACACCAGAACTCCCCTCCTAGATTTTGGACTTCACCGGCTGTGCAGCCTGGACTTCTCTCCCCGGAATCCCTGCAACCAAGTAAGTAAAGTACATTCAGCTACTTACAACGCTGCTCCCCCCACTCCCTTCTCCCAGCAGAAAGCTCCAGGTTTTAGCATATTCACTTCAAAGTCAACAAGAATCTCTCACAGCTGCTCTCCACCTTTACATCATAGCCACAGTAGCCTCCTTGCTGCGGTTCATCACCTCCAGCCTTCTGCAACTGCAATCAATAAACAATTACTAGTAAGCTTCAGAATAGACAATATTGCAGTATTCCCAGCATATTTTCCAAGATATTTACCCTGCTCTGTTCAAAATACTTATCTTTGCACCTTACCTTCAGTCTCTGGTTGTGGTTTCTGTCATTGTGGTTCCTGCATAACAAAAATCATGTCATTACAAACTGTGACGACGGAGTGTCGCCACTGCTGTAGTCCTCTGTAATTAAGTATTATATTATATGTGTAAAATGATTTATGTTTAAATGTCAACATGGATTGTAATGTATAAAATGCACATATAGTTTGAGATCTGTTGTGGGTGAATTGAAGTCTATTTCTGTGAGATGAATGTTAATGTTAATTATGTTAATTGGGTGAGGCAAATGAATAGCCTGAGAACCATACCTTTGCCAGCATGCTTCCTGGTGGTGTCCAGGCAAAAGATTCCCCAGGGGTTTGAGTGCCCTTTAAAGGATGCCAGGAGGAGGAAGTATGTGATGGTTGAGTAGAGGGGGAAGATTAGTGGATTTAGTATGTAAATAAGAGTTTAAATTATTTATTACTTATGGTGTTATTTATTGTGTTTATTTATTTTGTAAATATTGTGGGAAATTATTTATGTATTTCTGAATCTTTTAGATACTATTGGGTAAAGATGGGAATGTGGAATATTTATTATCTGACCTGGAATATTGGTATGTTCCAATTAGACTAATTATCTCACTAAGTATATTAACAGGTGTTGTTCATTTGGTTGGTATTGGGTGTCGGATGTTTAATGTGAGTTTTTCCCTGCAAAATATTTTGTAATGAATGGGAAAATGCTTGTTGCTGTAGAAGAGCTTGAAATGATGAGGCGATTTGATATATAAACCAAAGTTTAATAATCAGCTCTCCTAACAAGTCTCATCTAGTGCAGAGTGGCAGAAGGAAAAAAGAGAGCGAATGTCTCCGGCTCACTGGCTTTATACTTGCACATAACAAAAGACATGCATAACAAAGGCTGACATCCCTCATTATCTTAATCCCCCCATTGTCTTGGTATTTCCTCTCCTCGCCTTAGGGGGTGAGGGTGGCTCCTCCGGTCTCCCCCGCAGTGTCTGGGAACGTCTTTGTTCTTCACTCGGCGGTTGAGAGCCTTTGTCCTTTCAGAGGTGTGAGGTTGCTTTACATATGTAATTACTAAACATTTCCACATGCTTCAACATATGTAGGTTATGGAATATATGATTAATATAGACCACAGGCCCCCCAAACAACTAAGAAAGGACAATAGAAAGGTTCACAGTCTAAGATAATTACTATGACATACTAAGTGTTACATCTCTTGCCACAGAAGAAACTTTCCAGCAGCCATGCTCCTAAGAGAGTTCAGTGGTAATCATAACAGCATAGTAAAATCATAAGTCAGTCCTAAACTGTTGCAGCACAATTAGTGAACAATTGTGGAGTGGTTTGCATCAGTCCCTGTGCTGTCTGGGTTTTAATCTTCTCCCAAAACTGCTGTAGGTTGGTTTAGGCATCCTGCTGGGACCTTCTTGTGAGGAATCTGCAGTGTGGGAAGGAGAGTGGTTAACTGTTCCCTGCCGGGGGGCTGAGTCTTTTCTCTTGGGGGGTCTACCCCGCCGAGGTGCTCTCGCCAACTGTGCAGGCTCGTCTTTCAACAAGAAGGCAGGCTTAAGTCTGTCAATGCTGACTGTTTCTTTTCTATCCCCAAAATCAAGCACAAAGTGTTTATCACCATGTTCCAGCACTCTGAATGGCCCATCGTATGCTGGGCGGAAAGTTGGTTTTAAAGCTTCATGCCTAACAAAAACGAACTCAACGTTTTTTAAAGCTTGAGGGACAAAAACCCGTGGGAAGGAGTGATGAGCTGGACCGGGGAGAGAGTCCGGTCCGTTGCTGCCTAAAAACCTTGGGACTGGAAGGTGCCCTGGCTCTGGGTTCTCTGGTAAAAATTCCCCTGGAAGCCTGAGAGGTTGTGCAAAAACTAATTCTGCTGGAGAGGCGTCTAGATCCTCTTTAGGCACAGCACGCAACCCCAATAAAACCCAGGGAAGTTTATTTACCCAATTTGTATCCGTTAGTGAGGCTCTGAGGGCAGCCTTTAAAGACCTGTGAAAACGCTCGCATAACCCATTAGCCTGAGGGTGATAAGCGGTGGTGTGATGAATTGTTGCCCCTAAGCTGTTGGACATGGCTGACCAAAGCTCTGAGACAAATTGAGGCCCCCTATCGGACGTGATATCCGATGGGACGCCGAAACGTGCTACCCAGTTTGTCAAAAAAACGCGAGCGACTTCCTCCGCTTTGGTTGCCGCTAGAGGGACTGCCTCTGGCCAGCGCATGGTGAGGTCTATCATTGTTAACAGGTGTGTGAAACCTTGGGAGGAAGGTAGTGGCCCCACGAGGTCGACATGAACGTGGTTGAACCTTCTAGCAGGGATTGGAAAAGGCTCCAGAGGGGCTTTTGTGTGTCTGTGTATTTTGGCGCGTTGAAAAGAAATGCAAGTTTTTGCCCATTCTTTTATGTTTTTGCACAGGCCTGGCCACACAAACTTTTTGGCGACCATTTTAACCGAGGCACGCATGCCTAGGTGCGCGAGGGAGTGAATTGCGTCGAAAATACGGCGGCGCCATGTAGCTGGTACTAACGGGCGAGTTCGGCCGTTTGAAACATCACATATTAGGGGGGGCACGCCGTCGCGTAAACCCTTTTTCTCCAGCCTTAACCCTGTTGGGTCCGGACAGGAGTGCGCGCACGTCCGCGTCACCGCTTTGTTCCTCTGCCATGGCTGCATAATCTATCCCTGCATGGATAGGTGTTGCGTATGTGTCTGCGTTAGTGAAGAGTTCTGCTGCTGAGGCAGTATAATCTGTCTCCTTGCGCTCTGGTGGTGTCACAGCGCGAGAGAGACAGTCTGCTACCACGTTAAGTTTGCCTGCCACGTGTCGGATGTCTGTGGTGAACTCTGAAATCGCAGCTAGCTGTCTTTGTTGCCTTCCTGACCATGGTTCTGAAATTTTAGCCATAGCAAAGGTGAGCGGTTTATGGTCTACAAAAGCCGTGAAACTCCGCCCTTCTAACCAGAACTGGAAATGGCGGATGGATAAATGAAGCGCTAGCAGCTCCCTGTCAAAAGTGCTGTATTTACGCTCAGTTTGGTTTAGCGATTTGCTAAAGAATGCTAAAGGTTGCCAGACCCCGCTGACATGTTGTTCTACAACTGCCCCTATAGCCAGGTCTGAAGCGTCTGTGGTTAGCGCGATGCGGGCCGAGGGATCTGGGTGAACTAACAATGTGGCGTTAGCTAGGGCGCTTTTTACTTCCGCGAAGGCGCGTTCGTGCTCCGGGGTCCATTCGACTGCATTGGAAGCTTTCTTTTTTCTGAGCGCATCATATAGGGGCTGCATGAGCTGAGCTGTGTGGGGGAGGAAGCGGTTGTAAAAATTAACCATCCCTAAAAATTCCTGTAGCGATTTGACCGTCTGTGGCCGTGGGAAACTTTCTATCGCGTGAACTTTGTCTGGAAGTGGAACTGCCCCCTTCAGAGAGACTTTGTGTCCTAAAAAATCAATTTGTGACACGCCGAATTTGCATTTGGCTGGATTGATTATTAGCCCGTGCTCTTCTAGCCTCTGAAAAACCGTAGTGAGGTGCTGCTCGTGTTCTTCCTCAGACGAGCTGGCTACCAGCATGTCGTCAAGGTAGACGAAGACAAAAGGAAGGTCGCGTAAGACCGCGTCCATCATTCGTTGAAAAGTTTGAGCAGCGCCTTTGAGGCCGAAAGGCATTCGCAGAAATTCAAAAAGGCCGAAAGGGGTTATTACCGCTGTTTTAGGAATGTCCTCTGCTCGGACTGGGACTTGGTGATAACCGCGGACTAAGTCTATTTTTGAAAAAATGCGCGCACCCGCCAGATGTAGTGAAAAATCTTGAATGTGAGGAATTGGGTAGCGGTCATGCGCTGTAGCGTTGTTTAATCTGCGGTAATCTCCGCACGGTCTCCAAGAACCGTCGGATTTCGGAACCATGTGAAGTGGTGAGGCCCAAGGGCTCTTCAAGCGTCTAACAATGCCCAATTTTTCAAGGGTCGTAAACTCGTCCCGTGCTATGTTGAGCTTGGCCGCGTCTAAGCGGCGAGCTTTGGCAAATACGGGTGGGCCCGTTGTGGGAATAAAGTGTTCAACCCCGTGTTTAGCCACAGTGGCTGAGAATTTGGGAATTGTGAGTGCTGGAAATTGGGTGAGGAGTTGCTCAAACTTACCTCCTGCCGTGGTGACGTTAGCCTGCACAGGTGGTGGAGAAACCCGAGCTGAGCATGGAATAGAAACAAAGGACAGTGCATTAACCAAGCGCCTATTTGCTAGATCCACTAATAACCCATGTGCACACAAAAAATCTGCGCCTAACAAGTTAAAACTCACCGCCGCTACAACAAATGTCCATCTGTAGTTTCGGCCGTGGATGAGGAGGTGCAGGCTCTTTTCGCCGAACGTGTCGATGTTAGAGCCGTTGGCTGCCACGGCTCCATTGCCCCGGGTGCCAGTGGCTCGATCTGCGTGGGAGGGCGTGACAAAACTCAGCTTAGCTCCTGTGTCGATGAGGAACTGCTAGCCGGTGTGTCCATCCGTCACGTACAACATCTTATTCTTCTCGCCGAGAACCGCTGCCGTTAACGGCTCTTGGCTTTGGCGTTTCCCAAAATTGCAAATTTGCAGGGGGGGAACGCATTTGCGGGCCTTCTCGGCGAAGCGGTGGTGATAATAACAGACGTCGCTCTGTCTGTTATGTTTTGGCCGTGTCGCTGTCACCGCGGGCTGGGTCTGCTCAGTGGGTTGTGTCTCCTCGTGGTTCCGGGCATCAGCGTTGAGGTCTGCGGATGCTGCTGTGGGTGTCAGCTCCTTGCAGGCGTTGACGAGCCGATGAGCTTCATTGGCCAGTGCGCGGAAGTCTTGGTGGTTGTTGCATTTCATGTTGGCGAGTGTCCCTCTCATGTGTGGTGGCAGCGTGCTGAGGAATATAAATTGGAAGAGGAAGTTGTCATTGTCCTCTTCTTTAAGCTGTAGCAAATCCTCCATGAGGGCCTTAGGTTTGCACCCTCTGTGGCTGTAGACCGCCAGGATCTTCTCGGCTCTCTCTTCCGCTGATGGGACGTAATTCGCCACGATGGTTGCTTTGAGCGTCTCATATTTGTCTTGGGCCGGTGGCCGCCGGATCATGCTCCGCACACACTTCGAAGTGGCGGCGTCGAGTTTGGAGACGATATGGTAGAATTTGGTATCGTCAGCCGTGATGCCCGCCAGTGTAAACTGGGCTTCAGCTTGCTGAAACCACGAGGCGGGGTCTTCTTGCCAGAAGTTTGGCAGCTTGACAGCGACGGCATTCGTGTATACCATCACTGCTGTGTCCGCCGGGTGAGAGTGCCTTGCTTCGGCTCTCACAGCGGTGCTGGTGCTCGGTTGAGCCCTCTCAATCTCTTCTGCCGGGGGGGACAGTCGTCCATCTGTTCCCCCGTCTGCGTGGTCGCTGGCGTCTGCCTGGGTCGCCACGGATGAGTCGATTGCGGGGGTATGCCTCAGGACCATACTCGCGTCAGGGGTCACCAGTGTAGAAGAGCTTGAAATGATGAGGCGATTTGATATATAAACCAAAGTTTAATAATCAGCTCTCCTAACAAGTCTCATCTAGTGCAGAGTGGCAGAAGGAAAAAAGAGAGCGAATGTCTCCGGCTCACTGGCTTTATACTTGCACATAACAAAAGACATGCATAACAAAGGCTGACATCCCTCATTATCTTAATCCCCCCATTGTCTTGGTATTTCCTCTCCTCGCCTTAGGGGGTGAGGGTGGCTCCTCCGGTCTCCCCCGCAGTGTCTGGGAACGTCTTTGTTCTTCACTCGGCGGTTGAGAGCCTTTGTCCTTTCAGAGGTGTGAAGTTGCTTTACATATGTAATTACTAAACATTTCCACATGCTTCAACATATGTAGGTTATGGAATATATGATTAATATAGACCACAGTTGCAAATTTTTTGGAAGTCTCGTCCTTCTGTGATGTGCCTTGACCACTCGGCATACAGTGGGTTAAAAAAGTATTTAGTCAGCCACCAACTGTGCAAGTTCTCCCACTTAAAAGATGAGAGAGGTCTCCAATTTTCATCAAAGGTATACCTCAACTATGAGAGACAAAATGAGAAAAAAAATCCAGAAAATCACATTGTCTGATTTTTAAAGAATTTATTTGCAAATTATGGTGGAAATAAGTATTTGGTCAATAACAAAAGTTCATCTCAATACTTTGATATATACCCTTTGTTGGCAATGACAGAGGTCAAACATTTTCTGTAAGTCTTCACAAGGTTTTCACACACTGTTGCTGGTATTTTGGCCCATTCCTCCATGCAGATCTCCTTTAGAGCAGTGATGTTTTGGGGCTGTCGCTGGGCAACACAGACTTTCAACTCCCTCCAAAGATTTTCTATGGGGTTGAGGTCTGGAGACTGGCTAGGCCACTCCAGGACCTTGAAATGCTTCTTACGAAGCCACTCCTTCGTTGCCCGGGAGGTGTGTTTGGGATCATTGTCATGCTGAAAGACCCAGCCACGTTTCATCTTCAATGCTCTTGCTGATGGAAGGAGGTTTTCACTCAAAATGTCACGATACATGGCCCCATTCATTCTTTCCTTTACACGGATAAGTCGTCCTGGTCCCTTTGCAGAAAAACAGCCCCAAAGCATGATGTTTCCACCCCATGCTTCACAGTAGGTATGGTGTTCTTTCTCCTCCAAACACGACAAGTTGAGTTTTTACCAAAAAGTTCTATTTTGGTTTCATCTGACCAAATGACATTCTCCCAATCCTCTTCTGGGTCATCCAAATGCTCTCTAGCAAACTTCAGAAGGGCCTGGACATGTACTGGCTTAAGCAGGGGGACACATCTGGCACTGCAGGATTTGAGTCCGTGGCGGTGTAGTGTGTTACTGATGGTAGCCTTTGTTACTTTGGTCCCAGCTCTCTGCAGGTCATTCACTAGGTCCCCCCCGTGTGGTTCTGGGATTTTTGCTCACCGTTCTCATGATAATTTTGACCCCACGGGGTGAGATCTTGAGTGGAGCCCCAGATCGAGGGAGATTATCAGTGGTCTTGCATGTCTTCCATTTTCTAATAATTGCTCCCACAGTTGATTTCTTCACACCAAGCTGCTTACCTATTGCAGATTCAGCCTTCCCAGCCTGGTGCAGGTCTACGTTTTTGTTTCTGGTGTCCTTTAACAGCTCTTTGGTCTTGGCCATAGTGGAGTTTTGAGTCTGACTGTTTGAGGTTGTGGACAGGTATCTTTTATACTAAGATAAGATAAAATAAGCCTTTATTAGTCCCACAATGGGGAAATTCCCGGATTGCAAAAGCACAGGGATAGCAACACTCAGAGCAACAATCAGAAGGCAAGAAAAAACAAGAGCAGCTAGTATACATATGTACATATTACTATAAATATATACACTACCGTTCAAAAGTTTGGGGTCACTTAGAAATTTCCTTATTTTTGAAAGAAAAGCACTTTTTTTCAATGAAGATAACTTTAAACTAATCAGAAATACACTCCATACATTGCTAATGTGGTAAATGACTATTCTAGCTGCAAATGTCTGGTTTCTGGTGTAATATCTACATAGGTGTATAGAGGCCCATTTCCAGCAACTATCACTCCAGTGTTCTAATGGTACAATGTGTTTGCTCATTGCGTCACAAGGCTAATGGATGATTAGAAAACCCTTGTGCAATCATGTTAGGTCTGCAATGCTGTAATTGCTGCAAATGGAGGATTCTTTGACGAAAGCAAAGTTTGGAGGAAAAAATTATTATTTCAAATACAAATCATTATTTCTAACCTTGTCAATGTCTTGACTATGTTTTCTATTCATTTTACAACTCATGGTGGTAAATAAGTGTGACTTTTCATGGAAAACACAAAATAATTGTCTGGGTGACCCCAAACTTTTGAACGGTAGTGTATATAGAGAGAGAGACACACAGTGCGGAGCATTGTGGTTGGTGGATGTGCAGCAGAAAGTCTAAGCTCTCTCTCCGCGGATGCAGCGGGCCAGATGGATGTCTTTGGGCATGATTGTGACCCTCTTGGCGTGGATGGCGCACAGGTTGGTGTCCTCGAAGAGACCCACCAGGTAGGCCTCGCTGGCCTCCTGCAGAGCCATGACGACGGAGCTCTGGAAGCGCAGGTCGGTCTTGAAGTCCTGAGCGATCTCCCTCACCAGGCACTGGAAGGGCAGCTTACGGATGAGCAGCTCCGTGGATTTCTGGTAGCAACGGATCGCTCTCAGAGCCACGGTACCGGGCCTGTAACGGTGAGGCTTCTTCACTCCGCCGGTGGCCGGAGCGCTTTTCCGAGCAGCCTTGGTGGCCAGCTGCTTCTGGGGGCTTTTCCTCCAGTAGATTTACGGGCGGTCTGCTTGGTTCTTGCCATCGCTCTTTATTATTCTGTCTTATATTTCTTGCACGCCGCCTAAACTCCAGCCCGGCACCCACGTCATTTTCGCTTCAGTTCCCCGGTATGTCGAGTTTCTCCATTAGCACCGGGTGGCGGTTGAGTGCTAGCTAGCTCTTCCCTGCTGCATTGTCTCCTGCTGTAGACAGTGGCTCCGTCCGCCGACTCGGGAGACCTTTGGGGCGATCTGTGTGTCCGTGATATTTATAGAGTGAAAGGTGTGCCGGACCAGAAAGTTATCACTGGATCAGAAAGAAGAAGGAAGATAAAAAGACTCAGAATTGAGCCGCTGTTGCAAAAGGCAGCCAACTCGTGTGGCGCCGGAACCGGAAGAATACTGGGGGTGTTCAGAACATGCAGTTCAGAATACTGAACTGATAACGAGTTCAAACAGGTGCCATTAACACAGGTAACGAGTGGAGGACAGAGGAGCCTCTTAAAGAAGAAGTTACAGGTCTGTGAGAGCCAGAAATCTTGCTTGTTTGTAGGTGACCAAATACTTATTTTACTGAGAAATTTACAAATTAATTCATTAAAAAATCCTTCAATGTGATTTTCTGGATTTTTTTTTCTCATTTTGTCTCTCATAGTTGAGGTATACCTATGATGAAAATTGGAGACCTCTCTCATCTTATAAGTGGGAGAACTTGCACAATTGGTGGCTGACTAAATACTTTTTTGCCCCACTGTATGTGACACAAACCTACTAAATGCAGGACCTGGCAGAAACCAAACAAGCCTCCCCGTTCGAATGCCTTACTGCTGTTGAGGTGAAAATTGATCAGCTATCGCCTCTAACTGCTGTTCATCAGAGCCAAATGAGCCAATTTATGGCCCAGTTTACCTCCACTGCTGTGTCAAGCTTAGCCACAGAGGGGTCCTCCCCCATAGGCAACAAAATCTTCTCCCCCTGAGCCGGTCAAGCCCTTTTCATCCCTTCTCCGTCTCGTTACAGTGGGAGGGTAGGAGGCTGCAAAGTGCTCCTCCTCCAATGTCAGTTGGTTTTCTAGAGAACCCCCGATTTATTTTCTGTCTGATCAAAGCAAGAATACGTACCGGAGAGGTGGCCTAGTTTATAGAGCACTGCCCCACAGCCAGGAGTTGGGGGGGTGGGGGGGGTTCAAGTCCCTGCCGGGTCAAACAGAAGACCATATAAAAATAGTACTTCCAACCTTCTAGCTAGGTGCGCAGTGTAATAGAATGGGCGGGGGGAGTTGCTTGTGGAGGTGCCTTGCATGGCAGTGACCCCTCTTATTCTGCATGTGATTAACATTGTAGATAGGAGGAACATAATTTCGTTCTACTGTACATGATTGGCTGTATTGAATGAATGACAATAGAGATGGCTTCTTGTTCCAATCACCCTTTAAGATTGTCTCACCTCTGAATGTGCACAGGCGCTGGTAAATGGTCCAAATTATCCTTGTTGTTCCTACTCTCCTTTTGTCCGTGAATTTGAAAGGGTTTTCAGCCACTCTAGCCGTGAGGAAGAGGTTTCAGGCAGCCTTTTGAATCTCCACCAGGGCATTCAATTGGTGGATGATTTTTCGGTTCATTTTTGCATTCTCGCCACCGAGTTGGGCTGGAATTACATTGCCTTTCATGGGGCATTTATGCATGGACTCAATTCAACTCTTACGGAGGAGCTAACGCTTTGTGATGAGCCCTCTTCCCTAGATGCGTTAATTTTGCTGGCCGTCCGGTTCTATAACCAAATTCGTTTGCGTTCCTCTTGGAGAACTCGTTGCGCCACCTCAGTTTCCTCCTCCGCTGCAGCCTCACATTTTCTTGCTCTCCCTCCATGTCCACCGCCAGAAACAGCCAATCCCATGAATATCAGCCATACTCAGCAGATGCTGGCGAAGCGTCAGCGACGGAAAGTGGCAGGGTTGTGTATTGACTGTTGCACTCTTGGGCAGTTTTTGGCCTCTTGTCTTGAGCACCCAAAAGTCATTGCCCATCAGTCAGAGTAGGGAAACTGACAGGTGAGATCACTAAATCATTCCCTCCTCACCAGCTCACTTTGCCGATGTAACTCGGGGTTAAATTCTCCGAACATTCTCTCACTGCTCTAGGTGATTCTGGGGCCGAACAAAGCCTCATTCCTTGCAGACTAATAACTTAATTTCACATTTTGACTGTAGATTTGGCATTTTTCATCCCTGTAGTCACCCTCTCAGCATCAAAACTAGTAAATTTAATCAAGAGAACGGTGCCTAATTCAGTGACGGTGCCAGACAATAACCAGGAGAACCTCATTTTCTTGGTGTTTTTCTCTAACACCACGCAGGGGGGTCTGTGGCAGAAGTGTACTGTGACCGACTACTGATCAGAGGGTTATGGCTTTGATTCCAGCTCTGTCTGCAGTCTGCATGTTGAAGAGTCCTTGAGCAAAACACTGAACCCCCAGTTACTCCTGGTGAGTCAGGCCAGCAACTGTGTATGGCAGCTCTGCCACCATCAGTGTGTGAATGTGTCTGTGAATGGGTGGATAGCAGGACCTGTAAAGCTTTGGTAATCTAGAGATGAGAAAAAGTGCTATATACAGTGGTGTGAAAAAGTTTTTGCCCCTTCCTGATTTCTCTTTTTTTTTTCCTATGTCACACTTTAATGTTTAAGATTATTAATGTAGCAATATTTAATTTAAATTTTTGATCAGGTATAAAGATTATTTAAGTTAGTCTTAGAAGTGTATGTGGAAATGGGAGTTTGTCTCCAAGTCCACACACAAACACCAGAAATAATAGATAAACACTCGTTTGGGGAACCAGCTCACTAAATGTGAACACTTATGACAGTTAAAACTTTATATCTTTTAATCAATTAATTAATAAATCAATCAATCAGTCGCAAAATATTCATGAATTCTACTGGGGACTTAGAACATCCACAGAAAGGAATCCACTGGCTACTTCTCTCATTAAAGATTATAGCTTGATTTAATTAAATTATGATTAAATGACGTTACATTCAAATAACTTGTAAGCAGGTGAAATGATCAACATCGAGTAATCACATCACACTTGAAACTGATTATTAATGAACAGAGTATTATCATATTTGCAGAACCAGGGTGAAAATGTGAGCTGAATTAATTGGGATGAGGATATGAATAATTTGGACACAAATTTATGAAGAAAATTAATCTGTAGGAAAAATTCTGAATTATTATAAGAAAGTAAAACAAAATTTTAAAGGTCTGATCATACAATTTTGACATTTTTTAGCATGTTGTGTGAACCCAAAGTCATTTGTCGATGATCAATATAATATTTACAACTGCACCTGCATAACATAGTTATCATCAAAAAACCGCAGCCGCTGACTGGACTGTGGTTACGCCCACCGAATGAAGGAGGAGGCTGAAATGACGTAAGCAACAGAACGGATGCCGGTGTTGTTGACTGGAACGCTAGCAGCTTAGTAGCTCACAGTTTCTCTTGTTTCTTGTTTTAATTTTACAGCTATACCTTCACATTGTGTTGCAGGCTTAGATAAACAGCAGGCCGTGAAAGACCACATCACGTGCTTCAGCTCCAACTGTCATAAGCCTCCTCGTGCACTTTTATGCAGGAGGAGTGTCAGGAGCCGAGCCGGCTTGGTTTCCCCAGGCTCGGTCCAGACCTCTCTGTGGGTTTAGGTGCCGCTGTTTTTGTATGTAGAGTATATATTTCAGTGTGCTTCCCTCTCCTTAGCCACTGTCTGGCCAACAGCTGTTAGACGGCCGCTTTGACCAACTTTCTGTGGGCTCATGCTGACGTTTGCCGGTCCAGCCACGTCCCCTCTCTCATCATCACCAGCTGATTCCAACTCCCGCTGATCATCTTTCCCGGTCCTTGCCCAGGTGCTTGTCATCACACCTGGTTTGCCAGTCACGCACTGCTGGTCCATAGTATTGTCATCTGTGCTGTTAGTCTGCCAGTATTGTCAGCACTCTCACAACGTGTTAGTCACTCCATGTTTACCGTGGTTCTCGTGCATCCTTGAAGTGATGTTGGCTCATTCTCCTCTCATTCATTCGCTGGGCAATGTCGGCCCCCAAATGCCATCAGTAAGTGTGTTTGTATTTTTTGTATGTCTTCACCATTTTGGGAATTGTCTGTCTTTCTGTATTAAATGTGCTATGGTGAATCCTGCATGTAAATCCTCGTTATTTCATCCTCCCTCTCCATGCACTGCATAAGGGCGCACAGAGGGTCATGACAAGGAGCACACGAGAAGGGGAAGGATGAATGGATTTACGTGCAAGATTCACCACAGCACATGTATTGAACATAAGACTGATGACAGCAGTTCCCAAAAAGGTGAAGACTTACAAAAATAAACAAACACTTACAGTTAGCATTCGGGGCTGACATCACCCAGCGAACGCATGGGGAGGAGATGTGTTAACCACGGTTGTGCCCCAGGACCGACATTGCTTCAAGGGGCGCAACAGAACTACGGCTGTGTGGACTGGCTAACACATCGTGAAAGTGTTGGCAATATTGGCTGGCTGACCACATGGCAGATGATGCACACAAAACATGAACAGCTGACTGTCAAAGAGAGAAGGGGGGTGGTCGGACCGGCGAATCTTGGACAGTGCCCACCTGAAAGTGGGTCAAAACGGCACATAAACCACATGTACAAAACATAAAAACAAAAAGAACTCAAAAGATAATACATTATAAATCCGATGCCTGAGCCACTGAGAATACATATGATTTTATTGAAAAATCGGGTTTAAATAAATTATATTTATTAACAAATAATTTGTTGCAATGTCTGTAACAAAAGCATACCTCTTGGTGTTCCCTTGCCGTGTGTTTGTTGCTGCTGCTGCAGCGGGCGTGTGTGCCTCTCCACCGTCACTCTCTGAGTCTGACTCGCTTGGCACAATGCCCACTTGGCATGGTTCAATACTACAAGGTCTGATGCCTCCAGATTCTTATCACCCCATTCTTCTGAACTACAATCGTCTGAAGATTGGACAACACAAACCAATTCCAGACTACATGTGGTGGAACCATCGTCGATGTTTTCTACCGCTTCCATCCTGCATGTACAATGGGCAGTCAAGCGGTGCTGTGTTCTGTCGCCGGAGGAGGTTTTCCAGCAACTGATGCAATTTGTGACGTGGCGCTCATTAAAACGTGTTTTTTTTTGTTTTGTTTTTTTATTACTTATTTTGTACCCGTAGGTAGATTTGTTTTGCAGTCTGGTGACAAGCCACCAGCTGCCGGTCGCTGCGTGTGCAAGCGCCCCGTATCCCTAACCTGCATGTTTTTGGCATGTGGGAGGAAACCGGAGAAATCCCGAAGTAAACCCACGCAACACGGGGAGAACATGCAAACTCCACACAGATCACTGTTGGCCGGGGGCAGGGATTGAACCCACGATCTCACGATCCCCGTGATCCCCCGGCCGAGGGTAAACTGTGCTGCCACAGTGCTAACCACTGCCCCACCGTGCAGCCCAGACGTTGGACATTCACGTGAAAAAAAGCCTGTTTGGTCTGTGCAGATCTAAGTCAATCTATTTTGTCATATTGAAATTATGTGTTGCAAAATTACAGTAGATGAAGTCAAAATCGTATCATCAGACCTTTAATAAAAGAGTTATTAACTCTCTTTTGAATTCTGTATCTGATCAGATTTTGAATTATTTCCAAACTCTAGACAGGTCATTCAGCAGATGGAAACAAAGAGAAATGGCTCATGTGACCTCTTTCATTGTTATTGAGATGATCCCGAAGCTTTATTTACAGGTGGTACCGGAACCAGAATATCTTGACAGCAGATATTTGGACAAGGTACAGCAGCTTTCAAAGTCCACAGTCACAAGATGAGATTTTGTCTGTATCAATCCCAGGTGGAGCTTAGGTCAGGTGACGTGAGGTTGCTTTTTCTTCTTCTTTGGCCAGCGTCTTCTTCCCAAAATTCGGGAATAATTCAGATCTGATCCGAATACAAAAATTCAAAGAGATAAGATACAAACAAACTCAAACCACAAAAATCTAAGTTACTCTGACATCGTGGAGTTGGCTGAAATAGCTTCCAGAGTGAGGAAATAAGTGATCGGTCAGTCTGTCCCTTTAAAACGCACAAATACACGACAGATTTAAGAAAAAGTTAACAGAATAAAAATTAGAAATAGGAAAGCCTGTGAAGCATGAAGTTTGACTTCATTTGGAAGAATTTTGAGCTTAAGAAAAAGTAATTAATTCCCAGACGTTTAAAGAAAAACATCAAAACACATAAACGTCTACACAAACACAATACTCCATGTTCTCTGTAATACAAAACTGTCTGAACGAGGGCATCTCCACTCTTGCACTAAGACAACGTTTGCGGGTTTCCGGTGATTGACATGGAAATAAGCCAATTATCTCCTGTTGTTGGCGGGTTTTATGAACTTTAGTCTAATGAGCAAGCAGTCCTTTGTAAAGAACCAATGGAATGAAAGAACCATTTTGTCCCACAGAAGCTGACTGGGGGATTGGTTTCAGCAAGCCAGATGACTGAATCAAACTTTCACAGGAGAGCATACTGTATATCTCAATACATTGAAAATCCATTAATATACATATTTTTAAGTCTAAGCTAGCTTCAGTGGTTCAAGACTATTTCAGTGGGCATGCATTTTATAAGCTGGTTCTTTTAAAATTAACATGCAAGAGTCACATTAATTGAAATAAGCATTTAAACATTCATGCACACATTTAAAATCAAAATTAATAAAAATCATTCAAACCCAAATGATTGTCTACACCGAATATCAGAGCAGAGTCCATTTGCTTTTTCATGGTGTTCTGAAAAAGAGGATAATCTGAGAATTGAGCTTGGTAAAAAGGTAGTCATTAATTTAAGGGACTAAAGTTTGGTTGGTTAATTTTTGAATGAATGAATGAATGAATGAATTAATCTTTATTTTGGATAGATTAAAAGTAAAGATTAAAAGAACAGAATAATATAACAAAGGGGGGAAAATTCAACAAGGTCAAATTAATCAATAACTCATCTGATTATACAGTTGAACATAATCAGAATCAGAATCAGAATCAGAATCAGCTTTATTGGCCAAGTATGCACAACACATACAAGGAATTTGACTTTGGCTAAAAACTTGCTCTCGTTGTTCAGGTGAAGGATTTAAATAAGGATTCAATGACAACCAGAGTATGTACAGTAAATTACAGTCTGTCCACGTTTCTATAAAAGGATGCAAATATATACAGGAATATATGCAGTTATTTACTCGGACTAACCACACTTTGCAGAAATATATGAAAAAATATACAATCACACAGTATTTCAATGTGGACTCAGATTCAGTGATATAATGTGAATGAAGTAAAAAGCAGTGTGAGAGTTATGTGCAATGTAATAATGGATGAAAAGTCATGAGTACAGCAAACAGGTAGGACTAGGTGAATGTTAGGAGTTCATCAGAGTGATGGCTTGAGGAAAGAAACTGTTCCTGTGACGGGTGGTTTTGACCTTCAGTGATCTGTAACGACGACCAGAAGATAGAAGTTCAAACAGTTTGTGGCCGGGGTGTGATGGGTCAGCACAGATGTTTCCCGCCCGTTTCCTGGTTATGGACCGATATAAGTTCTCAATGGAGGGTAGGTCGGTACCAATGATCCTCTCCGCAGACTTAATGATCCGCTGCAGTCTGGTCTTGTCCTGTTTAGTGGCAGATCCAAACCAGACAGTGATGGAAAAGCAGAGGACAGATTGGATGATGGCGGTGTAGAAGACAACCAGCAGCTCCTGAGGCAAATCAAACTTCTTGAGCTGACGCAGAAAAAACAACCTCTGCTGGGCCTTTTTCCGGACAGTGTCAATATGGGAGGACCACTTCAGGTTCCGGGAGATTGTGGTACCCAGAAACTTGAAGGAGTCCACAGTGGACACTGTGCTGTTGAGGATGGTGAGTGGGGGGAATGAAGGGGGGTGTCGCCTGAAATCCAGTCATCTCCACCGTTTTGGCTGGGTTAAGTTCAAGATGGTTCTGGCTGCACCAGAGGATCAGCTGCTCCACCTCCCGCCTGTATGCAGACTCATCATCATCCCGGATCAAACCGATGACTGTGGTGTCGTCCGCAAACTTCAGGAGCTTCACCGAAGGGTCCTCTGAGGTGCAGTCATTGGAGTAGAGGGAGAAGAGCAGTGGGGAAAGGACACATCCTTGGGGGGCGCCAGTACTAATTTTTCGGGAGTTATCCGAAATGGGTGATGGCTGAATCCGCAGCTTATATTGCCCATCCATTTTCTATCCAGGATTTAAAAAGAAAAACAAAATAGGAGCGATTACAATTCAGAACAAAACTAAGACACAATGTGACAAAAAAAAAAAAAAACAGGAAAAAAACAAAACAAAGCAACAGCACAACACAGACTGAATATGATAATTCTTATGTGATTTTATGTGTCATCTTGTATATATGTTTGGAGTATTTCTTCCTTTAGGTATTGTTTAAATTGTCCAAGCATTGTACATGATTTTAATTCAGGTCCCAAAGCATTGCACAATCTGACTCCTTGCACTGAGACACAGTGTTGCTTGGTGACAGTTCTCACTGAAGGTTTTTGAAATATACATGTTCCTGTGAAATAATATTGTTTCTCCCTTATTTGGAACAACTTTTGGATATTTGCAGGCAGTGATAGATTCTTCACTTTAAACATTATTGTTGCAGTTTTAAAGTCAGCCAGCTCTTTAAACTTGAGAGCTTTTAATTTAAGAAAAAGTGGGTTTGTTGGTTTCCTGTAAGCAGCTTTGTTTATTGTTCTAATAGCTCTCTTCAGAAGCATAAATATTGGATATATGTTTGTTTTATATGTATTTCCCCATACTTCAGTACAATATGTCATGTATGGGAGTATTAATGAATGATGCAAAGTATATAGTGTGGGTTGATTCGGCAAATATTTCACTCTGTGTAGTATTGCGATTGAGTTGGATATTTTACCTGTAATATAATGAATATGAGACTTCCAACACAGTTTATTATCAATTATTACTCAAAGAAATTTAATTTTGGATACCCTTTCAATCTCTATACCATTGACACTGAGTTTAGATACTGGGTTGTTGTGATGATTCTGAAAAATTATAAATTTTGTCTAACTTAAACTGAACATTAATTTGTTTGAATCAAACCACAGTTTAAGCTTTCCTAATTCCTTTCGGAGTGTATCCAAAAGTTGAACCAAATTGCTTCCACTGCATAATACATTAGTGTCGTCCGCAAACAATATTAAACCCATTTTTTTCTGAAACTTTACATATGTCATTTATGTATATACATATTCAATAACAATTGCCCCAAAACTGAACCCTGTGGGACTCCGCAAGTAACCTTCAGTAACTGAGTTTTTGCTACCAACACAAACATACAGTGGGGAAAAAAAGTATTTAGTCAGAATCAGAATCAGAATCAGAATCAGATTTATTGCCATTGTTCATGTAGTACACAAACTAGGAATTTGTCTCGGTGCAATGCTGCAACATTAAAAACATGAAGAGATAAAGAGATAAACTAAAAAAACTAAAAGACTAAAAACATGCAATAATTGTAGAATAATAAGTAATAATAATAATAATGAGTAATACTAGTCAAGGCAGATTTAAATAAATTAGCAAGTAGCAGATAATATGGGGTACCACAGTGCAGTCAATAATGCAACAGAAAAACAGTGATGAACGACATGAGCTGCTGTATATAGTGCACAAGAGTCAATAAGTCACTTAATGTGCAGCAGTCTGATGGCAGAGGGAAAAAAGCTGTTCATGTGCCGGGAGGTTTTAGTCTGAATGGACCGAAGTCTTCTACCTGAGGGGAGGGGGGCAAACAGTACGTGACCAGGGTGTGAAGGATCGGCTATGATCCAGCCTGCATGCCTCCGGGTCCTGGAGATGTACAGGTCCTGGAAAGATGGGAGCTTGCAGCCGATCACCTTCTCAGCAGTGCGCACGACACGCTGCAGCCTTAGTCTGTCCCTGGCAGTGGCTCCTGCGTACCACACGGTTATGGAGGAGGTGAGGATGGACTTGATGATGGCCGTGTAGAACCGCACTAACATCTTGGTGGGTAGCTTGAGCTTCCTCAGCTGCCGCAGAAAGAACATCCTCTGCTGGGCCTTTTTGATGAGGGAGCTGATGGTTGGCTCCCATTTGAGGTCCCGGGTGATGGTGGTGCCCAAGAAGCGGAAGGAATCTGCAATGGTGATGGGAGAGCCTGTGATGGTGAGGGGGGGCAGGGGGGTTGTGACTTTCCTGAAGTCCACAATCATCTCCGCTATCTTCAGAGCGTTCAGCTGCAGGTTGTTGTGGCTGCACCAGGACACCAGCTGGGCCACCTCTTTCCTGTAGACGGACTCGTCGCCGTTGGAGATGAGCCCGATGAGTGTGGTGTTGTCTGCAAACTTGATCAGCTTAACAGACTGGTGGTTGAAGGTGCAGGAGTTGGTATAAAGGGAGAAGAGTAGGGGGGAAAGTACACAGCCCTGGGGTGATCTGATGCTGATGCTAACAGAGTCTGAGACAGACTTCCCCAGCCACACATGCTGCCTCCGGTCCGTCAGGAAGTCGGTGATCCACCTGCAGAGGGAGTCAGGCACGCCGAGCAGGGACAGCTTGTCCTGGAGCAGAGTGGGGCGGATGGTGTTGAATGGAGAGCTGAAGTCCACAAACAGGATCCTGGCGTAGGTTCCTGGGGAGTCCAGGTGCTGCAGGATGGAGTGGAGGGCCAGGTTGACTGCGTCGTCCACAGACCTGTTGGCACGGTAGGCAAACTGCAGCGGGTCCAGGAGGGGAGTGGTGATGGACTTGAGGTGAGACAGGACCAGGCGCTCAAAGGACTTCATGACTACAGAGGTGAGCGCTACAGGTCTGTAGTCGTTAAGTCCAGTAATCCGTGGCTTCTTGGGGACAGGGATGATGGTGGAGGATTTGAGGCAGGTCCGCACGTGGCACAGCTTAAGGGAGGTGTTAAAAATGTCTGTGAAGACAGGAGCCAGCTCTTTCGCACAGTGTCTCAGGGTGGAGGGAGACACACCGTCAGGCCCGGGGGCCTTGCGCGGGTTCAGTCTGGAGAATTGTCTGTGCACGTCCTGCTCACTGATGACAAGGGCAGGGGGGAGGAGGAGGAGGGGGGGACCGCTTTTGATGAATTAGGGGCCGAGGAGGCAGTGGAGCTGGGTGGAGTGGGGGAGTTGGACACAGCTGACGAGGTGTCAAAACGGGCGTAATGTTGGGACAGTTTTTGACAAAGGGCTTTGTCATCCTGACCTTTAGAAGCCTGAGGCTGATAGTTGGTGATTTGCCTCAGTCCTCTCCACACAGAAGCCGAGTCATTAGCAGTGAACTGCTGCTGGAGTCTCTCAGAATACACAGATTTAGCTCTCCTCAGCTCTCTGTTAAACCGACATTTAACCTCCCTGTAGCAGTCTCTGTCTCCACTTTTCAACGCAGCTTCCTTCTCCTTTCTGATCTGTCTGAGCTTGGCAGTGAACCAGGGCTTATCATTAGAGTACCTCACCCTGGTGCACGATGGGAGAATGCTCTCCTCACAGAAGTTGATATATGAGTTCACAGTGTCTGTGTACTCATTATGATCATGTGTGGCTCCTTTAAACATGCCCCAGTCAGTTATTTCCATGCATGTGTTCAGTCAGCCACCAATTGTGCAAGTTCTCCCACTTAAAAGATGAGAGAGGTCTCCAATTTTCATTATAGATAAACCTCAACTATGAGAGACAAAATGAGAAAAAAAAATGCAGAAAATCACATTGAAGGATTTTTAATGAATTAATTGGTAAATTCCTCAGTAAAATAAGTATTAGGTCACCCACAAACAAGCAAGATTTCTGGCTCTCACAGACCTGTAACTTCTTCTTTAAGAGGCTCCTCTGTCCTCCACTCATTACCTGTATTAATGGCACCTGTTTGAACTCGTTATCAGTATAAAAGACACCTGTCCACAACCTCAAACAGTCAGACTCCAAACTCCACTATGGCCAAGACCAAAGAGCTGTCAAAGGACACCAGAAACAAAATTGTAGACCTGCACCAGGCTGGGAAGACTGAATCTGCAATAGGTAAGCAGCTTGGTGTGAAGAAATCAACTGTGGGAGCAATTATTAGAAAATGGAAGACATACAAGACCACTGATAATCTCCCTCGATCTGGGGCTCCACACAAGATCTCACCCCGTGGGGTCAAAATTATCACGAGAACGGTGAGCAAAAATCCCAGAACCACATGGGGGGACCTAGTGAATGACCTGCAGAGAGCTGGGACCAAAGTAACAAAGGCTACCATCAGTAACACACTACGCCGCCAGGGACTCAAATCCTGCAGTGCCAGACGTGTCCCCCTGCTTAAGCCAGTACATGTCCAGGCCCTTCTGAAGTTTGCTAGAGAGCATTTGGATGATCCAGAAGAGGATTGAGAGAATGTCAGATGAAACCAAAATAGAACTTTTTGGTAAAAACTCAACTTGTCGTGTTTGGAGGAGAAAGAACACCATACCTACTGTGAAGCATGGAGGTGGAAACATCATACTTTGGGGCTGTTTTTCTGCAAAGGGACCAGGACGACTGATCCATGTAAAGGAAAGAATGACTAGGGCCATGTATCGTGAGATTTTGAGTGAAAACCTCCTTCCACCAGCAAGGGCATTGAAGATGAAACGTGGCTGGGTCTTTCAGCATGACAATGATCCCAAACACACCACCCTGGCAATGAAGGAGTGGCTTCGTAAGAAGCATTTCAAGGTCCTGGAGTGGCCTAGCCAGTCTCCAGATCTCAACCCCATAGAAAATCTTTGGAGGGAGTTGAACGTCTGTGTTGCCCAGCAACAGCCCCAAAACATCACTGCTCTAGAGGAGATCTGCATGGAGGAATGGGCCAAAATACCAGCAACAGTGTGTGAAAACCTTGTGAAAACTTACAGAAAACGTTTGACCTCTGTCATTGCCATCAAAGGGTATATATCAAAGTATTGAGATGAACTTTTGTTATTGACCAAATACTTATTTTACCGAGGAATGTACCAATAAATTCATTAAAAATCCTTCACTGTGATTTTCTGGATTTTTTTTTTTTCTCATTTTGTCTCTCATAGTTGAGGTATACCTATGATGAAAATTGGAGACCGCTCTCATCTTTTATGTGGGAGAACTTGCACAATTGGTGGCTGACTAAATACTTTTTTACCCCACTGTACATACTGATACCTTTTCTTTAAGTAACTACATAAGCAGGACAGTGCTAGCCCCCTAATATAATAATTTTGTAGTTTCTTTAATAATAATTTATGATCCACTGTATCAAATGCTTTTTTAAGATCCAGGAATACCCCAGCTGAATACTCTTTATTTTCAATGGCAGTTGATATTTTTTCAATAAATTCCATTAGAGCAAATGCAGTTGTCCTCTTATGACTGAACCCATATTGTTGCTAACACAATAAATTATTCTTCACTATCCATCCATCCATCCATCTTCTACCGCTTTTCCAGAGGTCCGGGTCACGGAGGCAGCAGTTAATTGGCTGTTCTAAATTGTCCCTAGATATCTGTTTCCTATAGGCCTTTAGAATAGAGGGTTAGTATTAGTGAAAGCGCTTTGAGTGGTCTTTGTGACTAGAAAAGCACTATATAAGTGCAGGTTAGTTAGTTAGTTAGTTAGTTCAAGTAGAGAAGCCAAGACTTCCCTCTCCCCAGCCACCTGCTCCAGCTCTTCAGAGAGGATACCAAGGCGTTCCCATACCAGCTGGGAGACATAGCCTGTCCACTGAGTCCTGGGTCTGCCCCGGGGTCTCCTCCCAGTGGGACATGCCTTAAACACCTCAAGTGGGAGGTGTCCAGGAGGCATCCTAATCAGATGCCCATACCACCTCAACTGATTCCTTTCAATGTGGAGGAGCAGCAGTTCTACTCAGAGCCTCTCCCGGATGACTAAGCTCCTCACCCTATCTCTGAGGGTGAGTCCAGCAATCCTACGGAGAAAGCTCATTTCAGCCGCTTGTATCCGCGATCTTTTTCTTTCGGTCATAACCCAAAGCTCATGACCATAGGTGAGAGTAGGAACGTAGATTGACTGGTAAATCGGCAGCTTTGCCTTAGAATTAAGCTCCCTCTTCACCACAACAGACCGGTACAACGTCCGCATCACTGCAGATGCTGCTCCAATCGGTCTGTCAATCTCGCTCCATTTTCCTCTCACTCGTGAACAAGACCCCAAGATACTTAAACTCCTCCACTTGGGCCAGGAGCCTGTCCCCAACCCAGAGAGGACAATCCACCTTTTTCCGGCTGAGGACCATGGACTCGGACTTGGAGGTGCTGATTCTCATCCCAGCCGCTTCACATTCAGTGGCAAACCATCCCAGCAAGAGCTGTAAGTTATTGCTGGATGAAGCCAACAGGACTACATCATCTGCAAAAAACAGAGATGAGATCCTGTGGTCACCAAGCATGACACCCTCCATTCCCTGGCTGCACCTAGAAATCCTGTCCATAAAAAATTATGAACAGGATCAGTGACAAAGGGCAGCCCTGACGGAGTCCAACTCTCACTGGGAATGACTCCGACCGAGTGTTGGCAATACAAACCAAACTCTCACAATGGTTGTACAGAGACCAAATAGCTCGTAACAACAAGCCCGATACCCCATACTCCCGAAGCACCTTCCACAAAAAACCACGAGGGACGCGGTCAAATGTCCACAAAACACATGTAAACTGGTTGGGCAAACTACCATGAACCCTCAAGATTTCTCGAGAGGGTAAAGAGCTGGTCCGATGTGCCACGGCCAGGACGAAAACCACATTGCTCCTCCTGAATCCGAGGTTCGACCAATGGCCGGACTCTCCTCTCCAGTACCTTGGCATAGACCTTCCCAGGGAGGCTGAGGAGTGTGATCCCTCTAAAGTTGGAGCACACCCTCCGGTCCCCTTTTTTGAAGAGAGGAACCACCACCCCGGTTTGCCATGCCAAAGGCACTGCCCCTGACCTCCACACAATGTTGCAGAGGTGTGTCAACCATGACAGCCCAACAACATCCAGGGCCTTAAGGTACTCAGGGCGAATCTCGTCCACCCCCGGGGCCCGGCCACCAAGGAGATTTTTAACCACCTTGGCGACCTCAGCCCCTGTGATAGGCGAGTCGTCCCCCTCGTCCCCAAACCCCACCTCCTCTGTGGATGGCAAGTCAGTGGGATTGAGGAGATCCTCGAAGTATTTCTTCCACCGCCCAACTATATCCCCAGTCGAAGTCAACAGTGTCCCATCCGCACCATACACAGTGTGGACAGGGAGCTGCTTTCCCCTCCTGAGCTGCCGGACAGTTTGCCAGAATCTCTTCAAGGCCGACCGAAAGTCTTGTTCCATGGCCTCACCGAACTCCTCCCATACCCAGGTTTTTTCTTTAGCAACCACCCGAGCTGCACTCCGCTTGGCCTGCCGGTACACCTCAGCTGCTTTGGGAGTCCCACAAGCCAACCAAGCTTGATAGGACTCCTTCTTCAGCTTAATGGCCTCCCTCACCACTGGTGTCCACCACTTGGTTCGGGGGTTGCCACCATGAGATGCACCGACCACCTTGCGGCCGCAGCTCTGGGCCGCCGCTTCAACAACAGAGGTGGAAAACATGGCCCATTCAGACTCCATGTCTCCACACTCCCTCGGAATGTGGTTGAAGTTCTTTCGGAGGTGGGAGTTGAAGACCTCCCGGACAGCGGCCTCAGCCAGACATTCCCAGCACACCCTCACTATACGTTTGGGTCTACCAGGTCTGAATGGCTTCCTCCCCTGCCATCGGATCCAACTCACAACCAGGTGGTGATCAGTTGACAGCTCTGCACCTCTCTTTACCCGGGTGTCCAAGACATACGGTTGCCGGTCTGATGACACGATAACAAAATCGATCATCGACCTGTGACCTAGGGTGTCCTGGTGCCAGGTGCACATATTGAAACCCTTAAGCTTGAACATGGTGTTCGTTATGGACAAACTGTGGTTAACACAGAAGTCCAATAACTGAACACCACTCGGGTTCAGATCGGGCAGGCCGTTCCTCCCAATTACCCCCCTCCAGGTTTCACTGTCTTTGCCCATGTGCGCAATGAAGTCCCCAAGTAGGACTATGAAGTATCCAAGAGAAGCACCCTCCAGCACCCCAGTCACAGACTCCAAAAAGGGTGGGTACTCTGAAACATCATTTGGTGCATAGTCACAAATGATGGTCAGGACCCATTTCCCAACACAAAGGCGCAGGGAAGCAACCCTTTCGTCCACCGGGGAAAACTCCAATATAGAGGCAGCAAGGTGGGGGGATACAAGAATACCCACCCCTGCTCGTCGCCTCTTGCCCGGGGCAACTCCAGAAAAGGCCAAGCTCCAGCCCCTCTCCAGGAGACTGGTTCAGGAACTGGAGCTGAGTGTTGAGGTGAGGCCGGCTATATCTAGCCGGTATCTCTCAACCTCGTACACCAGCTCAGGCTCCTTCCCCACCAGAGAGGTGACATTCCACGTACCAAAAGTCAGTTTAGAAAGCTTGGGATCAGTCCGCCAAGGTCTCCGCCTTTGACCGCCACCTAATCCACATAGCACCGGACCCCCATGATCCCTCCTGCAGGTGGTGAGCCCACTGGAGGGCGGACCCAAGTAACTCCTTTGGGCTGAGCCCGGCCAGGTCCCATGTGTGGAAACCCGGCCACCAGACGCTAGCCTTTGAGCCCCTCCCCCAGGCCTGGCTCCAGGGTGGGGCCCCGGTTACCCCATACCGGGCGGGGTACACTGAATCCTTGATATAGAATTTATCATGAGAGTCTGTTGGATCGTTCTTAGTCTGGCCCTTCACCCAGGACCAGTTTGTCTTGGGTAACCCTATCAGAGGCAAATTGCCCCGGACAACATAGCTTCTTGGAGCACGCAACCCCCCCCCCCCCACCACCACCACCACGATATGGTGACGATCCATGAGGGGGTATTCTTCATTATGAAGTTGTCAATTCTCTCACAGAATATTTTTTTCAAGTATCTTGGAAAATTGAGGCAATAGTGAAATAGGTCTATAGTTTGAAAATTCCCCTCTGTCACCTGTCTTGTATATCGGAATTACTTTAGCTATTTTCATTGCACTGGGAAATATACCTGTTTGGAGAGACAGATTACAGGTATACTTCAGTGGCTTCACTCAGCATTCAATGATAGTTTTGACTAAAAGCATGTCAATACCATCATAATCCGCAGATGTTTTACTTTTAAACAATTTAACAATTTCAATTACCTCTCTCTCGTCTGTGTTCTTTATGAAAATGGAGTCTTTTATAGCAATGTGTTTGCTTATTGTATCACCTGTAGGTGCTGTAATGGGTATTTCTCAAGCCAATTTAGGATCAAGGTTAACAAAACAATTATTAAATTTATCTGGAGGTGAGACTGCATTCACATTGAGTGTTTTTTTTTTTTTTGAAAGATTGGTTGTATAGCTTGTATTTCTGTTTTTATTTCCAAGAATATTGTTAAGTATTGTCCATGCATTTTTAATGTTATCTCTGTTTTTCTCCAGTTCTTTACTGTAGTAGTCTCTTTTACTACATCTCATTATATATATATTAACTTATTTTTGTATGTTTTATACCGCTACTCAGGTTTTTCCCTTTTCTTTAGAAAAACTTTATATAATGAATTTTTCTTTTTACACGCTTTTTGTAAGTCTTTGGTTAACCATGGCTTGTCGACAAATTTCTGTTTAAGCTTTTTCTTTACTAATGGACAATGTTTTTCATAAAGAGTGGTTACAATGTTCATGAATGTGTCATAGGCTTCATTTACATCTGATACATAGACTTCTGTCCAGTCTTGCTTCAGCAGGTCTTCTTTAAAAGAGCTGATTAAATTTTGTGATTTGTATCTGAAAGATTTTAAAGTTTTGTTTGTTTTTTGTTTTTTTTCTGTATTGGCCCCCGTGTGGCCATGGATAAGTGCAAAGACTGGCAAATGGTCATTTATGTCATTTATCAATTATCCACTTTCTATTTTCTTATCAATAATATTAACAAACAGGTTATCAATAAGTGTAGCAGTGTGAACTGTGATTCTACCGAGATGTGTTATTGTGGGATAGAGACTCATACTGTACATAGAATTCATGAACTCTATAATTGCATTTTGTTGAAATGGATTTAAGATAAGATAAGCCTTTATTAGTCCCACAATGGGGAAATTCCAGGATTGCAACAGCACAGGGATAGCAACACTCAGAGCAACAATCAGAAGGCAAGAAAAAACAAGAGCAGCTAGTATACATATGTACATATTACTATATATATATATATATATACACTACCGTTCAAAAGTTTGGGGTCACTTAGAAATTTCTTTATTTTTGAAAGAAAAGCACTTTTTTTCAATGAAGATAACTTTAAACTCATCAGAAATACACTCTATACATTGCTAATGTGGTAAATGACTATTATAGCTGCAAATGTCTGGTTTTTGGTGCAATTTCTACGTAGGTGTATAGAGGCCCATTTCCAGCAACTATCACTCTGATGTTCTAATGGTACAATGTGTTTGCTCATTGCGTCAGAAGGCTAATGGATGATTAGAAAACCCTTGTGCAACCATGTTAGCTCTGCAATGCTGTAATTGCTGCAAATGAAGGATTCTTTGACGAAAGCAAAGTTTGAAGGAAAAAAAATATTATTTCAAATACAAATCATTATTTCTAATCTTGTCAATGTCTTGACTATATTTTCTCTTCATTTTACTACTCATGGTGGTAAATAAGTGTGACTTTTCATGGAAAACACAAAATAATTGTCTGGGTGACCCCAATCTTTTGAACGGTAGTGTATATATATATATATATATACATATATTTATAGACACAGTGCGGAGCATTGTGGTTGGTGGATGTGCAGCAGAAAGTCTAAGCTCTCTCTCCGCGGATGCGGCGGGCCAGCTTGATGTCTTTGGGCATGATGGTGACCCTCTTGGCGTGGATGGTGCACAGGTTGGTGTCCTCAAAGAGACCCACCAGGTAGGCCTCGCTGGCCTCCTGCCCAGCCATCACAGCGGAGCTCTGGAAGTGCAGGTCAGTCTTGAAGTCCTGAGCGATCTCCCTCACCAGGCGCTGGAAGGGCAGCTTACGGATGAGCAGCTCCATGGCTCAATACTGATTTAGTAAATCAATATTGAAGTCTCCACAAATTACAACCCTTTTCTTACTACTTATATTATTGTACAGCTCGACTAACTTATCTCTGAATGTCTCAACACAAGTTCCCGGCATTCTATATATACAACTTATAATTAGATTTTTTGTTTTATCTTTGTCATTCTCAACAGTAACACATTCTAAAATCCCTGGTAGGGCAAAGGACATTCCATTTACAAGTTTACACCTACAGCCGTGGACAAAACTGTTGGTACCCCTCTGTTAATGAAAGAAAAACCCACAATGGTCACAGAAATAACTTGAATCTGACAAAAGTGGTCATAAATAAACATTCTATGAAAATTAACCAATAAAAATTAGACAATGCTTTTGAATTGTGGTTCAACAGAATTATTTTAAAAAACAAACTCATGAAACAGGCCTGGACAAAAATGACGGTACCCTTAACTTAATATTTTGTTGCACAACCTTTTGAGGCAATCATTGCAATCAAATGGTTTCTGTAACTGTCAATGAGTCTTTTGCACCTCTCAGCAGGTATTTTGGCCCACTCGTCATGAGCAAACTGCTCCAGTTGTTGCAGGTTTGAAGGGTGCCTTCTGCAGACGGCATGTTTCAGCTCCTTCCACAGATGTTCAATAGGATTTAGCTCACGGCTCATAGAAGGCCACTTTAGAATAGTTCAATGTTTTGCTCTTAGCCATTCTTGGGTGTTTTTAGCTGTATGTTTTGGGTCATTATCCTGTTGCAAGACCCATGACCTGCGACTGAGACCAAGCTGTCTGACACTGGGCAGCACATTTCTCTCTAGAATGCCTTGATAGTCTTGAGAGTTCATTGTACCCTGCACAGATTAAAGACACCCTGTGCCAGTGTTGCTCCCCTGGGTAGTGGCCCAGGAGGAGGCAACGTGTATGTAGAAGTCAACTCTCCTCTGGTAGAAGAATAGACAGAGAACACGTTTTCTGCCGTTACTTCACACAGAGGAGTTTATTCTTCGTCCAAATCATTCACGTGACCAACATCAACTGACTAGTATTTACTATCAAAGTCCATAATTTCTCTCTTATTATCTGATCACATCACCATTAAACAAAACACAATCATGTCGATTTATCACAATTTTCAATGTGACATTAACTGTATACTTAACATTTTTAACAAATTATCTTAACATGAAATGAATTATTGTTTTTATCTCCTTTCCATGTATATAATTTTTAACTTGTTCAAATATTTATATTTTAAACAATAACCCATGAATTTACATTTAAATTAATCATTTTAAGCACTGTCATAAATGTACAGTATGTGGCGTTATTCTTAACAATACACTAACCTGGCCACTGTGTATCTAATACACTTTTACAATAGTATTACTGGTATTCAGTAATACATCCGAAATATGCACACTTGGTGACAAATAAAACCAGTAAATGTCATACTGTTTGAAAACTGTTTCATAAATGTCTTTAAATAGAGTAATCAAATGATTCCTAACATGTGGGCGGACTTCACCCTTGCTACACGTCCCATACACTTGATCATTAACATTAGCAGGTTAGCTTATACAACAACACATCAACTTTAACAGAAATACCCTTACAAACCCGCTTTTCGTCTCACACTTATCACAATATAATCTCGGACATCTTAGGACTCTTACAGTTTATATTGCACTCTTGAATTATTAGTGTTTACCAACCTGTGACAGAAGAATAGACAGAACACGTTTCGTGCAGTTACTTCACACAGAGGAGTTTATTCTTCGTCCTCCGGTGCGCGAGTCTACTCTCTATCATTGTGCGGCATGCGTCATCTATTGGTCGGCGTACGGAACTGCACTCAACTCACATGAGTTATAATGGAACCAGATGAATTACAAATGCATTGTAAAAAAATAAAACAATTAAAGAATAAAATAAAAATTGTAGGGGTGCCTGTTTTTTTTTGTTTTTTTTTGTTTGTTTGTTTATTTTTTAATCCAAATGTCTTTTTAGCACCTTTTACATAACTATTAACTATTTCCAAGCCTCTACACTCTCCCCCACTTAAAATAAATGTCTCCCGACATTTCATGTTCTAGGGTGACTTAATGCATGAGAGTGTACCAGTTATAACCATAGGACTGAGGTTGGGTGGGGTATTGGAATGGCATATAGTTTTGAGTTAGCAGCACAGGGGTAGGGAGTAAGAGAGGTCTTACGTCTGCAGTCCAAGGCGGGTATGATGGCTGTCCCAGGACGTCGTAGGTAAGTCTCTTTACTGGCCTTGCTCTCCGCTGTGACCTTCTCAGTTCCTCCTGTTCTCCATTATCTCCATCCATCACCTCCACTTGTCGACGTTCTTCCTGCAGCAAAGCTGGTCCATCAATTTGCTCCTCAGCATCACGCTGAACGGGGACCTGTTCCTGTCTTACTGGTGGGCAGAACTCTCTAGCTGTTGCACAAAGCCTTTGCTGATTTTGAGGATTTTGCTCTGGCATGACAGGTACTGGTTGCTGAGTGTTTTGGTCTGGGAGATTTGAGGCATTTTGCTGAGGATTTACGAGTCTGTAACATGGGATTTGGCTACGGAGGTTGTAGCAGTAAGTATTTTCCTCTTCTTCCTCCGAGCTGTCATTGTCTGTGTTGTCAGTGTTAGGATTTGTCTCTGTCCTCTTCTTCCGTTTCTGTTTTGTCTTTTCTTTTGCAGGCAGTTCTTCTTCTAAAGGTAAGTCATTTACAGGCAACAACAGGTTTATGTGTAACACTCACATCACTTTGCTGCCTCTCTCTGCTTGTACTTTATAGACTGGTCCATCTCCCACTCTCTCAACTACGCGATGTGCTGCTGACTCCCAGTAAGCACGCAGTTTCCCTGGACCTCCTCTTTCAGAGAGGTTTCTGACCAACACCCTGTCGCCTGGTTGGAGTGTGACACCTTTTAAGCGTTTGTCGTACTGCTTTTTGCCTTTATCTGAAGACTTTTGACTGTTGTTTGCAGCGATTTTGTAAGCAATACGGATCCTATCAGCCCACTTTTTAGCCTAGGTTTGATGGTTGTGTGTGTCAGTGTCTTTTGTCTGGTTCAATAGTAGATCTACAGGCAACCTTGGGACTCTGCCATATAAAAGGAAAAATGGAGAATAGCCTGTTGACTCCTGTCTTGTACAATTGTAAGCATGTACAATTTGGGGTAGGTGATCCTTCCATTCACTTTTTTTTTCTCCTCCTGTAGGGTATGAAGCATTTGGAGTAGTGTACGATTCAGGAGCTCCACGGGGTTGCACTGCGGATGGTATGGAGTGGTTCATGAGTGAGAAATTCCAGACAGTTGTTGTAATGACTTGGCAGTAGTCTGTTCGGAGTTAAGTCTTTTAGTGTTGTGGGACTCTGCTGGTGGTTCAGTCACCGACACATTGCTTTTCTGAAGGCAACCTATAGCTCTGTGCCCCTCCTTTCCACATCGAAAACAGTGTGTGCAGTGATCAGTCTCTTGGGCGATACACTTTTGGCGCTTTCCTTTCACTGCAGGTTTCAGTGCTGGCTGTTTAGGGACAGGTGCTATGGAACTGGTGTTTATTGTATTTACCATTGGGGTTAGGGCCTTTTCTAAACTCTTGGTTAGGGAGGAGACCTATGCCGTCAGCTCCTGGATAGCTACACGATTAGCTTGGACTTCAGTGTGCATTTTAATAGAGCTTTGATCTGTCTCTACCTGTGCCGCATTAACACTGGTGACTTTCTGTTTGTGACTTTGTCCCAACCTACTTAATCTCTCTGTCTCTTCACTAACAGAATTTGCTATGAGCTCCAGGATGGAGTCATCTGTGACACTGGTGTTGGAGATGTGAGGTTTAAGGTCTCTCCTGACATAAGAGTATTTTTCATTCAAACCTCGATACATTGAATGGATAAACACACCTTGTACCAACTTGTTGTCATAATGAAACCCACTGTAGAAGAGCTGGAAATAACGAGGCGGTTTTGTATCACAAAAGCAGAGTCTTTAATGAACAACTCTTCTATCTTGTCTCATCATGGTGCAGAGTTTGGCAGAAGGCAAAGAGCAAGAATTCTGCCCAGCTTGCTGGTTAAATACAGGCACACATCCAAGACATGCAAAACACAAGCTGAAATCCCCCGTTATCTAAATCCCCATTAGTCCTGTTAACTCCTCCCTCCGTCTTGGGAGGTGATGGGAAAACCTCTCCTCGCCTAAAGGGGTGAAGGTGTCAAGTCTGTTGCCATGGCGTCCTGTGACGCCATTGGTCTTCACACGGCGGTGAGATTCCTTTGTCCTTTCAGAGGTGTGAAATTCCTTTGCATATGTTGCCCCACACATTTCCACATGCTCCAACGTATGCAGGTATGGAATATATGAGTAATATATACCACACCCACTACTGTTTTTAGATGCAATCAACACACGCTGTTTTACCCCATTAGTCTATACATAAACTGTTGTGGTGTTTCTTTGTCATTTTGCTTAGCATTACTCAGCTCCTGAAATAATTCAGTGCTGCTTTTCTCACGTAGGTGTGTCCTTAAGAAACGTTTGAAAACCGTTTCATAAATGTCTTTAAATAGAGTAATCAAATGATTCCTAACATGTGGGCGGACTTCACCCTTGCTACACGTCCCATACACTTGATCATTAACATTAGCAGGTTAGCTTATACAACAACATATCAACTTTAACAGAAATACCCTTACAAACCCACTTTTCGTCTCACACTTATCACAATAATAATCTCGGACATCTTAGGACTCTTACAGTTTATATTGCACTCTTGAATTATTAGTTTTTACCAACCTGTGATAGAAGAATAGACAGAGAACATGTTTCGTACAGTTACTTCACACAGAGGAGTTTATTATTCGTCCTCCGGTGCGCGAGTCTACTCTCTATCATTGTGCGTCATGCGCCATCTATTGGTCGGTGTACGGAACTGCACTCAACTCACATGAGTTATAATGGAACCAGATGAATTACAAATGCACTGTAGAAAAATAAAACAATTAAAGAATAAAATAAAAAATGTAGGGGTGCCTGTTTTTTTTTTTTAATCCAAATGTCTTTTTAGCACCTTTTACATAACTATTAACTATTTCCAAGCCTCTACACCAGATGCAGCAAAGCAGCCCCAGAACATAACAGAACCTCCTGGATGTTTCACAGTAGGGACAGTGTTCTTTTCTTGGTATCCTTCATTTTTGCGTCTGTGAACATAGCGCTGATGTGCCTTGCCAAAAAGTTCCAGTTTTGTCTCGTCAGTCCATAGGACATTCTCCCAGAAGCTTTGTGGCTTGTCAACATGCAGTTTGGCAAATTCCAGTCTGGCTTTTTTAGGATTTGTTTTCAACTGTGGTGTCCTCTTTGGTCGTCTCCCATGAAGTCCACTTTGGCTCAAACAAAGACGGATGGTGCAATCTGACACTGATGTACCTTGACCTTTGAGTTCACCATGAATGTGTTTAGAGGTTGTTCTGGGCTCTTTTGTTACCATTCTTCATCAAGTTGCCTCCTGCGGCCATGTCCAGGGAGGTTGGCTACAGTCCCTTGGATCTTAAATTTCTGAATAATATGTGCAACTGTCGTCACAGGAACATCAAGCTGCTTGGAGATGGTCTTATAGCCTTTACCTTTAACATGTTTGTCTATAATTTTCTTTCTCATCTCCTGAGACAACGCTCTCCTTTGCTTCCTCTGGTCCATGTTTAGTGTAGTACACATCATGTCACCAAACAGCACAGTGACTACTTGTCACCCTTTAAATAGGCCGACTGACTGATTACAAGTTTGTAGACACCTGTGATATTAATTAGAGGACACATCTTGGTTCAACATGTCCCTATGGTCACATAATTTTCAATCTTTTGTAGGGGTACCATCATATTTGACCAGGCCTGTTTCACGAGATTGTTTTTTTTTAAAATAATTCTGTTGAACCACAATTCAAAAGCATTGTCTGATTTTCATTGGTTAATTTTCAAAGAATTTTTATTCATTACCACTTCTGTCCGATTCAAGTTATTTCTGTGACAATTGTGGGTTTTTCTTTCATTAACAGAGGGGTACCAACAATTTTGTCCACGTGTGTATACAGGTCATCAATATACAGTGCAACACCACCACCCTTTTTTTGAGATCTATTAATATAAAACATCAGATATCCCTCTATTGTCATCAGAGAAGCCTGCTCTTCATTGAGCCAAGTTTCAGAGGCTGTGATAGCTGTAAATTTTCTATCTAGCTGTTTTAAATAGTCCTCAGTCTGTGGAAAGTTTTTGTTAAGACTTCTGCTGTTAAAGTGTATTATTGCTAGTTTACCATCTAACTGCACTTGACTTTTGAATTGCTTTTCAGTATAATATTCAAAGTGATTAGGAATATTGTTGAAGAAGTGGTTATAAGGATCAATATCGTTCTCCATCTCTTGTGGTGTATGTTAAGCATAATGGTATATTTTCAGAGTCTGAATTTCCTCACTCTGTGTCAGATGACTTCCTCCGACTGGGGATGGTTGATGTCTACTAAAGTAAGTTATAAGTTTTTGTTTTGTTTTGTAGTTATTCACAAAAATGGCATTTTCCGTAATGGCGGTTTTCTGATCACCACCAAAATCTAATCATCTGTAGGATACCCCATTTCTGACAATCTGTGAAAATTTCATGATAATCCGTCCATAACTTTTTGAGTTATCTTGCTAACAAACAGACAAACAAACAGACAAACAGACAAACCAACGCTGATGATCACATAACCTCCTCCTCTTGGTGGAGGTAATAAACACAGTGCAGATCATTGTAGCTGGATGGAATAAATATGAGTATATAAACACACAGTGCGGAGTATTGTAGCTAGATGGAATAAATATGTAAATATATAAACACACACAGTGTGGAGCATTGTTGCTAGATGGAATAAATATATAAATATATAAACACACAGTGCAGAGCATTGTAGCTAGATGGAATAAATATGTAAATATATAAACTCACACAGCGTGGAGCATTGTTGCTAGATGGAATGAATATATTAATATATAAACACACACACAGTGTGGAGCATTGTAGCTAGATGGAATGAAACAGCACAACTGTCTACTTAGTTATCCTACATGGTATGATTATGTACCCATACATATTCTCACCCTCCATAGCGACCGGTATTTTCCTAGTTGTATACTGGAGGGGACCATTGTGTAAATCTATTGCGTCTTTTGCATTCAGTACTATTAGATTGTCACATCTTTTTGCTATCTCTGCAAGCAGCCCTGCTTAGGTTGTACAGTCTGACAGCCATAGGTAGGAATGACCTGCGAAACCTCTCGGTTGTGCACCTAGGATGATGTAGTCTGCTGCTAAATGAGCTCCTCAGTGCATTCAGTATGTCCTGCATAGGGTGGAACTCGGACTCCAGCAGAGATGACAGTTTAGCCACCATCCTTCTCTCTCCCATCTCCTCCACTGGGTCAAGGCTCTGCCCCAGGACAGAACTAGCTTTCTTGATCAGTTTGTTCAGCCTCTTCCTATCGGCTGCTGTAATGCCACTGCCCCAGCAGACCACTCCAAAAGTGATGGCTGATGCCACCACCGTGTCATAGAATGTCTTCAGCAGCACCCCTTGTACACCAAAAGACCTGAGTCTCCTCAGTAGGAACAGCCTGTACTGTCCCTTCTTGTAGAGCACGTCAGTATTGTGTGACCAGTCTAGTTTATTGTTCAGATGAACACCCAGGTACTTATAGGATGTCACCATCTCGATGTCTGTTCCATGTATATTTACTGGTGCTGTGAGGGGTTGTCCTTGCCTGCGGCACTCCACTACCAGCTCCTTAGTTTTCCTGGTGTTGATCTGGAGGCAGTTCCGATGGCACCAGTCCACGAAGTCCTGGATAAGCCCTCTGTACTCAGCTGGAGATGACGCCAATGATCGCAGAGTCGTCAGAGAACTTCTGTAGATGGCAGTGTGTTGTGTTGTGTGAGAAGTCCGCAGTATAAAGGTTGAACAGGAAGGGAGCCAAAACCGTTCCCTGGGGTTCCCCCGTGCTACCGATGATCGTGTTGGACACACAGTCCCAGGTTCTCACAAACTGAAGCCGGTTAGTGAGGTAGTCCAGGATCCATGATGACAGGTGCTGGTCCACCCCGCGCACAGCAGCTTGTCCTTCAAGATCATCAGTTGGATGGTGTTGAAAGCACTGGAGAAGTCAAAGAACATGATCCTCACCGCATTCCCGGGCTTCTCCAGGTGGGACAGAGAACGGTGAAGGAGGAAGATCACTGCATCCTCCACCCCAATGACATGCTGGTAGGCGAACTGGAGTGGATCCATCGCTGGTCCCACCACGAGGTGGAGGTGAGCAAGGAGCAGTCTCTCCAGGGTCTTCATCATGTGGGATGTCAAGGCCACTGGTCTGTAGCTGTTCAGATCTTTGGGGTGGGAAGTCTTTGGTACAGGTACCACACAAGATGTTTTCCACAGCTGTGGTACCCTCCCTAGCTTCAGGCTCAGATTGAAGATGTACTCCACAATCCCACACAGCTTGTCGGCACAGGACTTGAGGAGCTTTGCGCTGATGCCGTCCGGTCCCGACGCCTTCCTCGCCTTGATCTTCCTCAGCTCCGTCCTCACCTGGGTCTTAGTGAGGGTCAGGTTGGGGGGCTGTGTGTTGGGAGTGGGGCGGTGTTGGTGGAGTGGGGAGTGGGCAGCAGGACTTGATGTCCTTAGAGGCAGCAGTGGTTGTTGTGCAGTCGGGGGGGGGGGGTTGGTCAAACCTATTGAAAAACAGATTCAGATTGTTCGCCCATTCCCTGCCCCCTGTGGCCTGGGGGGAGGTATTCTGGAGCCCGGAGATGGTTTTAAGGTTTTTCCAGACCCCGCTGATGTCGCTCTGTTGCAGCTTGTCCTCCATCTTCTTCCTGAAGCTGCCCTTGCCTTCTCTGATCTTTCTACTCAGCTCCCTCTGTACGGACTTCAGCATCTCCCTGTTCCCCGACCTGAAGATCCTCTTCTTCTCTTTCAGAAATTTCTCTGTCAGAAGTGTTTTTATTCACCAGGGTTCAGGATCCAGGGTTTGTTGTTTGAGCAACACCGTATGGTCTTGGTTTGAATGGTGATGTCCACACAGAAGCTGATGTAGTCTGTGATGGTGTGAGTGAGGCCATCGATGTCCTCACCATGTGGATCGCAGAGCTGCTCCCAGGCGGTGGTTTCAAAACTGCCCTTTAGAGCGTCCATTGCCTCCTCAGACCATAACTTCAGTGTGCGCATGGCCGGAGGCTGTCTGTGCACTAAGGGTTTGTACACCGGCCGGAGATGAACCAAGTTGTGATCTGATCTCCCGAGTGGGGGGAGTTGTGATGAGGTGTACGCCTCCTTAGTGTTTGCGTAGAAGAAGTCCAGTGTTTTATTGTCTCTAGTGTGGCATGTGACATACTGGGTAAACGTGGGTAGAATGGGAGACAGTGAAATGAGTTGCCACCATTTGAACCAAATGCCAGTCATATCTGCACAGAACCTTTGTGGAATTAAGCGGTCTTGCTGTGGACCATTATCTGCAATCCAATGCTCACCCTTCTCCAAACGTTTCCTTGACACACTCAGAGCAACAGTAGCATTTGGACTTCAGGTAGGCTACTCCAGGTATGCTAGGTTGAGAAGTAGCAGGTTAACTCTGGGTAGGCCCAGTTAGACACACTCAGAGCAGCAGAAGGTTAACTCCAGGGAGGCTAAGCTAGCAACACTCAGAAGAGCAGCAGGTTGAGTCCAGGGACGCTAAGCCAGCCACATTCAAAATAGCAGCAGGTTGACTCCAGGGAGGCTAAGCTAGCCACACTCAGAAGAGCAGCAGGTTAACTCCAGGCAGGCAAGGCTGGCCACCCTCAGAGCAGCAGCAGGTTGAGTCCAGGGAGGCTAAGCTAGCCACACTCAGAAGAACAGCAGGTTGACTCCAGGCAGGCAAAGCTATCCACACTCAGAGCAGCAGCAGGTTGAGTCCAGGGAGGCTAAGCTAGCCACACTCTGGGATATCCAGCTCATTAAGTTAACCTGCATTAAATCTTGTATTGCCACTCAAAGGGTAAGAAACAAGTGGATGGTTGAAGATGAAGGAGCAGTAGTAGAAGCCCATTTTCCTGTTTTACCCATTACTTCCTGATACCTCATTCAAAATGTCCCGGAGTTGCCAGTACAGGACAATGTTGAGCTGTGGATATTTTGTAGTGACCATATGATGCACTCAAAAAAAAAAAAAATGTATGTTCTTTTTCACATTGCACTTTGGAAGATGTCAAACCATTTTAATAGCCAATAAAATGGTCTAGAGAAATGAAGTCAATTTATTTATGAGGTAAACCCATCCGTTCAAAGCATCCCTTATGGCTTGCTTAACAAAGGAATGTTGGCTCAGCTGTGGCCCTGGGGTGAAGAAACACAACATCAGACTTTCTTGGGTGAAACAATGTCTTGGAGGAAGAATAATTTTATAGTTTTTAGCCAAAGCCAGATGATGCTACAGATTCCCCCTTGGTATTGAATGGTGAGCTTTTGTCAGCATTGATAGCAATCCTAGGTGTCAGATTCCAATTTGACTATTGATCCAACTGCTGAACTAAAGGTTCTGATGTCCATAAACCTTAATCTTGTATACAGTATCTATTCCTAAGTGTAAATCATTAAATTTGGTTTCCTTAAAAACTTCTAAAAATTTAAAAATTAAATTAAATTTAAAAATTAAAAAAAAAAAAGATAAGATGATGTGAAAGCAGGCTCATTGCTAAAGTGTTAATTGAAAGGCTAATGTTTCTAGCAACCTCTGGGAGTAACATAGACATTAGCTGTGTGTGAGCATAGTCAACCTTTAACACAGAGATCAACAAGTTCAAAACCTTGTTGAGTTTGACTGAAGCTTTGGAGCAAACATTAAAAAACAACACAGTATCTTGCAAAGTTTTGGTAATGGTTTGTGGTTCAATGACCTGGCATTTCGGTGTGATGGTGTTGACCGAGTTAACAATGGGTCTGCCAAGGCTAAGAAGAGGCCCTAATGATAAGGCTGTTATTGAGAATCCACCTAAGGATTGTTGACTTTTTGTCTTGGCTCTGTCCAGTTCTGACTGAGTAACAGTAGGTGTGATTTCTAGGTAGAGGGCTAAACTGAAAATCAGGAACGCCATCATTCTGGCAACCAGATAAGTGAATGATTTTAATTTCAATTACTTGTTGGTTTTTTGTTTTTTTTTGTTTAGACACCTGAGTGGCAAATGAAAATAATTGTCAGAGATGGAACAATTTCTCTTAGAGACTGAACTCTAAACCTGAGAGGATGACACCAACGTTTAGTCAAAGGTATCAAGGAGGCCAAATAGAGCTTTCTGTTTGACCATTGAGTTCCCAAGGTCATTCAGTTCCTTGGATTGACCTTGTGTTTGAAGGTGACCTTTGACTTCTTGAGGACAGTGCTCACCTTGGTCTCTGCGGTCGCTTTCTATCGGTTTCTATTGCTCCAACGGTGCTAGTTGTGTGAGACTTGGGGTGTCTAAAGTGTTCAGGACAAAGCACTGTGATTCAGTTGTCCTTGTTAGGTTGAATGGGTGAGGGTGTTGAGTTTGAGCCCATAGTTTGAGATTCTTGAAGTCAATCAGTGGCTCAAAGCGGTTCAGTAGATCTTTGCCAACGAGTAATGGAATGGCGTCAAGTTTGGACACATAGACCGGATGTGTCAAGGTCATGGGTCCAATGGAGATTTTTACCAGTGATACGCCCAACAAGGTTGTTTTAGTGAGTGCATATGGTCGCACGGCTAATGAACAGGGTTCCAGTTTTAAATCTTTGTGAGCACAATTAGCGGCTACACGTAGTTTGTCAAAAAGGTTGTGTGACATCAGAGTGATGTCAGCAGCGGTGTCTAAAACAGTGTCCTGACACATCACGTCTTCAAAGGTCAGTGGGCGATAAATTTTTTGTGTCACCTCCTTCTTGTTTAAATTGCACAGAAATTGTGAACCAGTGGCTCGACACAGGTTGGCGAAATGTTGTTAGAGGACTGATCTTTGACTTGTGGTTGGGCTGCCATAACAGCCCTGGACTGCGTTGGGTCCTTTGGTTGTTCTCCATTTGTAGGAGGGATTTTCTTCTTGCCTTTTTTTTTGTTTGTTTGTTTAGAACGTTTGCTCTGAGTTGGCATAACTGAGATAGCTAGAATATCAGCTGTTTTATTTTCTTTGTTACTTTTAATCTCCGCTAGGAAATTTTTAACAACTTCGATATCTTCTCTACTGAGAGTAGGAGTTTCTTTTTTCTTCCAAGATTTGTGATTGGTCTCTGATTCTGAGCTTCTGTGATGAGATGCAGACCATTTGTCACGGTTACGTGTGTCTTTGTACAGGTCGGTACCTGTCATCTTGGGTGTCCATACTGTGTTCTCATGACCTATCCGGTGGACATGGCCTATGACGGTAGTCAGGTTTTCGCAAAGTTAGTCATAAGTGAGATCCAGAGTGCCTAGTTTTGTTTTGACCTTGATGAGGTCGGTTGGAAAAATGTTTCGGCTGTTTATGTACTAGCAGTGTAGGAGGTGGAGTAGAGCGAGGGGCTCCTTGCAGCTCCAAGGTGTTAGACACAGCACTGACAGCTAGCACTGTGGCAGGCTCAGCACACTTGTTGCGATTTTGTTGCTGTTTTTGGAATGTGTAGTGTGCGTACTCTCTCAGCTGACTTGTTGAGCTTGACCTTGGGTTAGCTCTAACTTCAAGGTGGTGACTCACAGTGGGATGGAGGTTCTGGATGAATTTTAAAATTGTGGTCTTCTTCCATCCCTGGTGTATTTTGGGATCTAAAATATGCAAGAAGTAGTTATTGGTAGTATGCTTGTGGAGGCTCTGAGCGTCCTTGCTTCACGGCTAGGGCTTGTGTTAGCCCTGCTTGTAGCCAGTCATCGGAGAACTCCTTTTCGATGGCTTCACAGAGCAACATGTAGTCTGCTTTGATGTTTGCCGGCTGTCTCTCTATGAATTTTGATACCGACCTGTTAGATGTTAGTTCAATCAAATAGATGAGATCGTCAACCATAGCATCAGGATACTTGCGCAGGTAGTAATCAATGTCCTGTAAATAGACTTTGGTATCAGGTGAAGCTGTAGGACCTGGATCAAATGTGATAAAATTTCATGTGATCTTTTAAAGGTCATGGTCTGAAGGTGTGCACACACGCTGTCCACGCGATTGTCCATTCTTGGAACGGGAATTGGGTGAGGGAGCGTGGCAGATGTCCCAGTCTTTATGTGCGTCCTTTACAAGCAGTTGACATTCCTTGTAGTCATTCTTCACGGATTCCAGTTGACCTTCAACTCTTCTGAGTTCCTTCTTTGTGTCTTGAAGGACATCTTCAAGTTCACTGTTTTCTTGGTGAAGCAAGTCATTGTCATCTGTCAACCATTTATTTTCTGACTCTTCATGGTCCAAATCTCGTAACACTTCATCAAGCTGATATTGAGTCTTGTTGTTCTTCTGTTGAGAATTGTCCAAATTTTCCTTCAGTGATTTGTTCTCTTCCTGGACAGAGAGGATTGTTGATTGTTGGTTTTCTTGCTCGTTCTTGGCTACTTTTAATCTCCCGACTAATGCTAGCGTGAACTTACCCAACACACTGGTGAGGTCCTTTCCTTCTGGTGGCCTTTCAGTGTGGTCATGCAAAAATTCTTCACTGAGTGGCTTCAGATCTTCGGGCTGTGTTTCCTTGACCCGTGTTGTGAAGCTAGAAATAAAATCAGAAGTGCATCCTTCCAATGGTGCTTGGAGGTCATCCAGTTTGGAAAATTGGCCGGTTGTCTTTTGACCCACCATGTTTTATCGTTTGTTAGTTAGCTTAAAAATCATCTTGTTGATTATAGCTAATTTGTTAATCAAGGGTTAACCTTGAGTGTATTTATTTTACAACAGTGTTAGTTTCAGGCTTGAAAGAAGGGAGATATAATTTTGAAATTATTTAGAAATTGGAAGATGTTTCAATTTATTTGTTTGTTGAAAATGTGTTTTGATAAATAAAGTTGAGCTGAAAATGAATTGAATTTGGATTTCACAAAAACAAAACAAAAAAAATGTAGATTGACTAATTTGAATTTTTACAGCCTAGTATTGGAATTGTCATCAATAACTAGCTTTGCAATTTTGTTGAATATCACTTTAAAATAAGGATTTTATTTACAATAATAAAAAAAAAAAGTAGAAAAGGTTACATTCTTTAGGGATTTAAGGTCATAAGTTTTCTTTTTTTTTTAAGTTAAGGTTGAATTTTGTTTTTGTTTGTTAAAGCCTATTCTCATTTGAAGCTTTTAAATGTTCTAATATTTACAGATTATAAAACAAGTGAATTGTTTTGTATAATTTGGTCACCAAGGATTTCTTAGAATTAAAGTGAATGGTGATTTGTTGTAATATCTATAAAATTTCTATTTTACAGAATAATCAATGTTTTCACCTTTTAACTTTTTCTCTTTTAAATCCTGGGACAAAAATTTTAGTCAGTTGGTTAAATGTTTTCTTTTTCCTGTGGAGAAAACATGAACCAAAAGAGAAATAACACGATGAGTTTAAATGACACCTAAAGCTGTTTTAAGTGTTAGTTGCTTCATGTGGTTTCCTAAATTTGAAAAATTTTGATGAATATTCAGTGAATCACTAAATCTCTTTGCTAAAATGCACTGGTTTAATTCTACTTTAAGATCACTCTTGAATAAACATTAGCATTTGTTAGAATTCTTAAGCTAAAATGGGCTTCCTGTGGAGGGAATCACACAATGCCACATTAAAAAACAGCAAATTAAACACACATATAGCTTCAAAAGTTTGCAATTTGTTGCATAAATTGTGTAAATATATTGCCTTTAACTTTAAAGATTACAATGTGTGGTTACATAAGTGATTAAATACAAGGTATATGTTATTATATGTTCCTACTGTGTGTTGAAGCTGTCACACCACTGAGAAAAACGTTCAGCAGACAACAAGTTTCTTTTTCACTTCTTCTTGCATAGAAACTTTAAATTGGTGTTAAATTTAGGTTATTCTGAATAATATGTGTTAGTTTAAAGTTACTTTAGGAGCACAATTTAGTTATAAATTGGCTTTATAGATTAAAGTTTAAATACTTTTTTAAAAGATGCAGTCCCTGTGATTGACCAGAAGTTGGAGGCAGTTCTTCCTGCACTCCTGGAAGAGAAAACCGAGTTACGTCACTCTGTGGGTCTAGGGTCTCAACTTTAAGATTGCGGCTAAGGGCACTTCACTTTAAGTGGACTTAAGATGGAATCGCACTGACGATTCTACACATGCAGAGTTCTGCATGGACGGTCATTTAGTCACGCATGAACATGAGTGCGAAGCACGCCTTGTGATTTTTCAAATGGGAGAGGTTTCTCCCGAGATTAGTTTAAAAACAATGGTGAGTTCAATTTATTTTTCACCTGAGATTTCTTCGCCGGTGAATTTGAACCAATGGAAAATGAATAGGATTTCTTTACTTTTTGTTTCCAAGCCTAATCATTCATTCATTCATTCATTCATTCATTCATCTTCTTCCGCTTAATCCTTTTTGGGTCGCGGGGGGGCTGGAGCCTATCCCAGCATCTTTGGGCAGGAGGCAGGGTACACCCTGGACAGATCACCAGTCCATCGCAGGGCCAACACAGAGAGACAGACAACCATTCACTCTCACATTCACACCTAAGGACAATTTAGAACCCCCAATGTGATGCCAATTTACCTAACTTGCATGTTTTTGGCGTGTAGGAGGAAACCGGAGAAATCCCGGAGTAAACCCATGCAGACACAGGGAGAACATGCAAGCTCCACACAGATCACTGTTGGTCGGGGGCTGGGATCGGACCCAGGATCCCCCAGCCAAGGGTGAGTTGCTGTGCTGCCACAGTGCTAACCACTCTGCCACCGCGCTGCCCATTTTAATTATTCAGTGTCTAATAAAATGTTGCACGCATTGAAATACAAACAAATTACTGCGCAAGGTGGGGGAAGCCATTCCCTCCTCTTCCTCTTGATCAGCGCACACACAGTGAGCAGGGGGAAGAGTGGGCTTAATTCCACCCTCCCCCTCGTGCTCCACAGAAACACAGAGACAATGGCTGCAACTCCTGGAGTCACAAACACACACAAGCTCCACCGTTGTTTTTTTTGTTTTTTGTTTTTTTTAATATAAATTTGACAAAACCACACACAGCTTATGCCTTAAATATTCCTTTCCTGTGTCTGTTCAAGTTTATACCCAGCCTCACATGGGGCACATATAACAATGTAGCAATATTTAATTTATAATTAGGATCAGGTATAAAGATTATTTAATTTAGACTTAGAAGTGTATGTGGAAATGGGAGTTTGTCTCCAAGTCCACACACAAACACCAGAAATAATAGATAAACACTTGTTTGGGGCACAAACTCACTAAATGTGAACACTTATGACAATTAAAACTTAATATGTTTATATTTATATATCTATATATTTATTCCATCTAGCTACAATGCTCCGCACTGTGTTTTTATATATCTACATATTATTCCATCTAGCTACATTGCTCCGCACTGTGTGTGTTTATGTACTTGCATATTTATTCCACCTAGCTGCAATGCTCCATACTGTGGGTGTTTATATATTTACATATTTATTCCATCTAGCTACAATGCTCTGCACTGTGTGTTCATATATTCATATATTTATTCCATCCAGCTACAGTGCTCTGCACTGTGTGTCTGTGTGTGTGTGTGTGTGTGTGTATACATATTTTATAGTAATATGTACATATGTACAGTATATTAGCTGCTCTTGCTTGCTTGTTTTTTTTTTTTTTTTTTTTTTTTTCTTGCCTTCTGATTGTTGCTCTGAGTGTTGCTATCCCTGTGCTGTTGCAATCCTGGAATTTCCCCGTTGTGGGACTAATAAAGGCTTATCTTATCTTATATGTGGAGACGAATGCTGGAAGTGCGCATGTGTCAGCGTCTGTAAATGTCACGTCGCGTCAAAGTGTTATCTTGTCTGCTTTTGTTTGTCTGCTTTTGTTTGTTTTATTAACTTCGTTTCTAATTTTTTATCTCTTTTTTACTGATATTAGCTTTTTACTTAGTGTTAGCTTAGTGTTGGCCTAGTAAATACAAAAACCCGATCAGGCACACAGGTCAATCGGACCCCGGGCAGGGCTGTTTCACCAGGCTAGGCTAAACTGTTTTTACCTGTTTTTAGCTAGCTAGCTCTCCACTTCTCGCCTGGAACGTCATGACTCCATCCCCGACGTGTGTCAGCTGTGTGTCCCTCCTTAAGAAGGTTTCTGAGTTGGAATTGAGACTCTCCAACCTCTATAAGATTAGGGAGGCTGAAGACCACCTAGATTCTATAATTCTCGGGTGGACATTGGCCCCGGCAATTGACTCGCAGCTAGCAGAGATGGCTACTTACCTGGGTGAATTTAGCACATCGCCATCCACTTCCACCCCTTCTCCGGTCTCCTCAGCTGTCCAGGACCCCAGCGATAAACACTGGCTTCAGCTCGGAGCTAAACCCAAAGCCCCAGGTGGTTTTTCACATCCTCAATGCACGACTTGGACCGTGGTTGGGCCAACTTGCAAACATCAGGGATTGACCAGACATGGCAGCACCTCTTCTCTTCCCCTGTTGCTGGAAAAAAGATTCAACATCCTTTCCCTGGAAGATTTTCCACACCTGGATGTTGATCATCCTCCCATGGCCGCCCCTCCTCCTTCAGCAGTGGCCCAAACCCGCAAGCCCCTGATTAAAACTACTTTAGGTGTGCCAAACTATACACCAGCTCCAAAAAGAAGAGAGTGCATCACCCAGCCATCACTGCAACAACAACGGCAAAATTATCCACCATTTCAGAAGCCACCGGCAAAGCCCCCCCAGACAATGGTAGCTGGTGATTCGATTATGAGGAACGTCAGAAGCAGGTACTGTGTCACTAAATTTTTTTTCCTGGGGCTAAAGTGTCAGACATTGAGGCTCCTACCCCTGACATATTAAATTAATTCCCCCACGGTATAACTGTCATTGTGCATGTTGGATGCAACAACATCCCAGATGAAGCGTCGGAGATCTTAAAGAGTGACATCAAGAGCCTTCTGTCCACTCTTATGAACAGAGGCAGACGTGTGTTTATTTCTGGTCCACTTGCTCCTTTTAGAAGAGGTTGCAATTATTTTAGCAGAACTCTTAGCCTTAATACCTGGTTGTGTTCTACATGTCTTACTTTTAACATTGGTTTTGTAGACAATTTCAAGCTATTTTGGAACCGACATCATTTATGAGGCCAGATGGCATCCATCAAAATAGACTTGGTGCACGTGTTTTAAGGGACAATCTGTTCTATTCCATTCAGCGTTTTTTAGAACAGTGACTGAAATCTGGTGAGTTAACTCACCCCGAAGTTCCTAGGTCTGCCAACCAGCCCTTCTTTGTTTCCACTTCTCATATTAATCCTATTAATCCAAATAATGCTCATTGTTTAGATCAGTCTTCAATTTATAACCCCATTGAGATTGTGTCTGTCTCCCATTACCCAAAATATTATAACCCAAGACAAATACAACATAACTTGATAAATACACATCTTTCTGCAGCTCCTCCTCATCTGCCACCCCTCAACTTAGCCCCTGTCTTCCCCTTCAGAGAACCTTTGTTTACTCCCCCTAAAGTAAATAAAAATATAATGTATAAAAATCCCAAAGTGATTAAACAAAAGTTGGTAAAACTCAAATTAAACATCAAGTCTCTAAATTTAATGATTTGGCCTCTCTTCCTCCTCATAATTTAAAAATTAAATGAGGTTTGTTAAATACAGTGGAGGAAAAAAGTATTTAGTTAGCCACCAATTGTACAAGTTCTCCCACTTAAAAGATGGGAGAGGTCTCCAATTTTCATCATAGGTATACCTCAACTATGAGAGACAAAATGAGAAAAAAAAATCCAGAAAATCACATTGAAGGATTTTTAATGAATTAATTGGTAAATTCCTCGATAAAATAAGTATTTGGTCAATAACAAAAGTTCATCTCAATACTTTGTTATATACCCTCTGTTGGCAATGACAGAGGTCAAACTTTTTCTGTAAGTCTTCACAAGGTTTCAGCACACTGTTGCTGGTATTTTGGCCCATTCCTCGATGCAGATCTCCTCTAGAGCGGTGATGTTTTGGGGCTGTCGCTGGGCAACACAGACTTTCAACTTCCTCCAAAGATTTTCTATGGGGTTGAGATCTGGAGACTGGCTAGGCCACTCCAGGACCTTGAAATGCTTCTTACGAAGCCACTCCTTCGTTGCCCGGGCGGTGTGTTTGGGATCATTGTCATGCTGAAAGACCCAGCCACGTTTCATCTTCAATGCCCTTGCTGATGGAAGGAGGTTTTCACTCAAAATCTCACGATACATGGCCCCATTCATTCTTTCCTTTACACGGATCAGTCGTACTGGTCACTTTGCAGAAAAACAGCCCCGAAGTATGATGTTTTCACCCCCATGCTTCACAGTAGGTATGGTGTTCTTTCTCCTCCAAACACGACAAGTTGAGTTTTTACCAAAAAGTTCTATTTTGGTTTCACCTGACCATATGACATTCCCCCAATCCTCTTCTGGATCATCCAAATGCTCTCTAGCAAACTTCAGACGGGCCTGGACAGGTACTGGCTTAAGCAGGGGGACACGTCTGGCACTGCAGGATTTGAGGCCCTGGCGGCATAGTGTGTTACTGATGGTAGCCTTTGTGGTGTCCTTTGACAGCTCTTTGGTCTTGGCCATAGTGGAGTTTGGAGTCTGACTGTTTGAAGTTGTGGACAGGTGTCTTTTATACTGATAATGAGTTCAAACAGGTGCCATTAATACAGGTAACGAGTGGAGGACAGAGGAGCTTCTTAAAGAAGAAGTTAAAGGTCTGTGAGAGCCAGAAATCTTCCTTGTTTGTAGGTGATCAAATACTTATTTTAACAATTTACCAATTAATTCATTAAAAATCCTTCAATGTGATTTTCTGGATTTTTTTTTTCTCATTTTGTCTCTCATAGTTGAGGTATACCTATAATGAAAATTGGAGACCTCTCTCATCTTTTAAGTGGGAGAACTTGCACAATTGGTGGATGACTAAATACTTTTTTGCCCCACTGTATTAGGTCTCTAACTCTCAAGTCTCTACTAGTCCATGATCTGTTAATTGATCATCAGATTGATTTAATATCCCTTACAAAGACTTGGCTAGGGCAAGATGATTATTTTGGTTTAGATAGATAGATAGATAGATAGATAGATAGATAGATAGATAGATAGATAGATAGATAGATAGATGTATTTTATTGCTCCCAAACTGGGAAATTACAGTGTAACAGCAACATGACAGTTGACAACCAAACAACAGAAACACACACATGACAGACAAAGGGATTACCCATGGAAAGTAAAAACTAACACGACTATAAAACCTGTATACATCATAGCTTAATATATGATGACCCGTATAAACACATGAATCATCCTATTGCACAAAGAAGGACTATCAGGAGCAGAGTGAAAATGTGATGTACCAGTTAGTCTGTAAGGTGCAGTGTGGCAGTATAGCTACAGTATGACCAGAATACAACATCATAGTGAGTTATTGTACAGTGAAATTGCATGTGGCAGAAAAGATTTCCTGTACCTGGCCATTCGACAACAAACCTGTAGTAGTCTACTGGAGAAAGTGCTTCGCTGTCTATCTAGTGTGTGGTGGAGGGGGTGATCAGGATTGTCCATGATGGATCGCAGTTTATTTAGTGTTCTCCTCTCCATCTCAAAGGTCTCCGGTCTGAGACCAATTACAGAGCCAGCCCTCTTGATAATCTTGTCAAGTCTGTTGGTATCTCTGGCCCTGATACTGCTACCCCAACAAACAGCAGCAAAGAAGATGGCGCTGGTGACAACAGTCTGGTAGAAAAGCTCCAGCATCCTGCTGCACACGTTGAAGGATCTCAGCTTTCTCAGGAAGTAGAGCAGGGGTGTCCAACCATGTGCCATGGAGAGCCAAGACCCTGCAGGTTTTCTCTTCTACCCAGTCTCTTCAGCAGGTGTTTTCACTTATCAGCAATCAGTGGGAAGAAGTTCACAGAAATCTGCTGTTGAAGACACTGGTTGGAGGTAAAACCTGCAGGGTCTTGGCCCTCCATGGCACATGGTTGGACACCCCTGAAGTAGAGTCTGCTCATCCCCTTCGTGTGCGCAGCATCGGTGTTGGATCTCCAGTCCAACCCGCTGCTGATCCTGACACCCAGATATTTGTAGTCCTCAACCACTCCCACATCCCCCCCCCCCCCTAATCGGCAGTGGCTGAGAAGGAGCCTCCTTCTTCCTGAAGTCAATCACCATCTCTCTGGTCTTGTTGAAATTCAACCTCAGGTGATTCTGCTCTGTCCACTCCACAAATCTGTCTACCAGTGCCCTGTACTCCCCCTCCTCTCCCCTTCTTATACACCCCACAACAGCTGAGTCATCAGAGAATTTTTGCAGGTGGCATGACTCAGTGTTGTACTTAAAGTCAGTGGTGTATAAGGTAAAAAGAAAAGGAGAGAGCACAGTCTGCTGTGGAGCTCCTGTATCACTAGCCACCACTCCAGACAAGACACTGCCCAGCCGGACAAACTGTGGTCTGCCTGTCAGGTAGTCAGTAATCCAGGAGATCACAGAGCTGTCAACCCCATCACCCGCACCTTCTCACCCCACACCCCACCTCACACCCCACCACAGCAGTGACTGGATGGTGTTAAAGGCACTGGAGAAATTAAAAAAAGTGATTCTCACAGTATCTCCTCCACCATCCAGATGCAGATGGGCTCATTGCAGCAGGTAGATGACAGCATCTTTAACTCCTAAATGGGGCTGATATGCAAACTGCAGAGGGTCCAGCCACGTCTTCACCTGCAGCCTCAGGTGGGCTAAGACCAGTCTCTCCAGGACCTTCATCACATGAGATGTAAGGGCAACTGGTCGGTAGTCATTCAAATCCGATGGAGATGACTTCTTGGGGACAGGAACCAGGCAGGATATCTTCCACAGCACCGGTACTCTCTCCAGACTCAGGCTCAGGTTGTACAGGTGTTTCAGTACCGGAGCTAGTTGGTTGGCACAGGTCCTCAGGGTCCTAGCGGAGATGCCATCAGGGCCCGAAGCCTTCTGCTGACGGAGTCTCTCCAGCTGTTTCTCCACCTGATATGTAGTCACCGTGAAGTGAGGGAGGGTCCTGGTGCCGCCTGAGGAGAAGGAGGGGGGAGATGGAGAGAGGTTCTGCACGGGAGCGTGGGTGGGGAGGGGTGCGTGGGGGTCTTGCTGTGTTGCTCGCATGACAGACTGTGAGTTGAACCTATTAAAAAACAGATTCAGTTCCTCAGCTCTCTCCTGGCTCCCAGATGGCTGCCCGACTCTCCCTTTGCACCCAGTTATTTGTTTCATTCCTTCCCACACATCTTTAGTGTTGTTTTGTCTGAGTTTATCTTCCAACTTCCTCCTATAATTGTCCTTGCACCTCCTCAGCATCTCTCTCAGCTCATGCTGCACTCCCCTCAGCTTCTCCTTGTCTCCAGCCCTAAAAAGCTCTCTTCTTTTTGTTCAGAAGTGCTTTCAGGTCACTGGTGACCCACGGTCTGTTGTTGGAGAAACAGTGTACAGTCTGAGCTGGCATGGTCATGTCTTCACAGAATCTAATGTATTCTGTGATGCAGTCGGTCGTATTGTCTATGTCCACTCCATGTGGTTCACAGAGTACGCTCCAGTCCGTCATCTCGAAGCAGTCCTGCAGTGCGTCAGCAGCCTCCTGTGTCCACCTCCTCACAGTCCGTGTGTAAGCAGGCTGCCTTTGCACAAGGGGAACGTACTTGGGTGTTAACATGACCATGCAGTGATCTGATTTACCAATGGGGGGTAGAGCTGTGGCACTATATGCATCTCTGACATTGGCATACAGAAAATCTAGTGTTTTGTTTTCTCTGGTGGGACAGTCAACAAACTGGTGAAAGTTTGGTAATGTTTTTCCCACTCAGACATGGTTAAAATCACCTGTGATGGCCATGAATGCATCCGGGTGCTTCTCCATTAATGTGGCCACAGTGGAGCTGATGATGTCACAGGCCACCGCTGTGTCAGCTGATGGAGGGACGTAGACGATAACAATTAAAGCACACTTCATTTTTCGCGGCATATAATAAGGTCTCATACTAACAGCCAGCAGTTCAATGTCCGGGCTGCAGCACTTTTCCTTCACATAAATATGTCTGGGATGACACCATTGTTCATTTACAAGAAGTGCCACTCATCCTCCTCTCTTTTTCCTGCTGTTTTTCACATCTCTGTCCCCCCGTATAGTCTTGAAGCCAGGTAACGGTACGTTTACATCCGGGATCTGTGAGTGTAACCACGTCTCTGTAAAAAAACACATGAAACTACACTCACAATACTCCTTTTGCATCCTGACCAGCGCTGTAAGCTCATCTGTTTTATTTCCCAGTGATCGCACGTTCCCGGTGATGACCATCGGTACAGCTGGCTTATGCTTCCTCCTCCTCCTCCTCACCTTCGCTCCAGCCCTTCTCCCGCGGTGTCTCCTCTTCAGCTCATCCGGGATGAGAGGCTTCACTGCCAGCGTAGCGCTCCAGGCTCCGGCCTCCTCAGCGCAATCAGCTGTTCGCGTATGTAAATAGTGCGTCCACCCCCACCTCTGTTGCTCTCCATTGCCCAAGGAAGAGAAAAAGAAAAGAAAACTAGAAAAAGACCGGCTAAAGTAGAGAAAAAAGTTGGTCCAGTCTTAGTCCGAGTATTCCTACAGAGCTCCGGTTAATAAGAGACACACTATATACAGGTATAAACAGATAGAAACACAAAAACATGAGAGAGTTGCTGCTGGTACGGCCGCCCTGCCTCCGGCGCCATTAAAAAAAAAAAAAATGAATCAACTCCCTCTGGTTATCTAAACTATCATAATCCCAGAAGTTCTGGTCGTGGAGGTGGAGCAGCGGCAATTTACCATTCTATATCACTAGTTAATGTAAAGCAAAAAACATGTTTTAATTCCTTTGAGGGCCTGGTCTTCAGTATGGGGCATGTTAACAATCTTAGCTTAAACCCAATTTTCTTTGCCATAGTTTACCGTCCTCCCTCAGCCTACTCAGAGTTTTTATCCGAATTTGCCAACTTCTTAGCTGATTTAGTGCTGAAATCAGATAGAATTATTATAGTAGGGGATTTTAATATAGATGTTGATGTAGATAGTGACTGTCTTAATAAGGAATTCAATTCAATGTTAGACTCAATGGGGTTTTCCCAGAAAGTAGAAATTTCTACCCATTATCTCCACCAGACATTGGACCTTGTTCTGACATATGGCATAGAAACAGAAAATCGGGTAGTGTCTCCTCATAATCCTGTACTGTCAGACCACTGTGTAACTCAGTGTTAAAAACGTGATGGAAATATGAATGTCGATACCGCTTTGAGAAGAAGGGGGGGACATTCGTTTCACAATGGGAGTAGATAGTTTAACGTGAATTAAATTATAAATATTGACACCGCTTTTAAAATGAAAAACACCCATTTCACAATGGGAATACATAATTTGAATATGAATATTTAAATAAATATATATTCATAAATAGTAGGAACATTTTCTAGAAGGTTCTGATAAAGTTCCTAGTATTGTGTGTTGATATTTCGAGTAACCAATGGCTGCGCCGTTGCTGGGTCACGCCACCCAGTGGGTTAAGCGCTCTCTCTCCCTGGGTCTGGGATGACTTGCATTTTTGGCTCAGTCACTCCAGACGCCGAAAGACACAGACCAGAGAGAGAGAGAGACGGTCCTTGGTGATATGGCGACGCTAACGTGCTGGTAGCAGCCTTTGCCTGGATAAAATCCTTGAAATTGGTAAGCCTAAACCAAAATGAGAAATGAGACATTGTGGTATTGCCAAATTCTAATGCCCCGTCTATTAAATTTTAAGATGGGGATCCAAAGGTTGTCGACGCCGTTGAGCGCAAGAACCCCATTGACGCACGAGCCACTTAGCATGGTGAGTGCAATTTATTCATTGTGTATGTGGATGCTAACCGCTAGCTTAAAAACGCTAGCCGCCGATGCTAAATTCGGCTAGTTTTTTCATCAGAAAAAGCTATTTTTCAAGGCTGTAACGGTTAGCAAAGGTCCCAGTTCCCTTGCCCTTGATTGCTACTTGATGGTGAAAGTTATATATGTGATTTATATGTGTTTTAAAGTGCGGAAATAGTGATAAATTGTTGTTCTAGCTTAACATGTTAAACCTCCGATGCTAAATCTGGCTAGGATTTACACAGAAGGAGGTTGTGTTCAGAGCTGTAATGGTTAGCAGAAGGATCCATTTCACCTGCCATTGAGTGTATTTGATAGTGAATATTGCATCTATGGTTTAAAGATGTTTGAAAATATTGTCTGTGTACAACTTAGAAATATTTTGTGATAAGCTTAGAGCAGTAGCTTATTTGTTGTTGTTCTGACCTGTTTTATAGGCCAGGTTCTTTTCTTGTCTTTTTTTTCCCCCCTTTGGACTGGTTTGACCAGAGCGTGGATCTCCAGATCTGGATGGCGAGCCGAAGCCCGAACCGTATGAACTGCTAAAGGTGACTCCACTAGTCACCTGGAAAGGACAAAACAAAAACTGTGAATATTGTAAATATAATTGGGAGTATTTTGTTTTTATTTTTTCTTTTATCGCGCTGTGTTTTTGTTCATATGTAGATATCTGTGAAATAATATACATAGTTGCAAGTTCTATATGGCTGTGTATGTGTCGTGTGTTGCTGCACCTCCCAGGCTCCTACGAACCCGGAGTCGGTCTGACCTGGCCCAATTATCCCTTTTCCCTCAGGTAGTAAAGTTAAGGTAAATACATTGCCATAACACAATACTACCAAAAAGGGTACTACACCTAAAGAGTGCAGGTATTACTAACTAACTAACTAACTAACCTGCACTTATATAGCGCTTTTCTAGTCACAAAGACCACTCAAAGCGCTTTCATTAATACTAACCCTCTATTCTAAGGGCCTATAGGAAACAGATATCTAGGGACAATTTAGAACAGCCAATTAACCTAACATGCATGTTTTTGGCATGTGGGAGGAAACCGGAGAAATCCCGGAGTAAACCCACGCAACACGGGGAGAACATGCAAACTCCACACAGATCACTGTTGGTCGGGGGCTGGGATCGAACCCACGATCCCACGATCCCCACAATCCCCCGGCCAAGGGTAAACTGTGCTGCCGCAGTGCTAACCACTGCGCCACCGTGCAGCCCGTGACCGTAACCAGTGTTAGTGGGTGATACCCTGTGTGTACCCCCAATTACAAATTACCCCGCAAGTATTGTACCACCCTGTGTATACTATTGTTACAGTGGTATATTGTTACAAAATTTGGCGAGAGAAGTAAGTGTCACAGGTATCACAGTACATTAAAAAAAAAGTGGTGATCACAGCCAGGAGCCTGGAGCGTTGCACGGCCAAAATGGATTTTGTGGAAAAACATGGCGTCAAAATACCTAATGCAGTCAATGTCAGTGGTGTTGTTGATAAAGAAAAAGACACAGACATTTTTGAGTTTCTAGAGCAACATGGCACTATCCGTAGGGTGCTCAGTATTAATGATAACTCATCTGACTTTGACAAAAGTCATATTGTAGAGCAGGGGTGTCCAACCATGTGCCATGGAGAGCCAAGACCCTGCAGGTTTTCTCTTCTACCCAGTCTCTTCAGCAGGTGTTTTCACTTATCAGCAATCAGTGGGAAGAAGTTCACTGAAATCTGCTGTTGAAGACACTGGTTGGAGGTAAAACCTGCAGGGTCTTGGCTCTCCATGGCACATGGTTGGACACCCCTGTTGTAGAGTTTGAATCTGGATTAAGCATTGAAGCATTAGCACCTATGTTGCCGTGCCCCTTTCCATCCACTGACAATCCTGATGTTAAGTACTGCATTCAAGCCTTAACTGATGTCTACACTAAAACTGTAGGGGGCAGTGTTACTGAGGTTTATCTTAGCAACCTGAGGGGTTTAGCTAAGCTAAGTGGAAAAGGTTTTGAAGAGGTGTTGCAGGAGGTCATGTCCAAAATAGGGAAGTCTATTGAAGCTGCTGAGACAGCTGAAACGGTCTCTGCTGACATTGATCCTGCTTCCCTTACTGTAGAACCCACACAAAGTGGAGTCTCTCCTCCACTTCAAGTTGAAGTGTCTCACACCCCTAAAACCACTCAAGCACTCTTCCAAAGCCCTCTTAGACCAAACTTAACACCTCAAATGTTAAGTCCAGCTGATCTTAACCCACCCGAAGTTCAGAAAATCGTAGTTGAGCATGTCATTAAAAATGCAGAGAAGCCGTCAAATGCCCATTCCTTTTGGAGAATCAGAGCTTTCTCTGGCAAAACGCCAAGACCGTATACTGAAGCTGACTATGAAACATGGCGTTCACATGTTGACCTGATGATGGAAGATACTTCTTTGTCTGACTTGGAAAAATCTTGCAGGATCCTTGAAAGTCTTCTTGCTCCTGCGTCTGATGTTACTCACTCTCTTGGGCCTGAAGCCACCCCTGCCGACCATCTTAAGCTGTTGGATTCAGCTTTTGGGACTGTTGAAGACGGTGAGGAACTGCTTGTGCGATTCATGAACACTTTCCAAGATTATGGAGAAAAACCCTCTGCATATCTGCATCATTTGCAGGTGGCGCTCAATCTCACAGTGCGTAGAGGCAGTCTAGAGCCCCAGGAAGTGGACAAACAGCTTCTCAAGCAGTTTAACAGAGGCTGTTGGGATGACAATCTGCTAAAGGAGCTACAGCTGGAACTAAAAGATAAACATCCACTTGCGTATGCAGAGTTATTTCTTCACCTTAGTACTATTGAAAATAGACAAGAAGTTAAAAACACCCGCGTGAAAAGACACTTGGGCGCCACAAAACCAAAAGCAGCCTCCTACGAACAAACAGTCACCGAAACAGGTACAAATAGTGAAGTGGAGTCTGACAGTCTGAAAGAACTGAAAAAGCAAGTCGCTGATCTAAAAAGCCAATTAGCAGCTGTCATGAAACAAAAGAAACAAGCGCCACCAAAGAAAGACCCAACTAAGAAATCTGGAAATAAAAAACCTGACCACGCCAAACCTGAAAACTCACCTTCGTCCAGCCGTCCCAATACTAGGCCCAAACCATGGTATTGCTTCCGCTGTGGTGAAGATGGGCATATTGTAGCCACTTGTGAGTCAGAGGCAAACCCTGCACTTGTGGCTGCAAAACGCAAAGAACTAAGAGTAAAAAGACAGATTTGGGGCAGTCAGAACCCCCAGTCTTCTGTAAAACTGAAGTCTAACCCTGTTGTGGGACAAACAGAGGTTAGTTCAGAGATGACCCGTCCCAAACCAAAAGTTCCATTCAAGACACGTGCTAAACTGACGTCACACTACAAAACAGACCCCTTTAACTTTCCTAATGGTCTAATTGGTACAAAAAGTACAGCCCAAGTGAAAGTGAATGGCTGTACTGTGAGCTGTTTGTTAGATACAGGCTCCCAGGTGACTACTGTCCCTGAGTCCTATTACAGACAGTACTTATCCAACCATGAGATTAAGCCACTTTTTGAGCTATTAGAAGTGGAGGGAGCTAACGGTCAGAGTGTACCTTACTTAGGCTACATTGAAATGCATATCACTTTCCCAAAAGACTTTTTCGGTATTGAAGCCGAAGTGCCAACACTTGCATTAGTGGTTCCCGATGTACGTGCAGCTGATCAGTCCTTAGTGTTAATAGGGACAAACACATTAGATGTACTTTACGAGCTGTACTCTGATGCATGTTCTGAACTGCAGCCAACCATGTCACTTGGTTATAAGGCAGTGTTAAAAGTCCTTGAACTACGGCACAGACAGTCCCAAGACACTAGCCTTGGTTTAGTGACCATGCGCAACAAAAAACCACAGTTAGTTCCTGCAGGCCAAACAGTTGTTCTAGATGGCGCTGTAGCTGTGTTAGCTTGCAACAGTGAAAAATCTGTCTTGTTAGAACACCTGTTAATGTCAGCCTTACCTGGTGGTATCCTGGTAAAACCATGTCTCATAGACTTACCTGAAAGAGCACCTTACCTTGTTCCAGTAATACTCACCAATGAGTCGGAACATGACGTGACAATCCCTCAGAAGTGTGTCATTGGAGAAATCTGTGCATATCAATGAGTCCTATCACAAGAACACTCCGTGAAAGTTACAAAGTCCAAAACTGAACCAAAGTCCACTCTGAAGTTCAACTTTGACTCTTCCCCCATTAGTGCTGAATGGAAAGAGCGCCTAACAGAAAAAACTCAGTCAAATGCCCGAAGTATTTGCACAAAACGATCTTGACTTTGGAAAAATGGATCAAGTGAAACACACAATCAGATTATCAGATGAAACACCGTTCAAACACAGAGCACGTCCCATTCATCCAAATGACCTGGAAGCGGTCTGTAAGCATCTCAAAGAACTCCAACAAGCAGGCGTGATAAGAGAGTCTACTTCTCCATTTTATTCGCCTATTGTAGTGGTGCGAAAGAAAAATGGCGATGTCCGCCTTTGTATTGATTAAAGGAAGCTTAACATGCAGACTGTAAAAGATGCTTACGCCCTCCCCAACTTGGAGGAAACGTTTTCCACCTTGACCGGTTCGCAGTGGTTCTCCGTCCTCGATTTAAAGTCAGGGTACTACCAAATTGAGGTAGAGGAGCTGGACAAACCAAAGACGGTGTTCGTATGTCCCATGGGCTTTTGGGAATTCAATAGAATTCCCCAAGGCATGCAAACGCCCCCAGCACGTTCCAGCGCCTCATGGAGAAATGCATGGGCGACATGAATCTGCATGAGGTGATTGTGTTCCTTGATGACATCATTGTATTCTCCAAGACGCCCGAAGAACTTCCGGTTCCGGCGCCACAAGAGTTGGCTGCCTTTTGCAGCTGCTTTTTTTTTTTTTATCTTCCTTCTTCTTTCTACACCTTTCACTCTATATATATCACGGACACACAGATCGCCCCAAAGGTCTCCCGAGTCGGCGGACGGAGCACTGTTTACAGCAGGAGATGATACAGCAGGGAAGAGCTAGCTAGCACTCAACCGCCACCCAGTGCTAACAGAGAAACTCGACATACCGGGGAACTGAAGCGAAAACGGCGTGGGTGCCGGGCTGGAGTTTCGGCGGCGTGCAAGAAACATAAGACATAATAAGAGCGATGGCAAGAACCAAGCAGACCGCCCGTAAATCTAGTGGAGGAAAAGCCCCCAGGAAGCAGCTAGCCACTAAGGCTGCTCGGAAAAGCGCTCCGGCCACCGGCGGAGTGAAGAAGCCTCACCGTTACAGGCCCGGTACCGTGGCTCTGAGAGAGATCCGTCGCTACTAGAAATCCACGGAGCTGCTCATCCGTAAGCTGCCCTTCCAGCGCCTGGTGAGGGAGATCGCTCAGGACTTCAAGACCGACCTGCGCTTCCAGAGCTCCGCCGTCATGGCTCTGCAGGAGGCCAGTGAGGCCTACCTGGTGGGTCTCTTCGAGGACACCAACCTGTGCGCCATCCATGCCGAGAGGGTCACCATCATGCCCAAAGACATCCAGCTGGCCTGCCGCATCCGCGGAGAGAGAGCTTAGACTTTCTGCTGCACATCCACCAACCACAATGCTCCGCACTGTGTGTCTATATATATATATATATATATACTGTATATATATATATATATATATATATACTGTATATATATATATATATATATATATATATATATATATATATATATATATATATACAGTATATATATATATATATATATATATATATATATATATATATATTTATAGTAATATGTACATATGTATACTAGCTGCTCTTGCTTTTTCTAGCCTTCTGATTGTTGCTCTGAGTGTTGCTGTCCCTGTGCTGTTGCAATCCTGGAATTTCCCCATTGTGGAACTAATAAAGGCTTATCTTATCTTAACATGAGGCTCGCTTAATGAAAGTTCTTAATCGCCTGAAAGAGTACGGGCTTAAACTTTCCCCTGAGAAATGCAGATTTTTTCAAACTTCTGTCAGATGCCTTGGTCACATTGTGTCCAGTAAAAGAGTTGAGACCGACCCCGAAAAAGTGAAAGCCCTAAGTACCTGGCCTGTGCCCCATGATCTCAAACAGCTCTGCTCGTTCTTAGGCTTTTCATGGTACTATAGGGGGTTCATTAAGAACTGTTCCAGCATCGTTAAGCCCCTCACTGACTTAACAGCAGACTACCCTCCTTTGCGAAAAAGCCCAAAGCCCAAAGCTAAGCCTGCCCAGTACCACGACCCAAAGACACCGTTTGGCGAGCGATGGACATCTTCCTGTGATCTTGCATTCAAAACCATCATTGAAAAGCTCAGTACTGCTCCTGTCCTGGGTTTCGCTGACCCTCAGTTGCCATATACCCTCCATACTGATGCCAGCACTACAGGGCTTGGCGCCGCCTTCTATCAGAAGAACAGGAGGGCCAGACTAGGGTCATAGCTTATGCAAGCCGGGGGTTGTCTCGAAGTGAGTCCCGTTACCCCGCCCATAAAGTGGAATTTTTGGCTCTAAAGTGGGCAGTAACGGAGAAGTTTGCAGACTGTTTATATGGCAATCATTTTACTGTCGTGACAGACAGTAACCCCCTGACGTACATTTTGACTGCTGCTAAGATGGATGCCATAAGTTACAGGTGGCTAGCTGCTCTGTCAAAGTTTAAGTTTAAGCTCCAATACAGAGCAGGCAAGCTTAACTCAGATGCAGATGGCCTCTTTAGACGGCCACATGGTGAGTTACTCAATGATGCAGTGTCCCAAAAGGAGCTTGACCGCATACAGCAGTTCACTCAACTCACTTGTCTCTTCCTGAGAACAGTTTAAGTTCTGAGGTAGTGTCCGCTATATGTGGAAAAAACACCTTGTCTGTAGCTCTCCAGACAACACCTTCCCTTTGGTTCACTCGTTAGCTATCTCTGTAGCCGCCATTCCAGATGGCTATGCCGATGAAGATGGCTGTGGTGGTCTTCCAGTTGTACCCCACATGACTCCTGAACAGATCAAAAACGAACAAAGAACTGACCCCTGTTTAAGAGAAGTGATTGCACAAATTGAAACTGGGCTAAAAGTCCCACCAACTGTACGAACTGAACTTCCTGACATCAACTTGTTACTCCGAGAGCTCGGTTGACTTGAAATGTGCAGTAACATCCTCTACCGCACTCGTCAAGACAGAGGAAATGTTATTTACCAGCTCGTCTTACCTGAACAGCTCCGCGATTCAGTCTTTCAAAGCCTCCACTGTGACATGGGCCATTTAGGCACAGAGCATAGTTTGGATCTCGCCAGAACAAGGTTCTATTGGCCTCGCATGGTGGCAGATATTGAAAAGAAGATCAAGACATGTAATCGCTGCATAAGACGTAAAACTGCTCCAGAGCGAGCTGCTCTGCTTGTCAACATCAAGTCCACCCGACCGCTTGAACTTGTCTGTATGGATTTCCTGTCCATTGAGCCCAATCAAAGTAACACAAAGGATGTGCTCGTGTTAACTGATCATTTCACGAAATACGCTATAGCCATCCCTACCAGCAATCAGAAAGCTCAGATCGTTGCAAAGGCACTTTGGGACAACTTTATAATCCACTACGGGATACCCGAACGGTTACATAGTGATCAGGGTCCCGATTTTGAGTCCCATATCATAAAAGAACTTTGCAAAATCATGGGCATTCGCAAAATCCAGACGACACCCTATCATCCCAGAGGTAACCCGGTAGAACGTTTCAATAAAACATTATTGAGCATGCTGGGTACTCTGGAGGAAAAGAACAAAACTCACTGGCACAACTATGTAAAACCACTTGTACATGTGTACAATTGTACAAAAAATGACACTACTGGTTTTGCCCCATATGAGTTAATGTTCGGTCGTCAGCCGAGATTGCCCATCGACCTTGCATTTGGGGTCCCATTTCACAACAAAAGTTTCAAGTCACATTCCCAGTACATTGAAAAACTGAAGACAACTTTACAAGAAAGCTACAAACTAGCAACAGAAAATGCTAACAAGATGGATGAAAGAAACAAAACAAGATTTGATATGCGAGTGAAACCCTCAAAACTAGAACCAGGCGACAGAGTTTTGGTACGTGCAGTCCGCCTCAAAGGCAAGCACAAACTAGCAGACAGGTGGGAAGCTGAAATTCACATTGTGGTGAACCAAGCAGGTGACTTGCCTGTTTACACCATAAAACATGAGACAAAAGATGGTCCTGTTCATACCGTTCACCGCGACCTCTTGCCTGGTTTTCTTGCCCCTGTTGAGGAAGAACCTGTCCAACCAAAACGTGTCTGCAAACCTAAGACCAGACAATCACCTGAACAAAGTGAGGAATGTGAGAATTCAGAACCGGAAAATTAAGATGTCTATTGGTACAGAGAAGAACCAATCCAAACACCCATAAAGCTCACTCGAGTTTATGAAATTCCCCATCCAAAGACATTCTTTAAAGGAGAAATTCCTGCTGAAACTCACTCACCTGAGAATGACAACCAAATAGAAAATGTCACTTCACCTAGATGCGACAACTTACTGAATGATGGAAACCTGGAGGAAACTGAAACAAATGTGGAACCATCGAACAGTGAGAGTGGAACTGAAAGTGAAACCAACTTACCTGATAAAGGTACCTGTGATGAACCTGTGGAAGAAAAAGAATCTGAAAAAGAAGTCCCACAGACTGTGAGACATTCCGAGAGGACAACCTCCCAAACAGAAAGACTACAGTATAGTCAGTTGGGAAACCCTCTCCTAACTGTTGCCCAGTCCCTGTTTCAAGGATTAAACCTGGCTTTTACCAGAGCCTTAACAGAGTCAGATCTTAAGAGTATTCCCATGAACACTAGTTCTCCCGTCATTACTATTTAGCTAATCACATGCAAAGGGACTTGTATGATTCTAAGGGGGGATAGTGTAACCCAGTGTTAAAAACGTGATGGAAATATGAATGTCGATACCGCTTTGAGAAGAAGGGGGGGGGGACATTTGTTTCACAATGGGAGTGGATAGTTTAATATGAATTAAATTATAAATATTGACACCGCTTTTAAAAAGAAAAACACCCATTTCACAATGGGAATACATAATTTGAATATGAATATTTAAATAAATATATATTCATAAATAGTAGGAACATTTTCTAGAAGGTTCTGATAAAGTTCCTAGTATTGTGTGTTGATATTTCGAGTAACCAATGGCTGCGCCGTTGCTGGGTCACGCCACCCAGTGGGTTAAGCGCTCTCTCCCTGGGTCTGGGATGACTTGCATTTTTGGCTCAGTTACGCCAGACGCTGAAAGACACAGATCAGAGAGAGAGACGGTCCTTGGTGATATGGCGACGCTAACGTGCTGGTAGCAGCCTTTGCCTGGATAAAATCCTTTAAATTGATAAGCCTAAACCAAAATGAGAAATGAGACATTGCGGTATTGCCAAATTCTAATGCCCCGTCTATTAAATTTTAAGACTGGGATCCAAAGGATGTCGACGCCGTTGAGCGCGAGAACCCCATTGACGCACGAGCCACTTAGCATGGTGAGTGCAATTTATTCATTGTGTATGTGGATGCTAACCGCTAGCTTAAAAACGCTAGCCGCCGATGCTAAATTCGGCTAGTTTTTTCATCAGAAATAACTATTTTTCAAGGCTGTAACGGTTAGCAAAGGTCCCAGTTCCCTTGCCCTTGATTGCTACTTGATGGTGAAAGTTACACCTGTGATTTATATGTGTTTTAAAGTGCGGAAATAGTGATAAATTGTTGTTCTAGCTTAACATGTTAAACCTCCGATGCTAAATCTGGCTAGGATTTACACAGAAGGAGGTTGTGTTCAGAGCTGTAATGGTTAGCAGAAGGATCCATTTCACCTGCCATTGAGTGTATTTGATAGTGAATATTGCATCTGTGGTTTAAAGATGTTTGAAAATATTGTCTGTGTACAACGTAGAAATATTTTGTGATAAACTCAGAGCAGTAGCTTATTTGTTGTTGTTCTGACCTGTTTTATAGGTCAGGTTCTTTTCTTTTCTTTTTTATTTCCCCCTTTGGACTGGTTTGACCAGAGCGTGGATCTCCAGATCTGGATGGCGAGCTGTTTTATGAAAATATTTAGACAGGTTCGTGAGGAGTCGGCACACATGAAAGTAATTCACACTGAGACAGACTGCTAGAATAAACTGTATCTTTTATTCCCCACAGACCATATCTCCACACACAAAAGAGAAATCATTGCATGTCACACATTTCCTTCAAACAAGGATTAATGCATTTCATGTCATTTCATCAGCTCTTACCGTAATACAGATGACTGGGAGCCGCAGTCCGCAAAGAGCGTGATTTCTCAGCTGGACGTTTTGCGCAAAACTCACAGCAGACTCCCCGAACAGAGGGAAAGCCCCTGTTTTTAAAGGAAGGCTAGGTACAGAACAGAGTGGCCATCTCTGTTCCGAGCAAGCCCCCCTCCCATCATAGAATCGCGTGGGGAGCAGGAAGGGCCAATTCCTGCTCCCAGACGATTCCCTCTGCCCGGCTCCCAAAACATACTGTGAACACCTGCTCCATCACACACACACACATATGAGGAATAAAGGTGCCTTTGTTTCATAAGCATGCAACAGTGATTTAAGGAGTGAGAAACTTGCTGTGCTAAGGAAAACAGTTTCTAAAAACAGGTCATACTGTCCAGGTCATGGTGTGCCTTAAGATAAATTCATCATGGGAAGAGAACTGGATTGTTAAAACATATTAAAAACAACTGAGAAACAAATCAGGGCACACATTAAAAACACATTTATATTACATTCCACCCTTTGACCTTATTTGTGATCAGTTGGTAAAGATAATTGCTTTCTTCCCCAACTAAATGCTTTCTTCCCCAACTGAAAAACAAATCAGGGCACACATTAAAAATATTTATATCACATTTTCCACCCTTTGACCTTATTTGTTCTATCAGTTGGTGAAGAACATTGGGTAATTACTGTCTTCTTGGGGAATACTTTCATCCTCATAAGGTATGCCGACATGATTATGGTGAGATAATTCCACCCAATTGATGTCCCAAATGCATGTTACAACATGCCACAATAGCTCATTTCTCGTATTGAATTGTCTATTGTAGTAACTCCATCCATTAGTCGTACCTACAGCATAATCATAACATATCCAGTGACCAGGAGGGTCAGCACTCACCTCTACTTTGCAAGATATGGTACCATACCCTCCATCTCGAAAAATGACTGTGATTTTCATATTGCTAGAGAATTATATATTCTTTTGCTTAGAATTTGTTTTACTCTTCTAATATAGCAGAAAGCACTGAAATTGCATATTGTTAAGACAGATAGAACAGCAATTAATATAGCTAGGGGAGGCACCAGTGTTTTGCGAGCAGTGACTGACATGCCTGAGAATATATCCCACCAGTGATGAGCAGAAACTTGTTCTATCTGATGAGCTGCATGCAATACCTTTCCTTGGGCCACCACAGTGGATATCACTGCAGCACGCACATTAGACATATGATCACCAATGAGCTTTTGTATCTCCGTGGATCCATTCAGTGCGCCTCTGAATCGATCCAGGGACACCTGCCATGGAACTTCCAGCACCCGCCATTGCAGGGCGGTCAGGTGAGCCTCACTGGAAAAGTTGGTAAGACGATATGTCCGATTATGCCATTGCCACATGTGAACACCATGCAGACACCCAGTGAAAGGTACCCTAGGCAACATTGGATGGAAACTTAAGGTGGCTACACATAGAGTATGGGGCCCTATTTGCCACATCATGTCACGAGGTTTTTCTATTCTCCATTCACATAGTGCCTCTGTCATGGTTAAGCATGGTTCAGTATATATTTCTCGACTTAGGCATGCATATCCTTGGTCAGTCAAATCACATTCTGATAAATCATATGTATTATTTTGCCCTGGATCAAACCATCTCCCTTTTAATTGAATAAACCAAAATGCCGTGGCAGTAATTTCTGGTAACACATGATATTTGCACACGTTAACAGCTCTTGTGACAGTTAATTGAGTCCATTGCCCGCTACACATCGTGCTATTGCAGATGTTTTTTTCAGGATGCGGAATTAACCACCATTCTTCAGTGATGTTCCACACTTCTCGCCATTGTCGAGCGTGATTGGTAGTGACAATGCGAATGAAACGTTCCAACTGCGTGCGGATATCCAAAACTTGAATGTTGCACACAGTCCAATTGAAAGCGCGAGTGATGTTCGTCATCAATTCACTCGTAGCATTCCACATGGTCAAATCCCAATTCAGACGTTTTTGAAACAGATTGGCGGCCTCCATTTGAGGCCCCACCACCGTAGGCATCCAAAACCCAACTTGTTGAATGCCTAAAGACGTTTGATGTCCAGTATCTGCCAACATTGATCTGGTTATCTCGTTGTTAATGGTGTTGGAGATTCCCAAAACTGTGCCAAATCCTCCCAGCAATGTGTCATACCATGCTTTCTTCTTCTTGGTTGAACATTTGGGAATGGGTGGTATCCTTACCATCCAATTGACGGTGATATGGCTGGTTTGTGTGGCCACCGTTGTACAGGTCGATAGTATGGGTGCCAGGTTCGTTGGGGATATATGCTTCGGGTTTTTGTCGACCACTACAATAGGGTACACAAAGGGGATTTGTCGCCCCTTTATCACTGTTCCATTCATCAAATACACTTCCTTATCTCCTGTTATATTGATGGATAGCTTTGTACCATTTAAGGTAGTATCACATTTCAGTGAATCATTAGTCGCTTTGGCCACGCATATGGTTACATTGGCAGTTAAATTCACCATGCACCCCTTCTCCACCGCAGGCACATTATATTGATTTTTGACACATTTGGGGCATATGTAGATAGGACAGTGGCTGGTTAAGTTCAGTATCTTGCACTTTTGGTTTGATAAACAATAGAAACCGTCTTGACTCCGATTGGCACCGATTCGACTTTCCCTCCACTCCAACGAAACAGATTGGTCCACCTCAAACATTTCTTGGCCTGGTGTGGCGTGGATCTGGATCCAGCAACCGGCGATACTCATCCACAGGATCACAACGAGGGCAGGGCGGCACATGTCCCAGCAGACGACATAGCCATGTCCTCGGTGCTTGTGGGGGTGTTGAAGAAGACCCATGACGTGGCGGGTGTCCAATCACCAGTCTCCACCCGAACATTCCTGCAAAGCAAGCACATACTTAGGAGAAGAGAAAACACAGAATTAGTTCTCCCTTAGATAACATTTTGATACTGGTACATTTATCCAGGTTTCCTCTCCTGGATACAAAATGGTCACCACCTGATCCGTCCCTTGAGCTATGATCTCAGCCGGGCGGGGAGGGCCATTTTCTTGCCTCACCCATACTTTGGCCCCAGATTTATCTGTGGAACCAAAGCCTTTTTCGCCCCTTTGCGTCATCACAGCCGGCTTAGCAATCTCTTCAGGGTCAGTCATTAGACATGGTTTAATGACCAATTGGGCCACTTTATCCCCCTTATTCAGGGTTATGGGCTCTGATCCCAGTACGTAGCACACCACTCCCAATTCCCCTTGATAATCACTGTCAATCACACCTGCCAGAGTCGTTAAACCTTCTAGGGATAGTCCAGACTTTGGCAATATGTGACCATACATTCCATTCGGACATTTCAACCCTAGTCCGGTTTTTACCACAGTGGGTGTTCCTGGTACTAAGGTGAGGGTTTTCATAGCTCTTAACTAACTAACTAACTAACTAACCTGCACTTATATAGCGCTTTTCTAGTCACAAAGACCACTCAAAGCGCTTTCATTAATACTAACCCTCTATTCTAAGGGCCTATAGGAAACAAATATCTAGGGACAATTTAGAACAGCCAATTAACCTAACATGCATGTTTTTGGCATGTGGGAGGAAACCGGAGAAATCCCGGAGTAAACCCACGCAACACGGGGAGAACATGCAAACTCCACACAGATCACTGTTGGTCGGGGGCTGGGATCGAACCCACGATCCCACGATCCCCACAATCCCCCGGCCAAGGGTAAACTGTGCTGCCGCAGTGCTAACCACTGCGCCACCGTGCAGCCCGATTAGATTAAATCTAATCCAGCCGAGCCTTTCGTCGCTCGCACTGGTAGTGTTGCTTCTGGGTTAATCTTCCACATTTTAATAATTTGTCCTTCAGAATGTTCAAGATTGACAGTGATCATTCGGTTCAGTGGTGTTGTACCAGGTGCAATGGGTCTATTGTTTAGCTGTTTCAGCGCTTGTGGTAAGCGTTTTTTCCACCCTTCCAAACTATTGTTTATCCCTCCTTTTTTCAAGGTGGCTTTCAACAACCCATTCATTCTTTCAATTAAACCCGCAGCTTGGGGATGATATGGAACGTGATAGATCCATTCCACATGATTGTGTTTGGCCCAATCTTTCACCAGGTTTCCGGTGAAATGGGTCCCGTTGTCAGTTTGAATCTGTACAGGTAGCCCATAGAACCTTTCAATTAGTTCCACACAGGCCAGCGTGACCTTCTGATTAGCCACTTTGGCTGGGTGTGCCACTACCACACCTGAAAATGTATCCACAGCCGTGCATACATATTTACATCGTTGTGACTCTGGAAGAGGACCAGTAAAATCCATTTGCCAGATTTGCCCTGGACTCTTTCCCCTTTGTATATGTCCAGTGAGATGTTGTGGGACACCTCTTCTGTGATGCTGACAGGCCTCACACTGTTCAATGGCTGTCTTTACATCATCAGTTTTTAAATCAATGCCTCTATCCCTGGCCCATTGGGTGGTAGCTTGAATTCCCCAATGTCCACTCTTTTCATGGGCCCACCGGGCCAAATCCACAGTGGATTGCCTTTCCACTGACATTGCTCTGACCACTCCATCAATATAACGGTTGTGGAGGGCTTCTGAGTCCATATTTTGGGTATGGGCATCAACATGGGTGACATGGATAGTGACCCCTTGGACCTTTTGCCAGATTTCCTCCCACAACTCTTTACCCCACACCTCTTTCTTTTGAATCCGCCATTGATTGGACTGCCATGTAGGCATCCACGTGGTTAACCCATTAACCACTGACCAGGAGTCAGAGTAGATATACGCTCCTGACACACCCGCATGTTGTATCACCATGTGCACGGCCTTCAACTCGGCCCATTGGCTGCTTTTTCCCTCACCCATTTCTTCCAAAATTTGCCCCAGATGAGGGTTGAAAGCACCGGCTTTCCACCTTCGTTTCCCCGCTACCCACTGAGAAGAACCATCTACAAACCACGCCCTACTCTTTTGCTCGTCTGTGAGTTCATCATAGCGGGGCCCTGTTAACACAGGAGATTCTTGCAGCTGCTCAACTTCAAAACAAGACTCATCTGCCTCTGGGACATCAGCAACTTGTCAATGCAAGACCGAAACTCCTTTTTGTCCAGATTTCACTCTTTCAGACACGTACCATTTCCACTTAATGATGCTACTCTCCTGGGCGGTACCTATCCGATGTGTGGTGGGGTTACTCATTACCCACGTCAGAATAGGTATCAATGGCCTCATGATCACCTCATGCCCTGCAGTTAATGCCTCTGTCTCCACCAAGCTCCAATAACACGCCAATAGTTGTTTTTCAAAAGGCGTGTAACGAATTCCTGCACTCGGCAGCTTCCTTGACCAGAAACCCAAAGGTTTCCGTTGCTTGCCTTGTTTTTGCCATAAGCTCCAATTTGCATAATCATTCCAAGCCGACACCTGCAACTCAACCGGACCAGATTGCAGTTTTCCTAATGATAGGGCTTGCTGTATGGCCTCTTTGGCCATGTCAAAAGCCACTTGCTGTTTTTCTGTCTATTCAAACTGCTCTTTTTTCCTTGTCACTTGATATAAAGGTTGCAAAATTTGCCCCAAATGAGGAATGTGACTCCTCCAATATCCAAACAACCCAATAAACCGCTGCACATCCTTTTTGGTGTGCGGGGTGGCAAAAGCCATTATCTTTTCTCGGGCTTTGTCTGTGATTTCCCTTTCTCCCTTATTCCAGCAGATCCCCAGAAATTTCACCCTCTGGGAGGGTCCCTGCACCTTTGCTGGATTAATCTCCCAACCGTGACTTTTCATGTGCTGGATCAGCCGATCCAGTACCTGCTGGACTTCTTTTTCAGAGGTCCCTTGTACCATGATGTCATCAATATAATGGGATATCAACACCCCAGGGGGTGTTGTTAGCCCGTCCAGATTCTCTGCCACCGTCCGGTGACAGATAGTAGGACTATGGAGATAGCCCTGTGGGAGTCTAGTAAACGTATACTGTCGTCCCTCCCAAGTAAACGCAAACTGCTCCTGCCTATCTTCTGGGATTGGAATCGTAAAGAAGGCATTAGCCAGATCAATCACCCCATACCATATTCCCGGATGATGCTGCACCCGGTCAATTATGGTGGGAGAATCAGGTACTGCCGCTGTCAATGGAGGAGTGTGTTTGTTTAGTTCCCGATAATCAACCGTCATTCGCCAGGAGCCGTCAGACTTTCGGACTGGCCAAATGGGGTTGTTCCACGCGGTGGTACATGTTCTCAACACTCCAGCCTCCACATAATCTTTTATGGTAGCAGTAATCTCATCATGTCCTCCAGGGATTCGATACTGCTTCATGTTCACCACCTTATTTGCCAATGGAATGGGAAAAGGTTCCATATGTACCTTCCCCACAGTGACTGCTTTGTTCCAAATCCATTAAAAACTGGGTCAAACTGTCCTCTTTGTTTAAATTTAGCGCATTTGAGTCACTGTTGAATCCTATTGTTTTTATATTTCCTTTATGCAACCCAGCATCTCCCAAGCCTTGTGAGGCAGACACCCCCGCCTCTTGCATTCTTCACTTGAGCTGAGCAAAAATTCACACTTCTGTTTTTTTCTAAAGGCCAACTCTGCCTCTCCCCCGCCCCTGAGGCAAAAGGAGAGAGAGAGAGAGAGAGAGAACTATCCCTCGCCCGCCCCCTTTGGGAGAGCGAGGAACAGAGGGAGAGAGAGAGAGGGAGAGAGAGAGAGGGAGAGAGAGAGAGGGAGAGAGAACGCACTATCCCTCACCCGCCCCCTCTGGGAGAGCGAGGAACAGAGAGAGAGAGAGAGCGCTGCTCGTCCCTCCCCTTGCTGATGGGAGAGAGAGAACAGCCGCCCGCACAACACCACATCCACCGCTGAATTCCACTCAGCGGTGCTTTCGGGGCAACTTCAATTCCCCGAAGACACCTAAACACCACCGAAGGCGACCCATCCCCTACCAAATCCGCCCATAGCTCTGATCTTCCACCATAATCTGCTAAACATACACCAACCTGCTCCCATAAACCATTCCAGCCTGGGATAACAGCACAATCATCAGCACAATAGCTGGGAGAGCCCCCAGCTACACTCTGTTTAATTTTTTTCTTAAACATGACTTTCCTATGCACAGCTCCCCTTTACCCTTTTTTTTTTTTTAAATTTCAAATCCTGTTCGTGACGGCAAAATGTTTTATGAAAATATTTAGACAGGTTCGTGAGGAGTCGGCACACATGAAAGTAATTCACACTGAGACAGACTGCTAGAATAAACTGTATCTTTTATTCCCCACAGACCATATCTCCACACACAAAAGAGAAATCATTGCATGTCACACATTTCCTTCACACAAGGATTAATGCATTTCATGTCATTTCATCAGCTCTTACCGTAATACAGATGACTGGGAGCCGCAGTCCGCAAAGAGCGTGATTTCTCAGCTGGACGTTTTGCGCAAAACTCACAGCAGACTCCCCGAACAGAGGGAAAGCCCCTGTTTTTAAAGGAAGGCTAGGTACAGAACAGAGTGGCCATCTCTGTTCCGAGCAAGCCCCCCTCCCATCATAGAATCGCGTGGGGAGCAGGAAGGGCCAATTCCTGCTCCCAGACGATTCCCTCTGCCCGGCTCCCAAAACATACTGTGAACACCTGCTCCATCACACACACACACATATGAGGAATAAAGGCGCCTTTGTTTCATAAGCATGCAACAGTGATTTAAGGAGTGAGAAACTTGCTGTGCTAAGGAAAACAGTTTCTAAAAACAGGTCATACTGTCCAGGTCATGGTGTGCCTTAAGATAAATTCATCATGGGAAGAGAACTGGATTGTTAAAACATACTAAAAACAACTGAGAAACAAATCAGGGCACACATTAAAAACACATTTATATTACACGAGCCGAAGCCCAAACCCTATGAACTGCTAAAGGTGACTCCACTAGTCACCTGGAAAGAACAAAACAAGAACTGTGAATATTGTAAATATAATTGGGAGTATTTTGTTTTTATCTTTTATTTTATCGCGCTGTGTTTTTGTTCATATGTAGATATCTGTGAAATAATATACATAGTTGCAAGTTCTATATGGCTGTGTATGTGTCGTGTGTTGCTGCACCTCCCAGGCTCCTACGAACCCGGAGTCGGTCTGACCTGGCCCCATTATCACTTTTCCCTCAGGTAGTAAAGTTAAGGTAAATACATTGCCATAACACAATACTACCAAAAAGGGTACTCCACCTAAAGAGCGCACGTGTTAGTGGGTGATACCCTGTGTGTACTCCCAATTACAAATTACCCCGCAAGTATTGTACCACCCTGTGTATGCTATTGTTACAGTGGTATATTGTTACAAAATTTGGCGAGACACTCACCAATGAGTCGGGACATGACGTGACAATCCCTCAGAAGTGTGTCATTGGAGAAATTTGTTCATATCAACGAGTCCTATCACAAGAACACTCCGTGAAAGTTACAAATGTGGCTTATATTAATCATATATTCCATACCTACACATGTATAGACATATTAGAATGTTTAGTGATTACATATGTAGAATGACCTCATGCCTCAGAACAGGACAAGAGGTCTCAACCACCGGCGAAGATCAAAGAACAGACTGAGTCACAGCGGTGGAGACCGGATCGAACTTCCTGACCCCCCAGGGTCAGGGGAAGGAGAGAGAGGACAATGGAGGGGGATTATGTTAATGCGGGATGTCAGCTTTGATATGCAATGTCTTTTGTTGAGTGTGGGTATAAGTATGAAGGTCTGACTGCGCTCGACCTCTCATTCTGCTTCTGCATCGAGATGAGACATGTTAGGTAGATGAAGCTGATAATAAATCTTGATTTATAAAATCACATTGCTTCTTCATTTCAAGCTCCCTACACTGGTGACCAGACGTGAGGATGGAACAAAGACGTTCTCCCGCGACAAACTCATCAGAGGCGACCCAGGCAAGCGTAGTCGCCAATGCAGACAGGGGAACGGATTGAAGACGTTCCCCCATGGCAGAATCTACAGAGAGGTCTCAACCGAGAACCATCCCCAGCTCCGCCGTGACAACAGAAGAAAGGCGTTCTCACCCGGCTGACACATCAGAGACGGCCCACACAAGCGCCGTCACTGTCAAGCTGCCAGAGTTCTGGCAAAGCGACCCGAACTCGTGGTTCCAGCAAGCTGAGGCTCAGTTTGCGCTGGCGGGCATAACGGCGGATGAAACAAAATTTTACCACATCGTCGCCAGACTCGATACCACCACATCAAGATGCGCGCGGATCGTGATTCAACAACCGCCCGCCCACGACAAATACAAAGAACTGAAGGCGACCCTCATCGAGAGTTTCGTCCCCTCAGCCGAGGAGAGAGCAGGGAAGATTCTGGCGATTTACGGCCATGGAGGACGCAGACCAAGGGCCCTCATGGAGGACATGCTGCAGCTGAAGGAGGCAGACAATGACAACTTCCTCTTTCAGCATATCTTCCTTAGCACTCTGCCGCCGCACATGAGAGGGACACTGCCCAACATGCGGTGCAGCACCCAGCAGGACTTCCGCGCGCTGGCCCGAGAAGCGCAGTGGCTCATCAACTCCTGCGGCGAACAGATGGCCACAGCAGCATCTGCAGATCTCAGCGCGGAAGCCCAGAGCAGCGGAGAACCGCGGACAACGGAGCAGAGCCCACCCACCATGGCAGCGACGCGACCAAGGCGCAGCAAGCGGAACAACCTCTGCTATTATCATCAGCGTTTCGCCGTGAGGGCACACAAATGCGTGCCCCCCTGCAGTTTCAAGAGCCGAGAACCGTTAACAGCTGCGGCTCTCGGCGAGACGAATAAGCTGCTTTATGTGACTGACGGACACACCGGGAGACAGTTCCTCATCGACACCGGAGCTCAGGTGTGCTTCATCACCCCTTCCAACGCAGACCGGGCCATGGGACCCCGGGGAAACGGAGCGATGGCAGCCAAAGGCTCGATCATCGACACTTTCGGTGAAAGGAACCTGCCTCTTCTCATTCACGGCCGCAACTATAGATGGACATTTATTATAGCGGCGGTGAGTTTTAACTTGTTGGGCGCTGATTTTTTGTGTGCACATGGGTTGTTAGTCGATCTTGCAAATACATGCTTGGTTAATGCAATTCAGTTTCTTCTATCCCCTGCTTAGCTCGAGTTTTTCCACCACCCGTGCAGGCCAGCGTCACCACAACAGGAGGTAAGTTTGACCAACTCCTCACCCAATTTCCAGCACTCACAGTTCCAAAATTTTCAGCAACAATAGTGAAACACGGGGTTGAACACTTCATCCCCACAACAGGCCCACCCGTGTTTGCCAAAGCTCAGCACTTAGACGCGACCAAGCTCGCCATAGCACGGGACGAGTTTGCCAGCCTGGAAAAATTAGGCATTATTAGGCGCTCAAAAAGCCCTTGGGCATCACCACTACACATGGTCCCAAAAACCGACGGTTCTTTGAGACCTTGTGGTGATTACCGCAGATTAAACAATGCGACAGCGCACGACCGCTACCCAATCCCTCACATACAAGATTTTTCACTACATCCGGCGGGTACGCACATTTTCTCTAAAATAGACCTGGTCCGCGGCTACCACCAAGTCCGGGTTCGAGTGGAAGACATTCCTAAAACTGCTGTAATAACCCCTTTTGGTCTTTTTGAATTTTTGCGAATGCCGTTTGGCCTCAAAGGCGCTGCTCAAACCTTTCAGCGTATGATGGACGCTGTATTACGTGACCTCCCCTTCGTGTTCGTCTACCTCGACGATATTCTGGTAGCCAGCCCGTCAGAGGAAGAACATGAATAACACCTCACTACGGTTTTTCAGAGACTAGAAGAGCATGGGTTAATAATCAACCCAGCTAAATGCCGATTTGGCGTGTCACAAATTGATTTTTTGGGACACAGAGTTTCACCAAAGGGGGCAGTCCCATTGCCAGACAAAGTGTGCGCAGTAGAAAATTTTCCACGACCACAAACGGTCAGATCGCTGCAAGAATTTTTGGGAATGGTGAATTTTTACAACCGTTTCCTCCCCCGCGCAGCTCAACTCATGCAGCCCCTGTATGCCGTGCTCAGAAAACAAAAGCCTTCCAACGCGGTCGAATGGACCCCGGAGCGCGAAAGCGCCTTCGCGGAAGTAAAAAGTGCTCTAGCGAATGCCACATTGTTCGTTCACCCTGACCCCTCGGCCCGCATAGCGTTAACCACAGACGCTTCAGACCTGGCCATAGGGGCAGTCGTGGAACAACATGTTGGTGGAACCTGGCAACCGTTAGCATTTTTTAGCAAATCTTTAAACCAAACCGAGCGCAAATACAGCACTTTTGACAGGGAGCTGCTAGCGCTTCATTTATCCATCCGCCACTTCCAGTTCTGGCTGGAAGGGCGGCGTTTCACGGCTTTTGTAGACCATAAACCACTTACTTTTGCGATGGCTAAAATTTCAGAACCATGGTCAGGCAGGCAACAAAGACAGCTAGCTGCAATTTCAGAGTTCACCACAGACATTCGACATGTGGCAGGCAAACTTAACGTAGTAGCAGACTGCCTCTCTCGCGCTGTGATATCGTCAGAGCACGAGGAGGCAGATTATACTACCGCAGCCGCAGAACTCTTGGCCAACGCGGACGCGTACGCGGCCCCAATACACGTAGGGATAGATTACGTGGCCATGGCAGAGGAACAAAGCAGTGACACGGACGTGCGCGCGCTCCAGTCTGGACCAACAGGGTTAAGACTGGAGGAAAGGGGTTTGCGTGACGGTGTACCCCCCCAATCTGCGACGTGTCAACCGGCTGACCTCGCCCGGTAGTTCCAGCTGCATGGCGCCGCCGCATTTTTGACTCGTTTCACTCCCTCGCGCGCCTCGGTTAAAATGGTCGCGGAAAAGTTTGTTTGGCCGGGCCTGCGCAAAAATGTAAAGGAATGGGCAAAGACTTGCATGTCTTGCCAACGCGCCAAAATACACAAACGCACAAAAGCTCCTCTAGAGCCTTTTCAAATCCCAGCCAGGAGGTTTGACCATGTTCATGTCGACCTCGTGGGCCCGCTACCTTCGTCTCAAGGGTTCACACACCTGTTAACAATGATAGACCGTACTACGCGCTGGCCGGAGGCGGTCCCTTTGGCGGCAACCACAGCCGCAGAAGTCGCTCGCATTTTTTTAACAAACTGGGTGGCACGTTTCAGCGTCCCATCAGACATCACGTCCGATAGGGGGCCTCAATTTGTCTCAGAGCTGTGGTCAGCCATGGCCAGCAGTTTAGGAGCGACAATTCACCACACCACCGCGTATCACCCTCAGGCTAATGGGTTATGCGAGCGTTTTCACAGATCTTTAAAGGCCGCCCTCAGGGCCTCACTAACGGATACAGATTGGGTGAATAAACTTCCCTGGGTTTTATTAGGGTTGCGTTCTGCGCCTAAAAATGATCTAGACGCTTCCCCAGCAGAATTAGTTTTTGCACAACCTCTCAGGCTACCAGGTGAGTTCTTACCAGAACATCCAGAGCCCGGGCACCTTCCAGCCCTGAGGCCCTTAAGCAGCACCGGACTGGACACGCTCCCCGGTCCCGCACATCACTCTTTTCCACGGGTTTTTGTCCCCCAAGCTTTGAAAAACGCCGAGTTTGTTTTTGCTAGACACGAAGCTTTAAAATCAACCCTCCGTCCACCATACAATGGACCATTCAGAGTGCTGGAACCTGGTGATAAGCATTTTGTGCTTGATTTAGGGGACAGAAAAGAAACAGTCAGCATTGACAGAATTAAACCTGCTTTCTTGTTGAGCGACGAGCCTGCACGAGTGGCGAGAGCACCTCGGCGGGGTAGACCCCCCAAGAGAAAAGACTCAGCCCCCCTACAGGGAACAAATAACCACTCTCCTCCCCAAGCTGCAGATTCCTTACAGGATGGTCCTGCCAGGACGCCAAAGCGGACCTACAGCAATTTCAGGAGAAGATTAAAACCCAGACGGCACATGGACTGATGCAAAATTGACAAAGAGTGTTAACTATGTTGTCAGATTGTGCCGTGACAGTTTTAAGGAGGATTTGTGACATTAATATAATGTTGTTGTTACCACTGAATTATTAACAGGATCAGACTGCATAACCTGAGGGTTAACATGACTGCTGAGAGGATTTTTTCCTTGTTTTCCCTGTCAAGATGTTTAACAGTATAATATGTCATGGAGGTTATCTTAAGCTTTGAACTTAATTTGATTGTCCTTTTCTTAGTCGTTTGGCGGGGGGGGGGGGGGGGGGGGTTGTGGCTTATATTAATCATATATTCCATACCTACACATGTCTAGACATATTACAATGTTTAGTGATTACATATGTAGAATGACCTCACGCCTCAGAACAGGACAAGAGGTCTCGACCACCGGCGAAGATCAAAGAACAGACTGAGTCACAGCGGTGGAGACCGGATCAAACTTCCTGACCCCCCAGGGTCAGGGGAAGGAGAGAGAGGACAATGGAGGGGGATTATGTTAATGCGGGATGTCAGCTTTGATATGCAATGTCTTTTGTTGAGTGTGGGTATAAGTATGAAGGTCTGACTGCGCTCGACCTCTCATTCTGCTTCTGCATCGAGATGAGACATGTTAGGGAGATGAAGCTGATAATAAATCTTGATTTATAAAATCACATCGCTTCCTCATTTCAAGCTCCCTACACAAAGTCTAAAACTGAACCAAAGTCCACTCTGAAGTTCAACTTTGACGCTTCCCCCATTAGCGCTGAATGGAAAGAGCGCCTAACAGAAAGACTCAGTCAAATGCCCGAAGTATTTGCACAAAACGATCTTGACTTTGGCAAAACGGATCAAGTGAAACACACAATCAAATTATCAGATGAAACACCGTTCAAACATAGAGCATGTCCCATACATCCAAATGACCTGGAAGCGGTCTGTAAGCATCTCAAAGAACTCCAACAAGCAGACGTGATAAGAGAGTCTACTTCCCCATTTTCTTCGCCTGTTGTAGTGGTGCGAAAGAAAAATGGCGATGTCCGCCTTTGTATTGATTACAGAAAGCTTAACATGCAGACTGTAAAAGATGCTTACGCCCTCCCCAACTTGGAGGAAACGTTTTCCACCTTGACCAGTTCGCAGTGGTTCTCCGTCCTCGATTTTAAAGTCGGGCCACTACCAAATTGAGGTAGAGGAGCTGGACAAACCAAAAACGGCGTTCGTATGTCCCATGGGCTTTTGGGAATTCAATAGAATGCCCCAAGGCATTACAAATGCCCCCAGCATGTTCCAGCGCCTCATGGAGAAATGCATGGGCGACATGAATCTGCATGAGGTGATTGTGTTCCTTGATGACATCATTGTATTCTCCAAGACGCCCGAAGAACATGAGGCTCGCTTAATGAAAGTTCTTAATCGCCTAAAAGAGTATGGGCTTAAGCTCTCCCCTGAGAAAAGCAGAATTTTTCAAACCTCTCTCAGATACCTCGGTCACATTGTGTCCAGTAAAATAGTTGAGACCGACCACGAAAAAGTGAAAGCCCTAAGTACCTTGCCTGTGCCCCATGATCTCAAACAGCTCCACTCGTTCTTAGGCTTTTCATGGTACTATAGGCGGTTCATTAAGAACTATTCCAGCATCGTTAAGCCCCTCACTGACTTAATATCAGGCTACTCTCCTTTGCGCAAAAGCACAAAACCCAAAGCTAAGCCTGCCCAGTACCACAACCCAAAGACACCATTTGGCAAGCGCAGCCAGGAGCCTAGAGCGTTGCACAACAGATGAGGATTCTGTTTTGACCCCTGACTAAACAGTTGATATACGGCCAAAATGGATTTTGTGGAAAAGTATGGTGTTAAAATCCCTAATGCAGTCATTGTCAGTGGTGTCGTTGATAAAGAAAAAGACACAGACATTTTTGAGTTTCTAGAGCAACATGGCACTCTCCGTAGGGTGCTCAGTATTAATGATAACTCATCTGACTTTGACAAAAGTCATATTGTAGAGTTCAAATCTGGATTAAGCATTGAAGCATTAGCACCTATGTTGCTGTGCTCCTTTCCATCCACTGACAATCCTGAGGTTAAGTACTGCATTCAAGCTTTAGCCGATGTCTACACTAAAACTGTAGGGGGCAGTGTTACTGAGGCTTATCTTAGCAACCTGAGGGGTTTAGCTAAGCTAAGTGGAAAAGATTTTGAAGAGGTGTTGCAGGAGGTTATGTCCACAATAGGGAAGTCTATTGAAGCTGCTGAGACAGCTGAAACGGTCTCTGCTGACATTGATCCTGCTTCCCTTACTGTAGAACCCACACAAAGTGGAGTCTCTCCTCCACTCCAAGTTGAAGTGCCTCGCACTCCTAAAACCACTCAAGCACTCTTCCAAAGCCCTCTTAGACCAAACTTAACACCTCAAATGTTGAGTCCAGCTGATTTTAACCCACCCGAGGTTCAGAAAATCGTAGTCGAGCATGTCATTAAAAATGCGGAGAAGCCGTCAAACGCCCATTCCTCTTGGAGAATCAGAGCTTTCTCTGGCAAAACGCCAAGACCGTATACTGAAGCTGACTATGAAACATGGCGTTCACATGTTGACCTGATGATGGAAGATACTTCTTTGTCTGACTTGGAAAATCTCGCAGGATCCTTGAAAGTCTTCTTGCTCCTGCGTCTGATGTTACTCACTCTCTTGGGCCTGAAGCCACCCCTGCCGACCATCTTTAAGCTGTTGGATTCAGCTTTTGGGACTGTTGAAGACGGTGAGGAACTGCTTGTGCAATTCATGAACACTTTTCAAGATTATGGAGAAAACCCTTCTGCATATCTGCATCGTTTGCAGGTGGCGCTCAATCTCACAGTGCGTAGAGGTGGTCTGGAGCCCCAGGAAGTGAACAAACAGCTTCTCAAGCAGTTTAACAGAGGCTGTTGGGATGACAATCTACTAAAGGAGCTACAGCTGGAACTAAAAGATAAACATCCACCTGAGTATGCAGAATTATTGTTTCACCTTTGCACTTTTGAAAACAGACAAGAAGTTAAAAACACCCGCAAGAAAAACACTTGGGTGCCACAAAACCAAAAGCAGCTTCCTACGAACAAATAGTCACCGAAACAAGTACAAATAGTGAAGTGGAGTCTGACAGTCTGAAAAAACTGAAAAAGCAAGTCGCTGATTTAAAAAGCCAATTAGCAGCTGTCGTGAAACAAAAGAAACAAGCACCACCGAAGAAAGATCCAACTAAGAAGTCTGGAAATAAAAAACCTGACCATGCCAAACCTGAAAACTTACCTTCGTCCAGCTGTCCCAATACTAGGCCCAAACCATGGTATTGCTTCCGCTGTGGCGAGGATGAGCATATTGTAGCCACTTGTGAGTCAGAGCCAAACCCTGCACTTGTAGCTGCAAAACGCAAAGAACTAAGAGTAAAAAGACAGATTTGGGACAGTCAGAACCCCCAATCTTCTTTAAAACTGAAGTCTACCCCTGTAGCGGGACAAACAGAGGCTAGTTCAGAGATGACCCGTCCCAAACCGAAAGCTCCATTCAAGACACATGCTAAACTAAAGTCACACTACAAAACAGACCCCTTTAACTTTTCTAATGGTCTAATTGGTACCACAAGTACAGCCCAAGTGAAAGTGAATGGCTGTACTGTGAGCTGTTTGTTAGATACAGGCTCCCAGGTGACTACTGTCCCTGAGTCCTATTACAGACAGTACTTATCCAACCATGAGATTAAGCCACTTTTTGAGCTGTTAGAAGTGGAGGGAGCTAACGGTCAGAGTGTACCTTACTTAGGCTACATTGAAATGCATGTCACTTTCCCAAAAGACTTTCTCGGTATTGAAGCCGAAGTGCCAACACTTGCCTTAGTGGTTCCCGATGTACGTGCAGCTGATCAGTCCTTAGTGTTAATAGGGACAAACACATTAGATGTACTTTACGAGCTGTACTCTGATGCATGTTCTGAACTGCAGCCAACCATGTCACTTGGTTATAATGCAGTGTTCCTGTACTGTCAGACCACTGTCTGTTAACCTTTGATCTCACTATTCCTGACTATTCGATTCCTAAAGAAAAACACTACTACAGCAGATGTCTTTCAAATGATGTTGTTACCAAATTTATGCAGACTGTCTCCTCTATGCCATGTGTCAACACAACGGAAATAAAAGATGGAGAGCTTGTTCCTTCCGTAATTGATACCATGGTAGATAATGTTACAGCCTCTCTGCATCAGACTTTAGACTTGGTGGCCCCTTTTAAAATGAAAAAGTCCAATCAGAGGTTTCTAACCCCTTGATTAAACACAGAAACTCATAGCTTAAAACAGAAGACCCATCAATTAGAAAGTAAATGGCATTCCACTAATTTAGATGAAATCTATTTAGCTTGGAGAAATCATCTCTTCATTTATAAAAAAAATCTCTTAGAAACGCTAGAACAAGTTATTACTCTGCATTAATAGAATAGAATAAGAATAATCCCAGGTTTCTTTTCAGCACTATAGCCAGGGTGACAAAGAGTAAGGACTCTGTCACTCCTCGCATCCCCCTAGAGCTAACTAGTCAGGACTTTTTGAACTTTTTCAATCATAAAATTTTATCAGTTAGAGATAAAATCAGTCAGATTCTTCCCACCGTAAGCTTAAGTACAGCATCTACTACAACTTCTTCAATTGATATCTGTTTGGATAAGTTTACTCCAATTGACCTTTTAGAGCTGGATAAAATAATCTCCTCCAAGCCTTCAACTTGTCTTTTAGACCCTATTCCTACCATGTTATTTATGTCATGGTTCGAGCGCCGATCTTGTCCGTGCTCGAGCCATGCATCATCTTCACCAGGTTTGACAGCAGTGTGTACTTTCCAGTTCCCCGAACCTTTATTGTGACAGCGCTCGGAGGGGTTTCCTGCTGTCAAGTCTGACAGCTGTGCTGCATTTCGGCTCATCAGCAGTTCTCCATTTAAGAGGGCTCTGGGAGCGGAATAATGCAGCAGTCTCGTCAAAGATTTCCCTTTTGCCAGACGTTGAGCGAGCATCCCTTGGCTCAGACATCAACGTTTCCTCCATGGTCTGATGTATCGACCATCCCTGGGTTATGATCGTAAATGAGCTTGGTTATTGCCTTATGATCGTCTGTGTGTAGTGTTGTATGTTTTAGCCCACCGTGGCTCATTGTTCTGTGTTTTCTTTTGTGTAACAATAAATTGTGCAAACTTCACCGGTGTCTTTTGTCGTCTTATGGTGGCTCACGAGGGCCACCTCATGACAGTAGACTGCCGCCAGACTGAGACGCCAGTCCCGGTGAGTTTTGCTTAAAGTGGACATTGGTTTTCCCTGTCTGGGTACCTGCAAGTTGGGAGGTCATGTCATCTTTCAGGGGCCGCGTTCGGAGCCTGGACTATGAGCTAGCGGAGGCCCTGGACTACGTAGATGGAATGCTCTTCTCCGCTACGCTCTACAACACCCCCAACGATATATGCCGGCACCTGGGCTACACTGAGAATATTCTTAATAACCTTCCTCGCTACTTCGACCACCCGGAAGTTACGACGAGGAGGGCAGACATCGCTGCCCAAGGCGAGTTACTCCGTGGGCTTTAGGGAAACTCTGGCAGGAAGCCGAAGAGGAGGCATCGTCGCTTCTCGTTTTGGGATCCCATTCCTGTCCCCGATCCGGTCCAGGAGTTCGCACCACCCAGGGGTCATCCCCGAACAAGCATGAAGTCAGTCGGGAATCCCCCAGAGAGGCTGTAGCTGACAGCAATCTCTATCTGGGACCGAGTGGCTGCAGCTCGCTCCGCCAGTCACCCCACACAAATCATTAAGCACATGACGGTGACTGTCAGGCTGGTTGAGAGAAATCCCGAGCTGAGTGACTATCCGGAGTACGCTAATCTACTCGGCTCCGTTTCTGCTCAAGAGCGGCGCTTTCCGGACCTCACCTTCACTTCGCCATCAGCCAGAAGACGTCGGCGCCACGCTCAAAGCGAACCTCAGCAAGACCCCCATCTGAATCCGCTTCCGGCAAAGCCCATTAGTCGACCTTCACGAGCGGCTCCTCCTTGTCCTTCCAGGGGGCCCTCTGTTATCATCCAGAGGGGAGAGGGAGGAACAACATCCCCCTACAGCAGGCACCATCCATCCTCCAGGGAACAGGCAAGTGCAAGTTCATTCTTCTCTTCATAGTTGTGATTTGCCTTGTCTGACTCCTGGGGGCGAAGTTCAGGGTTCACAGTCCCCCGAGCTCCCACCACCTGCTGTAGCTCTTATCACTAAACCTGCTGCCTCTGTGTCTCCCTCCGCTGAGCGGTCCACGACGCCAGGCCTATGTCGCCGGACGAGGAGGGGGCTTGCGGTTCTGGAGAGCCTGGTTCCAGCCCCGCAGCCACGTCGTGGGCAGAGGAGAAGAGCAGACTGCAGCATGGAGCCTGCGCCAATGATGAAGTGTCCCTGGGTCTCCACGTTGGAGCAGTTCGAGCCAGCGGGTTGAGGGTCCCCTGCCACCATGCTGTGCTGGTTATCGGCGTGGACATCAGCACCGAAGGGTCCTCAGAGTGCAGAGACCATCATGCCGGCTGCGGAACCCGCCGTGGCCGAGTGGGAGCCTGACGACGAACTTCTTCGCCCTGAGCCTGGATTGACGAAGTCCTGGACGGCGACAGAACCCGAGTGCAGGCAAGTGCTCTACTTTGTTTTTCTCCTTTCTATCTTGGAGCATTTCTGCCTGCCTCTCGGGGAGGCGAGTCAGGGGCAGCCATCTGCTGCACCCGAGCTCGTCTCACTGGGCTCTGTCTCTACCGGTGATTCTGATCCCGGTTCTTTCTTGTCTTCTGAGCCTTCTTCCAGAGTCACCGGTGTGGAGCCAGTCGCAGTTGCTGTGCTGGAGGTTCCAGGTTTGGGGTCGGAGGTCATCACCGGTGCCGCACCGACCCAATCGGGGTCCAATGCGGGTGCAGCCGAGACCCAGTCGGGGTCCGACGCGGGTGCAGCCGAGATCCAATCGGGATGTGCAGCTGAGACCCAATCGGGGTCCAACGTGGGTGCAGCCGTGAGTGCAGCATCAGTATGGGTCAAGGTCAGTGAAGGAGCTGCAGACCCTTTGCCACCTGACATTGTGCGGGCTCGTCGTCACCATCATCTCCCTCGTTATAGTCACCAACCCAGCCTATCACCACCAGGGGCCGTTAGGGGGCCTCTACATTCGGCCCGGCTCTCCCACATCTTCCCCCCGCCAGGGAGGCCGCCGCCAATTGTCTCCCCACGGTTCTGGTGGCTGAGGGATGCGGGTTGGCCACCAGAGGAACTGTTTCGCCGGTTCGGCGCCCTGGGTCGGCCACCCAACATACTGTGCTTGAAACTGAGTGACATGGTTCGGCAGCCGGAGGTTCTGACTTTACAGGCCTGGGACTGGGGTAGGCCGCCCGATCATGTCCTTTTTCCCGTAATCACCCGTTGGCCATTGGACGCAGGGAGACCACTGGAACTGTTTCCGTTGTTTTGGACTCTGCCTGTCATCATCCTCATGGGTTGTGTGGTCCCATTGAGATTGAAGGTCATTCGGTGTGATAGTTCTGCTCAGTGTTCTTTCCTTTGTTAGCATGTTTTTTTTTTCCCCCTCTTCTGTCTGAGGGATGTAACGTGCTTTACTTGTGGTTTTTTTTTTTTTTTCGTTTTTTTTTTTTTCTTTCTTTCTTACCCTGTGTGTTACTGTGCATTATGGAGTGTCATATTCTCTGTTAACTGTGCTCTGTAATTGCCTCATTTGTGCCCTGTTTTGGTTACGATTTGTGCTTTAAGGAGTATTGTGTTTTTCTGGGAAGTCTACTCTGTAATTATTCAATGTGCTCCCGGCCATCGTCCTGGTGTTTTTCTGTTGCTAGTCCTCTCCTTCCAGGCCTGCTCCCCCATCCACCCACCCTGAGGGGGGTGGGGGGTGGAGGTGGGGTGGGGGCTTGGGTATCTTTGAGCGTTCGGAGATCGCCCTTGTGGGGGAGGTACTGTCATGGTTCGAGCGCCGATCTTGTCTGCGCTCGAGCCATGCATCATCTTCACCAGGTTTGACAGCAGTGTGTACCTTCTGGCTCCCCGAGCCTTTATTGTGACAGCGCTCGGAGGGGTTTCCTGCTGTCAAGTCTGACAGCTGTGCTGCATTTCGGCTCATCATCAGCTCTCCATTTAAGAGGGCTCTGGGAGTGGAATAATGCGGCAGTCTCGTCAAAGATTTCCCCTTTGCCAGACATTGAGCGAGCGTCCCTCGGCTCAGACGTCAACGTTTCCTTCATGGTCTGACGTATCGACCATCCCTGGGTTATGATCGTAAGTGAGCTTCATTACTGCCTTTTGATCATCCGTGTGTAGTGTTGTATGTTTTAGCCCACCGTGGCTCATTGTTTTGTGTTTTCTTTTGTGTAACAATAAACTGTGCAAACTTCACCGGTGTCTTTTGGCGTCTTATGGTAGCTCGCGAGGGCCACCGCATGGCAATTTAAAAAAGTCTTTCCATTTATTGGTAGCCGTATTCTTCAAATAATCAATTCTTCTTTAACTTTAGGTTATCTACCGCAGGCTTTTAAAATTGCTGTAATTAAACCCTTACTCAAAAAGCCTACCTCGATCCAGAAGTTTTAGCTAACTTTTGACCAATCTCTAATCTGCCTTTCATTTCAAAAATCTTAGAAAAAGTTGTTGCTATGCAGTTATTTGACCATTTGCAGGGAAATGGTTTATTTGAAGAGTTTCAATCTGGGTTCAGAATCCATCATAGTACTGAAACAGCCTTAGTGAAGGTCACCAATGACCTCCTAAATGCATCTGATAATGGACTTGTTACTGTACTTGTCCTTTTAGATCTTAGTGCAGCCTTTGATACTATCGACCATGATATTCTACTTGATAGATCAGAACACTACGTTGGACTAAATGGAACTTCGCTGCAGCGATTTAGATCTTATTTGTCCCATAGGCTTCAGTTTGTTCATATCAATAATGAGTTTTCTTCAAACTCTAAGCTCAGTTATGGAGTTCCACAGGGTTCTGTGCTAGGCCCTACTCTTTTTAGTTTATATATGCTTCCATTAGGCAACATCATTAGAAAGCACTGTATACATTTTCATTGTTGCGCAGATGACACACTATTATACCTGTCAATGAAGCCAGATGATAGTAATCAATTAGCCAAGATAGATGCCTTTCTTAAGGAAATCAAAGCTTTGATGGCGTGCAATTTTCTTTTATTAAAACCAGATAAGACTGAAGTCATTCTTGTTGGTCCAAAAAAACCTTTGAAATACCTTTCCAAATCAAACTCTTCATTTGGATGCGGTTACTTATTCTCTGAATAGTTCTGTGAGGAACCTTGGAGTTATTTCTGATCAAGATCTGTTTTGTTAATTCACATGTTCAAATTGTTTCTAAAACTGCCTTCTATCATCTGCATAATATTGCCAAAATTTGGAGCATCTTGTCTCTAAGTGATGCCGAGAAACTGATCCACGCTTTTGTTTGCTCTAGATTAGATTATTGTAACTTGTTATTATCAGGTTGTCCTAAAATATCTTTAAAAAAATCTTCAGTTGATCCAAAATGCTGCTGCAAGAGTTTTAACAGGTACTAGAAAGAGAGATCATATCTCTCTGGTTCTGGCCTCCCGTCATTGGCTTCCATAGAGTTTAGAATTAAGTTTAAAATCCTTCTTCGAACTTACAAAGCTCTTAATAATCAGGCCCCTTTTTCAATAAAAGATCTGATATTACCCTATCATCCTAACAGAGCACTACGCTCCCAAAATGCTGGATTACTTGTAATACCTAGAATCTCCAATAGTACAATGGGAGGCAGAGCTTTCAGCTATCAAGCTCCCTTCCTGTGGAACCACTTACCAATCTGGGTTCGGGAGTCAGACTCGATCTCTGTTTTTAAAGAATAGGGTAAAAACCTTCCTTTTCAATATAGCCTACAATTAGGAAGGGATCATGTGTCTCTTAACGGTCCCTTTGTTTTGCTGTTAATAGATTTAGAGTGCCGGGTGACCTCCAATAATATACTTGGCTTCACCCCTTTAATGTTTGATCTCTTTATGTCTGTTCTTTTCATCTTCTCTATCCCCTCACCCCCCAGTCAGTTGCAACAGATGATTGCCCCTCCCTGAGCCTGGTTCTGCTAGAGGTTTCTTCCTGTTAAAAGGGAGTTTTTTTTTTCTCTCCACTGTCGCCAAGCACTTGCTCACAGGGGATCGCCTGATTGCTGGGGTTTTTCTGCAACTGTGGGGGTTTCCCCTACAGTTGAAAGTGCTATGAGATGACTATTGTTGTGATATAGTCCTATATAAATCAAGTTGGATTGAATTACCTTTCAATCAATTAATTAACAAATCAATCAATCAGTCTCAAAATATTCATGAATTCTACTGGGGACTTAGAACATCCACAGAAAGAAATCCACTGGCTACTTATCTCATTAAAAATTACAGATTTATTAACCACTTGCACTCCGTTGTTCCGCGGGCGGGCAAGTCTCTGTGTCCTATGACGCACGAGGGCGCACGAGAGCACCCTCGTGCGCGCTTGGACGCATGACGCATGATGGTGGTGATGGTGATGTAGTGGCGTCCAAGCGCCACTCAAAAAAAAAACTGCAGAGACAGCCGCGAACAGATTAGTTCATCTGATTGACCTCTCATTCGACTAATAAGAGCCTTGAATTGGGTTTCTGAAACCTTGAAGAGCCAATGAATGAAAATCTAGGAAGGAGGACCCGCCTACTGTGAACGCAGGAGCCAATTGAAGCACAGAAATTCAGGCTGGGTGAAGAGACATTTACTGCTGCAGCAGATGAAAACAAAGGACGCTGGATGAATCTAATACAGACCCCGCAGCATGGAGAACACCCACAAGTGGGACCTGCACTCATTCCAGCAGAATAGACGTTTAGGATTCTCTTCCATCATCATAGACCAACGGAGGCCGACGACAAAGGTAGTAAATCATTCACCAAAACCGCAATAATGGAATTATGTTTTGATCGGGATCCACGAGCCGAGCAGCGTCGCGTTCGTCTTACAATGGGGAAGAGAAGTTCGCCACGACTCTGCTGCTGTGAAGAGGTAAGGTGTTATAAGCTAAATTATTATTTATCCCTGAAAACTGTAATCCAAAAATGACTTTTGACCGATCGGTAAATTACAACTGTACTGCGCACAAAGTACGAAGTGCGTGCGCCGCAATAAACGGTTCATTTGCCGTGTTCGGACCGTGAACGCCCACCCCCCCTCCCCGGTCCGCGGTGGGAAGCATATGAGTCTATTCCTTCATGTAGCGATGGCCCTCTTCTGCAGCGAGGGTGGGGAGGACAACCCCCCCACACACACACACACAGTAGCGAGGGGGGGGGTGCTGTGAAAACATGCAAGGAGTGTAATCCATTATGTGGCGAGGGCCGAATTCCGTCTTTTTTAGCGGGGGGGGGACAACCCCCCCCCCCCCCCACACACACACACAGACACAGCCCTGAGTGTAACCTTTCATTAGAGCCCAAAATGGGGGGCGATGGATCAGCGTTCTCGTCGCGCCCTCCGCCAGTACCCGGGCTCGCCTGGGGAAGCTAATGATCCTACCAGCAGACTAAATTCGAAGAGACGACGCCTCTGTGCCAAGTCAAAGAAGAATCCTAGTCACAGTCCTAAAGCCGAAAGCAAACAGCCCCAAGAGCACTTTGTGGTAGGATCGGCCCTTCGCATATTACAACTAAACGTTGAAGGCCTATCTGCAGCCAAGCGAAGCCTTATCGAAGTCCTCGCCTTCCAACATTCGATTGATGTAATCTGCCTCCAAGAGACTCATATTGGCACAGAGGAAGCTGGCCGCTTCACCATCAAAGGCTTTGACCTCCTGTGCTATGTTCTACATGCTAAACATGGACGTGCCACCTATGTGCGTTCTGACATAGTTGAAGCAAATCACCTGATAACAACACATTTCTCAGACACCATAATCATTGGTGGCTTCCATATTGTCAATGTGTACAAGCCCCCTAATGTCAACTGGGATCTGCAGGTCTTACCCACCCTACCCCACCCTGCCATCTATGTGGGGGACTTTAACAGCCATCACCCTGACTGGGGGTACCCAGCAGTGGACAGTGATGGGAAGGCACTTTCAGACTGGGCATCCAGAAATGACCTCGCTTTGATATACGACCCCAAACAAAGAGGAACCTTCCACTCTGCTAGGTGGAAGAAGGACTATTCTCCTGACCTGTGTTGGGTCAGCTCTTTGAATGGGGAGCCATATCCTACACAGATCCTCATTCTTGATGATTTTCCACACAGCCAACACCGGCCCCTGCTTGTACACATTGGCCTACAACTTCCAGTCATATACAGCCTAAGGAAGATGCGCTGGAACTTCCGCAAAGCCAACTGGAAGAAATTCAGTGAAACTCTGGACCGGAGCGTTGTTACCATCCCACTCCACACCATCACTGTAGATGAAGCATACAACCGCTTCTGCAGCGCAATCTTCAAGGCTGCCCATACTGCAATCCCACGAGGCTACCGACCCCTCTATGTCCCATGTTTGGACGGAGAAAGTGCTGCCCTCCTACAATCCTATCAAACATCAGGGGACCCAGAGATAGCAGACCATCTCATTGAATCGCTAAATACAGCTCGGCGAAAGAAATGGGAGGAGACAGTTGCTGACCGGAGCTTTACCCACTCTAGCAGGAAATGTTGGAGCCTCATCCGTCGCCTAGGAGCTGCACAGAAGCCCCCTAGCCAAAGCCGAGCATCCGTCACACCCAACCAAGTTGCATCCCACCTACTGACTATCGCCAAAGCACCCCAAGACAAAGACACCAAAAGAGCAGTTACAACTGAGCTAAAAAAACACCAAAAAATGCCTGTAGAGGAAACGAACCCTGAACCCTTCGAGGCTGCTGAACTGGAGAAAGTCCTACAGAGCCTGAAATGTGGAAAGGCAGCAGGATACGATAACATCTTCCCAGAATTCATGAAAAATCTTGGCCCCCGAGCCCTAACCTGGTTGACACAATTCTACACAAGGATCACACAAACAAACTCGATCCCAAAGAAATGGCGGACAGCAAAGGTCATTGCCATCCCAAAACCTGGCAAAGACCACAAATTACCAGCAAGCTACCGCCCAATCTCCCTACTCAGCGTTCCTTACAAAATCATGGAGCGCCTAATTCTGCAACGCATTTCCCCAGAGGTAGAGGATATTCTAAGTGTGGATCAAGCAGGTTTCCGCAAGGACCGCAGTACAGGAGAACAAGTACTGGCCCTAACCACCTTCATCGAAAATGGCTTCGAGAGCAGACTGAAGACAGGGGCTGTGTTTCTCGACCTTACAGCCGCCTATGATACGGTCTGGCACAAAGGCCTCCTCCTGAAACTTATAAAGGCGATCCCTGCTTGGGCAACAGCAATTATAAAAACCCTGCTGACCAACCGAAGGTTCAGAGTCCACCTCAGTCAGAAGACAAGTGCATGGAGAATGCAGAAAAACGGACTCCCACAAGGCTCAGTTCTAGCTCCAACTCTGTTCAACCTCTACATAAACGACCTGCCTACTACAAAATCCCGCAAATTCACCTATGCAGACGACATCTGTTTGGCATTCCAAGCACCAGACTTTGAACCACTGGAACGGGTGCTCACGGAAGATCTTGCCAAACTGGACCAGTTCTGCAAAATCTGGCGCCTAAAACCAAGCCCAGCAAAAACCGTCTCCAGTGTATTCCATCTCCACAATGCAAAAGCTGCCAGAGAACTAAACATCCACCTGAGCGGACTCAAGCTTAAGCATGCCCCAAATCCAACTTATCTTGGAGTGACCCTTGATAGGACCTTATCCTTCAAGGAACATCTAAAGGGGACGGCTGCTAAGGTGAAGGTACGAAACAACCTGCTCTGCAAGCTCGCTGGTGCAAAATGGGGGGCGACAGTCTCCACCCTGCGCACCTCAGCACTGGCCCTTTCATACTCTGTAGCAGAATATTGTGCCCCTGTCTGGTCCAGGTCATCTTACACACACCATGTAGACACCCAGCTCAACACAACCATGAGAACTATAACTGGAACAATCCGCTCAACACCACTCCCCTGGCTCTCTGTACTGTCAAACATAGCCCCTCCACACATCCGGCGAGCAGCATTAACTCAAAGGATGCTCCAAAAAGTTAAAGATTCTCCTCACTTACCAATCCATGCAGATATCTACACTCCACCCACTGCCCGACTTTCATCCAGACGGCCGATTTGGAAAAACCCTCCCCCAGCTGACTTTACCATCCAGACAGCTTGGCAAGAGGAATGGGAGACCAAGGAGGTCCCAAACAAACAGCTGGTGATAAACCCCAACCAACAGGTCCCGGGCACCAACCTCCCAAGGAGACAGTGGTCTACACTCAATCGCTTCAGGACTGGACATGGCCCCTGCTTGGCCAGCCTTTACAGATGGGGCAGTAGCCCTAGCCCACTGTGCGCATGTGGAGAGGAGCAAACAATGGAACACATCATAGAGGCTTGCCCGCTCCAAAGACTGGAAGGAGGATTACACACCCTCCATACAGCAAACCAGGAGGCAACTGCTTGGCTTAAGGACTTTGCATTCGCTAAATAAATAATAGAGCCCAAAATGAAGATTCTACATTGAATTATTCAAAAATTACAGATGTTTTTCCAAACTGTGCCATTTGGCACAATTTGGCACAGTTCCAAAACGCCTGGGAACTACCTGCGAACAAAGCTGTGTAAAATATTCATTTTTTGTGGTATTGTTACCAAATTTGGATCTCAGCTTGATAACACTTCGTTCTACATTTCTGTTGCATTTTCCAGCCGGATCGGACAGCTGTGTGTTATTTGTAAGCATTTGTATCCAAAAAAACACTGTGTCCAAATTTATTTTCTTCAAGTTCAGTATGTTTAGATGACTGTAACTCAGTGGCCGGAGCACGTAGAGAGATTATGTTTTTTTTTGCCAAAAAATTCAAAGTGTTTTCTTTTAAATGAGACCAACCCCATGAAGATGCTGCAAAGGGTTGCATAACAGCTTTTGGTTTACTTTGGGCACATTATTTTTTGGCATTTTTAGGAAAATTGCCCGGAGTGCAAGTGGTTAAATGAAATTATGATTAAATGACATTTCATTCAAATAACTTGTAAGCGGGTGAAATGATCAACATCGAATAATCACATCAAACTTGTAATTGATTATTAATCAACAGAGTATTATCACATTTGTGGAACAAGGGTGAAAATGTGAGCGGAATTAACTGGGATGAGGATAAGAATAAATTGGACGCAAATTTATGAAGAAAATTAAACTGTAGGAAAAAATTCTGAATTATTCTAAGAAAGTAAAACATAATTTTAATAAAAAGAGTTATTTACTCTCTTTTGAATTCTGTAGCTGATCAGATTTTGAAATATTTCCAAACTCTAGACAGGTCAGTCAGCAGATGGAAACAAAGAGAAATGGCTCATGTGACTCCTTGCGTTGTTGCACTGTTGTTGAGACGATCCCGAAGCTTTATTCACAGCTGGTACAAGAACCAGAATATCTTGACAGCAGATATTCGGACAAGGTACAGCAGTTTTCAAAATCCACAGTCACAAGATCAGATTTTGACTGTATCAATCCCAGTTGGAGCTTAGGTCAGGCAACGTGAGGTTGCTTTTTATCATTCTTTGGCCAGCATCTTCTTCCCAAAATTTGGGAATAATTCAGATCTGATCTAAATACAAAAATTCAAAGAGATAAGATACAAACAAACTCAAGCCACAAAAATCTAAGTTACTCTGACGTGGTGGAACTGGCTGAAATCACTTCCAGAGTGAGGAAATGAGTGATCGGTCAGTCTGTCTGTTTAAAATACACAAAAACACGGCGGATTTAAGAAAAAGTTAACAGAATAAAAATTAGAAACAGGAACTCCTGTGAAGCATGAAGTTTGACTTAATTTGAAGTTTGACTTCACAAACAACTAGCAACAGATGCTAACATCGAACTGGAGGGTTTCAATGCAATACGGGCAGACTGGACACCAGATAGTAGGAAGGCAAGGGGCGGAGGAGTGATAATGTATGTCAATAACAGCTGGTGTAAACTGGGACACATGAATGAATGAATGAATGAATCACGGTTAAAGAGCAACACTGCAGCAAAGACATGGAGTTGCTAGCTGTTAGCATGTGGCCTGTTTATTTCCCGAGGTTTATCTCTCTCACACATGATCTGCATTGTTATTTATGCAAATCCGACGGCGAACGCTGGGGAAGCACGTGACGCCATCCACTCAGTCACTGGCAAGTTTCTGACAGAACACCCAGATGCTCTCCTTCTCATCTCCGGTGATTTTAACCATATCTCACTGTCCCCCATTCTGCCCATGTTCACCCAGTATATCACATGCTACACCAGAGACAATAAGACACTGGATTTATTCTATATGAATACTAAGGAGGCGTATACCTCATCACCACTCCCCCCACTCGGGAGATCGGATCAAACTTGGTTCATTTCCTGGCGGTGTACAAAACCCTAGTACACAGACAACCTCCGGTTACGCGCACGGTGAAGATTTGGTCTGAGGAGGCAACGGACGCTCTAAAGGACTGTTTTGAAATCACTGCCTGCGAGCAGCTCTGCGATCTACATGGTGAGGACATCGACGGCCTCACTAACACCATCATGGACCACATCACCTTCTGTGTGGACAACACAGTACCCACCAAGATCATGCGGTGTTGCTCGAACAACAAACCCTTGATCAACCCTGAGATAAAATCACGATTGAGAGAGAAGAAGAGGATCTTCAGGTCAGGGAACAGGGAGATGCTGAAGTCTGTACAGAGGGAGCTAAGGAGGAAGATCAGAGAAGGCAAGGACAGCTTCAGGAAGAAGATGGAGGACAAGCTGCAACAGAGCGACATTGGCGGGGTCTGGAGAAACCTCAAAACCATCTTTGGGCTCCAGAATACCTCCTCCAAGGCCATGGGGGGCAGGGAGTGGGTGAACAATCTGAACCTGTTTTTTAATAGGTTTGACCAACCGCCCTGCCCTCCGCCTGCAGAACAACCACTGCTGCCTCTACCATCATCAAGACCTGCTGTCAACCCCCCCTCCACCAACACCCCCCACTCCCAGCACCCATCCCCCCATCCCCAACCTGACCCTCACTAAGACCCAGGTGAGGGCGGAGCTGAGGAAGATCAAGGCAAGGAAGGCCCCGGGTCCGGACTGCATCAGTGCAAAGCTCCTCAAGTCCTGCGCAGACCAGCTGTGTGGGATTGTGGAGCACATCTTCAATGTGAGCCTGAAGCTAGGGAGGGTACCACAGTTGTGGAAAACATCTTGTGTGGTACCCGTACCGAAGACTTCCCACCCCAGAGACCTGAACAACTACAGACCAGTGGCCCTGATGTCTCACCTGATGAAGACCCTGGAGAGACTGCTCCTTGCTCACCTCCACCCCCTGGTGGGACCAGCGATGGATCCACTCCAGTTCGCCTACCAGCATGGCATCAGGGTGGAGGATGTAGTGATCTACCTCCTTCACCGTTCCCTGTTCCACACGGAGAAGACTGGGAACACAGTGAGAATCACGTTCTTTGACTTCTCCAGTGCTTTCAACACCATCCAACCAGTGATCCTGAGGGACAAGCTGCTGTGCGCAGGGGTGGACAAGCACCTGTCCTGCCTACCTCACAAACTGGCCACAGTTTGTGAGAACTCAGGATTTTGTGTCCAACACGATCATCGGCAGTACGGGGGCACCCTAGGGAATGATTTTGGCTCCCTTCCTGTTCACCCTTTATACTGCAGACTTCTCACACAACACAACACACTGCCATCTACAGAAGTTTTCTGATGACTCTGCGATCATTGGCCTCATCTCCAACGGAGATGAAGCTGAGTACAGAGGACTTATCCAGGACTTCATGGACTGGTTCCATCGGAACTGCCTCCAGATCAACGCGAGAAAAACTAAGGAACTGGTGGTTGACTGCCGCAGGCAAGGACAACCCCTCACAGCACCAGTAAACATCCAGGGAACAGACATTGAGATGGTGACATCCTACAAGCACCTGGGTGTTCATTTGAACAATAAATTTAACTGGTCACACTATACTGACACACTCTACAAGAAGGGACAACGCAGGCTGTTCCTACTGAGGAGGCTCATGTCTTTTGGTGTACAAGGGGTGCTTCTGAAGACCTTCTACGATTCGGTGGTGCCATCAGCCATCACTTTTGGAGTGGTCTGCTGGGGCAGCGGCATCACAGCAGCTGATAGGAAGAGACTGAACAAACTGATCAAGAAAGCTAGCTCTGTCCTGGGGCAGTGCCTTGACCCAGTGGAGGAGATTGGAGAGAGAAAGATGGTGGCTAAGCTGTCATCTCTGCTGGAGTCCGAGTCCCACCCTATGCAGGACATACTGAATGCACTGAGGAGCTCATTTAGCAGTAGGCTACATCATCCTAGGGGCGCGACCGAGAGGTTTTGCAGGTCCTTCCTACCTACGGCTGTCAGACTTTATAACCTAAGCAGGGCTGCTCGCAGAGATAGTAAAAGAAACATTACGAGCTAATAGTATTGAATGCAATAGACACAACAGACTTACACAAAATAGTCCCCTGCAGTATACAACTGGGACAATATCAATCACTACGGAGGGTGACAATATGTATGGGTACATATTCATACTATGTGGGGTAACTGAATAGACGGTTATGCTGTTTATTCCATTTAGCTACAATGCTCCACACTGTGTATATATATATATTTATATATTTATGTGTACATTTGTATATTAACTGCTCTTATTTTCTTATCATCTAAATTATTGCTCTGAGTGTTTCTATCCCTGTGCTGTTGCAATCCTGGAATTTCCCCATTGTGGGACTAATAAAGGCTTATCTTATCTTATCTTATTTGGAAGAATTTTGAGCTCAAGAAAAAGTAATTAATTCCCAGATGTTTAAAGAAAAACATTAAAACACACAGACGTTTACACAAACACAATACTCCATGTTCTCTGTAATACAAAACCATCTGAACAAGGGCAACTCCCCTCTTATACTAAGACAACTTTCATGGGGTTCCGGTGATTGACATGGAAATAAGCCAATTATCTCGGGTTGTGGGCAGGTTTTATCAACTTTAGTCTAATGAGCAAACAGTCCTTTTTCTGTAAAGAACCAATGGAATGAAAGAACCGTTTTGTCCCACAGAAGCTGACTGGGGGATTGATTTGAGCAAGTCAGATGACTGGATCAAACTTTCACAGGATAGCATATATCTCAATACATTGAAAATTCATTAATATACTTATGTATAAGTCTAAGCTAGCTTCAGTGGTTCAAGACTATTTCAGTGGGAATGCATTTTATAATCTGGTGCTTTTAAAATTAACATGCAAGAATCATATTCATTGAAATAAGCATTTAAACATTCATGCGCACATTTAAAATCTAGATTAATATAAATTCTTCAAACCCAAATGATTGTCCATACCAAATGTCAGAGCAGAGTCCACTTGCTTTTCCATGGTGTCCTGAAAAAGAGGATAATCTGAGAACTGAGTTTGGTCAAAAGGTAGTCATTAATTTCAGGGACTAAACTTCGGTTGGTTAACGCCAACATGTCCCGGAGTTGCCAGTAGAGGGCATTGTTTTGCTGTGGATATTTTGTAGTGACCATATGATGCACTCAAAAATGTCTTTTCTTTGTCACAGGGCACTTTGAATGATGTCAAACCGTTTTATTAGCCAATAAAATGGTCTTGAGAAAGGAAGTCAATTTATTTAGGAGTTAGACTCAGCCGTTAAAAGCATTCCTTATAGCTTGCTTAACAAAGGAATGTTGGTTCAGCTGTGTTCCTGGGGTGAAGAAACAGTCCTGACATCAGACTTTCCTGGGTGAAACAATGTCTTGGAGGACAAATAATTTTATAGATTTTAGCCAAAGCCAGATGATGTTACATTAAACAAATTTAATTATTAGACAAAGATAACACAAGTACACGCAAAATGCAGTTTTTAAATGATGGTGTTTATTATTAAGGGAAAAAAAAATCCAAACCTGCATGGCCCTGTGTGAAAAAGTGATTACCCCCTAAACCTAATAAATGATTTGGCCACCCTTAGCAGCAACAACTGCAATCAAGCATTTGTGATAACTGGCAATGAGTCTTTTACAGCACTATGGAGGAATTTTGTCAGTTATCTTTGCAGAATTTTTGTGATTCAGCAGCATTGGAGGGTTTTTGAGCATGACCCACCTTTTTAAGGTCATGCCACAGCATCTGAATTGGATTCAGGTCAGGACTTTGACTAGGCCACTCCAAAGTCTTCATTTTGTTTTTCTTTAGCCATTCAGAGGTGGGCTTGCTTGTGTGCTTTGGATCATTGTCCTGCTGCAGAACCCAAGTTCGCTTCACCTCAAGGTCACGAACAGAAGGCCGGACATTCTCCTTCAGGATTTTTTTGGTAGACAGCAGAATGCATGGTTCCATATACCACAGCAAGTCTTCCAATTCCTGAAGCAGCAAAACAGCCCCAGACCATCACACTACCACCACCATATTTCACTGTTGGTATGATGTTCCGTTTCTTAAATGCTCTGTTACTTTTACGCTTGATGTAATGGGACACACACCTTCCAAAAAGTTCAACTTTTGTCTTGTCAGTACAGAGTATTTTCCCAAAATTTGGGGGTATCATCAAGATGTTTTCTAGCAAAACTGAGATGAGGGTTTATGTTCTTTTTGCTCAGCAGTGGTTTTCGTCTTGGAACTGTGAAATGCAGGCTATTTTTGCCCAGTCTCTTTCTTATGGTGGAGTTATGAACACTGACCTTAACTGAGGCAAGTGAAGCCTGCAGTTCTTTGGATGTTGTTGTTGGGTCTTTCGTGACCTCTTGGATGAGTCGTCGCTGCGCTCTTGGGGTAATTTTGGTCAGCGGGCCACTCCTGGGAAGGTTCACCACTGTTCCATATTTTTGCCATTTGTGGAAAATTGCTCTTTAAAGCCAAAGCTTTAGAAATGGCTTTATAACCTTTTCAAGACTGATAGATCTCAATTATTTTATTTCTCATTTGTTTCTGAATTTCTTTGGATCACAGCATGATGTGTAGCTTTTGAGGATATTTTGGTCTACTTGACTCTGTCAGGCAGGTCCTATTTAAGTGATTACCTGATTAAGAACAGATGTGGCAGTAACCAGGCCTGGGTGTAGCTAGAGAAATTGAACACAGCTGTCCAAGGATGTGATAAACCACAGTTAATTTATGTTGTGACCGGGGGGTGGGGGTAACTTTTTCGCACAGGGCAATGCAGGTTTTGATTTTTTTTTTTTTACCCTTAACAATAAACACCTTCATTTAAAAACTGGATTTTGTGTTTACTTGTGTTATCGTTGTCTAATATTTTAAATTTATTTGATGATCTGAAACATTTAAGTATGACAAACATACAAAACAAATGAGAAATCAGGAAGGGGAAAACACTTTTTCATACCATTGTAAGGGAACGCCCTTTAACATATACACAACTAGTTTTAGGCTTTGATTGGCTACATATACATAACCCCACAATTGACTGGTTAAAGGGCAAGGTTACTTCCTGGAGCAATTTTTTTTCTGTCCTTGTGCCTTTGTTCAGCCCCATGTTCACCCACTATCCCGTTGTCTCCTGCTGCCAAGCACCTGCCTAACCTTCCTCTAGTCCCCAGTGAGTTCCATGACTTAGTCCCCATGTTCAGCATTGCCAGAGCACTGTCATTACCACCACATAGACCGATTGTGCCATCAACATCCAGCAGGGGGCACCCCTCCCTTCTATCAGGCTATATAGTTTGTCTGACCCCGAGAGGGAGGCCATGGAGAAGTATATAAAGGAGACCCTCCAAGCTGGAATCATAAGGCCATCCTCCTCTCCAGTTGGGGCTGGATTCTTCTTTTGCCTCATTTCCACTAGCCCAGTTCGACTCGCCTCATTTCGTTACTACTCGTTTCTGCCGCGGTTGTGCGTCCATTACAACCGTGTAAAGCCGTGTATAGCTGGGGTGGGCGGGATTTTTTTTACAGCAAGGCGGCGCCACACTCCCGTGACGTAAAACACACGACCCAAGCCAAACACAACATGGCGGCTTTACAAGGCAACTCCTCGGTCTGTGGCTTTTTTTCACCGTAAATGTCAAAAAGGACCGTCAGACAAGGGTACAAGCAGTGAGACAAAACACTCCGGAATAGTTCTGCAGCTTCTGGAGAGAGCCGAAGACGTGAGGATACAAACTAGGTCATATGTGACGGTAAGCTAATGGTTGCTAATGATAGTTTGCTATAAGTACGTCGTACTACACTGTAATCTCTGCAAGTTATCACTGTTAGGTACGGTACTAAAATATGTACGCTGTGTATGTTTCAGATGGCTCTGTTGTGGGAAAATTACCCCTTCAAACGGTCAGTCTGGCGTTCATGTACAGCCTGTCAACTGAGTGACAGGCTGAGTGAGCCTGTCAACTGTCAGCACAGCTTCACAAACGATCAGTGGTTGTAGAGCTTAAGAATGTCTGGTTTATTTCCTGTGCAAAAAATTGCTCTGATCTAAGTAAAGTAACCCTATTTCACTGTTTATGGGAATGTAGAAAAATCAGAATGTTTTGGGAAGAGGTGAGGGAAACAATTGAAAAAATAATTTCAAAACAATTCACATTTTTTTTGTTTGTTTTTTTGTTACTTATTTGTACCCGTAGGTAGACTTGGTTTGCAGTCTGGTGACAAGCCACCGGCTGCTGGTCGCTGCGTGCGCGAGCGCTCTAAACCTACATGTTTTTGGTGTGCGGGAGGAAACCGGAGAAATCCCGGAGTAAACCCGCGCAACACGGGGAGAACATGCAAACTCCACACAGCTCACTGTTGGTCGGGGGCTGGGATCGAACCCACGATCTCATGATCCCCGCGATCCCCCGGCCGAGGGTAAAACTGTGCTGCCACAGTGCTAAACCACTGCGCCACCGTGCAGCCATTGAACCCTAAACTGTTTTTGTTGGGTCTGTATCCAGAAAAAACAGAACTTTAATAAGAGTGAAAGAACATTCATAGACCTCAGTTTGCTAAATGCCAAAAAATGTATTGCATTACTGTGGAAAAACTCATAGACCAGATGTGACTCAGTGGTTAAGACAAATGTTAACAACCTTCCACTAGAAAGAATAACATACATACTGAAATCAAAGGAAAATGTGTTTGAGAATATATGGAGACCTTCCATTGATTATGTAAAGAAAGTAAACATAACTTCTGAAGAAGGTGAATGATATGTGTGGACCTTGCAAATTCCAAGCTGGTGAATGTACTGTATATTATGTATTCTTATGTAATAGATTACCTAGACTAAACAGAGGAACATTGTTGTTGACTTGTTTTTGTTAATGGTTGTTTTTATTACCTTTTTTTTGTTATTTTGTTATTGTTCTTTTTAGTTTTTAAATTACTTTGGTGTTAGTGTCTGACTGTGTGCGCTGTTTGTAAAAAAAAAAAAAAAGGTTCAATAAAAATATTGTGGGAAAAAAAATTGCTCTGATCTGCGTGAAAATCATGGACTGTTGAGATATCATGGACGTACCTGCTTCAGCTGCACTGAGTCTGAGATGTTGTCATAGCAAAAAATGATCAGCTTACACAACTTGATCGCCAGGTAAATAACTATATTAGCCACAAAATGTATATTCAAAAGTAAACAGTACTGAGTTTTGTATAATAAGATGTATTTGGCAGTTATGATGCATTTTAGGCCAAAACAAACTTGATCTAGGATTAAAAGCAATTAAAATAATGCAGTCACAAGGTTACATGGAAAATGCTTGATTTACTAGATACATATACTGTAGAAATATATATTCTCTGCATCAACAATGTACTATACATGCATTCATGTAGTATTGCACTGACAAACCTCTGAAGTTTTTGCAGATGTCTCTTTTTTATATGTGAAGGTTACCACCATGTGACATAAATTTCTAAAAAATGAGCCATTATTTTCAAGGTCACCCTTTAATGGTTTGTACTATTGACTCTTTTCCCACCAGTGTATTAACAGACAAAAATAGAAATCATGATGCAAACACAAAAGTCACTAAATTGTTTATTACAATCAGCAGCAAATTCCAGATTATTCAGAATGTGCAAAACTCAAACTGTAAGACTGGGTCACTCAGCAGCTGGGATGTGCAGCTCACACTGGTCTCAGATCAGCAGATCTTAGGCCTGCATCTCTGTAAATAGTGACGCAAGGTCCAGTTTGGGGTGGATCGATCGTTTACCTCTTGCCTAGACAAAAGACAGAAATGGGTGGTGGTTAAAGAAAGGAAGTTTAAAACATATTTGGGAAATACACTTGTTGCTAAAAGCCAGTGGTGGAATGTGAATGAATGAATCTTTATTTCGGATAGATTAAAAGAAAATTGAATAATATAACAAAGGGGAAAAAATCTAATAAGGTCGAATTAAACAATAACTCCTCTGATTACACAGTTCAACATAGGTTATCTGAAATGGGTGATGGCTAAAGCTGCAGCTTATATTGCCCACCCATATTCCATCCAAGAATTCAAAAGAAAAACAAAACAGCAGCGATTCCAATTCCAATGTGACAATAAAGTACATCATTGTTGTATTTAACCACAATTGTCATGTAGCTGCACTGATGTAAAGTTGATTTTACAAGGGCTGGGTTACATTTAAAATCATCTGCTTTTACTGTGGCCTCAGCAATCAGAATGAATTAATACATTCACTTGAATGGAATATAGTACTTTAACTGAAGGTGTGCATCACAGAGTATGGAGTTGATCAGTCAAAATATGGAGTTTTTATCAATAAAAGTTTGTCTGGAATGTAAAAGTGTCTCTTCTTGCCTTGGCTTCAAGTGTGGGCGGTGTTTTGTACTTTTATTGCTAAAATATAAAAGGATGCACTACAATGGGTCTCAAATATTTGTAATGTGTCCTGTTACTGCATGAGTTTATTGATGATAGAGTATAAACTACACATATAAACTAGATTATATTGATGACTGAACAACTGCCATTCCCCAAAAGATATAGTTGTGAACATAACTCACAAAGGATCACACAAGTGATCTGACAAAAAAATAAATACATTAACAAGTGGTTTATTTTACAGTTGATGTGCCATATTCACACAATCAAATAAATCTCAGTTCAGTCCCTTTTATATTAAGTGGAAATTGTGCTACTCTGGTTCTGGCACTTTTACCTATAAAAACAAAGGATTTCAGTACTTTCCACAGTGGCATTGTCCGTTGTTGAGTGGCTGATTCCCTCCTCCCTAGACGAATGACAGAAATGGATGGTAGTTAGTTTCAAGCAAGCTCAACACTTATACAGGAACATCTCAAAAATTAGAATATCATGAAAAAGTTAAATATTTTTGTCACTCATTTCAGAAAGTGAAACCCATATATAGATTCATTACAGGGACAGTGATATATTGAAAGTGTTTATTTTAATATTGATGATTATGGCTACAGCCCATATTAATCAACACCTCAGCAGCCAACATTTCTATTTAAAAAATATTTTTTTAAAGTTTATGTAATATTCTAATTTTTTGCCAAATTGAATTTGGGATTTTCAGGGGCTGGAATGTGAATTAATGAATGAATATTTATTTCAGATTGATTAAAGGTAAAGATTAAAAGAAAATAGAATAATATAACAAAGGGGAAAAAATCTAACAAGGTCAAATTAAACAATAACTCCTCTGATTATACAGTTCAACATAGGTTATCTGAAATGGGTGATGGCAGAAGCTGCAGCTTATATTGCCCACCCATATTCCATCCAAGAATTCAAAAGAAAAACAAAACAGCAGCGATTCTAATTCCAATGTGACAATAAAGTACTTTGTTGTTGTATTTAACCACAATTTTCATGTAGCTGCGCTTCACTAGATTTTACAAGGGCTGGGTTACATTTAAAATCATCTGTTTTTACTGTGGCTTCAGCAATCAGAATGCATTAATACATTCACTTGATTGGAATCTAGTACTTTAACTGATGGTGTGCATCACTGAGTATGGAGTCACTCAGTCAAAAGAAGAAGTTTTTATCAATAAAAGTTTGTCTTGTCTGTAAAAGTGTCTCTTTTTGGCCTGGCTTCATGTGTGGGCGGTGTTTTGTATTAGCATTGCTAAAATATAAAAGGAAGCACTACAATGGGTCTCAAATATTTGTAACGTGTCCTGTTACTGCATGAGTTTATTGATGACACAGTATAAACTACACATATAAAGTAAATTATATTGATGACTGACCATCTCACATTCGCCAAAACATACAGTTATGAACATAACTCACAAAGGATCACACAAGTGATCTGACAAAACAAATAAATACATTAACAAGCGGTTTATTTTACAGTTGATGTGCCATATTCACACAATCAAATAAATCTCAGTTCAGTCCCTTTTATATTAAGTGGAAATTGTGCTTTTGACACTTTACCTATAAAAGCAAAGGATTTCAGTACTTTTCACAGTGGCGAGGTAGGTTGTGGGGAGGCTGATTTCATCTTTACTAGACAAACGACAGAAATGGATGTTGGTTAGTTTCAAGCAAGTTCAATACATATACAGGCACATCTCAAAAATTAGAATACCATGAAAAAATTCAATATTTTTTTCACTCATTTCAGAAAGTGAAACCCATATATAGATTCATTACAGGAACAGTGATATATTGAAAGTGTTTATTTTAATATTGATGATTACGGCTACAGCCCATATTAACCAACACCTCAGCGGCCAACATTTCTATTTAAAAAATATTTTTTAAAGTTTATGTAATATTCTAATTTTTTGCCAAATTGAATTTGGGGTTTTCAGGGGCTGTAAGCCATAATCAGCAAAATTAAAATAAATAAACGCTTCAAATATATCACTGTCTGTGTAATGAATCTATATAATATACAGATTTCTCTTTCTGAAATGAGTGAGTGGTGGGATGTGACAAAAAGGCTTTGTTTCCCTGACAAGCACTGCAGGATCCACAGAATAGGTGTGTGGGTCTATTCTGACGCTTTAGAAAATTATATGAATGACTTTATAAATCACTGGTTTGAAAAAGCAATTTTAATATGATGAGATTTCGTCTTGTGTGGTCCATTTCACCAGTATCACAATATAAACAGGGAGGCTATAACCCCTGGCATGTGGAAACACATTCTAGCATTAAATTGCACACAATTTAATGTGCAGGACCAAAGTGCAATACAAAACACAAACCAGGACTTTAACCAGGATTTACAGATTTGATTGTTTTGCTCTCACAAGCGAATATTTAGGAGAAAACAAGCGCAATTCAGCAGTTGGTACTAGCTAGCGCTAGCTACTAGCAAAAAAAAAAACGTTAGCTAAAAAACGTTAGCCAGCACAGAACAGCACTTTATGGCTCCAAAAAAGTGAGCTTACCACCAACAGGATAAATAAGCAAACAGATGCACATTATTACAAATCACTCACCATCGATGGTTCACTCCTTCTTCCGGCTTTCAGAGAGAGCAGACGCTTTTTCTCTCCCTCTCCCACCTCCCATTCTCTTACTGATCCCAGCTTGCTGTGTTCTGTCTGTGTCGCTCTTCTTCAGGCTGAATCTTATTCCAAATGGAAAATTATGGATTTGGTGGGCTTTATATGTGATTGACACCACTTCAAAAGTAGATTGGGCTAGGGGGAGCCCAAGTGGACTCATGGACAATTGGGAATTCATGTGTCTGTGTGATTTGACTGAGATGCGGAAGACATCTCTATTTGTTTGGCTTTTGATCACGGGATTTCTATTTTTGGTTCTGGAGTTTCCTGATGTATCAGAAATTAAAGAAGTTGGGAGAGCCGATCAAAATGCGGACCCGGCAAAGCTCCTTCAACAACAAATTCGACCAGTTGGGGAGTGCACTGATAGCGGCAATGGTGAACTGAATGGTGGCTGATTTAGTAGGTGGTATACATCTGAAGTCGCTGGTGCTCTCCAGGGAATGATTTTAAAGCCTGAATATGGAAATTATGAAGCACAGAATCGCAAGAGAGATGGCAATTCTATGCTCTGAGTGAGCTGTGCCTTGACCTTGATTCGGCGCCCTCTCCTTCTGGATGAAGACAAAACAGAAAAGAGTTTAGCTTCTCTTTAACCCAAACATTAACAATTGCTGTTGTTCAGCAGACCGGACTCTTCAAGTACAGCGCTATCATGTGTCTAATACAGAACTTTGCCATCTGGCATGCACGAAGAGAGAGAGAGACTCTGGGACATGCTTATCTGTGTTTTGAACACATGACCATAACAACTCTCCGTTGCCAGGAGGCGCCCCCCTTGTTGTACATCAGCAACTGATACATACAACACTGCACTCACACTGATTATTATTTACATGCTGACTACACACACACTGGTCTCTCTTCGCTCCTTTGTATTGTGTGATCTGTATTAGTCTGCTAATTGTGCTTAGAGGGTTTTTTTCTATGTAATCACAATTTAGATTATCTATGTAAACTTTATTTTGATTAACTATGTTTTTTCTCTCTGCCAATTGTGTCATTCCCTCCCCCATTCCCCCTCTTTACCCTCCACTGATGACAGGCGCCCTCATGGCAGCTGCATCATTGGAGGCGCTTATCGCGCACCCAATGTCAAGTCAAATTCCTCATTTGTTTACATTGTAAACATGCTCGGCAATAAAGCTTTCTGATTCTGATTCTGATTCTCACGTTCGTCTTCAGCTTGTCTATATAGTCCGGTTGTATGCTGGCCAGCCATCGGGTCCGAGTCACTCCTCACTGTGTAACTGCCACCAAGCAGAGAAAACTCTGCACCTCATCGTTTGACTACGGTGTAGAGTTTCGCAAATCCTACAACGCTGTCTGTATTAATATCGTATTTACTCCGTGACCGAGTTAGTCCGTGATTGCAAATGGCGGTGGTAAAGATTTCAACGAAGACGGGCGCTTTCGTGACGTTACGCCCTGATGAATCAGCGGTTAGCAGTCGATTGACTTCAAATCACACCTCGCTTTCGCTTGGTTAGACCCTGCCTCTTAAGCGGCATGAAAATAGTGTTGGTTAAACCGTGATGGATATAGCGGAAATGGCAAGAAAGTGAATCGAGTAGAAACAAGTAAGGCCAAGGTGATACTAATGGAAATGGCCCATTTGTTGGCAAGAAGGATGGTACTCTGAAACTTTCCTTTGACTCCTGGGAGCTAAATAAAATAACCATAAAAGACAAATACCCCCTGGCTCTTATCAACTTGTCTTTTGATCTCTTTCAGGGTGCCATGGTGTTCACTAAACTAGACGTAAGAAACGCCTATCATCTCATCTGCGTCAAACAGGGTCACAAAGGGATCAAAGGGTTTCGCACTTGTCTAGGCAATTTTGAATATTTATTCATTTTGTTCCGCCTAACCAACGCCCCCATAATTTTTCAAAGACTAATCAGTGATGTACTGTGTGACTTCCTAAATGTTTTTGTATTTGTGAACCTAGATGACATCTTGGTGTTTTCTCACTCCCTGGAGGAGCACCGGGTCCATGTCAGGAGGGTGCTGCAGCAGCTGCTGGAGAACAGACTGTACATCAAAGTTGAGAAGAGTGAGTTTTTCACCAATACTATGTAATTTCTGGGCTTCATCATTGCAAAGGGACAACTGAAGCCTGATCAAGTGTAGCATCATCTCACTTTGGCTCAGCAACAATTATTCTTCTGCTTAGACATTTTTGTTTCATCCAGGAATAACGCAAAGAAATGGATTTTCTTCCCCCAGGCCACAGCTGAAATCCCCTTTGTTTTGTTAAAACCAGCCTAAGGAATTTCCCCAATGTCCGGCTTCACTTTTATTGCCCCCATAAAACATGCAACAGATCCACGACTCAGCTAGTTTCCTTAAACTCTGGACATGCCGGATTTAAACAACTTTAAAGTACATTATTACAAACTCAATTCTAAACCTTCATTCTTTTCAGGACTATGAAAATGCAGATGGACTCTGATGTTTTTGATGTGGAAAATAATATGTGTGAAAGGCATTAATCTGTGATTTTATATATATGCATGCCAATGTTTAAATGAATGTTTATTCCTGCATGTTGATTTAGAAGCACTGCTTATAAGATACACTAAGGTTAGTTTAGTTATACATAAGTGTGTAACAGTACATTCCAATGTATTTAAAACTGTGTATGCCTGTGGACTGATATCACGTGTCACCAGTCTTCATAGAACCCCAGTTTCTTCATCCTATTGGTCTCTCACAAACAAGGCCTGTTATTGGACTAAAGGTTCATCGAGCCCGCCCACGAAGGACTCTCATTGGCTGAGATTCCGGTCAGGCCGGAAGCCCGCGAAACTCAACAGAGCTTATATAAAGGAGAGAGACCCCTGCTTCATCCTCTTTTCATCCTCTCTTTTCACCTGCTCTTTTCGTCACCGCTTTTCGGCTTCTCATTGTCTTCACACAGCAAGGAAGAACAAAGGACCACGTGTTGCTTTTCTGAACACAGAGCAGATAACTCGTAATTTATGTAACTTTGTATTTTCTTTTCCTCTTAAATACCTAGGAATTCTTATTTCTTTGAGCTCAATTCTTAATAGGAGTTAAACTCCAATTTTTATTCATCACTTTTTCTTTGTTAAACTTTCTGTAAAACCACCGTTTGTTTGATTTTAATGTAAACTTAATCTTGACTTTATTTTATAATATTTTTCTTGACCAAGCACCCACCAGAAGCTACTATTTTTATCTAAAGTCCGAAAGTTTTCTTTTTAATTTGAGATCGGATTAGATATTTTTTAATTATTATCGAAGACCTCTTGAGAAGAAGCAGCTTCGACGTCACGTGCAGCTGAGGAATCAACGCGCAGCTGTCCCACATCGCGCTGAAGAAGCATCGGCACCATCTGGCTAGAACCCGTTTCAACTGTGGGTCATACGGCCAAGATCCAGCCCCCCTCGACCGCTTGAATCTAAAGGTCGAACTGTGGACCCTGAAATATCTGCGGGCAGATATTTCCCCTAACATCCACGAAATCTTGGGCTGAGGACGGACGACAGAACTATCATCGACCGAGGAACACGTGAGCTGCAAACTTTAATTCCACTGCTGAATTAACGTCTGAGGTTCGGTAATAATTTGTATATCTAATCAGATGCAAATTAAGAAGCCCTTAACATAACTCTTCTTTTCATTAAAATTCCGTTTTTATTTTCTTAAGATTAATCTAGGACTTCTTCATATAAATAGTAAACTTTCTCCATAAATTTGCATTGTTTTTATTAATCTGTCAACTCAAACTGATAGAAATTCATCTCTCAGTTTAACCCTGGTTCCGAAAATATTGACATTGTTAATCTATCATTTACAAGATTGATTTTATGATTAAGGAAATTACAATGTCTGTTCATCATTTCATTTAATAAATATTTAAAAATGAGAGAAGTTGTTGGGAATTTATTTCATTCTGAGTCTGTTTCAAGCCCAGGTATCGAATTCACGGAAAATTTTTGAGACTGATTATTGATTAATTTATTGAGTGATCAAACAGGTATAAAGTGAAATTAAAGATCAAATTGCTTCTTAAAGATAGAAGCTGGTGCCCCTTACGAGTGTTATTAACTTTTCTGATGTATATGAAATGAGATTTGAGCTCAGATTCCAATACATCAATATAAATTAAATAATTCATACCTGATCATATTTATTATTTATTAAATATTCCCATTTTCCCTTACATTATATTGGTGCTTCCCGTGTGAAGGCCTGGCTGAACTTGACACGACACAGACTCAGAGTGAAAGAAATTAATACATAAGCTGTGTGGGATTTTGGTCAATTTTAACTCACAAAGGTGGTTCAATTGTTTGCAGCTCTTTGTCTGTCTCTGTGTCACGAGGGGGATGGGGTGAATTCACTCCCCTGATTACTCCTGCTGTGTGTGTGTGTGTGTCTGCTGACCAAGAGAAGGTGGGGGTGAAGACCCCACTGCACCCTAGTCAGTTTAGTTTTTTTTAATGCATGCTTAAAAGTGATTACACGCTGAATAATTAAAATAGGCCTGGGAACAAAATAGCGAAGAAATCCTATTTGTTTTCCTCATTATTTCAACACCCCACAGGCGAAGCAAACCCTTGGAGAATTTAATTGAATTAACCATTGTATAAACTTGTTGAATAAAGTTTAGGGAGACTAAAGTTTTCCCGCCTTGGGAAAGCAAGGCGTGGTTTTATGGACTGAAGCTTGAGCTGCATCCACGTGGCACGTGCACGCTCAGTCGCGCACGTGACCGTCAAGCTGTGCATGAAAAAACTGCGCATGTGTAGATCGGCTCAGCGACGCCATCTTAAGTCTAGGTATAGTTCCCTGTAGCCGCCATTTTGAGTAGAGATCCTTGACTCCTTGTGACGTCATTGGGTTTCCTCTGCTGGAAGTGCAGATGAAAACTGCCTCTATCTTGTGGTGAAACATAGGGACTGCAATTTTTATTTAAACTTCTAATCTTTAAAGACGATTTATAACCAAATTAAGTCTTCAAAGTAACTTCAAAGCCATTCATATTTTTCGGAATAAACTAAATTTAACACTAATCCAAACTTTTATGCCAAGAATAAAAGGAAAAGGACCTGTTGGCTTCTGAAAGTTTTTCTCAGTGGTGAAATCCCACTCATTGCATAGATACCTATTGCAGGAACATTTATAAACACCTCTATTGTATTTAATCACTTATATAACCACATATTATGATCTTTTAAGCTAAAAGCAAACATATTTACACACTTTTAAGCAAAAAGTTGCAAACTTTGAAGCTATATGTGTGCTTATTTTGCTGTTTTTAAATGTGATATGGTGTGATTCCCTTACCACAGAAACCCAGTTTTAGCTTAAGGATTCTAATGCTGATGTTTACTGAAGAGTAACATTAAAGTAGGATTAATCCTGTGCATTTTGACAAATTTACAGACTTAGTGAATATTTAAAATTTTTCCTTTTTCTCAAATTTAGGAAACCACATTAAGCAATTAACACTTAAGCGAAGCTCTAGGTGTTATTTAAACTCATTGTGTCATTTCTGATTCATGTTTTCTCTACAGGAAAAGAAAAACATTTAACCAACCAGCATAATTTTTAAATTTTTCCCAGGATTTAAAAGAAAAGTCAAAAAGGTGCAAACATTGATTATTCTGTAAATAAGAAATTTATAGATCACAATCAAGAAAGATCACTATTGGCTTCAATCCTAAGAAATCCTTGGACACCAAATATTCAAACAATTCACTTGTTTCTAATTTGTAAATATTTTAAACATTTAATGCTTCAAAGGAAAATAGGCTTTAACAAATAAAACCAAAGGAAAGCCTTAACTTTAAAAGAAAGTGAAAACTTATAATCCTAAATCTTTAAAGCATTTAGCCTTTTTTGCTTTTGGATTTCTTTTGTAAAGAAAATCCTCACTTTCAAAGTGACATTTTGCAAAATCCCAAAGCTAGTTATTGATGACAAATTCCAATACTAGACTTGAAAATCAAAGGAAAGAAGTCAATCCACACAATTGAAATTCCTGTTTTGTTTTGTGAAACAAATTCAATCCAATTTCAATTCAACTTTATTTACCAACATACGGTTTCAACGAACCAATTATTTGAAGCATCTCTACATTTCTAAATAATTTCAAAATTCTATTTCCCATCCTGCAAGCCTACAAGTTGAAACAAATTCTAAAGGAACTTTCAACTATCACGGTTGTAAAATAAATCTCAAGGTTAAACCTTGTTGAACAAATTTAAGAATAATCAACAAGTTGAATTTTTTTTTTAAAAACTAAATAACAATGGTCAAACATGACGAGTCATCAGACAACCGACCAATTTACCAAACTGGATGACCTTCAAACAACATTGGAAGCATGGACTTCTAATTTAATTTCTAGCTTCACAACACGGGTCAAGGAAACACCGCCCAAAGAATTGGAGCAACTCGCTGAAGAACTTTTGAATGAACACACTGAAAAACCACCGGAAGGCAAGGACCCCACCAGTGTGTTAGGTAAGTTTGCGCTAACATTAGTCGCAAGATTAAAGGTAGCCGAGAATGAGCTAGCAAATCAACAAACAATGATCTTATCTCTCCAAGAAGAGAATGAAACACTGAAAGAAAATTTGGAACAATCTCAAGAGGAGAATGACAAAACTCAAAACCAACTGGATGAAGCATTACAAGACTTGGACCGTGCAGAGTCAGAAAAGAAACGGTTGATGCATAACAACGACGTGCTTCACAAAGACAACAATGAACTTGAAGATGCCCTTCAAGACACAAAGAAGGAACTCAGAAGAGTTGAAGGTCAACTTGAAAATGTGAAGAAAGACTACAAGGAATGTCAACTGCTCCTAAAGGAAAGACATGAACACTGGGACACCCACTGCACTCCCTCGCCCGATTCCCGTTTCAAATACGGACGACCGCGTGGACAGCGTGCGTGTGCCCCTTCAGATCGCGACCTTGACAAGATCACGCGAAATATCACCAAATTTGATCCAGGACCTATGGGTTCACCTGATGCCAAAGTCTATTTACAGGACATTGATTACTACCTGCGTAAGCACCCCGATGCTACAATTGACGATCACATCTATCTGATTAAACTAACATCTAACAGGTCAGTATCAAAATTCATAGACAGACAGCCGACAAACATCAAAGCAGACTGCAGGCTGCTCCACGAAGCTATCGAAAAGGAGTTCTCCGACGACTGCCTACAGGCAGGGCTAACCGCAGCCCTAGCCGTGAAGCAAGGACGCTCAGAGCCAACACAAGCCTACTACCAGAGACTCCTACTTGCATATTTTGGATCTCAAAATACACCAGGGATGGAAGAAGACCACAATTTCAAGACCCTCTTCATCCAAAACCTCCATCCCACTGTGAGTCATTACCTAGGAGTTACAGCTAACCCAAGGTCAAACTCAATAAGTCAGCTGAGAGAGTTTGCACACTATGCGTTCCAAAAACAGCAACAAAGTCGCAACAAGCACGCTGAGCCTGCCACAGTGCTAGCTATTAGCAATGCATCTAACACCTTGGAGTTGGAAGGAGCCCCTCGCTCTACTCCACCTCTTACACCGCGAGTACATCAACAGCCGAAGCATTTTCCCAAGCGACCTCAGCAAGGTCAAAACCACACTAGGTCCTCTGGATATCACTTTGGACCAACTTTGCAAAAACCCGACTACCGTTGTAGACCATATCCACGGGATAGGTCACGAGAACGCGATACGGACTACCATGATGACAGATACCGATACGAAGACACGCGTAACCGCGGCAAATGGTCTCCATCCCATCACAGAAGCTCAGAAGCAGAGACCTATCACAAACCTTGGAAGGAAGAAGAAACTCCTACATTCAGTAGAGAAGCTATTGAAATTGTCCAACACCTCCTAGCAGAGATTCAAAACTACAAAGAGAATAAAACTGCTAACATTCTAGCTATATCAGCTGTGCCAACTCAAAACAAGCGTTCCAAACGAAGGAAACGCAAGAAGAAAATCCCTCATGCAAATGAGGAAGGACCAAAGGACTCAACACAGTCCAGTGCTGTTATGGCAGCCCAACCACAGGTCACAGACCACTCCTCTAACAACGTGTCGCAACTCTGTGTCGAACCATCGGTTCCACAATTCCTATGCGACTTAAACGAGAGGGGGGTGGCACGGAAATTCTACCTTCCACTGATCCTTGAAGACATGGTGTGTCAGGACGCTGTTTTAGACACCGCTGCTGACATCACGCTCATGTCACACACCCTTTTTGACAAACTATGTGTAGCCGCTAACCGCACTAACAAACATTTGAAACTGGAACCCTGTTCATTAGCTGTGCGACCATATGCGCTTACTAAAACAACCCTGTTGGGCGTATCACTACTAAACATGTCCATTGGACCCAGGACCTTGACACATCTGGTCTACGTGTCCAAACTTGATGCCATTCCATTGCTTGTTGGCAAAGACCTACTGAATCGTTTTGAGCCACTGATTGATTTCAAGAACCTCAAACTATGGGCTCAAACGCAACACCCTCACCCAGTTGACCCAACAAGAACAACTGAATCACAGTGCTTTGTTCTGAACACTTTGGACACCCCAAGTCTCACACAACTAGCACTGCTGGAACAACTGCAACCGAGTGAAAGCGACCGCCAAGACCAAGGTGAGTACTGTCCACGAGAAGTCAAAAGTCACCTTCAAATACAAGGTCAAGCCAAACACTCAAATGATCTTGAAAACTCAATGGCCGAGCAGAAAACCCCAAACGGCCCTCTTGAAACCCTTGATACCCATGATTCAATGGTGGTGTCACATTTTGAAACCCACCCACCCGCCCATGAGGCCTGCATGGTCACAAGAGCCACACCAACCGGCTTTCTAGACCCTCTAAAACCTCAACTTTTTGCGACAAACAACCCAACTTTTGCAAACGCAAGGTGCACAGTCACTCAACCGTGCAACCAAATGATCCATAAAACCGTCAAACACCGGACGGATAAAATGGTACATGCGCTGCCTGCATCTAAACCCTATAACATACCAAAATTGAAACCACTTCATGCGACACAATCTTCTCTGCAGCTATGCAATGGCACTCCTGTTCATGCTTCCAATGAACCATCATCGCCACCGCTCAGAGTTCCTCGAAACCAGAGGGGGGTGATGACTGCCAATGCCTATAACATTCCAGCTGCAGAGCACAAAAGCATCAAAACGACATACAAAGCTCCCAAGACTGTATTTCAAAACCATTCAGACCTACTCGCCAAACGATACAAAGCGTACAACGATCAAAAACTCTTGCATGACGAACTGCGAAAGGGGGACAAGATCTTCCACCCCACATTTGTACCACAGACACCTGAAATAAATTTACAGGAAAGGAAAATCACTCCTAAATTCCTGCCCAAGTGGATGAATCCACACATTGTCAACAACAATCTTTGGCCACCCAAGAGCCAAATCCAGGACCCCATTTTCAAATGGGCTCACCAAAATCAGAGTAACCTTTACCAAAACCCCATGGGACTTGTCGGGTACAACACTGTCAAAGTAATGTCCATAAATAAGATTATAATCAAACCTACATCTGAGAAATAACTAGCTAACTACTAGCCTCAGGTACACTCAGTCAAATTTCTCCAATCAGTTAACTGCATCCAAACCTCCAGAAAAGAAAGGGTATATTAAAACCAAATTAGCCCTTAAACTAAAGTTCAAAGACCTCTGTAAAATCTAATAAACTTCAATCAACCTACTATTACCAAATAGCATACACAAGACATTCAACACCATTAGCTTGAGCTAATAATCTTAAAACTCCCATCAAAGGTGAAAACAAGCACAAGGTTTAGAGTTCAATCTCTTAAGCTCTATTCTGTAATTTCCCAGTTTTGGGATCAATAAACTACATCCATCTAAAAGAAATCATTCCACCTCTAAGAGGAATTTTCATTTGCCAACCAGGTATCTAAAGAAAGATCAACAAGAAGATTAAGATCCAAAACCACTCACTTTTGTTTACCGAGATGATGGCCCTCCTGTTTATCAGTTTAGCCATCTGCCTAGCAATCACACCCACTGTTACCCAGTCAGAATTGGGCCAAGCCAAAACGAAAGGTCAAAGATCCTCGGGTGGATTCTTGACAACAGCCCCATCGTTAGAGCCTGTAGTTAACCTTAGCATGCCCACTGTTAACTCGGTCAACACCGCTAAACCGAAATGCCAGGTTGTCGAACCACAAATGGTTACCAAAATCTTACAAGACACTGTGTTGGTTTTGAATGCTTGCTCAGAAGCTTCAGTCAAACTCAACAAGGTCTTGAACTCTTTGCTCTTTGTGTTAGGGGTTGACTATGCTAACACACAGCCAATGTCTATGTTACTCTCAGAAGTAGCTAGAAACATTAGCTTTTCAGTTAACGCTTTAGCAATGAATATGCTCTCTCATCATATCCTTTTTGCAGTAAATCCAAATTTACTTCTCATTGCCATCCAAAGAATGATAACGACATCCTATGCCCACTCAGTTTTTCTGAACAAAAGCCTCAAACACCCTATGATTTGGACATCTGTGGAACCATGGTTTAGTCTAACTAAACAAATTCAATTTGAACCTCCTTGAGTCACCTCAATATTGATTAGTCTGAATCTACCTCAAAGACGAAAGAATTTATTTTTGCTTTTGACTAAGATTTTTGGATACATGCTTGTGTATATACAAATAATCCTTTATACATTTAGATTTTATGTACATTTAAACTGTTTTTGAAATCTTGAATAGATATTTTTCAGCAAACCCAAAACATTCATATCAAGTATGTCAAAACCCACATACTTCTAGTTCACTTTTTTCTGTACCCAGAATTTTTAAGTCTTTACAGGCTTATACTAAACTTTAGCATATCCTAGACAATTATACAATGTTTATATTTGGTCACGCCAAAATTATTTTTGAAATTTCCAGAAGTTTTTCAGAAAACCAAATTTAAGGACCTACACTTTGGAATAGATACTGTTTACAAGCTTAAGACTTATCGACATCAGAACTTTAGTTCAGCATTTGGATCAAGCCTCGCCAAATTGGGATTTGATGCCTAGGATTGCTATCAACGCTGAATCAACGTCACCATTGATACCAGAGGGGGGACTGTAGCATCATCTCACTTTGGCTCAGCAACAATTATTCTTCTGCTTAGACATTTTTGTTTCATCCAGGAATAACGCAAAGAAATGGATTCTCTTCCCCCAGGCCACAGCTGAAATCCCCTTTGTTTTGTTAAAACCAGCCTAAGGAATTTCCCCAATGTCCGGCTTCACTTTTATTTCCCCCACAAAACATGCAACAGATCCACGACTCAGCTAGTTTCCTTAAACTCTGGACATGCCGGATTTAAACAACTTTAAAGTACATTATTACAAACTCAATTCTAAACCTTCATTCTTTTCAGGACTATGAAAATGCAGATGGACTCTGATGTTTTTGATGTGGAAAATAATATGTGTGAAAGGCATTAATCTGTGATTTTATATATATGCATGCCAATGTTTAAATGAATGTTTATTCCTGCATGTTGATTTAGAAGCACTGCTTATAAGATACACTAAGGTTAGTTTAGTTATACATAAGTGTCCTCCTCGGCCGGGGGACCGCGGGGATCATGAGATCGTGGGTTCGATCCCAGCCCCCGACCAACAGTGAGCTGTGTGGAGTTTGTATGTTCTCCCCGTGTTGCGCGGGTTTACTCCGGGATTTCTCCGGTTACTTTATTTTATAATATTTTTCTTGACTAAGCACGCACCAGAAGCTACTATTTTTATCTAAAGTCCGAAAGTTTTCTTTTTAATTTGAGATCGGATTAGATATTTTTTAATTATTATCGAAGACCTCTTGAGAAGAAGCAGCTTCGACGTCACGTGCAGCTGAGGAATCAACGCGCAGCTGTCCCACATCGCGCTGAAGAAGCATCGGCACCATCTGGCTAGAACCCGTTTCAACTGTGGGTCATACGGCCAAGATCCAGCCCCCCTCGACCGCTTGAATCTAAAGGTCGAACTGTGGACCCTGAAATATCTGCGGGCAGATATTTCCCCTAACATCCACGAAATCTTGGGCTGAGGACGGACGACAGAACTATCATCGACCGAGGAACACGTGAGCTGCAAACTTTAATTCCACTGCTGAATTAACGTCTGAGGTTCGGTAATAATTTGTATATCTAATCAGATGCAAATTAAGAAGCCCTTAACATAACTCTTCTTTTCATTAAAATTCCGTTTTTATTTTCTTAAGATTAATCTAGGACTTCTTCATATAAATAGTAAACTTTCTCCATAAATTTGCATCGTTTTTAATAATCTGTCAACTCAAACTGATAGAAATTCATCTCTCAGTTTAACCTTGGTTCCGAAAATATTGACATTGTTAATCTATCATTTACAAGATTGATTTTATGATTAAGGAAATTACAATGTCTGTTCATCATTTCATTTAATAAATATTTAAAAATGAGAGAAGTTGTTGGGAATTTATTTCATTCTGAGTCTGTTTCAAGCCCAGGTATCGAATTCACGGAAAATTTTTGAGACTGATTATTGATTAATTTATTGAGTGATCAAACAGGTATAAAGTGAAATTAAAGATCAAATTGCTTCTTAAAGATAGAAGCTGGTGCCCCTTACGAGTGTTATTAACTTTTCTGATGTATATGAAATGAGATTTGAGCTCAGATTCCAATACATCAATATAAATTAAATAATTCATACCTAATCATATTTATTATTTATTAAATATTCCCATTTTCCCTTACACAAGCCAAGATTCAAGCTGTCACCGGGTGACCCACTCCGTCCAACCGCAAACAGCTCTAACATTTCCTTGGTTTTGCTAAGTTCTGCAGAAGTTTCATCAAGAACTATAGCCACATTGCAGTCCCACTGAGAAAACTCACTTCCACCAAGGCTCCCTTTAAGTGGTCCGACTCCACGAGGTGGCCTTTGCTGAGCTTAAAGGACAGTTTTCTGACACCCCATCCTCTCCCAGGTGGACCCCTCATTGCAGTTTGTAGTCGAGGTGGACGCATTGGATTGTGGTGTAGGGGCAATTCTTTCCCAATGGTCCACTGCGGATGGAAAGATTCACCCCTGTGCATTCTTCTCTCACCGTTTAGATCCAGCTGGGAGACACTACGACATGGGTAATCGGGAGCTCTTGGCAGTCAGGCTGGCACTCCAGAAGTGGTGTCACTGGCTGGAGTGGGCAGTTCAACCTTTTGTTGTCTGGACAGACCACTGGAACAAGGAGTACCTAAGGTCTACCAAACACCTCAATCCACACCAGGCTCACATGGCTTTGTTTTTTTGGCGGTTCAATTTCACCCTGACCTACCAGTCTGGATCAAAGAATTTCAAGGCTGATGCTCTCTCTCGACAGTTTTCCCCAGAGGTGTGAGTCCATTTTTTCCCTCTTGTGTGTTGTGGGGGCCATCATCCTTTGACATCGAGAGGAATTAGTTGGCCACTCAGCTGACAGAAACTGTCCTGGGAGGAAGCCCCCGAGGCACGCTATATGTTCCATCTTCAATTCGAGGGAAGGTCATTGACTGGGTCCACACCACCCAGTACACCTGCCACCCGGGAATTAGCTGCACCATCCACTCTCTCCACCAAGGCTTCTGGTGGCCCTCATTCAGCACTGATGCCCTGTAGTATTACTGGGCCTTCACCATCTGTGCTGCTGAGAAAGCCTCCAACTCACTTCCATCTGGTGTCCTGCAGTATTTGCCCATCTCTAACTGCCTTTGGTCTCACATCAGGGTGGATTTTGTTACCGGCCTCCGGTCCTCAGAGAGAAACACTGTCATCCTAATGGTGGTGGACTGATCATCCAAGGCGGTCCGCTTGGTTGGTCTTCCCAATCTCCCCTCAGCCATGGAGACCACAGAGATTTTAACGAAGCATGTCTTCTCCCTCCACGGGCTGTCCTGTGACATTGTTTCCAACAGAGGACCCCAATTCATATCCCAGGTATGGAAAGTGCTTTGTTATTTCTGGGTTTCCTCCACAGAGCAATGGGCAATCAGAGCGAGCCAATTAGGAGCTGGAGGCAGCACTTTGCTGCATTACATCCCAACACCTAGCCACCTGGAGCAGATACCTGCACTGGATTGAATATGCCCAAAACTCTGCCGCCTCTACAGTGATGGGGGTCACATCCTTTGAAGCCTCGCCAGGCTACAACCTTACTCTCCTGCCCCTCACTGAGATTGAGGTAGCAGTCCATTCAGTCCAGCAGCACATCCATATTTGCCGTCATATCTGGAATACACCTACGGCAGCTCTCCTAAGAATGGCTGAATGCAACTCTGCCATAGAAAACCGATGGAGGACCCTGGCTCCTGAGTACACTGTTGGCCAAAAGGTATGGCTTTCCACCCACAACATTCCCCTCAAAACTGATTCTAAGTAACTCTCTTGAAGGTTTATTGGCCCTTTCCATATCAGACACATCATTATCCCTTCTGCTGTCCGCCTCAAGTTACCGTCTTCTCTACGTACTCATCCAGTGTTTCATGTCTCCAAGACTAAGCCTGTGTTCACCAGCCCCCTTTGTTCCCCCTCTGTTTGCCCCCTTCCCCCACAGTCATTGATGGAGGCCCAGTCTACTTGGTGCGCAGAATCATTTATGCTTGCTCCAGGGGTTGGAGTTTCCAATATCTGGTTGATTGGGAGGGTTATGGTCCTGAGGAGTGGTTCTGGATCCCTTCTTACATCACGGATCAAGTCATGCTTGCCGATTTCCACTGACACCATCCGGACAATCCTGGAGTGCCAGGAGGCACTCCTTGAGACAGGGGCCCTGTCATGATAGTGGTGAGTATGCACACACACACACACACACACACACACACACTGCACTTTGCCTTAATTGCATCTAATTTTCACCATCTGCTCTGCTGGCCTACTCCACCTTATTTAAGGGGTGAGCCGGCAATTATCAGTGTGGGTTTTTCTCAACACTACCTTCAGTTGCCTTTGAGATCTCGTGCTCCTTGTATCCGGCAAACTCCTATGTGTGTGCTCCACTCTTGCTCGCCCTTCTCTGTCTTCTAAGCCCCACTGCCTAACTTCTCCCTTTGGTTCCTACATAAGCCAGACCTCCCTAAGCTCTCACCTCTGTGCTTGTTTGGACCTCTTTTCCTTTAACTTCTAAGTGTGCCTTGCCAGAGCTCTTTTTAAAAATTGATCAGCTGCCAAAAAATGACCACCAGGTACCATATCATAGTTACAGGGTTATATTAGCTGTAAAATATATATTTCAACAGATAAACAGTACTGAGCTAGGTATAAAGATATATTTAACACTTATGATGCATTTTGAACCCGAAACAAATTGTATCTAGGATTAAAAGCAATTAATATAATGCAGTCACAAGATTACATGGAAAAATGCAAAGATTTACTGAATATATATATGTGAAGATATCTTATAAATATATATTCTAAATGGTGGAAGGTGTGTGCTGACTCCCACTAACATAACCATGTGATTGGTTAAGTCTGAACACAGCCACATCCCCAGTTAAAAGAAGGTGTGTATATTTTTGCAAACAGGTTATTGTAAGTATTGATTTTTATTTTCCCTTAAAAGATTTCAGTTTGTTTTTCAATTGGGTTGTACATGGTATAGGTCACATTAATGGTGAAAAGTTGTTAAATGATTTATTTTGGTCTCATTTTTTTACATCACAAAAACCTGGCATTTGAACAGGGATATGTTGACTCTTTATATCCACTGTATGGAATAGAAATAGAAACTCTGTTAGTGTCTCCTCATAACGCTGTACTTTCAGACCATTATCTGTTATATTTTGATATTACTATTTCAGACTGTTTGGCTTCTAAAGAAATAAAAATATGACAATAGATGTCTCTCAGATGATGCTGTTACAAATTTAAGCAGATTGTTTCCTCAGTGTCATGTGTCAACATAACGGAGATAAGTTATGGAGATTTTAATCCTTCTGTAATCATGGTAGTTAGTGTTACAGCTTCTCTGCATCAGACTCTAGGTATAGTGGTCCCCTTTAAAAAGAAAAAAAAGTCTAATCAGAGATTTCTGACTCCTTGGTTCAACACAGAAACTCAAAGCTTAAAAACAGAAGACTCGTCAATTAGAAAGAAAATGGTGATCCACTAAATTAGTTGAAATCTATTTAGCTTGGAGAAATCAGCTTCTAATTTATATATAAAAAAAAAAAAATCTCTGAGGAAAGCTAGAGCAACTTACTATTCTGCATTAATAGAAGAGAACAAGAATAATTTCAGGTTTCTTTTCAGCACTTTAGCAAGGCTGACAAAGAGTCTGAACTCTGTCAAATCTAGCATTCCATTAGAGCACACTAATCAGGACTTCATGAACTTCTTCAAAAATAAAGTTTCATCTACCAGAAATAAAATCAGTCAGATCCTTCACTTTGTTAGCTTAAGCACAGTAACAACTACAACTCCTCCAAGTGACATCCGTTTGGATTAGTTTACTCTAGTTGACCTTCTAGATTTAGTTAAAATAATTTCCTCATCTAAGCCTTCAACTTGTCTACTACACCCTATTCCTAACAAGTTATTTAAAGAAGACTTCCCATTTATTGGTAGCTCTATTCTTCAAATAATCAATTCTTCATGAACATTAGGCCATGTACCGCAGGCTTTTAAAACTGCTGTAATTAAACCCTTACTTAAAAAGCCAACACTGGATGCAGGAGTTTTAACTACCTATAGAACAATCTCTAATCTCCCTTTCATTTCAAAAATTTTCGGGTTGTTACTACGCAATTATTTGACCACTTGCAGGGAAATGGTTTATTTGAAGAGTTTCATTCAGGGTTTAGAATTCATCATACCACTGAAACGGCTTTAGTGGTCACTAATGACCTCCTTATTGCATCTGATAATGGACTTTTTTCTGTACTTGCCCTTTTGGACCTTAGGGCAGCTTTTGATACTATCGATCATAAAATTTCACTTGATAGATGAGAACACCTTGTTGGACTTAATGGAACTTCATTGCAATGGTTTAAATCTTATTTATCTGATAGGTTCCAGTTTGTTCATGTCAGTAATGAGTTTTCTTCTAACTCACAGCTCAGTCACGGAATTCCAACGAGATCTGTGCTAGCCCCTATTCATTTTAGTTTATATATTCTTCCACTAGGCAATATTGTTAGAAAGCACTGCATCATCTCATCTCATCTCATCTCATCTCATCTCATCTCATCTCATACATTATCACTGTTATGCAGATGATGCACAGTTATTTTTGTCAGTGACACCCGATGACAGTAATCAATTAGCCAAATTAGAGGCTTAAGGAAATCAAAGCTTGAATGACTTGTAATTTCTTGCTACTAAATTCAGATAAGACTGAAGTCATTGTAGTTGGTCCAAAAAATCTTAGAAATACCTTTCCAAATCAAACTCTTAGTTTTTCTCTTTCTCTGATTGTCATGTACTGGGTTCGGGATTTTTCCCCAAACTCAGTTTCAGGACTTCCCTGTGTGTTCATATTTGTCTACCATGTTGTTTTGTCATTTGTGTTCCTTACAGCCCTCCGTTATCTTTGTATTGATCAGTAGATGTTTCCTGTATTTAGGTTTTGTTTGCCATTTTCCTCTTGTGTTTGATTTTTGGAGTTTCTGATATGTATTCTTTAGGATGTCATTTCATTTAGGTTTTTCTGTGTTCATTTTTCACTTTTTACAGTGGTCAGGGTTGTCCAGCCTCGTGTGGGTGTGCCCTGCCATTTATTAAACTGCCAGCTTCCCTTCCCTCACCTGTCATACCGTCATGTCCAATTGTTAGTAATTTTTGCTTCCCTTACTCAGGTCAGCCCACATCTGTTTCCCCTTTTAATTAGTTTGATCCCTACCTATTTAAGGAAGGTTGTTTTTCATTTTCATTGTTGCTGTCTCGTCTCTGAAGGCATTATTCATCGCTGTCTCCGCCAAAGCCGAATCTCGCTCTGGTGTGCCGTCTTTGTAAGTTTACTCTTTGTTGCTATTTCATAGTTTGTTAGCTAAGCAGTTTGTTTCTGTTTTTGTCAAATAAACTCATAAGCTCGCAGTCCAGTGACTGTTTTTTTTTTTTCCTTCCGTGTGCCACGTAGAGGCACACATATGGCATTTATTATTTCTGTGAGGAACCTTGAAGTTATTTTTGATCAATATCTGTTCTTCATTAAACATATTAAACCTGTTTCTAAGACTGCTGTCTACCATTTGTGTAACATTGCCATGATAAGGAGCATCTTGTCTCAAAGTAATGCTGAGAAACTAATCCACACTTTTGTTAGCTCAAGATTAGATTATTGCAGCTCTTTATTGTCAGGTTGGCCTAACACATCTCTAATAGGTCTTCAGTTGATCCAAAATTCAGCAGCAAGAGTTTTAACAGGTACTAGAAAGAGAGATCACATCTCTCTGGTTCTAAACTCCCTTCATAGGCTTCCAATTGAATTTAGAATTAAGTTTAAAATCCTTCTTCTCACTTACAAAACTTTAAATAATCAGGCACATTTTTATTTAAAAGTTCTGGTAGTACCTTATCATCCTAATAGAGCACTGCACTCCAAAAATGCAGGATTACTTGTAATACCTAGAATCTTCAATTCAATTCAATTCAACTTTATTTATATAGCGCCATTTCACAACAACAGTCATCTCATAGCACACAAAAGAACAATGGGAGGCAGAGCTTTCAGTTATCAAGCTCCTCTCCATTGGAACCAGCTGCCAATCTGGATTCGGGAGTCAGACTATATCTATGTTTGTAAGAATGGGGTTAAAATCGTCCTTTTTGACATAGCCTATAGTAATGGTGGGATCATGTGACCCAGAACCCTCCCTTAGTTATACTGCTAATAGTTTTAGACAGCCAGGGGAGCTCCAACAATGCACTGAGCTTCATTCCTTTCTTCACACTGAGTGAAACATTTTTGCTGCTCATTAACATCTTGTTTGTTCTCTCCCATAGATTGAGTCCCTGTTGTGCCGTTTGCTCTCTACATGTCTATTGTTTTCTTCTTCTTCTCTATCTCCTCACCCCCAGCCAGTCTCAGCAGATGACTGCCCCTCCCTGAGCCTGGTTCTGCTGGAGGTTTCTTCCTGTTAAAAGGGAGTTTTTTCCTCTGCACCATCGCCATGCTCTTGCTCACAGGGAATTGCCCGATTGCTGGGGCCTTTCTGCAAATGTGGGGTTTTCCCCTACAGTTGAAAGTGTAGACGACTGTTGTTGTGAAATGGTGCTATATAAATAAAGTTGAATTGAAGTGAGATGCATACAGTGGGGAGAATAAATACTGAATATGTCAATATTATTCTCATTATGAAAGAGAAAAGGAAAAAAGAAAAAAGGAAAAAAGAAAAAAGAAAATGAAAAAAAAAATCCAAAAATCCGGGTTGCTCTGCCAAAACTCCGGAAGCTTCACAGTCACAGTGCAGGCGGCCAGCTGTCATGGTCCGGGTGACATGGCTGATGAGGGAATGCAGTCTTCTTTTGTGTCGGACATGATTGAATCAGAGTCACCAATGTGGCAAGAGGAAGAAACACAAAGGAGCCAAAGGTGAAATTTTATCTTTACTCCTAAACTGCCACCAACACACTGAACTGTAACCCCTCCCAGACTCCCAAACCAGGAGAAAAAAAAAAAAAAAAACACACCCAATCCCAAGTCCTGCTGGGTGAGAGATTCAGTCTTTGGTCTGCAGCAACATGAACATTTTTCTCATTAAACTTTTCTGATGGAGCTATTGACCTGATATTTGCACCAGATATCATTAACGACACAAGTAATCCAAACATATAAACAAATAAGGCAACTGTGTTCAAACAGCAAGTTATATTTAATAAAGTGGAATGATACATTGAAAAAGTATTGAACACGTTTTGTGAAATTTATTTAATATTTAATAGAAAAGCCTTTGTTGGTAATAACGATAATAATAATAATATTATGATCTGAGGACGGGGGATTCCGTCGTGCTCAGTCTCATGGTCCTTTTCTATATTTGGATATTTGTTGTATTTTGTGTTCTTTGGTTCCTGTCATTTTATCTATGGTTGTTTTCTGCATACCTCATATTATTTCTTATTTTTCTCATCCCCTTGTTTATGTCATCATAGTTCTGCTACTCTTTTATTTGGTATTGTTTGTATTTATTTCTCAGTCCTAATTTGTTGTCATTTAATTCCTTATTATTGTACTGTTTTGTTCTCTCTCTGAGTGACAGCTGTCAGTGGCACTTCCAGGTTTTTGTTCTGTTGTGGGCGTTGTCTCTGTCAGCTGTCAGTCCTGTCATCTCCCCTCTAATTACACTCAGCTGACCCCTGTTTGTAGTCATTATCATCTCCTGCCCGCTTATGTGATCCACACCTGCAATCATTTGTGTTCATTGGTTTCATGTTCTATTTAAGGCCATTGTTTCTTTCACTCATTGTTGGAGCCTCAGCTAACGTGTCCGCTTGCATCAGAACCTGTTAGATCAAAAATGAATTGATTGAGACTGAATCAATAATCAATAGGTGGTTTCCAAGTTCTGAGCCATTTATTCTCTTTCTGATCAGAAAAAGGAGGCAATCGGTCACAGCATAATGTGTCTCAGAGCTTGCTCACACCAACTCCCTAACATGTGTTCAAGGATGTTACTCCTTATACCCTGGGCAGGCGTCCCTGACCTTATCTAAACCTAAAGACGGCTGGAGCAATCTTTCCCCAAGACTGCTTCTAATCTATGGACAACACTGGACATTCTGCTATGATCTTTACATGACCTGGTCAAGCTAAGTCACCCTAACTTCGGGCATTCTGAACAGAACAGCTTGGTATGATAAAACAAAAACCTTCGTCATTATTTACAATCTTGCTCAGCCTAATCTTACATTGAGAAACAGACATTCTTTTCAAGCTCTGAGACAATGGAGAAACACAAAGAATCAGACATTGGCTCATTATATGCACCAGATACAATTACAATATAAAATAGAATAATACAGCATTAAAATCATATAGAATAATCAATGAAACCTGAAAAAAATCCTATCATTCCCTCCTTTGATGCTTAAAAAGCATCAGAGATGAAACACTATGGCTTCTAAAACCTCATTGGTCAGCTCGCTAAGTTCCAGTGCATTTTATGCTAAAGCATTTTATTGCAAAAGAACGTAACTCGCTTTTTAATGAGGAAAGTCCGCCATCAGCACCACAGAAATGTTTCATTTCCTGGGGAGCAGGAAGCAAGAGAAACATAAATCCAGTGATGGTGACTAACCATAAATTGAGTTGAAATAGTGTATGTATTTGTCATTCTATGTTTCAGTAGATTAGCAGTGATTTAATAAAATGTTAATACTTATACACTACCGTTCAAAAGTTTGCGGTCACTTAGAAATTTCCTTATTTTTGAAAGAAAAGCACTTTTTTTCAATGAAGATAACTTTAAACTAATCAGAAATACACTCTATACTTTGCTAATGTGGTAAATGACTATTCTAGCTGCAAATGTCTGGTTTTTGGTGCAATATCTAGATAGGTGTATAGAGGCCCATTTCCAGCAACTATCACTCCAGTGTTCTAATGGTACAATGTGTTTGCGCATTGCATCAGAAGGCTAATGGATGATTAGAAAACCCTTGTGCAATCATGTTAGGTGTGCAATGCTGTAATTGCTGCAAATGGAGGATTCTTTGACGAAAGCAAAGTTTGAAGGAAAAAATTATTATTTCAAATGCAAATCATTATTTCTAACCTTGTCAATGTCTTGACTATATTTTCTATTCATTTTACAACTCATGGTGGTAAATAAGTGTGACTTTTCATGGAAAACACAAAATAATTGTCTGGGTGACCCCAAACTTTTGAACGGTAGTGTATGTAAATGTAACTTCAATAAAGAACAATAAAAAAGGACTAAAAATGATTTTATGTGTAAAATACTTATGTGTATGTTTGTATTAGAGATATATGTGTAGCATCATCGTCTCCTCAAAACCAAGACAGAAGATCACTTCTCTTCAGTTTACAGGAATTTCATTTTATTCATTACACAGGAATATCACTTTTCTGCCTTTTCAGGAATATCACTGGCTTTTATGTCGACTCATGCAGGCTTCTTCCAGGCCTGACCAAAGATGCTTGCTTTCCCAGGACCCCAATGTAAACAGTTGCCTCTTGCAGAGATTGTAAGGATCAGAATTTGCTTTTAAAGGCTCAAAGGAACATAAAACTCAGGAGACCAGACCTCTCAACGTGAACACTGCATTTGATAATGTACCTTTTCACAGGAAACCAATGTTCTTAAAAGAGTCATAAACCACTTAATCTGACGGGTTTATAGCCGATGCTTTCCAGGTACCTTCGCCCAGATACTAAAGGAAATCATCTACAGCTCAACAGTACCTCCTAGCGGATACCTACGGAATGTGTTTTCAGTATGTAGGATGACTTTTAATTTGTTCTAAATATTAAGTTTCTTTCAGCTTATCCTCTGGATCCTAAGGACACTGAAAATCATCCCTCTTTTATCACCAACCATGGTTTGCTGCATGTTTTGCTGCATTTTGGATCTAAATGTGAATGCATGTATTATAATTATGTATAAGAAATGTTATATTCAGGAGTGTTATTCAAACACATATTGGAGTAGTGATATAAATGCATGATCACCAAAATATTAGCCAAGTCATTTAATTTAGTTAGATTTTATATTGAGCATTTATTTCATAAGAACTGACTGAGTGTTGATTTTCCCTCTGAAATTTCATGGGATGGTGTCTTCATTTGATTGGCTGCTCTCAAACAAAGAACTGTTCTCACATTGGATAGCAGTCATTTCAAATTGCTCCTGAAAAAGCCGATTGGTCAGTCTTGCGACTACATCATCAGTTTTACGACCCGGCGAGATAACTTTAAAAGAGTTTTGTCAGAGATCAGCAAAGTCAGAGATCAGCAACAGAAAAAGTAGAAAAAGGGTAGACAAAGAACAGGCAGGAAGATTAGCTAGAAATAGAATTAAGAATTAGAAACACAGAAAGAAGAAAGAAAGATATTTTGAGAAGGATTAGGAACTAAATTAAGATTAAGGAAGCAGAATAGTAATCTAGATCTCAGAAGAAGATTTTATTCCACCGTTTCAAGGCCCTGTTAAGTTTTATTTTATTCTCTGTGTGTTTGTCAAGTCTTTCCTTATATTCTGGTCACTGAGGAGAAACCATTTTTCTTTAGAGCTTGTCCCTTTTAGAGAATCAAATTCTCAAACTTTTTCCTTCAGCTCAGAAGCCATTCTTATCCTAGTAAATGTTTTTCTAACATTTTTTTTTTTACTTTTCACGCCATTAAAGTGGACCTTTAATTTGCCTAGTTTAAAGTGAACAGAGACTGAGAAGATTTTCCTTCAGTTTTTGGGTCGATCCCGCTACAAGAGACCCCAAATTTGGACACTTTTCCAAGGACTTGTCACGCCGCTCTGTGACAGACCACCCACTGCTGCCATTGTCTGGAGAGCCCCCAGCTGAGTTTACACTTCCACGGCTGTGAGGAGGCATCGCAGCAGCCGCTTCCTCCGACGTCCTAACTCCCAACTCAGCGGTACCGACCCACGGAAACTTGGACCTACGGCTGTGTGTGAGTGAAACTTTTATTTTTCCTATCTGCTGGGTTAAAACGTGATGTCCTAACAATTAAATTACAATTGAATATGGCCCATGTTTCAGGGCTCAATTAGTCTCTCAGCCGCAGGATAAAGCTGTAAATTGAAGGAAAACTCTTAGTCATTTTTAAGTAACTGCCCATAAATTTTTGTAGATTAATTCAGGAGTCATTTTTAGATAATTAGCTTATGAATTTTCCCCATAAAATTGCGTTGTTTTGTTAAAACATCCCAGCCTCATTTACCGTTGAAACATAAGTCTAGTTTCTCCTTGGTTATACAGAGGTGTGACGCTGGATTTTATGTTCAGGAACCCAATATCAGTTGATGTGATATATTACGCTGTTATCATCTGAATCTGTTTATTCATCATTTGAACGCCATGTCATGTAACCTGAATGAATTTAATAAAAGAGTGAATGAGAGCAGTTGAAGCGTTTTCCTTTCGCATATACAGGTTTCCTAATCACGGCAGGACAAAAACTCACTGAAACTTTGTGACTGATTCATTAAGTAATTTAAGGTACAAAGTTAATTAAAGTTAATACTATTGTCCGTTAGGACTGGTGCCCCTTTTACAAGTGCTTTTATTTAATTTAGCGGGTGTAGAAGTGACGGTTTAACTCTGCCCACTTTCACACCCACTATTAAATAAAATAAATAATTCCTGTACCTTATGACAAATATTTTATAGGCAATTCACCCTACATATGTGTGCTTGCATCCTAACCTATGTGTATTAGTACCTTCATGTGAAACTGCAACAAGGTATCAACAATCAAACAACAATCAATACAGTAAAATTGTATACTGGCTAAATAGTGATTATTAACATAGTGGTTTCAAATACAACATATATTAAAACAGAACATAAACAGGATAAAGTGAAAAATCTCAAATAAGGATAACACAACTTCTCTGAACATCAAGACATATTTGATTACTCTTGCAACTCAGTACATTTCAAATTCACATTGTGAACATACATCTTCTTTTGGTTTTCTGCATTCAGTCACACTTTTACTCTGTACTCATAAAACATTAAGCTGGTGTTGTTTCCCCATCATCTCCAGTGGTGGCCTCGTGATATAATACTAAATTCACATGAACAAGTTTCAGCATCATATCACGGATGCAAGGAATGAAACATGAAAAGATCAAAAGTATCACTACAAAAAAATCATCACCAAGTTTATGACAAGACTCCTCCATGAGGAAAAGAACCAGTTTATCCAGTGTGATGAGTCATTAACATTATCCTTAGCTGCAGCAGTCTGCAAAGCAGTCAGATTACATATGGCTGAAGCAATGACACCTCCATCTGCATCATGTGCAGGTATAAAGGTGCAACAGTACTGACCTACAATTACGCACACACCCCCACAGGCGGCAGTCAACTGATCAAGTACCATTCTATTCTGTGTTGCTACAAGTCTTATAGCAGTCATTTCCTACCTTTCACCTTTCCAGGCAGCTAAGGAAAAATTCACAAAAGACTGTAGTCTATAATTAAGAGTCTCAATCCACAAGGTTTTTTTTGTTTGTTTTTTTTGCCACCCCCACCCAAGGGAATAGTGACTGTACTACATTTTGACCTGTAGTAAATATCTTGAACTGCTCTGGCACATCCGTACCCCAGATGGAATCACGTGGTGTGAAAATTGCATCCTGTGATAGGTCTCTCTTCCCTCGGCTCGCCTGACCCGCTGACATAATCAGGGTGTTTTCAGTCACAAAGACAGGGGCACGGGTCCCTGCCCAGTTCAAAGACAGATGGGAATATGCCTTACGACCGCACAGCCACCAACCACCAGTCACCATATGTGCACCATACATATGGAAGTTGCAGATAGCAGCACTGCAGAGCTCCAGCATGGTGATAGGTCCGTAATAACAACGGTTAGCCTGTGGACACCACCTGCCCATCCAATTGGTCAGGATATTAGCATCACAGGTGCAGTGTATACTGTACACTGCCTCACACCGAGAAAGGGGTAGGTCGCCCAGAGGGTTGTTACCACTTCCCTTCAGACAAAAAGAAAAAGTCCCTGATGAAACTAACCTTGCCCTTACAGAATAAGGGGTACCATAAGTTCTCTGATTGGTAGAGTGATGAAAGATTTCACAAGAGTGATTCAAAATAATCTTTTTTGTATAGTTCCTTTTCATAGCCTTCTGTAAAAAACAGAGCTTTTGCTGGTTCCATCATTTTAGCCACAACAGCAGTCTGTCCAGCTGACGTTGGCACTAAAGTGCAAACATAACAATTGGAACGATTAGCTGCCCTGGCCATATAGTTAACATACCTCCACCATGTATTAGCAGCATATTCATGATCGTGATGCTCATGTAGCTCTAGCCAATTATGCTGAATATGTGCAAGGTCTCTAGCACTATGATGTGTGGTTTGTGGTGCAGCTAAAAGAAACCAAAGTAATAATGTCACCCCTAGGATGATGATGTAAAGGAAACAACAACAACTACACCCTTTAATGATCAAACGTCTTTCTTGCACTTCTTGTTTCTCCATGATGGTCAACTACTTGCTTCCCTATCCCAAGCCAATACCGGATGCCACATGGGGCATCGTCAGTCGACACTTGTATAGGGAAACAATTAAAAAAAGTCTCTTGCTGAAAGTCTTTAATGGAACGAAGTTGAAAATATGTATTCAGTAGTCCCTCGCTGTGAGTTCAGAGTAGGGTAAAGTTTATAGTGTGTTAAATGCACCGGAGTCTCATCCTTAAACTTTCACAGCTGTTGGCATTGACAAAACAACTTTATGTGGTCCTTGCCAGGGTGAATCAGTCCAATTCTTCTTTTTGATGGCTTTGATGAGGACGAAGTATCCTGGCTTGGCCAAGATCGGTGCAGTTTCCTCGTGAATCCTACTGGGGAGAGTAGCAGCTATAACATCTCTGTTAGTCAACATCCTTCTGATGTAATCTGCTAAACACACTTCTACATCACTAGGATTGAATGGCCTCAAAGGTGGCAGTAAGTATGGTTTGCCATACATGATTTCAAATGGAGACAATCCCCCTTTTGTTGGGATTATCCTCATGTAAAACAAAACTAATAGGAGGCAATAAATCTAATTTTGCCCTGTTTCTGCAATTGTTTTTCTGAGTCTTTCTTTAATAGTTATGTTTGTGCGTTCCACCAATCCTGCAGATTGTGGGTGATAAGCTGAATGATTCTTCAAACTGTTCAGTGCTGTGCCTAAATGTGATATAACTTTATTTACAAAATGTGTACCATTATCTGAGTAAATTTTTTCAGGTATTCCAAACCTAGGTACAATTTCGTCAGGCGCGGTGGCGGAGTGGTTAGCACTGTGGCAGCACAGCAACTCACCCTAGGCCGGGGGATCCTGGGTTCGATCCCAGCCCCCGACCAATAGTGATCTGTGTGGAGTTTGCATGTTCTCCCCGTGTCTGCGTGGGTTTACTCCGGGATTTCTCCGGTTTCCTCCGACATGCCAAACAAAAAACATGCAAGTTAGGTTAATTGGCATCAAAACTGGGGATTCTAAATTGTCCTTAGGTATGACTGTGAGAGTGAATGGTTGTCTGTCTCTCTGTGTTATCTCTGCGATGGACTGGCGATCTGTCCAGGGTGTACCCTGCCTCTCGCCCAAAGATGCTGGGATAGGCTCCAGCCCCCCCCCCCCCCCCCCCCCGCGACCCAAAAAGGATTAAGCGGAAGAAGATGAATGAATGAATGAATGAATTTCTTTGCCACTGTGTTTGCATTTGGATGTTTGCAAGGTAAAGCTTCTGTCCATTTAGAAAACATATCACAGATGACCAAACAATATTTATTGCCTTCACATTTATTCAGTTCAATAAAATCCATGCAAATGTTCTGAAATGGATAAGCAGAGGCTGGAAAAGTGTCCCTCTCAGGTTTGAAATTTCCTTGTGCATTGTTTTTTTGCACAGATCAGACATTTTTTTTTTTTTTTACAAAACTGTGTGGCAAACTGGCTAAAAGGTTTTAGTAGTAGTAAAGTTTTTTAAAGTAAAGTAGTAAAGGTTTTATTCAATGTAGATACCACCCCACCACCACCCCCCCAGCTACATGTGAAACGCCATGGAACAAGGTAGAGACTTGGTGAAACAGTTTGCGTGGTAGAATAGGCTTACTTGCCTTACATATGTTGCGCTTTGAGGTGTCATCAAAAATAGCTCCCTTCTTTATTAATTTGTAAATTTCAGCCTGTGGTGCTGCTTTTTGATCCTCAACAAGAAAATCATTTGATAGCTCTTCAGTCAGTGTCAGAATAGAATCAAATGTGCTTTGTCCAGGTTGCAAGCCTTGTGCAACCGCCTTTGCAGTCTGATCCGCAAAATGATTACCTTTAGAAACCGGATCATTGCCATTTGTATGAGCAGCATATTTGCATATGGCCAGTTGCGATGGAAGTTTGACACTTTCAAGCAGCTCCAGGATGAGGTGTTTGCACTTTTTGTGCAAAGTGGTGAATAGTGTAAAATGCATATTGGCTATCAGTGTAAACTGTAAGTTTTTTATATTGTAAATGAGGTTAGACAGTAGTGTCTTTTCTGCAAGTGATTTCATCAGGGGATGTCAGCAAGATGTCATCAACATACAGGAGTAATTAACTCCCCTGATGTGGAACAAACTGGGCCAAATTTGCTGACATTGAATGTGAAAAAAATTGCTGGTGATTCACAATAGCCCTGTGGCAGCCTCGTAAATGTGTACCTCTTTTTTTTTTTTTTTGTTACTTATTTGTACCCGAAGGTAGACTTGGTTTGCAGTCTGGTGACAAGCCACCAGCTGCTGGTCGCTGCGTGCATTAGCGCCCTAAACCTACATGTTTTCTTGCCTTCAAATGTGAATGCAAACCAAAACTGATGATCTGGATGAATGGGAATGCTTAAAAAAAAACATTAATGAGCTGCACGGTGGCGCAGTGGTTAGCACTGCGGCAGCACAGTCTACCCTTGGCCGGGGGATTGTGGGGATCGTGGGATCGTGGGTTCGATCCCAGCCCCCGACCAACAGTGATCTGTGTGGAGTTTGCATGTTCTCCCCGTGTTGCGTGGGTTTACTCCGGGATTTCTCCGGTTTCCTCCCACATGCCAAAGACATGCATGTTAGGTTAATTGGCTGTTCTAAATTGTCCCTAGATATCTGTTTCCTATAGGCCCTTAGAATAGAGGGTTAGTATTAATGAAAGCGCTTTGAGTGGTCTTTGTGACTAGAAAAGCGCTATATAAGTGCAGGTTAGTTAGTTAGTTAGTAATGATGTCAATCACTGTGAAAAATTTCATTTGTGATTGTAGATCATTTAACAAAGTGTATTGCACGGTGTTTTTGGACATAAAACTATAACCCCTGCACCTATAAATCCCTGTATAACAGGTTTAATGCCTTCCTGAATTCAATTCAATTCAATCTTTATTTATATGTCGCCATATCACAACAACAGTCATCTCATGGCTTCTGGGTGTAGAGGATATTGTCTCTGATAAGGCGTAAAATGAGATTTTGCATTTATTGTTACCAATTCTGCATTTTTCATTAAGCCTATATCTGCCTTTCCTGTTGACCACAAGGAATTTAGAATTTCTGAGAGTTTGTTTTCCTCTCCCTCTTTCAATGGAAATAGTCATGCTTGTGATTCAGGGACGTCAGTGGTGACATATTTTTGGACTTGTGCCACCCAGCTCAAAGGCAGGCAGTAGGTGTCAAGCTTTGGGCAGTACTAAACTTTTGGATCAGGTGTGCTTTTCCAAGATTGATCACACTCCTCTGCTGTGTTCACAAATCTGCCTACGTCCTTCCATTGCATGTGTTTAGGCTTAATCAGTAAAATGTGTGATGACTCCCAGTGTTTGAAGTGGCTCTTATCTTCATCTGATAACCTCACAGATGCTCCTGCATAGCCCTTTGGTGACCAGTACAATATCAACCAGTACAAAAAGTGACTATCCTGGAGGATGAGTTTGCAAAAAATGTTTTCTCAAATTTGTCATCTGGAGCACTCAGATATCTGTCATACATGCTGCAATGGTATTGATTTGTGGCCTGCACAGTTGTAGGAACCTGTGTTTTGAAATGTTACATTATTTTGGTTTCCAAGCTCTCAGTCACCTCGGATGGTCCGGCCGGTACCAAACGAAGCGAATGTGAGTTGGTACTGCAAAATGTTGCAAAATATGAATTTCTGATGCATGTGGGAAATGTGATGCCCTTATACCACCTTCTGTCGGAATTACAGAAATATTGAGAGTTGTGATCAGATTCCTTCCCAACAAGTTAACTGGACACACGTGACAAAATGAATGAACCTTCTGCACTGTCCCCTGTAACAGGATCTTTTGCTGTTACAATTTCAGAAAGACATTTCCTTTTTAGCTTCCCATTTGCTGATTTAATGATCACAGTGTGTTCTGATTTTGTGAGTCCCCCAGCATCTAGGCCTGAAATGACAGATCTGCAAGCCCCAGTATCCCAAAGAAATTTCAAAGGATTTCCCTGAACGTCTAGAGTAACCTCTGGTAAACACTCTAGTGTCATGATTTGGTCAAAGTCAGGTGAATGAAATATGTCAGTGTCATTGTCAGTTTCAGTAGCTATACTTAGCTTTTATTAGGTCAGTCACATGTTGGGATGTGATGAGACCGGTAGTTGTTGCTGCGGCTGCTGAGCAGGGTACAGTCCCCTCCCCTCCCTCCAGCATCCTGAACGTGGTTTGCAGACCCAGCACCACAGCCCCCCCCCCCCCCCACACACACACACTGGGGACCATGGAAAAATACAGAAGTGGGGGAAGCAAAGGCCTCACCCTGAGGGTCAGCTCAGCTGTTCTGCATGTTTTGCATGTGAGATGAGATGAGATGATGATGAGATTCAACTTTATTGTCATTACACATGTAATGTACACATGATATCAACACATCAGCAAATGAACATGTACGATATGTTACAAGGTGTTCACGTACATGCTGTGCTAAATTTGGATGCATGTTCTGTAGGAATACACTTTTCAAATGTTGTTAATAAGGTTCTGAACCTGTATCTGCGGTAGGATTTTCCAAACCAGAATGATTATATAAAAAAAAAAAAAACAAAAAAAACATCCTGCAATCTACACCTATAGGCTTCAACACTTTCTGTCTTATGTTGAGTGGCATTCTGAATGGCTGTCCAATCATGTTTTAATCTCCACTTGTTCCTAATATGTTCATTTAATTCCTTCACCTGCTGAGCTAATACTGCATCAGTTGGTGGTAAACTAGCACAGTGGGAATGTTTTAAAGAATGTTTAGGCTATTGACTTCAGTGCCTTCAGCCACTAGACCACCATAAGCCGGGTTGCATAATTTAACCATGGGAAATTGTCCTAATTCTATTGCATGTTCCTCTTCCTTAATGTGTTTATCTAAGGGTGAGGATGTGTGTGCTGTTGAAATGGTATAATGTTAAGGTACATAAACACTTAACTTTTTTTGTCAGACGAGAAAGCTGGGCTCTAGGCTTGATGTCCAGCATGTGTTGAAAGGAAGGAGGAGGCGGGTGGGGAGGCGGGTGCCCAGCTGTGGAGGAAGGGTGAGCCAGGTCTGCAGTCAGTGCCATGGGGGCCGTCACCGTCTCAAGGTCCGGATGCAGAGAAGTAGGGGTCAGGTTATCTCCATGCCACCTGCTCTGGCCACTTTCTCCTTTGTCACCTCAGAATTTTGAGAAAGAATGTGCATTAGTCAAACCCTTTTTATTACAAACATCTGAGTCTTTTGACTCAGATGTTTGAGTGACGATCCCCCTCATGGATCGTCACCTTATCGTGGTGGGGGGGTTTGCGTGCCCCAGTGATCCCAGGAGCTATGTTGTCCGGGACAATTTGCCTCTGATAGGGTCTCCCAAGACAAACTGGTCCTGGGTGAAGGGCCAGACGAAGAACGATCCAACAGACTCTCATGATAAATTGTATATCAAGGATTCAGTGTACCCCGCCCGGTATGGGGTTACCGGGGCCCCACCCTGGAGCCAGGCCTGGGGGAGGGGCTCGAAGGCTAGCGTCTGGTGGCCGGGTTTCCACCCATGGGACCCGGCCGGGCTCAGCCCGAAGGAGTTACATGGGTCCGCCCTCCAGTAGGTTCACCACCTGCAGGAGGGATCATGGAAGTCCGGTGCTATGTGGATTAGGTGGCAGTCAAAGGCGGAGACCTTGGCGGACTGATCCCAAGCTTTCTAAACTGGCTTTTGGTACGTGGAATGTCACCTCTCTGGTGGGGAAGGAGCCTGAGCTGGTGTACGAGATTGAGCGATACCGGCTAGATATAGTCGGCCTCACCTCAACACACAGCTCCGGTTCCGGAACCAGTCTCCTGGAGAGGGGCTGGAGCTTGGCCTTTTCTGGAGTTGCCCCGGGCGAGAGGCGACGAGCAGGGGTAGGTATTCTTGTATCACCCCACCTTGCTGCCTCTATATTGGAGTTTTCCCCGGTGGACGAAAGGGTTGCTTCCCTGCGCCTTCGGGTTGGGAAACGGGTCCTGACCATCATTTGTGCCTATGCACCAAATGATGTTTCAGAGTACCCACCCTTTTTGGAGTCTGTGACTGGGGTGCTGGAGGGTGCTCCTCCTGGAGACTCCATTGTCCTACTGGGGGACTTCAATGCGCACGTGGGCAACGACAGTGAAACCTGGAGGGGGGTGATTGGGAGGAACGGCCTGCCCGATCTGAACCCGAGTGGTGTTCAGTTATTGGACTTCTGTGCTAACCACAGTCTGTCTATAACGAACACCATGTTCAAGCATAAGGGTGTCCATATGTGCACCTGGCACCAGGACACCCTAGGCCGCAGGTCGATGATCGATTTTGTTATCGTATCATCAGACCTGCGACCGTATGTCTTGGACACCCGAGTAAAGAGAGGTGCAGAGCTGTCAACTGATCACCACCTGGTGGTGAGTTGGATCCGATGGCAGGGGAGGAAGCCATTCAGACCTGGTAGACCCAAACGTATAGTGAGGGTGTGCTGGGAGCGTCTGGCTGAGGCCCCTGTCCGGGAGGTCTTCAACTCCCACCTCCGGAAGAACTTCAACCACATTCCGAGGGAGTCTGGAGACATGGAGTCTGAATGGGCCATGTTCTCCACCTCTGTTGTTGAAGCGGCAGCCCAGAGCTGCGGCCGCAAGGTGGTCGGTGCATCTCGTGGTGGCAACCCCCGAACCAAGTGGTGGACACCAGTGGTGAGGGGGGCCATTAAGCTGAAGAAGGAGTCCTATCAAGCTTGGTTGGCTTGTGGGACTCCCGAAGCAGCTGAGGTGTACCGGCAGGCCAAGCGGAGTGCAGCTCGGGTGGTTGCTGAAGCAAAAACCCGGGTATGGGAGGAGTTCGGTGAGGCCATGGAACAAGACTTTCGGTCGGCTTCAAAGAGATTCTGGCAAACTGTTCGGCGGCTCAGGAGGGGAAAGCAGCTCCCCGTCCACACTGTGTATGGTGCGGATGGGACACTGTTGACTTCAACTGGGGATATCGTCGGGCGGTGGAAGGAATACTTCGAGGATCTCCTCAATCCCACTGATACGCCTTCCACAGAGGAAGCAGGGTTTGGGGACGAGGGGGATGACTCGCCTATCACAGGGGCTGAGGTCGCCAAGGTGGTTAAAAATCTCCTTGGTGGCCGGGCCCCGGGGGTGGACGAGATTCGCCCCGAGTACCTCAAGGCCCTGGATGTTGTTGGGTTGTCATGGTTGACACGCCTCTGCAACATTGCGTGGAGGTCGGGGGCAGTGCCTTTGGCATGGCAAACCGGGGTGGTGGTTCCTCTCTTCAAAAAAGGGGACCGGAGGGTGTGCTCCAACTTTAGAGGGATCACACTCCTCAGCCTCCCTGGGAAGGTCTATGCCAAGGTACTGGAGAGGAGAGTCCGGCCGTTGGTCGAACCTCGGATTCAGGAGGAGCAATGTGGTTTTCGTCCTGGCCGTGGCACATCGGACCAGCTCTTTACCCTCTCGAGAATTCTTGAGGGTTCGTGGGAGTTTGCCCAACCAGTTTACATGTGTTTTGTGGACTTGGAGAAGGCATTTGACCGCGTCCCTCGTGGATTTTTGTGGGGGGTGCTTCGGGAGTATGGGGTATCGGGCTTGTTGTTACGAGCTATTCGGTCTCTGTACGACCGTTGTGAGAGTTTAGTTCGCATTGCCAACACTCGGTCGGAGTCATTCCCAGTGAGAGTTGGACTCCGCCAGGGCTGCCCTTTGTCACCGGTCCTGTTCATAATTTTTATGGACAGGATTTCTAGGCGCAGCCAGGGAATGGAGGGTGTCATGCTTGGTGACCACAGGATCTCATCTCTGTTGTTTGCAGATGATGTTGTCCTGTTGGCTTCATCCAGCAATGACCTACAGCTCTTGCTGGGACGGTTTGCCGCTGAGTGTGAAGCGGCTGGGATGAGAATCAGCACCTCCAAGTCCGAGTCCATGGTCCTCAGCCGGAAAAAGGTGGATTGTCCTCTCCGGGTTGGGGACAGGCTCCTGCCCCAAGTGGAGGAGTTTAAGTATCTTGGGGTCTTGTTCACGAGTGAGGGGAAAATGGAGCGAGAGATCGACAGACGGATTGGAGCAGCATCTGCAGTGATGCGGACGTTGTACCGGTCTGTTGTGGTGAAGAGGGAGCTTAGTTCTAAGGCAAAGCTGTCGATTTACCAGTCAATCTACGTTCCTACTCTCACCTATGGTCACGAGCTTTGGGTAATGACCGAAAGAACGAGATCGCGGATACAAGCGGCTGAAATGAGCTTTCTCCGTAGGATTGCTGGACTCACCCTCAGAGATAGGGTGAGGAGCTCAGTCATCCGGGAGAGGCTCAGAGTAGAACCGCTGCTCCTCCACATTGAAAGGAGTCAGTTGAGGTGGTATGGGCATCTGATTAGGATGCCTCCTGGACGCCTCCCACTTGAGGTGTTTCAGGCACGTCCCACTGGGAGGAGACCCCGGGGCAGACCCAGGACTCGGTGGAGAGACTACGTCTCCCAGCTAGTCTGGGAACGCCTTGGTATCCCCTCTGAAGAGCTGGAGCAGGTGGCTGGGGAGAGGGAAGTCTGGGCTTCTCTGCTTGAACTGCTGCCTCCGCGACCCGGACCTCCGGAAAAGCGGTAGAAGATGGATGGATGGATGGATGGAGTCTTTTGAAGTCTCTTTTGAGGTATCTAAGTCAGTTTGGTGTTGCCTGGAAATTTGAAGCCATTGTTCAGCTTCGAAGAGTCCATATTTTAACTTTTTTTCGCCTACTGCCTTCTGCTGCTAATTTAATAGCAGAAATCAAACTCTCACAATCTTTAACCCTGAGTTCCCCACTGAAATTGAATTTCTTTCTCCATTTTGCAAGAAACCTTGTGCTATTTCTGTCTTTTTTGTTCATAAATTTATCATCTCCTGACAAAACATGAATTTCATTCTCATCTTGCTGTGTTCGGCAACCCTTACAGTAAAATGAGGCATTATTTCTTCCTGTCTGAACACTTTGTGGCTGTCTTATGTCCTGCTTGCTGTAACAACAACCCATGTTTGAAAGTTTTTTGGGTTTTTTTTCCCTTTTACCAAGTTTCCACACACAAATTAATAGATACACAGCTTTTTCTGTATTTTTTCCCAAGCTCTCTTTCTCTCTCGGTTTCTTTTTTCCCCTCTCTCAAGGACACACATACAAAGAGTCACAAGACAGATAGACACACAGACAGACAAGCACACACACACACACACACACACACACACACACGCGCACACACACACACACACACACACACACACACACACACACACATACACACACACACACACAGGGCCCACAGAAATATTTTCTTTCGCATTATCTCCACAAGGTCACACAATAAAGACTTCTAGGTTCATGCCAAAACCCAAAACAGCATGAGAATTACTTCAGTTAATCTCCAGATCTGGCAACCTTTTAGGGAGAAATCTCACCCATGGCAACCCCCACATCGCCACTGCAGCGTAAAGCTCCTTCTTTTTTCTTTTTTTTTACACTGCCATAAAAACACAACACCAGTCCACTGTTTTCGCTCAAGGCTACTATTTTCAAATACCTATAATTTTAAACACTTCCCAAAAGGATAACAATTAACTAACCAACCCTTTTATGCTCCACAAATATCAGGAAAAGAAAAAAAATCACAACCTATTCACCCCGTCTCCGTGGGAACTCAGCCTCTCTGTGTTTCACACCAGAGTGGATTTCATGTAACACTGAGACAAAAACAAATTTAGACTGCAGTAACTTTTTATCTAGCGCTTCAACAAACTCTTCCGTGAAAAAACTTTTTCCCTTCAGGGTTCACGTAACCTCCCCACGAATGATGGAGGTCCAAACCCTGGGCCATAAGCAGAAGTGGTCAAAAGAAGCACAAATCTGTCCCCGAAAATTCACTTCTCTGGGATCACGTGACTCTTCGACAAAGGACGGAGACCACAAATCTTTCCCTTTTTTCTTTGCATATGCACTTCTAGACCTCCACTGCACTTACTTGACCATAGAAAGCGGTGAATTTCTAAGAATTACCCCGAGTCTTGAAATATCAGTCACCGTTTGCAAAGGAAAACCTCGTTCCTCCCAAGGGATTATTACGATATCCTCACTGTGGGTAAAAATAACTCATCAATTAGGCCGCTAGTTTCACACTTTCAGCTTCCACAGTGTACAGTTGGTCTAGAATATCACTCACTGTCCATAAAAACAATAACAAAAACTGAAATAAATTACTCACACTTGGCATCCGCCTCTTTGAGTTCCAGTAGACCCATCAGAACTCCACACTGCTTCCCGACGTCCCCAGGGGTTTTGAAGAGGGGAATTCAGCGTGTATTATCAGCGGTCCCCAGAAGTGTGGGCTTCTCCTCTTCTTTGACCATGCACAGTCCAGTCTGGATCCATCGGAAAACGCCTTGGACCTCTTTATGTGGGTCCCTGTTCGGTGCGCCAAAAATGTTAGATCAAAAATGAATTGATTGAGACTGAATAAATAATCAATAGGCGGTTTCCAAGTTCTGAGCAATTTATTCTCTTTCTGATCAGAAAAAGGAGGCAATCAGTCACAGCATAACGTGTCTCAGAACTTGCTCACACCTACTCCCTAACATGTGTTCAAGGATGTTACTCCTTATACCCTGGGCAGGTGTCCCTGACCTTATCTAAACCTAAAGACGGCTGGAGCAATCTTTCCCCAAGACTGCTTCTAATCTATGGACAACACTGGACATTCTGCTATGATCTTTACATGACCTGGTCAAGCTAAGTCACCCTAACTTTGGGCATTCTGAACAGAACAGCTTGGTATGACAAAACAAAAACCTTCATCATTATTTACAATCTTGCTCAGCCTAATCTTACACTGAGAAACAGACATTCTTTTCAAGCTCTGAGACAATGGAGAAATACAAAGAATCAGACATTGGCTCATTATATGCACCAGATACAATTACAGTATAAAATAGAATAATACAGCATTAAAATCATATAGAATAATCAATGAAACCTGAAAATGTCCTATCAGAATCCTTTCTCCATTCTTGGGCATATCCTTGTGCCTACTCCTTTGCCGCCTCTGTTTATAAGTTTACTTTGTGCACTGTTTGGACTTTTGTGTTTCCTTATTAAATACAACAAACTACAGTTCAGTGCCTTGGTCTCTCCTCTCTGCCCCGAAGGGCAAATTGTGATATTGCATGGAGAAACTAGGCGCAGGCATTGCTCAGGAGTGACTTTTGCTTCTTCTTCCACACAAACTGTTTTTAAATCTTTATCGTTGGGATCATTGTCTTGAAATCAGCCTGTACCATGTGATAAAAAATACCCCTTCACAATGATGGGATGTGAAGTGTCATTTCTCCTCCAAACATGCGGTGTGTTGTGAAATCCAAAAAGTTTAATTTTGGTCTCATCTGACAAGGCTATATTTTCCAACTATCTTACTGGCTTGCCCAAATATTGTGCAGCAAACTTAAAATAAGGTTCAACATGCTTTTTCTTCAGCAAATGAGTCTTGCAAGGTCAGTGGGCATAGAGCCCATGTCAGTTGAGTGCATTACTTATTGTTTTCTTTGAAACAGCAGTACCTGCTAACTCCAGGTTTTTTCTGGACCTCTCCACAAGTGGTCTGTGTCTGTTGGATCACTCTTCTGATAATTCTTTTGACTCCTCTGTCAGAAATCTTGTGAGGAGCTCTTGGTCATGGCTGCTTTATGGTAAAATGGTACTCTTTCCACTTCCGAATGATGGCTCCAACAGTGTTTAATGGAATATTCAGCAGTTTCGAAATGCACCTGTAACCAGTGCCATCATTATGTTTTGTAACAATATGGTTGCAAAGGTCTAGAGAGAGTTCTTTGCTTCTACCCATCACAAGTTTTTTTTTTTTTTTTTTTTTTTTTATGGTGTGACAATCTAATATTCCCAAACCTATTTAAAGGCTATCAGTCAGGACTTAACCAGCTGAAATTAACTTGCACTGAAGGGGGATGCAAGGGCTTTCTAAATTCTCATGATTCCTGATGGTTTCTTGGCTTTCACTTCTTTTTTCATCTGTTCAATACTTATTCCTTGTGTCATTCTACTTTTGACATAATGCACGGCCCAGGAGACACACACGCAGGCTCAGGATAGATTTAACAGCTTTATTAGCAACAAGGAAGTGTATGGCTGCGTGTCTGTGGAGTAAGAATGTATTGGTGGTGGCGTCTGCGTCAGGCACGGGGGCAGGAAGTCGTACAGCCGGACAACCCTGTGGGAGAGAGCAGAGGGAGAAGGGTAACGGGCACCACACCAATACAGGGAATAATGATGATAGCTGGCTTACTTGGTTATGACAGGTGGCTGGCGTCGACAAGGGCGAGGCCCGGGAGACAGCGACCTGCAGTACCTGTGGCAGCAGCGTAGAGCCAACGGCGAGGTGAGGAAGTCCGCCGCCGGGAATGTCCACCTGTGCACAGGGGAAGGCTAGAGGAGAGAGGTAAGGGGAGCTTACCCAAGAAATCTTCACTAGTCGGTTGAGATCCGTAGTAGCAAAGGGGCCGAAGTTGAGAGACGGCTTCAGGCCGAAGCCCAGGGCAGAGTGGATTAAATACCTCACCGCTGACGAGGAGCAGGTGTGCGCGCGGCTGGCGCCGCTGATGAGCGGCGAGTCATAACAGTACTCCCCACTCTAGCAGCGCCTCCTGGCGATGGTTTTTCCGGGTGCGCTCGATGAAACTCAGAAATAAGTGACCGGTCCAACACCAGCGAGGAAGGCACCCACTGTCTCCACTTGGGTCCATAGCCCTCCCAATCCACCAGGTACTGCAATCCGCGACCCCGGCATCGGGCGTCCAAGATGTCAGCGCCGGATGGCCACCAATCATCCGGGGAGCGGGGTGCGCCGCAGGTGGAGGGCAGAGGGGGTCAGAGACCACCGGTTTAATTTTGGAGACGTGGAAGGTGGGATGGATGCGGAGGGAGGAGGGAATAGCCACACGCACAGCCACCGGGTTGATGATTCTGGTTATGGGATAAGGGCCGATGAACCGTTGGGCCAGCTTTCTCCTCTCACCCTTTAGGTTAACGTCCTGTGTGGATACCCAAACTTGCTGTCCCACCTGGTAGGCAGGTGCAGGTCTCCTATGTCGGTCCGCCATAGACTTAGTGCGCTCCGCCGTGCGTAAGAGCGCATTACGCGCCGTGGACCAAAGGGAGCGACACCGCCTCAGATGTGCCTGGACAGAGGGGACAGCCAACTCGCCCTCCTGCGTGGGGAATAGGGGTGGATCATAGCCCAAGGATGCTTTAAAGGGCGACATCCCGATGGCCGTAGAGCGAGAGGTGTTGTGGGCGTACTTCACCCAGGCGAGGTGAGAACTCCAGGACGTGGGTTTGGATGAAGTGATGCAGCGGAGCGTAGCCTCCAGCTCCAGGTTAGTCCGCTCACACTGCCCGTTAGACTGGGGGTGATGGCCGGAGGAGAGGCTTACCTTGGCTCCCAGGGCGTTGCAAAATGACCTCCAGATGTCCGAAGAGAACTGGGGGCCGCAGTCGGAGACCATGTCGACCGGGATTCCATGCAGTCTGACCACGTGCTGGATGAGGAGGTCCGCCGTCTCCAAGGCTGAGGGAAGTCCACGTAGGGGCACAAAGTGGGCGGCCTTGGAAAAACGGTCTACAATGGTCAGAACTGTGTCAAAGTTGTTGGAGACAGGGAGCCCGGTGACGAAGTCCAGGGTGATGTGTGACCAGGGCCTGCCAGGGACGGGCAGGGGCTGGAGAAGACCCGCAGGGGGAGCGTTACCTGACTTATTGGTAGCACAGACGGGGCAGGCCCGGGCGTAACGGGCGGCATCCTTTCGCAGGCCTGGCCACCAAAAGGATCGCTGGAGAAGGTCAATCATCCGCGAAGCTCCAGGATGGCAGGTGAGCTTGGAGGTGTGGAGCCAGTGTATAACGTCCCCCCGGACGGCAGATGGTACGAAGAGCCTCCCCTCCGGTCCGCCGCCAGGGTCCGGTTCCAACTCCTGCGCCCTCCGGATCTTGTCTTCTATGTCCCATGTAACAGCCCCCATGACGCACGACCTGGGCAAGATGGTGTGAGCAACGTCTTCTGCGGCCTCCGGGGCAAATTGCCTGGAGAGGGCGTCGGGCAGGCCGTTCTTGGAGCCAGGCCTATATGTGATGCTGAACTTAAACCTTGCAAAGAACAGGGACCAACGCGCCTGGCGGGCGTTCAGACGCTTGGCAGATCTTAGGTACTCCAGTTTCTTGTGGTCAGTGAGGACCACAAAAGGCAAGGCTGCCCCCTCCAGCCAGTGACGCCATTCTTGAAGGGCAAGCTTGATGGCAAGAAGCTCTCTGTCCCCCACGTCGTAGTTTCGTTCCGCCGGGGACAGGCGCCGAGAGAAGAAGGCGCAGGGTCGCTTGACTCCATTGGCTGGGGACCACTGGGACAACACCGCCCCCACCCCCGTGTCCGAAGTGTCCACCGCCACAATGCACTGCAGCGCGGGATCGACCTGGCTGAGGACCCAGGAGGAGGAGAACTCTGTCTTCAGCGCCTGGAAGGCCGAAGCGGCCTCTTCAGTCAACCGGAACGGGGTCTTAGGAGAGGTGAGGTGGGTCAGGGGCCCGACGATGGCTCCAAAGTTCGGGACAAAGCGGCGGTAGAAATTGGCGAACCCGATGAATTGCTGAACCTGTTTCCGAGAAGTTGGTGTGGGCCAATCCACCACCGCTTTGATCTTCGCTGGGTCCGGAAGCACCTGGTCATGGGAGATGACGAACCCCAGGAAGGAAGTTGTTTTGGCGTAGAATTCACATTTTTCCACCTTGACGTACAGACGGTTCTCCAGCAGTCTCTGCAGGACCTGCCTCACGTGGACCCGGTGTTCATCCCTGGACCTGGAGAAGATGAGGATGTCGTCCAGGTAGACGAATACAAACAGGCCGATGAAGTCCCGGAGGACGTCATTGATGAGGCGCTGAAAGACGGCTGGAGCGTTGGTCAACCCAAACGGCATCACGAGATATTCAAAATGACCGTTTGGGGTACAGAAGGCGGTTTTCCACTCATCTCCCTCCCGGATCCGGATGAGGTGGTAAGCGCTGTGGAGATCCAGCTTAGTAAACCAGGTCGCCCCCTGGAGGGAGTGGAAGGCAGTGTCCATAAGGGGCAGGGTGTACCGGTCCTTCTCCGTGATATCGTTGAGAGCTCGATAGTCGATACAAGGATGAAGAGATCCGTCCTTCTTTCCCACGAAGAAGAACCCTGCACCTACTGGAGAGGAGGACGGTCGGATGATCCCAGCACTGAGCGACTCCTTCAGATAGCTGTTCATTGCCTCCTTCTCCGGCGCTGACAGACTATAGAGGCGTCCTGAAGGGAATGGGCGCCCCCTGGCGGATGTTAATGGCGCAGTCGTAGGTCCGGTGAGGAGGCAGAGACATCGCCTTGGACTTACTGAAAACAGCACCCAGGTCGTGGAACTCTGAGGGCACTAGAGTGAGATCCGGGGGCGCGGTGTCCTGAGCTGTGGGAGGCGAGGACGAGGTGCAGGCCGCGGATTGGAGGCAGGTACCCATGCAGAAAGTGCTCCACGCTGACACCTTCCCAGTCTTCCAGTCCAAGGCAGGGTTGTGGAGGCGGAGCCAGGGATAACCGAGGATGACAGGAGTTACTGAAGTGGGCAGGACGTAAAAGGAGATATCCTCCCGATGGTTTCCAGAGATGATCACCGGGACGGGGGATGTTTGGTGAGTTACTTTTCCCAGGGAAACTCGGGAGAGATTAACCAGGGCAAGAGGAGTGTCGAGGGGGTGACAATGGATGCCCAGTCGGGTTGCCAGGCTTTGTGAAATAAAGCTACCCTCCGCGCCTGAATCCACCAGTGCATGTGTGAGGTGCCCAGTGAGGTTGTGACAGAAGCGGATAGGCAGCGTCAAATGTGTGAGGGGATTTAACTGATTAGCGTCCGCGAGGCCCCCTACAGTGACTCGCAGACCACCTCGTTTGGCTTCTCCGGACAATGCTCCACTGTGTGCTAGCTACCTCCGCAATACATGCAGAGGCCCAGGTCACGACAGCGCTGTTTCTCCGCCAGGGGGAGCTTTGTCCGGCCCGTCACCATTGGCTCCGACTCCTCGGAGACCTCCGGCGGCGGCAACGCCAGGGGGCGAGCTTGGGGCAGACGTGCAGAGGCGCCCCGCGAGCGAGAAGACTGCTTCCACTCGGAGGCGCGCTCGCGCAGCCTGTTATCCAAACTGATGGTGAGAGAAATCAGCTCCGCCAGCGTCTCCGGAGTATCCCCTCCAGCCAGCTCATCCCTCAGACCAGAGTTTAGGCTGCGGAGGAAGATGCCGCAGAGCGCGCGCTCTTCCCAGCCAGCTTCCTCCCCGGTAACCCGGAAGTCGATCGCGTAGTCGGCCGCCGATCGGCTCCCCTGTTGGAGTCCGAGAAGGCGGTCGACCTGGACACTGTCCAAACGCGAATGATCGAACACTTCCAGAAATTGTCGCACGAACTGGCCATAGGTGAGGGTGGCGTAGCTGGGCTTCACCATAATGGCGTAAGCCCAGGTAAGCGCACGACCCTCAAAGAGATTACCTATATAGCCAATTCTGCTATGGTCTGAGGGAAAATCTCCGGGAACGCGAAAAAACATGGACTCACACTGCATAATAAAACCCAGAGCTCCACCCAGCTTACCGCTGAAGCGAGCAGGAGTGGGGATTGGTGTGAGCCGTGTTGGCGCACCCGGAGCAGGCTGGACGGCCACCGGAGCCGCAGGAGCCACGCCACCCAGACGAGCCGAGGGGAACAGCTGCTGGGGGTCCAGGCGGTCTAATCGGTTAGTAATGATAATTAATTGATTTAATATCACCTGTTGCTGATGAGCTATTAAATCCACCCGAGCCTCGAGGGTGGAAAGATGGCGTGCGAGCCTGCTGTCTGCCGAGCCGCTCTGCTGAAGCCGTACTGACATAATGCACGGCCCAGGAGACACACACGCAGGCTCAGGATAGATTTAACAGCTTTATTAGCAACAAGGAAGTGTATGGCTGCGTGTCTGTGGAGTAAGAATGTATTGGTGGTGGCGTCTGCGTCAGGCACGGGGGCAGGAAGCCGTACAGCCGGACAACCCTGTGGGAGAGAGCAGAGGGAGAAGGGTAACGGGCACCACACTAATACAGGGAATAATGATGATAGCTGGCTTACTTGGTTATGACAGGTGGCTGGCGTCGACAAGGGCGAGGCCCGGGAGACAGCGACCTGCACTACCTGTGGCAGCAGCGTAGAGCCAACGGCGAGGTGAGGAAGTCCGCCGCCGGGAATGTCCACCTGTGCACAGGGGAAGGCTAGAGGAGAGAGGTAAGGGGAGCTTACCCAAGAAATCTTCACTAGTCGGTTGAGATCCGTAGTAGCAAAGGGGCCGAAGCTGAGAGACGGCTTCAGGCCGAAGCCCAGGGCAGAGTGGATTAAATACCTCACCGCTGACGAGGAGCAGGTGTGCGTGCGGCTGGCGCTGCTGATGAGCGGCGAGTCATAACAACTTTATTAAATATAACTTGTTTTGTGAACATAGTTGCCTTGATTTCTCTGTACACTACCGTTCAAAAGTTTGGGGTCACTTAGAAATTTCCTTATTTTTGAAAGAAAAGCACTTTTTTTCCAATGAAGATAACTTTAAACTAATCAGAAATACACTCTATACTTTGCTAATGTGGTAAATGACTATTCTAGCTGCAAATGTCTGGTTTTTGGTGCAATATCTAGATAGGTGTATAGAGGCCCATTTCCAGCAACTATCACTCCAGTGTTCTAATGGTACAATGTGTTTGCTCATTGCATCAGAAGGTTAATGGATGATTAGAAAACCCTTGTGCAATCATGTTAGGTGTGCAATGCTGTAATTGCTGCAAATGGAGGATTCTTTGACGAAAGCAAAGTTTGAAGGAAAAAAATATTATTTCAAATACAAATCATTATTTCTAACCTTGTCAATGTCTTGACTATATTTTCTATTCATTTTACAACTCATGGTGGTAAATAAGTGTGACTTTTCATGGAAAACACAAAATAATTGTCTGGGTGACCCCAAACTTTTGAATGGTAGTGTATGTATGGATTACTTGCATTGTTACTGATATCTGGTGAAAATCTCAGGTCAATGGCTCCATCAAAAATATGTTTATTGTTTCGAGGACATTATGGACATTTATGTTTAGTGTCTCCAGGAGACTGGTTCTGGAACCGGAGCTATGTGTTGAGGTGAGGCCGACTATATCTAGCTGGTATCTCTCAACCTCATGCACAAGCTCAGGCATCTTCCCCACCAGAGAGGTGACATTCCATGTCCCAAAAGCAAGTTTAGGAAGCTTGGGATCAAACCGCCAAAGTCTCCACCTTTAGCTGCCACCTGATCCACATAGCACCGGACCCCCATGATCCCTCCTGCAGGTGGTGAGCCCACTGGAGGGCGGACCCATGAAACTCCTTGGGGCCGAGCCCCGCCAGGTCCCATGGATGGAAACCCAGCCTCCAGACGCTAGCCATTGAGCCCCTCGCCCAGGCCTGGCTCCAGGGTGGGGCCCCGGCAACCCCATACCGGGTGGGGTACACTGAATCCTTGTTCTAGTATTTATCATGAGAGTTTGTTTGATCATTCTTAGTCTGGCCCTTCACCCTGGGCTGGAGTTTGGCTTACTCTGGAGTTTCCCCGGGCGAGAGGCAATGAGCAGGGGTGGGTATTCTTATATCTCTCACCTTGCTGCCTTTATATCAAAGTTTTCCCCGGTAGACAAAAGTTTTTTTCCCTGCGCCTTCAGGTTGGGAAACGGGTCCTGACCATCATTTGTGCCTATGCACCAAATGATGGTGCAAAGCACCTTTGTTGGCGTCTCTGACTGGTGTGCTGGAGAATGCTCTTCTTGGAGACTCCATTGTCCTACTGGGGGAATTCAATGTGCACGTGGGCAGCGACAGTGAAACCTGGATGAGGGTGATTGGGAGGAACGGCCTGCCAGATCTGAACCCGAGTAGTGTTCAGTTATTGGACTTCTGTGCTAACCACAGTTTGTCCATAACGAACACCATGTTCAAGGATAAGGGTGTCCATATGTCAGGACATATGGAATCAGACCTGATAACTTTAAACTAATCTTGAGGACCTGATTCCTGGTGGGACCTTCTTGTGGTAACATATCATCACTTCCTGTGTTGCTGACTGTCTGTGGTTTGCTCTCCTTGTTCTCAAGAGGATTTTTCCTTTAATTGTATTTTAATCACTTTTTTCCTTCTACCGTTAGCTCTCACTTCTGTTTATCAAGCCTCTTGCACCTGTGTGTGCACTCAGTGTCATCTAATCACCCTCTTTAGCCTTCTGTTCACCTTTCATCGATGTTTTTGTTAGTTTCGGGTTAGCCTCTAGCTATGGCTACTAGCTCTCCTTCCCCTTCTCCTCTGGTGTGCTCTCTCTGTCAGATGTTTAGCTACACCTCTGCCTCTTTTTGTGATAACAGTAAATGTAATAAATGTTGTCTTTTTGAGGCACTCGGGGCGAGGTTGTGTGATTTGGAATCCCGGCTCTGCTGCATTGAAACACCGTCTGCGCCAGTTAATCTTGACGGACCTCCCCTAGCTGCAGCGGAGCTCCCTAGCATAGGGCGGTCTGTTAGCAGTCCTCCGGTCCTCCTCAGCAGCGAGGAGAGTGGGTGGGTGACGATGAGAAGGAAGCCTGGTCGCAAAGCTCCGGTTAACCACCAACCTGTTCATGTTTCTAGTTGTTTTTCCCCGCTCAGCGACACACCTGCTGAGGAAAAAACTCTGATCATTGGCGACTCTGTAGTCAGAAATGTGAACCTAGAGACTCCAGCGTCCATAGTCAAATGCAGTCCTGGGGCCAGAGCAGGCGACATCGAGTCAAATTTGAAAGTGCTGGCTAAAAGTAACTGTAAATACTCCATGACTGTTATCCACGCCGGCATTAATGACGTCCGACTCCGGCAGTCGGAAGTCACAAAACTTAACGTGGAATCGGTCTGTGACTTTGCCAAAACAATGTCTACCTCTGTAGTATTCTCTGGGCCCCTCCCCAATCTGACCAGTGATGACATGTTTAGCCTCTTGTCATCCTTCAACTGCTGTCTGTCTGTGTGGTGTCCTGCAAACAATGTGGGCTACATAGACAATTGGAGATCTTTTTGGGGAAAACCTGGTCTTATTAGACGAGACAGCGTCAATCCCACTTTGGATGGTGCGTCTCTTTTACCTAACAATCTGGCATCATTTTTATCCAAATTTCCAAAACCGTGACAACTCAGAGGTGGGACCAGGAAGCAGAGTTGCAGTCTTACACGCCTGTCTGCAGCTCCTCTTCATCCGCCACCCCTAAACTTAGCCCCTGTCTTCCCCATCAGAGAATCATTGTCTGCTCCCTCCAAAGCAAATGAAAATATAATGTATAAGAATCCCAAAGCGATTAAACAAAAAGTTGGTAAAACTCAAATTAAACATAAAGCCTCTAAATTGAATCATTTGGCCTCTCTTCCTCCTCATAATTTAAAAATTAAATGTGGTTTGTTAAATATTTGGTCTTGAACTCCCAAGTGCCTGCTAGTCCATGATATGTTAATTGATCATCAGATTGATTTAATATCCCTTACAGAGACTTGGTTAAGGCAAGAGGATTATGTTGGTTTAAATGAATCAACTCCCTCTGGTTATTTAAACTGTCAAAATCCCAGAAGTTCTGGTTGTGGAGGAGGAGTAGCAACAATTTACCATTCCAAATTACTAGTTAATGTAAAGCAAAAAACATGTTATAATTCCTTTGAGGACCTGGTCCTCAGTATTGGGCATTTTAGCAATTTTAGGCTAACCTCAATTTTATTTGCCATAGTTTGTCCCCATCAACCTACTCAGAGTTTTTATCCAAATTTGCAGAATACTTAGCTGATTTAGTGCTGAAATCAGATAGAATAATTATAGAAAGGGACTTTAATATACATGTAGATGTAGATAGTGATTGCCTTAATATGGCATTTAATTCAATATTAGACTCGATGGGGTTTTCTGAGAAAGTTGGAAATTCTACCCATTATCTCCACCATACGTTGGACCTTGTTCTGACATATGGCATAGAAATAGAAAAGCTGGTAGTTTCTCCTCATAACCTTGTACTGTCAGACCATTGTCTGTTAACCTTTGATTTTACTATTTCTGACTATTTGGCTCGTAAGGAAAAATATTACTACAGTAGATGCCTCTCAGATGATGTTACCAAATTTATGCAGATTGTTTCCTCTATGCCATGTGTCAACACAATGAAAATAAGCTATAGACAGCTTACTCCTTCTGTTATTGATAGCATGGTAGATAGTGTTACAGCTTCTCTGCATCAGACTCTGGACATGGTAGCCGCTTTAAAAAAGAAAAAGTCTAATCAGAGATTTCTGACTCCTTGGTTCAACACAGAAACCCGTAGCTTAAAACAGAAGACTTGTGGTGGACACACATGCGTGACCTGCTTTTGGAATCACATTTTAGACCAGAGCAAGGGCAGAGCTTCTGTGGTGATTTCAGGAAGCTGTAAGAGGGTTAGCTTTGGTATGCAAAGCTTGAGACTGTGGGGTATAATTAAAGGATTAATGAGGGGATGCATTGTAGACAGTGGTGTGATATCATGCAGAGAGGATGAATTGTTGCTGTCTTTATAATGCAATGTGTTTTGTGAGACATGTGACCTGTTAACTGTAAGAGTCCTGGTATTTAAGGACGAGAGTTCCCTTTGTCGTTCTCTTTTATTCTGCTTTGTGATGTTGGAGATGTGAATAAAACTGACTCGAGAGAAAACTCTGTCTCGTCATTCTTACATTTCCACACTGGTGACCCCAAGACGTATCATGCATGAGGAGAATTCCCCCAGGCCAGCCTCGTCAGGAGCCCTCAGCCAAGCGAATGCCGCTACAGTCCAGCTACCGGACTTCTGGCAGAACAATCCACGCTCCTGGTTCAACGCGGTTGAGGCGCAGTTCAACCTCTGGGGGATATCGGTAGATGCCACAAGATTCTACCACGTAGTCGCAAAGCTGGACAACAACACGGCCCAGCATGTGGAGAGCCTGATCGACCAGCCGCCAGACAACGACAAATACGGCACGTTGAAGGCTGTACTCATCCAGCAACTCACCCCCTCGGCAGAGGAGCGAACAGAGAGGCTCCTGGGGCTGACGGAGTCGGAAAATGACATGTCCGCGAACCTGATGGAGAAGTTGTTGAGGTTGAAAGACTCTGACGATGATCACTTCATTTTCACCCACCTCTTCCTCAGGACTATACCGTCAGCAGCGAGAGCGACCCCGGCCAGTTCGCCACTGTTGGCCCAACGGGACTACCGCACGCTGGGTCGAGAAGCGCAGCGGGTTGTCAACGCCACCAAACGGCGCACAGCCGCGGCCGCTGCAGCAGAACTCAGCGCGGCAACCGGAGACGACAGGAGGCCAGAGGCAGCGGTACCAGACGCACCGACAATGGCAGCGGCAGGGGCCAGGGAACGTGGATCGGACGTCCTTTGTTTCTACCATCGCTGCTTCGCAGAGAGGGCACGCAAATGTGTACCACTGTGCCAGTTCGGGCGTTCGGGAAACGCCAAGACTGGGGGCCGGTAGCAGCCGTGGCCCTCGGGGAGGAGAACAAGCTGCTCTACTTGTCGGACGCACGCTCGGGGAGGCAGTTCCTCGTCGACACAGGCTCCCAGTTGAGTTTCATCACACCTTCCTACGCGGACAGACTAGCTGGTTTCAGAGGTCCCCGGGGTGTCAGCAGCGAACAGCTCGGAGATTAAGAACTTCAGTGAGAAGACTCTGCTTCTGTCTCTACACGGCTGTACATTTGAGTGGACTTTTGTTGTAGCAGCAGTAAATTTCAATATGTTGGGGGCTGATTTTCTGTGCTCACATGGTTTGTTGGTTGATCTCGCTAACAGGCGCCTGGTTAATGCACTTTCTTTTGATTCTATCCCCTGCACAGCATGAGTGGCCCCGCCTACAGCACAAGCCAATGTCACAGCTGCAAGCGGTAAGTTTCACACACTGCTCACTCAGTTCCCAGCACTCACAGTCCCCACTTTTTCGGCAACAGTCGCTAAGCACGGGGTGGAGCATTTTATTACCACTACCTGACCGCCCGTTTTTGCAAAAGCTCGGCGCTTGGAGGCAGCTAAACTAGCCATAGCATGCGAGGAATTCGCCAACCTGGAGAGGCTGGGCATAATCAGACATTCAAACAGTCCGTGGGCTTCCCCGCTGCACATGGTCCCGAAAGCCGACGGATCATGGCGACCTTGCGGGGATTTCCGCAGGTTAAACAACGCTACAGCGCATGACCGCTACCCATTCCTGCATATCCAAGATTTTTCGGTTCATTTTGCAGGGGCGCTCGTTTTTTCTAAAGTAGACTTGGCCCGCGGTTACCATCAAGTCCCAGTGCGCGCTGAGGACATACCCAAAACAGCGGTAATAACTCCGTTTGGCCTCTTCGAGTTTTTACGCATGCCATTCGGACATAAAAGGGTGGCTCAGACATTCCAACGCATGATGGACGCGGTGCTTCGCGATCTCTCTTTCGTGTTCGTCTACTTGGACGATATTTTAGTAGCCAGCGCGTCCGAAGACGAACACGAAAAACACCTGGCCACAGTTTTCCGAAGGTTGGGAGATCACGGGTTAATAATCAACCCTGCAAAGTGTCAGTTCGGGGTGGCGCAGATCGATTTTTTAGGACACCGCGTCTCCCCCGAAGGAGCAGTTCCGCTTCCTGATAAAGTGCGCGCGGTGGCAGATTTTCACCGGCCACAGACGGTCAGGGCGTTGCAGGAGTTTTTGGGAATGGTGAATTTTTATAACCGTTTTCTCCCCCGCGCGGCGCAACTCATGCAGCCGCTGTATGCCGCGCTCAAAAAATAGAAACCAGCGGATAAGGTCGAGTGGTCCTCGGAGCGGGACCAAGCATTCTCGGAGGTGAAAGCAGCTTTGGCAAGGGCTGCGTTGTTGGCACACCCAGACCCAATGGCCCGCATAGCACTCACCACTGACGCTTCAGAGGTGGCCATAGGGGCGGTCGTGGAGCAACATGTAGCCGGAGTTTGGCAGCCCCTGGCTTTTTTCAGCAGGACCTTGCACGATAGCAAACGTAAATACAGCGCGTTCGACAGGGAGCTGCTTGCTCTCCATTTGGCCATTCGCCACTTTCAGTTCTGGCTGGAGGGACGCTCTTTCACCGCGTTCGTTGACCACAAACCACTCACATTCACGATGGCAAAGGTTTCCGAACCATGGTCAGGCCAGCAGCAGAGACAGCTGGCTGCGATATCAGAGTTTACCACTGATATCCAGCATGTGGCGGGCAAACTCAATGTAGTGGCAGATTGCCTCTCGCCCGCCGTAGCGGCCCCAGTCAGCGTAGGAATAGATTACGCAGCCATGGCCGCGGAGCAGGGTAGTGACGTGGATGTGCACGTGCTCCAGTCTGGACCAACAGGGTTAAGGCTGGAGAACAGGGTGCTGCAAGACGGTATGCCCCCCCTAATTTGCGATGTCTCCACAGGTCGGCCGCGTCCAGTAGTACCAGCTGTGTGGTGCCGCCTCGTTTTTGACTCAATTCATTCTTTGGCGCACCCAGGAGTGCGCGCGTTGGTCAAAATGGTAGGAGAAAAATTTGTGTGGCCGAGCCCCCGCAAGCAAGTGAAAGAATGGGCAGCAGCCTGCACGGCGTGTCAACGAGCCAAATTACACAGGCACACCAGGGCTCCTTTGGAGCCGTTTCACATTCCGGCCAAGAGGTTCGACCACGTTCATGTGGATCTCGTGGGCCCCCTCCCGCTGTCACAAGGGTGCACACACCTTCTCACAATGGTGGACCACACCACGCGCTGGCCTGAAGTGGTCCCGCTGGCATCAACCACTGCTGAGGAGGTTTCGCGCGCGTTTTTAACAGCTTGGGTGGTGCGCTTCGGCGTTCCATCGGATGTTACGTCTGACAGAGGCCCTCAATTTGTGTCCGAGCTTTGGTCGACAATGGCCCGCAGCCTGGGTGTCACAATTCACCGCACAACCGCGTACAATCCGCAGGCAAATGGGTTATGCGAACGTTTTCATAGGTCATTGAAAGCAGCTCTCAGGGCGTCACTGACGGGTGTAAATTGGGTAGACAAGTTACCGTGGGTGTTATTGGGGTTGCGTTCTGCACCTAAAGAGGACTTAGAAGCCTCCCCAGCGGAGCTCGTGTTTGCGCAGCCACTCCGGCTCCCTGGGGAGTTTCTCCCAGATAACCCTGCGCCAGACACCTCCCCGTCTCAGCTGTTGCGGAGTGACATAGAATCAAGCACGCTGCCTGGCCCCGCGCACCACAGTTTTCCACACGTTTTTGTTCCTAAAACTTTGAAGAACGCAGAGTTTGTTTTTGTCAGACACGATGCGCACCAAACCCCGCTGCGACCGCCTTATGACGGACCCTTCAGAGTGCTGGAAACAGGGGACAAGCAGTTTTTGCTAGATTTGGGGGGTAGGGAAGAGAAAGTTGGCATAAACAGACCCAAACCTGCTTTTGGGGTGGCAGATGAGCAAGTGCTGTTGGCGAGGGCCCTGCGGCGAGGTAGACCCCCGCGGAGGGCTTCACAGAGTAATGTTTCCCCGGAACCCCCACAGATGCTGACAAAAGGTTTCCACCCCCAGACGGCTAACCCCCAGCGTGACAGCGCCGCGGAGACATCCAACCCCAGCTACAGCAGATACGGCAGGAGACGGAAACCCAGACAGCATGTGGACTAATGTGTATTGATACTTTCACGGCATGCATGTTGTTTTTCCCTTGTTTGTTCTAAAATGCTGGGGAGGCTTTGGGTGGTGGACACACATACGTGACCTGCTTTTGGACTCACATTTTAGACCAGAGCAAGGGCAGAGCTTCTGTGGTGATTTCAGGAAGCTACAAGAGGGTTAGCTTTGGTATGCAAAGCTTGAGACTGTGGGGTATAATTAAAGGATTAATGAGGGGATGCATTGTAGACAGTGGTGTGATATCATGCAGAGAGGATGCATTGTTGCTGTCTTTATAATGCAATGTGTTTTGTGAGACACGTGACCTGTTAACTCTAAGAGTCCTGGTATTTAAGGATGAGAGTTCCCTTTGTCGTTCTCTTTTATTCTGCTTCGTGATGTTGGAGATGTGAATTAAACTGACTCGAGAAAAAACTCTGTGTCGTCATTCTCACATTTCCACAGACTCATCAATTAGAAAGAAAATGGCGCTCCACTAATTTAGATGAAATCTATTTAGCTTGGAGAAATCATCTTTTAATTTATAAAAAAAAAAAAAAAAGCCTCAAGGCTGCGTACTCAGTCTACTGTCGTTTACACTTCTAACACATGACTGTGTATCCAGACACGAGGGGAACCAGATTATTAAGTTTGCAGACGACACCACAGTGGTGGGACTTATTCAGAGGGATGAGGAATCAATGTACAGGGAAGAAGTGAGAGACCTGGAGGGCTGGTGCAGGGAGAACAATCTGGTGCTCAACGTGGACAAAACGATGGAGATGATTATCAACTTCTGGCGGTCACAGCCTGAACACGTCCCTCTCAGCATCGGCGGCTGTTTAGTGGAGAGAGTGGAGAACATCAAGTTCCTCGGAGTGCAGATCTTGCAAGACCTGACCTGGAGCAAGAATTCTTTGGGGATCAGGAAGCGGGCCCAGCAGAGACTGCACTTCTTGAGGAAACTCAAACAGGCCTCTCTCCCCATCTGCATCCTCAGGACCTTCTACAGAGGTGTGGTGGAGAGTGTTCTGACGTACTGCATTGCAACATGGTACTCCAGCTGCAGTATGTCAGACAAAAAAGCCCTGCAGAGGATAGTTTAGGGAGCTGAGAGGGTAATTGGAGTTTCCCTCCCCTCTGTCCAAGACCTTTTTCAGAACCGTTGTAGGAGCAGGGCACTGAACATTGTCAAGGACCATTCTCACCCTCTGCATAAACACTTTGAACTTCTGCCATCTGGCAAACGATTCTGGAGCATCAGAGGCAGAACCACCGGACTGATTAACAGCTTCCTTCCACAAGCTGTCAGGATGCTGAACAGTTGATCCGGAATCTTTCATACATACTACTGCACCTATGGACATTATGTATATTATTTGTATATTATAGTTCTGGTTAGTTTCCATGTATGTCTCAGGGAAGTGTGAATGGCTGTGTTGGGGTGGGGGTGGGGGTGAGGGTGTGTATGAATGTGTCTTAAATTATGTTCTTTTTACTTATATGGATGCCGAGAGAAACACAATTTCATCTTGCCTGCACTACAGTTGTATGTACAGCAATATGACAATAAAAGTTGATTTGATTTGATTTTGATTTGATTTAATTAAACCCTTACTCAAAAAGCCAACGCTGGATCTAGGAGTTTTAGCCAACTATAGACCAATCGCTAATCTCCCTTTCATTTCAAAAATCTTAGAAAGAGTTGTTGCTATGCAATTATTTGACCACTTGCAGGGAAATGGTTTATTTGAAGAGCGTCAATCTGGGTTTAGAATCCATCATAGTACTGAAACAGCCTTAGTGAAGGTCACTAATGACCTCCTGATCACATCTGATAATGGACTTGTTTCTGTACTTGTCCTTTTAGACCTTAGTGCAGCTTTTGATACTATTGATCATAATATTCTACTTGATAGATTAGAACACTATGTTGGACTTAATGGAACTTTGTTGCAGTTGTATAGATGTTATTTATCTGATAGGTTACAGTTAGTGTGGTAATGTGAGAATGACGAGACAGAGTTCTCTCTCAAGTCAGCTTTATTCACATCACCAACATCTCAAAGCAGAAAAGAGGAACATTACAGGGAACTCTCGTCCTTAAATACCAGGACTCTTACAGTTCACAAGACATTGCATCACACATTCACATTGTATTATCATTGTCAGGAACAATGCATCTCCTCTCTCTGATATCAACCCCCACAGTCTACAATGCATCTACTCCTTAATCCTTTAATAACGCCCACAGTCTCAAGCCTTGCATACCAAAGCTAACATCCTTGCAGCTTCCTGTAATCTCTCAGGAAGCTCTGCCTTTGTTCTGGTCTAAAATGTGAGTTACAAAGCAGGTCACATAAAGTGGGGTAAAAAAGTATTTAGTCTGCCACCAATTGTGCAAGTTCTCCCACTTAAAAGATGAGAGAGGTCTCCAATTTTCATCATAGGTATACCTCAACTATGAGAGACAAAATGAGAAAAAAAAATCCAGAAAATCACATTGAAGGATTTTTAATGAATTAATTGGTAAATTCCTCGGTAAAATAAGTATTTGGTCAATAACAAAAGTTCATCTCAATACTTTGTTATATACCCTTTGTTGGCAATGACAGAGGTCAAACAATTTCTGTAAGTTTTCACAAGGTTTTCCCACACTGTTGCTGGTATTTTGGCCCATTCCTCCATGCAGATCTCCTCTAGTGCAGTGATGTTTTGGGGCTGTTGCTGGGCAACACAGACTTTCAACTCCCTCCAAAGATTTTCTATGGGTTTGAGATCTGGAAACTGGCTAGGCCACTCCAGGACCTTGAAATGCTTCTTACGAAGCCACTCCTTCGTTGCCCGGGAGGTGTGTTTGGGATCATTGTCATGCTGAAAGACCCAGCCACGTTTCATCTTCAATGACCTTGCTGATGGAAGGAGGTTTTCACTCAAAATATCACGATACATGGCCCCATTCATTCTTTCCTTTACACGGATCAGTCGTCTTGGTCCCTTTGCAGAAAAACAGCCCCAAAGCACGATGTTTCCACCCCCATGCTTCACAGTAGGTATGGTGTTCTTTCTCCTCCAAACACAACAAGTTGAGTTTTTACCATAAAGTTCTATTTTGGTTTCATCTGACCATATGACATTCTCCCAATCCTCTTCTGGATCATCCAAATGCTCTCTAGCAAACTTCAGACGGGCCTGGACATGTACTGGCTTAAGCAGAGGGACACGTCTGGCACTGCAGGATTTGAGTCCCTGGCGGCATAGTGTGTTTCTGATGTAGCCTTTGTTACTTTGGTCCCAGCTCTCTGCAGGTCATTCACTAGGTCCCCCCATGTGGTTCTGGGATTTTTGCTCACCATTCTCGTGATAATTTTGACCCCACGGGGTGAGATCTTGCGTGGAGCCCCAGATCGAGGGAGGTTATCAGTGGTCTTGAATGTCTTCCATTTTCTAATAATTGCTTCCACAGTTGATTTCTTCACACCAAGCTGCTTACCTATTGCAGATTCAGTCTTCCCAGCCTGGTGCAGGTCTACAATTTTGTTTCTGGTGTCCTTTGACAGCTCTTTGGTCTTGGCCATAGTGGAGTTTGGAGTCTGACTGTTTGAGGTTGTAGACAGGTGTCTTTTATACTGATAACAAGTTCAAACAGGTGCCATTAATACTGGTAACGAGTGGAGGACAGAGGAGCCTCTTAAAGAAGAAGTTACAGGTCTGTGAGAGCCAGAAATCTTGCTTGTTTGTAGGTGACCAAATACTTATTTTACTGAGGAATTTACCAATTAATTCATTAAAAATCCTTCAATGTGATTTTCTGGATTTTTTTTCTCATTTTGTCTCTCATAGTTGAGGTATACCTATGACGAAAATTGGAGACCTCTCTCATCGTTTAAGTGGGAGAACTTGCACAATTGGTGGCTGACTAAATACTTTTTTGCCCCACTGTTTGTGTGTCCACCACAATGTCAATAATAAGTTTCCTTTCAACTCAAAGCTCAGTCATGGAGTTCCACAGGGATCTGTGCTAGGCCCTACTCTTTTTAGTTTATATATGCTTCTGTTAGGCAACATTATTAGGAAGCACTGTATATATTTTCATTGTTATGCAGATGACACAATTATACCTGTCAATGAAGCAGATGATAGTAATCAATTACCCAAGGTAGAAGCCTGTCTTAAGGAAATCATAGCTTGGATGACTTGTAATTTCCTGCTATTAAATTCAGATAAGACTGAAGTCATTCTTGTTGGTCCAAAAAACCTTAGAAATACCTTTCCAATTCATTGTTTTAGTTTGAATGCAGTTACTCTTTCTCTTACTACCTCTGTGAGGAACCTTGGAGTTGTGGCACATATGTTTGGGTCATATTTCCCACAAGAGTGTGGCACATATGTCTGGTTCATATCTCCCACAAATGTATGGCTTATGTGGATTGAGGCTTCACGTCTGGAGGAACAGGAGATTGGATCGACGGGGGCCGACAGGTGATGGCGAGGAGGTGTGAAGTCGGGCCCTTGTCTCAGAGGAGGCCCTGAGGGGTTTCCCGGGACACTGGAGAATAAGAGACAATGGTGAATCTTCAGAGACTTGCATTGTGATTGAATGTTTGCAGAAGCACCATGTGACTTGAGTTCTTAATCCCCTGGAGGTATAAGAGTGTGCTGTAAAATTATTCTGCCTCTTCTTGCTTTTAAGAATGTTGGATGATTGTGTTCTGCAATAAAGCCGAACCTGAGAAATACACTCATGTCTCGTCATTGAACACATCTTCCACACTGGTGACCCACGACAAAGAATGAGCAGGGAGAATTCTCCCAAGCGGAGCTCATCAGAGGCCAGCCTGATGGCTGCCTCCATGCTCCAGCTGCCCGGTTTCTGGCAGCACAGCCCGCGCTCCTGGTTTAGCGCGGTCGAGGCGCAGTTCAGCCTCCGGAGAATCTCAAAGGATGAAACGAGGTTCTACCATGTGGTGGCGAAGCTGGACAGTCACACGGTCCAGAGGGTGGAAGATCTGGTTAACCACCCACCGGACACTGACAAGTACGGCGCATTGAAGGAGGCACTGATCAGCCATTTCACCCCCTCGGTGCAACAGCGAGCAGAGGGGCTCCTAGAGTTGACGGAGTCGGAGAACGACAGACCGGCAGACCTGAAGGTGAAGATGCTGAGACTGAAAGACTCCGAGGATGGCGAATTTATCTTCGCCCACCTTTTCCTCCAGACTCTGTCGCCAGCAGTGAGAGTGACCCTGGCAGACTCACCCCGCTTGGCCAAGTGGGACTACCATGGCCTCGGCAAGGAGGCGCAGCGACTCGTCGACGCCCACAAGCGGAGTGCGGTTTCGGCCGCGGCAGCTGAGCAGAGCACGGCGCCCGGAGATGGTTTGGAGCTAGAGGTGGCGGCGCCAGACGAACCGACGACGGCGGCGACAGGCGACAGGCGTCAGGCGACGCGGAGCTGAGGTCGGCCTGTGTTTCTACCACCGCCGTTTTGCGGAGAGGGCGCACAGATGTCTCCCACCGTGTCGCTTCAAGCGTCAGGGAAATGCCAAGACCGGGGGGGGGGGGTAGCAGCTGCATCCCTCGGAGAAGAAAATAAGCTACTTTACCAGACAGATGCACACTCGGGGAAACAATTCCTCGTGGACACGGGCTCCCAGCTGAGTTTCGTCACGCCTACCTACGCGGAACGGCTGATGCCGTCCAAAGCTCCCTGGGTGTCAGTATCAGCAGCGAATGGCTCAGCGATTAAGACATTCGGTGAGAGGACCATGCGTCTGTCCTTACAGGGCCGTTCATTCGAGTGGACCTTTATTGTAGCGGCAGTCAGTTTTAACATGTTAGGGGCTGATTTTTTGTGCTCACCTGGTTTATTGGTTGATCTTTTCTTTCTATTCCCTGCACAGCTCGGGTGGCTCCGCCAACTGCACACGCCGACGTCACAGCTGCGGGTGATAAGTTTCATGCTCTGCTCACTCACTTTCCAGCACTTACAGTTCCAAAGTTTTCGGCGACAGTGGCCAAACACGGGGTGGAGCATTTTATCACCACCACTGGGCCGCCCGTTTTTGCAAAAGCCCGGCGCTTGGACTCAGCTAAACTGGCAATAGCGTGCAAGGAACTTGCCAACCTGGAAAAACTGGGCATAATTAGACGCTCGAACAGCCCCTGGGCTTCCCCGTTACACATGGTCCCAAAGGCTGATGGCTCGTGGCGACCTTGTGGCGATTTCCGCAGGTTGAACAACATCTCAGCACACGACCGCTACCCGATTCTGCACATCCAGGATTTCTCAGTTCATTTGGCGGGGGCGCGCATTTTTTCTAAAATAGACTTGGTGCACGGCTACCACCAAGTCCCCGTGCGTGCGCAGGATATTCCCAAAACCGCGGTAATAACTCCGTTTGGGCTTTTTGAGTTTCTGCGCATGCCGTTTGGGTTAAAGGGCACCGCGCAAACTTTCCAACGCATGATGGATGCTGTTTTACGCGACCTGCCTTTCGTGTTCGTCTATTTAGACGACATAATGGTAGCCAGCACGTCCGAGGACGAACATGAAACCTACCTCACAGCGGTTTTTTCGGAGACTGGCAGAGCACGGATTGATAATTAACCCAGTGAAGTGCCAGTTCGGGGTGGCGCAAATCGATTTTTTGGGGCACCGCGTTTCACCACAGGGAGCGGTTCCCCTTCCTGAGAAAGTGCGCGCAATAACAGATTTCCCCCGACCTCAAACGATAAAAGCGCTGCAGGAGTTTCTAGGAATGGTTAATTTTTACAACCAGTTTCTTCCGAGCGCAGCGCGGCTTATGCAGCCACTGTACGCGGCACTGAAAAAACAAAAACCCACTAATAAGGTCGAATGGTCTCCGGAGCGGGAGCGCGCTTTCTCCCAGGTCAAATCAGCCCTTGCAAGCGCCGTTTTGTTAGCGCACCCAGTTCCAACAGCCCGTTTGGCGCTCACCACCGACGCTTCGGACCTAGCGGTGGGGGCAGTCATTGAACAGTTTGTGGCAGGGACCTGGCAGCCTCTCGCGTTCTTTAGCAAATCCCTGCGCGATAACGAGCGTAAATACAGCACGTTTGACAGGGAGCTTTTAGCCCTACACTTGGCCATCCGCCATTTCCAGTTCTGGCTGGAAGGGCGTCGTTTCACCGCTTTCGTGGACCACAAACCGTTAACTTTTGAGATGGCCAAGATCTCAGAACCTTGGTTAGGCCGACAACAAAGACAGCTAGCCGCAATATCGGAGTTCACCACCGATATCCAGCATGTAGCAGGCAAACACAATGTAGTGGTGGACTGTCTCTCACGTGCTGTGGCAACGCCAGGCCATGTGGGGGCAGACTCGGTGGCTGTGGGCCAGGGCAGTGATGCGGGAGCACGCGCAGCCCCGGTCCACGTAGGTTTGGATTATGCAGACATGGCTGCGGAGCAGGGCGGTGACGCGGATGTGCGCGCGCTCCAGTCTGGACCAACAGGGTTAAGGCTGGAGCACAGGGTGCAGCAAATAGGTATGCCCCCCTTAATATGCGATGTCTCCACGGGTCGGCCTCGTCCCTTGGTTCCAGCCGCGTGGCGCCGCCGCGTTTTTGACTCAGTCCATTCGCTGGCGCACCCGGGGGTACGCGCATCGGTCAAGATGGTGGGGGAGAAATTTGTCTGGCCGGGGTTGCGCAAACAGGTCAAGGAATGGGCAGCAGCTTGTGTAGCGTGCCAGAGGGCTAAGATACACAAGCACACAAGGGCCCCTTTGGAGCCTTTTCACATCCCGGCTAAGCGGTTCGATCACGTGCATGTTGATCTGGTGGGCCCGCTTCCCTCGTCTCAAGGACGCACACACCTTTTGACGATGGTGGACCGCACCACACGTTGGCCAGAAGCGGTACCTCTGGCGTCAACAACGGCGGAAGAGTTTGCGCGTGCGTTTTTAACAGCTTGGGTTTCGCTTTTTGGAGTTCCGTCGGATATAACGTCAGACAGAGGCCCTCAATTTGTTTCCGATCTCTGGTCGTCTATGGCCCGCAGCTTAGGGGTGAAGGTACACCGCACTACAGCGTATAACCCACAGGCCAACGGTTTATGTGAACGCTTTCATAGGTCATTGAAAGCAGCCCTCAGAGCATCGCTCATGGATACAAATTGGGTAGACAAACATGCCATGGGTTTTATTGGGGTTGTGTTCTGCACCTAAGGAGGATTTGCAAGCCTCCCCAGCGGAGTTAGTGTTCGCACAACCTCTCCGTTTGCCGGGGGAATTTCTCTCGGAAAATCCTGCGCCCAATTGCTCCCCTGCTCAGCTGTTGCAGAGCGGCACAGGATCAAACACACTGCCTGGCCCAGTGCATCACAGTTTTCCACGCGTTTTTGTGCCAGAGGCTTTAAAAAACGCAGTTTGTTTTTGTTAGACATGATGCACAACGCCCAGGGCTGAGACCGCCATACGATGGACTGTTCAGGGTGCTGGAAAAAAATGAGAAGCATTTTTTGCTAGATTTGGGGGGCAGAAGGGAGCTAATTTGGATAAACAGACTCAAGCCCGCTTTTGTCCTGGCTGATGAACGTGTGCAGTTGGCGAAAGCCCCCCGCCGGGGCAGGCCGCCGAGAAGGCATACTCCAGAGCTACCACAGAGATGTGCTAACAAATCTAATCCCCAGGTGCGAGGAGACGCTGCAGACGCAGCGAAGCCGGCCTACAGCAGATTCGGCAGGAAGCTAAGACCTAAGAGATTGGGGGACTGATTATTGGTTATGTGGCGATGTCTTTTATGTTATGCATTTATGAGTATGTTTGTCCCATGCAGACGTTTGGGGGGGGGGGGGGGTCATGTGACACATATGTTTGGTTCATATTTCCCACAAGAGTGTGGCACATATTTCTGGTTCATATCTCCCACAAATGTATGGCTTATGTGGATTGAGGCTTCACGTCTGGAGGAACCGGAGATTGGATCGACGGGGGCCGACAGGTGATGGCGAGGAGGTGTGAAGTCGGGCCCTTGTCTCAGAGGAGGCCCTGGGGGGTTTCCCGGGACACCGGAGAATAAGAGACAATGGTGAATCTTCAGAGACTTGCATTGTGATTGAATGTTTGCAGAAGCACCATGTGACTTGAGTTCTTAATCCCCCGGAGGTATAAGAGTGTGCTGTAATATTATTCTGCCTCTTCTGAACACATCTTCCACAGAGTTATTTTTGATCAAGATCTGTTTTTCAATTCACATATTAAATTTGTTTCTAAGACTGCCTTCTATCATTGGCGTAATATTGCCAAGATTAGGAGCATCTTATCTCAGAGTGATGCTGAGAAACTGATCCACGCTTTTGTTAGCTCTAGATTAGATTTTTGTAACACTTTATTGTCAGGTTGTCCTAATACATCTCTAAAAAGTCTTTAGTTGATCCAAAATGCTGCTGCAAGAGTTTTATAGGGCCTAAATCATGTTATTTTAAGCCTTTCAGAATAAACTATATGCATGTATGTGATAGTATATTACCTTTGGTACACTGGAGAATGAATTTCTTATGATAAATGAATTATTTTCGCGAGCTACTTTTCCAATCCGGAAGTAAGATGCCTCGATCTCTGAGGCTCCGCCTCTCCTTCTTGTGGCTGCTGCCCATTTCATGACGTAATCCCTGAGCCGGCTGCTGCAGCGTGTCGCTGGGTTCCGCCCACGAAAACTTAGAAGACATTGTCTTACGTAAATAAGCCAACAGTTGTTGTCACTGAGCAGATTAGGTGCAAGAGGAACTACTTCTTCACAGCGTCAATGCTAAAGTGAAAGAGTTTTGCCGATCACCGCTCTGTTAGTTGCGCGGAGAAAGTGGGTGTGTGCGTTAGCCTGGCAGCGGTGCTGGCAACACAGGCACTTCCTGGAGTGAGTGGCTCACCCACGTTCATACGTATGAACGTGGGGACCCAGTCATTATCATGGACAGGGCGGAGCAGCAGCTCAGAGAGCAGGGTTGAGGAGGAATACTCAGAGATGTGTGAATGGAGCAAAATACCACTTTGGGGGTGTTTTTGGTGAGGAATTAACATTATAACATGCTTAAAAGATCAAAAAAGTCAATTTTGCATGATATAGGCCCTTTAACAGGTACTAGAAAGAGAGATCATATTGCTCAGGTTCTGGACTCCCTTCATTGGCTTCCCATAGAGTTTAGAATTAAGTTTAAAATCCTACTTCTCACTTTTAAAGCTCTAAACAATCAGGCCCTTTTTTATTTAAAAGATTTGATATTACCATATTATCCTAACAGAGCACTGCGCTCCTAAAATGCTGGATTACTTGTAATACCTAGAATCTCCAAAAGTACAATGGGGGGCAGAGCCTTCAGTTATCAAGCTCCTCTCTTGTGGAACAAGCTTCCAATCTGGATTTGGGAGTCAGTCTCAATCTCTGTTTTTAAGAATAGGGTTAAAACCTTCCTTTTTGATATAGCCTACAATTAGTGAGGGATGGGGGCAATGGATCAGCGTTCTCGTCGCGCCCTCCGCCAGTACCCGGGCTTGCCTGGGGAAGCTAATGATCCTACCAGCAGACTAAATTCAAAGAGACGACGCCTCTGTGCCAAGTCAAAGAAGAATCCTAGTCACAGTCCTAAAGCCGAAAGCAAACAGCCCCAAGAGCACTTTGTGGTAGGATCTGCCCTTTGCATATTACAACTAAACGTTGAAGGCCTATCTGCAGCCAAGCGAAGCCTTATCGAAGTCCTCGCCTTCCAACATTCGATTGATGTAATCTGCCTCCAAGAGACTCATATTGGCACAGAGGAAGCTGGCCGCTTCACCATCAAAGGCTTTGACCTCCTGTGCTATGTTCTACATGCTAAACATGGACGTGCCACCTATGTGCGTTCTGACATAGTTGAAGCAAATCACCTGATAACAACACATTTCTCAGACACCATAATCATTGGTGGCTTCCATATTGTCAATGTGTACAAGCCCCCTAATGCCAACTGGGATCTGCAGGTCTTACCCACCCTACCCCACCCTGCCATCTATGTGGGGGACTTTAACAGCCATCACCCTGACTGGGGGTACCCAGCAGTGGACAGTGATGGGGAGGCACTTTCAGACTGGGCATCCAGAAATGACCTCGCTTTGATATACGACCCCAAACAAAGAGGAACCTTCCACTCTGCTAGGTGGAAGAAGGACTATTCTCCTGACCTGTGTTGGGTCAGCTCTTTGAATGGGGAGCCATATCCTACACAGATCCTCATTCTTGATGATTTTCCACACAGCCAACACCGGCCCCTGCTTGTACACATTGGCCTACAACTTCCAGTCATATACAGCCCAAGGAAGATGCGCTGGAACTTCCGCAAAGCCAACTGGAAGAAATTCAGTGAAACTCTGGACCGGAGCATTGTTACCATCCCACTCCACACCATCACTGTAGATGAAGCATACAACCGCTTCTGCAGCGCAATCTTCAAGGCTGCCCATACTGCAATCCCACGAGGCTACCGACCCCTCTATGTCCCATGTTTGGACGGAGAAAGTGCTGCCCTCCTACAATCCTATCAAACATCAGGGGACCCAGAGATAGCAGACCATCTCATTGAATCGCTAAATACAGCCCGGCGAAAGAAATGGGAGGAGACAGTTGCTGACCGGAGCTTTACCCACTCTAGCAGGAAATGTTGGAGCCTCATCCGTCGCCTAGGAGCTGCACAGAAGCCCCCTAGCCAAAGCCGAGCATCCGTCACACCCAACCAAGTTGCATCCCACCTACTGACTATCGCCAAAGCACCCCAAGACAAAGACACCAGAAGAGCAGTTACAACTGAGCTAAAAAAACACCAAAAAATGCCTGTAGAGGAAACGAACCCTGAACCCTTCGAGGCTGCTGAACTGGAGAAAGTCCTACAGGGCCTGAAATGTGGAAAGGCAGCAGGATACGATAACATCTTCCCAGAATTCATGAAGAATCTTGGCCCCCGAGCCCTAACCTGGTTGACACAATTCTACACAAGGATCACACAAACGAACTCGATCCCAAAGAAATGGCGGACAGCAAAGGTCATTGCCATCCCAAAACCTGGCAAAGACCACAAACTACCAGCAAGCTACCGCCCAATCTCCCTACTCAGCGTTCCTTACAAAATCATGGAGCGCCTAATACTGCAACGCATTTCCCCAGAAATAGAGGATGTTCTAAATGTGGATCAAGCAGGTTTCCGCAAGGACCGCAGTACAGGAGAACAAGTACTGGCCCTAACCACCTTCATTGAAAATGGCTTCGAGAGCAGACTGAAGACAGGGGCTGTGTTTCTCGATCTTACAGCCGCCTATGATACGGTCTGGCACAAAGGCCTCCTCCTGAAACTTATAAAGGCGATCCCTGCTTGGGCAACAGCAATTATAAAAACCCTGCTGACCAACCGAAGGTTCAGAGTCCACCTCAGTCAGAACACAAGTGCATGGAGAATGCAGAAAAACGGACTCCCACAATGCTCAGTTCTAGCTCCAACTCTGTTCAACCTCTACATAAACGACCTGCCTACTACAAAATCCCGCAAATTCATCTATGCAGACGACATCTGTTTGGCATTCCAAGCACCAGACTTTGAACCACTGGAACGGGTGCTCACGGAAGATCTTGCTAAACTGGACCAGTTCTGCAAAATCTGGCGCCTAAAACCAAGCCCAGCAAAAACCGTCTCCAGTGTATTTCATCTCCACAATGCAAAAGCTGCCAGAGAACTAAACATCCACCTGAGCGGACTCAAGCTTAAGCATGCCCCAAATCCAACTTATCTTGGAGTGACCCTTGATAGGACCTTATCCTTCAAGGAACATCTAAAGGGGACGGCTGCTAAGGTGAAAGTACGAAACAACCTGCTCTGCAAGCTCGCTGGTGCAAAATGGGGGGCGGCAGTCTCCACCCTGCGCACCTCAGCATTGGCCCTTTCATACTCTGTAGCAGAATATTGTGCCCCTGTCTGGTCCAGGTCATCTTACACACACCATGTAGACACCCAGCTCAAGTCAACCATGAGAACTATAACTGGAACAATCCGCTCAACACCACTCCCCTGGCTCTCTGTACTGTCAAACATAGCCCCTCCACACATCCGGCGAGCAGCATTAACTCAAAGGATGCTCCAAAAAGTTAAAGATTTTCCTCACTTACCAATCCATGCAGATATCTACACCCCACCCACTGCCCGACTTTCATCCAGACGGCCGATTTGGAAAAACCCTCCCCCAGCTGACTTTACCATCCAGACAGCTTGGCAAGAGGAATGGGAAACCAAGGAGGTCCCAAACAAACAGCTGGTGATAAACCCCAACCAACAGGTCCCGGGCACCAACCTCCCAAGGAGACAGTGGTCTACACTCAATCGCTTCAGGACTGGACATGGCCCCTGCTTGGCCAGCCTTCACAGATGGGGCAGTAGCCCTAGCCCACTGTGCGCATGTGGAGAGGAGCAAACTATGGAACACATCATAGAGGCTTGCCCGCTCCAAAGACTGGAAGCAGGATTACACACCCTCCATACAGCAAACCAGGAGGCAACTGCTTGGCTTAAGGACTTTGCATTCGCTAAATAAATAATAAGTGAGGGATCATGTGTTTCTGAACCCTCCCTTAGTTATGCTGTTACTAGGTTTAGACAGCCGGGGGACCTCCAATAATTGCAATGGGCTTCACTCCTTTCTTCATTCTCAATGAACTATTTTTTTTTTGCTAGTCATTAACATCTGTGTGTTCTCTCCCATAGATTGACTCCCCATCGTGCTGTTTCCTCTCTATATGTCTGTTCTTTTCATCTTCTCTATCCCCTCACCCCCCAGCCAATCGCAGCAGATTACTGCCCCTCCCTGAGCCTGGTTTCTTCCTGTTAAAAGGGAGTTTTTCCTCTCCACCGTCACCAAGCGCTTGCTCATAGGGGATCACCTGATTGCTGGGGTCTTTCTGCAATTGTGGGATTTCCCCTACAGTTGGAAGTGCTATGAGATTACTGTTGTTGTGAAATGGCGCTATATAAATAAAGCTGAATTGAATTGAATTGAATTGAATATGTGCACTTTGCCCCAGGACACCCTAGGTTGCAGGTCGATGATCGATTTTGTTTTTGTGTCATAAGACCTGCGACCGTATGTCTTGGACACTTGGGTAAAGAGAGGTGCAGAGCTATCAATTGGTCACCACCTGGGGGTGAGTTGGATCCGATGATAGGGAAGGATGCCATTAAGACCTGGTAGACCCAAACGTATAGTGAGGGAGTGCTGGGAATGTCTGGATGAGGCACCTGTTTGGGAGGTCTTCAACTCCCACCTCCGGAAGAACTTCAACCACATTCCAAGGCAGTCTGGTGACATGGAGTCTGAATGGGCCATGTTCTCAACCTCCATTGTTGAAGAGGTGGCCCAGAGCTCCGGCAGCAAGGTTTTCGGGGCATCTCGTGGCGGCAACCCCCGACCCAAGTGGTGGACACCTGTGGTGAGGGGGGCCATTAAGCTGAAGAAGGAGTCCTATCAAGCTTGGTTGGCTTGTGGGACTCCCAAAGCAGCTGAGATGTACCGGCAGGCCAAGCGGAGTGCAGCTCGGGTGATTGCTGAAACAAAATGGGAGGAGTTTGGTGAGGCCATGGAACAAGACTTTCAGTCGGCCTCGAAGAGATTTGGCCAACTGTCCGGCAGCTCAGGAGAGGGAAGCAGCTCCCTGTCCACACTGTGTATGGTGCAGATGGAGCACTGTTGGCTTCGACTGGGGATGTCATCGAGCGGTGGAAGGAATACTTCGAGGATCTCCTCAATCCCATGGATACGGCTTCCACAGATGAAGCAGGGCTTGTGGACAAGGGGGACGACTCGCCTATCACCGGGGCTGAGGTCGCCAAGGTGGTTAAAAGTCTCATTGGTGGCCGGGCCCCGGGGGTGAATGAGATTTGCCCTGAGTAACTCAAGGCCCTGGCTGTTGTAGGGCTGTCATGGTTGACACGCCTCTTCAACATTGCGTGGAGGTCGGGGGCAGTGCCTTTGGCATGTCAAACCGGGGTAGTGGTTCCGCTCTTCAAAACAGGGGACCGGAGGGTGTGCTCCAATTTTAGAGGGATCACACTCCTCAGCCTCCATGGGATGGTCTATGCCAAGATACTGGAGAGGAGAGTCCGGCCATTTTCAGATTAAGGAGGAGCAATGTGGTTTTCATCCTGGCCGTGGCACATCGGGCCAGCTCTTTACCCTCTCGAGAATCCTCGAGTGGTCGTGGGAGTTTGCCCAATCAGTTTACATGTGTTTTGTGGACTTGGAGAAGGCATTCGACCACGTCCCTCGCGGTTTAGTGTAGGGGGTGCTTCAGGAGTATGGGGTATTGGGCTTGCTGTTACTAGCTATTCAGTCTCTGTACAACCGTTGTGAGAGTTTGGTTCCTATTGCCAACATTCAATCAGACTCATTACCAGTGAGAATTGGATTCCTCCAGGGCTGCCCTTTTTCAGCAATCCTGTTCATAATTTTTATGGATAGTATTTCTAGGCGCAGCCAGGGAACGGAGGGTGTCATGCTTGGTGACCACAGGATCTCGTCGCTGTTGTTTGCAGATGATGTTGTCCTGCTTGCTTCATCCATCGGTGACCTACAGTTCTTACTGGGACGGTTTGCCGCTGAATGTGAAGCAGCTTGGATTAGAATCAGTACCTCCAAATCCGAGTCCATTGTCCTCAGCCGGAAAAAGGTGGATTATCCTCTCCAGGTTGGGGACAGGCTCCTTCCCCAAGTGGTGGATTTTAAGTATCTTGGGGTCTTATTCATGAGTGAGGAGAGGATGGAGCGAGAAATTGACAGACGGATCAGAGCAGCATCTGCAGTGATGCAGACGTTGTACTGGTCTGTATTGGTGAAGAGGGAGCTGAGCTCTAAGGCAAAGCTGTCAATTTACCAGTCAATATATGTTCCTACCCTCACCTATTGGCACGAGCTTTGGGTAATGACCGAAAGAATGAGATCACAAATACAAGCAGCTGAAATGAGCTTTCTTTGTAGCATCGTTGGACTCACCCTCAGAGATAGGGTGAGGAGCTCAGTCATCCAGGAGAGGCTCAGAGTAGAACCGTTGGTCCTCCATATTGAAAGGAGCCAGTTGAGGTGGTATGGGCATCTGATCAGGATGCCTCCTGGACGCCTCCCACTTGAGGTGTTTCGGGCACGTCCCCTGGGAGGAGACCCCGGGCCAGACCCAGGACTCGGTGGAGAGACTATGTCTCCCAGCTGGCCTCGTTGGTTTGCTGCTTTCACCAACTATCTCGTTGTCTTAAAACTGGTTGAGATGGAGACTCTCCGAGCGCAAGCTGTATTGGTGCATAATCTGGGAATGGAAAGGCAGAGGATTTTAGAGAACCTTGGCGGTGCTGACAGCTTTGACGAGGTGGTCCAGCTAATGGCACGAGACTTAAGGGTGCCGGAGAATGTCACCATGAAGTGCATTCAGTTTCAACAGCGCCACCAGCGTTCGGGAGAGCCAGTGTGAAGATTTGTGGTGGACCTCCGTGAGCTGGCGAGAGAATGCAGGTTTGGGGCCCTGGAGAATGAGATGATTCGGGACCAGCTGGCAGAGCACATTTGCTACCCGGCGGCCTGGTCCAGGTTGTTGACACACCCAGGGGAGATGACGTTAGCTGAGGCTGTCGAGCTTGCCCAACAGTTCAAGGAAACAGAGACCATCACGAGGGGCCTTACTGAAGGGTCCTGTCTGGAGAAGCATGAGTCTTGCACTAATGCACTGAGCCTGGACCCTTGTGATGGAGAGTGCGGAGAGGATGATTTTACCTCTGTGGTCAGGATAAGGTCTGCCCCTGGTATGTGAAAATGTTATTGATGTGGGTCCACTGAGCACCGCTATAAGTCCAGAGTGTGCCCAACGAAAAGAAAGCGTTGTGGCAAGTGGAGGATTTTAAATCATTTTGCCAGGGTGTGCGAAAACTTCGTATGCTGGAGCCGTGGGAGAGAACCAGGTGCTGCGCAGAAGACTCCAATGGTTGTGCATACCGTCTCCCCAGAGATGACAGGGAGGATCGGCTGCACCATCACGCTAGATCCCACTCCTAGTGAACACGGGAGCGGTGATTTCCGTCCTGAATCTGGAAACCATGGAGAGACTGTTTCCCCACCGACAGATAAGAAGTTAACAGGAAGAGTTTTATGGCTATGGGCGGAACAGGTTTGCTATTTTGGGCTATGTTGAGATGGAGGCCCGATATAAGAACAGTGTGGCGCCCAGTGTTCGCAATAACGTTTCTGCATCTGGTGTTAACATTATGGGTTGTAACCTATTTCACAGTCTTGGGCTCTCCATTGCAAATGTTTTGAGTGAAGAATGGTCCAGATGTGGACTGTGAGGCTGACCTGTTCCTGCCGTGGAGGGTGCTGAGGTATGGGATTCAGACTGGGTGGACAAAGTGACAATGGGAGTGCACACACCACGCTGCGCGGAGCCAACTCTGGATGGACCCGATGCTGTCACGCAGGCTGCCCTTGACGAGGGTGCCGGATGGCACGGTGTGACCCCTGATGGGGCTCATAAGGATGAGGCGCAAGCGCCGGGAGAAAATGGGGCTAGACTGCGGAGCGTGGTTATCGTAAAGTCCTCCCAGCGACGGCTTGCCAAGAGGAGACCCAGACAAGCTTGCGAGACTGAGTGATTGGAGTTGGGGGCCTGTCGCAGGATTGGTGATCTGAATAAGAGGAAGTGGGCTCCCTCAAAGACCAAGGTTGAGGCTTGAGTACAACAAGATCACAGTCCATGCGAACAGCAGGATGACCAGGGCCAGTTCCAGTTGGAGTGCAGTCGGATGAAGGCAGATGGGGGCAGGTCTATTCAGGTCTGGAGACACCCAAGGAATCTGTGGCTGCCGGTGGTGGAGAGGAGACGGCGCAGCAGGAGCCCTGAGGTGAAGAGATGGAAACGCCTTGAGAGGGATCCATCCAGGGACTGACGGTTTTATTTTGCATGTCTGTTGTGTCTTCTTCAGTCCTGTTTTCATTGGTTTCAAGTTGGTTCCCCAGTAAATTGAGTTTAAAAAAAAAAAGGGAAAAGGGAGTATAAGTACAGTAGGCATAATCTGTTGTGTAGTTGCGAACCTGATTTTTTTTTTTCTAAAGTGTTTGCATGACCGTTTTGGTAGCCTGTGTGGTGTGGTGCCTATTTTTCCCGTGTGTTTGAATATACTTTTGTTGATTGACGTTTGAGTGTTAAATTTTACGGCTAAAATGGAGGCGGCTCTGTGTGTTTTTTTTGATTGGTAAATTTGAGCCTGCCTGATTTATTTGGATTATTTTGATTGAGTGCCACAGTGATGTTTTGGTCTGTGTACCCATGTTAGGGTGGGAGTTGGGGTGGGGGGCCGCCAGTAGAGTTAATCTTGAGATTTTTTTTTTTTTTTTATGTGTGTGCTTGGTATTGTTATGGGATTATTTTTTTAGTTAGAAACACGGCTTTTGTTATTTTGGTTCATGTGTTTCCTTCTCAGCGTCAGAATAACCAGCTCAGTCATGTGAAGGCGCTGGTAGTCTCCCAGGCCCCCCAGCTTTAGTTGTGTGAAAGAATAGGTTTACCCTTTGTTCTTACTAAAGACAAAAATAGAAAGGAGACGTTTTTGCCTTTTTTACATGTTTCGACTGTGCACTGCAGCCTCCGTCAGAAGAGTCAACTGATTGCTTCCAGGTTTCATTTTATCAGCTGACTTTCGTAGGGAGGGCCAGCCCAGCAGACCTGTCAGATCCACCGAGCCAGCTCCGCTTTCTGCCGTCCGATGGTCTCTGGAGAATGTTGTCCCAGGTGTGGAAAGGCATAAAGGCCCCCTCATCCCGGTTCATGGTATCTTTTCCCCGCTTCCTGATTTCTATGGCCTCCTTGATCCAGAGTTTGTGACTGTTGCTCTCCGATCCAATAATCTGTGCGTTGTCCCAGTCCAAGATGTGATTATTTCTTTTGAAGTGATCTGATATTGCTGATTTTAATGTTTCTTGTTCTGTCTTTTCTTTTTGTGATCTTATGAGTTGTCCTTGTGTTTCCTTCTCACATTCCTTCTGGTGTTCTTTTATCCTTGTGCTTAATGATCTTCCGGTTTCTCCAATGTAGGTTTTGTTGCATGATCTGCATGATATTTCATATATTACATTGCATTTTTTGTCTTGTTCTATTCTGTCCTTGGGGTGTACTAATAACTGTCTTAATTTTTTGTGTGGTTTTACTGCTGTGTTTATTTTGTATTTTTTCATGATCCTTTGAATTGGTTCCGTTATCCCTTGGATGTATGGTATAGTTATGGTGTCCTTGTTTTTGATTTCGGCTTTTGTTCTGTGTCTTGTTTCCTGTTTATTTCTTTCTCATGGCCCCTGGACCATAACTCAGAACCAAACAAAGAAAACAAATGACACCTGGCAGCAATCAGTTGACTCTTCTGACGAAGGCTGCAGTGCACAGTCGAAAGATGTAAAGAAGGTAAAAACATCTCCTTTCTATTTTTGTATTTAGTAAGAAGTAACAAAAGGTAAATAATTAAAAGAAGACAAAATGAACCTACTTGAGCTATGAATGGATAGGTGTTTTATTTATTTCTGTACGTGTTTTCTGATTAGTGCGTGTGTTGGGTGACAAATTTGGGTGGGTTATACCTGCCTGGCATTTTTTTTTGGGGGGGGAGGGGGTGGAATGTTATCTCAGTGTTTGGGGCTGGTATTAGTAAGATGGTGGCCGCTTTGGTTATGAGACAGACTGGGGTGGCTACTACCGTTTTCCTGTGGTGATGTTGCCCGTGGTATTAAAGAGTGGGTGGAAGAGGCTCTGCCTCTATCGTCGTGAAGCTACCTGGCCAGCAGCAGTGTGCCGTAAGCCTTTTTGCATATAGTTGGTTATCCTGAATAAACCCTGTTAACCGAGTCTAGTCTCACTCGTCATTCCCGGCATTATGGACACAACAATAACAATTAGAACAGTAATCATCACAACCCGACCATAACTCTCATCATGATAAACATAATCCTCATAAACAGGACTATGGCGAACTAAACTAAGACTAAGGTAAGGAGAATGAAAAGACAGAAGCCAAAAGATAATCACGGCAACAGAAAAAAATGGCAAATTCAAGGGAACATAAATGGGGAGATGATCGCGAAAATAATAACTAAACTGAGCTGAGGTGAAGAAAGCACAGTGGAAAAACAAGCGTGAGCATGGCCCCCCGACCATGCTCAGAACCGAACAATTAATATCTAAAATCATATTCAGAAAATTCCTGAATCCAGATCATGATCCGGATCACCACAAAAATCTAAAAATCTGTTCCCCGTTCCATTACACACCTTTCCTGAAAATTTCATCAAAATCCGTTCAGAACTTTTTGAGTTATGTTGCTAACAGGCAGACAAACAAACAAACAAACAAACAAACAAGCAAACATCGGCAAACATCGGCAAAATGCAAATTTAAAAGAAAAAACTCAAATTCCTGCTGATTGTAGTTGCTGTTCTGCTGTTTTACCCCACTTTTAAAGCTCAGATATTTTTGTGGCACCAGGCAGACTTTTTGATACAAAAATCACTCACAGGTTGCAGACATGTGGTCTAATGTTGCTTTTAAATACTGACACTGTTGGGCACAATCCTTGCATCTCTAAATTCATTTTCAGGAAATATTGTATTTTCTGATTGATTAATCATTACGTAATGCATGGCTTTCAATATGGCTTTTCAAATGTTTTAAGTTTCACCTAATCAATAAAACAATGAGGTTGAATTCATTTATGCTAAATGTCCCCATTTTGTAACGACATTTTGTGAAATAAATTCTCTTTTGATTGTTTTGCTTCCAGTTGTATCTAGGTGTAGGTGTAGCTGGTAAAGCATATTTTTAAAGAGAAAACTAATGAATATTCTTGTGTAAATGGAACTCATTACTGCCAACATCTGACTACTACTTTACATTCCGTTTTTCTTCAGAGCTACAATGTACACTGTAGATATGTCAGTCAACTCCTCGTCCACCTCCAACGATCTTCTGCAACATCACTGTTCCCCGCTGTGGAATTACGCTGCCATCGGCACAGGTGCATTGCGAGCTCTCTTCATCCTTCCTCTCTCCACCCTTGTCCTCTACCCTGGTCACCAGCTATGGAGGCAGTAGCGCTCCTTTAAAACAACGAGCCACTCTGACATCTTCACCTACCACATGGCTGTGATGGAGCTGATCTGGGTCTTGGGGTTTATATTAAGCTTCTACAGCCTTTACACTAATCAGTCAGCAGTAAATAAAGTAGGATTCTATGCTATTTTTATCAGTACCTTTGGAGGAATTTGTTTTCACCTCCTTACCTGTGTAGAGCGTTACCTGGCAGTTGTTCACCCCGTCACCTACAGGGGTCTCAGAAATGCCCATGGGGTCAAAATCAGGAACATCAGCATTGGCTGTGTTTTGCTGCTTTGTGTCGGACTGGCAGGCATCACAAACTCTGTAAAATATAGCTACATAAACAAATTAAACTTGTGTATTGTGATTCTGTTTAAAACAGTCATAACATTGTGCAGCCTCTTCGTTTTCCATGTTCTGATTCTCTCCGGGCGAGGAGAAAATAAAGAAACAAAAGCACAGGTCAACCAATCAAAGCTGAGGGCTTTCCACACCATCACGGCTATATCATGTGCGGTGTGGTTGTTTCTTGGTTGTTTCTTGTTAGCTTCCTTCTTGAAGTCACGGTGGTCGCAATGTCACCTATCTGGTGGGGAAGGAGCCTGAGCTGGTGTACGAGGTTGAGAGATACTGGCTAGATATAGTCAGCCTCACCTCAACACACAGCTCCGGTTCCAGAACCAATCTCGTGGAGAGGGGCTGGAGCTTGGACTTTTCTGGAGTTGCCCTGGGCGAGAGGCGACGAGCAGGGGTGGGTATTCTTGTATCCTCCCACCTTGCTGTTTCTATATTGGAGTTTTCCCCGGTGGATGAAAGGGTTGCTTCCCTACACCTTTGGGTTGGGAAATGGGTCCTTACCATCATTTGTGCCTATGCACCAAATGATGTTTCAGAGTACCCACCCTTTTTGGAGTCTCTGACTGGGGAGCTGGAGGGTGCTCCTCCTGGAGACTCCATTGTCCTACTGGGGGACTTCAATGCGCACGTGGGCAATGACAGTGAAACCTGGAGGGGGGTGATTGGGAGGAACAGCCTGCCCGATCTGAATCCGAGTGGTGTTCAGTTATTGGACTTCTTTGCTAACCACAGTTTGTCCATAATGAACACCATGTTCAAGCATAAGGGTTTCCATATGTGCACCTGGCCCCAGTACACCCTAGGTCGCAGGTTGATGATCAATTTTGTTATTGTGTCATCAGACCTGCGACCGTATGTCTTGGACACTCGGGTAAAGAGAGGTGCAGAGCTGTCAACTGATCACCACCTGGTGGTGAGTTGGATCCGATGGCAGGGGAGGAAGCCATTAAGACCTGGTAGAACCAAACTTATAGTGAGGGTGTGCTGGGAACATCTGGCTAAGGCCCCTGTCCGAGAGGTCTTCAACTCCCACCTCCGGAAGAACTTCAACCACATTCCGAGGGAATCTGGTGACATGGAGTCTGAATGGGCCATGTTCTTCACCTCTATTGTTGAAGTGGCAGCCCAGAGCTGTGGCCGCACGGTGGTCGGTGCATCTCGTGGTGGCAACCCCCGAACCAAGTGGTGGACACCAGTGGTGAGGGGGGCCATTAAGCTGAAGAAGGAGTCCTATCAGACTTGGTTGGCTTGTGAGACTCCCGAAGCAGCTGAGGTGTACCGGCAGGCCAAGCGGAGTGCAGCTCGGGTGGTTGCTGAATCAAAAACCCGGGTATGGGAGGAGTTTGGTTAGGCCATGGAACAAGACTTTCGGTCAGCCTGGAAGAGATGATGGCAAACTGTCCGGTGGCTCAGGAGGGGAAAGCAGCTCCCTGTCCACACTGTGTATGGTGCGGATGGGGCGCTGTTGACTTCGACTGGGGATATTGTCGGACGGTGGAAGGAATGCTTTGAGGATCTCCTCAATCCCACTGATACGGCTTCCACAAAGGAAGCGGGGCTTGTGGACAAGGGGGATGACTCGCCTACCACAGGGGCTGAGGTCGCCAAGGTGGTTAAAAATCTCCTTGGTGGTCGGGCCCCGGGGGTGGACGAGATTCGCCCTGAGTAACTCAAGGCCCCGGATGTTGTAGGGCTGTCATGGTTGACACACCTCTGCAACTTTGAATGGAGGTCGGGGGCAGTGCCTTTGGAATGGCAAACCGGGGTGGTGGTTCCGCTCTTCTAAAAAGGGGACCGGAGGGTGTGCTCCAACTTTAGAGGGATCACACTCCTCAGCCTCCCTGGGAAGGTCTATGCCAAGGTACTGGAGAGGAGAGTCCAGCCGTTGGTCGAACCTCGGATTCAGGAGGAGCAATGTGGTTTTCGTCCTGGCCATGACACATCGCACCAGCTCTTTACCCTCTCGAGAATTCTCGAGGGTTTGTGGGAGTTTGCCCAACCAGTTTACATATGTTTTGTGGACTTGGAGATGGCATTCGACCACGTCCCTCGTGGTTTTTTGTGGGGGGTGCTTCGGGAGTATGGGGTATCAGGCTTGTTATTACGAGCTATTCGGTTAAAGCTGTCAATTTACCAGTCAATCTACGTTCCTACTCTCACCTATGGTCACGAGCTTTGGGTAATGACCGAAAGAACGAGACTGCGGATACAAGCGGCTGAAATGAGCTTTCTCCGTAGGATTGCTGGACTCACCCTCAGAGATAGGGTGAGGAGCTCAGTCATCCGGGAGAGGCTCAGAGTAGAACTGCTGCTCCTCCACATTGAAAGGAGTCAGTTGAGGTGGTATGGGCATCTGATTAGGATGCCTCCTGGACACCTCCCACTTGAGGTGTTTCAGGCATGTCCCACTGACCCCGGGACAGACCCAGGACTCGGTGGAGAGACTATGTCTCCCAGCTGGTCTGGGAGCACCGTGGTATCCCCTCTGAAGAGCTGGAGCAAGTGGCTGGGGAGAGGGAAGTCTGGGCTCCTCTGCGTGAACTGCTGCCTCCGCAACCCGGACCTCCAGAAAAGCAGTAGAAGATGTATGGATGTCCACATCGACACACACGATGGATGTCATGACATTGGTGTGAACCCACCTTTAAGGCCACATGCTAGTGAGTAAGCCAAAAAAAACAGTGTCGCAGAAATAGAGCGAATGTGTTTCTGGACACAAGTGTTGCCATGAATGGATGACAGTATGGTACAACGCTTTGTGTCATGCCACGTGCAGGCCAGGAATTTTTTCTTGCCGCTTGAACACTGGGTCATCTCCCCTCCTCAGCGTCAACTGGGCTGATTGCAGATCCCTTGGCATACCTAAAATAATGGCATAAATAAATAATGGAATACATAAATTGTAAATAAATTGTCATAAATAATTGGCATAAATAACATAAAAATAAATAAGTTAAAATAAAAAAAAAAAACCTCTCCTGTTGCTGTTCATAGTGCCACACAGTCCAGTGTCCTTAACTGTGAGCTCCTTAGCGATGGCTGTTGATGTGTAATAGCTGTCCATGTACACTTCAAATCAAATCAAACTTTATTGTCATATTGCTGTACATACAACTGTAGTGCAGGCAAGATGAAATTGCGTTTCTCTCGGCATCCATATAAGAAGCAGCATGATTAAGACACACTCCCACATAGCTCCCACCCCCCCATCCATTCACACATCCCTGAGACATACTTGGGGAAAAAGAATAACTAACTATAATACACAAAATGTCCATAGGTGCAGTAGTGTGTATGTGAGATTCCGGGTCAGCTGTTCAGCATCCTGACAGCTTGTGGGAGGAAGCTGTTGATCAGTCTGGTGGTTCTGCCTCTGATGCTCCGGAATCGTTTACCAGATGGAAGAAGTTCAAAGTGTTTATGCAGAGGGTGAGAACGGTCCTTGACAATGTTCAGTGCCCTGCTCCTACAACGGTTCTGAAAAAGTTCTTGGACAGAGGGGAGGGAGACTCCAATTACCCTCTCCGCCCCCTTGACTATCCTCTGCAGGGCTTTTTTGTCTGACATACTGCAGCTGGAGTACCATGTAGCAATGCAGTACGTCAGAACACTCTCCACCACACCTCTGTAGAAGGTCCTGAGGATGCAGATGGGGAGAGAGGCCTGTTTGAGTTTCCTCAAGAAGTGTAGTCTCTGCTGAGCTCGCTTCCTGATCTTCCAGAGTATTGCTCCATCAGCTGATGCACAACAAAATGAGTCGAGCCCAAACCGTCACAGTCATTGCCATTTTGTCCTGTGTACAGTGTCCACTGCAACACATATCCTAACATTAAAGAAGCTGTGCACATCGAAAAATTGTGCTATATTCATTTTGTTTAAACTTTGCCCATCTTGGTGAAGCCATTGTCTCGCAGGGTCTGACATTGGTGTGTAGGTTTGTCTGATATTGTTTAAGGCAGGTGAGACACTCGGCCACATGGAGTGTAAGGGCATAGAGTGTAAATTATTTGGCTGCTCCCTTAGCAGTAACTATGAGGTGTTTTTTTTTTTTTAACTTGTACTGATAAAGTTAATTGTAAAGGACTGACTTACAGTTTAGGTTCAGGCTTGGTATTTCTTTTTTTCTATGTGTTTGAGAAAGGAATAGTCTAAAAATACATGAATGCAAAACTGTGACTTTATTTGTTTGATTGCTTAACTGTTGCACTTTAAAAAAATACCCATTTTTTCAAGTCCTCTGTTGGCAAAAGAAAAGCAATAAAAAATATGCCTGATGAAATTGACTGTGAAATTATTAGAAAATATGTATTTCGTTTTGCATGAAAAGAAGCCTACATTCATGCTTACGCCATTTTCTTTACAAACAGTTGTACCTTATGTTCAAACTACATCACAGCTGAGAAACAGAAAAAAATTCTGTTTGTGCAAAATACTGACATAAAAAGGTAAGTTTCTTCAGTTATGTTAAGGTTATGGTGTATGGTCAATAATATAGTAGGTATATATTATTTTATTCATTCAACAATGCATGCTTTTTTGTGAATGTGGTTTCTTTGTGTTAATTTTTGCAATAAAGTAACATTAAAAGCTCAACCTAGTAGATGCATGAAGACAAAAATTTGCCTGCAGTAGGTGTGTTTCAAAAAAGTTTAGCCATGAAAGCGCTCATGGTTTACAGTATTTCTAAAAATCTTTTTTTTTTCATTTGTGCCATTGTTGCTTCTTGTTGCCTTAATCTTATTAGCTATTCACTGCTATATTGTCATCGTTAATCACATGTAAGATATTCAACCTTTCAAGAGTTTCTTATAATTGGACCATTACCTTACTACTTCCGGCGCCACACGAGTAGGCTGCCTTTTTGCAATAGTGGATCAATTTCTTCCTATTTCTATTTACTATCTGGCTCTCTTGCTTACCTTTCTGGCCAAGTGACACCTTTATTCCGTCCAGACACGTAGATCTCCCAAATGTTTCCTGAACCAGTGGACGGAGCCACTGTTTCTTGTAGGAGGCAGTACAATAGGGACCAGCTGTGAGCACTTAACCGGCCCATGATGCTAACGCAAAAACTCGACATACCGGGAGAGATAAGAAGAAAACGGCGTGGATGTCACGCTGGAACAAGACGGCGGGCGAGGAATATAAGGTAAAGACCCGCCCTCCCATCCGTTATTATGGGGAATGTAAGATCGCTACTCAGAAAAACATGAGCTAGCGGCTATCTCCTGCTATGATAGCAAATACAGGGAGTGTAGCCTGATGCTATTCACGGAGATGTGGCTAACAGAACTAGCAACAGATGCTAACATTGAACTGGAGGGTTTCCACGCAATACGGGCAGACCGAACACCAGACAGTGGGAAGGCAAGGGGCGGAGGAGTGATAATGTATGCCAATAACAACTGGTGCAGACCGGGACATATCACGGTTAAACAAGAACACTGCAACAAAGACATGGAGTTGCTAACTGTTAGCATGCGGCCTACCTATCTCCCGAGGGAATACTCACACGTGATCTGCATTGTTATTTATGCAAATCCGAAGGCGAACGCTGGGACAGCACGTGACGTCATCCACTCAGTAACTGGCAGGCTGCAGACAGAACACCCAGATGCTCTTCTCCTCATCTCAGGCGATTTCAACCATATTTCACTGTCTCCCATTCTACCCACGTTCACCCAGTATGTCACATGCCACACTAGAGACAACAAAACACTCGACTTATTCTACGCAAACACTTAAGGAGGTGTACACCTCATCACCACTCCCCCCACTCGGGAGATCGGATCACAACTTGGTTCATCTCCTGCCGGTGTACAAACCCCTAGTGCGCAGACAACCTCTGGTCATGCGAACAGTGAAGTTATGGTCTGAGGAGGCAATGGACGCTCTAAAGGACTGTTTTGAAACCACTGCCTGGGAGCAGCTCTGCGATCCATATGGTGAGGACATTAATGGCCTAACTCACACCATCACGGACTACATCAGCTTCTGTGTGGACAACACCGTACCCACCAAGACCATACGGTGTTGCTCGAACAACAAACCCTGGATCAACCCTGAGATAAAAACACTTCTGAGAGAGAAGAAGAGGATCTTCAGGTCGGGGAACAGGGAGATGTTGAAGTCCGTACAGAGGGAGCTGAGGAGGAAGATCAGAGAAGGCAAGGACAGATTCAGGAAGAAGATGGAGGACAAGCTGCAACACAGTGACATCAGTGGGGTCTAGAGAAACCTTAAAACCATCTCTGGTTTCCAGAATACCTCCCCCCCAGGCCACTGGAGGCAGGGAGTGGGCGAACAATCTGAACCTGTTTTTTAATAGGTTTGACCAACCGCCCTCCCCCCTGATTGCACAACAACCACTGCTGCCTCTAAAGATATAGAGTCCTGCTGCCCACACCCCACTCCACCAACCCCCCCCCCCCCCACTCCCAATACACAGCCGTCCAACATGACCCTCACTAAGACCCAGGTGAGGACGGAGCTGAGGAAGATCAAGGCGAGGAAGGCGTTGGGACCAGACGGCATCAGCGCAAAGCTCCTCAAGTCCTGTGCAGACCAGCTGTGTGGGATTGTGGAGCTCATCTTCAACCTGAGTCTGAAGCTGGGGAGGGTATCACAGTTGTGGAAAACATCTTGTGTGGTACCTGTACCAAAGATTTCCCACCACAAAGACCTGAACAGCTACAGACCGGTAGCCCTGACGTCCCACATGATGAAGACCCTGGAGAGACTGCTCCTTGCTCACCTCCGCCCCCTGGTGGGACCAGCGATGGATCCACTCCAGTTCGCCTACCAGCATGGCATTGGGGTGGAGGATGCAATGATCTTCCTTCTTTACCGTTCTCTGTCCCACCTGGAGAAGCCCAGAAATGTGGTGAGGATCATGTTCTTTGACTTCTCCAGTGCTTTCAACACCATCCAACTGATGATCCTGAAGGACAAGCTGCTGTGCATAGGGGTGGACCAGCACCTGTCATCATGGATCCTGGACTACCTTACTAACCGGCCACAGTTTGTGAGAACCCGGGACTGTGTGTCCGACACAATCATCGGTAGCACAGGGGCCCCCCAGGGAACGGTTTTGGCTCCCTTCCTGTTCACCCTTTATACTGCGGACTTCTCAGACAACACACTGCCATCTACAGAAGTTCTCTGATGAATCTGCGATTGTCGGCCTCATCTCCAACGGCGATGAAGCTGAGTACAGAGAACTTATCCAGGACTCCGTGGACTGGTGCCATCGGAACTGCCTCCAGATCAACGTGAGGAAAACTAAGGAGCTGGTGGTGGACTGCTGCAGGCATGGAAAACCCCTCACAGCACCAGTAAACATACAGGGAACAGACATGGAGATGGTGACATCCTACAAGTACCTGGGTGTTCATCTGAACAACAAACTAGACTGGTCACACAATACCGACGCACTCTAAAAGAAGGGACAGCGCAGGCTGTTCCTACTGAGGAGACTCCGGTCTTTTGGTGTACAAGGGGCGCTGCTGAAGACATTCTACGATTCGGTGGTGGCATCAGCCATCACTTTTGGAGTGGTCTGCTGGGGCAGTGGCATTACAGCAGCCGATAGGAAGAGACTGAACAAACTGATCAAGAAAGCTAGCTCTGTCCTGGGGCAGTGCCTTGACCCAGTGGAGGAGATAGGAGAGAGAAGGATGGTGGCTAAACTGTCATCTCTGCTGGAGTCCGAGTCCCACCTTATGCAGGCCATACTGAACGCACTGAGGAGCTCATTTAGCAGCAGACTACATCATCCTAGGTGCGCAACTGAGAGGTTTCGCAGGTCCTTCCTACTGCTGTCAGACTGTATCCTAAGCAGGGCTGCTTGTAGAGATAGCAAAAAAACGTGACAACCTAATACTATTGAATGCAAAAGACGCAATAGACTTACACAATTGTCCCCTCCAGTATACAACTAGGACAATATTGGTCGCTACAGAGGGTGACAATATGTATGGGTACATATTCATACTATGTAGGATAACTAAGCAGATGGTTATGCTGTTTCATTCCATCTAGCTACAATGCCCCGCACTGAGTGTATATATATATATATATATATATATATACTGTATATATATTCAATCTAGCTACAATGCTCCGCACTGTGTTTATATATTCATATATTTATATGTACATATCTATATTCGCTGCTCTTGTTTTTCTTGTCTTCTTGATTGTTGCTCTGAGTGTTGCTGTCCCTGTGCTGTTGCAATCCTGGAATTTCCCCATTGTGGGACTAATAAAGGCTTATCTTATCTTATTAATCACTCTCCAACTTTCAAAGTATTACTTCTGTACCTTATTAGCAGTCTTATTGTGGTATTTTCTTTTATTGTGTTCAATATTATTTTTAAATGGTTCCACTGTTGCGAGCAAATCTTATCTTTCCGAAACAGAAATTTTTCAGGAAACACTGCATTTTCTGGTTGATTAACCATTACAAAATGTGTTCAGATGGCTTTTCAAATGTTTCGCATTGAGACATGCAGTCTCATTGGCAGGAGAGACCTGTTGTGGACAGATATAAAACAATATGTAGTTACAGACAGATGGATCCAACGATAAAGTATATACAATATATAAAGTTCATATAAAAGTAATGAGCAACTTACATTAAATACTTAAACACGAATGTTCAAGAGATGCCTTCTCCAATTCTTACAAGAAAATTTTAAATTCCCCTAATAGGGTCAATATGAACAACTTTAAATCATGAACCTGTTCCTGTCACGTGCTGAGTCCGTTGTTCTGCCTGACTCAGCTTTGTTGCTCCTTCTTTGCATGTACATTTATTTATCTGTTGTATTACTGGTATCCTTTTTGGTTTTTCACCACCTTTTAGTTGTCTGTCTATGTTTCAGTTTGCCTTGATTGTTTTATTTGTAATCTTTATCTAGTTTGTATTTGGGTTTGTTTACGTTTCTGTCTCTGGGTTTACAGGTGGATTTTCTGGGTCTGTCCAGCGCCGCCTGTCAAACCGCCAGCTGCCCCTCCCTCACTTGTCATCTCCATCTGCCACTTTCCCTCATGATTACTGTCAGCTCCCTCCCATTATTAGTTGTTGCCTTCTCCTTCCCCGTTCATGTGCACCCACACCTGCTATTTATCTAGTAATTGGTTTCATGCCTATTTTAGGAAGAATGTTTTTCATTTTCATTGTCGCTGTCTCATCTCTGTAAGAGTGTTCACCCTTGTCTCGGCCAGAGCACAGTCTCGCTCTGGCGTACTGTCTTTATAAGTTACTGTATATCCTCGTTGTTATTTCACAGTTTGCTCACTTTGCACTTGTTTCTGTTTTACCAAATAAACGCACAGACTCACAATCCAGCGACTGGGTTGTTTTTTCCCTCCGTGCGCCGCGTAGAGGCACACATATGACAGTAGACAGCTACCAGGTTTCAACCCATCTGCTGTGAGTTTTGTGCATTCTTTTTTCACCTTTTTGTGTTTTTCACCTACCTGATTCCGGAGCACGATGTCTTACCTGGGTGAGAAGGAGCTGCCCACACTTTGCATTTTGGAGGACATTCTCTCATGGATGCAGGAATCCTGAACTCCCAAGATGGTTCGAGAAGCCCGGGACAGCGCAGCGCGGATTATGGAAAGATGTCCTAGCTTCTGGAATAACCCAGAGGTGACGACATTCTTCTTTCTATATACTCACTGTCGTGTGGTGAGCCGGTGGAGGAGGCTCGGACACCTGAGCTGTCTCCAATGAAGAGGAAGCACTCACACCACAGAAAGCCTTCAGCCTCCCTCGTGGCAGCTCCACATCCTCCTTCTGAGTCCTTGCCCACTCCGTCGTCCAAGGAGCTGGAGGAGCGGAAGTGGGTTTTGCTGGCAGAGACTGACCTCCTCTTGGAGACTAAGCCATGGCTCCTCCCGGATTTAAGCCATGAATTGAGAGAGCCAGAGTTGCAGCCGGTGAGTGAGCGGTCCCTGACCTCAAAGCCACTCCTTCACGACAAGCTTACATCTCCTTCTCCCAGTCAGAAGGTCCTTCAAGCCTATGGGGAGACCTTAGAGCAGCATCTGACCTCATCACCGCCCAGGAATTCAGGCAAGTCCTAATTAAACCTTTCTCTCTCTCTCACCTGAAACCACCTGCCTGATTCCTGATGAGGAGACTCAGATTTCACTGTTCACTGGGTCTCCATCTTCAGCTGCTGTCACCATTTTTCCCACTTTTTCTCCTGTCTCCCCAAAATCTCTGCTGGAATTGGGAGGGGATCACCGGATGCTGGAGGAGCCCATGGTCCAGAAGATATTAACTCCACAGAAACAGCGTCATCCTGCACTGGTCCGCCGGAGGAAGCCGTCCTCCTCCTCAGCAGTCAATCCCCAGACGTCAAGCCTGACAACTTCCACGGCAGAGCCCCTATTCCCTTCTTCTCTGCTGTCTGTCAATTCAATTCAATTCAATTCTTTTCTTTCAAAGGTCTTTTTATTATTATTAATTGAAGTATCAATACAATACAAAGTATTAGAAGTTTTCATTTTTGTTTCAACCAAACAGTGAAAAACTAGAACTTAAAGCCAACAAATGTAAATGCTTCAAAGCACAAAAACCTTTAAATAAACAATAATTTAAAAAAAAATACAAAGAAAAATTGTGTGTGTGAAGTGGGGGTGGAGTAAAGGGGATGTGAGCTACTCAGAAACTATAATCGTGGGTCTTTCAAAGAAATCAAGAAACGGGCGCCATAATTTATAGAATTTGTTTTCAGAGCCACAGACTGTATATCTGATTTTTTCTAAATCCAAACAGGACATTATATCTTTTATCCACTGTAAATGTGAAGGGGGCGAAGAGTCTTTCCACTTCAGTAATACAGCACGTCTGGCCAATAATAATGAAAATTTGAATACTTTTAATTTGGAACTTGGCAAGACAAGTTCTGGAGCCACACCAAAAATGGTGCATAATGGATCAGGTTTAATTTGATATTGCAGGACTTCAGACATAGTGATAAAAACAGAATGCCAAAAATTAATCAATGCAGGGCAGGACCAATACATGTGAAGCAAAGTGCCAGGAGCGCTACCACACTTTTCACAAGTTGGGTCTATATCCGAGTAAATACGTGCTAACTTAACCTTGGACAGGTGCATCCGGTGTACAATCTTAAATTGAATAAGAGCGTGACGAGCACACATTGATACAGTGTGAACCTGGCCAAGAATAGAGTCCCACAGTTCATCAGTAAAAGTAAAATTAAGATCTTGTTCCCAGTTCAATTTGATAGCGGCCAGAGAAGAAGATTGTAAATTTGAAATTAAATTATATAAAACTGACATTACCCCCTTAGAAGTTGGTTTAACTAATAAAAAATCATCTAGAGGATTATCAGAAGGTTTTTGAGGGAATTGTTTTGTCATGGTTTGCACATAATGTCTGACCTGGAGGAAGCGGAAAAAATGTGTAGAAGTGATGTCGAATTTGGTGGAAAGTTGAGAAAAACTTACAAATTGACCATCAAAATATAAATCCGCAAAAGATTTTAAACCTTTTCTGTGCCATATATGAAATGCACTATCAATAGTTGATGGGGTAAATAAATGATTTGCGGCAATTGGACTTCTAATGGAAAAAAACTGAAGACCGAAATTTTTCCTGAATTGAGACCAAATTCTAAGAGACTGACGAACTACTTTATTATTACCCAGTGTAGACAAGGCAAGGGGAAGTGGTGAACCTAAAATTGCCGGTAGGGAGGTTTGATTGTCCACATGTGACTCCATAAGGATCCAAATAGGTGATTTGGGTTCCAGATAAAAATGTTTCCAATATAACATGCACCTGATATTTGCTGCCCAGTAGTAATATTGAAAGTTAGGCAGAGCCATGCCACCTACTGATTTGGGTCTTTGAAGAAAAACTTTCCTCAATCTCGGATGTTTACCATTCCAAATAAATGAGGTAATCAGAGAGTCCAAAGACTTAAAAAAGGATTTAGGAATAAAAATGGGGAGACATTGAAACAAATATAAAAACTTTGGAAGTAACATCATTTTTACAGAATTGATTCTGCCAATTAAAGACAAGTATAATGGGGACCATTTGGAAAGTATTAGCTTGCACTGGTCAAGTAAGGGGAGAAAATTATTTTTAAACAAGTAATTAAATTGTTTAGTGACACATATTCCAAGATAATTAAAATGATCAATAACAACCTTGAAAGGAAAATTTTCAAAATCCTGAACTTGAATCTTTTCATTAATCAGAAACAGTTCACTCTTATTAAGATTAATTTTATAACCAGAAAACCTACTAAAACTATCTAAAATGTTGAGTATAGCGGGTAATGAAGTAAGTGGGTTGGAGAGAAATAATAAAAGATTGTCAGCATAGAGTGAAACCCTATGCTCAATGCCACCCCTACGAATGCCTAGAAAGTCCCGGCTCCCACGGATTGCAATAGCTAACGGCTCAACTGCCAAGGCAAAAAGCAACGGGCTCAAAGGACAGCCTTGCCTCGTACCACGGTAAAGTGTAAAATAGTCAGAATAGCGACAATTAGTTAACACTGAAGCTAAAGGACTAGCATAGAGAAGTTTAATCCAGGAACAGAAGGAAGGACCAAAACCGAACCTCTCCAAAGTAAAAAACAAATACTCCCACTCAACCCTATCGAATGCCTTTTCAGCGTCCAAACTAATAAGACATTCAGGTATGTTGTGGTGAGGAGTATAAATAATATTAAACAACCGCCGCAAGTTAAAAAAAGAATGGCGATTTTTAATGAAACCGGTTTGGTCCTGTGAAATTATAAAAGGAAGAATCTTTTCCAACCTTGAAGCTAACAACTTTGACAAAATTTTAACATCGGTATTTAACAAGGAAATAGGCCTGTAAGAAGCACAATCAACAGGATCCTTATCCTTTTTAAGCAACACAGTGATACAGGCCTGATAGCATGAAGGAGGAAGTGTACTAGAGTCAAGCGACTCTGTAAAAACTTGACAAAGGAAAGGGGCGAGGTCGTCGGAGAATTTTTTGAAAAAATCAGCGGAAAACCCATCAGGTCCTGGAGATTTTCCTGATTGCATGGATGATATTGCCAGCTGAATTTCTTCTTTTGTGATGGGAGCTTCTAAAATTTGCCGAGATTCTGAAGAAATCGAAGGAATATCAATAGAATCAAAAAAAAATTCCAAATCCTTTAAGTTTGTTGTATATTCTGAGGTATATAATTTGGAATAAAATGACCTGAAAATATCATTAATCACTTGTTGGTCAGATGTCACCTCTCCTTTATCTGTCCTAACTCCAGTAATAATTTGCTTAGCTCTAATACCACGTAATTGATTAGCTAGAGTTTACTGGTTTTTTCGCCATGTTCATAAAATTCACTCTTGTTCCTTATTAAACAACCTTCAATTTGTCGAGTAGAAAGTAAATTAAGTTTAGTTTGTAATGTCATACGTTCCTTGTACAGAGCGGGTGATGGAGATTGAGCATATTGTCTGTCAATATCCAGGATTTGATCTAAAATAGCCTTCTGTTCCTGTATTAAGGATCGTCTTTTAAATGCTGCCAATGAGATAAATTCCCCCCTAAGAAATGCCTTCATGGCCTCCCATATCGTTTTATTTGGCATACCAGGAGTTTTATTTTCTTTCAAAAAAAAATTAATTTTAGAAGAAATATTCGCAACCAATTTTTCATCTGTAAGTAATAATGGATCCAATCTCCAATGCTTTCTCATGGAGTCACATCCATGGAGGATCATTTTAAGTACAAGAGGGGCATGATCAGAAACCGAGATGCTATCATAACTGCAAGAGCAAAGGTTATTAATTAATAAATTGTCAACAAAAAAATAATCTATTCTGGTATAAGTATGGTGTACGTGAGAGAAAAAAGAATAGTCCCTGCCGTTAGGATGTAAAAAACGCCAAGGATCTGTAAGGCTATATTCCTCAAGAAAAGACTTAACATAAGTTGCAGATTTATTAAGACTAGCAGGTTTTGAAGATGAGCGATCTAAGATCGGATCCATATACAAATTAAAGTCACCCCCAAGAATTAGAGAATGAGTATTTAAATCTAGAAGTTGCGAAAAAAGGTTGCGAAAAAAGTGCACATCATCAAAATTCGGTGCATACAGATTAGCCAAGGTGACATGTTTATCGCCAAGTTTACCTGATACTATTACAAATCGTCCATTTTTATCTAATACAACATTAGAGGGAATAAATGGGATATTTCGATCAATAAGAATAGCAGCGCCCCTGGCCTTAGCTTTAAAATTTGAATGAAAAAATTGTCCTGACCAACATTTTGACAAACGCAAGTGGTCGGAATCCTGCAAATGGGTTTCCTGCAAAAACACTACCCCAGGCTTAAACTGCTTTAGAAGTGACATGACTCTCTTTCGTTTAATTGGATGGTTCAACCCCTTCACATTCCAGCTTACCAAAGTAAGATTACTATTCATTCAAAGAGTAAAATTTATATATTATATTGTGTAGCCCAAAGAAGAGTAAAGTGAGGTACGGGTAAACAAAAAAAAAAAAAAAAAGGAGGGGGTAAGGGGGGTGTAAATAAAACCATAACAAAAAACAAAACAAAAAAAAAAAAAAAGAAAAAAAGAAAAAAGAAAATAAAAAAATCCAACAACCAAACCTATAACAACACTCCAGCCGGTTGCAAAAAAACAGCAACCGCTCCATCTCCTGCTCTATTTTCATCCTAACAGAATGCTCCCATACAACTGGCTTCAATCCTGCATAATATGAACGTTTTACCCTAAAAAAATAAATAAATAAATAAATAAGATAAAATTAAAAAAAGAATTAAGTAAACAACAACGTATAGGGAGCCAATTTTACCTTGTTTTTAAACATCTAAAAATGCATCAATGTCCAGTCAGTGCAGCTTCAATGAAGTAACAAGCAGTCCAGCGCGGCAGCTGGTCAACCCAGAAATGTCCAGTTCAAGGCGAAAATTGCTGGTTTCTCTCCCTAGTTTGCATGAAGCAGGTGGCCTCCGAGACGGACACCAGCCACTGGTTTTTGCCGTCTGGAAGAGTTATCCGGAGCCTGGCGGGGAAAAGAAGAGAAGGACGAAAACCTCTCTTGTACAACTCGGACATAACCTCCTTATATTCGGCTCGTTGCTTCTGAATGTCGGCGTTATAATCCTCGTAGAACTGAAGTTTATGCCCACGATATTCCAAAGTCCCACGGCGTCTCCACGCTTCTCTCATCACCAAGTCTTTGGTCCGAAACCGGTGGAAACAAATAATGACAGCGCGCGGCTTCCCATTCGGACCCGGCTTGGACATGAGGCTGCGGTGAGCTCTATCCAGCTCTGGGGGAGATGGCAAAGTTTGTGCGCCAAAGACGTCCACCAACAGCCGAGAAAAAAATTCAGATGGCCGTGGACCCACATCAAAGGACTCCGGCAGACCCACCAGACGAATATTCAGCCTCCTGCTTCTTCCCTCCAGGTCAGAAAGTTTGTTTTTCAAGAGTTTGTTCTCCTCCTGCATTGACTCACATGTAACTTCAAGCGCCGCTAGGCGCTGGCTGACGTCCTCCGCGTTGTTTTCAAGGTTGTCAATGCGTTGCTCCTGGTTCGCCACATCTGCTTGAATTTTGTCCAGCTTACCATTAATAAGTTCAAATGAAGCTTTGAAGTCAGCAGCTATGGACATTCTGTGTTGCTCAAGCAAGGCAACAAGTGCAGGGTTAAGGCTGATATTAGCATCCTCAGCTAAGCTGGTGTTAATATTGTTCCCTGCTGCCTCCTTTTCAGTCTGCTTTCTTGTTTTGGACATATTTCACAGCTCAAAACAGATTCTGCACGTATTAAATGTCCAAAACATTAACAGCTTACAGCAAAATAGGGTTTAAAAAGTAAGGAAAAAAATATAGCAGGAGCCAGCAACGCACACACCTACTCCATTGCCAGCACACCTGATCGGAATCACCAATTCAATTCAATTCAATTCAGCTTTACTTATATAGCACCACATCACAACAGAAGTGATCTCACAGTGCTACAAAATGCAGCGAAAACCCCACAATTTCAGAAAGACCCAGCAATCAGACGATCCCCTGTGAGCAAGCACTTAGCGATGGTGGAGAGGAAAAACTCCCATTTAACAGGAAGAAACCTCTAGCAGAACCAGGCTCAGGGAGGGGCAGTCATCTACTGTTACTGGCTGGGGATGAGGGGATAGAGAGGATGAAGAAGACAGACATAAAACAGAAGCGGGGTTAAGAGACAAAATCCCTCCCTAATCGTAGGCTATATTAAAAGAAAGGATTTTACCCTTTTCTTAAAAGCAGAGACCGAGTCTGACTCCCGGACCCAGAGTGGTAACTGGTTCCACAGAGAAGGAGCTTGATAGCAGAAGGCTCTGCCTTCCATTGTACTTTTGGAGATTCTGGGCATTACAAGTAATCCAGCATTTTGGGAGCGTAGTGCTCTATTAGGATGGTAAGGTAATATCAGATCTTTTATATATAAGTAGGCCTGATTATTAAGAGCTTTGAAAGTGAGAAGAAGGATTTTAAACTTAATTCTAAACTCTATGGGAAGCCAATGAAGGGAGGACAGAACCGGGGAGATATGATCTCTTTTTCTAGAACCAGTTAGAACTCTTGCAGCAGCATTTTGGATCAACTGGGGATTTTTTAAGGATGTTTTAGGACAACCTGATAATAAGGAGTTACAGTAATCTAATCGAGAGCTGAAAAAGGCGTGGATCAGTTTCTCAGCATCATTCAGATACAAGATGCTCCTAATCTTGGCAATATTGTGCAGATGATAGAAGGCAGTCTTAGAAACAAATTTAATATGTGAATTAAATGACAACGCACGGCTCAGGAGACACACACACAGGCTCAGGGTAGATTCAACAGCTTTATTCAACAACAAGGGTGTGTGACTGCGTGTCTGTGAGATGTGAATGTATTGGTGGTGGACGTCAGCTTCAGGCACGGGGGCAGGAAGCCGTGCAGCCGGGCAACCCTACGGGAGAGAGCACAGGGAGAAGGGTAACGGGAACCAAACCAATACAGAGGGATAGTGGGATAAGCTGGCTTACTTGGTTAGTCAGGTGGCTGGCGTTGACAAGGGCGTAGCCCGGGAGACAGTGACCTGGAGCGCCTGTGACAGCAGCGAGGAGACGGCAAAGCAGAGGAGAAGTCCGCCGCTGGGAAATCCACCTGTGCACAGGGGAGATGACTGGAGAGGGAGGTAAGAGATTATTACGTGAATGATCTTGCTGGTAGAAGGGGGTTCCTTGCAGCAAGCAGGCTGACGAGATCAGACGGCTTCAGGCCGAAGCCCAGGGCAGAATGGCTTAAATCGCACACCGCTGACGAGGTACAGGTGTGCGCGCAGCTGGCGCCGCTAATGAGCGGCGAGTCATGACAGTACTCCCCCCTCTAGCAGCGCCTCCTGGCGATGGTTTCTCTGGGTGCGCTCGGTGAAACTCAGTGATGAGGGATGGATCGAACACAAATGAGGAACACACCCACTGTCTCCATTCTGGCCCGTAGCCCTCCCAGTCCACCAAGTACTGTAGCCCGCGACCCCGGCACCGGGAGTCCAGGATGGTAGAGACTGTCCAGGCAGGGTGGCCATCAATCATCCGGGGCGCGGGCAGCGCTGCAGGTGGAGGGCAGAGTGGGTCAGACACCACCGGTTTCACCTTGGAGATGTGGAAGGTGGGATGGATGTGGAGGGAGGGGGGGATAGCCACACGCACAGCCACCGGGTTGATAATCTTGGTGATGGGGTATGGGCCCATGAAAAGTTGTGCCAACTTTCTCCTCTCACCCTTTAAATTAACGTCCTGAGTGGACACCCAAACTTGCTGGCCCACCTGGTAAGCCGGGGCAGGTCTTCTGTGTCGGTCCACCGTGGTCTTGTTGTGCTCCGCTGTGCGTAAAAGCGCATTGCGCGCAGTGGACCAGGGGGAGCGGCACCGCCTAAGATGTGCCTGGACCGAGGGGACAGCCAACTCGCTCTCCAGCGCGGGGAACAAAGGTGGATCATAGCCCAGGGACGCTTTAAAGGGGGACATCCCGGTGGCAGAAGAGCGAGCGGTGTTGTGGGCGTATTCCACCCAGGCGAGGTGTGAGCTCCAAGACGTGGGCTTCGAAGCAGTGATGCAGCGGAGCGCAACCTCCAGCTCCTTTTTTGGTCCGTTCACACTGCCCGTTGGATTGGGGGTGATGGCCGGAGGAGAGGCTTACTTTGGCTCCTAGGGCGTTGCAGAAGCTCTTCCAAACGTCCGAGGCAAATTGGGGACCCCAATCAGAGACCACGTCTATCGGTATCCCGTGCAGCCTGACCACATGCTGGATGAGAAGATCCGTGGTCTCCAAGGCGGAGGGAAGCCCCTGTAGTGGCACGAAGTGAGCGGCCTTGGAGAAGTGGTCGACGATGGTCAGGACTGTGTCAAAGCTGTTGGAAACGGGGAGACAGGTGACAAAGTCTAGGGCGATGTGCGACCAGGGCCTGCCGGGGACGGGCAGGGGCTGGGGCAGGCCCGCAGGGGGCGTGTTGCTAGACTTACTGGTGGCGCAGATGGGGCAGGCCCGGGCGTAGCGAGCGGCATCCTTCCGCAACCCCGGCCACCAGAAGGACCGTTGAAGCAGGTCAATCATCCGGGAGGACCCAGGGTGGCAGGTGAGTTTTGATGTGTGGAGCCAGTGGATAACCTCCCCCCGGATGGCCGATGGGACAAAGAGCCTCCCCTCCGGTCCGCCGCCAGGGTCCGGTTCCGACTCCTGCGCCCTCCGGATCTTGCTTTCGATGTCCCAGGAGACGGCTCCCATGACGCACGACCTGGGCAGGATGGTATGAACTGCGTCCTCTGACGCCTCGGGGGCAAATTGCCTGGAGAGAGCGTCGGGCAGGCCATTCTTGGAGCCCGGCCTGAATGTGATGGTGAAGCGAAATCTGGCGAAGAACAAGGACCAGCGCGCCTGGCGGGCATTCAGACGCTTGGCAGTTCTTAAATATTCCAAGTTCTTATGGTCAGTTAACACTACAAACGGCAGGGCGGCCCCCTCCAGCCAGTGGCGCCACTCCTGAAGCGCGAGCTTGATGGCGAGCAGCTCTCTGTCCCCCACGTCATAATTCCACTCCGCCGAGGACAAGCGCTGAGAGAAGAAGGCACAGGGCCGTTTGGCCCCGTTGGCTGGCGATCGCTGGGACAACACCGCCCCCACCCCTATATCCGAAGCGTCGACCTCCACGATGCACTGTAGGGAGGGGTCGACCTGACTGAGGACCCGGGAGGAGGAGAACTCCGCCTTCAGTGCCTGGAAAGCCGCCGCGGCTTCCTCAGTCCACCGGAACGGGGTCTTAGGGGAGGTGAGGTGGGTCAGAGGGCCGGCGATGGCTCCAAAGTTGGGAACAAAGCGGCGGTAGAAATTGGCAAACCCGATGAATTGCTGCACCTGTTTTCTGGAGGTTGGTGTGGGCCAATCTACCACCTCTTTAACCTTTGCTGGGTCTGGGAGCACCTGGTCATGGGAGATGACGAAGCCCAGGAAGGATGTAGTCTTGGCGTAGAATTTGCACTTTACTGCTTTCACATACAACCGGTTCTCCAACAGCCTCTGGAGGACCCGCCTCACGTGCACCCGGTGCTCGTCCCTGGATTTGGAGAAGATAAGAATATCATCCAGATAGACGAACACAAAAAGGCCGATGAGGTCCCGGAGGACGTCATTGATGAGGCGCTGAAAGACGGCTGGAGCGTTGGTCAACCCGAACGGCATTACCAGGTACTCAAAGTGGCCGTTCGGGGTACGGAAGGCTGTCTTCCACTCATCTCCTTCCCAGATCCGGATGAGGTGGTATGCGCTGCGGAGATCCAGCTTGGTGAACCAGGTCGCCCCCTGGAGGGAGTGGAAGGTGGTGTCCATCAGGGGCAGGGTGTAGCGGTCCTTTTCCGTGATGTCGTTGAGGGCGCTGTAATCAATGCAAGGGTGAAGAGAACCGTCCTTCTTAGCCACGAAGAAGAACCCTGCGCCTAATGGAGATGACGATGGACGGATTATCCCAGCGCTGAGCGACTCCTTCAGGTATGTGTTCATCGCCTCCTTCTCCGGCGCTGACAGACTGTAGAGGCGTCCCGAGGGAAGAGGAGCCCCCTGGCGGATGTTTATGGCACAGTCGTAGGGCCGGTGAGGAGGGAGGGACATGCCTTGGTCTTACTAAAGACTGCACCCAGGTCGTGGAACTCCGCAGGTACCAGGGTTAGATCCGGAGGCGCGGCATCCTTGGCAGTGAGAGGAGAGGATGGGGCGCAGGCAGCGGATTGGAGGCACGTACTCATGCAAAAAGAGCTCTAGGCGGACACCCTTCCGGTCTTCCAGTCCAGGACGGGATTGTGGAGGCGGAGCCACGGGTATCCAGGTATCACTGGGGAGACGGAAGATGGCTGGACAAGGAGGGTGATATCTTCCCGGTGGTTACCAGAGATGATGACTGAGACGGGAGCCGTCCGGTGAGTCACTTTACCCAGGGATACACAGCAGAGATTGACTAGGGCGAGAGGAATTTCAAGGGGCTGGCAACAGATGCCCAATCGGGTTGCCAGGCTCTGAGAAATAAAGCTACCCTCCGGGCCTGAGTCCACCAGTGCATGTGTGAGGTGCCCGGTGGAGTTATGAAAGAAATGGATGGGCAGCATCAAATGTGTGAGGGGAGTTAACCGGTTAGCGTCCGCGAGGCCCCCTACAGTGACTCGCGGACCTCCCTGTTTGGCTTTTCCGGACAGTGCTCCACCGTGTGTTGGCTACCCCTGCAATACATGCAGAGGCCCAACTCACGGCGGCGTTGTTTCTCCGCCAGGGGGAGCTTTGTCCGGCCCGTCACCATCGGCTCCGACTCCTCGGAGGCCTCTGGTGGCGGTAATGCCAGAGGGTGAGCTTGGGACGGGCGCGACAAGGTGCCCGGTGAGCGAGAAGTAGACTTCCGCTCTGAGGCACGCTCGCGCAGCCTGTTATCCAAACTGATGGTACAGGAAATCAGCTCTGCGAGCATCTCCGGGAGATCCCGACCGGCCAACTCATCCCTCAGACCAGAGTTTAGGCTGCGGAGGAAGATGCCGCAGAGGGAGCGTTCCTCCCAGCCAACTTCCTCCGCTGTTACCCAGAAGTCTATCGCATAGTCCACGGCCGATCGGCTCCCCTGTTGGAGACTGAGGAGGCGATCGACCAGGACGCTGTCTTGACGCGAATGATCAAAGACTTCCAGGAACTGGTTAACGAACTGGCCATAAGTGAGGGTGACATAACTGGGCTTCGCCATTACGGCGTAAGCCCAAGTTAGCGCTCGACGCTCCAGGAGATTCCCGATATAGCCAATTCGACTGTGGTCTGAGGGAAAGTCTCCGGGGATGCGGTGGAACACCGACTCACACTGCATAATAAATCCCCGCGCTCCACCGAGCTTACCGCTAAAGCGGGCGGGGGTTGGGATAGGTGTGAGTCAGACCAGCGCATCCGGAACTGGCTGGACGGCCGCCGGAGCAGCGAGAGCTGCGCCACCCTGACGAGCTGGGGGGAATGGCTGTCGGGGGTCCAGGCGGTCTAACCGGTTAGTTATCTGTGTCAGTTGGTTGAGAATCACTTGTTGCTGATGAGCTATTAAATCCACCCGAGCCTCGAGGGTGGAAAAATGGCGTGTGAGCCCGCTGTCTGCCGAGCCGCTCTGCTGAAGCCGTACTGACATAACGCACGGCTCAGGAGACACACACACAGGCTCAGGGTAGATTCAACAGCTTTATTCAACAACAAGGGTGTGTGACTGCATGTCTGTGAGATGTGAATGTATTAGTGGTGGACGTCAGCTTCAGGCACGGGGGCAGGAAGCTGTGCAGCCGGGCAACCCTATGGGAGAGAGCACAGGGAGAAGGGCAACGGGCACCGAGGGATAATGAGATATGCTGGCTTACTTGGTTAGTCAGGTGGCTGGCGTTGACAAGGGCGTAGCCCGGGAGACAGTGACCTGGAGCGCCTGTGACAGCAGCGAGGAGACGGCGAAGCAGAGGAGAAGTCCGCCGCCGGGAAATCCACCTATGCACAGGGGAGATGACTGGAGAGGGAGGTAAGAGATTCTTACGTGAATGATCTTGCTGGTAGAAAGGGGTTCCTTGCAGCAAGCAGGCCGACGAGATCAGACGGCTTCAGGCCGAAGCCCAGGGCAGAGTGGCTTAAATCCCACGCCGCTGACGAGGTACAGGTGTGCGCGCAGCTGGCGCCACTAATGAGCGGCGAGTCATGACATTAAAGGACAGATCTTGATCAAAAATAACTCCAAGGTTCCTCACAGAACTATTCAGAGTGAGAGTGGTGGCATCTAAATTAAGAGCATGATTTGGAAAGGAATTTCTAACGTGCAGTCTGTCACATCAGCCTGCACCTTCTCCACTGCTGCCAAATCCTCTGTTGCCTCAACATTCCCTTCTGCTGCCGAGAGGTCTTCAAGGACTTCCCCGGGTACACCTAATCCCGTGTCCACAGGAGCGGCTCCCCCACATTCCATTGAGGGGCCCAGGTTCACCATAGACGCAGGTAGAGATGACACACCTCCAGTTGCAGCAGACAACATCACACACCAGGAGGGCAGGCAAGTGACTTTTAATTCTCCTTTTTGTAATAATATCTTGTCTTGCCTGATTCCTGGTAGAAAGACTTAGGGGTCACAGTCACCTGGGCTCTCTTCACCTGCTGCAACGTATACTTCGCCAATTGTTCTCTCCGTGTATCCTCTACTTTCCTCTGAGTGTCCACCAGCCCCTGAGCGAAACCGCCAGACGACGGAGGAGCCGTTGGTTCTGGAAGACCTTAATCCTTGGCCAGTGCGGAGCCGACCCCCAGCAGCCACGCTGGAGGAACCATAAGCGTGGGTTAATTTACCAGGGGCCACGGTGACTGCTACCACCATCATGCCTGCTGTGGAAGCAACCGCAGAAGAGTCACCAGCCAAGCTGGACCTGCAGAGGGCAAACCCCAAGTAGACACCGTCACCCGGATCGTTGGAGTCCTGGATGGCTGTGGAGCTCGAATTCAGCCAAGTGCGCACTTTTGTTTTTCTCCTCTCAGTTTTAGAGCAATCTTTCCAGGCTTTTGGTAAGGAGAGCCAGGTGCAGCCATCCACTGAGCCTGAGCTCGCCTTGGCGGGCTCCACCACTGCCGGTGACCCTGAACTCTCTCCTCTCTGTGCTGTTTCTGAGCTCTCTCCCAGTGTCGCTGAAGAGGATCCAAAACCACCTGAGGCCTCTGTAGATCAAGGTTCGCCACTGGAGGTTGGCCCGGGTCCATCTCCTCCTGTTGTGGTCGTTGTGGGGGTTTTGTCCCAGCCCGGGACCTCCATGGGTGCGGCTGTGACTCAGCCTGGGTTCTCCGTGGGTGCAGCATTTTCTCAGGCTGGGTCCACCATGGGTGCAGTGTTGGCCCAGCCCGGGTCCACCGTGGGTGCAGCGTTAGCCCAGCCTTGGTCCACCACGGGTGCTGCAGAGCTCCAGCCCAGAGCCACTGCAGGTGCTGCAGAGCTCCAGCTTGGAGCCACTGCGGGTGCAGCTGAGATCAAGCCCGGAGTCACCACAGGTGCAACTTCTCCCCAGTCCAAGGTCACCGTGAGTGTAGTGGCCTCTTCTCCACCTCAGCCAGATGTCATCAGGGCCCCCCCTCTTCCTCAACCTGATTACGTCATGGCTCCTTCCTTCTTGCTGCCGGACGCCATCGTGGTTCCCTCCTCCTCATTGCCAAACAACATCGGTGCTTCCCCTCCTCGGCTCTCCTCTCCAGTGGTGGGTCTCCCTGTAGGGGAACCGCCTCCCAAGCCACCTCACCTATACTGGTGGCTGAAAGTCTCAGGCCTGCCGCCCAGTAAACTGTGCCGTAGGGTTGGGTGGCCAGTTTTACTTTGTAGGCCACCTGACCCACTCCACCAGGCCGGCCGGCTGGCCTGGGACTTTGGTAGGCCACCCGACTGGGTGCACCATAACATCCGCTGGGCCTGGGACTCTGGGCGGACTCCAAAGCCTTCTTGCCGCTTTACTTAAGGGGGCTAATTGTGTGTTGGTTTTTTTTGGTTTTTCTTTCCCCCTGTGTGGGCCCTGAGCAGGGTTGTTTTTGTTCCTTCCTGGATTGTTCCCCCACCACCCACTCGGGGTAGTTTGTGATAGTTCCTGCTGGGGGAAGGGGGGGGAGGTTTTTTCCTTTTTCTTTTGATGTTACGTTGGGTGTCTGGTAACCACCCATTGGGGGGGGGGGGGCTCTGTCACGTGCTGAGTCTGTTGTTCTGCCGGACTCAGCTTTGTGGCTCTTTCTTTGTATGTACATTTATTTCTCTTTTTTATTTTTGGTATCCTCCTTTTAGGTTTTTCACTGCCTTTTAGTTGTCTGTTCATGTTTCAGTTTGCCTTGATTGTTTTATTTGTAATCTTTGTCTAGTTTGTATTTCGGTTTGTTTACATTTCTGTCTCTTGGTTGAAAGGTGGTTTTTCCGGTTCTGTTCTGTGCTGCCTGTCAAACAGCCAGCTGCCCCTCCCTCACCTGTCATCTCCGTCTGCTGCTTTCCCTCATGATTACTATCTGCTGCCTCCCATTATTAGTTGTTGCCTTCTCCTTCCCCGCTCATGTGCCCCCACACCTGCTATGTATCTAGTAATTGGTTTGATCCCTATTTTAGGAAGATTGTTTTTCATTTTCATTGTTGCTGTCTTATCTCTCTAAGTGTTTACCCTTGTCTCGGCCAGAGCCCAGTCTCACTCTGGCGTGCCGTCTTTGTAAGTTATCTCCTCTTTGTTATTTCACAGTTTGCTCACTTTGCACTTGTTTCTGTTTTACCAAATAAACGCACAGACGCACAGTACAGCGCCTGGGTTGTTTTTTTTTTTTTCCCTCCGTGCACCGCATAGAGGAGCACATATGACAGTTCCAGGTTGAAGGAGCAGAGACTTTTTGAGGGAATACTGAAGGTGTGGAAAATGTGTTCAATGACGAGACTTGAGTGTATTCCTCAGGTTCGGCTTTATTGCAGAACGCAATCATCCAACATTCTCAAAAAGCAAGAAGAGGCAGAATAATGTTACAGCACACTCTTACACTCTTTGCTGCACGGTGGCGCAGTGGTTAGCACTGCGGCAGCACAGTTTACCCTTGGCCGGGGGATTGTGGGGATCGTGGGATCGTGGGTTCGATCCCAGCCCCCGACCAACAGTGATCTGTGTGGAGTTTGCATGTTCTCCCCGTGTTGTGTGGGTTTACTCCGGGATTTCTCTGGTTTCCTCCCACATGCCAAAAACATGCATGTTAGGTTAATTGGCTGTTCTAAATTGTCCCTAGATATCTGTTTCCTATAGGCCCTTAGAATAGAGGGTTAGTATTAATGAAAGCGCTTTGAGTGGTCTTTGTGACTAGAAAAGCGCTATATAAGTGCAGGTTAGTTAGTTAGTTAGTTAGTTAGTTATACCTCCAGGGGATTAAGAACTCAAGTCACATGGTGCTTCTGCAAACATTCAATTGCAATGCAAGTCTCTGAAGATTCACCATTGTCTCTTATTCTTCTGGTGTTCCGGGAAAGCCCCCAGGGCCTCCTCTCTGAGACAAGGCCTCGACTTCACACCCCCTCGCCATCTCCTGTCGGCCCCCGTCGATCCAGACTCCTGTTCCTCCAGACGTGAAGCCCCAATCCACATAAGCCATACATTTGTGGGAGATATGAACCAGACATATGTGCCACACTCTTGTGGGAAATATGAACCAAACATATGTGCCACATGACCCCCCCAAACATCTGCATGGGACAAACATACTCATAAATGCATGACATAAAAGACATTACCACATAACCAACAATCAATCCCCCAATCTCTTAGGTCTTAGCTTCCTGCCGAATCTGCTGTAGGCCGGCTTCGCTGCGTCTGCAGCGTGTCCTCGCACCTGGGGATTAGATTTGTTAGCACATCTCTGTGGGAGCTCTGGAGCATGCCTTCTCGGTGGCCTGCCCCGGATGGGGGCTTTCGCCAACTGCACACGTTCATCAGCCAGGACAAAAGCGGGCTTGAGTCTGTTTATGCAAATTAGCTCCCTTCTGCCCCCCAAATCTAGCAAAAAATGCTTCTCATTTTTTTCCAGCACCCTGAACGGTCCATCGTATGGCGGTCTCAGCCCTGGGCGTTGTGCATCACGTCTAACAAAAACAAACTCTGCGTTTTTCAAGGCCTCTGGCACAAAAACGCGTGGAAAACTGTGATGCACTGGGCCAGGCAACATGTTTGATCCTGTGCCGCTCTGCAACAGCTGAGCGGGGGGGCAATTGGGCGCAGGATTTTCCGGGAGAAATTCCCCCGGCAAACGGAGAGGTTCTGCGAACACTAACTCCGCTGGGGAGGCTTGCAAATCCTCCTTAGGTGCAGAACGCAACCCCAATAAAACCCAAGGCAGTTTGTCCACCCAATTTGTATCCGTGAGCAATGCTCTGAGGGCTGCTTTTAATGACCTATGAAAGCATTCACATAAACCGTTGGCCTGCGGGTTATATGCGGTAGTGCGGTGTACCTTCACCCCTAAGCTGCGGGCCATAGACGACCAGAGTTCGGAAACAAATTGAGGGCCTCTGTCTGACGTTATATCGGATGGAACTCCAAAACGCGCAACCCAAGCTGTTAAAAACGCGCGCGCAACCTCTTCCGCCGTTGTTGACGCCAGAGGTACCGCTTCTGGCCAACGCGTGGTGCGGTCCACCATTGTCAAAAGGTGTGTGTGCCCTTGAGACGAGGGAAGCGGGCCGACCAGATCAACATGCACATGATCGAACCGCTTAGCCGGGATGTGAAAAGGCTCCAAAGGGGCCCTCGTGTGCTTGTGTATCTTAGCCCTCTGGCACGCTACACAAGCAGCTGCCCATTCCTTGACCTTTTTGCGCAACCCCGGCCAAACAAATTTCTCCCCCACCATCTTGACCGATGCGCGTACCCCTGGGTGCGCCAGCGAATGGACCGAGTCAAAAACGCGGCGGCGCCACGCGGCTGGAACCACGGGACGAGGCCGACCCGTGGAGACATCGCATATTAAGGGGGGCATACCTATTTGCTGCACCCTGTGCTCCAGCCTTAACCCTGTTGGTCCAGACTGGAGCGCGCGCACATCCGCGTCACCAACCTGCTCCGCAGCCATGTCTGCGTTGCCACAGCACGTGAGAGACAGTCCGCCACTACATTGGTGGCGGACTACATGGTGAACTCCGATATTGCGGCTAGCTGTCTTTGTTGTCGGCCTGACCAAGGTTCTGAGATCTTGGCCATCGCAAAAGTTAACGGTTTGTGGTCCACGAAAGCGGTGAAACGACGCCCTTCCAGCCAGAACTGGAAATGGCGGATGGCCAAGTGTAGGGCTAAAAGTTCCCTGTCAAACGCGTTGTATTTACACTCGTTATCGTGCAAAGATTTGCTAAAGAACGCGAGAGGCTGCCAGGTCCCTGCCACACACTGTTCAATGACTGCCCCCACCGCTAGGTCCGAAGCGTCGGTGGTGAGCGCCAAACGGGCTGTTGGAACCGGGTGCGCTAACAAAACGGCGCTTGCAAGGGCTGATTTGACCTGGGAGAAAGCGCGCTCCCGCTCCGGAGACCATTCGACCTTATTAGTGGGTTTTTGTTTTTTTAGTGCCGCGTACAGTGGCTGCATAAGCCGCGCTGCGCTCGGAAGAAACCGTTTGTAAAAATTAACCATCCCTAGAAACTCCTGCAGCGCTTTTATCGTTTGAGGTCGGGGGAAATCTGTTATTGCGCACACTTTCTCAGGCAGGGGAACCGCTCCTTCAGGTGAAATGCGATGCCCCAAAAAATCGATTTGCGCCACCCCGAACTGGCACTTCGCTGGATTAATTATCAACCCATGCTCTGCCAGTCTCCGAAAAACCGCTGTGAGGTGGGTTTCGTGTTCGTCCTTGGACGGGATGGCTACCAATATGTCGTCTAAATAGACGAACACGAAAGGCAGGTCGCGTAAAACAGCATCCATCATGCGTTGGAAAGTTTGCGCGGCGCCCTTTAACCCAAACGGCATGCGCAAAAACTCAAAAAGCCCAAACGGAGTTATTACTGCGGTTTTGGGAATATCCTGTGCGCGCACGGGGACTTGATGGTAGCTGCGCACCAAGTCTATTTTAGAAAAAATGCGCGCTCCCACCAAATGAACTGAGAAATCTTGGATGTGCGGAATCGGGTAGCGGTCGTGTGCTGAGACGTTGTTCAACCTGCGGAAATCGCCACAAGGTCGCCACGAGCCATCAGCCTTTGGGACCATGTGTAACGGGGAAGCGCAGGGGCTGTTTGAGCGCCTAATTATGCCCAGTTTTTCCAGGTTGGTAAATTCCTCGCGCGCTGTTGCCAGTTTAGCTGAGTCCAAGCGCCCGGCTTTGGAAAAAACGGGCGGCCCAGTGGTGGTGATAAAATGCTCCACCCCGTGTTTGGCTACTGTTGCCGAAAACTTTGGAACTGTGAGTGCTGGAAAGTGAGTGAGCAGAGCATGAAACTTACCACCCACAGCTGTGACGTTGGCGTGTGCAGTCGACGGAGCCACCCAAGCTGTGCAGGGGATAGAATGAAAAGAAAGTGCATTAACCAGACGTCTATTAGCAAGATCATCCAATAAACCATGTGAGCACAAAAAATCAGCCCCTAACATGTTAAAACTGACTGCTGCTACAATAAAGGTCCACTCGAATGAACGGCCCTGTAAGGACAGAAGCATGGTCCTCTCACCGAAGGTCTTAATCGCTGAGCCATTCGCTGCTGATACTGACACCCAGGGAGATTTAGACGGCATCAGCCGTTCTGCGTAGGTAGGCGTGACGAAACTCAGCTGGGAGCCCGTGTCCACGAGGAATTGTTTCCCCAAGTGTGCATCTGTCAAGTAAAGCAGCGTATTTTCTTCTCCGAGGGACGCAGCCGCTACCGGCCCCTGGTCTTGGCGTTTCCTTGACGCTTGAAGCGGCACGGTGGGAGACATCTGTGTGCCCTCTCCTCAAAACGGCGGTGGTAGAAACAAAGGCCGTCTTCAGCTTCGCGTCGCCTGACGCCTGTCGCCGCTGCTGCCGGTTCGTCTGGCATCGCTACCACTGGCTCCAAACCATCTCCGGGCGCCGTGCTCTGCTCAGCTGCCGCGGCCGAAACCGCGCTCCGCTTGTGGGCATTGACGAGTCGCTGCTCCTCCTTGCCGAGCCCATGGTAGTCCCGCTTGGCCAATTGGGGTGAGTCTGCCAGGGTCACTCTCACTGCTGGCGGCAGAGTCCGGAGGAAAAGGTGGGCGAAAATAAATTCGCCATCCTCGGAGTCTTTCAGTCTCAGCATCTTCACCATCAGGTCTGCCGGTCTGTCGTTCTCCGACTCCGTCAACTCTAGGAGCCCCTCTGCTCGCTGTTGCACCGAGGGGGGGAAATGGCTGATCAGTGCCTCCTTCAATGTGTCGTACTTGTCGGTGTCCGGTGGGTGGTTAACCAGGTCTTCCACCCTCTGGACCGTGTGACTGTCCAGCTTCGCCACCACATGGTAGAACCTCGTTTCATCCTTTGAGATTCTCCGGAGGTTGAACTGCGCCTCGACCGCGCTAAACCAGGAGCACGGGCTGTGCTGCCAGAAATCGGGCAGCCGGAGCGTGGAGGCAGCCATCAGGCTGGCCTCTGATGAGCTCCGCTCGGGAGAATTCTGTCTGCTCATTCTTTGTCGTGGGTCACCAGTGTGGAAGATGTGTTCAATGACGAGACTTGAGTGTATTCCTCAGGTTCGGCTTTATTGCAGAACACAATCATCCAACATTCTCAAAAAGCAAGAAGAGGCAGAATAATGTTACAGCACACTCTTATACCTCCAGGGGATTAAGAACTCAAGTCACATGGTGCTTCTGCAAACATTCAATCACAATGCAAGTCTCTGAAGATTCACCATTGTGTCTTATTCTTCTGGTGTTCCGGGGAACCCCCCAGGGCCTCCTCTCTGAGACAAGGGCTCAACTTCACACCCCCTCGCCATCTCCTGTTGGCCCCCGTCGATCCAGACTCCTGTTCCTCCAGACGTGAAGCCCCAATCCACATAAGCCATACGTTTGTGGGAGATATGAACCAGACATATGTGTCACACTCTTGTGGGAAATATGAACCAAACATATGTGCCACAAAGGTAATGAAATCCTTGGAGTGGAGGCTATAACTGTGTAGACCTAGTGGCCATTTCCTTCCTGTGAAAGGCCTTTTTATCTCCCCCGTGAGCTAACAGCAGTAATATTAACAGCATTTACATTCCTCCTGATACTAACATTAGCTTAGCACTAAGTCACCTCCAGCACATTGTCAGCAGGCAGCAAAGAGATCACCCCGATGCAGTCCACATTTTTGCTGGGGATTTTAAAAAAGCATGCATAATAGATAGATAGATAGATATATAGATAGATATATAGATAGATAGATAGATAGATAGATAGATAGATAGATAGATAGATAGATAGATAGATAGATAGATAGATGTGCTTTATTGATCCCAAACTGGGAAATTACAGTGTAACAGCAGCATGACAGTTGACAGCCAAACAACAGAAACACACACGACAGACAAAGGGATTACCCATGGAAAGTAAAAACTAACACGACTATAGAACCTATATACATCATAGCTTAATATATGATGACCCGTATAAACGAATGACTCATCTCACTGCACAAAGAAGGACCATCAGGAGCAGAGTGAAAAGTGATGTACCAGTTAGTCTGTAAGATGCAGTGTGGCAGCATAGCTATGACAAGAATACAACATCATAGTGAGTTATTGTACAGTGAAATTGCATGTGGCAGGAAATATTTCCTGTACCTGGCTGTTCGACAGCGAAGCTGTAGTAGTCTACTGGACAAAGTGCTTCCCTGTCTATCTAGTGTGTGGTGGAGGGGGTGATCAGGATTGCCCATGATGGATCGCAGTTTATTTAGTGTTCTCCTCTCCACCACTGTCTCAAAGGTCTCCGGTCTGAGACCAATTACAGAGCCAGCCCTCTTGATAATCTTGTTAAGTCTGTTAGTATCTCTGGCCCTGATACTGCTACCCCAACAGACTGCAGCAAAGAAGATGGCGCTGGCAACAACAGTCTGGTAGAAAAGCTCTAGCATCCTGCAGCACACGTTGAAGGATCTCAGCTTTCTCAGGAAGTAGAGTCTGCTCATCCCCTTCTTGTGCACAGCATCAGTGTTGGATCTCCAGTCCAACCCGCTGCTGATCCTGACACCCAGATATTTGTAGACCTCAACCACTCCCACATCCTCCCCCCTAATCTGCAGTGGCTGAAAAGGAGCCTTCCTCTTCCTGAAGTCAATCACCATCTCTCTGGTCTTGCTGACATTCAACCTCAGGTGATTCTGCTCCGTCCACTCCACAAATCTGTCTACCAGTGCCCTGTACTCCCCCTCCTCTCCTCCTCTTATACACCCTACAACAGCTGAGTCATCAGAGAATTTTTGCAGGTGGCATGACTCAGTGTTGTACTGAAAATCAGTGGTGTATAAGGTAAAAAGAAAAGGAGAGAGCACAGTCCCCTGTGGTGCTCCCATATCACTAGCCACCACTCCAGACAAGACACTGCCCAGCCTGACAAACTGCCGTCTGCCTGTCAGGTAGTTGGAAATCCAGGAGATCACAGAGCTTTCAACCCCATCACCCGCAGCTTCTCGCCCAGCAGCAGTGGATGGATGGTGTTAAAGGCACTGGAGAAATCAAAAAAAGTGATTCTCACAGTATCTCCTCCACCATCCAGGTGTAGATGGGCGCGTTGCAGCAGGTGGATGACAACATCTTCAACTCCTAAATGGGGCTGTAGCATCATCTCACTTTGGCTCAGCAATAATTATTCTTCTGCTTAAAGACATTTTGTTTCACCCAGGAGAAAGCCAGTCAAAAACTGCTCTTCTTCCCCAGGCCACAACAAAAATCTATTCCTTTGTTAAAACCAGCCTAAGGAATTCCACCTATGCCCGGCTTTGGTTTTATTGCCCCCATAAACATGCAACAGACCTGGCCACACAGATCCACAACTCAGTTAATTTCCTTAAACTCTGGGACATGCTGGATTTAACCAGTGAACTTTAAAGTACATTATTACAAACTCAATTCTAAACCTTCTCTTCTTTTCAGGACTATGAAAAGCAAATGGACTCTGATGTTTTTAATGTGGAAAATCAATGATATGTGTGAAATGCATTAATCTGTGATTATATATATATATATATATATATATATATATATATATATATATATATATATATATATATATAGATATAGATATATATGCATGTTAAAAAATGTTTAAATGAATGTTTCTTCCTGCATGTTGATTTAGAAGCACTGCTTATAAGATACACTAAGGTTAGTTTAGTTATACATAAGTGTGTAAAACCATATTCCAATGTATTTAAAATTGTGTGTATTCATGTGGACCGATATCACATTTCACCCAGTCTTCATGGAGCCCCAGCTTCTTCATCCTATTGGTCCCTTGTAGACTGTTTGTTCATTGGACAGAAAGTTCATAAAGCCCGCCCACGAAGGACGCTCATTGGCTGAGATTCCGGTCAACCTGGAAGCCTGCGAAAGCTCAACAGAACTTATAAAAGGCGAAAGACCCCCTGCTTCGATCTCTTTCCTCTTTCGACGCTCTTTTCTCTTTTGGATTCACCCTCTTTTGGCTCTCTCTATTGTCCATTGTCTACACACAGCAAGAAAGAACTTTGGGAAGAACAAAGACTTCTACCACGTGTCGCTTTTCTGAACACAGAGCAGATAACTCATAATTTATGTAAATTTGTATTTTAATGTTTTTTTTTCTTTTTCTCTTAAATGCCTAGGAATTCCTATTTGTTTGAGCTCAATTCTTAATCGGAGTTAAACTCCAATTTGTATTTATCACTTTGTCTTTGTTAAACTTTCTGTAAAACCACCGTTTGTTTAAATTTTAATGTAAGTTTTAATCTTGACTTTATTTTTATAATATTTTTCTTGACCAATCACACACCAGAAGCTATTATTTTATCTAAAGTCCAAAAGTCTTTTTTCTAATTTGAGATCTGATTAGATCTAATTATTCTATTCTATAATTATTCTAATTATTTTCTCCTTGTCTACAAGGAGAAAACGCGCAACTCTTTTCATCACACGCTGAAAAAACGTCGGCACCATCTGGCTCCGATCCAAGTTACTGTGGGGCATCCAGCCAAAATCCAGCCACTTCGACCGCTTGACTTTAAAGGTCGAACTGTGGACCCTGAAATATCAGCGGGCAGATATTTCCCCTAACATCCACGAAATCTTGGGCTGAGGACGACGCCGAACGAGGAATCATGTGAGCTGCAAACTTTAATTCATCTGCTGAATTAAACATCTGAGGTACGGTAATAATTTGTGTATCTAATCAGATGCAAATTAAGAAGCCCTTAACATAACTCTTCTTTTCATTAAAATTCCGTTTTTATTTTCCTAAGATTAATCCAGGACTTTTCATATAATTAGTAAACTTTCTCCATAAATTTGCGTTGTTTCCATAATCTGTTAACTCAAACTGATAGAAATTGGTTTCTCAGTTTAACCCTGGTTCCGAAAATTTTGACATTGTTAATCTATCATTTACAAGATTGATTTTATGATTAATGAAATTACTGCAATGTCTGTTAATCATTTCGTTTAATAAATATGTGAAAATGAGAGAAGTTGTTGAGAATTTATTTCATTCTGAGTCTGTTTCAAGCACAGGTATCGAATTCAGGGAAAACTTTTGAGACTGATTATTAATTAATTTATTGAGTGATTAAACAGGTATAAAGTGAAATTAAAATTAAAATTGCTTCTTAAAGATAGAAGCTGGTGCCCCTACGAGTGTTATTAACTTTTCTGGTGTATATGAAACGAGATTTGATCTCAGATTCCAATACATCAATATAAATTAAATAATTTATACCTGATCATATTTATTAATTTTCATATTTTCCCCTACATATATTTATGGTGCTCCACCTGGTTGAACTTGACTCACTCAGAATGAAAGAAATTAATACATAGGCTGTGTGTGATTTTGGTCGACTTATAACTTACAAACGTGGTTCATTTGTCTGCAGCCAGTCTATTCTCTTTGTCTCTGTGTCACGAGGGTGAGGGGGTTAATTCCCCCCCCCCCCAATTACTGCTGTGTGTGTGTCTGTTGACCAAGAGAGGTGGGGGTGAAGAGACCCCACCATCCTGTTCAGTTACTTGTTGCATGCTTAAGAAGCGTGATTACACGCTGAATAATTAAAATAGGCCTGGGAACAAAATAGCGAAGAAATCCTATTTTTTTCCCCCTTTATTTCAACACCCCGCAGGCGAAGCAAACCCTTGGGGGATTTAATTGAATTAACCATTGTATAAACTTGTTGAATAAAGTTTAGGGAGACCAAAGTTTTCCCGCCTTTGGAAAGCAAGGCGTGGTTTTATGGACTGAAGCTCATGCTGCATCCACATAGCATTTGTGGACGCTCACAGTCCCACACGCGACCGTCAAGCTGTGCATGAAAACTGCGCATGTGTAGATCGGCTAAGCGACGCCATCTTAAGTCTAGGTAAAGTTCCCTGTAGCCGCCATTTTGAGTAGAAATCCTTGACTCCCCAAGTGACGTCATTGGGTTTCCTCTTCCGGAAGTGCAGACAAAAACTGCCTCCATCTTGTGGTGAAACATAGGGACTGCAATTTTTATTTAAACTTATAATCTATAAAGACGATTTATAACCAAATTAAGTCTTCAAAGTAACTTCAAAGCAATTCATCTTTTTCGGAATAAACTAAATTTAACACTAATCCAAACTTTAATGCCAAGAACAAAAGGGAAAAGAACCTGTTGGCTTATGAAAGTTTTTCTCAGTGGTGAGACCCCACTCACTGCATAGATACCTATAGCAGGAACATTTACAAACACCCCATATTGTATTTAATTACTAACTAACTAACTACTAACCTGCACTTATATAGCGCTTTTCTAGTCACAAAGACCACTCAAAGCGCTTTCATTAATACTAACCCTCAATTCTAAGGGCCTATAGGAAACAGATATGTAGGGACAATTTAGAACAGCCAATTAACCTAACATGCATGTTTTTGGCATGTGGGAGGAAACCGGAGAAATCCCGGAGGAAACCCACGCAACACGGGGAGAACATGCAAACTCCACACAGATCACTGTTGGTCGGGGGCTGGGATCGAACCCACGATCCCACGATCCCCACAATCCCCCGGCCAAGGGTAAACTGTTTAATCACTTATGTAACCACATATTATAGTCTTTTAAGCTAAAAGCAAACATATTTACACACTTTTAAGCAAAAAGTTGCAAACTTTGAAGCTACAGTGGGGGAAAAAAGTATTTAGTCAGCCACCAATTGTGCAAGTTCCCCCACTTAAAAGATGAGAGAGGTCTCCAATTTTCATCATAGGTATACCTCAACTATGAAAAAAAATCCAGAAAATCACATTGAAGGATTTTTAATCTTTAAGAAGCTGGTGCCCCTACAAGTGTTATTAACTTTTCTGGTGTATATGAAATGAGATTTGATCTCAGATTCCAATACATCAATATAAATTAAATAATTTATACCTGATCATATTTATTAATTTTCATATTTTCCCCTACAGGGCTGATATGCAAACTGCAGAGGGTCCAGCCACGTCTTCACCTGCGGCCTCAGGTGGGCTAAGACCAATCTCTCCAGGACCTTCATCACATGAGATGTGAGGGCAACTGGTCGGTAGTCGTTCAGATACGATGGAGATGACTTCTTGGGGACAGGAACCAGGCAGGATGTCTTCCACAGCACCGGTACTCTCTCCAGACTCAGGCTCAGGTTGTACAGGTGTTTCAGTACCGGAGCTAGTTGGCTGGCACAGGTCCTCAGGGTCCTAACGGAGATGCCATCAGGGCCCGAAGCCTTCCGCTGACGGAATCTCTCCAGCTGTTTCTCCACCTGATCTGTAGTCACCGTGAAGTGAGGGAGGGTCCTGGTGCCCCCTGAGGAGGAGGAGGGGGGAGATGGAGAGAGGTTCTGCACGGGAGCGTGGGTGGGGAGGGGTGCTTGGGGGTCTTGTTGTGTTGCTCGGGTGACAGACTGTGAGTTGAACCTATTAAAAAACAGATTCAGTTCCTCAGCTCTCTCCTGGCTCCCAGATGGCTGCCTGACTCTCCCCTTGTACCCAGTGATTTGTTTCATTCACTCCCACACATTTTTAGTGTTATTTTGACTGAGTTTCTCTTCCAACTTCCTCCTATAATTGTCCTTGCACCTCCTCAGCATCTCTCTCAGCTCATGCTGCACTCCCCTCAGCTTCTTCTTGTTTCCAGCCCTAAAAGCTCTCTTCTTTTTGTTCAGAAGTGCTTTCAGGTCACTGGTGACCCACGGTCTGTTGTTGGAGAAGCAGTGTACAGTCTGAGCTGGCATGGTCATGTCTTCACAGAATCTAATGTACTCTGTGATGCAGTCGGTTATATTAGTAGTAGATTAGTTTATTTGACAGGGACAGTGCAATAAACATAGACAATTAATCAAAGACAATCAATCTGATGTGTTGCACATAGAGTGTATAGCTATTAGCTAATTTGCAACTCTCTTTACTCTATTGTCTATGTCCACCCCATGTGGTTCACAGAGTACGCCCCAGTCTGTCGTCTCAAAGCAGTCCTGCAGTGCATCAGCAGCCTCCTGTGTCCACCTCCTCACAGTCCGTGTATAAGCAGGCTGCCTTTGCACAAGGGGGACGTACTTGGGTGTTAACATGACCATACAGTGATCTGATTTACCAATGGGGGGTAGAGCTGTGGCACTATGTGCATCCCTGACATTGGCATACAGTAAATCCAGTGTTTTGTTCTCTCTGGTGGGACAGTCAACAAACTGGTGAAAGTTTGGTAGTGTTTTTCCCACTGAGACATGGTTAAAATCACCTGTGATGGCCATGAATGCATCCGGGTGCTTCTCCAATAATGTGGCCGCAGTGGAGCTGATGATGTCACAGGCCAACGCTGCATCAGCTGACGGAGGGACGTAGACGATAATAATTAATGCGCACTTCATTTCTCGCGGCATATAATAAGGTCTCATACTAACAGCCAACAGTTCAATGTCTGGGCTGCAGCACTTTTCCTTCACATAAATGTGTTCCGGATGACACCACCGCTCATTAACAAGAAGTGCCACTCCTCCTCCTCTCTTTTTCCTGCTGCTTTTCACGTCCCTGTCTCCCCTTATATTCCTGAAGCCAGGTATTGCTATGTTTACATCCGGGATCTGTGAGTGTAACCACGTCTCCGTAAAACACATGAAACTACACTCACAATACTCCTTTTGTGTCCTGACCAGCACTGTAAGCTCATCTGTTTTGTTTCCCAGCGATCGCACGTTCCCACTGACGATCATCGGTACAGCTGGCTTATTCTTCTTCCTCCTCCTCCTGACCTTCGCTCCAGCCCTTCGCCCGCGGTGTCTCCTCTTCAGCTCATCCAGGATGAGGAGCTTCACTGCCAGCCGCAGCGCTCCAGGTGCCGGCCTCCTCAGCGCAATCAGCTGTTCACTTGTGTGAACAATGTATACGCCCCCACCTCTGTTGATCTCCATTGCCCGAGGAAGAGAAAAGATACGAAAACTAGAAAAAAAGACCGGCTAAATAGAGAGAAAAGTTGGTCCAGTCTTAGTCCGAGTATTACTACAGAGCCCTGGTTAGTAAAAGACACACAATATACAGGTATAAACAGATTTAAAAAAAAAATAAATAAATAAAAAAAGATAAAAAGATAAAAAAAAATAAAAAGATAAAAAAAAGATAAAAAAAAATAAAAAGACTGTACTCCCAAAATTCTACCAATATGTTAATTGTCCCACAAGAGAAGAGAAAACACTGGATCATTTTAACAGCAACATTAAGCATGCCTACAGAGCCACCCCCTCCCCCACCTTGGGCAATCAGACCATCTCCCTCTATTTCTGATTCCTGCCTACTTCCCCCTTGGGAAGGGTTCCCCCCAAACAAACAATTAAATCCTGGCCTGAAAATGCTTTTATCCAGCTACAAGACTTCCTTGCCTGCACTGATTGGAGTCTTTGAACAGCAGGACCTGGACTCCTACACTGAATCTGTTCTTTTCTACATCAAATGCTGTCTAGAAAATGTGACAGTCACCAAACATATCCGGGTATTTCTGGGCATGTCCATGTGGAAGGAGGAGATGATTGCAAAGAGCTTTGGGGGACAACCATTCTTTTGCAGGATCTGAAAGAGCCTGCTTTGACTAACTAAGTCAGTGGCTTTGGTCAGGTCCACGAATGCCAGGAACAATGGCTGCTGCTGCTCTCAACACTTCTCCTGCAGCTGACGGAGGGAGAAGATCATATCCACTGTGGAACTTCTGGCTCTGAAGCCACACTGGGACTCAGGATAGACTCGCAAAGCAAGGCTCTGCAGGTGGAACAGGATGACCCAGGCGAAGACTTTGCCAACTATGCTCAGAAGAGAGATGCCGCGGTAATTGTTGCAGTCACTGCGGTCGCCTTTGTTCTTATACAGCGTGACTATTTTGGCATCTCTCATATCTTGGGGAATGTGACCTTGCTCCCAGCAAAGGCAGAGGAGATCATATAGTGGTTGTAAGATGGCTGTTTTCCCGTGTTTCAGAACTTCTGGGGATGGGGGGGGGGGGGATACCGTCTTTCCCTGGGGCTTTGCCACAGGCGAGGTAGTCTATGAGCTCTTCCAGTATGGGTATTTTGTCAAGCTCTTTCATGACTGGTAGGCCAGGAAAGACATCAAGGACAACGTCTGTCACAATGTTCTGGGTCGAGTACAATTCAAGATAATGCTCGACCCAACGCTGAAGTTGCTTGCTCTTGTCAGTGATGGCTTCGCCTGTCTTGGCTTTGAGTGGTGCTGTTTTGATGCTTGTGGGGCCGATAGCTGTTTTGATGCCCTCATACTTTGGCATATCTGCAATTGGCATCTACCTGGATTTTGGTGCACAGGATCTGCCAGTACTCACTGGTGCAACAGCGGGCAATCTGCTGTGCCTTGCTCCTTGCTGCTCGAAGGGCGTTGCGTGTGCCAGAGCAAGGGTTCTCCTTGTGACCCAGCAGTGCTTCTCTTTTGGCCTCTGTGACTGGCTGCATTTCATCCCAGTGAGCCTCAAACCAGTCAGCATTCTTGCGTTCTTTCTTTCCAAATGTGGTCATGGCTGAGTCATAGATGGCGTTGCGAAGGTGGTTCCATTTGGCGTCCACGTCACCTGGGATATCGGACTGGAGGTTAGCTTCAAGTTTCCTCTGAAAGCTTTCAGCGAAGGTCTGAGCCTTGATCGGATCGGAAATTCCGCAGGTGTTGATGCAGCGGCGAGCCTTAGTCTTGGCATGGTGGATCTTCCTTGGCTTCAGTCTGACCTTACTGGCAACAAGGGAATGATCTGTATTACAATCAGCACTGTGATAGTTTCTCGTGTGAAGAACACTGTTGAGGTCTGCTCTTCTGGTGATGACAAGATCTAGCTGATGCCAGTGACGGGACCGGGGATGTCTCCAAGACACTTTCCGCAGCTCTTTACACTTGAAGTAGGAGCTTGTAATGCAGAGGCCATGATGACAACAGAATTCCAATAGCCTCTATCTGCTCTCGTTCATCCTGCCTATGCCAAAGTGGCCAAGACAGGATGGCCACACTTGCCAGTCTGCTCCGACGCAAGCGTTGAAGTTGCCAAGCAAAAATAAGCCTTCAGAGCAGGGGATTCTAGATAGCACTTCCTCTAGAGCCTCGTAGAACTGATCTTTGGCTTCTGGAGTGGACGTGAGGGTCGGGGAATGCACAGAAAGGATGTTCACAAAGTCCGACGATGTCTTCATGCGGAGGGCAAGGATTCTTTCGGACCATCCTGTAGGGGTTTCTGTGGTGGCGATCAGCAATTTCCTCACTGCAAAACCTACACCATGCTGCCTGGACTCGTCCTGGGACAGGCCCTGCCAATAAAAGGTGTAGTCTGATTCTCTAAGAGAGCCGCTGTCGGCCAGGCGGGTTTCCTGAATGCAGGCAACATCGATGTTAAGTCGTGCCAGTTCCTTATTGATGATGGCCGTCTTGCAAGAGTCATCCATTTGTTAGAGATCAGCGGTAAGTCCGGGGCACATGGTGCGAACATTCCAGCTTGCAAATCGAAGAGCTGGAGTCTTCGTATGTTTCTCTTTTTGACTGCCTGGTGCAGATTGACGCTTGCTTGTCGAGAGAGACCCCTAAGCTCTATGCACCCAGTAGAGCAGGCAAGCCATGGTGGGGCAGCACCTTACTGGCTGGGGGCTGCCCAGCTTGAGGCGGGCGGTAGCTGCCCAATGAAGCTGCAAAGGCTTCTCCCACCATTGGACGAGACCCCTGGTGCTCCTCCCTATGCCAATCAGTTGGAGCTTATAACCGGTAACTGCCTCGTCCCGTGTTGTGCCGGAATCTTGCGATGCCGATGGAGTGGCCTTTCCAGTTTGCGCTAAAAAGCCTGGGCGGGGTAGTATGGAGACACTGGGCTTACCCATACATCAGTGTCCCCTCTTGGTGTCAATGGCTGAGTCCAAAGGAAAGGATGATCCAATACAGTTTGGGACCAGTTCCACTGCAGGAGTTGCCAGAAGTAGTGCTTAGCATCTGCCAACCGCCTTAGGGCTCCACTCCGGATTTATCCTTGAGGTTTACTCCCAAAGCCTTTCCTGCAATTAGGTATAGCCGCAAGGCAGCGGAGGTTTGGAATCAGAGTTTACCTTCTCCTAGGTAGTTTGCCGGCCAAGGCTAACAGGCACCACCAGCCTGGTGGAGCACCCATAATTTTGTTGTGCTGTACAACTGTACAGTGACAGTAAAGCCTATTCTATTCTATTCTGTTCTATTCTTGTACATATGATATAGAAGGAAGAACTGTTGGCACTGTCTTTTTGTTTGAGAACAGCAGACCCTTTGTTTTGTCTGCATTAAATACCAGTCTGAGATCGGACAACTGAGACTGAATAATATCAAACAAGGACTTCAGATGTTCAAAGACCAGGGCAATCCTGTCTGTGGATGAATACACAATCGTATCATCTATGTTAAGAAGTAGAGATCCATCAGTGACATTCTGGCCCACATCATTGAATAAATACAAAAATAAAATAAATTAATGAATAGTGAAGAGAGTGCATCCTAAAACTGAGCCGTGAGGTGCACCTTTGGAGATGTGTAAGTAATTAGTTGAATTTGGAGATACAAGCTGGTAAAAAAATGCATGATTTTCCACTTTTTTTCTCCGGAGACCTCCAACATTTACAGCGATCATGTCTGTTAACTCCTCATCCTCCTCAACCAGTCTGGACCACCTCAACAACATGATTTGCAATCACATTAACATTGACATCACAATACTGAGAGCCCTCCTCATCCTCCCTCTGTCCATCCTTGTCCTCCACCTGGGTCGCCAGAGATGGAGGCAGCAGCATTCCTTTAAAATAGCGAGCAACTCTGATGTCATCACGTACCACAAGGCTGCCCTGGAGCTGATGGGTGTCTCAGGGTTTATCTTCATTTGTTGTGGTGTCTACACTAATGATTCAGTGATGCTGTCAGTTGGACTGAATAGTTCTTATGTAGGTCTCTATGGAGAGATGATGTTTCACGTCCTGACCTGTGTGGAGCGCTATATGGCTGTTGTTCACCCTGTCATGTACATCGGTCTAAGAAAGGCCCGTGGGGCCAAGATCAGAAACATCAGCAGTGGCCATGTTTGGCTGCTGTCCTTTGTATTAATGGGCTTTACATATTTATGCACATCAAGCAGTGCCATCACTCCACTGCTGTGTTTTTTAACTTTTTTTTTTCCAACAATCATATCTTTCTGCAGCATTTCCGTCTTTTATGTTCTGCTCCACCGAGGGCCAGGTGAAGGACATGGAGAGAAAAAGAAGGTTAACCAGTCAAAGCAGAGAGCTTTCTACACCGTCGCAGCTGTATCAGCTGTTCTTTGGTTGTGGTTTGGTGGACTGCTTTTGTCCATTATTCTGAATAAGTCAAGATCATTGAGCGACATGGCCAAGTGCATTGCAGAGTGATGCACGCTCTTCTTTAGTCTGCCTAGTGTCATGATGTGGCCTCTGGTGTATCTGAACACAGCAGGAAAACTGTCAGGATGCTGTTTTAGCAAGTGAATCCCACACATGGATCTGGACCATGAGGATTGAGGATGTTGGACTGTGATAGTGCTGCAGTAAAGACTACACTAAGACCAGGCCAAGACCAGAGTGTACAAAGAAAGACCAAGACTTTAAGAGGTTAAGACAAAGTCAAGACCAAGATCAATCCAGGTAGAGAACAAATGGAGACCAAGATCACTCTTTCCACCTTACAGCTTTGGTCTTGACTAGCTTTGAGAGAATGTGATCATTGTTTAGTCCTATGGAAATAAGGAATAAGGACCTGTACTTATGTAGCATTTTTTCTAGTCTCAACGACCACTGAAAGCATTTCACTAGTACCAACCCTCTATTGTAAGGGCCTAGGGACAATTTAGTATGACCAATTAACCTAACAAGCATGTCTTTGGATTGTAGGAGGAAAGCGGAGCTCCAAAAATAGACCCACGCAGTACAGGGAGAACATGGAATCTCCACAAAGAAAAGTTCCTACCCCTGCCACTCTGGGGATTCAATGTCTTGTCTATAACATTAGACTGTGAATTGGAGCTGTGAAGTAGAGTCCAATCATGACCATGCTCAGTCTCAGCCACACACCTGTTATTGTACAATGAATTAGCTAATTATTAAGCTACAAACAAGGACAGAGACCATCCTTTTAAAATGATGGGATATTATGTATACTAATTACTCATATACTGTATTGTGCATTCCTTTCACACCACACTTAACCTTGATAACGTCACACATAACATCTAGGACCTGAGTCTCAGAAAGCAGTGAGTTCTGTTATGTACATGACCTTGGCTATGTTGTCATACTACAGTGGATACCTCACAAGACTGTTATCAGGGTTGTCATGGTGCTGTGAAATATTTCTCTCTGTATAGGATGTAAATTTTGAGCCAGAACATGCTCTGTATAAACAGAACGAACCACTGACCCATCTAGTTTTTCCTACACAATCATTTTTCTTTTGCTAGTTATTTATCATTTTAAAAAATTATAAATATGATTTTAAAGGACTGGGGTGATGTTGTAGTTTGTTAGTGAGGTCATGAATAACAAACTTTGTGTTGTTCTTTCCAGATTTTTCAACGTTGCTGACACTTTTGTAGCCTTTAATCCAGATTGTTAACAAGTGTTTTATTTGATTGTATGAGGGGGGCTGAAAAGTTCGTAGTAGTCAAATTTGACCAAATGTGTTTTTTGTTTTGTTTTTTTTTAACTGCAAGGTTCCAAGTGCTGCAACACTGATGGAAGAACTGTGTGCGCCAGAGGACAGACTATATTAAAAAATAAGCAACATTTAGTCAAATGCCCCCCCCCCCCCTTCTATTTTGATTCTGATAATTTATCTTCATTTTGAGGTGCTATGAGAAATGAAATAAATTCTGGTGTATTAAAAATTGCATTAATCTACCTTAAGTAGATTTTCTGTATGTTTTCATGAGTGTAATAACTGTTCATGTGCCATTTATCAGTTCCTTTGCTTTTTCTTGTTCTAACTTTTTTTTCTCAATTGTTTTAAACTAAGATATGCTATGTATATGATGCAGAAAAAAAATTGGACCCCCCCCCCCCCACATCACCTCTTTATCATGGTGGGAGGGGTTACGTGCCCTTATGATCCCTGGAACTATGTTTTCCAGGGAAATTTGCCTCTGGTAGGGTCTCCTGGATTTCTTCTATATATCAGAAAGATAAAAGTCTTGATGCCTGATGAAACAAGTGACTTGGGACAAGCTCCTGTCACAAGTGGAGGAGTTTAAGTATCTCAGGGTGTCATTCAGGAGTGTGAGCTAGAATGGAGCAAGAGATTTACAGACAGATCGGAGCAGCATCTGCAGCAATGTGGACGTTGTACTGGTCTGTTGTGGTGAAGAGGGAGCTAAGCTCTAAAGCAAAACTGTCAATTTACTGGAAAATCAACATTCCTACCCTCACCTACTATATGGTCATGAGCTTTGGGTGATGACCGAAAGAATGAGATTGTGGATACAAGTGGCTGAAATGAGCTTTAACCATAGGATTGCTGGACTCACCCTTAGAGATAGGGTTAGGAGTTCAGTTGTCTGGGAGAGGCTCAGAGTAGAACCACTGCTCCTCCATATCGAAAGGAGCCAGTTGAGGTGGTTTGGGCATCTGATCAGGATGCTTCCTGGATGCCTCCCACTTGAGGTTTTTCGGGCTCGTCCCACTGGGAGGAGATCCTGGGGAAGACCCAGGACATACTGGAGAGACAATGTCTCCCAGCTGGCCAGGGAATGTCTTGGTATCCTCTCTTAAGAGCTGGAGCAGGTGGGCAGGGAGAGGAAAGTCTGGGCTTCTGTGCTTGGGCTTCTTCCTCCTCGACTTCTGGAAAAGCGGTAGAAAATGGATTGATGGATGGATGGATGGATGTTTGTTGTTTAACTTTAAGCATGAAACTCTCAAATTCTTTAAAGTATTGTCTTAAGGATACATTTATTAAATGATCACATGAAAATTTATAGTGTATGTACTTAATAAATAAAAGGTTTTAGAATTTCTTCTTTTCTTTTCTATTTAGTTGAATTATTATTTATTGACATAAACCTAACATTGGCTCAAAGCCACTTGTTTAAACATTGCAAAAAATTTAATCTTAGTGAGAGCAAACATCTTAAATTCAGGCTATACATGCTTGTTTTTTGTCTGACAAGATATTTCTTCTTGCTGTGCAGTTTTCTGTAAGACAGTTTACTATCCTATTAAATGCTTTCTCTTGTTTTAAGAAATTTGATTTTTTTTAAGAAAATGTTTCTCTTCATTAATAAGCAAGAAAATGTTACTTATCAAATTGCATAAAACAAGTATTGTGGCAACCTGGGGAGTGCATAATGGTTTACCACCTTAGACAGGAACAAAGTTGGGAGACGGTTCGGCCGTGGACATGATGGAGAAGATGCTGAGGTTAAAGGTCACGGACGACGACCACTTCATCTTCACCCACATTTTCCTCAGGAACCTTCCGACAGCGGCGAGAGCGGCCCTGGCCAATTCGTCGTTGCTGGCCAAACGGGACTATTGTGCGCTAGCCCGAGAGGGAGACCGGATCATCGTTGCCACCAAGGCTTTCGTGACCATTGCGGCAGTGACGGAGCCCGGCACGTCGGCACGAGGAGGCGAGGAGCCAACGATGGCAGCAGCAGCGGGGGCCAAGGAACGTAGTGGTGACACGCTTTGCTTCTACCATCGCCACTTTGCAGAGAGGGCACGCAAATGTATACCACTGTGCCAGTTCAAGCGCTCGGGAAACGCCAAGACCGGGGGTCGGTAGCAGCCGCGACCCTCGGGGAGGAGAACAAGCTGCTCTATTTGACGGACGCACGCTCGGGGAGGCATTTCCTCATGGACACCGGCACACAGAGGAGTTTCATCCGGCCGACCTACGCTGACCGGCTGGCAGGAGCCAGCGGCCCTGAGATGGCAGCAGCAAACGGCTCAGACATTAAGACCTTTGGTGAGAGGACTCTGCTCTTGTCTCTACACGGTAGTACATTTGAATAGACTTTTGTTGTAGCAGCATTGGATTACCATATACTGGGGGCTGATTTTCTATGTGCACATGGGTTGTTGGTAGATATGGCTAACAGGTGCCTGGTTAATGCACTGTCTTTTGACTTTCTCCCCTGTATAGCTCGAGTGACCCGGCCAACAGCACAAGCCAGCGTCACAGCAGCATGCGGTAAGTTCCACACACTGCTCGCTCAGTTCCCAGCACTCACAGTCCTGACGTTTTCAGCAGCTATCGCTAAACATGGGGTGGAGCATTTTATCACCACTACCGGGGTGCCCGTTTTTGCAAGACCTCGGCGCTTGGACGCAACTAAACTGGCCATAGCATGCGAGGAGTTTGCTAACCTAGAGAGGTTAGGCATCATCAGGCGCTCAAACAGCCCATGGGCTTCCCCGCTACACATGGTCCCTAAAGCTGAAGGTTCGTGGCGACCTTACGGCGATTTCCGCAGGTTAAACAGTGCTACAGCGCATGACCGCTACCCAATTCCTCACATTCAGGATTTTTCCGCTCACCTCGCAGGAGCACGCATTTTTTCTAAGATAGATTTGGTCCGTGGTTACCACCAAGTCCCAGTGCGCGCTGAGGACATACTCAAAACAGCGGTAATAACTCTGTTTGGTTTATTTGAGTTCTTGCGCATGCCGTTTGGGCTTAAAGGGGCAGCACAGACGTTCCAATGCATGATGGATGCAGTGCTGCACGATCTCCCTTTCGTGTTCGTCTACCTGGATGATATCTTGGTAGCCAGCGCGTCCGAAGACGAAGACGAAACCCACCTCACGACGGTTTTCCGTAGGTTGGAAGAGCACGGTTTAATAATCAACCCAGCGAAATGTCAGTTCGGGGTGACGGGGATTGATTTTTTAGGACACCGCGTCTCTCCAGAAGGAGCGGTTCCGCTGCATGACAAAGTGCGTGCAGTGACAGATTTTCCCCGACCACAAACGGTCAGGGTGCTACAAGAATTTTTGGGAATGGTGAACTTTTATAACCGTTTCCTTCCCCGCGCAGCGCAGCTCATGCAGCCATTGTACGCTGCGCTCAAAAAACAGAAACCCCCCCGAATAAGGTCGAATGGACCCCGGAACGAGAGCAGGTGTTCTCGAAAGTTAAAGCAGCCCTGGCAAACGCCACATTGTTGGCGCATCCAGACCCAACGGCCCGCATAGCCCTCACCACTGACACCTCAGATGTGGCCATAGGGGCTGTTGTGGAGCAACGTGTCGCCGGGGCTTGGCAGCCGCTTGCCTTTTTCAGCAGAACCTTGCGCGACAATGAACGCAAATACAGCGCGTTCGACAGAGAGTTGCTGGCTCTCCACCTGGCCATTTGCCATTTCCAGTTCTGGCTGGAAGGGCGCAATTTTACTGCGTTCATTGACCATAAGCCACTAACATTCGCGATGGCCAAAGTTTCAGAACCTTGGTCGGGACGGCAGCAGAGGCAGCTGGCCGCGATCTCAGAGTTTACTACCGATATTCAGCATGTGTCGGGCAAACTCTTCTCTTCCGCCCTCCAAAGAGAGCAGTTGCATTTTATCTCTGCTCCCGCTCCCTGTCTCTCCCTCCCTAACTGACTGGATCCCAGCTTGCTATTGTCTGTGTCTGTGTGTCTCTCTACTGCTGATTCCTCCAACAAAATTATGGATTTAATAAGCTGGGCTTTGAACGCAATCGACACTGTGTTTTCAACGAGGAAATCAGGTCCGGGGGAGCCTATTTGTCCCGCAGGGACTGCTGCTGCGGGTTACATTAAGGATACAAGCAATTGGAAACTCTTGTGTCTGTGTGATCTTTCTATTGAAGATATTGAAGATTTATATCTATTCGGAGCAATGGTCACCGGAATTCTACTGATCAGCCTTGGGCTTGTTCTGGTGCACCGCAAATTGAAGAAGATGGACAGAGCTTATCAAAAAGCGGACCCGGTGAAGCTCTCTCATCAATTTGACCAACTGGGCAGGACTCTGACAGCGGCCAATGGGGAACTGTACAGGAAAATGGAATACATCACGATTACGCTGAGAGCTGTTCACGACTCGATTTCAAAGCCTGGCATTGATGGATCTGGAGCACTGAATCCGTAAGAGAATGGAAAGTTTTTTCTCTGAAGTCAGTGCTATTCGACCTGTTTTTTGGCACCCTCAGCACTCAGTCCTCCTGATGATCAACAGTATAATTGTTTTCATAACATTGACGGACAGTATCTGACTCTCAAGGACAGCTGTCTGGCTCAGACTATTCCATCTGCCGTGCTCAAGGACACGTGCCTTTGCCTTAGACACTAGTCATAACATCTGCTGAGAGAGAGACTATTGCTGTTCTCCTAACTGATTTGCACTGATTGCATCCAACACACACACAACTGACCCATTTATACTGATGAAGACATATTCATTCACTGCTCTCTCTGTGTCATTGTGTGGATTCTATTGTCTGCTAATTGTGCATTGAGAGTTTTTTTCTTGTAATCACAATATCGGTCATATAAATGAACTTTATTTTGATCAACAATGCTTTTTTCTCTCTCCTATTGTGTCCCCCCCCCCCCGCCTTCTATTCCCCTCCTGCTGACAGGCGCCTCCATGGCTTGCCGCGTCATTGGGAATGTCATCTATGACGTTTCCACTGTCAAGTCAAATTCCTCGTATATTTACCAGTTTATTTACTTGTAAATGTGCTTGGCAATAAACTTATTCTGATTCTGATTCTGATTCTGATTCTAAACTGAATGTAGTGGCAGACTGCCTCTCACGCGCCGTTGTGGCCCCGGTCTGTGTAGGGTTAGATTACGCAGCCATGGCCGCGGAGCAGGCTAGTGACGCGGATGTGCGCGCGCTCCAGTCTGGACCAACAGGGTTAAGGCTGGAGAAGAGGACGCTGCTTAACGGCATTCCCCCCTTAATCTGCGACGTCTCCACGGGTCGCCCACGGCCTGTGGTTCCAGCCGCGTGGCGCCGCCGTGTGTTTGAGTCGGTTCACTCTTTGGCACACCCAGGGGTGCGCGCGTCGGTCAAAATGGTATGAGAGAAATATGTGTGGCCGGGCCTTCGCAAACAAGTGAAAGAGTGGGCGGCAGCCGGCGTGGCGTGCCAACGAGCCAAGGTTCACAGACACACGAAGGCTCCTTTGGAGCCGTTTCGCATCCCGGCTAAGAGGTTTGATCATGTCCACGGGGACCTCGTAGGCCCCCTTCCACTATCACAGGGGTGCACGCATCTCCTGACGATGGTGGACCACACCACGTGCTGGCCAGAAGCAGTTCCGCTGGCGGCAACCACGGCCGAGGACGTGGCGCGCGCATTTTTAACAGCATGGGTGGCGCGTTTTGGAGTTCCGTCGGACATTACGTCCGACAGAGGCTCTCAATTTGTTTCTGAATTCTAGTCAACCATGGCCCGCAGCCTAGGTGTCTCAATTCACCACACAACCGCATACAACCCGCAGGCAAATGGGTTATGCAAACGTTTTCATAGGTCATTATAAGCGGCTCTGAGGGCTTCACTGACGGATGCAAATTGGGTAGACAGGCTACCATGGGTTTTATTGGGGTTACGTTCTGCGCCTAAAGAGGATCTGGAAGCTTCCCCAGCAGAACTCGGTTTTGCACAACCACTCCGGCTGCCTAGGGAGTTTCTGCCAGATAATCCTGCGCCGGGCAGTTCCCCGTCTCAGCTGCTGCAGCGTTGCATAGACTCAAGCACGCTGCCGGGCCCTGCCCACCACAGTTTTCCGCGCATTTTTCTGCCTAAAGCTTTGAAAAACGCAGAGTTCGTGTTTGTCAGACATGACGCCCACCGCCCCCTACTGCGCCCACCTTATGATGCACCATTTAGAGTGCTGGAAACAGGGGATAAGCATTTTTTGCTAGATTTGGGGGGTAGGAGGGAAAAAATTGGCATAGACAGACTCAAACCTGCTTTCTTTGTGGCTGACGAGCAAGTGCTGTTGGCGAGGGCCCCTCAGCGTGGAAGACCCCCACGGGGCGCTTCCCAGAGAAAAGATTCTCCAGCGCACCCACACGGACAGTCAAATAGTTTTCACCCGCAGACATCAGCCCCCCAGTATGGCAGCGCCACGGAGGCAGCGAATCCTGGCTACAGCAGATATGGCAGAAGACTGAAGCCCAAGCAGCATGGGGACTGATGTTGATGGTTCTACAGCATGTGGACTGATGTTAATGGTTCTATCACAACATGTGGACTGTTACCCTTTTGTCCTATCTAAGTTGCTGGGGGGGGGGGCAACCTGGGGAGTGCATAATGGTTTACCACCTTAGACAGGAACAAAGGACGTGAAGTTAACCTTTTGTGTGTGAGAAGTTTCTAGATGCCGTAGTAAGATAACAGGGAGGTGTCAAGGATGAATGGACTGATTGCAGTTGGGGGAGATTATCTTTTGTGTGTAAGAAGAGTCTAGAAGGATGTCATGTTATTTAAGGGAAGAGTTCCTACTCTTATGCCATTCTGTCTATGCTTCTTGTGTGAGTCGTGTAATAAACCGCTGGAACCAAATCAGCCTCATTATTTACACACTCCACAGTATAAATGGGATTTTTTTTTTTTTTTTTTTTTTTACTGCAGCCTGGTGTGTGTCCCCAGGTCAGATCCATCTTGTTTCCTGGTGTTCCAGCTTTAACGTGTGGTATGCCAGGTAGAGAAACTCCACACCTGGTTGGAAAATGTGTCTTTGTTGTGCAAACAACTCATAATGCTTGTTTTTTCAGTGTTAATTTTATGATTGCATCCTTTTCTGCATATTATCTCATATTGACAATGTATTTAATTACAGCTGTTAATTTTTTCAGCCGTGCGGCGGTATGGAGGCATTTTAAAATTTCATACTGTGTTTCGATAATTAAGACTGGTATACCGGATGAACCAGTATATCACCCAGTACTAAAGAGGATTATACAAAAATATTAAAATCTATTTTAAACAAGAAATATTTACATTTTTGCATTCTGGACAAATGGGCAGAAGCCTGAACAGCTCTCCCAGGTTCTCCCAGGTAACGTTTCCCCATGTCACCAACAGTAATCTGCTCTTTTGTTACAGTCGGTCACTGTGCTGCTACTATGGTTTTAGTACAAATGCCATCTATGATATGGGCCGTTAACGATATCTGTGGTTAATTTAGCAAGCTAGAAATGTGTCATTATTTTTGAGGGGCCTTTTCCAAATTTCCCCCCCCCCCCCAAAAAAAGAAGAAAACATTGCCCAAATAGAAAAGTGATTCAAAAATAAAAGTGCATAGGCAGATATGAGCATGTCCCTGGGTATGTGTGTGTGTGTGTGTGTGTGTGTGTGTGTGTGTGTGTGTGTGTGTGTGTGTGTGTTTGTAGTGGGGGTTATGCTATTGAGTTATGCCACTGAAAATGTCATACCGTTACACTATTCCCTGGAAATGCCATTAATTAGACATCAAGTCACAGTCTAGTAAAAGTGCTTCAGCCAAGTCATGATCGCATATTTTTTTTAAATTATAAATAAGCATGGATTACTTCACTGTGTGTGTTCACCCTGTACTTGACCACCAGATACATGCAGGTGATTTTTGTTATCACAGTAAGCTCTGACAGCATTAAAAATGCTATTTCTCACTTCAGCACATACAGTATTCACATATTAAGTACATGATATATATTTTATTTACCACCATTTTTGCATTAATATGTAGGCACAATTTAACAACAATGGCTCGATCACACACAACACACATACACATTTTGGCACTTTTTGTCAGTTGATTAAAATTTGTAATCAGGATTAAACACACAATATCCTTACTTAACTCTCTTAATCATACTTAAATCATTCATTTTCTATCTGTTACAATGCAAATGTAAGCTCGTTCCAAATGGATTTTCTTTGTCCATTTTAGCTCATGGAGGCTAGGTCCCCACACGATAATGTCGACCACCTACTGCCTTACTTCATGATTTCCTGAACCATGTAACTCGCTGAGGGCCCCAAGTATGGATGGCAATTAGGGCCAAAAACACATGCCTGCATGCGCATTAATGATACATTTTTACAAGAAAATTCTCCTCAAGCAGGGTGGTGCATTAACTCATCTTTATCACATTATCTCAGCACGAACAACATGAGAGTTTCCCTGCCCTGTGCAGATACAGGAGTGGTAAGACAAAATGACTGGACAGGTTGAAATAACTATCAATCATGTACACGGCACATTTCACAATCTTACTCAACGTAGGTGATGTGTCTACTGTGGTTTTAGAAAACACCCCGATAATCCACAGCCACAGCACACATGATATTGCTGTTGTGGTGTAAAAGGCTCTGAGCTTTGCCTGGTTGGCCTGCGCTTTTGTTCCATTTCATTCACCCGGCCATGACCGAATCAGAGCACGAAGAACAGAGAGGCTGCAAAATGTTATTGCTATTACAGACAAAACCTGAGTGAACAAGAATGGTATTGTCAGGTTCTTAAATTTTACCGTGTCGACCATGACTGTCAGTCCAAGCCCCAGCAGCCAAACACAACCAATGCCAATGTTCCTGATTCTGACCCCACGGGTATTTCTAAGAACTCTGTAGGTGACGGGGTGAACGACTGCCAGGTAACGCTCTACACAGGTCAGGAGGTGAAAGAAATTTCCACCCGTAGTCACTGAAATATGCAGCATAGAATCCTGCTCTTTCTATTATTGAGTTACTAGCGTAAAAGCTGTAGAGTTTCAGTAGTATTGACAAGACCCAGGTCAGTTCCATCACAGCCATGTTGTAGGTGAAGATGTCAGAGTGGCTCACTGTTTTAAAGGAGCATTGCTGCCTCCATCGTTGGTACCCGTGGTGGAGGACAAGGATAGACAGAGGGAGAATGAAGACAGCCCTAAATGCAGCAGTGCCACTCCTAATGTGATTACTCAGTGTGGAACAATCATATACCAGAAGATCACTGGAGGTGGACGAGTTGTTAATTGACATGTCCGCTGTATATGTTGTAGCTCTGAGGAAAACAAGGAATGGGAAGTAATGAGTTAAAAGTGTACGCATTTATGCATCTCTTTATAAAATTATACTTTAATGAATTCTTTTTGGAGCTTTTTTTTTTTTACCATTTATATATTACAAGTTACAAGTACTCTTATTGTCAGACACTGAATGACTGCTGGCAGTAGAATACGCTCAAAACAATGTACTTCAGAAAATATCCCAGGAGCATCCATACACACATTATATACAATGCTGGCAACAATACTAGGTTAAAAATATGAATATTTTCATATAAATTAAATTAACTTCAGACTAGAGGACATGCTGCAATTTACAACAGTTTTAAACTGGCTTTGAATTATTTTTTTCTTCTATTCTGACTGAAAAAAAAATTGATTACTGTCTACTGTTTATTTCTTTTACTTGGTTTGGATTATGTTAAAAATGTTACATTTGTATAGTTTGTATTTTCTTTTTCCCAGACTATGGTTTTATAGGCACAAGAGAACAGTGGTTAGCACGGTTGTCTCACAATAAGAAGGGAATCAGCCATCCTGTCCATGTGGGCCCCACCATTGGTTCAATCAGGGCTGTCTTGTGGGTGCCATGTTGGTTTGTCCATGTGTTCCATGTTGGCCCAATCTGTATTTGCCCACATGTGTTAGGACGTGGACTGGGCCCCATGTCCTCACCCGGAGTTATTGCTTTATTCCTTGTTATCAGGACATGGCCCCAGCCCAAGTTCTCACCTTGAGTTTGTATTTTGTCTTTTTTTGTATTATTATTATTCATTATCATGCCTCCTCTTGTGTAGATTTTGTCCCTCTCCAGTCCTTAGTTGTTTAAGATTAATATTAATATCATGGCTTCTGTGTTCTGTATTTTTGGTTATTATTAGGGATGAGCCAATACCACTTTTCCAAGATTGATACCAGTACGATACTGTGACTTTGAGTATCAGCCGATACCGATACAAACCCAATACCGTCTCTCTTATTTAAAACAACAGTACAGAGCATACAGGGCTGCACGGTGGCGCAGTGGTTTAGCACTGTGGCAGCACAGTTTTACCCTCGGCCGGGGGATCGCGGGGATCGTGGGTTCGATCCCAGCCCCTGACCAACAGTGAGCTGTGTGGAGTTTGCATGTTCTCCCCGTGTTGCGCGGGTTTGGCTGCACGGTAGAGCAGTGGTTAGCACTGCGGCAGCACAGTTTACCCTTGGCCGGGGGATTGTGGGGATCGTGGGATCGTGGGTTCGATCCCAGCCCCCGACCAACAGTGATCTGTGTGGAGTTTGCATGTTCTCCCCGTGTTGCGTGGGTTTACTCCGGGATTTCTCCGGTTTCCTCCCACATGCCAAAAACATGCATGTTAGGTTAATTGGCTGTTCTAAATTGTCCCTAGATATCTGTTTCCTATAGGCCCTTAGAATAGAGGGTTAGTATTAATGAAAGCGCTTTGAGTGGTCTTTGTGACTAGAAAAGCGCTATATAAGTGTAGGTTAGTAGTTAGTTAGTTTCCTCGGGGATTTCTCCGGTTTCCTCCCGCACACCAAAAACATGTAGGTTTAGGGCGCTCGCGCACGCAGCGACCAGCAGCCGGTGGCTTGTCACCAGACTGCAAACCAAGTCTACCTACGGGTACAAATAAGTAACAAAAAAAAAAAAAAAAGAGCATTCTTTGGTAATGACTGTTGCATTTTGCATAAATATAAAAACATAAATTGAAAAGTTAAAGAATATATTATAAATTTTACTCAGTTCAGCAATGCTGCTGCTTTTTTTAAGTTTTAAACTTTGCAACATTGGCAGCATTTCACTGGTCAGCACTATGTAAACATGCATTCTGAAGTTTTAAGTGCAAGTTTATTGCAAAACTTTAAAGCTGAGTATTTAAATAAACATTCAGATGAAATTTAGTGCCACTGTGCATGAGGTAAAACGTGCTGTAGATCTGAAAATAAAAGAATTAACCCTTTAAGTTGTATTTTTTTCATTATTATTATTATTATTATTATTATTATTATTATTATTATTGTTATTGTTGTTGTTGTTGTTGTTATCATCATCATAAGTATTCTCATGGTGCTCAGTTTATTTAATAGTTTATTCTCTGTACATAGTTTTAAGGTTTGCTTTTATTTTGAAGTCATCCTGTAGTGGTCTGCTCTGCATGCCTGTTGCCCTAATTAACTCCACAGCTACTCGCACACCTGCTCTCCTCATTAAGTCTGCCTATTTAGGCAATTCAGGTTAAACCCAATTTTATTTGCCATAGTTTATCGTCCCCCATCAATCTATTCAGAATTTTTATCCGAATTTGCTGATTTCTTAGCTGATTTAGTGCTGAAATCTGATAGAATAATTATAGTAGGGGACTTTAATATACATGTGGATGTAGATAGTGACTGCCTTAATGTGGCTTTTAATTCAATATTAGACTTGATTGGGTTTTCTCAGAAAGTAGGAAATTCTACTCATTACCTCCACCATACATTGGACCTTGTTCTGACATATGGCATAGAAATAGAAAATCTTGTAGTGTCTCCTCATAACCCTGTACTGTCAGACCATTGTCTGTTAACCTTTGATTTTACTATTTCTGACTATTTGGCTCCTAAAGAAAAATATTATCACAGTAGATGCCTCTCAGATGATGCTGTTTCCAAATTTATGCAGATTGTTTCCTCTATGCCATGTGTCAACACAACGGAAATAAGCTATAGACAGCTTGCTCCTTCTGTAATTGATAACATGGTGGATAGTGTTTCAGCTTCTCTGCATCAAGCTCTAGACTTGGTGGCCCCCTTAAAAAAGAAAAAGTCTAATCAGAGATTTTTAACTCCTTGGTTCAACACAGAAACTCGTAGCTTAAAACAGAAGACTCGTCAATTAGAAAGAAAATGGCGCTCTACTAATTTAGATGAAATCTATTTAGCTTGGAGAAATCATCTTTTAATTTATAAAAAAATCTCTTAGAAAAGCTAGAACGAGTAATTACTCTGCATTAATAGAAGAGAACAAGAATAATCCCAGGTTTCTTTTCAGTACTGTAGCCAGGTTGACAAAGAGTCAGGACTCTGTCAATCCTAGCATCCCCTTAGAGCTTTCTAGTCAGGACTTTATGAACTTTTTCAATAATAAAATTTCATCCATCAGAGAGAAAATCAATCAGATTTTCCCACAGTTAACTTAAATACTGTAACTATTACAACTCCTTCTATTGATGTCTGTCTTGATGAGTTTACTCCAATCGACCTTTGTGAGTTAGACAAAATAGTTTCCTCATCCAAACCTTCAACTTGTCTTTTAGACCCTATTCCTACCAGGTTATTTAAAGAAGTCTTCCCACTTATTGGTAGCTTTATTCTTCATATAATCAATTCTTCATTAACTTTAGGCCATGTACCGCAGGCTTTTAAAACAGCTGTAATTAAACCCTTACTCAAAAAGCCAACGCTAGATCCAGGAGCTTTAGCTAACTATAGACCAATCTCTAATCTCCCTTTCATTTCAAAAATCTTAGAAAGAGTTGTTGCTACACAATTATTTGACCACCTGCAGGGAAATGGTTTACTTGAAGAGTTTCAATCTGGGTTTAGAATCCATCATAGTACTGAAACAGCCTTAGCGAAGGTCACTAACGACCTTCTCATTGCATCTGATAATGGACTAGTTTCTGTACTTGTCCTTTTAGATCTTAGTGCAGCTTTTGATACTATTGATCATAATATTCTACTTGATAGATTAGAACACTATGTTGGACTTAATGGAACTTCGTTGCAGTGGTTTAGATCTTATTTATCTGATAGGTTCCAGTTTGTTCATGTAAATGATGAGTTTTCTTTCAGCTCAAAGCTTAGTCATGGAGTTCCACAGGGATCTGTGCTAGGCCCTACTCTTTTTAGTTTATATATGCTTCCGTTAGGCATCATTATTAGAAAGCACTGTATACATTTTCATTGTTATGCAGATGACACACAATTATACCTGTCAATGAAGCCAGATGATAGTAATCAATTAGCCAAGTTAGAAGCCTGTCTTAAGGAAATCAAAGCTTGGATGACTTGTAATTTCCTGCTATTAAATTCAGATAAGACTGAAGTCATTCTTGTTGGTCCAAAAAACCTTAGAAATTCCTTTCCAAATCAAACTTTCAGTTTGGATGCAGTTACTCTTTCTCTTAATAGCTCTGTGAGGAACCTTGGAGTTATTTTTGATCAGGATTTGTCCTTCAATTCACATATTAAATTTGTTTCTAAGACTGCCTTCTATCATTTGCGTAATATTGCCAAGATTAGGAGCATCTTGTCTCAGAGTGATGCTGAGAAGCTGATCCACGCTTTTGTTAGCTCGAGATTAGATTATTGTAATTCTTTATTATCAGGCTGTCCTAAAACATCTTTAAAAAGTCTTCAGCTGATCCAAAATGCTGCAGCAAGAGTTTTAACAGGTACTAGAAAGAGAGATCATATTTCTCCGGTTCTGGCCTCCCTTCATTGGCTTCCCATAGAGTTTAGAATTAAGTTTAAAATCCTTCTTCTTACTTACAAAGCTTTAAACAATCAGGCTCCTTTTTATTTAAAAGATCTGATACTACCGTATCATCCTAACAGAGCACTACGCTCCCAAAATGCAGGATTACTTGTAATACCTAGAATCTCCAAAAGTACAATGGGAGGCAGAGCCTTCAGTTATCAAGCTCCTCTCCTGTGGAATCAGCTGCCAATCTGGATTCGGGAGTCAGACTCGATCTCTGTTTTTAAGAATAGGGCTAAAACCTACCTTTTTGATATAGCCTACAATTAGGGAGGGATCATGTGTTTCTGAACCCTCCCTTAGTTATGCTGCTAATAGGTTTAGTCAGCCGGGGGACCTCCAGTAATGCACTGGGCCTCACTCCTTTCCTCACTCTCTATGAAATATTTTTTTTTTTTGCTGGTCATTAACATTTGTTTGTTCTCTCCCATAGATTGAGTCCCCATCGTGCTGTTTGCTCTCTACATGTCTGTTCTTTTCTTCTTCTCTATCCCCTCACCCCCCAGCCAGTCGCAGCAGATGACTGCCCCTCCCTGAGCCTGGTTCTGCTGGAGGTTTCTTCCTGTTAAAAGGGAGTTTTTCCTCTCCACCGTCGCCAAGCGCTTGCTCACAGGGGATAGCCTGATTGCTGGGGTCTTTCTGCAACTGTGGGGGTCCCCCCTTCAGTTGATAGTGCTATGAGATGACTGTTGTTGTGAAATGGCGCTATATAAATAAAGTTGAATTGAATTGAATTGAATTGAATTTAAGCTGTGCTGCCCTTGGGTCTGCACGGAGACGTCAAGCTCCATGGTCTGGCAATACCTCTTCACCTTCTTGACACCTCTATGATCCGGAGTTTCATCTCCTCTGATCCTTCCTATCTCATCGTCCTCCTGGGAGTCCTAGCTCCCCAATGACAAGTAAGCCCTCATCATTTCCTCATCTCCACGCTTCGCTCTACTCCCCTGTGCACAGGTGGAAACTCGCTGGTGGCGGACCTCCTCCTCCTGGCGGCGGACTGAGCTCAACCTGCACTTCACCAGCTCACTGCACATCTCATCACCTTCTCACCTCCTCAGCAGCCGGAGCCGAAGATGCTGTCCCACCGGCCGGAGTCTCCGGGAACTCTCCTGTGCTACACACCAACTAGCCAACAGTAACATTGAACATTATCTGAACCATTCCTCCAGATACCAGTCTCTAATCCACCTGTCTCTGCTCTTCCCTAGGGTTGCCAGTCTGAAGGGTGCTCTGCTTGCCTGGCTGCTACATTCTTGCACTCACGCACACATTCACACTCACACTTCACAATAAAAGATAATTGAGTTTATTTTGGAGTCTGTGTCTGCCTTCTGGGTCATAAATCATGTCAATGTGTCTCCGTCAAAACGACCCAGCAGACGGTGCGTTGGCGCACAAGCTTAACATCATTGAGGCCTGGGTAGACCAATTATCTCATCAGCAACAGGTCATACTTACACAGCTTGTACAGATTAATACACGCCTGGATCACCTTAAAGCTCCTCAGTCCTTCCCACCTGCTCCCGGGAACACGTCCGGCCCAGCCAGTTAAATCCCTTCTCCTTCTCCACCATCCTGGCTGACTCCAGTCCCCATGCCCACACATTTCAGCTGTAAGCTTGGAGAGGTTAGAGGTTTACTATTACCGTGTGGGATAGTGTTTCAGCGGGTACAAGGGAATTTTCCCACTAGTCACAGCCGTATAGGCTATGTTGTCAGTCTTCTGGAGGGCTTTAGCCTGGGCTTACGCGGTCATGGCTAGGTATGATTATACTTATTTAACTCATGATAAATTTGTGAGTGAATTCAATGAGGTATTTGATCACTCAGACTGAGATAGCATGCTCACCACCCAGTTACTCAACCTAAAACAGGGGAATAAGTAGGTAGCCGATTACTCCATGGACTTCCGGGTGGTGGCAGCGGAGGTGGGGTGGGAGGATGCCTCCCTTTGTAGCATTTTCATCTGAAGCCTTAGCCCTAGCCTGTGGGACAAGCTACCCTGTCTTTACAAGCCTAGCAAGCTGAACAAACTCATTTCCGTAGCCATTAGCATTGACAATCGGCTGAGAGAGCGGGCCAACGAGTGTAGACCTTCCAGTTGCTCGGGCTCACAGTTTCACCGCTCCCCGCAGCTCCCTCTGCTGGCCCTTCCTCCATCTGATTCACTAGATTCCACTGAACCTATGGTAATGGACCAGTCTAAGTTGCTGCCGGCTGAGAAACAGCTCCGCTGGGAGCTAGGTCTGTGTTTATGTTGTGGCAGTGACGAACATGAACTGGCTACTTGCCCCATTCGACCAAAAGAAGGAGTCTGTGCATACCAGTAGGGGGACTCATGGACTCACTCCAAAGAAGTCCCCTCACCAAGCTCCTGCTTCCCATTCGTTTTTCCATAACCACAGTGAAATGTCCACAAAAGCACTCATTGATTCAGGGGCCGAGCAGAGTTTCATTTCTGAAGATCTGGCAACCCGAATGGGGCTCGCCTGCCTCCAGTTGAAAACTCCATTGAAGCTAATCACCCTATCCAAAGCTCTACTTGCTTTGGTGTCCAAACAGACTGTCTCGGTATCTGTCCAAGTTTCTGGTAATCACCGGGAGCAGCTCAGATTTCTTGTGCTGCCAGTTTCTACCTCCCCGGTCATTTTGGGGTATCCCTGGCTCCAGTTGCACAACCCCTCCATTGATTGGCACTCTGGAAACATCATCTCATGGAGCTCATTCTGCCTAAGTGCCTGTCTTCAGTCCGCTGCATGCCCGCCCTCTGTGCCTCTCAGTGCCCCTGACACCCCCCCGCCTGACTTGTCCCGGGTTCCCTCTGAATACCACGATTTGGGTGCAATCTTTAGAAAATCCCAAGCACTGCCCCCACCACCACCACCACCAGCACCCATACGTCTGCACCATTAACCTCCGGCCCGGGGCTCCGTTGCCATCCAGTCAGCTTAACAGCCTGCCGGTCCCGGAGCGGGATGCCATAGAAACTTATATCAAAGAGTCCCTGAGCTCTGGCATAATTCGGCCATCTTCCTCGGCGGTAGGGGCAGGGTTTTTCTTTGTGGGCAAGAAGGACGGCTCCTTGAGGTCCTGCATTGATTTCTGGGAAATGAATAATATCACTATTAAGGACAAGTAAGATAAGATAAGATAAGATAAGATAAGCCTTTATTAGTCCCACAATGGGGAAATTCCAGGATTGCAACAGCACAGGGATAGCAACACTCAGAGCAACAATCAGAAGGCAAGAAAAAACAAGAGCAACTAGTATACATATGTACATATTACTATATATATATATATATATATATATATATAGACACACAGTGCGGAGCATTGTGGTTGGTGGATGTGCAGCAGAAAGTCTAAGCTCTACCCTCTTGGCGTGGATGGCGCACAAGTACACTCTACCACTGACCAACACGGCTTTTGATTCCCTCCAGGGGGCCTCCTGGTTCACAAAATTGGACCTCCTTGGACCTCCGCAATGCTTACCACCTGGTACGGATTCGAGAAGGAGACGAGTGGAAGACGGGGTTCCATTCCCCTAGTAGCCACTTTGAATACCTCGTCATGCTGTTTGGGCTGACCAATGCCCCTGCTGTGTTTCAGCGCCTGATTAACGATGTGTTGAGGGATTTTTGGGCCTCTTTCGTATTTTTTTTACCTTGATGATATTCTCATCTTTTCTCAGTCCCTCGACGAACACCGAGTGCATGTCAGGTGAGTGCTGCAGCGGCTGCTGGAGAACCAGCTGTTCGTTAAAGCGGAGAAGTGCGAGTTCCACACCTCATCCACTTCATTTTTGGGGTTCATCATCTCGCACAACAAGATTATCGCCAATCCGCCTAAGGTAAAAGTGGTGGTAGAGTGGCCATCCCTCTCATCCCGGAAACAGTTACAGCAGTTTCCGGGATTCACCAACTTCAACCGCCGCTTCATCAAAAATTACAGTCTGACTGCCCTCCCTCTAACTAACCTCACCTCCACCAAGGTGCCCTTCTGGTGGATGGAGGAGGCTGAGGCTGCATTTTTTGGAATTAAAATCATGATTCTCATCTCCTCCGATTCTGGCTCAGGTGGAACCCGCTCTGCAGTGTCTGGTGGAGGTGGACGCTTCGGACTCTGGAGTCAGAGTAGTTTTGTCTCAACGCTCCCCTGTGGATGACAAGATTCGCCCCTGTGCGTTCTTCTCCCACCGTCTCTCCCTGGCTGAGAACTATGAAATCGGGGACAGGGAGCTCCTGGCGGTGAAACTGGCTTTGGAGGAGTCGCACCATTGGCTGGAGGGGGCCTCCCGGCCGTTCATCGTATGGACTGACCATAAGAACTTGGAGTACCTCAGGACGGCCAAGCATCTAAACTCGCGGTAGGCCCGCTGGTCCTTCTTCTTTGGCAGGTTTGATTTTACCATCACCTACTGCCCGGGGTCCAAGAACACCAAGCCTGACGCTCTATCAAGACAGTTTGCTTTGGATGCGGCGGAGGTGCCATCTCACCCCATTATTCCTCCTTTGTGCATCGTGGGCACCCTCTCGTGGGGTATAAAGGAGAAGGTTCGTATAGCACAGGAGACTGAGGCTGACTCGGGTGGGGGGCAAGCAGGGAGGGTGTATGTGCCTTCTGCACTCCGGAGCAAAGTCATAAATTGGGCCCACTCCTCCAAGCTCCTATGCCACTCAGGGATGGCATGCACCGTGGCTTCCCATCCCTGGCAGGCCCTGGTTCCATGTGGTGCTGGACTTCATTACCGGCCTCCCATCCTTGCTAACAACACTGTAATTCTCACCATAGTGGATAGATTCTCCAAGGCAGCCCATTTCATTCCCCTATAGGATCTCCCCATGGCCAAGGAGACTGAGGACCTGCTCATCCTCCACACAGTGCAGCTCCACGGTATCCCCCTGGAAATTGTGTCTGACTGTGGGCCCTAGTCCATCTCGTGGGTGTGGCGGGCTTTCTGCAATGCCATTGGGGCTACGGTGAGCCCGTCCTCAGGGTACCATCCCCAGAGCAATGGTCAGTGCAAGCATGCTAATCAGGAGCTGGAGGTGGCGCTATGGTGCGTCACCACTGCCAACCCAGCGTCCTGGAGCTCCTATCTGCCATGGGTCGAATACGCCCACAACACCACTGTCTCGTCTGCCATAGGGATGTTCGAGGCTTCCTTGGGTTACAACCCCCCGCTGTTTCCCGAATAGGAGGGGGACATTGCAGTGCCCTCCGTGCAGGCCCATCTGAAGCGCTGTCGCTGGCTGTGGAAGGCTACCTGGGCCGCGCTTCGACGCACAGCAGACCGCAACTCCGTCATTGCCAACCGCCACAGGACTTCGGCTCCACCTTAACTGGTCGGGCAACAGGTATTTTATTTTGAATTTCATACATTAATACTGTACTGGTCATACAATGCATTAAATAATAATATGATCAGTTAATTTTTATATACCGTTGATCAGTAGAAAATGTTTGTGATTTACAAGATATTGCCATTGGAATAAAATTTATCAAGGTGAAATGAAATAAAACTTACATTTAAACATTATAACTAAATTACTTACTTCCCAAAGTCAGTTTTCAGTCAGTTAATAAAATTAGACAAACTTATAAAGAAAAAAAAAACATTAAATTTCACAAATAGATAAACATTAAAGAATACCCACATAACCAGTGGTGTTGTGTCTTCTTGTCTCAAGTGTGGTGATATGTCAGTGCACTGATAATTTTCATGTGTTTTATTTATGTGTATTAAGAAGAACAAATGAACCTTTTGCATAATGCAAACAAACTGGTCTAAGTTGTGTTGCTATAAGTCACATGAAGCACATGAACTCACCAGGTGACTCTGAGGTCAGTTTTGGCTTAAAATCACAGCATTAATTCATCACCACTTATACAGGGGAAAAAATAGAGAATTATTGTCTAGTTTACAGCTCAGCTACACATTGTCTGGATACTTAAACTTTAGGGCTAGTAAAGAACAAGAATGTGAAAAAGGCATTACAAAACTACAGTATGTATGTTTTTTTTTTTAATGAGAAAAACATAATCAACAATCTGAACCTGTTTTTTTTTTTAATAGGTTTGACCAACCGCCCTCCTCCCCGACTGCACAACAACCACTGCTGCCTCTGAAGACATCGAGTCCTGCTGCCCACACCCCACTCCACCAACACCTCCCCACTCCCAACACACAGCCCCCCAACATGACCCTCACTAAGACCCAGGTGAGGACGGAGCTGAGGAAGATCAAGGCGAGGAAGGCGTCGGGACCGGACAGCATCAGCACAAAGCTCCTCAAGTCCTGTGCAGACCAGCTGTGTTGGATTGTGGAGGTCATCTTCAACCTGAGCCTGAAGCTGGGGAGGGTACCACAGTTGTGGAAAATATCTTGTGTGGTACCTGTACGAAAGACTTTCCACCCCAAAGACCTGAACAGCTACAGACCAGTGGCCCTGACGTCCCACATGATGAAGACCCTGGAGAGACTGCTCCTTGCTCACCTCCACCCCCTGATGGGACCAACGATGGATCCACTCCAGTTCGCCTACCAGCATGGCATTGGGGTGGAGGATGCGGTGATCTTCCTCCTTCACCGTCCTCTGTCCCACCTGGAGAAGCCCGGGAATGTGGTGAGGATCATGTTCTTTGACTTCTCCAGGGCTTTCAACACCATCCAACCGATGATCCTGAAGGACAAGCTGCTGTGCCCAGGGGTGGACAAGCACCTGTCATCATGGATCCTGGACTACCTCACTAACCGGCCACAGTTTGTGAGAACCCGGGACTGTGTGTCCAACACGATCATTGGTAGCACGGGGCCCCCCAGGGAACGGTTTTGGCTCCCTTCCTGTTCACTCTTTATACTGCTGACTTCTCACACAACACAACACACTGCCATCTACAGAAGTTCTCTGACGACTCTGCGATCGTCGGCCTCATCTCCAATGGAGATGAAGCTGAGTACAGAGGACTTATCCAGGACTTTGTGGACTGGTGTCATCGGAATTGCCTCCAGATCAACACGAGAAAAACTAAGTAGCTGGTGGTGGACTGCCGAAGGCAAGGACAACCCCTCACAGCACCAGTAAACATACAGGGAACAGACATCGAGATGGTGACATCCTACAAGTACATGGGTGTTCATCTGAACAACAAACTAGACTGGTCACACAATACTGACGCACTCTACAAGAAGGGACAGTGCAGGCTGTTCCTACTGAGGAGACTCAGGTCTTTTGGTGTACAAGGGGCACTGCTGAAGACATTCTATGACACGGTGGTGGCATCAGCCATCACTTTTGGAGTGGTCTGCTTGGGCAGTGGCGTTACAGCAGCCGATACGAAGAGACTGAACAAACTGATCAAGAAAGCTAGCTCTGTCCTGGGGCAACGCCTTGACCCAGTGGAGGAGATAGGAGAGAGAAGGATGGTGGCTAAACTGTCATCTCTGCTGGAGTCCGAGTCCCACCCTATGCAGGACATACTGAACGCACTGAGGAGCTCATTTAGCAGCAGACTACATCATCCTAGGTGCGCAACCGAGAGGTTTCACATGTCCTTCCTACCTACGGCTGTCAGACTGTATAACCTAAGCAGGGATGCTGGCAGAGATAGCAAAAAAATGTGACACCCTAATAGTATTGAATGCAAAAGACGCAATAGACTTACACAATGGTCCCCTCCGGTATACAACTAGGACAATACCGGTCGCTACGGAGGGGGACCATATGTATGGATACATAATCATACCATGTAGGATAACTAAGTAGACGGTTATGCTGTTCATTCCATCTAGCTCCAATGCTCCGCACTGTGTGTGTTTATATATTTATATATTTATTCCATCTAGCTACAATGCTCCGCACTGTGTTTATATATTTATATATTTATATGTACATATGTATATTCGCTGCTCTTGTTTTTTCTTGTCTTCTTGATTGTTGCTCTGAGTGTTGCTGTCCCCGTGCTGTTGCAATCCTGGAATTTCCCCATTGTGGGACTAATAAAGGCTTATCTTATCTTATCTTATAAAATATGCAATTTCTCCAAAAATAAGGAGCAAAGTGGGATACTTGGAATGAGGATATCACAGCCTTAACTATGTCAATAACTGAAAACAGCTCTGAATCTGACGCATTATTGTTATTGAAGCAGCAAGTGTTTATTCAAAAATTTACACTTTTTACCCTCAGGACCCAAAATGGTCCCTCTAATAAAAATGTAATAAATTTGTCATAAATACATGTTTTGTTTTGTTTTGTTTCACTTTCACTGCATTGAATCTTTTCAACAGCTTCAGACCTAGCATAATGATTTTTTTTAATTATTTTAGATTTTTTTTTTCTGTTTTTATGCTGAAAGCTTTTGGAGAAGTTAGCCAGATAAGTCATACAGATAGATGGATGCATCAGAACCCTTTCTCCATTCTGGTGCACACGCCTCTGTTATACTGCCTACTCCTTTTCTGCCTCTGATTGTAAGTTTGGACTTTTTGTGTTTCCTTTTTAAATACCACAAACTACAGTTTAGCGCCTTGGTCTCTCTTCTCTGCCCCGAGGGGCAAATTGTGACAGTAGCCTCCAACCAGTTACAGACCCAGCTGCTGTAGTTTGTGGGTTTTTTTTTATTTTTTTCACTCACCTGTCTGTGGAGCTCACATCATGTTGCCAGCACACCGACCTCAAGCAAACAAATGGACATCGGCAGTGGGGACCCCGAGTGTGGAGGAGCAGTGGGCCGCCGAGTTCATCCAGGGCTTCGTGGATGAAGCGCTCTCCTCCCACAGCCCTAAGAAGATTTGGCAGAGCCTGAAAGCGGCGACCAGTTTTGTTGACGCACACCCTGGGTTGTGCAGGTTTCCCCAGTTTGAGGCATTGCTGGCAGCGGTCTCCGTCCTGTAGCAGTCTTTCCCCCGGCTGACATGGGGGCCGCTTCCAGTTAGCCCAAAGTCGACACGGAAGCGCGCTCCATGGCAGATGTCCTGCTCCACCTCCAGTTTGCCAATTCCTGCTCCCCCTCCACCGGCTCCAAGACGCCGCCACCCAGCTCCGGACTGCCGGAGGAACGCCCCCGCTTCTCAGGCATCAGTTTCTCCTATGTCGAGCCAGACAATTCCCACAGCAGTTCCTCCTTCTCGTTGGCCTTCTCTGGCTGTCACGTCAGCCTCCTCCTCCTCCTTTGCTGCTGTGACTCCCGTCTCCTTGACGTATCCTCCCGTTGCTGAGGGTCACGCTTTTTCTTCTCTGGCTCTGCGTGTTGCTGTGGCTGCTGGGGTGGCTCCTCAACGTTCCGCTGGGAGGCCCTCTTCTACTGAGAAGAGGGTTGATCTTACACCTGCTACAGCAGAGAATATCTTGCCCCAGGAACTCAGGCAAGTGTCTTTTCATTTTCCAAAATTTTATGATGATATACCTTGTCTGACTCCTGGTAGTGAGGGTCAGTTTTTGCAGTCTTCACCACCTGCTGCAGCCCATACCACCTTACCTGCTCTGTCCATGTCAACTCCTATTTTCCCTGAGTGTCTGCCGGTCCCAGGGTTGAGCTGCCGGGTTATGGAGGAGCCTGCAGGGCGTGTTCAAGGTCCTCCAGGACTGCAGGCTCTTGCCATCCTCTACCATGGCCTGGACGGAGGGAGAGCATTGCTAGTGATCTGGAGCCTGCGCCAATGACCGAGCGTCCCTGGGCTTCAACTGAGCAGAATCCAGCACCAGCAGGAAGCCAACTTCCTGTGTCTACATCAGGCGAGCAACTGGTGTGGGCCACTTCACTGGGGGGTCTCGGGACTGCACCCACCTCCATGCCTCCTGTAGGGGCCACCACAGCAGAGTGGGAGCCGGACCTCCGGGGGGCCAGGTCCGAGATGTCATAGTCTGGATTGATGGAGTCCTGGACGGCGGTGGAGCTTGAGCTCAGGAAAGTGCTCTTCTTTGTCTTCATTGTTTCTATTTTGGAGAGATCTTGTCTGGCTCTTGGTGGCATGTGTGTGTGTGTGGGAGGAGGCAACTCCAGCCATCAGCTGCACCTGTGCTTACCTCGCTGGTCTCCACTGCCGCCGGTGACCCTGACCCTTTGTCTCTGTCCCTCTTGTCGAAGCATTTCCCCAGGATCACCAAGGTTCATCCAACTTCGCATGAGGTCTCTGTGGGTTCAGAGTCACCACCTGAGGTCTTCATGGGTCCAGCTCCCCCTCCAGTTGAGGTCTTTGCGGGTGCTCCATTCCAGCCCGTGGCCTCCGGGGGTGCTGCTTCCCTGTTAGCTGATGTCGTCGCAGGTTCTCTATCCCAGCCCGGGACCTCTGTGCGTGCAGCTCCTCTTCAGTCCGGGTTTCAGTGGGTGTTGGGGACCATCGTGGGTGCTGCGCTCCAGAGTGGGTCCTCCATGGGCATTACGCTGCAGCCCGGGAGCCATCATGGGTGCAGCTCTGGCCCAGTCCGGGTCCACCATGTGTGCAGCTCTGGCACAGGCCAGGTCCACCGTGGGTGCAGCCTGGCTCCAGCCTGGAGCCATCGTGGGTGCAGCCCTGCTGCAGCCTGGAGCCACCACGGGTGCTGCTGTGCTCCAACCCGGAGCCACCGCAGGTGCTGCGATGTCCCAGTCTGGGACCACCGAGGGTGCCACAGGGCAGTCCAAAAACATCGTGGTCCCCCCTCCTCTTCCTGATGCCATTGTGGTCCCCCCCCCCTTCTCCACCTGACGTTGTCATGGTTTCCCCTACTCCTCCATCATCGTCATCACTGATTGTCGCTGTTGGGCAGCCGCCCCCTGGACCATGTTTTCTGTATAGGTGGTTAAAGAACTCTGGCAGACCACCTGACAGATTATGCCACTGGGTTGGGTGGCCCACGTTCACTGGTAGGTCACCCAACTCTTTCCATCACACCACCTGCCAGGTCTGGGACTTTAGCCGACCACCTGAACTGTCCCACTCTCTGGTCCAGGGGGCCTAAATGCCTGGCTCTTCATGGGTGTGGGTCCTGAGCGGGGTTTTTGTTTTTGTTCCCTCCTAGCCCGTTCCTCCCTACGCCCACCCAGGGTGGTTTATTATGTTAGTCTTTTTTTTTTTTTTTTTTTTTTTTTTGTCTGGGGGGGTGAGTCTTTTTCTTTTTTGATGTTTCCCTTGGTGTCTGGTTTTCACCCCTTGAGTGGGGGGCTCTGTTGTGAACTAAGCACGGGGGATTCCGCTGTGGTCAGTCTCATGTTCCTTTTCTATATTTGTATCCTTGTTGTATTTTGTGTTCTTTGGCTCCTGTCATTTTATCCGTGGTTGGTTTCTGCATATCTCATATTGTTTCTTATTTTTTCTCATACCGTTGTTTACGTCATCATAGTTTTGCTACTTTTTTATTTGGTATTGGTTTGTATTTATTTCTCAGTCCTTATTTGTTGGCATTTAATTCCTTTTAATAGTACTGTTGTGTTCTCTCTCAGAGTGACAGCTGTCAGTGGCACTTTCGGGTTTTTGCTCTGTTTTGGGCGGTGTCCCTGTCAGCTGTCTGTGCTGTCTTCTCCCCTCTCATTACACTCAGCTGACCCCAGTTGGTAATCATTGTCATCTCCTGCCCGTTCATGTGATCCACACCTGCAATCATTTGTGTTCATTGGTTTCATGTTTTATTTAAGGCCATTGTTTCTTTCACTCATTTTTGGAGCCTCAGCTAACCTTTCTGCTTGCATCAGTACCCTGTCCTTATTCTGGTGGATATGCCTGTGTTATCCTACCTACTCCTTTGCCGCCTCTGTTTGTAAGTTTACTTTGTGCACTGTTTGGACTTTTTGTCTTTCCTTATTAAATACCACAAACTACAGTTCAACGCCTGGGTCTCTCTTCTCTGCCCCGAGCGGCAAATTGTGCCACTGTATGGAGAAACTAGGTGCAGGCATAGCTCAGGAGTGACTTTTGCCTGTTCTTCAACACAAACTGTTTTCAATTCTTTATCATTGGGATCATTGGGATCATTGTCTTGAAATCAGCCTGTACCATGTGATAAACTAGAAAAGCACTCGGAGAGCGCAGACCTCCGCCAAGCGGCACAGTTTCCCCCATACAGTGTTTGTGTGTACGTTTTCAGATTCCCTGAGCATGAAAAGATATGACTAGCAATTGGATTCACAATGATTATTTGTTTCTTTGACATGGACAGTGCAATAAACAGACAATTAATGAATGACAATCAATGTGATAGTGATAGGATTAGTGGTTCAGTAGTGTAAAACGGGGCTATAAGGGACGGCGGGTTAATAAGGGACACTTTTCTGGGAAATGTTTTAAATGTAATTCTGCTTTTTTTATTTTGAGCAGGACGCTGAGTTGTGTTGTTATTGTCAAATATCCAAGAATCCTTCATCAAATCTAGGCGGAAGCAAAATTAAAAAAGCAGAATTACATTTAGAAAAGTGTCCCGTATTACCCCGCTGTCCCTTATAGCCCCGTTTTACGGTTGTAAAAGCATTGCCTCCTTGGCGGAGGTAATAAACTGAAGTGTTGGTGTGTCCATCTCCTCCACTGACGGATGCAGATTGGTTAGACAGCTTGCCGTGGGTTTTATATTATACTGGGGTTGCGCTCCGCGGCAAAACAGAATTCAGAATCTTCCCCGGCAGAGAGGTCGTTTTTACGCAGCGCCTATAGCTGGGCGGGGAATTTGTGGCAAATAATCGGGCGGCGGACAGGTGGCCGTGTCAGGTTTTGCAGCATGGCGCAAAAATAGGCACGCTGGCGGGCCCAGGCCAGCAGTGTTTTCCACGTGCTTTTGTGCCTAAAACGTTGAAGAACACGGAGTTTGTGTTGGTCATACACGACGACCAGCGCAATGTGGCAGCGCCTATGGCTGGCACAGGCACGCTGGCGGGCCCAGGCCACCAGTGTTTTCCGCATGCTTTTGTGGCTAAAACGTTGAAGAAGGTGGAGTTTGTGTTGGTCAGACACGACGCCCAGCGCCCTCCATTGCGCCTGCGCACATGTTGAAAATGGCCGTATGTCACAGTGTGGAAAAATGCTTTAAAAAATTCCTGTATGCAGACGGTGATGCGGATCATCCCCAAAATTTAATCAGTTCTTCCTTGTACCATTTCCAACAACACCTGAAAGTTTCATTGAAATCCGTCCAAAAGTTTTTGAGTTATCTTGCTAACCAACAGACAAACAGACAGACAGACAGACAGACAGACAGACAGACAAACAGACAAACACACAGACAAACACACAGACAAACCCCGGCAAAAACATTACCTCCTCCTGGCCTTTCGGCCTGGCGGAGGTAAAAATACCCGCACACCATGATGGGATGTGAAGTGCCATTTCTCTTCCAAACATGCGGTGTGTTGTGACATCCAGAAAGTTGAATTTTGGTCTCATCTGACCAGACTATATTTTCACAGTATCTTACTGGCTTGCCCAAATGTGCAGCAAACTTTAATTGAGCTTCAACTTGCTTTTTCTTCAGATGCCACAGAGAGACAAGTGGCCGTGCTAGCTCAACAGCTGCAATTTTTTACACAGCAGCTGGGCACGGTCACCGAGCAATTGGGCTGTTTGTCTCTTCCAGTTCCTGTTCCTCCACCTGTCGCCCAAAATTCTTCTATCATGTGCTGAACTACCTCCGTTCCCACACCTGCCCTGTATGCAGGGGAGGTGGAGAAATGTAAAGGATTTTTATGTCACATTTGGCTGTATTTGGGCCAGGTGTGGGGGGGGGAGTACCCAGATGACACTTCAAAGATTCATTTTATCACCCTTCTGCCGCGGGATCGGGCCCTCAGCTGGGCCCAAGCTACTCTCAACAGCTCGGAGGGTCCCACGTATTCCTTTGAAAGATTTGTTGGTTAATTCACTAGCGCATTCGACCATTCAGACAGTGAGGGAACACTACGAGCCACTTATTGTCACTCCGTGAGGGTAGACGGTAAGCTGCCAACCACTCCGTGGCGTTTCGGGTCGTCGCGGCAGACTCAGGGTGGAATGACATTTCGTTACGAAGCATCTTCCTCCAGGGGTTAAATAAACACCTCCGGGACGACCTAGCGGCTCATGTGGTCCCCTCCTCCTTGGATGGGTTAATTGACCAGGCTATCAGCCTTTACAACCGATACCGCGAGCGCGAGAAGGAGTGCAGGGCCTCCTCTCACCGGCCCATTGCGCATGCTCTCCTGCCAGCTGCTGACACAGCTGGAGCCGATTCGCTTTCAAAGCCTACGGAGTTTGGCCGAGTCCGTTTGTCTCCGGAGGAATGCCAGTGGCAAAAGAGAATTGGTGCCTGCATGCACTGTGTTTCTCATAAACACACGCTGCAGGACTGTCAGCTGAGGCCCAAAAGACGCGGCCCATCTGTAGCCGTGGGGGAGATGGTGGGCGGGAAATCTAGTCATCATCCTGCCAATCTATCTATTTTGGCCCTTATTCAGTTTCAGGGGGTCGAGAGTAGGGCTAAAGCCTTGATTGACTCAGGGGCAGAGCAAAATTTCATTTCGGCGCAGTTCGTATGGGATGTAGCCATCCCTAGGATTAAACTGCCCAGGCCCGTAAGTGTGATTACATTGTTGGGCGAAAAAGTTGCTACCATCACCAATAAGACCGAGCCGGTGTCCGTCTTACTTTCCGGCAACCACCGGGAGACCATTTCGTTCTTTATTCTCCCCAAATCTGGTCACCCGGTGGTCCTTGGTTTTCCTTTGCTCCAGAAACATAATCCTATCATTAATTGGGCTAATAATTCCATCTCGTCCTGGAGCCTGTGTTGTTTAGCCTCCTGCCTCAGTTTGGCCAAATGTTTACCTATGCTCTCCATCTCTTCCCCTCCGGTGGAGCTGCCGGACCTCAGTCTTGTGCCCAAAATTTATCATGATCTCGGGGAGGTCTTTAGTAATTCTAGAGCGCTTTCCTTACCTCCCCATCGCTCTTATGATTGTGCTATAGATCTCCTCCCAAGTGCACAGCTGTTTTCCAGTCGGCTTTACAGTATTTCGGGGCCGGAGAGGGAGGCGATGGAGAGCTATATTAAAGAGTCTCTGAACGCCGGCCTTATTCTGTCATCATCCGCTCCTCTTGGGCGGGTTTTTTCTTTGTGGGGAAGAAAGACGGTTCCATACGCCTGTGCATTGACTCCCGCAAGCTCAACGCGATCATTATTAAGGACACGTATCCTCTGCTCCTGATAAATTCCGCGATCGAGCTCCTTCAGCACGGGCAGGGTGTTCACTAATTTGAACTTGCATAACACTTATCACCTGGTGCGCATTTGCGAAGGGGACTTGTGGAAGACAGCTTTTAAAACACATCTGGGGCAATTTGAATACCTAGTGATGCCTTTTGGGCTCAATAATGCCCCTGCTGTCTTCCAACTGATGATGAATGATGTCCTCCGAGACATGGTTAATCAATTTGTTTTCATTTATCTCGATGAAATTTTGATTTTTTCACGCTCACCAGAGGAACACACAGTCCATGTTCGGACCATTCTGCAATGGCTCTTGGAGAATCAGCTTTACGTTAAAGACGAGAAATGTGAGTTTTCTACTCGCTCCACTTCCTTTCTGGGCTTTATCGTAGCTGAGGGAGAGCTGAGGGCGTACCCGGCCAACGTGGAGGCTGTGCTGAATTGGCCTACACCCCACTCCTGCAAGGTCCTGCAACGCTTCTTGGGGTTTGCAAACTTTTATCACTGTTTCATCAGAAAATATAGTGGGATAGCACAGCCTCTGACTCAGCTGACCTCGATAAAAGTACCCTCTAGTTTGTCCGAGGCAGCCGAACGGGCCTTTCTCAAATTAAAGGACCTTTTCTCCAACACTCCAATCTTGGCCCAAGTCAACCCCAAGCTCCAGTTTATCTTAGAGGTGGATGCTTCTGACTCGGGGGTGGGCGCTGTCCTATCGCAGCGCTCGGCCCCAGATCAGAAGCTCCACCCATGTGCATATTTTTCTCAGCAGCTCACGCCTGCAGAGAGGATTTACAACATAGGAGAACGAGAACTATTAGCCATTAAATTGGCCCTTGAGGAGTGGAGGCACTGGTTGGAGGGAGCACCCCAGCCAGTAATTGTGTGGACCGAACATAAAAATTTAGAATATCTTTGGTTGGCCCACAGGTTGAATTCTCAGCAGGCCCGCCGGGCCTTATTTTTTGCTAAATTCAATCTTAACATCACTTATAGGCCTAGCTCCCGCATCATTAAGCTGGACGCTCTCTCCTGCCAGTTTTGTCCAGACCCCCCTACCCCTCCCTCCCATCTCCAATCCATTGTCTCACTCTCTTGTTTCACTGGAGCACTCTTGTGGGACATTGAATGGAGGGTTCGGCAGGCATTATCCACCAAACCCGTACCAGAGGGGGGCCCAGATGGGTGACTGTTTGTCCCAGACTCTCTATGCTGTGACGTCATCAAGTGGGGCAACACCAGTTACTTCGCCTGTCATCCTGGCGTCACCCGAACTATCAGTCTTATTCGCCAAGTGTTTTGGTGGCCCATCATGCGAACTGATGTCTGGGAGTACGTTGCTGCTTGTCAAACCCGCTGCCGCAACAAGTCAGACTCATTGCCTCCTTCTGGCCTGCTCCACCCCCTTCCCATCTCTCATCGACCCTGTCTCACATTGCCCTAGACTTTGTCACCGGAGTCCCGCCATCTCAGGGCAATACTGTTATTCTCACCTGTGTGGATCGATTCTTTAAAGCGATCCACCTGGTGCCCTCCATAAGTTATCCTCTGCCCTGGAAACGGTGAACATCCTGACCGATCACGTCATCCGGGTCCTTGGAAGCCCTTTGGATATTGTGTCTGACTGGGGCCCCCAGTTTACATCGCAGATTTGGAAGGCTTTTTGTCGCTCTCTTGGTGCTACTGTCAGCCTGACTTTGGTTTGTCATCCTCAAAGTAACGGGCAGGCTGAGCACAGCAACCAATCCTTTTAGGCTGCCTAAGGTGTGTGGGAGCCTCCAATCCCACCTTACTTGGGTGGAGTACTCTCACAACGCAACAATCTCAACGGTCACTGGACTGACCCCTTTTGAGGCTTCTATGGGGTACACCCCCCCCCCCTTTACTACCTATGGTGGAGAGGAAAGTGGCTGTCCCATCGGTGGGGGCTCATGCCGGCCACTGTCGCTGGCTGTGGAGGGCCACACAGGCTGCCTTGGCCAGGTCAGCTGAACGGAAAAGGCAATATGCTGACCGTAGATGGGTTCTGGCCCCTAAGTATTCCATCGGGCAGCAAGTGTGGCTAACTGAGGACCAGGTTCCACTCAAGACAGAGTCTAGGAAACTGTCCCCGCAGTTCCTGGGTCCATTTCCTATTGCCAGTATTGTCAATGATGTCACGGTCCACCTAAAGCTCCTGCCGGAAATGCGGCTACACCCCATATTCCACATGTCTAAAATCAAGTCCCTCTCCACCAGAAGGCTCTGTCCTCCCCCTAAGCCACCTCCTCCTCCTCGGATCATCGACGGCCAGATCGCTCATACGGTCAAGAGGATCCTGGACGTTTGCCGTCGAGGTTGGGGACTCCAATACCTCGTCCATTGGAAGGGATACAGACCAGAGGAGAGGTCGTGGATCCCTGGTTTCAATGCCCTCGACAAGGGGATGATCCGGGTCTTCCATAAGGCTCATCCCACCAACCCCAGTTGACCACCAGGAGGCGTTCCTTGAGGGGGGCACTGTCATGGTCTGGTGAGCGCACTCCTCCCCCGCCCGTCAGGTTCAATTTTCACCTACTCCACAGGTGATTATCTCCACCTGCGTGATGAGATGCATCTGCCAGTGCTTAAATAGACCTTTCTACGTCTCGGCACTGGCTCGTAGGGTAAACTACCTGCATCAGCTGCTTGATCTAGAATCATCTCATTCAGAAAATCCGTTAAACCTCGTGCTCTTCATTTCAGGTTGCTACCTTCTTAGTGGATTGTCTCAAGGGTTGTTGTGTGCTCACCTGCCCCTCCATCATTACCTCATCAGTGACTGTCGTCGCCCGGTCAGACACCTCTCCCAGTGCTCCTGTGTTATCCTTTTTCGTCGGGAGGCTCACCGTAAGTGCTGGGTTCATCTGCTGTTCCTCAATTCTTCCCACGTGAGTGTGGTCCTATTTTCCCTTTGTCTAGCCTCCCTCCTAATACACCTGCTCTCGTTTCTCATTACAGGCTGTGTGCCTTCTCTGGCAAGTGGCAGTTTTCTCTTGTGGAGGCATGTTTTTGCAGTTAATAAAATTCATGTTGAACTTGTCAGTCTGTGTCTCTGTGTGCTTCCTTTGGTGTTACTCCCTGCACGTGAGCCGTCTTATTAGAATCAATCATGACAATGATGCCATGATACAGGGATTGGAATAGGCAAAAAAGGCTTAAAGCTCAATTAAGGGAAACAACATATATGATTTTGTGTGTTTTTCTTCAAATTCATGTTCTTAACTATCTTTAAACTTCAAGTTGCCAGACAACGTGTACACTAGCTATAAACTAAACTACACTTTTCCATGTTTTCCTGTATATGACTTCCATTAAGTGGTGATGAATTCCTGCTGTGATTTAAAGCCTGAATTGACCTCAGAGTCACCTGGTGAGTTAACCTGTTGCACTCCTGTGTACAGCGGACGGGCACGTCTCTGCGTCCTAGAGCGCACGAGGGCGCTCTCGTGTGCTCTAGGATGCACGAGGGTGCTGCGCCAAGAGCACACTGAAAAAAAAAAAGCTGCATTTCTGAAATTCTTCCACTACAGACACAGCCGTGAACAGATCAGATATGATTGACCTCTCATTCGACTAATAAGAGCCTTGAATTGGGTTTCTGAAACCTTAAAGAACCAATAACTGAAAACCTAGCAAGAAGGACCCGCCTACCAACGCTGCGAATGCAGCGAGCCAATTGAAGCACGGAAGTTCGAAAGCTGTTTTGTGTAAGGCTGGGTGAAGACAGACTGCTGCAGCAGATGAAAAAAGGACCCGCGGGAAGAACCGTCACAGACCCAGCAGCACGGAGACCACCCACAAGTGCAACCTGTGTGACAGGGACTGCCATTCGCGCATCGGCCTGTTCAGCCACAGGCGGCGCTTTTTTTTTTTTATTATTCCAGCAGAATAGACGTTTAGGATTCTCTTCCATGGTCAACATAGACCGACGGAGGCTGACGACGAAGGTCGTAAATCATTCGCCAAAACCGCAATCATGGAAGCGCAAAACCGCAATAATGGAATTATGTTTTGACCGGGTAGCGAGACCAGAACCACGAGTCCGTAACAAGGGACCAGCATCGCGTTCGTCTGACAATGAGGAAGAGAAGTTCGCCAGGACACTGCTGCTTTGAAGAGGTAAGGTGTTATAAGCTAAATTATTCTTTATCCCTGAAAATTGTAATCAAAAATTACTTTTGACCGATCGGTAAATTACAACTGTGCGGTACACAAAGTCAGAAGTCCGTGCGCCGCGAACGCCCCCTCTCCCCCGCTACTCTTCTGTAGCAAGGGGTGGGGGAGCCGTGGTGACTGTGCCGCGGTCGCCACATGACTATTCCGTCATGTAGCGATGGCCAATGTCCATCTTCTGTAGGGGGGGGCAACCCCCCCCCCCCACACACACAGCCCTGAGTGTCACCTTTCATTAGAGCCCAAGATGAAGCTTCTATATTTAATCATTCAAAAGTTATAGACGTTTTTCCAAACTGTGCCATTTGGCACAATTTGGCACAGTTCAAAAACACCTGGGAACTACCTGAGGAAAAAGCTGTGTAATATATTCATTTTTTGTGGTATTGTTACAAAATTTTGACCTCAGGTGGATAACACTTGGTTCTACATTTCTGGTGCATTTTCCAGCCCGGATCTGAAACTGTGTGTTATTTGCAAGCATTTGTATCCCAAAAAACACCCAGGCCAAATTTATTTTTTTCAAGTTCAGTATGTTTAGATGACTGTAACTCAGTGGCCGGAGCCCTTAGAGAGATTATGACTGTTTTGCCAAAAAATTCAAAGTGTTTTCTTTTAAATGAGACCAACCCCATGAAGATGCTGCAAAGGGTTGAAGAACAGCTTTCGATTTACTTTGGGCACATTATTTTTTGGCGTTTTTAGGGAAATTGACCGGAGTGCAAGGGGTTGATGTGCTGTGTGTGATTTAAAGCCACACGGCTTAGACCAGTTAGTTTGCATTATGCAGGTTCATTTGTTCTTTTTATGATGAGACACTTGATAATCATCAACGCAGAGACATTCAGAGAGCAGTCAGTGAGTTTGGAGACAAGAAGACACACTACTGCAGATGTGGGTATTCTTTAATATTTTAACTAATAGTGAAATCTAATACTTTTCATATTAATAACTTTGTCATATTTTCTTAAATGACTGAACACTGACTTTGGGAAGTAAAACATTAAGTTAGGTATTATGTTAAAAAGAAAGTTTTTTTTTTTTTTTTTATCATTCACCTTGAGCAATCTTAACCAAACAGCAATATCTTGTAAATCACAAACATTTTCTATTGATCTTTCTCAATAGGCACTGCAACATGGGATATAACAATAAACTGGTCACATGATTATTTAATGAATGAATTGTAAGACCAATACAGTAATAACGTATGAGATTGAAATTGATGTTTATATTTATTCATATTATTTTTCCATTTAAATATTAGATAATAATGTAAGAATTGAGAGTGGGCAACATATTAAGAGAACTACTAGGAGAACAACGTATTTGCTGTTGTTAATTTGCATTAGTATTATTACAAATGCACATTGATAAATTATTATCTTCTTTTTCAAAATGCCAACAATTTTATCAAAGAAACAAACTTTAAAGATACTTTTACAAAAGCACTCTGCGCCATGGTCTGGGGAATGGCCTTTGGGACATTCCCACTGTTTGAAATGTTTCTCTATTCTCTGTGTTTTTGTTCTCTGTATTTGGGATTTATTTTCTGTATTGTGCGTATTTCTGTCATCATTGGCTTTGGATTTATGTTGACAGTGTTTTCTGTCACTTGCAAGTTCAATTTGTGGTTATATTTTGCATTATTTATCCCCATGCTGCCCTTAGTTTTGTGGTCATGTTTTGTGTGTGCATCTCCTGCCTGTGTTTGTCTGTGCAGCTTCCCTCCTCCCCTACGGTGTGTCTCACCTGCCTCCCCTGATTACATCCATCTGTCTTGTGTTGTGTTAATTGTTTCATTGCTTATAAGTACCTGTGTTCTGTCCGTGTGTATTGTGGTGCCACAGATGTTTCTGCCCTGTCAGTCCAGCCTGTGGGTTATATTGGTTTTCAGTAAGATCTGTCTAGTTTAGTTTATACTTTGTTTGTTCAGCCCATGTGCTGTCATTTCTTTGTGCTTTGACTCAATGGAGTAAATAATGATTTATACCATATCCTGCCTGTGTTTGGGTCCTATTCACCACCTAAGCCCACTCTTGTGAAAGATTGGCACCACCAGTTAAGGACTCAGCAGGCAGGCGTTTGTACCCCATCAGCCAGGGGTGGGAGCTTTTCAAAGTACTAATTGATATTGATGGACTTATTTCTTGTGCTTGTTCATCTCTCACCCCAAAATTTGCCACCTAAACCCATACTTGTGACACTCTGAGGCAAGTGAAGTATCCCCACCACCACCACCACCTCCATTTTCTTTGAAGCTCCCAGTAATAACTAACGGAGAGCAGTTTTCAACTTTTCAATATAATTACTGTGGCAGAATGAAATTATGATAAACTCATCATCCACAAATATAAAACAAAGTATACAACCAATAGTTGTAGTGCGGGATCCCAACGTGAACCTGTGTAGCAAGTATGGTGACCCCAGAGAGCTTTACATGTTCTATAGTAAGAGATCATAGGGAGTGTAAACCTTGACCTTTGACCTTTTTACCCCAAGCCTGTAGTCAGAGATCATCATCTCTGAATGAACTTGTGTACCAGGTTTGGTGGACCTAGCCTTCTTTGTTGTTGCAATCCCAACACCACAGTGACACTTCAGGGTCAGAGGGTCAACCTGTGTACCAAGTTTGCTTACCCTAATTTTGCTCTTTGTACAGTAATAAGGAATAGGAAATATTAAAGTTAACATTTGACCTTTTGACCGCAAGCCCATAGCAAGAGGTCAAGATCCAAAGCTGAACCTGTATATCATGCTTGGTGTCCCAAGCTTTACTTATTTTATAGTAATAGTAAATGTAGAGTTTACCATAGTGCAACTGCAATTTTTACTTCGACCTTTGACCCTTTAGTCAGGTCAGGGTGTAAGTCATCCGAGATGTTTCTTAGATACAACTGCTGCACTGATTTGAAAAGTCTACATAATTTCTTTCAGTAGTTACTGTGTTTAGAAGATTTAGGGAAAATCTGACCTCTGACCTTTGACCTCAAGGTCATCCAATGAGAATGAAATTGTAATATGTGCATCATCAGAGTACATCAAACCATGGAACCAAGTTTCAAAACAATCGGAAAAAAAAAAAAACTGTAGGAGGAGTGCATTTCACAAAAGTGGGACAGACTAAGATAAGATAAGATAAGATAAGATAAGATAAGCCTTTATTAGTCCCACAATGGGGAAATTCCAGGATTGCAACAGCACAGGGATAGCAACACTCAGAGCAATAATTAAGAAGATACGGAAGATATAAATAAGAGCAATGGATATACATACATACACATAAATATATAAATACAGTATATATACAAAGTGCGGAGCATTGTAGCTAGATGGAATAAACAGCATAACTGTCTACTTAGTTATCCTACATAGTATGAATATGTACCCATACATATTGTCACCCTCTGTAGCGACCAATATTGTCCTAGTTGTATATACTGGAGGGGACCATTGTGTAAGTCTGTTGCGTCTTTTGCATTCAATACTATTAGGTCGTCACGTTTTTTTGCTATCTCTGTGAGCAGCCCTGCTTAGGTTATACAGTCTGACAGCCGTAGGTAGGAACAACCTGCGAAACCTCTCGGTTGCGCACCTAGGATGATGTAGTCTGCTGCTAAATGAGCTCCTCAGTGCGTTCAGTATGTCCTGCATAGGGTGGGACTCGGACTCCAGCAGAGATGACAGTTTAGCCACCATCCTTCTCTCTCCTATCTCCTCCACCGGGTCAGGGCGCTGCCCCAGGACAGAGCTAGCTTTCTTGATCAGACTGACTGACAGACGGACTGACAGACGGACTGACAGAGGGGCGGATGGACAGACTTACCCATAACATAATCACTCTTTGGGCTTCATCTGGTGGGGAATAATAAAAATTAGTATGTGGCAGTGGGTGGGGTCGTAGTTAGGTGCTTCTCCCGTCTGGCTGGAGATTCAGAATGAGCGGTGAGGAGTTTGGTTGGTGGTTGAGGTTGTTTGTTGCCCATGCTTCTGTGACTTGTCTCTTAGTCATTTCACTTATTAAATAAAACACTGAGGTTGAGTTCACTGATGCTGAAATATCCATATTTTCTCCTCACCAGTTCTGCTCCCAGCTGTAACTGAAGGTGTTGAATTATTCAGTAACATATATTTTGTAAAAGTAAACGAGTGGATATTCTTGTGCAAATGGAACTCATTACTGCCCCCATCTGATTACTACTTCTCATTCCTCGTTTTTCCTCAGAGCTACAATATTAACTGTAGATATGTCAGTCAACTCCTCATCCATCTCCAATGATCTTCTGCAACATCACTGTTCCCCACTTTGGTATTACATGGGCATCGGCACTGTTGTATTGCGAGTTCTCTTCATCCTTCCTCTCTCCACTCTCGTCGTCTACCTCTGTCACCAGCGGTGGAGGCAGCAGCGCTCCTTTGAATCAGCCAGCCACTCTGACATCTTCACCTACCACATGGCTGTGATGGAGCTGATCTTGATCTTGGGCTTAATATTAACCTACTGTGGTGGCTGCACTAATCAATCAGCAGTAAAAAAAAAGTAGGATTCTATGCCACATTTATCAGTACCTCTGGTGGAATTTGGTTTCATCTCCTGACCTGTGTAGAGCGTTACGTGGCAGTCATTCACCCCATCACCTACAGGGGTCTTAGAGATGCCCGTGGGGTCAAAATCAGGAACATCATCATTGGCTGTGTTTGGCTGCTGACCGTTGGAGAGGTGATCATGGTCGACACTGTAAAACTTAGCTTCATGAACACTTTAAACTTTTGCATCATGATTTTATTTACAACAGTCATAACATTTTTCAGCCTCTCCGTTTTCCCTGTTCTGATTCGCTCCGGGCCAGGAAATGAAAATGAATCAAAGGTGCAGGTCAACCAATCAAAGCTGAGAGCTTTCTACATCATAACAGCTATATCATGTGTTGTGTGGCTGTGTCTTGTTGGGCTCCTTTTTCAAATCATCATGTTGGCATTCCTTCTGCCAGACAACATTTTTCTCTGTAAAGTGAACATCATTGGAAGTTTTTTAGAGCTACCCAGTCACTTTGTGTTGTCGCTACTGTTTCTGCACAGGGAAAGGAAGCTGTGTTGTCAATAAAAGAATGACTATGCTTAAATGAACACTGATAAACCCATTATTTTCTGATGTTTGTCATTATATGGTTCTTCAAGTAGGCCCATTAAAAAAAAAAAAATCTGTGAAAGAACCATTATCAGATTATAAGAAATGATTAAAACACAAACAGTTCCTTCTCCAGTAATCAGTTTGGTCAAAGCATGTAAACATGCTAAATCTTGTTATCAGTTTCTTTAAATTAATAATGGGGAGACTGATGAACTCATTGAGTGCTCAACAATCTAATTGATTTCCCAAAGATCTTTTTGTGATCTTTCACTGAATGCCAACTTTTTCCACCCCAAAGGTAGAGATTGCTGAGAGACCAGTGGGAGATCGCTGAGTGTTTTATGAAAGACCAATAGAGTTCATTGAACGATAACAGCAGAGAGCACTTAGAGAACATAACCTTCACAGACATGGGAGAAGATGCAAACTCCACACAGAAGGGTCACCGATGGTCAGGGGTGGGATTGAACCCACAACCTTCTTGCTGTGCTGCCACAGTGCTAACTGCTGCGGCACCAAACTGCCCGCCATGAAAGTTGCAACAACAAGAGAGACTCTGCCTACAGCTCCTTCTTCGCCAACTCAAGCACATCTGACTAATCCACAATCAATCTCCCAAATATTTACACAGAGACAGTTTTATCAGGGCTGTAGGAGGTCGTTGAGAGATTTTTGATCTGTCAGTGGTCAGGCAATGATCTCCATGCTGTGCAAATGGGCACGTGTTGTCATTGCAATGGGTAAATTTATTTTTTTTTAAGTCAAGCATACATACTGTATATATATATGGATTTATTTATTTATTTATTTTTTGCTTGAATCTAAGCTAAATTGCCAAATAAAACACATGAACATATTTTATAAATATACGAGCAGAACACATGGGTAAATGTGGCGTCTAATTAGCAGCCGTATCTGAATATTGTGTGTCTATGTTTGTTTTATTTATTTATTTAACCTTTATTTATACAGGGTAGTTCAATTAAGAGGCAACCTCTCTTTTTCAAGGATGCCCTGTTCACACTCACACATTCCCACCTGGAAGCTGCCCAGTACAACCACTGACTGACCTGTGGACACTGAGCAGCCCCACTGGAGCAGATGGGGTTAAGAGCCTTGCTCAAGGGCACCACAGTGGGGTTAATGAGGGTGAGGAAAACATTGCTACATTACCTGTCTCATCCAGATCTGGACCAGTGACCCTCTGCTCTCCAGTCAGCATCCCTAACCATTAGGCCACCACTGCCTATTAAATATATGTGGAAAATTAAATATTTCAGTGTATTTATTAGTTGTTTTTTTTTACTTATCATTTTTTCTTTTTTCAAACTTCCTAAATATTCATACATAAACAGCAGCTTGTTTTCATAAATTATAAACTGAGTCTAGCATATTGTATTATAGTTTAGCAATATTACACGAGAAGGAGTTTGGTATCATGAATTTGTGAACTCCAGCGGGGCGTGTTCACACCCCGCTGGAGTTTGTATATTCATGATACCGTAACAAACTTGAGTGTAATTTTGCTTTTATGAAACAGTTTTGGCAAGTAAAATTCTTTGCTGAAGTCGAAACTTCAGAAAATCTCAGATCAAAATGAATTTAATACTGGTGTACCGGTTAGCAGGCAAGCACTTTAGCACATGCTAGCTATTTAGCGCATTTTTCTCACTTTGATTCGCATTTTCAGATGAAACAAAGAGTCCATCACCGCAAAGGTACTGTGGTTTGTTAATTGAGACAATAAACAAACTCTAGCACTGCCTATTTTTTTTTAAACAGACACAAAATTGTTTAATGATCTTAAAGTGACCGGGATGGAAGGAGACCTTTGCGAAAGGGTGGGACTTCTGGGTCAAGGATATATAATTTCTTCTTGTCAAAACATTGTTTCACTGTGGAAATTAGGGTATCCAGAACAGTACCGCAGTTGTCAGAGTTGATAGAAAAATACTGTTCGTCATTAACATTACTAGAACACCTCTGAAGCAGAGGGATACATATCCAGTGAAACTGGAGCGCAATTATCATGGATTAAAGTAACTCCTGGAATCCCTATTGTCCAATCAATATTGTCCAGTATTAATACTAACATGTTCTTGATTTTAATCACATTTCAAAACATGTATAAATTATTCTTAATGTTCATTTATGGATATTTTTGAGATATGACATCCTGTGGTGTAAAGAAATTATAATCACGTGAAATCATGAAATTGTTTATGTTTGTGTTTTAACTTTCTGATGTTTACTCACAGCTTCTTTCATTCAACAGATGTGATGAGCTGATGGAGTTCTTTGTAAAGGACTCAATTACAGTCTGTTTAATTTTTGTACACCTGTCGAAAGATGGGACCTATTATGGTATGATGATGTCTTTCCCTCCATCCCTCTATCTGTATGACTTATCCGGCTAACTTCTTTGATGGCTTTCAGCATAAAAACATTAAAAAAATATTCTGAAGTAATTTAAAAAAGTACATTTATGCTAGGTCTGAAGTTGTTAAAAAGATTTGATGCAGTGAAAGTGAAAAAAATGTATATATGACATATTTATTACATTTTTATGAGAGGGACAATTTTGGGTCGTGAGGATAAAAAGTATAAGTTTTTGAATAAACACTTGTTGCTTCAAAAACTATAACACATCAGATTCAGTGCTAAACCTCATTCCAATTGTTCCACTGTGCACATTATTTTTGGATAAATTGCATATTTTATGTTTTTCTCATTAAAAAAAACAACAAAAAAACATGCATACTGTAGTTTTGTAATGCCTTTTTCACATTCTTGTTCTTAACTAACCTAGCCAACTTCAGGTTGCCAGACAATGTGTAGCTGAGCTGTAAACAAGAGTATAATTCTCCATTGTTTTCCCTGTATCAATGGTGATGAATTCCTGCTGTGATTTCAAGCCTAAAATGACCTCAGAGTCACCTGGTGAGTTCATGTGCTTCATGTGATTTATAGCAACACAACTTAGACCAGTTAGTTTGCATTATGCAAAAGGTTCATTTGTTCTTCTTAATACACATAAATAAAACACATGAAAATTATCAATGCACTAACATATCACCACACTTGAGACAAGAAGATGCAACACCACCGGTTATGTGGGTATTCTTAAATATTTTAACTATTTGTGAAATTTAATGTTTTTCGTCTTCATAAATTTGTCTAATTTTATTAACTGACTGAAAACTGACTTTGGGAAGTAAGTAATTTAGTTATAATGTTTAAATGTAAGTTTTCTTTTATTATTCACCTTGATAAATTTTATTCCAATGGCAAGTTCTTGTAAATCATTGACATTTTCTACTTATCGATGGTATATATAAATTAAATGATCATATTATTATTTAAAGAATTGTAAGACCAGTACATTATTAATGTATGGAATTAAAATTAATATTAATATTGATTTATCTTATGAATCAATTTAAATATTAGATAATAATGTCAGAATTGAGAGTGGGCAACTGTTCAGATCCTGAACTTACAGTGCATCTGGAAAGTATTCACAGCGCTTCACTTTTTCCACATTTTGTTATGTTACAGCCTTATTCAAAAATGGATTAAATTCCTTTATTTTTTTTTTCAAAATTCTACACACAATACCCCATAATGACAGTGTTAAAAAAAGAAAAAAAAAGGTTTTCTTGAGATTTTTGCAAATTTATTAAAAATAAAAAAACAAACAAACTAAGAAATCATGTGTACATAAGTATTCACAGCCTTTGCTCAATACTTTGTTGATGCACCTTTAGCAGCAATTACAGCCTAATGTCTTTTTGAATATGATGCCACAAGCTTAGCACACCTACCTTTGGGCAGTTTGGCCCATTCCTCTTTGGAGCACCTATCAAGCTATATCAGGGTGGATGGGACGCCACTCATTTGGGGCACCAGCTCACCTCTTCCTCGGTGAATAATTTATTAATTAATTTTACTTTATACATGTTTAATCACTCAGTAAGTTAATTTAATAATCATTCTCAAAATATTAGTGAATTCGATAATGGGGCTTCAAAACCAGACTCAGGATGTAATAAATTCCCAACAACTTCTCTCATTTTACAGATTTATTTCAATGAAATGATGATTAAAGGACATTGACATGATTTGGAAGCAGGTGAAATGATCAGTATTAACCATCACATTAAATCTGTAAAATGGAGTTTTAATAAAAATATTATATTATTTCTCTTTTAATTTTGTATCTGGTCAGATTTTGAATTATTTCCAAATCTTATACATTCATTCAGCTGATGAAATGAAGAGCGCTCACGTGATTCCAGGTTGAAGTTCTTTCAGCGGCTTCCCCTGAAGCTTTAGTTGTAAATGGCACCAAAACCTAAATATCTTGCCAGCAGATATCTAGACAAGGTGTGACAGCTTTCAAAGTCTACAGTCACAAGATGAGATTTTAACTGTATTAATCACAGTTGGGCTGACGTCCAGCAAATATGGCGGTGGTGTTTTCTTCAGTGCAGTGGCAATGAGGCCTCTTCTTCTCCTTCTTGGTTGGCAAGCGGCTTTCCCAGGGAATTCGAGAAAAATTACAAAATCTGATCCCAATAGCAAAACTAAAAGATATTCTTCTTCTTATTTCATGGAGCTGAAAACAGCTTTCAGTGTGAAAATGACCGATAGGTCAGTCACCAAAAACAAAAAAAAACAAAAAAAAAACACGGTGGATTTAAAGAAAGTTTAACAGTGTAGTGGAGCTGAAATAACGAGGCGGCTTTGAATTAAAAACAGGGTTTTTAATGAATAGCTCCTCTATCAAATCTCATCAGGTGCAGAGCTTGGCAGAAGGCAAGAGAGAGATCTCTGCTTCGCTCGCTGGTTAAATACAGTACACATAGCACCACTCATTGAAACAGCTGACGTCAGAGTCCACTCATTGAAAAAGGTAACATCTCCCCGTTATCTAAACCCCCTATTAGTCCTGTTAACTCCTCCCTTCGCCTTGGGAGGTGATGGGAAAACCTTCTCCTCCCTCAGGGGTGAAGGTGTCGAGTCTGTTGCCATGGCGTCCTGTGACGTCATGGGTCTTCACACGGCGGTGAGATTCCTTTGTTCTTTCAGAGGTGTGAAGTTCCTTTGTATATGTTGTCCCAAACATTTCCACATGCTCTAACCAATGTAGGTATGGAATATCTGAGTGATATATACCACAGGCCCCCCAAACAACTATGAAAGGACACAGAAAGATTCACAGTCTAGGGTAATTACTAAGACATACTACGTGTTACAGCTGTTGCCACAGAAGAAACTTTCAAGCAGCCATGCTCCTAAGAGAGTTCAGTGAAAACATAACAGCATAGTATAATCATAAATCAGTCCTAAACTGTTGCGGCACAATTAGCGAAAATTTGCATAGTGGTGTAATCAGTCCCTGTGTAGTCTGGGTCTCAATCTTCTCCCAAAGCTGCTGTAGGTTGGTTTAGGCATCCTGCTGGGACCTTGTTGTGAGGAATCTGCAGTGTGGGAAGGAGAGAGATTATCTGTTCCCTGCCTGGGGGCTGAGACTTTCTCCTTGGGGGGTCTACCTCGCCGAGGTGCTCGGGCCAGCTGTGCAGGTCCGTCTCTCAACAAGAAGGCAGGTTTGAGTCTGTCAATGCTGACCGTTTCATTTCTATCCCCATAATCAAGCACAAAGTGTTTGTCACCATTTTCCAGCACTCTATACGGGCCATCGTATACTGGGCGTAACGTTGGTTTTAGAGCTTCATGCTTAACAAAAACAAACTCAGCGTTTTTTAAAGTTTGAGGAACAAAAACTTGTGGAAAGGAGTGATGAGCTGGACCGTGGAGAAAGTCCGGACTGTTACTGCCTAAAAACCTTGGGACTGGGAGGTGCCCTGGTTCCGGGTTTTCTGGTAAAAATTCTCCTGGGAGTCTGATAGGCTGAGCAAAGACTAATTCTGCAGGGGAAGCGTCTAAATCCTCTTTAGGTGCCGCACGCAACCCCAATAAAACCCAGGGAAGTTTATTTACCCAATTTGTGTCCGTTAATGAGGCCCTGAGGGCGGCCTTTAAGGACCTGTGAAAACGCTCGCATAACCCATTAGCCTGAGGGTGATAAGCGGTGGTACAATGAATTGTTGCCCCTAAACTGTTGGACATGGCTGACCAGAGCTCTGAGACAAATTGAGGCCCCCTATCTGACGTGATGTCTGATGGGACGCCGAAACATGCCACCCAATTTGTTAGAAAAACGCGAGCGACTTCCTCCGCTGTAGTTGCCGCTAGCGGGACTGCCTCTGGCCAGCGCGTGGTGCGGTCTATCATTGTTAGCAGGTGTGTGAAACCTTGGGAGGAAGGCAGCGGCCCCACGAGGTCGACATGAATGTGGTCGAACCTTCTAGCAGGGATTGGAAAAGGCTCCAGAGGGGCTTTTGTGTGTTTGTGTACTTTGGCGCGCTGACAAGGAATGCAAGTTTTTGCCCATTCTTTTACGTTTTTGCGTAGGCCTGGCCACACAAACTTTTCGGCAACCATTTTGACCGAGGCGCGCACACCTGGGTGCGCGAGGGAGTGAATTGCGTCGAAAATGCGGCGGGGCCAAGCAGCTGGTACTAACGGGCGAGGTCGGTCGGTTGAAACATCGCATATTAGGGGGGGCACGCCGTCGCACAACCCTTTTTCCTCCAGCCTTAACCCTGTTGGTCCAGACAGGAGCGCGCGCACGTCCGCATCACTACCTTGCTCTTCCGCCATGGCTGTATAATCTATCCCTTCATGGATAGGTGCTGCATATGTGTTTGCGTTAGAGAAAAGCTCAGCTGCTGAAGCAGTGTAATCTGTCTCCTCGTGCTCTGGCGGTGCCACAGCACGAGAGAGACAGTCAGCTACTACGTTAAGTTTGCCTGCTACGTGTCGAATGTCTGTGGTGAACTCTGAAATCGCAGCTAGCTGTCTTTGCTGTCTGCCTGACCATGGTTCTGAAATTTTAGCCATAGCAAAAGTGAGCGGCTTATGGTCCACAAAAGCCGTGAAACTCCGCCCTTCTAACCAAAACTGGAAGTGGCGGATGGACAAATGAAGCGCCAGCAGCTCTCTGTCAAAAGTGCTGTATTTGCGTTCAGTTGGGTTTAGCGATTTGCTAAAGAATGCTAAAGGTTGCCAGACCCCATTGACAAGTTGTTCTACAACTGCGCCTATAGCCAGGTCTGAAGCATCTGTGGTTAGAGCAATGCGGGCTGTGGGATCTGGGTGAACTAACATTGTGGCGTTAGCTAGTGCGCTTTTTACTTCCGCGAAAGCGCGTTCGCGCTCCGGGGTCCATTCGACCGCGTTGGAAGCTTTCTTTTTTCTGAGCGCGTCATATAGGGGTTGCATGAGCTGAGCTGCGTGGGGGAGGAAACGGTTCTAAAAATTAACCATCCCCAAAAATTCATGTAGCGACTTAACCGTTTGAGGCCGTGGAAAACTTTCTATCGCACGAACTTTGTCTGGAAGCGGAATTGCCCCTGCCGGGGAGACCCTATGTCCCAAAAAATCAATTTGTGATACGCCGAATTTGCATTTGGCTGGATTGATTATAAGTCCGTGCTCTTCCAGCCTCTGAAAAACGGTAGTGAGGTGCTGTTCGTGTTCTTCCTCGGATGAACTGGCTACCAGCATGTCATCGAGGTAGACAAAAACAAAGGATAGGTCGCGTAGAACTGCGTCCATCATCCGTTGAAAAGTTTGAGCCGCGCCTTTGAGGCCGAATGGCATTCTTAGGAATTCAAAAAGGCCGAAAGGGGTTATAACCGCTGTTTTAGGAATATCTTCAGCTCGGACTGGGACTTGGTGATAACCGCGGACTAAGTCTATTTTTGAAAAAATGCGCGCACCTGCTAAATGTAATGAAAAATCCTGAATGTGAGGAATGGGGTAGCGGTCATGCGCTGTAGCGTTGTTTAGCCTGCGGTAATCTCCGCATGGTCTCCAAGAACCGTCGGATTTCGGGACCATATGAAGTGGTGAGGCCCAAGGGCTCTTTGAACGTCGGCAAATGCCTAATTTTTCAAGAGCTGCAAATTCGTCCCTTGCTATGTTGAGCTTGGCCGCGTCTAAGCGGCGAGCTTTGGCAAAAACGGGAGGTCCGTTTGTTGGGATGAAGTGATTAACCCCGTGTTTAGCTACAGTGGCTGAGAATTTGGGGGTTGTGAGTGCTGGAAATTGGGTGAGGAGTTGTTCAAACTTACCTCCTGCCGTAGTGACGTTGGCCTGCACAGGTGGTGGAGAAACTCGAGCTGAGCATTGAATAGAAGCAAAAGAGAGTGCATTAACCAGGCGCCTATTTGCAAGATCCACTAATAACCCATGTGCACACAGAAAATCTGCGCCTAACAAGTTAAAGCTCACCGCTGCTACAACAAATGTCCATCTGTAGCTGCGGCCGTGGATGAGGAGGTGCAGGCTCTTTTCCCCGAACGTGTCGATGTCAGAGCCGTTGGCTGCCACTGCTCCGTTGCCCCGGGTGCCCATGGTTCGCTCTGCGTGGGAGGGCATGACGAAACTCAGCTGAGCTCCCGTGTCGATGAGGAACTGCTTGCCTGTGTATCCATCCGTCACGTATAACAGCTTATTCTTCTTGCCGAGAACTGCTGCTGTTAATGGCCCTCGGCTTTGGTGTTTCCCCGACATCATAAACTTGCAGGGGGGAACGCATTTGCGGGCTTTCTCTGCGAAGCGGTGGTGATAATAGCAGACGTCGTTCTGCTCGTTGCGCTTGGGCCGCGCCGCTGTCACCGTGGGTTGAGTCTCTCCAAGGCTCGGGGTGTCAGTTCTCAGATCTGCGGATGCCGCTGTGGGTGTCCGTTCTCTGCAGGCGTTGACGAGCCGGTAAGCCTCGTTGGCCAGTGTGCGGAAATCCTGATGATTGTTGCACTTCATCCTGGCGAGTGTCCCTCTCAAATGCGATGGTAGCGTGCTGAGGAAAATGAATTGGAGAAGGAAATTATCATTATCCTCCTCCTTGAGTTGTAGCAAATCCTCCATGAGGGTCCTCGGATTGCTCCCTCTGTGGCCGTAGACCGCCAGGATCCTCTCGGCTCTTTCCTCCGCTGACGGGACATAATTCGCCACGATGGTCGCCTTGAGTGTTTCATATTTGTCCCGGGTTGGTGGTTGCTGGACCAAGCTCTGCACACACTTCGAAGTTGCGGAGTCGAGCTTGGAGATGATGTGATAAAATTTGGTATCATCTGCTGTGATACCCGCCAGTATAAACTGGGCTTCGGCTTGCTGGAACCAAGATGCAGGGTCTTCTCTCCAGAAGTCTGGCAGCTTGACAGCGACGGCGTTCGTGCACACCATCATTGTCGTGTCCGCCGGGTGAGAGTGCGTTTCTACGGCTCTCGCGGCGGTGCTGGAGCTCGGTTGAGCTCTCTCAGTGCCCTTTGCCGTGGGGAACAGCTGTCTGCTTGTTCCCTCGTCTGCGTCGTCGCTGGCGTGTGCCAGAGCCACCATGGATGAGCAGCTTGAAGAACGCCTCCGGTCCATATTCTCGCGTCAGGGTCACCAGTGTAGTGGAGCTGAAATAACGAGGCGGCTTTGAATTAAAAACAGGGTTTTTAATGAATAGCTCCTCTATCAAATCTCATCAGGTGCAGAGCTTGGCAGAAGGCAAGAGAGAGATCTCTGCTTCGCTCGCTGGTTAAATACAGTACACATAGCACCACTCATTGAAACAGCTAACGTCAGAGTCCACTCATTGAAAAAGGTAACATCTCCCCGTTATCTAAACCCCCTATTAGTCCTGTTAACTCCTCCCTTCGCCTTGGGAGGTGATGGGAAAACCTTCTCCTCCCTCAGGGGTGAAGGTGTCGAGTCTGTTGCCATGGCGTCCTGTGACGTCATGGGTCTTCACACGGCGGTGAGATTCCTTTGTTCTTTCAGAGGTGTGAAGTTCCTTTGTATATGTTGTCCCAAACATTTCCACATGCTCTAACCAATGTAGGTATGGAATATCTGAGTGATATATACCACAAACAGCATAAAAAGTTAGAAAAACAGAAATGCCTTAGAACAGGAGTTTTTAACTCCAAATCAAGATTTGAGCTCAGGGAAAAAAGAAAAAAAGAAGAATTAATTCTTAGACGTTTAAAGAAAAACATTAAAATACACAGAAGTTTACACAAACACAATATTCCATGTCCCCTGTAAAACTGAACCCTGTGATACTCTGTATTGCTCTGTGACGTGAAGTGCTGAAGTGTGTTCTGAAGTCCTCTTAAGGAGGGCGTCTCCCTCTTTTTAACTGTAAACAAGTTTTGCGCCGTTAGGGTGATTAACAGAAGCCCAAGCCAATAGTTTTCCTTCGTGGGCGGGATTTATGAACTTTAGTCCAAAGAACAAATAGTCTTATGTCTGTATCAACCAATAATATTGAAGGAAGTTTTGTCCTGCAGAAGCTGACCTGTGATTGGTGGAACAAGTATATGACTTGGTACTTTTACAGGATGACACCCACTTTAATACTGAATATTCATCAATATACTTATGTATAAAATCTAACCCACTTCAGTGAGAATGCAATTTTATAGCTAGTGCTTTTAAATTAACCTGCAAGAATAAACATTCGCTTAAAGATTTTAACATGCACATATATAAATCAAGTATCAAAAACCATTTCAAACTCCAAATTGATTGTCCACAGAATATCAGAGTTCATTTGCTTTCCCATGGTATCCTGGAAGTTATTTTGAGAAATGAAACTTGGAGAAAGAGAGTTTAATGTTAAGTTCATCAGAATACAGTCAAAGTGATTGTCTACTCCAGAGACATCCATCAGGGGTAGTGTCAAGCTGTGGATAGCTAGGGCCTTAGAAAATTCCTTTAAAGTTTATTATGCCTGTTCTTTGTCCACATTTTATTACCCGCAAAACGGTAAGGTGAAAGAGCATTTCCAGTTTATTTATGATGTGAGTTAATCTGTTCCTTGCAGAGATGGGATCCTTATCACTTGTACCTCTTTACAAAGAAATGTGTTCTCCACAGTGGTCCTGAGATGAAAAAGCAGTCTTGACTGTCCTTTTCCTGGGTGAAACAATTTCTTTAAGGTGCAATAATAATTTTATTGTTGAGCCAAAGCAAGATGATGCTACACCCGGACCTAGGTTTCCTCTTTTAATTGTAGCTCTGAGTTGACTGGGAATTAATTCTGGATCATGGAAAAAAATGGATCATATTAGATCTGTTCTGAATCTTTGTAAAGAGAAAACCTTTCTAAGTTCATCTGATTAACCTTCATGAACATGATGATGTAATGATGCAATGATCAAGACTCCCTTCTATTCTTTCAGTATGCAGTGAATCTTTGTTAAATCTCAGCAATACATAGCATTCACTCTCAATACTTTATTCTGTAATTCATATTTATCATAAAGTGATAAATCTTTCAGACTGAAGATTCCTCAATATACTTATGTACAAAATCTAACCCACTTTAGTGAGAATGCAATTTTATATCTAGTGCTTTTAAATTAACCTGCAAGAATAAACATTCACTTAAACATTTTAACCCCTTGCACTCCGGTCAATTTCCCTAAAAATGCCAAAAAATAACGTGCCCAAAGTAAATCGAAAGCTGTTCTTCAACCCTTTGCAGCATCTTCATGGGGTTGGTCTCATTTAAAAGAAAACACTTTGAATTTTTTGGCAAAATAGTCATAATCTCTCTAAGTGCTCCGGCCACTAAGTTATAGTGATCTAAACATACTGAACTTGAAGAAAATAAATTTTGCCTGGGTGTTTTTTTTGGATACAAATGCTTGCAAATAACACACAGCTTCAGATCCGGGCTGGGAAATGCAACAGAAATGTAGAACCAAGTGTTATCCACCTGAGGTCAAAATTTTGTAACAATACCACAAAAAATGAATATATTACACAGCTTTTTCCTCAGGTAGTTCCCAGGCGTTTTTGAACTGTGCCAAATTGTGCCAAATGGCCCAGTTTGGAAAAACGTCTGCAACTTTTGAATGATTCAATATAGAAGCTTCATCTTGGGCTCTAATGAAAGGTGACACTCAGGGCTGTGTGTGTGTGGGGGGGGGGTTGCCCCCCCCTTCGCTACAGAGGACGGACATCGGCCATCGCTATATGACGGAATAGTCATGTGGCGACCGCGGCGCAGTCACCGCCCCCCCCCCTCGCTACAGAAGAGTAGCAGGGGTGGGGGGCGTTCACGGTCTGGACGCGGTGCACGACCCGTGTACCGCAGCGCATGAACTTCGGACTTCGTGCGCCGCGCTGTTGTAATTTACTGATCAGTCAAAAGTAATTTTTGATTACAATTTTCAGGGATAAAGAATAATTTAGCTTATAACACCTAACCTCTTCACAGCAGCAGTGTCCTGGCAAACTTCTCTTCCTCATTGTCAGACGAACGTGATGCTGGTCCCTTGTTACTGACTTGTGGTTCTGGTCTCGGCGACCCGGTCAAAACATAATTCCATTATTGCGGTTTTGCGCTTCCATGATTGCGGTTTTGGCGAATGATTTACGACCTTCGTCGTCGGCCTCTGTCGGTCTATGATGACCATGGAAGAGAATCCTAAACATCTATTCTGCTGGAATAAAAAAAAAAAAAAAGCACCGCCTGTGACTGAAGAGGCCGATGCGCGAATGGCAGTCCCTGTCACACAGGTAGCACTTGCGGATGGTCTCCGTGCTGCTGGGTCTGTGACGGTTCTTCCTGCGGGTCCTTTTTTCATCTGCTGCAGCAGTCTGTCTTCACCCAGCCTTACAAAAAACAGCTTGCGAACTTCTGTGCTTTAATTCGCTCGCTGCATTCACAGCATTGGTAGGCGGGTACTTCTCGCTAGGTTTTCAGTCATTGGTTCTTCAAGGTTTCAGAAACCCAATTCAAGGCTCTTTTTAGTCGAATGAGAGGTCAATCAGATGAACTAATCTGTTTGCGGCTGTGTCTGCGGTGGAAGAACGGAAATGCAGCTTTTATTTTCAGTGCGCTCTAGGACGCACGAGGGCGCTCTCGCGTGCCCTTGTGCGCTCTAGGATGCAGAGACGTGCCCGTCCGCAGTACACCGGGGTGCAAGAGGTTAACATGCACATATTTAAAATCAAGTATCAAAAACCATTTCAAACCCCAAATTTCAAAAACCATTTCAAACCCAAAAAGCGATAAATCTATCATAAAGATGAATCTTTGCACACCTTACTTCCGGCGCCACACAAGTAGGCTGCCTTTTTGCAACAGCGGATCAATTTCTTCCTATTTACTATCTGGCTCTCTTGCTAATCTTTCGATTTCGGCGACACCTTGATCCATCCAAACACGTAGATCGCCCAAATGTCTCCTGAGCCTGCAGATAGATCCATTGTTTTCTGTAGGAGGCAGTACAATAGGGACCAGCTGTTAGCACTTAACCGGCCCACGATGCTAACGCAAAAACTCGACATACCGGGACAAATAAGACGGAAATGGTGTGGATGTCGTGCTGGAATAAGACGGCGGGCGAGGAATATAAGGTACAGACCCGTCCTCCCATCCGTTATTATGGGGAATGTACGATCGCTACTCAGAAAAACAGAAGAGCTAGCGGCTATCTCCAGCTACGAGAGCACATACAGGGAGTGTAGCCTAATGCTATTCACAGAGACATGGCTAACAGAACTAGCAACAGATGCTAACATTGAACTGGAGGGTTTTCACGCAATACGGGCAGACCGAACACCAGACAGTGGGAAGGCAAGGGGCGGAGGAGTGATGATGTATGTCAATAACAACTGGTGCAGATTGGGACATATCACAGTTAAACAACAACACTGCAGCAAAGACATGGAGTTGCTAGCTGTTAGCATGCGGCCTACCTATCTCCCGAGGGAATACTCACATGTGATCTGCATTGTTATTTATGCAAATCCGACGGCAAACGCTGGGACAGCGCGTGACGTCGTCCACTCAGTAACTGGCAGGCTGCAGACAGAACACCCAGTTGCTCTTCTCCTCATCTCAGGCAATTTCAACCATATTTCACTGTCTCCCATTCTACCCACGTTCACCCAGTATGTCACATGCCACACTAGAGACAATAAAACACTGGACTTATTCTACGCAAACACTAAGGAGGCGTACACCTCATCACCTCTCCCTCCACTCGGAAGATAGGATCACAACTTTGTTCATCTCCTGCCGGTGTACAAACCCCTAGTGCACAGACAACCTCCGGTCATGCGCACAGTGAAGTTATGATCTGAGGAGGCAATGGATGCTCTAAAGGACTGTTTTGAAACCACTGCCTGGGAGCAGCTCTGCAATCCACATGGTGAGGACATCGATGGCCTCACTTACACCATCACGGACTACAACAGCTTCTGTGTGGACAACACCGTACCCACCAAGACCATACGGTGCTGCTCGAACAACAAGCCCTGGATCAACCCTGAGATAAAAACACTTCTGAGAGAGAAGAAGAGGATCGTCGGGGAACAGGGAGATGCTGAAATTTGTACAGAGGGAGCTGAGGAGGAAGATCAGAGAAGGCAAGGACAGCTTAAGGAAGAAGATGGAGGACAAGCTGCAACAGAGCAAAATCAGTGTGGTCTGGAGAAACCTTAAAACCATCTCTTGGCTCCAGAATACCTCCCCCCAGGCCATGGGGGGGAGGGGGGGACAGGGAGTGGGCAAACAATCCGAACCTGTTTTTTAATAGGTTTGACCAACCACCCTCCCCCCTGACTGCACAACAACCACTGCTGTTTCTAAAGACATTGAGTCCTGCTGCCCACACCCCACTCCACCAACACCCCCCCCCCCCCACTCCCAACACACAACCCCCCAACATGACCCTCACTAAGACCTAGGTGAGGACGGAGCTGAGGAAGATCAAGGCGAGGAAGGCCTCGAGACTGGACGGCATCAGCGCAAAGCTCCTCAAGTCCTGTGCAGACCAGTTGTGTGGGATTGTGGAGCTCATCATCAACCTGAGCCTGAAGCTGGGGAGGGTACCACAGTTGTGGAAAACATCTTGTGTGGTACCTGTACCAAAGACTTCCCACCCCAAAGACCTGAACAGCTACAGACCAGTAGCCCTGATATCCCACATGATGAAGATCCTGGAGAGACTGCTCCTTGCTCACCTCCGCCCCCTGGTGGGACCAGCAATGGATCCACTCCAGTTCACCTACCAGCATGGCATGGAAGGATGCAGTGATCTTCCTCCTTCACCGTTCTCTGTCCCACCTGGAGAAGCCTGGGAATGTGGTGAGGATCATGTTCTTTGACTTCTCCAGTGCTTTCAACACCATCCAACTGATGATCCTGAAGGACAAGCTGCTGTGCGCAGGGGTGGACCAGCACCTTTCATCATGGATCCTAGACTACCTCACTAACTGGCCACGGTTTGTGAGAACCCGGGACTGTGTGTCCGACACGATCATCGGTAGCACGGGGGCCCCCCAGGGAACGGTTTTGGCTCCCTTCCTGTTCACCCTTTATACCGCGGATTTCTCACACAACACAACACACTGCCATCTACAGAAGTTATCTGACGACTCTGCGATCATCGGCCTCATCTCCAATGGAGATGAAGCTGAGTACGGAGGACTTATCCAGGACTTTGTGGACTGGTGTCATCGAAACTGCCTCCAGATCAATGCGAGGAAAACTAAGGAGCTGGTGGTGGACTGCCACAGGCAAGGACAACCCCTCACAGCACCAGTAAACATACAGGGAACAGACATTGAGATGGTGACATCCTACAAGTACCTGGGTGTTCATCTGAACAATAAACTAGACTGGTCACACAATACCAACACACTCTACAAGAAGGGACAGCGGGCATCATGAGTGTTTTTTTTTTATTGCATTTCTTTATTAATTAAGGGGCCTTCACACCAAACGCAAATAGGGGAATTTTTCGTGCAGTACGATTACATTATAAATCAATGTTAACACACAAATAGACATGAATTTACCATCTGATTGAGATGCAGAAAGGCAAAGTTGCCTGAGGTCAACCTACTGTGGAAATCCCCAAAATAAGGTCATGCTTAGGTTTACATTATCAGGAAGGCAGGAGGGTCACCTGAAAAAGTTGTCCCTGCCTCAAAAACTTTACAAGATGATGGTGTTTGCATTGCTAGCTTGTTAGCCTTGCTAGCATGACCATGGCAAGAATCCGTGGGTGAATAACTCCGACATCCTGATTCAGCTGAAGAGCTCCCAATCCTTCTTTCGCCATGTGAGTGTCTCTCATTTTCAAACTAGTTTACTCTCCAATGTTGATTCATCAGAGAATCATTGTCTGCTCCCTCCAAAGTAAATAAAAGCATAATATATAAGCATCCCGAAGTGATTAAACAAAAAGCTGGTAAAACTCAAATTAAAAATGAAGCCTCTAAATTTAGTGATTTGGCCTTTGTTCCTCCTCATAATTTAAAAATTAAATGTGGTTTAATTTTAAGGTTAAGGTTCCAAGGTTGTCATAGCCAGGAGCGGCACTGGGGTTAAGCTCCCAGTGCTCATAAAATGCTCCTTATGGCGTGCGTCTCGAAAAGCCTCTGACAACTAAGTCCAACTCCTAGCCTGCCCGTGTGGTTTAGTCTCTAAGCCTGGCGGAACTGCTTTTACTAATAGGAGAAGGGGCAAGGGCAGATCTCTGGTGCCTTAAAACCAGATGCTTTGGGTAGATGGTGGCTCGTCAACCTGGGAAGGTAGCCCATCTAGGGGAAGGCAAACCCTTATTTCAAACCTCCGCTGCCTTGCGGCATACCCGGTCACGGGAAAGGCTTCGGGAGTCAACCCTGAGGAAAAATCTGGAGTCGGAGCCCCTAAGGCAGTTCTATGTTGTGCTCAACATCGTTCTGGCAGCTCCTGCAACGGCGCTGGTGCCAAACTGTAGCAGCCCTGCTGTTCCTTTGGATTCATCAGTGACGTGGAGAGGGGGGACATGCTGCATGGGCAACATCTTGTCCTCCATATCTTCCTGCCCAGGCTTGAATCCTACCAACTCTCAACGCTGGAAGTAGAACACCGGATCACTGGAGAGAACACTCCAGCTTAGCCTTTGGCGTAGACAAAACACGGGGAATGACAGTTACCGGTTATAAGCCACCGCTCAATTGGCGTAGAGCGCGGCGCCAGGGGTTGTTCCTGACGGTGGGAGGGATCATCGGATCTCACTGGACAGCTACCGCCCGCCTCAAGCTGGGCAGCCCCCAGCCAATAAGGTGTTGTCCCGCCACAGCTTGCTTTCCTCATTGGGTGCATGGGGATGAGGAGAAATCCGAACAGCAGGCTGAGAACCTTCACACCAGGCAAGACAATAAAACAAAAGAGATGAACTCTAAAACTGGGAACTTGGAACGTCCGCACTATGATGACAGGACTCGCTGCTAACCTCAAGGACATCAAGGACACCAGGAAGACTGCCATCATCAATAATGAGCTGAAGAGACTGGGAGTGGATATCGCCACTCTCCAGGAAACACGGTTGGCTGACGCAGGCACACTGAGAGAGAAGGACTACACGTTCTACTGGCAGGGAAAGGGCAGTGACGAACACAGGGAACACGGAGTGGGCTTCGCAGTGAAGAACACCTTGCTGAAGATGGTGGAACCAGGCAGCACTGGCTCTGCACGACTCCTCACCCTCCGCCTGAACACCACTCAAGGCCCAGTCACCCTCATCAGTGTGTATGCCCCAACACTGACAGCCACACCAGAGGCAAAAGACGAGTTCTACGAGAATCTCGCAACAACTGTCAGGATCATCCCCAACTCTGAACAACTCATTCTCCTTGGAGACTTCAATGCCAGAGGGGGTGCTGACCACGACTCCTGGCCCTCCTGTCTTGGACCTTTTGGTGTAGGCAGAATGAACGACAACGGACAGCGGCTGCTCGAGTTCTGCACATATCACGATCTGTGCATCACAAACTCGTTCTTCAATACCAAGCCCCAACACAAGGTTTCCTGGCAACATCCGCGCTCAAAGCACTGGCACCAGCTGGACTTGATCCTGACCAGGATCACTGAAGAACGTGCTAATCACCCGTTTGTTCCAGAGTGCAGATTGCGACACAGACTAGTCATTGGTGTGTTGCAAGGTCAAGCTGTAGCTGAAGAAATTCCATCATGCTAGACAGCCTGGAAAGGCACGGATTGACACCAGCAAGATGGCTCAACCAGAACTTGTTGAGCAGTTTGTCTCCACCTTTGAGAAGGGACTTGGTGTACCACAAGAAGGAGAATCTGCAAAGCAGAAGTGGGAAGAGCTGCGAAACACCATCCACCGCACAGCCTTGGCTACCTTTGGGAGGAAGACCTCGAAGTCACAGGACTGGTTTGATGCCAAGTTGACCGAGATGACCCCCGTCATTGAAGCCAAGCGCTCAGCACTTGCTGAGTACAAGAAGTACCCAAACGAGAAGAATCTCCAGATTCTCAGGGCTGTGAGAAGCAAAGTTCAGCAGACTGCTCGGCGCTGTGCCAACGAGTACTGGACTATGCTCAGCCAAGACATTCAAACCACTGCCATAATAGGGAACATCCGTGGTATGTACGATGGCATCAAGAAAGCACTTGGTCCGGCTCAGAGCAAGACGGCCCCCCTCAAATCCTCCACTGGGGAGATGATCACAGAAAAGAACAAGCAGATGGAGAGATGGGTGGAACACTACTCCGACCTCTACTCCAGACAGAACACTGTGACACCTTCAGCCCTTGATGCCATCGACTGCCTGCCATCCATGGACGAACTTGACACCGAGCCAACCATCGATGAACTCAGCAAGGCCATTGATAGCTTGGCTGCTGGCAAGGCACCCGGCAACGACGGCATACCCCCCGACCTGATCAAGCACTGCAAGACCGCCCTATTGCTGCCATTGCATGACGTCCTCTGCCAGTGTTGGAAGGAAGGTGCCGTACCACAGGACATGAGGGATGCCAAGATCATCACCCTCTATAAAAACAAAGGGGAGAGAAGCGACTGCAACAACTACAGGGGCATCTCCCTCCTCAGCGTTGTTGGCAAAGTCTATGCACGAGTTGTTCTCGTTCATCTACAGAAGCTTGCCGAACGTGTCTACCCTGAGTCTCAGTGTGGCTTCCGCGCTGAGCGATCGACGGTAGACATGATATTCTCCATCCGCCAACTCCAGGAGAAATGCAGAGAACAGAACATGCCCCTGTACGTTGCCTTCATCGACCTCACCAAAGCGCTCGATCTGGTCAGCAGAGAGGGCTTTTTCAAGATCCTGCCAAAGATAGGATGCCCACCAAAGTTGCAAAGCCTCATCGAATCGTTTCACACCAACATGCAGGGGATAGTGCAGCACGATGGCAACGTCTCAGAGCCATTCAACATACGCAGCGGAGTGAAACAGGGCTGTGTTCTTGCGCCAACCCTCTTTGGGATTTTCTTTGCTATGCTCCTGAGGCATGCCTTCAGCACAGCAACAGAGGGAATCTACCTGCACACAAGATCTGACGGCAGGCTTTTCAACCTCGCCCGCCTGAAAGCCAGAACCAAAGTAGGCAAGGCTCTAATCAGAGACATGCTGTTTGCAGACGATGCTGCAGTCGCAACCCACACACAACAGGAGCTTCAGACCCTGGTGGACTGCTTCTCCCAGGCATGCAAGGACTTCGGGCTTACCATCAACCTGAAGAAGACTAACGTCTTGGCGCAAGGCACGGAAGCACCACCAACCATCACCATCGACAACTACGAGCTGGAGGTCATGAATCAGTTCACGTACCTGGGGTCCACGATCAGCAACAACCTCTCCCTTGATACAGAGATCAACAAGAGGATTGGAAAATCAGCCTTCACACTCGCTCGCCTCACCACACGAGTGTGGGAGAATCCCAAACTCTCTGTCAAGATGAAGATGGCAGTGTACAACTCCTGCATCATCAGCACACTGCTCTATGGGAGTTAGACGTGGACAACATACGCCCAGCAGGAAAAGAGACTGAACTCCTTCCACTTGCGCTGCATTCGCCACATCCTGGACATATCCTGGCAGGACAAAGTGCCCAACACAGAAGTTCTGTCCCACGCCGGCCTTCCCTCCATGTTCACTCTACTCAGGCAGCGCAGGCTCCGCTGGCTAGGCCACGTTCACCGTATGGAGGATAACAGAATCCCCAAAGACGTCCTCTACAGAGAACTAGCACCTGGCAGGAGAGACGTTGGCCGTCCACAGCTGCGCTTTAGAGACGTCTGCAAGAGAGACATGAAGACCCTGGAGATCAACACAGAGCGCTGGGAGGACCTTGCAACGGACCGCTCCAAATGGAGAGGCACCCTGACCAGACAGCTCAAGGCGGGTGAAGAAAGACTGACTGCTGCAGCAGATGAAAAAAGGACCCGCAGGAAGAACCGCCACAGACCCAGCAGCACGGAGACCACCCATAAGTGCGACCTGTGTGACAGGGACTGCCATTCGCGCATTGGCCTGTTCAGCCACAGGCGGTGCTGTTCCAGCAGAGTAGACATTTAGGATTCTCTTCCATGGTCATCATAGACCGACGGAGGCCGACGAAAGGTCTCAAACTCCCAAGTCTCTGTTAGTCTATGATCTGTTAATTGATCATCAGATTGATTTAATATCCCCTACAGAGACTTGGTTAGGGCAAGAGGATTATGTTGGTTTAAATGAATCAACTCCCTCTGGTTATTTAAACTGTCAAAATCCCGGAAGTTCTGGCCGTGGAGGAGGAGTAGCAACAATTTACCGTTCCAAATCACTAGTTAATGTAAAGCAAAAAACATGTTGTAATTCCTTTGAGGGCCTGGTCCTCAGTATTGGGCACTTTAGCAATTTTAGGTTAAACCCAATTTTATTTGCCATAGTTTATCGTCCCCCATCAACCTACTCAGAATTTTTATCCGAATTTGCTGATTTCTTAGCTGATTTAGTGCTGAAATCTGATAGAATAATTATAGTAGGGGACGTTAATATACGTGTGGATGTAGATAGTGACTGCCTTAATGTGGCATTTAATTCAATATTAGACTCGATTGGGTTTTCTCAGAAAGTAGGAGATTCTACTCATTACCTCCACCATACATTGGACCTTGTTCTGACATATGGCATAGAAATAGAAAATCTCATAGTGTCTCCTCATAACCCTGTACTGTCAGACCATTGTCTGTTAACCTTTGATTTTACTATTTCTGACTATTTGGCTCCTAAAGAAAAATATTATTACAGTAGATGCCTCTCAGATGATGCTGTTACCAAATTTATGGAGATTGTTTCCTCTATGCCATGTGTCAACACAATGGAAATAAGCTATAGACAGCTTGCTCCTTCTGTAATTGATAACATGGTGGATAGTGTTACAGCTTCTCTGCATCAGACTCTAAACTTGGTGGCCCCCTTAAAAAAGAAAAAAGTCTAATCAGAGATTTCTAACTCCTTGGTTCAACACAGAAACTAGTAGCTTAAAACAGAAGACTCGTCAATTAGAAAGAAAATGACGCTCCACTAATTTAGATGAAATCTATTTAGCTTGGAGAAATCATCTTTTAATTTATAAAAAATCTCTTAGAAAACCTAGAACGAGTTATTATTCTGCATTAATAGAAGAGAACAAGAATAATCCCAGGTTTCTTTTCAGCACTGTAGCAAGGTTGACAAAGAGTCAGGACTCTCTCAATCCTAGCATTCCCTTAGACCTTAGTCAGGACTTTATGAACTTTTTCAATAATAAAATTTCATCCATCAGAGATAAAATCAATCAGATTTTTCCCACAGTTAACTTAAATACTGTAACTACTACAACTCCTTCAATTGATGTCTGTCTTGATGAGTTTACTCCAATCGACCTTTGTGAGCTAGACAAAATAGTTTCTTCATCCAAACCTTCAACTTGACTTTTAGACCTTATTCCTACCAGGTTATTTAAAGAAGTCTTCCCACTTATTGGTAGCTTTATTCTTCATATAATCAATTCTTCATTAACTTTAGGCCATGTACCGCAGGCTTTTAAAATGGCTGTAATTAAACCCTTACTCAAAAAGCCAACGCTAGATCCAGGAGCTTTAGCTAACGATAGATCAATCTCTAATCTCCTTTTCATTTCAAAAATCTTAGAAAGAGTTGTTGCTACGCAATTATTTGACCACCTGCAGGGAAATGATTTACTTGAAAAGTTTCAATCTTGGTTTAGAATCCATTATAGTACTGAAACAGCCTTAGCAAAGGTCACTAACGACCTCCTCATTGCATCTGATAATGGACTGGTTTCTGTACTTGTCCTTTTAGACCTTAGTGCAGCTTTTGATACTATCGATCATAATATTCTACTTGATAGATTAGAACACTATGTTGGACTTAATGGAACTTCGTTGCAGTGGTTTAGATCTTAATTATCTGATAGGTTCCAGTTTGTTCATGTAAATAATGAGTTTTCTTTCAGCTCAAAGCTTAGTCATGGAGTTCCACAGGGATCTGTGCTAGGCCCTAATCTTTTTAGTTTATATATGCTCCCGTTAGGCAACATTATTAGAAAGCACTGTATACATGTTCATTGTTATGCAGATGACACACAATTATACCTGTCAATGAAGCCAGATGATAGTAATCAATTAGCCAAATTAGAAGCATGTCTTAAGGAAATCAAAGCTTGGATGACTTGTAATTTCCTGCTATTAAATTCAGATAAGACTGAAGTCATTCTTGTTGGTCCAAAAAACCTTAGAAATACCTTTCCAAATCAAACTTTCAGTTTGGATGCGGTTACTCTTTCTCTTAATAGCTCTGTGAGGACCCTTGGAATTATTTTTGATCAAGATCTGTCCTTCAATTCACATATTAAATTTGTTTCTCAGTCTGCCTTCTATCATTTGCGTAATATTGCCAAGATTAGGAGCATCTTGTCTCAGAGTGATGCTGAGGAACTGATCCACGCTTTTGTTAGCTCGAGATTAGATTATTGTAATTCTTTATTATCAGGCTGTCCTAAAACATCTTTAAAAAGTCTTCAGCTGATCCAAAATGCTGCAGCAAGAGTTTTAACAGGTACTAGAAAGAGAGATCATACCTCTCCGGTTCTGGCCTCCCTTCATGGGCTTCCTATAGAGTTTAGAATTAAGTTTAAAATCCTTCTTCTTACTTACAAAGCTCTAAACAATCAAGTTCCTTTTTATTTAAAAGATCTGATACTACCGTATTATCCTAACAGAGCACTACGCTCGCAAAATGCAGGATTACTTGTAATATCTAGAATCTCCAAAAGTACAATGGGAGGCAGAGCCTTCAGTTATCAAGCTCCTCTCCTGTGGAACCAGCTGCCAATCTGGATTCGGGAGTCAGACTCGATCTCTGTTTTTAAGAATAAGGCTAAAACCTACCTTTTTGATATAGCCTACAATTAGGGAGGGATCATGTGTTTCTTAACCCTCCCTTAGTTATGCTGCTAATAGGTTTAGTCAGCCGGGGGACCTCCAATAATGCACTGGGCCTCACTCCTTTCTTCACTCTCAATGAAATATTTTTTTTTTTTTTGCTGGTCATTAACATCTGTTTGTTCTCTCCCATAGATTGAGTCCCCATCGTGCTGTTTGCTCTCTACATGTCTGTTCTTTTCATCTTCTCTGTCCCCTCACCCCCCAGCCAGTCACAGCAGATGACTGCCCCTCCCTGAGCCTGGTTCTGCTGGAGGTTTCTTCCTGTTAAAAGGGAGTTTTTCCTCTCCACCGTCGCCAAGTGCTTGCTCACAGGGGATCGCCTGATTGCTGGGGTCTTTCTGCAACTGTGGGGGTTCCCCCTACAGTTGATAGTGCTATGAGATGACTGTTGTTGTGAAATGGCACTATTTAAATAAAGTTGAATTGAATTGAATTAAATTGAATTGAATTGTTGATACTTTTACTCTGATGACAGCAGAATCTTAAAGCTAGTGCTATCCCTCAGACATGAATGCTCAAATACGCAAATTTTGTGTGTGCTCGCCTCTTTCCATAGACTTTGTATGGATTCACGCTGCCCCTTCGCGTTTGGTGTGACGGCACCTTTAGACATAAAGCCAAGGTATGAACATTAAAACCTAAACTTATTTAAACTTACAGGCTTGTGTTTCCACATTTTCCTCAACTTTGATAAAACTTGTGGTATCTTGATGCGGGAGGCTGCGTGTTGGTGCTGTGTTTGTGGGGGCTTACTATGGGGGTGTGGGGCTGCTTTGGTGTGAGTGATGACTGTCTCAGCTTTCCATTGTGTGCCAGTGAGTACAGGTCACGATATATTAATTATCCCCATGTCATGAGTCTGAGTTAGTGCTCAGACTCTCTATGTAATTGTCATATCCCGAGGGCTTTGTCCGCGCTCGGGTTATTCCTCATCCCTGTCAGGTTTTGACAGCTGTTGTCGTCACACGGGTTTCCCGGGCTCTGATTGGCCAGACGCTCGGGAGCTCTCAGCTGTCAGAACCTGGGCAGCTGTGCCGCGTTTCCAATCATGAGCAGCTGGCTTTAAATGTCAGTGCGAGTGAACTGGACCGCGCGGCTGTCTTGTCAGAAGTCCTATGACTTTCCCCTGTCTCCTTACCACATGCTCCCTGGGTTCCTCGACGTATCCCGCTGCATGTAAGTGATTTATTTGGAACTGTCTTCTCCCTCGCTGACGTTCCTTCCTAATTACGGCAGACGAGAGCTCCTCGTCACTGCCATAACTCTCTATTGTGAATTTATGTTGTGTTGTGTAACGAAGCCTGCGTGGCAAAGTTATGTTGTACACCTAAGTCCTGTGCTTTATAAATAAAAGAACTGAACTGCAATTTACTGAACTGAGGCGTCTTATGCTGGCTCGTGAGGGCCAGCCGTGACAGTAGACAGCCGCCAGAAGGAGACGCCGTTCTCAGTAAGTTGCGTTCTGGGAACTTTGTCCTTCCTGTCCAGGTACGCGGCGTTGGAAATATGCCATCTCAGCGGAGTCATTCTCGGGGTTCCCATGTCCTGCTGACCAAGGCGCTGGAGGAGGTAGATGAAATCCTCATTATCGCCTTCGACCTCGATGGGCATCCAGACACCTCCCTCGCCCCTCCTCTCCTCGGTTATCAGCCCGATGAACAGTGGTATTTAGACCGGGCTGAGGAGGTGCTTGACCGTCTGCCTTCCCGCTACAACGGTCACCCCGAGGTCGACGCAAGGAGACTCGACATCGCTGCCCAACGCCAGACAATTCTGATGTACGAAGAGGAGGAGGCTGCAAGGTGGAGTGATCTCTGGCTCCAGCTGCCTGAGGCGCTGGAGGAGGTGGATGACTTCATCAGCGCTTCCGCCAGCCTTGACGACTCATCCGAAGCGCACTACTACCTGGACTGCGCTGAGAGAACGCTCGACCGGTTGTCTTCCCGCTACACCGACCACTTGGACGTCCAAGCGAGGAGACAAGAGATCGCCGTCCACCGCGAGGCGCTCCAGGAGATCGAGGAGGAATGAGGCCAAAGGCGGAGTGACCGGAGCTCCCACTGCCCGCTCTGGAATCCGGATCCTTCCCTCGATCCAGTCCTGGAGTTCGCACCATCCGGGGCCCGTCGTAGACGTCGACACCGTGGCCAGAGACGTTCTCAGCGTGACTCCCCTCCGGAATCCGCTCCGGTTCACTGGGCTGACCCCATTCATCCCACTGCTGTCTCTTCGGCGTCTCACCTGGAGGAGACCCCAGCAGCCTTTCCCCCCGGGCCTACTTTCCCCGCAGAGCTGTCAGCGCGTCACGCCCGGCCTGACTTGGCTGTTGCCCCCTCCGCTTCAACGCCTTCTCCAGCGGCTGGGAGTTTGAGAAGTTTTGCTCCAGTGGACAGCGCGGCTACACCATCCCGAGTGGCCCCCTCTCCTCCAAGAGAGTCTCCGGCCACCACCCGGTGGGAGGAGGATGGAATGACGTTCCCAACGGCAGGTTCCACCGCTCCTCCGGGAGCCAGGCAAGTTCAAGTTCACTTTTTTCCATCTAATAGTGATTTGTTCTGTCTGACTCCTGGGGGTGAGGCTCGGGGTTTGCAGCCCCCCGAGCCTCAACTCCCTGCTGATATGTTAATTAAACCCGCTGCCTCTGTGTCTCCCCCTGCTGAGCACGCTTCGACCTCTGAGGAACGTCACCAGACGAGGAGTGAGCCTGCGGCCCTCGGGCAGAAGACCCCAGCCCCACAGCCATTTTCTGGGCAGAGGAGGTCGGACGATTGGTTGGAGCCTGTGCCGACGACGGAGCGTCCCCGGGACTCCGCAGATGAACAGTCCGGTCCAGCGGGCCGAGAGCCCCTCACCTCCACGCCACATGAACAACTAGCGTGGACGATGACGTCGGGGGGTCCTCGAGCTGCAAGAGCCCCTCTTCCAGGGGTGGATGACGTCGCGACGGAGTGGGAACCGGACGACGACCTCCTCCCGTTTGAACCCGGAGCATCGAAGTCCTGGATGGCGGCAGAACCCGAGATCAGGCAAGTGCTCTATTTTCTATCCCTCCTCTTCTTTCTGGAGCATTATTGCCTGTCTCTCGGGGGGGCGAGCCGGGTGCAGCCGTCTGCTGCGCTCGAGCCTGTCTCGCCGGGCCCTGCCGCTGCCGGTGATCCTGATCCCGGTTCCTTTTGTCCCTCTGAGCCTCTCCCCAGGGTCACTGGAGGCGAACCTGCTCTTGGTGCCACCTTGGAGGGTCCGGCTCTCGGCATGGGGTCCACCAGGAGTGCTCCGCCGGTTCAAGCGGAGCTTGACGTCATGGAGGTTCCGGCCCAATCGGGGTCCGACGCGGGTGCTGCTCTCGCCCGATCAGAGCTTGACGTCATGGAGGTTCCGGCCCAATCGGGGTCCGACGCGGGTGCTGCTCTCGCCCGATCGGAGCTTGACGTCATGGAGGTTCCGGCCCAATCGGGGTCCGACGCGGGTGCTGCTCTCGCCCGATCGGAGCTTGACGTCATGGGGGTTCCGGCCCAATCGGGGTCCGACGTGGGTGCTGCTCTCGCTCGATCGGAGCTTGACGTCATGGGGGTTCCGGCCCAATCGGGGTCCGACGCGGGTGCCGCTCTCGCTCAATCGGAGCTCGGCACCATGGTCGTTTTGACCCAGGTGGGTTCTGGAGACTGTGTAGCTGACCCGCCGCTGAGCGCTTTCCAGGCCATGCCCCGTCCTCGCCGTGGCCCCTTTTTCCCCGCCTTTGAGACTGCGGGGGTAAATTCCGGCTGGCCCGGTTTGCCGACCTTCCCCCAGCCATTCTGTTGGCAGGCCGATACTGCCCGACCACCCGGTGACCGGCTCTTTCCTTTTGGCGTCCGGGTCCGGCCTCCTGACAAGCTGGATGGTTCTTTTGGCGCCCTGGTCCGCCCACCGGAGGCATGGTTTCCCTCGGCCCGGGGTTTGGCTGGGCCGTTAGGGCACGTTCCGCTGCTTTTGCTGGCGGCCTGGATGCTGGGTGCTGGGAGGCCTCCTGAGCGGAGTTGTTTTACTCTATTCCCCAATGGGGTTTTTTTTTCCTCTCCTTCTCTTGCCCCACCACTGACTTGTGACTGAAATACCCCACTGGGGATTGGACTTCATGTTTAAGGTGACTGTTTTCCGTGGATGGACATATGTTCTCTTGCCATGGCTATCATGAGTATTGTATGTTTTTTTTAGGGTGTGGTTGTTTATTTCCTATGTTACTCCCTTACTCGGGTCTAGTTCCTTTTTTTTTTGGCACCTGTGTTGTCTTTTGGTTTTGACGGTTTTCTGTACACATTAACTTGGAGAAGAAGGTATTATCTGTCCTTTTATTTCCTTGATCCTGCCTTGTGGTATTGACTAGTGTTCCTTGTACCCTCATCTTGGCTTTCTTTTTGTGGTTATGTGTGAGTGATGTCCATCTAGCGTTGACTTTTCTTTTTATTCATCTTTGTCCCCGTTTATGTACGGTTTCTGCCTTTTTTTCTCTCTCCCTCCCTTCCCCGATGTTTTTGTCCCCTTGTTGTGAGTTGGCCCTGCTCTCCCTCCACCTGCTTCCCCCTCCACCTTCCCTGGGGTGGGGTGGGGGGGTCTGGATGTTGCGCGCGACCAGGAGTTCGCGTAGAGGGAGGGGCCCTGTCATATCCCGAGCGCTTTGTCCGCGCTCGGGTTATTCCTCATCCCTGTCAGGTTTTGACAGCTGGTGTCGTCACACGGGTTTCCCGGGCTCTGATTGGCCAGACGCTCGGGAGCTCTCAGCTGTCAGAACCTGGGCAGCTGTGCCGCGTTTCCAATCATGAGCAGCTGGCTTTAAATGTCAGTGCGAGTGAACTGGACCGCGCGGCTGTCTTGTCAGAAGTCCTATGACTTTCCCCTGTCTCCTTACCACATGCTCCCTGGGTTCCTCGACGTATCCCGCTGCATGTAAGTGATTTATTTGGAACTGTCTTCTCCCTCGCTGACGTTCCTTCCTAATTACGGCAGACGAGAGCTCCTCGTCACTGCCATAACTCTCTATTGTGAATTTATGTTGTGTTGTGTAACGAAGCCTGCGTGGCAAAGTTATGTTGTACACCTAAGTCCTGTGCTTTATAAATAAAAGAACTGAACTGCAATTTACTGAACTGAGGCGTCTTATGCTGGCTCGTGAGGGCCAGCCGTGACAGTAATTTGTTTATTTTCTGTCTGATATTATTTTCTTGTCAGCTTTATGTTATTTTGATTGTGTGACACGAGCCTCCTTCCTCATCTCCCAGACACATTCATTATTCACTCACAGTCTGTTTTCCAGTTCTCAGCTGTGAGTGATTGTGCATTAGGTCACTTGCTTCTCTTCCACTCACTGCTCTCAGCCTGCCTTCCTATCAGCTGGGAGCAGTTATGCAATCAGTCCACCTGCCAGCTTAGCTCTCACACCTGCTGCTCGTTTTGTTCCATGTATTTAAACGCTGCCTGTCCACTCTGTATTTGCAGCAGTCATGTTTGGATGTAACCTTTATTATCTACTCTGTTCCTCCTTCTATACTCGTGGAGCGATATCGGCTCTGGAGTGTTTTTCCTTGTAAGTTTCCCTCATTTGTATTTTTGTTTGTCATGAACAGTTTGGAGCCAGCTTAGCTCTCACACCTGCTGCTCGTTTTGTTCCATGTATTTAAACACTGCCTGTCCACTCTGTATTTGTGGCAGTCATGTTTGGATGAAACCTGGGTAATCTCCTCTGTTCCTCCTTCAACACGCACAGGGCAATGTCGGCTCCAGGGTGTCTTTCCTTGTAAGTTTCCCTCTTTTGTGTTTTTGTTCGTCATACACAGTTTGGATTCTGGGTTTTGTTATTAAATAAATGTCACACCACAGTCCAGTGCGTGGACTTGTCTTTTTGGCCCAGAGGGTCCCATTCATGACATATGGCTGCTGCCATAATCGGGGTCCAGCTGCTGTGGTGTGCATTTTTTCCTTTTTGCCTTTTTTACTAACCTATTGGGAAAGCTGTGATGTCTCCTTCAGGCAAAATTGGCCAGAGGAGGTTGAGCCGGCATGAGATAGAATACGTTTCCATGATTGAAGACATGATGACTGAGGCTCGAAATTGCTCATCCCGTAGGGACAAGAAGCTATGCTGGGGTGGCGTAGTGAATTTGCTGGAGGTTAAGCGCAGCATGCGCTTCCACCCCCGGGTAATTAGACTGGCCCTTCCTCACCTCCCACCCATGCAATAAGCCTCCTCCTTTCCTTCTCCAACAGCTTCACGGCGACAGCATCATCCTGCCCCGGACCATCGGAGGAATAATCACACCTCTTGGGCAGCCTCCAAGACACCAAGCGCGACAATCCCCGCATTAGATCCTGGTTATTCTTCTTTTTTCCTCATCGGCTGTTCTGCCAGCCCAATCTCCCTCCATCACTGCTGCGACGAACATCCCCTTGGTGTCTCTCCCTGCTTCCAAGAGGTGCTCCATTTTTTCACCGGCTACGTCCATCCTGGTGCCTACAGGGGAAGTTCCTCAATGATCCACAGAGGTGCCGAAGATCACCCTAGCCACAAAGAGAGACAACGCTCCTCATACTGCAGCAGAAAGCATCATGGTCTGGGAAAACAGACAAGTTCTATTTCATTTTACTTCAATTCATGATGAAATGTCTTGCCTGATTTCCGGTAGGGCGGCTCAGGGAAAGCAGTCCCCTGAGCTCTTCCCACCTGCTGCTGTTATACACTGTCCACCTATCCTCTCCATGTCTCCTCTGTTTTTTCCTGAGTGTCTGCCGGCCCCAGAGCTAAGCCACCAGGCGATGGAGAAGCCCGTGGCCCTAGAGGCTCCTATTCCAGTGCCAGCACAGAGCTGTATCCAAGCTGCCTCGCCGGACAAGCTACCAGCAGGGTTTCCTTCACCTGGGAGTGTCAAGACTTCAACGACCATCATGCCTGCTGCAGAGGTCGCCGCAGCAGAGTGGGAGACCAAACTGGACCTCCTGAGGGCTGAGCCCAAAGAGTCACCATCACCTTGATCATCGGAGTCCTGGACGGCAGTGGAGCTCGAGCTCAGGCAAGTGCTCTCTTTTGTTTTTCTCCTCTCTGTCTTGGAGCAATCTTGCCTTGCTCTTAGTGAGGAGATCAAGGTGCATCTGCCAGCTGCACCTGAGCTTGCCTCGCGGGGCTCCGCCACTGCCGGTGACCCTGACCCCCTTCTCTATCTGTTTCCTCTGAGCTTTTTCCCAGTGTCACCAGAGATGGGTCAACAATTCCAGAGGTCTCCGCAGGTCCAGGATCTCTGACCAAGACAGCCAGGGGTCCAGCTTCCACAGTGGAGGCCATGGGTGTTCTGTCCCAGCCCGGGACCTCCGTGGGTGCAGCTCCTCCTCTGCCGGAGGTAGTCGTGTGGGTCCCTCCTCAGACTGAGTCTCCATAGGTGCTGCGTCCTGGCCGGGGATCCTCATAGGTGCAGCACCTCAGCCTCAACCCGGCGTGGGTGCTGCGCTCTGGTATGGGCCCGTCATGGGCATTACGCCCAGCCTTGGGTCCACCGTGGGTGTAGCGTTGGCTCAGCCCGTGTCCAATGTGGATGCAGCGTTGGCCCAGCCCGGGTCCACCAAGGGTGATGCAGTGCTCCAGCCTGGAGCCACCACGGGTGCTGCAGTGCTCCAGCCCAAAGCCACCGTGGGTGCAGCTCTGCTTCAGCCTAAAGTCACAGCTGGTGCAGCTCTGCTCCAGCCCGGAGCCACCGAGGGTGCAGCGTTGCTCCAGCCCAAGACCATCGAGGGCATCGTGGTCCCCCTTCTTTTGCCACCGGAAACCACCGTGGTTTCCCCCCCTTTGGACCTTCACCCCTTCATTAAGCCTCCTCATTGGGTAGCCACCTCCTGGGTTACCCCTCCGCCTGGCCAGCCCCCCGATAGACTGAGCAGCTGGGTTGGATGGCCTATGTTCTCCCGTAGGACACCCTACTAGCACCATCTGAACGTCTGATTGGCCTGGGATTTTTGCCGACAACCCAAACTGTTTTGTTCATTTGAGGGGCCTAGGGACTTTGGGGCCCTAGGTGTCTGGCTGGGCGCAGGTGCGGGTTTTGAGCTTGTCTGTTTTTTCCCTCCAAGCCATTTCCCCCACCTCCCTCCTATTGTGTTTTTGTTGCTGCACTTCTTCTTCTTCTTTTTTTTTTTTTGGGGGGGGTCTTTTGGTGTTGCCTTGAGGTTTTGGGGTTCCACCCCTTGGGAGGGGGGGCTCTGTAATTTTGTGTATTTTCTCTTTGATATTATTTTCTTGTCAGCTTTATGTTATTTTGGTTGTGTGACATAAGCCTCTTTCCTTATCTTCCAGACACACTCACCATTCACTCACAGTCTTGTTTTCCAGTTCTCAGCTGTGAGTGATTGTGTATTGGGTCACTTGCTCCACTCACTGCTTTCAGCCTGCCTTCCTATCAGCTGGGAACAGTTATGCAATAAGTCCACCTGCCAGCTTAGCTCTCACACCTGCTGCTCGTTTTGTTCCATGTATTTAAACACTGCCTGTCCACTCTGTATTTGCGGCAGTCATGTTTGGATGTAACCTTTATTATCTACTCTGTTCCTCCTTCTATACTCGTGGAGCGATATCGGCTCTGGAGTGTTTTTCCTTGTAAGTTTCCCTCATTTGTATTTTTGTTTGTCATGAACAGTTTGGATTTTGGGTTTTGTTAATTAAATGTCACACCACAGTCCAGTGCGTAGACCTGTCTTTTTGCCCCAGAAGAGCCCCATTCATGACACCCCATGGGGTAATTTGGTTTACAGACAGCAGAAGCAACAAACATACTCAATACAATACAACAATTGCAAAAAAAAAAATAAAATAAATAAAAATCAAGAAGTCAATAATTGCAGCAGGGATAAATGATCTTTTAAACCTGTTTGTCCTGCATTGAGGGACACCATATTTGCCACCAGGTGGCAACAATTTGAACTCACTCCACAAGGAATGGCTCTGATCTGTCAGGACAGACTGGGATTTCTTTAAGGACCTGATCTTATACAGGTCATGAAGGCTATTTAGGGATGTGCCAGCAATTTTGCTGCACACCTTCACAATGCCTTCTAAAAGTTTTTTTTTTTTCCTTCACAGAAAGAGATACACTACCGTTCAAAAGTTTGGGGTCACCCAGACAATTATTTTGTGTTTTCCATGAAAAGTCACACTTATTTACCACCATGAGTTGTAAAATGAATAGAAAATATAGTCAAGACATTGACAAGGTTAGAAATAATGATTTGTATTTGAAATAATAATTTTTTCCAGATACTCAACCTGCTCAAAGGAAGGTCAGTTTTATAGCTTCTCTAACCAGCTAAACTGTTTTCAGCTGTGCTACCATGATTGCACAAGGGTTTTCTAATCATCCATTAGCCTTCTGACGCAATGAGCAAACACACTGTACCGCTAGAACACTGGAGTGATAGTTGCTGGAAATGGGTCTCTATACACCTATGTAGATATTGCACCAAAAACCAGACATTTGCAGCTAGAATAGTCATTTACCACATTAGCAATGTATATTAGATATTAGAGTGTATTTCTGATTAGTTTAAAGTTATCTTCATTGAAAAAAACAGTGCTTTTCTTTCAAAAATAAGGAAATTTCTAAGTGACCCCAAACTTTTGAACGGTAGTGTATGTACCAACAGATAAAAGAAAAGGTAAGAACTGGTTCAATAAATCAAGAATAAAACATTTTCATAAAAGTGGTGTCAACATTAAAACGACACAGTGTCCCATAAAAGTGCATACATTGATGTGCCTTTTTACACACAGCATCAATTTGGACTTTGGAGCACAGTTTGCTGTTTGTCACAGTCCCAAGATATTAGCACTGTAGCACCAGTTCCACAGCCTGATTGCCCATCACAACAGGAGAGATGAAAGTTGGGCTTTTCTTAAAATCAATGCACATCTCTTTAGTTTTTGCCACACTTATATTTAAAAAGGATAATTTACACCACTAAGTAAAATCATTCACAACAAGACCATGTTCAGTGTCATCACTGGTGAAGCAAAACACAATGGCAGAGCCATCTGCAAATTTAATGTGATTCCCTTTGTAATGGCTTTGGCATTCTTAGGGTTTGTAGCTTTGGGGTGGTAGTCTGGTGTTGCTCCTGTCTGGCTGGAGATTAAGAATTAGTAGTGATAAGTTTTGTTGGTGGTTGAGGTTGTTAGTCGGGCATGCCTCTTTGACTCGTCTTTCAGTCAATTCAGTTATTTAATTAAGCAATGAGGTTGAATTCATTGATGTCTAAATATCCAAATTTTTCCTGACCAGTTCTGCTACCAGCTGTAACTGAAGGTGTTGAAGTATTCAGTAAAGCATATTTTTTTAAATATAAAGGAATGAATATACTTGAGTAAATGGAACTCATTACTGCCCACATCTGATTACTACTTCCCATTCCTTGTTTTTCCTCAGAGCTACAATGTACACTACAGATATGTCAGTCAACTCATCATCCACCTTCAACGATCTTCTGCAATATCACTGTTCCCCACTTTGGGATTACGTGGCCTTTGGTACTGCTGCACTGCGAGCTCTCTTCATCCTTCCTCTCTCCACCCTCGTCCTCTACCTCGGTCACCAGCGATGGAGGCAGCAGCACTCCTTTAAATCAGCGAGCCACTCTGACATCTTCACCTACCACTTGGCTGTGATGGAGTTGATCTGGTTCTTGGCCTCAATGTTAAACGTTTGTGGCTATTACACTAATCAGTCAGCTGTACGAAAAATAGGATTCTCTGCTACATTTATCAGTACCTTTGGAGGAATTTCTTTTCAACTCGTGACCTGTCTAGAGCGTTACCTGGCAGTCGTTCACCCCATCACCTACAGGGGTCTCAGAAATGTCCATGGGGTCAGAATCAGGAACATCACCATTGGCTGCGTTTGGGTGCTGACCATTGGAGAGGTGGTCATAATCAACACTGTAAAATTCAGCTTGATGAGCATATTAAACTTGAGTGCCGTGATATTGTTAACAACAATAATAACATTTTGCAGCCTCTCCGTTTTCCATGTTCTGATTCGCTCCCGGCCAGGAGCTGAAAATGAAACAAAGGTGCAGGTCAACCAATCAAAGCTGAGAGCTTTCTACACGGTAACGGCTATATCATGTGTGGTGTGGCTGTGTCTTGTTGGGTTCTTTATTCAAACCATTGTGGGTGCATCAGCCCTGCTATTCAAGATTTTCATCTGTGCAATGAGAATCATTGGAAGTTCTTCTGAGCTGTGCAGTCACTTTGTGTTGCCACTACTGTTTCTCTACAGGGAAAGAAAAACTACCATGTTGTTGATAGAACAGTGGCTGTGTTTACATGCACACTAATAAACCAATCACAATTGATTTTTTTGTAGTTATCTACTAATTATATATTTATGCAAACATTATAATCAGAGAAAAGGCTTTTTTCAGATTATGAGAAACCCAAAAATGCAAATAGTTTTGTGCTCAATAATCATTTTTTTTTTTTTTTTTTCACGGCATGTAATAATGCAAAATCTATTAATTCTTTCTCTAGTTATTGGACATTTCTGGCCAAGTTACCAGAAATGATTTATGTAGCTAATAAGAATATGACAAAGGAGTTAATTTTCTGTAATTTATTTTAAAAAGTTAAACATCTGATTCAATTCTGATCACATTTAAGGTAAAACATTTCAAGCAGGGCTTTCAGAATATCTTAATTATACAACACAGTTTGGAAAGGATGTGGTAAAACTAATACAAACTCTCTAAGATGATTAGTATGGGACATATTATGGTAGTATATTGGTCTCCCCATTCATCCAAGTTTGTCTGGCTCACTCATGCTCCAGTTTTAAAGCTAAGACACTTTAAAGGGCCTGTATCATGCAAAATCGACTTTTTTGAGCTTTTAAGCATGTTATAATGTTAATTCCTCACCAAAAACACAACCAAAGTGGTATTTTGCTCCATTCACGCATCTCTGAGTATTCCTCCTAAACCCTGCTCTTTGAGCTGCTGCTCCGCCCTGTCCCTGATAATGACTGGGTCCCCACGTTCATACGTATTGTAACGTTGGGGCCATATTAAGGGGGGCAGGGATTTCCCAGCATGCTTTGCCAGTTGAAACGTTACTGTGTGTGTGTATTAAATGTGTTATTACTGAGTTATTGTGCTGTTGTGTCAATATAACTGCATTATAATGACCCAGCATTGTTTAGCAGGATTAGGACAAGATGTATCATGCGTGTGTAACCATGATTGAAACGGAGGTCTGGGAGAATGACCTCCCGTCCTTTCTGTGCTCAGCAGTAGTTGGGGTTGGTGGTGTGTAAATAAAGCCTGTTCGTCACAACCATCTTGCTCCTCTTTCTTTGTGTGAATCCCGCAAACGTCACAGTGGTGTCAGGAGTGGGGATGGAGCAAGATGAGGATCGAGGCAGAGGTCCAGTGGCCGGAGCAGTTCATTGCTCGGCTGGGAACGGAGCGTAGAGCTGAGACGCCGGCCTCCGGAGAAGCTTGCCGCGATGGATGGAGCAGCGGACTCGACAGGACTGCTTTGCCTTTTTCAAGGCAGAACAGGCCAAGCAGAGCAAACCAGCCCTGTTTCCTGCCCTTTTCAGGGCAGGACGGACTGGCAATTCCAGAGCAATTAGGATCGGCGATCGACTGGGAGATGACCGTCCCATCCACCCGGCAGCGGGCCAAGATTCCCCGCTACAACGTTGAGAACCTGTTGGATGACCACCTGGCCCAGGTCGAGTTGGCTGCCGCGCTGAACGACTGGTCATCGGAGGAAACCACCGTGCTGAGAGCGAGTGGGAGGAGGAGCTATGGCAGACCACGGCAGCGCGGAGGAGACAGCCGCGGTGACGCAAGGAAGGGGGGCTTCCACTGCACAGAGCCAGGGTACTTCTCACGGTACTGCCCCGCACGCAGCGCACGACAAACTGGCCCCTCGCCAACGTTAAATTAGAGTGAGGTGGCATGGACAGGTAAAGGCCGCCCCCTGCAAATGCTTCCCCAGTGGTGACGTCACAGAGGCCTTCGGAGCGCAGTAGTAGCGGAGTGAGCAGGACGAAGATGCGGCCATTTCCCAGGCGCAGCAAGGGCTGGACGCATGACGCAGGCCAGCGACCGCCTGGGAGACCTGGCAGTGGTAGGAGTCGGCCGGAGCGGGCATGGGCCTCCCGCTGCCAGAGGAGGAACTGTGCGTAGTCCTACCGCCACCCGCAGATGCTTCCACTTTCGGTGACGTCACGGAGCCCCTCGGCGCAGCAGCGACGCGCAGCAGCGACGCGCAGCAGCGACGCGCAGCAGCGACGCGCAGCAGCGACGCGCAGCAGCGACGCGCAGCAGCGGAGCGAGCAGGACGAAGATCAGGCCATTTTTCAGGTGCGGCAAGGGCTGGACGCAAGGACGCAGGCCAGCAGCCGCCTGGGAGACCTGGCAGCGGCGGGAGTCGGCCGGAGCAGGCATGGACTCCCGCTGCCAGGGAAGGGACTGTGCGTGGTCCTACAGAGGCTGTCAGATGTGTCCATCCGCCCGCTGGTGGCCAAACCGGAACCCTACCCCAACCAGATACTCCGACCGAGACTCAGATGGACACTGCATGGCCTGTGCGTGCTGCCCTGGCACCGGGCTGACTCGCGTTGGATTTCTGAAAGTCGACTTTGAATTTTCTGGGGACAGAAACCAGTCCAGGGGAGGGCAGTGTAACGTTGGGGCCATGTTAAGGGGGGCAGGGATTTCCCAGCATGCTTTGCCATGAAACGCTACTGTGTGTGTGTATTAAATGTGTTATTACTGAGTTATTGTGCTGCTGTGTCATTATAACTGCGTTATAATGACCCAGCATTGTTTAGCAGGATTAGGGCAAGATGTATCATGTGTGTGTAACCATGATTGAAACGGAGGTCTGGGAGAATGACCTCCCCTCCTCTCTGTGCTCAGCAGTAGTTGGGGTTGGTGGTGTGTAAATAAAGCCTGTTTGTCACAACCATCTTGCTCCTCTTTCTTTGTGTGAATCCCGCAAACGTCACAGTATGAACGTGGGTGAGCCGCCCACTCCAGGAAGTGCCTGTGCTGCCAGCACCGCCCCCAGGCTAACGCACACACTCACTTTCTCCGCGCAGCTAATGGAGCGGTGACCGGCAAAACTCTTTCACTTTAGCATTGACGCTGTGAGGAAGTAGTTCCTCTCGCACTTAATCTGTTCAGTGACAACAACTGTTTGTTACGACTTGCACTCGCCTGTCTCCCACCTTAGCTGCACGCACACCTGTGCCTCATCAGTCTCGGGCTATATAGCCCGCTCCGCCTGGAGCCTCGGCCTGGAGCCGTCTGCTAATCTTCGCTCATCGTCTCAGCGCACTCCAATTCCCTGACAGCCTGCGCTCTCTGGATTGCTTCTCGTCTGCACGTAAGCTCATCATCATCTTACCTTGTCTCCAGTTTCTCCCCTGTGCACAGGTGGATTCCCTGGCGGCGCATTTCCTCCCTCATCCTCATCATCACTCTTCTCACCGCGCCGAGCGCGCTCCTAGGACGCTATCTTCCAGGCGGGAGACCTGCGGCTTAAGCCAACGCCAGCCACTTTACCATCGGCAAGTAAGCACAAGACTGTGTATTAATTCCGCTGGGTGTGCACCAGCAGCTAATTTCTGTTCTGCTCTGCCCTTAGGGTTGCCTGGCTGTACGGCGCTCCGCTTCGCCCTCGACACATCCTGTTCACCTGCAACACATATCACTCCACAGACACGCACCCATACACCTGCTTTTCTCACAATAAAATTATTGAATCACACTCGAGCCTGTGTGCGTGTTCCCTGGGTCAGACCTTATGTCACTGTTTGCTTTTTTGCGTAAGACAATGTCTTCTAAGTAGCATAAATGTGTCTTTGGGTGTGAGAGATTTAGGAGTTTGTTCAGCCTTCCTTGTTTTCGTGGGCGGAACCCAGCGACATGCTGCAGCAGCCGGCTCAGGGTTATGTCATGAAATGGGCGGCAGCCACAAGAAAGAGAGGCAGCGCCTCAGAGATTGAGGCATCTTACTTCCGGGCTCGCGAAAATAACTCATATTTCATAAGAAATTCATTCTCCAGTGTACCAAAGGAAATATACTATCACATATGTACATGCATATAGTTTACCCTGAAAGGCTTAAAATAGCATGATATAGGCCCTTTAATTTAGCAAAGTGACTGTACATGTATTGTCTAGGTTAAATGATTTCCTCAGAATTTGTTCTGGTTTGAAGTGCAGATTGCTTTTCTTTCCTTAAACTCCTTCCAATTACATGGTGATCAGTTGTATTACGATTTGTTATGATCTACAGTATATTGAATCTTGACTTTGTAATTGTTTTCTTGGATGTTAGTGTGGTTCTTCTGCACTATCAATAATAGCTATTGATGGGCATATAATGTCCCTAGTGCAATGCTCTTGTTTCCTGCGTGTTTGAGAAAGGTTCTAAAAATACTTGTATATACACTACCATTCAAAAGTTTGGGGTCACCCAGACAATTATTTTGTGTTTTCCATGAAAAGTCACACTTATTTACCACAGTGAGTTGTAAAATGAATAGAAAACATAGTCAAGACATTGACAAGGTTAGAAATAATGATTTGTATTTGAAATAATAATTTTTTTCCTTCAAACTTTGCTTTCGTCAAAGAATCCTCCATTTGCAGCAATTACAGCATTGCAGACCTAACATGATTGCACAAGGGTTTTCTAATCATCCATTAGCCTTCTGATGCAATGAGCAAACACACTGTACCATTAGAACACTGGAGTGATAGTTGCTGGAAATGGGCCTCTATACACCTATGTAGATATTGCACCAAAAACCAGACATTTGCAGCTAGAATAGTCATTTACCACATTAGCAATGTATAGAGTGTATTTCTGATTAGTTTAAAGTTATCTTCATTGAAAAAAAGGGCTTTTCTTTCAAAAATAAGGAAATTTCTAAGTGACCCCAAACTTTTGAACGGTAGTGTAGTAGTGTGAAATAAACTGTCTCTAGACTGTTGCACTTAAAAATACAAATTTTTCAAGTCCTCTGTCAGCAGGACAAAGACAATAAGAAAATTTGCCTGATGAAATTGATTGCAAAATTACAAGAAAATATACATGCCGTTTTGCATGAAAAGCACCCTGCAACCATGCACAAATGTTCAAATTAAACTGTACTTCTGATACAGAAAAAAAAAGGCTGGCGGTGGAAAATGCTTCCATCAAAAGTACATTTCTTCAGTCATGGTAAAGTTATTTTGCAGGCTACTGATGTCAATAATATACTGTTATCAATAATATAAGGTAAAGGAGGTATTTCATATTTAGTTGACCAAGCGGTGTATGCCATTTTAGTAACTAGATCTTCTTTAAGTTAAACATTACATTTAATAAAGAGATTTTATTAATTCAAACTAGACGTACCAAGATAAATGTTAAACTTCAACAGATGTGTCTCAAAAAAAATTAGCAATACAAGCTCTCTTCACGGCAAAGTGTTGATGATTGATACTTGGAGAAAACACACCCTTTAATTTTCATAATTTTACCCCTAAATACCTTAGGGTAGTATTTCACTTGGCTGAGATAGCTGGAGACGAGTTTAAGAACAGCATTCGAGGGAGTTTCCAAAATGTCTTCAAACTTTCTTGGCAGTTCTTATGTTCCTCTCCTGAGTTGCAGGGTCTCGCACTCGTCTCGCAGGAATTTTGAACATGTTCCAAATATTTGTGCGACAGCTTTCTCTCAAAATACTCTCAGAGTCATCACAGGTGTCTCAAATCCATCTCGACCTCATCTCGAGTGTTGGGTAGCCATTGTGCGACTGCTGTGAGTGCAAAAAATCCTACATTTTGTCTTGTGCATGTTGCGAGAATGTCCTGCAACAGATGCATTACATGTATGCAACTTTGACCAAAAATACACGAGGAGTTTGTACAACATTTTCAATGAAAATACTGGCAGCTGCAAGGGGTATCCCTCAGCCTCTTTCTTTGTTGATGAGATGTAGTTTACATGGTATTTTCAGCTTTACTTTTGACCTTGTGATCCAAAAGCATATTGATAGTTCAGGGTCACAAGGTGCACCTGTGTACACAGTTTTGTGACCCTAGCTTTCATTGTTGTTGATATAGTTTATTAGGCATTTTGACTGTGACCTTTGACCTTTTGACCCCTGTAGAGAGAGTGACAAATCCCAAAAACCTTATGGCCTCCATGAATTACATGAGAGAAGAAAATGACTAACTCTAAACCCGAGTCAACCTGCTGCACACTCATTTCTTTCTGCTTCGAGCTTCAAGGTCATCACACACAGCCACAGCAGCACAACAACTGTTGGAAATCCCCTGTGGACAAATCATTTATAGTCAACTTCCTGCCAGAGAAAGCTCCATCACCATCTTGGACTAAACTGGAGAGAAACCTTTCCCGCTAGAGATGACTCAGCAGCTTGAGAAGCTGGACAGCAAGTCCAAATATGGCCCGATTTCCTCTCCATGTTGCATCAGCCAGAACCACAGGATGGGTGTCATCAGGACCATGGTGTAGACATGGAATAAGCATCCATAAAACAAGGGGACAACTTCAGTTCAGTCATCCTTTGGGGTTTCGGCCCAACTGTGGGGGGTTCATGCTCGACCACTCATCAGAGCAATGGAGTGCTGCTATTTCTCACAGTTTTTTGACTGCATGTCTAACTTTTTCTGTAGTGTTCTGATTTTTCATCATTGATTGTTTTAGTATTTTTGGTCACATACTCTCGATGTAAGTACTAATCATTGGTTTTTCCTGTAATCTCAATCTGAATTTGTTTATGTGAAATTCACTTTTAATCTGAATTCATTTCATCTGTTGAGTTACAATCATTTGAAGTCTGTTTCACTTTCTGATCATTATTTCTGTGATTCACTATTGATTTGTATCTTTTATTGACTATTTACTGAGTTTTTATGCCTGTGAGTTTTTGGGTGTGAGACAGACTGTTGGGATTTGGCCTTGGGTGTTATGCCTGCAGATAAAGTCTTACAGCTCTGTTTTTCTCTACAGAAAGACTGAGTTTTCCATTTGTTTTAACTCCCTGTAATCATTTTCACAGATATCATCTACCATTTTTGGCTTTTTACATTTTACCTGTTTTTCTTGTCTGTGTTCTTTAATTAAATATCACATTTAGTGATAATTACAACCTTTGGACTAGTCTCACCCTTTTGTCTTTATTTGGGTGAGTTGCTCATTTCTATTATGACCTAATTTAAGAGCACTAGTGTCAAAGGTTAAAAGCTGTTGTGCTGTTAGTCAGTTTCTTTAAATCTTTTGAATTTGGATGTAATCAGCTAAGAAAGCCCTCAGAAGTGTTCTTCACACTTTAAATGTAACAATTTATTACCATCAAGATGAAATAACTCCAGAGTTTAAACAGGTCAGTCATAAGCTCTGACTTTTGAGCAGTTGAAATAGACACTTTTGTACACACACTTGTAAATGGAAACAGAGAAGCACTGAGGATGTGTGAACTCTCTGCTGAATAAAACAGGTGTGATTAGGTCAAGGCATTAATTCTTGCATAGAAAATTTGTATGAAATTTCTTTTTGTTAAAATTCTCCCCACGCCGTTGTAGCATCAGCCTCGCACTGTCTAGCTGTAGCGTTATCATAGTTCAAGGTGACTAAGGCAGGTGAGAGTCTCGGGCCTAGACAGTGCACAGGGGCGTAGTGTGCCAAGCTTGACTTCAGGCCTACTCTCTCTTCAAGCCCAAACCCAAAGTCACATGTTAGGGTCTCAGGGTGAACCTGTGTACCAAGTTTGGTGACCATCGCTTTGCTTGTTCTTGAGATTTGTATATTAATAGTGCAATGGGAGTGTTAGCCCTGACCTTTTGACCTCAAAGCAATAGTTTGAGATGAGTTTCCCACAGTGAACCTGGATGCAAAGTTTGGTGATCCTAGCTTTCTTTATTGTTGATAAATAATTTAAATGGCTATCTGACCTAGACCTTTGACCTTTCACAAAGTTTTGTGACCGTAGATTTACTTGTTTTATAGTAATAGGGGATAAGGAAAGCTAAGTGTGACCTCTGCCCTTTTGATCCTAAACCCACAGTCAGAGGTCAGGGTCTAAGCCATCAAGTAATTGTCTTAGATATGAAGATATGATTTGAAAAGGCTTCATCATTTCTTTCTGTAGATATCACATTCACAAGATTTGGGGAAAAACTGACCTCTGACCATGACCTAAAGGACAAAGGTCACCCAATTTCGAGTTCGTCTGACTGTTTTCATAGATTCAACTGTGGTAAAAAAATTTAAAAGCCTACATTGTTTCTTTGTGTAGTTATCACAATCATAAATGAGGAATGGGAAATGGCGTTCACTTATATAGCACTTTTACTCATATCTAGATGACCAAAGCGCTTTACAGATCCTGCTATCCACCCATTCATGCACACATTCATACACTGATGGTGGAGGAGCTACCATGCCCCGGCGCTGGCTTGACCCACCAGGAGCAACTGGGGGTTCAGTGTCTTGCTCAATGACACTTGGACATGCAGACTCCAGATAGAGCGGGAATAAAACCACTGACCCTCCAGTCAGTAGTCAGACTCAGCCACACTACACCTGCTTCACAGCCATAGGTGTTGACACTGCTGCCATCAACACCAATGCCCATCAGTCTGGCAGGGTGGTGACAATACCCCTTCAGCCTCTCAAATGCATTTTTTTGGGAGGTGATGAGGGACATACACTGAGCACCTCTTTTTCTGTTGAATGTATTAATCGGAGGACAATTAAATACAAGCAACCTGTATACCACAGTCCTGTGGTATGGACAATACCAGATCATTTCAAGAAACAGCAGAGTTTTTCACTGCACAGGCAGAAAAAACAGACGTTATGGTGACCCACAACACTCTACAGGAACATTCCTCACACTCAGCAGGTCTGCAGGAAGCAGAGGAGAATTTTCATACGGACAGAGAGCCCCTGAGGGACAACCAGAACAATGGACTATTGTTTATGCATCCCCAGATTAAGGAGAGGACGTCCAGGCGCCAGTTGGTCATGCTAATCATATGTATTGACTGATATGTATATCAATATGCTAATGTGCCATGCATTCTCTCTGTTTGTATAACATATAAAAGAGCTGATGATACATGCCTGAGCAGCAAAACACAGTACAGCACATTAGACCACAGTAAGAGCACAGTAGCGCACAGCACTACAAGTGTGTCTCATTATGTTGGAGGAAAATAAAACTCTGCAACCTTCAAGCTCATCGCATCTCGCCTGATCTTTTTCCTCCAAACTGGTGACCCTGATGTGTCATGGTGCACCCCTCACCAGATCCTATTCCTCCACACTGGTGACCCGACGTGTCATGGTGCGCCCCTCGCCTGATCTTTTCCCTCCACACTGGTGACCTGACAAGAGAGAATGACCGTCTGCTCCCTCTCACCACCCTGTGGATCCCAGAGGACCAGAGAACACCTGCAACCTCTTCATCCTCACTGGACCGTGCTCCCCGGAGTGGGCAGCGCTGGGATCGACACGCACCATGAATGGCAACACGAGCAAAACAAAGGAAGCAGCCTGAACGGGGAAATCACTGACACCGTCTGCGTTGATTTCCACCAAGCTCCCTGACCCTGACTTCACCTTGCTACAGCGGACCTCCCACGCATAGAAGCCCCGCACGCACACTGCAGGATTACGAGGACAGTGCAACTGCCAGCTAGGTAGTCACTGCGCCAAGAGCGCACCACGCACAGGGACAATCCGGCTCCACAGAGTGATACATCGTCCTCCTCCACTGCACATGCACGAGAAACACAGCCGATAGCCATCTTCGGAACCTTTAGGGCTGCTCACGAACCTGAGGCAGACGCGTAGCCCACACACAGGACTTTGTATGGGTTTCTCAGCCACGGCCCACAACGAGAGCCTAGCCAATTGCTGTCCCCTAGGGCTTTAGGGCTGCGTCCACCCCTAAAGCCACACCGCCAAGTCCCTCACACAGCTGCAGTTGTTTCACAGCTGTGTAGCATCATCGTCCTCCTCAAAACCAAGACAGAAGATCACTTCTCTCCAGTTTACAGGAATTTCATTTTATTCATTGCACAGGAATATCACCTTTCTGCCTTTTCAGGAATATCACTGGCTTTTATGTCGACTCATGCAGGCTTCTTCCAGGCCTGACCAAAGATGCTTGCTTTCCCAGGACCCCAATGTAAACAGTTGCCGCTTGCAGAGATTGTAAGGATCAGAGTTTGCTTTTAAAGGCTCAAAGGAACATAAAACTCAGGAGACCAGACCTCTCAACATGAACACTGCATTTGATAACGTACCTTTTCACAGGAAACCAATGTTTTTAAAAGAGTCATAAACCACTTAATCTGACGGTTTTATAGCCTATGCTGTCCAGGTACCTTCGCCAGATACTAAAGGAAATCATCTACAGCTCAACAGTACCTCCTAGTGGATACCTACAGAATGTGTTTTCAGTACATAGGATGACTTTTAATTTGTTCTAAATATTAAGTTTCTTTCAGCTTATCCTCTGGATCCTAAGGACACTGAAAATCATCCCTCTTATCACCAACCATGGTTTGCTGCATGTTCTGCTGTTCTAATCTTGATCTAAATGTGAATGCATGTATTATAATTATGTATAAGAAATGTTATATTCATGAGTGTTATTGGAGTAATGGTATAAATGCATGATCACCATATATTAGCCAAGTCATTTAATTTAGTTAGATTTTATATTTGAGCATTTATCTCATAAGAACTGACTGTTGATTTTCCCTCTGAAATTTCATGGGATGGTGTCTTCATTTGATTGGCTGCTCTCAAACAAAGAAGTGTTCTCACATTGGATAGCAGCCATTTCAAACTGCTTCTGAAAAAGCCGATTGGTCAGTCTTGCGACTACATCATCAGTTTTACGACCCGGCGAGGTAACTTTAAAAGACAGAAGTTAGATTTGAGTTTAGTAAGAGTTTTGAAAAAGTCAGAGATCAGACAAAGAACAGGCAGGAAGATTAGAACAGCAAAGTGGTAATAGAATTAAGAATTAGAAACACAGAAAGAAGAAAGAAAGAGATTTTGAGAAAGATTAGGAACTAAATTAAGATTAAAGAAGCAGAATAGCAATCTAGATCTCAGAAGAAGATTTTATTCCACCGTTTCAAGGCCCTGTGAAGTTTTATTTTATTCTCTGTGTGTTTGTCAAATCTTTTCTTATATTCTGGAAACTGAGGAGAAACCATTTTTTTCTTTAGAGCTCGTCCCTTTTAGAGAATCAAATTCTCAAACTTTTTCCTTCACCTCAGAAGCCATTCTTATCCTAGTAAATGTTTTTCTAACACTTTTTTTTTGACTTTTCCCACCATTAAAGTGGACCTTTAATTTGCCTAGTTTAAAGTGAACAGAGACTGAGGAGATTTTCCTTCAGTTTTTTTGGTCTATCCCGCTACAAGAGACCTCAAAATTTGGATTCTTTTCCAAGGACTTTTCACGCCGCCCTGAGACAAACCACCCCCGGCTGCAAGTGTCTCTTTGAAGGGCCCCCCAGCTGAGTTATCACCTACAAGGCTGTGAGTGAGGATAGCAGCCGCTTCCTCCGACGTCCTAACTTCAAAACCCAGCGGTACCGACCAGCGGAACTTGGACCAACGGCCGTGTGTGAGTGAAACTTTTATTTCTCCTATTTCCTGGGTTAAAACGTGATGTTCTAACAATTAAATTACAATTGAATATGGCCCGTATTTCAGGGCTCAATTAGTCTCTCAGCCACAGGATGGAATTGTAAACTGAACGAAAACTTTCAGTCATTTTTAAGTAACTGCCCTTAAATTTTGTAGATTAATTCAGGAGTCCTTTTTAGATAATTAGCTTATGAATTTTCCCCATAAAATTGCGATGTTTTGTTAAAACATTCCAGCCTCATTTACCGTTTAAACATAAGTCTAGTTTCTCCTTGTTTCTGCAGAGGTGTAATGCTGGATTTTACGCTGTCATCATCTGAATCTGTTTATTCATCATTTGAACGCCATGCCATGTAACCTGAATGATTTTAATAAACGAGTGAATAAGAGCAGTAGAAGCGTTTTCCTTTCGCATATACAGGTTTCCTAATCACGGCAGGACAAAAACTCACTGAAAGTTTGAGACTGATTCATGAAGTAATTTAAGGTACAAAATTAATTAAAACTAAAACTAATTTTATTGTCCGTTAGGACTGGTGCCCCTTTTACGGGTGCTTTTATTTAATTTAGCGGGTGTAGAAGTGACTGCTTAACTCCGCCCCCTTTCACACCCACTATTAAATAAAATAAATAATTCCTGTACCTTATGACAAATAATTTTATAGGCACTTCACCCTACAGCTGCTACACATCCTCGGGGAATTTGGCCGTTTGCCTTCCCCACATCCTCGCTGGACCGAGCCGCAAGAGCAGTCAGAGGCTTTTTTTTTTTTTCACAGCCACTGCGGATCACTGCCCCTGGTTTACCGGGAAAGTCCATCACCACCGTGGATCCACACACAATTTTTGCGTGGCCCAGAAACCTTTGACGTCCCGGGCCGGCACTCACTCACTCCCACCCCCTCCCCCTCCTCCTACACAGCACTCTTCCTGCACCTCTCTCCCTAAAGCCGGCCGATCGTCATCTTGTTCCATTACGCACGAAGTGCACCGGCCCGTGTTCCCACGATCCACAGCCATTCAATGTGCTGGAACCCAGAGCAGAGCACACTGTTTTTTTTCCACCCCTCCCCCATCCCCCCCACGGACTGACATGCCCTCCAACAGTTCTACCGGAGCTGGAGCCAAACGACGGGGGGGGGGGGGGGGTCACAGCCCCTGCTCAGTGTTCTGGGGGGAGCCCTGTTGTAGCATCAACGTCTCCCCAAGCCAATCCAGAAGATCACTTTCCTCCATTCTACAGGGATTTCACCTTCCTTTATTCTACAGGAATCTCACTTGTCTTTATATTAAAAGCAACCCTCACTCAAGGCCTGACCAAGAATGCTTTTCCCAGGACCCCAATGTAAACAGTTGCCTCTTGCAGAGAAGGTAAGGCTCAGAATTTGTTTTTAAAGGCTTAAAGGGACCATAAAAACTTGGAGTCTAGATCTCCAACATGGACAGTTCATGTGGATAGCATCCGCCCTACAGGACACTAATGCTCTTAAAGGTCATAAACTTCTTAACCAGACAGGTTTATGACTTTTGACAGATACCAGACCCCTTTCCAGATATCACAGATGTAAGAAATTATCTACAGCTCAACAGTACCTCTTAGTGGATACCTACGGAATGTGTTTCATTATGTATAATCTGACTGTCAATTCTTACTAAACATTAAGTTTTTTTCAGCTTATCATCTCCCCCGGATCCTAAGGACACTGATAATCATCCTTTTGATCACCGACCAGGGTTTGCAGTAATTCATTAATTCTTGATCTAAATATGAGTGCATGTATTATAAATATGTATAAGAAATATTATGTTCATGAGTGTTAGTCAAACGAATGTTAATATTAGTAGTAATGGTATAAATGCATGATCACTGAATATTAGCCAAGACACTTAATTTAGTTAGATCTTATACTGAGCACCTAATTTTATAAGAACTGAATAGGTATTAATTCTTGTCCACTATCATTCCTGGCCCCCCATCTTTCTCTCCCTTTCATGGGATGGTGTCCTGTTCATTTGATTGGCTGCTCCCAAACAAAGAAATGTTTTCACATTGGATAAAGACCCGTTCGAGCTCCTCTTTATGAAAGTTGATTGGTCTGTCTTGCGACCAGCCCTTGTTTTATGACCCAACGGCGTGCTCAGTTAAAAGAGTGAGGAGCCGCCCTGCATGTCAGAACGAAAATGAAGAAATAGAAAGAAATAGACAAGAAAGAAAAAATCTAGAAAGAAAGAGGAAAGAATAGAGAGAATATAGAAGGAAGAAGAGAATGAATGAAGGTTAAAAGAAAAAGGAGAATAGAGAAGAAAAGAGAAGAAGTTTAAGATTAAGATTAAAAAATCAGAACAACGATCTAGATCTCAGAGAAAAGTTTTTGTTTCACTTCTTCAAAGTTCCTTGTAGTCTTCTTTTATCTAAATTCTTCTGTGTGAAGTTTGTCAAATCCTGCGTTAGTTTTTTTGTTTTTGTTTTTTTTTTTCATTTTTCTGGTTACTGGGGAGAAACCATCTTTTCCTTATGAGCTCATCTTCAAGAGAGTCAAACTCTCAGAATAATTTTTCCTTCACCTCAGAAGCCATTCTTATCCTAATGAATGTTTTTCTTAGATTTTCTGACTTTTCACGCCGCTAAAGTGGACCTTTAATTTTCCAAATTTGAAGTGAAGAGAGATTGTGTTTTTGGACTCTCTTTCCGGCCTCATCCCCGCCTGACTGAGAAGTTCCTCCTTCAGTTTTTTTTTTTGGTCTATCCTGCAGCCAGAGACCTCACCAATTCGGACTCGTTGCCAAGGACTTTTCACCCTGCTCTGAGACAGCCTCCACTGCTGCCGCTGTTCTTTACAAGCCCCCAGCTGAATCTGCACTTCTTACAGTTGGATGTGAACATCAAGGAGCCTTGCAGTGGTCGCTCAATCTCTGGGTCCCAATGATTAAAACCGAGCCGGTATCGACTCGCTGAACACATGGACCCTCAGCTGTTCGTAAGTGAGACTCCCATTTCCCTATCTGCTGGGTTAAACGTGATGTCCTAACATTCAAATTACAATTGAACATAGCCAGTGTTTCATGATACAATTAGTCTATCAGCCATAGGATAAAGCTATAAACTGAAGGAAGACTCTTAGTCATTTTTAAGTAACTTCCCTTCATTTTTGTAGATTAATTCAGAAGTTCATTTTTAGATAATCGGCTTATGAATTTTCCCCATAAAATTGCATTCTGTTTTGTTAGACATTTCAGCCTTCATTTACCGTTGAAACATAAGTCTGGTTTCTCCTTGGTTCTACAAAGGTTTAACACTAGATTTTATGTTCAGGAATCCAATAACAGTTGATGTGATATCAGACGTCTGTTATCATCTGAATCTGTTTATCCATCATTTGAATGCCATAATGTAACCTGAATGAGTTTAATAAAAGGGTGAATGAGAGAAGCTGAAAAGTTTTCCTTTTGCATATATATGTTTCTTAGATCACGGCAGGAAAAGAACTCCCTTAAATTTTGAGACTGATCCATTAAGTGATTGAAGGTACTAAATTAATTAAGACTAAGTTTAATATAAGTGTCCTTTAGGACTGGTGCCCCTTTTTACGAGTGCTTATTTAGCAAGTGCAGGAGTGACAGTTTAACGCTGTCCACTTTCACACCCACTATTAAATAAAATAAATAATTCCTGTACCTTATTATGATATTTTATTAAATATCTGCTACACTGTGGTGACCCACAACACTCTACAGGAACATTCCTCACACTCAACAGGTCTGCAGGAAGCAGAAGACAATTTGCATATGGACAGAGAGCCCATGGGGGACAACCAGAACAATGGACTATTGTTTATGCATCCTCGGATTAAGGAGAGGACGTCTGGACGCCAGTTGGTCATGCTAATCATATGTATTGACTGATATGTATATCAATATGCTAATGTGCAATGGATTCTCTCTGTCTGTATAACATATAAAAGAGCTGACGATACATGCCTGAGCAGTGAAACACAGTACAGCACAGTAGAGCACTGTGGCGCACAGCTCTACAAGTGTGTCTCATTATGTTGGAGGAAAATAAAACTCTGCAACCTTCCAGCTCGTCGTATCTCACCTGATCTTTTTCCTCCACCACATCAACATTTCTCCTCTCTAAAATAACTAACTGGGCATCAGCTGTGATTGATGCCTTATTGCTAAGTGCCATGTTTATAGAATGATCAGCCCATGAGCAGAATGCAACACCAGAGAAAAACTCACATGACAGTGAGAAACATGTTTAAACAGTTTATTAAATTTCAAAAAAGAGGAGCACACCTAGGGAAAATGCCACTCGAAGTAAGTGCCACTCAAAGTAATAATTCTGAAGTAGAATAAACTATGGCATCTGAGGAGAGGGATATAAACATTGGCGTTTTACTCCATGTAAGGGCATTTGAGCTCAAAGACAGGATGATCTCTCTTCAGATACCAGTGAAAAAATGGACACAAAAGAGACAGAATTCAGACCAAAAGAAAGACAACCAAAAGAGCAACTGAAAGAACTGGACAACTGAAAGACTAGGGTGTTTCCCTCTTTTAAATGAGAGCAATTCCTTGGACATAACACTTGACTGGAAGCAGGAAGAACCAATTATTGTCTATCCCGGGAGATTTGAATGCACTCTGGTCCACTAAGGAAGCGGTCCTTTGTCTGTAACTGACCAATAGAATGGAAGGGGGCGTTATCCAACAAAGATCGCCTGGTGAATGGCTGATACCAGTCATATGACTTACGTAGGATTTTCAGAAGAAAAACACATATTAACATTGAAATTCATATTATATGGTCATATAGATTAGTTAACCTAATTTCAGTGATATCTGACTAATTCTCATTGTTACTTCAGTGTTCATGCACTTTTATAAACTTGTTTAAACATATATTCATAACATGCAATATATTTCAAGTCGAGGATTAATGAAACATTTCAAACCATAATTGTCCATCACATGGGTGGCCATCTTCAACAGTAGTCATGTTTACATGGACACAAGTATCAGAAGTTGTTTCTTCTTCTACTATCGCTGGAATGTCAGATAATTGTGCGCATGCCAAAATGATTTTGTTCGTTCAGATGTCTGATACATGGAAACGCACTCCCTAATTGGATCAACTTTTTCAGGATCCATGTAAACAGTAAAGTTCTGATCTGAATTGTAATGAGATTGAAGAAATTTTGCACATGTAACCATAGCTAGTGTTCTGAGAAGTATTTCCTGGAAAAAAAATCAAAGTCTTGAGGAGAAAGAGAATTACTTTAGTCAGATAAAACACAGTCCAATGTTGACCAGAGTACTAGCAAACATGTTCCTGAGATGTCCAAAAGGGGGTACTGTTGAGCTTTGGATAATGGTAGGAGGCTCCAGGAACGTGTTGATGATTCTGGCTTGTATCAAAAGGCTGTTAGCACATAAAGCTGTCTGTGGCTAAGTGTTCCTAGGGGATTCATGACAACAGTCTAGGCATCTTCCTGGCATGAAGAGGATCCTGGGGGTCTTAAGTCAAGCAAGAAATGTGGCATTTCAGTGCGTTATTTAGGAAATAGGGTGAGTTGGAGGTCTCCTGTTCACAGAGACTGTTCATGTGGATTGGAATTCAGATGCAACGTTGCATTTGATAATGCACTTCTGTGCATTAAAGAAGTGGGCAGGAGTGCTTTGGATAGGATTATCCATAACACACCTCTGAATATTAAACAAGCCTCTGCGTTTCTCGTCAAGTGCAAAGACTGTTTTCCTGGTGGCATGATAACAAAACGGACTGAGTCAAAACCATTGCGTATTTGACAACTGATGAGTGAATAGACTGTCCAAACATGGACAAATAGCCCATTCAGTTCTCAAGAATACATATGCAATGAAAGTAGCAAAAATTCCAAATAAGTCATAATTTGCTGCCAGTTTAAATAACATTTGTAATGTTATAGCTAAACAAGCTGCACAATGCTTGATTAGTGCCTGAAGAGCTGACCCATTCAAGAAAAGTATCCAAATAGAATTATTTTTTCTTTTTGTCCACCATCAGACAATTGATCCACACTGACAAACACACACTCTGTAATATAGAGCTTACAATGAATCAACACTGATTGCAAGTTATGTGAATTCCGTTAATCCTAAATGACATATAATGTGATGTCATGACACAGGGATGGAAACATGCAAAAAGGTAAAATTCAATGAAGGAAAAAAAAAACAAAACATGATAATGCATTTTTTTTCTCTTCACATTCTTGTTCACAATCAGCTCTAAACTTCAAGTTGCCAGACAAATCTAGCTCTAAACTAGACTGTAATTGTCCATGTTTTTTTTTGTTTGTTTGTTTGTTTTTTTCTGTATATGACTTCCATAAACCAAGCTACAGGGGATGCAAAAGCCAGTGTACTCTCAGTCCCAGTCCCAAGGCTGGGAGAAAGGGGAGGGTTGTGTCAGGAAGTGCAGCCAATGTAAAACCTTTGCCAAATCAAACATGCGGATCATGAGGAATGACATTTTCATACCGGAACAGTCAAGGACCAGGATAACAACAACCTCCACCGGTGCTGTTAACTGACAGAGTGCTGATGGAAATTTGGCTACTGTTGGTCAAAGATCAAGGAGGAGGAGTAGAGGGGGAAGGCATGTTAGGAGGGACAGAGAGAAAAGGAAAGGTAGAAGTGTGGAGGTGAGAGTAGGGACACTAAATGTACTGACAATGACTGATAAAGGCAGAAAGTTGGCTGATATGATGGAGAGAAGAAAGGAAGATATACTGTGTGTTCAAGAAACCAGATGGAAGGGAAGCAAGGCTAACAGCATTGGAGGGGGATTTAAACTGTTCTACCACGGTGCAGATAGGAAGAGAAATGGAGTAGGAGCAATCTTGAAAGAAGAGTATGTGAAGAGTAAGTTGGGTAAGTTGGAGGAAGAGGTAGAGAGTGTTCCCAGGGGGGAGAGAGTGGTGATTAGAGCAGACTTTGATGGACATGTAGGTGAAGGCAACAGAGGTGATGAGGAGGTCCTAGGTAGGTATGATCTTAAAGAGAGAAATGTGGAAGGACAGATGGTTGTAGATTTTGCTAAAAGGATGGAAATGGCTGTAGTGAACACATACTTTAAGAAGAGAGAGGAATATAGGGTGACTTACAAGAGTGGAGGAAGGTGCACAAAGGTGGACTACATCTTGTGCAGAAAGAGAAATCTGAAACAGATAGAAGACTGTAAGGTGGTGGCAGGGGAGAATGTAGCTTGACAGCACTGGATGGTAGTCTGTAGGATGACTCTGGAAAGCAAGAGGAGGAAAACAGTGAAGATAGAGCCAAAGATTAAGTGGGGGAAGTTGCAGAAGGAAGAACGGTGCACAGAGTTCAGGAAGGAGCTGATACAGGCTCTGCGTGGTAGGGAAGATTTACTAGAGTACTGGGAAAGTACAGCAAAATTATTGGGGACATGGATAGAAATGTATGTGGTGTATCCAGTGACAGAGGACGGAAGACAAGCAAACTTTTTGGTGGAATGAGGAAGTACAGGGAAGTATGCAAAGAAAGAAGTCAGCAAAGAAAAAGATGGATAGCCAGGGAGATGAAGAAAGTCGACAGGAGTATTTGGAATCTAGGTGCATGGCAAAGAAAGAGGTGGCAAAGGCAAAGGAAAAGGCATATTGTTATGAACCTGGGGCACAGGTTAGAGCCGTGTCCAGTTTTCCCTGACCTGTGAGCATTTTCTGGCTGTTGACTGTTATCCATAAGATTTTGATTGTTTTAAGTTCTGTTGTGTTTATGTTTTTTATGGTTTCTGGTTTGTTTATTTTGAAAGCACGGCACAGCTTCCTGCTGTCAATCTCTTCGGGGCTGCACAGCTGCTGTCAAATCTGCTACTCATGAATTACACCTGTCTCTGATTATATGTGGTATTTAAGGAACACGACAACCTCTGCATGTTGTTGTGTCCTTCTTCTATTCACCATCCTCTGTATCACGACTGCCGAGTTATTAGGACTCCGCTGTTGAGGTGAGTTGGTGTGCTCCGTCCTGGTGCATTTTTTGTATGTAAAAATGACGTGGGCTACATTGACAATTGGAGCTCTTTTTGGGGAAAACCTGGTCTTATGAGACGAGACAGCATTCATCCCACTTTGGATGGTGCTTCTCATTTATCTAACAATCTGGCATCTTTTTTATCCAAATTTCCAAAACCATGACTACTCAGAGTTGGGACCAGGAAGCAGAGTCGCAGTCTTACACGCCTCTCTGCAGCTCCTCTTCATCCGCCACCCCTCAGCTTAGCCCCTGTCTTCCCCATCAGAGAATCGTTGTCTGCTCCCTCCAAAGTAAATAAAAATATAATGTATAAGCATCCCAAAGTGATAAAGCAAAATATTGGTAAAACTCAAATTAAACATAAAGCCTCTAAATTGAATGATTTGGCCTCTGTTCCTCCTCATAATTTAAAAATTAAATGTGGTTTATTAAATATTAGGTCTCTAACTCCCAAGTCTCTGTTAGTCCATGATCTGTTAATTGATCATCAGATTGATTTAATTTCCCTTACAGAGACTTGGTTAGGACAAGAGGATTATGTTGGTTTAAATGAATCAACTCCCTCTGGTTATTTAAACTGTCAAAATCCCAGAAGTTCTGGTCGTGGAGGAGGAGTAGCAGCAATTTACCATTCCAAATTACTAGTTAATGTAAAGCAAAAAACATGTTATAATTCCTTTGAGGGCCTGGTCCTCAGTGTTGGGCACTTTAGCAATTCCAGGTTAAACCCAATTTTATTTGCCATTGTTTATCGTCCCCCATCAACCTATTCAGAATTTTTATCCGAATTTCCTGATTTCTTAGCTGATTTAGTGCTGAAATCTGATAGAATAATTATAGTAGGGGACTTTAATATACATGTGGATGTAGATAGTGACTGCCTTAATGTGGCTTTTAATTCAATATTAGACTCGATTGGGTTTTCTCAGAAAGTAGGAAATTCTACTCATTACCTCCACCATACATTGGACCTTGTTCTGACATATGGCATAGAAATAGAAAATCTGGTAGTGTCTCCTCATAACCCTGTACTGTCAGACCATTGTCTGTTAACCTTTGATTTTACTATTTCTGACTATTTGGCTCCTAAAGAAAAATATTATCACAGTAGATGCCTCTCAGATGATGCTGTTTCCAAATTTATGCAGATTGTTTCCTCTATGCCATGTGTCAACACAACGGAAATAAGCTATAGACAGCTTGCTCCTTCTGTAATTGATAACATGGTGGATAGTGTTTCAGCTTCTCTACATCAGGCTCTAGACTTGGTGGCCCCCTTAAAAAAGAAAAAGTCTAATCAGAGATTTTTAACTCCTTGGTTCAACACAGAAACTCGTAGCTTAAAACAGAAGACTCGTCAATTAGAAAGAAAATGGCGCTCTACTAATTTAGATGAAATCTATTTAGCTTGGAGAAATCATCTTTTAATTTATAAAAAATCTCTTAGAAAAGCTAGAACGAGTTATTACTCTGCATTAATAGAAGAGAACAAGAATAATCCCAGGTTTCTTTTCAGTACTGTAGCCAGGTTGACAAAGAGTCAGGACTCTGTCAATCCTAGCATCCCCTTAGAGCTTACTAGTCAGGACTTTATGAACTTTTTCAATAATAAAATTTCATCCATCAGAGATAAAATCAATCAGATTCTTCCCACAGTTAACTTAAATACTGTAACTACTACAACTCCTTCTATTGATGTCTGTCTTGATGAGTTTACTCCAATCGACCTTTGTGAGTTAGACAAAATAGTTTCCTCATCCAAACCTTCAACTTGTCTTTTAGACCCTATTCCTACCAGGTTATTTAAAGAAGTCTTCCCACTTATTGGTAGCTTTATTCTTCATATAATCAATTCTTCATTAACTTTAGGCCATGTACCGCAGGCTTTTAAAACGGCTGTAATTAAACCCTTACTCAAAAAGCCAACGCTAGATCCAGGAGCTTTAGCTAACTATAGACCAATCTCTAATCTCCCTTTCATTTCAAAAATCTTAGAAAGAGTTGTTGCTATGCAATTATTTGACCACCTGCAGGGAAATGGTTTATTTGAGGAGTTTCAATCTGGGTTTAGAATCCATCATAGCACTGAAACAGCCTTAGCGAAGGTCACTAACGACCTCCTCATTGCATCTGATAATGGACTAGTTTCTGTACTTGTCCTTTTAGATCTTAGTGCAGCTTTTGATACTATTGATCATAATATTCTACTTGATAGATTAGAACACTATGTTGGACTTAATGGAACTTCGTTGCAGTGGTTTAGATCTTATTTATCTGATAGGTTCCAGTTTGTTCATGTAAATGATGAGTTTTCTCTCAGCTCAAAGCTTAGTCATGGAGTTCCACAGGGATCTGTGCTTGGCCCTACTCTTTTTAGTTTATATATGCTTCCGTTAGGCAACATTATTAGAAAGCACTGTATACATTTTCACTGTTATGCAGATGACACACAATTATACCTGTCAATGAAGCCAGATGATACTAATCAATTAGCCAAGTTAGAAGCCTGTCTTAAGGAAATCAAAGTTTGGATGACTTGTAATTTCCTGCTATTAAATTCAGATAAGACTGAAGTCATTCTTGTTGGTCCAAAAAACCTTAGAAATTCCTTTCCAAATCAAACTTTCAGTTTGGATGCAGTTACTCTTTCTCTTAATAGCTCTGTGAGGAACCTTGGAGTTATTTTTGATCAGGATTTGTCCTTCAATTCACATATTAAATTTGTTTCTAAGACTGCCTTCTATCATTTGCGTAATATTGCCAAGATTAGGAGCATCTTGTCTCAGAGTGATGCTGAGAAGCTGATCCACGCTTTTGTTAGCTCGAGATTAGATTATTGTAATTCTTTATTATCAGGCTGTCCTAAAACATCTTTAAAAAGTCTTCAGCTGATCCAAAATGCTGCAGCAAGAGTTTTAACAGGTACTAGAAAGAGAGATCATATCTCTCCGGTTCTGGCCTCCCTTCATTGGCTTCCCATAGAGTTTAGAATTAAGTTTAAAATCCTTCTTCTTACTTACAAAGCTCTAAACAATCAGGCTCCTTTTTATTTAAAAGATCTGATACTACCGTATCATCCTAACAGAGCACTACGCTCCCAAAATGCAGGTTTACTTGTAATACCTAGAATCTCCAAAAGTACAATGGGAGGCAGAGCCTTCAGTTATCAAGCTCCTCTCCTGTGGAATCAGCTGCCAATCTGGATTCGGGAGTCAGACTCGATCTCTGTTTTTAAGAATAGGGCTAAAACCTACCTTTTTGATATAGCCTACAATTAGGGAGGGATCATGTGTTTTCTGAACCCTCCCTTAGTTATGCTGCTAATAGGTTTAGTCAGCCGGGGGACCTCCAGTAATGCACTGGGCCTCACTCCTTTCCTCACTCTCTATGAAATATTTTTTTTTTTGCTGGTCATTAACATTTGTTTGTTCTCTCCCATAGATTGAGTCCCCATCGTGCTGTTTGCTCTCTACATGTCTGTTCTTTTCTTCTTCTCTATCCCCTCACCCCCCAGCCAGTCGCAGCAGATGACTGCCCCTCCCTGAGCCTGGTTCTGCTGGAGGTTTCTTCCTGTTAAAAGGGAGTTTTTCCTCTCCACCGTCGCCAAGTGCTTGCTCACAGGGGATCGCCTGATTGCTGGGGTCTTTCTGCAACTGTGGGGGTCCTCCCTACAGTTGATAGTGCTATGAGATGACTGTTGTTGTGAAATGGCGCTATATAAATAAAGTTGAATTGAATTGAATTGAGCCCCGCAGCTCTCAGGAGTGGTCCGGCTTGGTTTATCTCCTGGTCAGGCATTCCCTTACTTTCCGTACCAGTGGACGCAGAGCCCAGCTCTCTTCCAGCATTTGTGTTAAGTGTTTCACTTTTATCATTTTGCACTTTGTTTTGTTGTATTTGTTTGTATGTTCTTGTTTGTGTCTTAGTTAATAAATGTGACAACCTGCAGTGAGTGTTTGGTGTCCTATTTGCACCCAGGAAATGTGCGTGTTATGACACATATTGTAAGTTGTATGAGAGGCTAAAGACCAAGGAAAGAGAAAAGGACTTGTATCAATTGGCTAGACAGAAAGATCAAGCTGGAAAAGTTCAGCAGGTTAGGTTAAGGACAGAAATGGTACTAACAAATGATGAGAGTGTGTTGAGGAGGTGGAGGGAGTACTTTAAAGAGCTAATGAATGTGGAAAATGAGATCTGTTTGGTCCAGATGACATACCTTTGGAGGTATGGCGATATTTAGGAAAGATGGCAGTGGACCTGTTAACCAGATTGTTCAACACAATCTTGAAGAGTGAGAGGATGATCGAGGAGTTGATAATAAGTGTTTTGGTACCAAATTTCAAGAACAAAAGTGATGCTTACACCTGTAGTAACTACAGAGGCATAAAGTTGATCAACCACCCTATGAAAGTATGGCAAAGAGTCGTTGAAGCCAGGTAAAGAGGACAGGTGACAATCAGTGAGCAGCAGTACGGTTTCATGCTAAGAGAGAGTACTACAGATGGAATGTTTGTTCTAAGAGTACTAATGGAGAAGTATAGAGAAGGTCAGAAAGAGTGTGTCTTTGTGGATCTAGAGAAAGCATATGATAGGGTGCCAAAAGAGCAAGTGTTGTACTGTATGAGAAAGTCAGGTGTGGCAGAGAAGTATGGAAGGGTGGTGCAGGACATGTATGAGGACAGTGAGACAGTGAGGTGTGCTGTTGGAGTGACAGATGGATTCACGTTGAGAGTTGTATTACATCAGGGATTGGCTCTGAGCCTCGTCTTGTTTGCCATGGTGATGAACAGGCTGACGGATGAGGTCAGGCAGGAGTCTCTGTGGAAAATGATTTTTGCAGATGACACTGTGATGTGCAGTAAGAGTAGGAAGTAGGTGGAAGAGAACCTGGAGAGGTGGAGGTACTGTATGCTCTGGAGAGAAGAGGAAGGAAAATCAGTAGAAGCAAGACAGAATACATGAGTGTGAATGTAAGGGAGGCAGGTGTAATGATGAAGATGGAAGGAGTAATGGTAGTGAAAGTAGATTAATTTAAATACCTGGGGTCAACCATCCAAAGCAATGGAAAATGCACAAGAGAGGTGAAGAAGAGAGTGCAGCCAGAGTGGAGTGGGTGGAGACGAGTGTCAGGGGTGATTTGTGACCAAAGGGTGAGTGAAAGGGAACATTTGCAAGACAGCAGTGAGATCTGCTATGATGTATGGTTTGGAGACGGTAGGACTGCCAAAAAGACAGGAGGCGGAGATGGAGGTGGCATAGTTGAAGATGCTAAGATTGTCACTGGGAGTGACTTGGAGGGACAGGATTAGAAATAATTATATCAGAGGGAGAGCTCAGGTTGAGCGGTTTGGAGACAAAATAAGAAAGGCAAGGCTGAGATTGTTTGTAAGATAAGCGTTTATTAGTCCCAGAATGGGGAAATTCCAGGATTGCAACAGCACAGGGATAACAACACTCAGAGCAACAATCAGAAGGCAAGAAAAAAAAAAAAAAGCAAGAGCAGCTAATATACATATGTACATATTACTATATATATATATATATATATATATATATATATATATATATATATATATATATATATATATACACACACACACACACACACACATACACACAGTGCAGAGCATTGTAGCTGGATGGAATAAATATGTAGATATAGAAACACCCACGATACGGAGCATTGCAGCTAGGTGGAATAAATATGTAAATATATAAACACACACAGTGCGGAGCATTGTAGCTAGATGGAATAATATGTAGATATATAAACACACAGTGCGGAGCATTGTAGCTAGATGGAATAAATATATACAGTAGATATATAAATATAAACACACCCAGTGCAGAGCATTGTAGCTAGATGGAATAAATATGTACATATATAAACACACACAGTGCAGAGCATTGTTGCTAGATGGGATGAAACAGCACAACCGTCTACTTAGTTATCCTACATGGTATGATTATGTGCCCATACATATTCTCACCCTCCATAGCGACCGGTATTTTCCTAGTTGTATGCCGGAGGGGACCATTGTGTAAGTCTATTGCATCTTTTGCATTCAAAAACTATTAGGTTGTTACATTTTTTTCGCTATCTCTGCGAGCAGCCCTGCTTAGGTTGTGCAGTCTGACAGCTGTTGGTAGGAAGGACCTGCGAAACCTCTCAGTTGTGCACCTGGGATGATGTAGTCTGCTGCTAAATGAGCTCCTCAGTGCATTCCGTATGTCCTGCATAGGGTGGAACTCGGACTCCGGCAGAGATGACAGTTTAGCCACCATCCTTCTCTCTCCCATCTCCTCCACCAGGTCAAGGCGCTGCCCCAGGACAGAGTTAGCTTTCTTGATCAGTTTGTTCAGTCTCTTCCTATCGGCTGCGGTAATGCCACTGCCCCAGCAGACCACTCCAAAAGTGATGGCTGATGCCACCACCGTGTCATAGAATGTCTTCAGCAGCGCCCCTTGTACACCAAAATACCTGAGTCTCCTCAGTAGGAACAGCCTGCACCGTCCCTTCTTGTAGAGTGCGTCAGTATTGTGTGACCAGTCTAGTTTATTTTTCAGATGAACACCCAGGTACTTGTAGGATGTCACCATCTCAATGTCTGTTCCCTGTATATTTACTGGTGCTGTGAGGGGTTGTCCTTGCCTGCAGCAGTCCACCACCAGCTCCTTAGTTTTCCTCGCGTTGATCTGGAGGCAGTTCCGATGGCACCAGTCCACAAAGTCCTGGATAAGCCCTCTGTACTCAGCTTCATCTCCATTGGAGATGAGGCCAACGATCGCAGAGTCATCAGAGAACTTCTGTACATGGCAGTGTGTTGTGTTGTGTGAGAAGTCCGCAGTATAAAGAGTGAACAGGAAGGGAGCCAACACCGTTCCCTGGGGGGGCCCCGTGCTACCGATGATCGTGTCAGACACACAGTCCCGGGTTCTCACAAACTGAGGCCAGTTCGTGAGGGATCGTGGGTTCGATCCCAGCCCCCGACCAACAGTGATCTGTGTGGAGTTTGCATGTTCTCCCTGTGTTGCGTGGGTTTACTCCGGGATTTCTCCGGTTTCCTCCCACATGCCAAAAACATGCATGTTAGGTTAATTGGCTGTTCTAAATTGTCCCTAGATATCTGTTTCCTATAGGCCCTTAGAATAGAGGGTTAGTATTAATGAAAGCGCTTTGAGTGGTCTTTGTGACTAGAAAAGCGCTATATAAGTGCAGATTAGTTAGTTAGTTAGTAGTTAGTCCAGGATCCATGATGACAGGTGCTGGTCCACCCCTGTGCGCAGCAGCTTGTCCTTCAGGATCATCGGTTGGATGGTGTTCAAAGCACTGGAGAAGTCAAAGAATATGATCCTCACCACATTCCCGGGCTTCTCCAGGTAGGGCAGAGAACGGTGAAGGAGGAAGATCACCTCATCCTTTTTTTTTTTTTTAGATTTAGTATGCTTTATTGATCCCCAGAGGGGAAATTGAGGGTCATCCACCACCTGGATGGATGAAGCAGCCACAATACGGCACTATCCCTTAACCCTTCACACACACATTCACACCTAGGGCCACTTTAGAGTCTCCAATTAACCTAACCTGCATGTTTTTGGCATGTGGGAGGAAACCGGCGAAATCCCGAGGTAAACCCACGCATACACGGGGAGAACATGCAAACTCCACACAGATCACTGTTGGTCGGGGGCTGGGATCGAACCCACGATCCCACGATCCCCACGATCCCCCGGCCAAGGGTAAACTGTGCTGCCGCAGTGCTAACCACTGCTCCACCGTGCAGCCCTCCACCCCAATGCCATGCTGGTAGGCGAACTGGAGTGGATCCATGGCTGGTTCCACCAGGGGGCGGAGGTGAGCAAGGAGCAGTCTCTCCAGGGTCTTCATCAAGTGGGACGTCAAGGCCACCAGTCTGTAGCTGTTCAGGTCTTTGGGGTGGGAAGTTTTTTGGTACAGGTACCACACAATATGTTTTCCACAGCTGTGGTACCCTCCCCAGCTTCAGGCTCAGGTTGAAGATGTACGCCACAATCCCACACAGCTGGTCTGCACAGGACTTGAGGAGCTTTGCGCTGATGCCATCCGGTCCCGTCGCCTTCCTCGCCTTGATCTTCCTCAGCTCCGTCCTCACCTGGGTCTTGGTCAGGGTCAGGGTGGGGGGCTGTGTGTTGGGAGTGGGGGGGGGTGTTGGTGGAGTGGGGAGTGGGCAGCAGGACATGATGTCTTTAGAGGCAGCAGTGGTTGTTGTGCAGTCAGGGGGGAGGGCGGTTGGTCAAACCTATTGAAAAACAGTTTCAGATTGTTCGCCCACTCCCTGCCCCCCGTGGCCTGGGGGGAGGTATTCTGGAGCCCAGAGATGGTTTTGAGGTTTCTCCAGACCCCGCTGATGTCGCTGTGTTGCAGCTTGTCCTCCATCTTCTTCCTGAAGCTGTCCTTGCCTTTGTTTGTGTCATGAACCTGGGTTTGGTGGTTCCAATCACAGTTCTGACTTTTTGTGTGGTTGCCCTATTTTGCTTCAGCCGCGTCGGGGAGCTTTTTAGGTCCTTCACTCCCCAGCAGCTTGGACACGCATCCTCCTCTTGTCAGTGCCATCAGCTGTTTCACATTACGTGTGTTTCCACACACATACACACACACTCCATTCATTCCCATTCACACGCTCATACACTCACTCATGCACATTGGGGTTTAATTTTATTCAGCCCACGCTTCCTCACAGCGGCAATCTCTTCCCTCGTTTGCACCATGATTACAAACACACTGCATTTGTGGGAAGAGATTATCGTAGCATTCACCTTCATACGTGGCGGCTAGTTCCTCCACGTATGGTTTTTCACTACCTACATGTTTATTCAGCCTGTCAGTTCAAGTTCAGTTAATCTCTTGATGTTAGTGGCTGACCCTGCCTTTCTCCCTCATTCACTAGACTACATGGACAGCCCCGGATTGCTCCAGCACCATAAGTTTGATGTTTGCCTTTCTCCCTGTGCCAACAGTAGCTCTATGGCACTAGGCATTCCCTTTGCTGAGCTGTGGAGCATCCGGCAGGCACCCTGTATGTCTAGTGGCCTTTATTTCATCATTACCTCTTCCTGTATTTGTGTGGTAATAACTGGACTTGTTATTTTCTTGGTTTGTGTTAATAAATGGCACATTCTACTCTCGCGAATGGGTTTTCCATTCCCTCCCTCGTGCGCCGCATAAAGGTGTACCAAGAATCATGACAGAATGCTCCGACCATTTAAAAAAAAAATAACAGTTTAGTAGACGTGTGTTTTTTCTTTTTCTTTTTTTCCTTCCTCCCTGAGTTTTAACATGGTGCATCAGACGGAGAAGGAGCTGGAGAGGGAGCTGTGTTTGCTGTGCTTCCTGGAGGAAGTTTTCTCATGGACACAGAATCCCTGTTCCTCCCTGGCTGTTCGACAGGCTCGGGACACAGCAAGGAGGGTAATGGAGCGAGACAGCCTCTGGGATCATCCGAAGGCAATGGAGATCAACTGGGACACCTTCGCCGTGTCATGTGAGGAATCAGCTTAGGATCTCCCACTGCTCGAGCTCCTCGCGGCCACTCCGCTCACTTCTCCAGAAAATATGGGACTTCTCAGCATGGGTGACCCTCTGCCCAGCATGGTTATCTGCATCCTGGATTATCTGGTTCCCGAGTCGTCTGTCAAGAGGAGGAGGAGGAACCCCTGCCAAAAGAAGAGTCCAGCCCCACCGGAGACAGCCCTGCCTCCCCACTCTGAGCCATGCTCTGCTCCATCACTGGAGGCACTGGAGGAACGTTGGCGGGCTCTTCTGGCAGAGACGGACCTCATCCTGTAGGTGAAGCCGTGGGTCCTCCCGGAGATGTTCAGGAGGTTAAAGGAACTTTCCCCTAGGGAGGGGGAACCGCAGCTTGATGAGGAATGCCAGGAGAGGAGAGAAGATGCTTCGGAGGTCACTGGGGACATCCAGTGCCAGGAGAACAGGCACATTTTTGTCATTTAGCTTTCACATTTGATGAACAATTTTGCCTGCCTCTTGGCGAGGAGACTCTGGGTGTGCAGTCCCCTGAGTGCTCCGCCCCAGCAGCATATTGTGTTTCCCTACCCAATCTCAACAAACCCTTTCCGTATGCCCCTACGAGCTCACCAGCTCTGGATCCAGGTCACTTGAAGGGAGAGGGACCAGAGGCCCAGGAGCGTTCAGCCCATGGGTCAGCGGAGAGATCGTTCTTGGCTGTCTCACCAAGAAGACGGCGCACGGGAGCACCCAGACTGCAACCACCATTACACCTGTTGAGGGGGCCGCCGCAGCAGAGTCTAAACCCAGACCAGACCTCTAGTTGATGGGATCCCGACCATCATCGTCGGCATTGCCAGAGTCCTGGACGGCGGTAGAACTTGAGCACAGGCAAGTAATCTCTCCTGTAGTTCAGTTGCCAATTGTTGAGAGATCCTTTCTGGCTCTTGGGGAGGAGAGTCAGGTGCAGCCCCCAGCTGCATCTGTATTCTTCTCGCCGGGCTCTGCCGCTGCTGGCGACCTAAACCATTTCTTCTCTCCCGTCTCCCTCAAGCTCCATCCTAGGGTCGGCGGAGTGGGGCTGCCGCAACCTGGGTTGCCCACAGATGACGATGCGGGTCTGGTTGTCCAAGAGGAGGTCGACGGGCGTGCAGCACCCGACGGATTGGTGGAACCCACGCACCCTAAATCGCCGGAGTCCTGAAAGGCGGTGGAGCCGCATTAAAGCAAGTTTGCTCCATTATGTCAGTTATGTTAATGTTAATGTCACACTGCCAGACCCATGGTGAGGAGGGCCTGGGGCAGCTCGTAGTAGCCCTCGGAGCCATCTCACTGGGCTCTGCTGCTGCCGGCGACCCTAACCCGGTCTCTCATTCTCTCCCTCCAGGTTCAGAGCCCCCTGCCAGGGTCGCCGGAGAGAAGCTGATCCCGCCGGTGGCTGCCGAGGATCGGGGTCCAGAAGCAGGGTTATCAAGGAGCTGTACCTCCCTTGCTGGGGAGGCCACTGTGGGAGCAATGAGGTCTCCGATGGGGACCACTGCATGTGCAATGGTGTTCCAGCTGGAGTCCACTGCTGGTGCAGCAGCGCTCCAGCGGGGGTCTACCGTCGGCACAGAAGAGCTCCTGCCGGGGTCTACTGTCGGCGCAGCAGAGCTCCAGCCAGGGTCCACTGTCGTCGCAGCAAATCCCAGACTGGGACCGTCGTGGGTGCAACCACGTCCCAGACAAGGACCGTCAGGGGTGCAGCCACATTCCACACCCTGACTGTTGCAGGTACTACAGTCCCCCTGCTCCAAGGTTCGGATGGCAGGGGGGCCCCTGTCCCTTGGTTTGGCAACCAATGCTCCCGGATGAGTAGGTTGCCCCTCTGCCTCCCACTCTGGTTCTTATGGCTCCACCATGCTGGTCGACCACCCGAAGGACTTGGTCTTCAGGGTGGGTGGTCCATTGGCCTGGGAAGGCCGTCGGACACTATTCTGCGGGCCGCTTGCTCAACATGGGACTTGGACAGGCCACTCATCGGTCACCCCTTGCCATGCTGGGGGCCTGGGACTCTGGTCAATCCCCTGAACTTTGGACTTCTGGGGAGGGGGGTTAGTTTCCTGGGTGGGGTGCTGTTAGGAGGGTAAACTGCTATTTATTTGCTTATTATTTGTTGTATTGATTCACTGGTTGCTTCCTTCCTAACCGGTTTTCCCCCACCTCCCACCCTGGGTATGGTGTGTGTGTGTGTGTGGGGGGGGGGTCCCTTAAGGTGTGTTTTTTTTTTTGTTTTCGGCTGATGGTACTGGGGTTTCTGGAATCCACCACCTAAGGGGGGGGGGGGGGTGTTATGAAACTGGGTTTGGCAGTTCCAAACCCAGTTCTGACTTTTGGTGCTGTTGCCCTATTTTCCTTCAGGTGCATCAGGGAGCTTTTTGGGTCTTTTGCTCCCTGACAGCTTGGGCAACCATCCTCCTCTTGTCAGTGACATCAGCTGGTTCACATTATGGGTGTTTCCACACACACTCCATTCATTCCCATTCACACACTCATGCACTCACTCATGCACACCGGGGCTTAATTATGTTCAGCCCACGCATCCTCACACCGGCAATCTCTTCCCTCTTTTGCATCATGATTACAAATACGTTGTGTTTGTGGGAAGAGATTGTCGTAGCATTCACCTTCATACGTGGCAGCAAGTTCCTCCACGTATGGTTTTTTACTACCTACGTGTTTATTCAGCCTGTCAGTTCAAGTTCGGTTAATCCCTTGATGTTAGCGGATGACCCTGCCTTTCTCCCTCATCCACCAGACTGCAGGGACAGCCCTGGATTGCTCCAGTACCGTAAGTTTGATGTTTGCCTTTCTCCCTGTGCCGACAGTAGCTCTATGGCACTAGGCATTCCCTTTGCCGGGCTGTAGAACATCCGGCAAGCGCCCTGTATGTCTGGTGGCCTTAATCTAATCATTTGCAGCTTTCTGGATTTTTGTGGTCAATTGGACTTGTTATTTTGTTGTAGTTTATGTAAATAAATGACACATTCTACTCCAGTGATTGGGTTTTTTATTCCTTCCTTTGTGTGCCGCGCAATGACAAATGAGGAATCATGACAGTTTGGACATGTGCAGACGAGGGACAGTGGATATATTGGACAGAGGATGTTGAAGATGGAGCTGCCAGGCAGGAGGAAAAGAGGAAAACCACAGAGAAGATTCATGGATGCAGTGAAGGAGGACATGGAGAGGCTTGGTGTTACAGAGGAAGACGCAAGGGATTGGGTGAGATGGATACAGATGATCCACTGTGGAGACCCTAAAGGGAGCGGCTGAAATAAGAAGAAGAAGAAGAAGAAGAAGAAGAAGAAGAAGAAGAAGAAGAAGAAGAAGAAGAAGAAGAAGAAGAAGAAGAAGAAGAAAGGGTGAAGAGGACTCTTTTTAATTATTGTTTTTTTTTATTATTATTTGGATTTTGCTCAACGTCCCAACTTCACAGGAATTTAGGTTGTAGATGAACGAGCAGCGCAGTGGCGGAGTGGTTAGCACTGCGGCAGCACAGCAGCTCACCCTTGGCCGGGGGATCCTGGATTCGATCCCAGCCCCCGACCAACAGTGATCTGTGTGGAGTTTGCATGTTCTCCCTGTGTCTGTGTGGGTTTACTCCGGGATTTCTCTAGTTTCCTCCCACATGCCAAAAAACATGCAAGTTAGGTTAATTGGAGACTCTAAAGTGGCCCCAGGTGTGAATGGTGAAAGGGTTGGGCGCCGCACCAGTGGCTGCCTCATCCACTCATGTTGATGCCCTGTAATTTCCCCATTGTGGACTAACAAGGGATTCTAAATCTATACTGAATATACTGTAGTTTAGAAATATACTAAGATAGATAAATGTGTTGTCTAATTAACAACTGAATATTGTATTTAAATTGTGTTTGTGTAATAAGTTAAATATTTGTATTAAATCAAATGTTTCAATGTGCCTATGAATTTTTCTCATTTTTCTTTTTCAAAGTTCCTAAATATTTTTAAATGGAAACTTGTTTTTCATTCATTGATGACAAACTGAGTTGAAGATTCATTATAGTTGATAGATACAGTGGGGTAAAAAAGTATTTAGTCAGCCACCAATTGTGCAAGTTCTTCCACTTAAAAGATGAGAGAGGTCTCCAATTTTCATCATAGGTATACCTCAACTATGAGAGACAAAATAAGAAAAAAAAAAATCCAGAAAATCACATTGAAGGATTTTTAATGAATTAATTGGTAAATTCCTTGGTAAAATAAGTATTTGGTCAATAACAAAAGTTCATCTCAATACTTTGTTATATAACCTTTGTTGGCTATGACAGAGGTCAAACATTTTCTGTAAGTTTTCACAAGGTTTTCACACACTGTTGCTGGTATTTTGGCCCATTCCTCCATGCAGATCTCCTCTAGAGTAGTGATGTTTTGGGGCTGTCGCTGGGCAACACAGACTTTCAACACCCTCCAAAGATTTTCTATGGGGTTGAGATCTGGAGACTGGCTAGGCCACTCCAGGACCTTGAAATGCTTCTTACGAAGCCACTCCTTCGTTGCCCGGGTGGTGTGTTTGGGATCATTGTCATGCTGAAAGACCCAGCCACGTTTCATCTTCAATGCCCTTGCTGGTGGAAGGAGGTTTTCACTCAAAATACTCACGATACATGGCCCCATTCATTCTTTCCTTTACACGGATCAGTCGTCCTGGTCCCTTTGCAGAAAAACAGCCCCAAAGTATGATGTTTCCACCCCCATGCTTCACAGTAGGTATGGTGTTCTTTCTCCTCCAAACACGACAAGTTGAGTTTTTACCAAAAAGTTCTATTTTGGTTTTATCTGACCATATGACATTCTCCCAATCCCCTTCTGGATCATCCAAATGCTCTCTAGCAAACTTCAGAAGGGCCTGGACATGTACTGGCTTAAGCAGGGGGACACGTCTGGCACTGCAGGATTTGAGTCCCTGGCAACGTAGTGTGTTTCTGATGTAGCCTTTGTTACTTTGGTCCCAGCTCTCTGTAGGTCATTCACTAGGTCCCCCCATGTGGTTCTGGGATTTTTGCTCACCGTTCTCGTGATCATTTTGACCCCACGGGGTGAGATCTTGCGTGGAGCCCCAGATGGAGGGAGATTATCAGTGGTCTTGTATGTCTTCCATTTTCTAATAATTGCTCCCACAGTTGATTTCTTCACACCAAGCTGCTTACCTATTGCAGATTCAGTCTTCCCAGCCTGGTGCAGGTCTACAATTTTGTTTCTGGTGTCATTTGACAGCTCTTTGGTCTTGGCCATAGTGGAGTTTGGAGTCTGACTGTTTGATGTTGTGGACAGGTGTCTTTTATACTGATAACGAGTTCAAATAGGTGCCATTAATACAGGTAACGAGTGGAGGACAGAGGAGCCTCTTAAAGAAGAAGTTACATGTCTGTGAGAGCCAGAAATCTTGCTTGTTTGTAGGTGACCATATACTTATTTTACCGAGGAATTTACCAATTAATTCATTAAAAATCCCTCAATGTGATTTTCTGGATTTTTTTTTTCTCATTTTGTCTCTCATAGTTGAGGTATACCTATGATGAAAATTGGAGACCTCTCTCATCTTTTAAGTGGGAGAACTTGCACAATTGGTGGCTGACTAAATACTTTTTTGCCCCACCGTATGTGCTCACATGTGAAATAGACAAAAAAGTTTCATAACAAAGTACAAGGAATTAACTGGTACAAATACCAACATGTTCTTTATTTGTATAGCATTTCAAACTGTTTCACTGATTTTTAGTGTTCCTTTATGAAATTTATGATTTTGTGTGTTTGAGAAAGGTTAATTCTAAACCTGCATGTATGTAACACTGTGACTTCATTTGTGTAGTCTCTTACTTGTTGCACTTAAAAAAACACCCATTTTTCAAGTCCTCTGTCAGCAGGAGAAAAACAATCAAAAATTTGCCTGATGAAATTGACTGTGAAATTATCAGAAAATATGCATCCTTTTTTTGCATGAGAAGCACCCTACAATAATGCACACGCCCTTTACTTAACGCACAAGGGTGTCATATGTTCAAACTACAACCCAGCTGATACGCAGAAAAAAGGCTGTCGGTGCAAAATACTGACATAAAAAGGCAAGTTTCTTCGATTATGTTCAGGTGATGGTGTATTGTATTGTCACTAATATAGGAGGTATATATATTATTTTATTTAATCAGCATCCATTTCTTTTTGTCAATGTTTTCTTTGAGTTGTGTGTTGCAATAAAGTAATATTATAAGCGAAATAAACTAGATGTATGAAGATAAAAGTTCTCCCGCAGCAGGCATATTTCAGAAAAGTTTAAATAGCTGTCTGAATTCAAAGCATTTCCTGTGTTGATTATTTATTCTAAAGAACAAACTTACCCCTGAACTTTTATAATTTTACCTATAAACATCTCATAACTGTGCTTAGTCTCTCCTTCAGCAATACTTTGAATGAAAACAAAATTTCTGCAGCATTTCTGAAAGTCATATTTTCATTTGTGCCATTCTTCTTTCAAATTTTAATTTTCTTCGAAGCTATTTAGTGGTGTATTTGTGATGGCCTGAGGACTGATCCCATCTGCGCTCAGGTTGTCCAGTATTTTCCTTGTTCTATCTTATTTCAGGTCTGGTCATGTGGCCTCCTCCAGGGCTTTTATTTTGACAGTGTCACAGCGGGACTTCCAGCTGTCAAAGCCGAGCCGCGCTGTGACAGCTGTGGGTTATGTTACTAATTACTTCCCCCTTTTCTTACTAGCCCTTGCTCTGTATTTAAGGAAGCAGCCGAGGCTCACGCCTCGCTGCGACCTACAACAACATTGTGCACCTCCGTGTACGTGACTGGAGTTCCTATCCCCGACTCCAGTCTCTCCTGTGATTCATTTCGTCCCTCCTCTCATAAGTGTTTATTGTTCAGCGTAGGCTCCGTCCTCGCTGCCTCTCATAGTTAATCTCCAGAGTCAGTTTTAATGTGTCTAAGTTTATGTTTGTGTTTTGCCCCATGTGGCTGTTTATTTTATCTTTGTCTTTTGTTAAATAAATCAGAAAACTTTGGTCTCTGCCCTCTCATGAATGCCTTGCAAGGAGCGTTCCATAACAGTAGGTCACAGCCAAATGAGACGCCAGCTACAGTGAGCTTGTTTTTGGGCTTGTAGTTTTCCCCCCGTTTTGTGTACCAGTGTGTTTCGGGACATGGCGCCGCCAAGAACTGGCTATTCTTTGGACTTGGGCTACGAGCTAATCGTGATGCCCATTGAGGTAGATGGCATCCTCTCCCAAGCTCGTAGCAACACCACCCCCGGCGGCTCACGCTGGTACCTGGACCTCGCAGAGGCGGTAATTAAGCGCAATCCTCGCCATGCCGATCACGCTGAGGTCAGGAGGAGGATGGCCAAAATTACGGCACTTCAGGGAGGGATCCGTGGACCGGAAAGGAGTTCCAGCAGGAAACCAAAGCCAGAGCCGGCGGTGAGGCGTCTCCGCTCTTCGCCTCGGGATTAGGTTCCTGTCACCCATCCAGCCCAGGGGCTTACGTCACCGAAGGGCCGTTCCCATCTGCAGCGGAGGAAGAGGATAGCTGGGACCCTCCGTGAAGAGACGGAGTGGGCAGCTGAGCTCATCAGGGGCCATGTGGCTGAAGCACGCTCTTCCTCTCATCCCAGCCAGATCCTGAAGCATGTGGTGGCAGCAGTTAGACTGGTGGAGATCAATCCTGAGCTTCATCATTACATTGAGAACGCTGAGCTGCTAGCCTCCGTTTCAGTGCAGCAGTAGCGCTTCCCAGACCTAAACCTAGCCTCGCCCTCTGCCGGAAGACGTCACCACCCTGCCTGTAATCAGTCCCTGCGAGTTCCCCGTCCGGATCCTGTTACGGACCGCCATGAGAACTCTGCCTCCCAGCCAGCTGTTTCCCCTGCGTCACAATGGAAGGGACAGACAACAGCCTCAGCCTCCAGGTCATCCGTCCCCGCTGTTCCGTCAGCTCCTTATCCCCGGACTGCCTCGGCAGCTCCTCCCTCCTCCTTGGCGCTCTCTGCAGTTGCTGTGAGGTCAGCGAGTCCTACCCCGTCGTCGATCCCATGCGAGCGGCTCCTCCTCGTCTTCCCAGGGGGCCCTCTGCCACCATCCGTAGAGGAGAGGGGAAAACCAAGCCGGCTGCAGCAATCACCATCGGTCCTCAGTGCTGTTTCATTTTCACACTCCATATAATGAATTGCCTTGTCTGACTCCTGGGGGTGGAGCTCGGGGTTCAGAGTCCCCTGAGCTCCCCTCCCCTGCTGCAGCCATGAACATTGAACCTGCATCCTCTGTGTCTCCTTCCCCTCTCTACGAGCGTCCCCTGGTTCCAGGAATCGACTATTGGACAAAAGAGTAGCCTGCAGCCCTAGAGAGTCTGGTGCCAGCCCCACAGCCACTTTACGGGCAGAGGAGGAGGGCGGACTGCCATTTGGAGCCTGTGCTGACGATCAAGCGTCCCTGGGTCTCCATGGAGAAGCAGTTGGACCCAGCAGGTTACAAATCCCCTGCCAACACTCCGTGTGGGCTGTCAACGTGGGCTTGAGCGCCTGGGGGTTCTCAAATTGTGACGACCATCATGCCAGCTGCGGAGTCCTCCACAGTTGAGTTGGAGCCAGGAATGGACCTCTAGATCATCAAGCCTGGATCACCAGAGGCCTGGACAGCAGTGGGGCCTGAGATCAGGAAAGTGCTCTATCTTGTCTTCCTGTTTTCCACTCTGGAGCATGCTTTTTTTTTTTTTTTAGATTTAGTATACTTTATTGATCCACAGAGGGGAAATTGAGGGTCATCCACCACCTGGATGGATGAAGCAGCCACGATACGGCGCTATCCCTTAACCATTCACACACACATTCACAGCTAGGGCCACTTTAGAGTCTCCAATTAACCTAACCTGCATGTTTTTGGCATGTGGGAGGAAACCGGAGAAATTCTGGGGTAAACCCACACATACACGGGGAGAACATGCAAACTCCACACAGATTACTGTTGGTCGGGGGCTGGGATCGAACCCACGATCCCACGATCCCCACGATCCCCCAGCCAAGGGTAAACTGTGTTGCCGCAGTGCTAACCACTGCGCCACCGTGCAGCCCATGCTTGCCTGTCTCTTGGGGAGATGAGCCGGGTACAGCCGACTGCTGCATCTGAGCTCGTCTCGCCGGGCTCTGCCGCTGCCGGTGATCCTGATCACGGTTTTCTTTGTCTTTCTGATCCTTCTCCCAGGGTTGCCGGAGATATGTCAACTCCAGCTATTGTCGTCATGGAGGCTCTAGGTTCGTGTTCGGAGGTCATCCCTGGTGCTGCGCTGGCCCGTTCGGGGTCCGACATGGGTGCAGCTCTGGCCCAATCGGGACCCATCGAGGGTGCTGAGCCGGTCCAATTGGGGCCCATCGAGGGTGCTACGCCAGTCTAATCGGGGCCCGTCAAGGACGCAGCGTCGGCCCAGTCGGGGTCCATCGAGGGTGCTGCGCTGGGTCGGTTTGAGGCTGGTGAGGGAGTTGTGGATTCCCTTCGGCCGGACGCCGGACTGGTTCCTCCTCTTTCCTCCCAGTGGGGAAAAATGGGAGCAGCTGTCCCTCTTGGTAGGGAGGCCGTTTCCGAGTTTGCCCCTCCGGTCCTGGTGGTCGGAGGACACGGGACGGCCGCCTGAAGAATCGTCTTGTTGGTTCGGTAATCTGGTTCGGCCGCCCGAGAAACTGTCTTGCTGGTTCGGCACTCTGGGTCGGCCGCCCAAAGGACTGCCTTGTTGGTTTGGCGAACTGGTCCGGCTACCTGAGGTACTGTTTTCCAAGGTCTGGGACTTGGGTAGGCCGCCCAAACTGTTTTTTTTTTTTCCTTTCTGTCAAGTGGAATCTGAACTTGGCCACCTGTACTGCTTTTTTCCCCCTCAGTCAGGTGGAATCTGGATGCGGGTAGACCTCCTAAACTGCCTTTTTTTTTCTTCTCCTTTCTCTACCTGCCGACATCCCTAAAGTTGTGTTTTTTCTTCCTTATGGGTTTGCAGGGATGCTCTTTCTTGTTTTTCCTTTTTGCCTGGGTTATAGTGTTGGGCCTTTCAGTCTGCATCTGTCATGAATGGGCCATTAAGGAGACGCTATAGGCGACCGGTGAGTTTGCGTTACTTTATTAATAAAGGACACTCAATATACAAATAACAAAGTAAAGAGCCACGTGGGGCAAAAACACACTCATAACTTAGAATAACATTCTAACCCGGGAGAAAGGCTAGGGAGACAGTGAGAGAAAAACACATGCTCAGAAGCAGCACTTACAGAGGGTGAAGAGCAGAGACAACGGGAAACTGGAGTTGGATGTAGGAATTCCAGTTGTGGAAACACGATGTCCGTCTTTCCTTCGTTAGGTCGCAGCGAGGAGTGATACTCAGCTGCTCCCTTAAATCGGGGACAGAAACCAATAAGGAGCGGGGAAGGTAATTAATAATAATAACAGACAGCTGTCCCGGAGCAGCTCGGCTTGACAGCCGGAAGTCTGCCGAGACGCTGTCAAAGCTACGAGCCTCGGAGGAGGCCGTAAGACCAGGCCCGGAATGGGGTGGAGCTGGAGCGAAACTGGACAACCTGAGCGCGGATAAAAATCAGCGTTCAGGTCGTAACAGTACCCCCCCCCCCCCGAGCCGCGCCTCCCGACGCTGGCTTACCCTCCCCCCCCCAAAAAAAACCAGAAAGCCACCAGGACCGGCCCAGGGAGGGTGGTGGGGGAACCGGCTAGGGGGGAGAGAAACGAGGAAAAAAAAACCATAGGGAGAAACCCAGGTACAATGGAATAAACAAGATATAAAACATGCTGCCCGACGGGCCACAACAAAAATACAGATATAGCCTACTCGAAACACCATATAACACTGGGACAAGGGAACAAAAAAAAAAAAAAAATCAGTACCATACTACAGAGCAGGCAAACAGATCCTTCCAATCAGTTAAAAAAAAAAAAAGGTGAACCTGGAGGCCTAACTCAGAACACAGTAAGGTATGCCACATAGACAGGCTTAAACGAAAATAACCATCACCCCCTCTTCTGCAGTGACCAAACGGTTGATACGGATAACCACAGAAGGCAGGGCAAAACTACAAGAATCAAGATGCGGGGACACAGCTACATAGTCCTGAAGAAAAAAAAAAAAAAAAACGAAAGAAGGTAAAAAAAACACAATGAACCTAGGGCGAGGACAAGACAAAATTCATGTCCCGAAGGTCATAGAAAACAAATTAACTCTGTAAACTTGTGGTTAAAGTAGATTCTCACACATGCAAACCCGGCCAAGACAAAATAGTATTCTGAGAGAACAATCTGGGAGTAACTCCTAGAAATAGAGCCTGGAATTACAAATTGACATACTGATACAAAAGAATCAGTTCCTCAATCATATCATTATCAGCACTACAGATGTCATAAATCAGTCTGGAGGAGGGTATGAATGCAGATAAGTTAAATTGCTCAAAATGAGGCCAGGCAACATGAAGCCAAAATATTACTTTAAGAACCAACTTAAATTAAAATAAATATATATATATATATATATATATATATATATATATATATATATATATATATATATATATATATATATATATATATATATATATATATATACACTACCGTTCAAAAGTTTGGGGTCACCCAGACAATTATTTTGTGTTTTCCATGAAAAGTCACACTTATTTACCACCATGAGTTGTAAAATGAGTAGAAAATATAGTCAAGACATTGACAAGGTTAGAAATAATGATTTGTATTTGAAATAATAATTTTTTCCTTCAAACTTTGCTTTCGTCAAAGAATCCTCCATTTGCGGCAATTACAGCATTGCAGACCTAGCATGATTGCACAAGGGTTTTCTAATCATCCATTAGCCTTCTGACGCAATGAGCAAACGCATTGTACCGTTAGAACACTGGAGTGATAGTTGCTGGAAATGGATCTCTATACACCTATATAGATATTGCACCAAAAACCAGACATTTGCAGCTAGAATAGTCATTTACCACATTAGCAATGTATAGAGTGTATTTCTGATTAGTTTAAAGTTATCTTCATTGAAAAAAAGTGCTTTTCTTTCAAAAATAAGGAAATTTCTAAGTGACCCCAAACTTTTGAACGGTAGTGTATATATATACAGTATATATATATATATATATATATATATATATATATATATATATACATTTGTTTATCCAGTCCATTGTACCTGAGTATTTCTCACAATTGTGGTCTAGTTTTGGTCACTCCGGTGCTTTAGACACACCATTTTAAGTTCATCCATGTTACCCATCCCTTGTTTGTTTGTTTTTTTTCAGTTATTCTGTTTTTTTTTTTTTTTTTTTTTTTTTTTTTTTATTTTGGTTCTCTCACTCCTGGCCTGTTTCCCCCTCCACCCTCTCTGGGTCGGTCCTGGTAGCCTTCTGGTTGGGGGCGGCAGGGGTGGGTGGAGGGGCTTGGATGTTATGTTTGCGCCTGGAATACGCCTTGTGAATGGGGGTGTGACAACGGAATGCCGCTACTGTATGGTCTATGTATTGAAGGTTATATTAAATGTGTAAAGGATTTATATTTGTAAATGTCAACTTGTATTTAAATGTAAATATTGCTGATTGCAAACTGTTTTGGAAGCCTCTGCTTTTTCTCTGGTGCCTCATCCGCTCTGTCATGTGACAATTGGTGTCAGGAGTGGTCCGTTTCTCGACATTTGGTGTCAGGAATGGTTCGTACCCACTAATTGGTGACAGGGAAGTGGTCCGGTTTCACGGCTGTGGTGAAGAGGAAGTGCAGCCGGACGATTGGTGTCAGGAATTTTCCACTCTCACCGTGGCTACGAAGAAAGTCAGCATAAGGAATGGTTCGTACCCACTAATTGGTGACAGAGAAGTGGTCCGGTTTCACGGCTGTGGTGAAGAGGAAGTGCAGCCGGACGACTGGTGTCAGGAATTTTCCACTCTCATCGTGGCTACGAAGAAAGTCAGCATAAGGTATGACAATGTCAAATTAAGCGGATTGTGTGACGTTTGGTCAAAAAGGTGTTGTCAAAATAAGGAGAGATAACACGGGACAAGAGGAGCAATGGCAAAAAGGAATATGAAGAAACAACAGGAGCAATTAGATGATTTGGACACTAGCATGGCAATCAAGGAACAGGGGACCAGTGGACTAGACGAGATGGGAGAATTGACGACCTTGGTGAAGTCCGTGGTGCGTTCACTGACAGTCAGAGACCGTCAGATGGAGAAGAAGCCGCCCTGCAAGAACAAAGGTGGCAGACTGTGTAGCATCAAGTTCGCCAGATGCAGTCACAAGTGACGGAGCTGAGAGTATGGGAGCCGGGCTGAACGCAGCGGTGATGACGGCGCTTACCGTTTGGTCTCTGCCGTCTCATGAATGCCCTGCATGTTGCGTTCCAAAACAATATTTTCTTCTTTTATGAAATTTAAGCTATTCGACTTTTCCACAGTTTCCCCAGCCACGTACACCTGTGGGTCCCACCAAAGGTTAAATCTGGGCTATCTTATGGGCTCCATCTGTGTTTGCCCACATAGACTTTACCTGCTTACCAGGGCTTGACATGAACCTTTTTGCTCACCGGCCACTATGGCTAGTGATTTTCCAAAGTTACCAGCAACTCAGCCTTTTCACTAGCCAGCCTTTGTTGTTGGAAAATTACGTTTAATATGATCAGATCTGATTATCACATGCTAAATTTTACTTGAAAAAAATTTACAACCTTTTAAAATGGAAATGACCCTTATACATACATAAAAAATAGCAAGAGAAACATTGTTTAATTATTATAAAAACTGTAAAACAGTTGAGGAAAAATAGTTGCGATATGAGAGCGAAGTGCAGGTAGATTTTAGCTGCGTCCTCTTCCCCTGTGTCTGCCCCAACCAGTTGGTCCTTGAACTCCAAGGCCACTTGGTAGGGGTTGAAAATGACCCCTATGAATTGGGACAGCCCTTCAGGGCTGCACGACATCATTAGTAGTTGCTGATGAATTTGATTTAAATCTACACTATCTGTTTTGACCAGAAAAAAAGAAAAAGAAAACCGATGAGAAAAAAGTCTCTTCTTGAGGAGAAAAATGTCTCAAATTCACATTTTATTCAATTCTAATCACTAGAAAAAGTCAGAAATTTAGTAGAATGAAATATGTAAATTCATAGAAGGAAAGTTGGAACCCTGCAGGCCACATGTTTGACACCCCTGGACCAGCACATCAAAAATACATAATTAGAAGTTTTTCTTCCATGAAATAGCTGCGAATCACAGATATCCTAGATATTCACAGATAAACAAAAGTTTACCTCGGAAGAAGTTTCATTTGCTCTTTACAGCAACATAAAGTTGAGCCACCTTTTCTCTCCGTCAAATGAAAACTTAAATTTGCACAACTAATGGGAGCTTCTTGCTCTAGAAATAATCATTTTTAACCACAGAGGAAGGGGCCGATGTGGGGGGAGAGAACAGAGGTTGTTCTCACCACTGGGACAACCGGGGATCAGGGGCAGTTGTCCCCATGATCTGATCGCTGAGAGCAACTGCTGTCTGTTCAGGGCCATTTCTCCAGACTAGTTATAAAATGAATGGAACTGCGGAGCAGACTGTCGACATTTTTTCCTGTAACCAGCATGGACTCCATCCGCATCTTCTCCAGGTGCTGGTGAGCGACAGTGGACCAATGAGAATGCACTGTGGCTGTGTTTCAATTCAGGAGCTGCAGCCTCTTAGACCGCAGCTTTGGAGGCCAGAGCACTCAAAGGTCGGATAGGCTGCATCTAGAGGCTGATATATGGATATTAAATGAGACGGTCTAGTCTTAGGGGGATGTATGTTTTCCTGACAACCTACTACCGCTTTGGCCAGCAACCATGACAGTGTCAGTTGAGAGTTGTTGTTTTTTTGTTTTTGCTGACATTTTTTACAAAGATGGAACTTAATTTTTTTTAAAAGTTTTTTTTAATTGTATTTTATAGTTTTGCCAGACAAAGAAGGGACCACGACCAGATAAAATAAGACTTTTAATTCATGTTAAAGTCAGCAGGTAAACAACAGTTAAATTAGGGCAAATTAAAACCACAAAATAGATAAATTAGTTGTTATTATTATTATTATTATTATTATTATTATTATTATTATTATTATTATTATTCATTAATTCATTCATTCATCTATTTCCGCTTAATCCTTTTCGGGTCGCGGCGGGGCTGGAGCCTATCCCAGCGTCTTTGGGCGAGAGGCAGGGTACACCCTGGACAGATTGCCAGTCCATCGCAGGGTCAACACAGAGAGACAGACAACCATTCACTCTCACAGTCATACCTAAGGACAGTTTAGGATCCCCAGATTGATGCCAATTAACCTATCTTGCATGTTTTTGGCATGTGGGAGGAAACCGGAAAAATCCCGGAGTAAGCCCACGCAGACACGGGGAGAACATGCAAACTCCGCAAAGATCACTGTTGGTTGGGGGCTGGGATCGAACCCAGGATCCCCCGGCCAAGGGTGAGTTGCTGTGCTGCCTCAGTGCTAACCACTCCGCCATCCAATTATTATTATTATTATTATTATTATTATTATTATTATTATTATTATTATTATTATTATTATTATTATTATTATTATAAATATGCACATCAATTAGATTGAACTCTAAAATATAGTCTTAATTATATGACCAATAGAAAATATAATAGTTTACCATTATCATTTATGACCATTGAACGAGCCATTTTAAGATTTTTTTTTTTTTGTTATTAATTTTATCCAATACATGGCGCACTTTTGATTGATGGGTATTTTGTTATATAAGGAACTGTGAAAGCACACACGTGTTGCTAATAAGGGGCAGACACTGATCGTGTCACTGACCGTCAGCACAGGCTACAAAGAAAACTGGAAACTGATATTTGTTCATATTTTGGTTATTTTTGAGAGTTTACTTTAATAAATGGAAGTTGAACATTGACTTTGGTTCTCCTGTGGTTACGTGTCACGTCGTGTCTTTAGCAGCCGGTCGAGTCTGTTTGGAGTGGCGAAACGGACCCTACAATTCAATTCAATTCAAATCAACTTTATTTATATAGCGCCATTTCACAACAACAGTCATCTCATAGCACTTTCAAATGTAGGGGAAACCTCCATAATTGCAGAAAGACCACAGCAATCAGGTGATCCCCTGTGAGCAAGCGCTTGGCGACGGTGGAGAGGAAAAACTCCCTTTTAACAGGAAGAAACCTCCAGCAGAACCAGGCTAAGGGAGGGGCAGTCATCTGCTGCGACTGGCTGGGGGGTAAGGGGATAGAGAAGATGAAAAAAACAGACATGTAGAGAGCAAACAACACGATGAGGACTCAATCTATGGGAGACAACAAACAAATGTTAATGACCAGCAAAAAAAAGAATATTTCATTGAGAGTGAAGAAATGAGTGAAGCCCAGTGCAATTATTGGAGGTCCCCCGGCTGTCTAAACCTATTAGCAGCATAACTAAGGGTTCAGAGACACATGACCCCTCCCTAATCGTAGGCTATATCAAAAAGGAAGGTTTTTACCCTATTCTTAAAAACAGAGATCAAGTCTGACTCCCAAATCCAGATTGGCAGCTGGTTCCACAACAGAGGAGCTTGATAACTTAAGGCTCTGCCCCCCATTGTACTTTTGGAGATTCTAGGTATTACAAGTAATCCAGCATTTTGGGAGCGTAGTGCGCTGTTAGGATAATACGGTAATATCAGATCTTTTAAATAAAAAGGGGCCTGATTGTTTAGAGCTTTGAAAGTGAGAAGAAGGATTTTAAACATAATTCTAAACTCTATGGGAAGCCAATGAAGGGAGGCAAGAACTGGAGAGATGTGATCTCTCTTTCTAGTACCTGTTAAAACTCTTGCTGCAGCATTTTGGATCAACTGAAGACTTTTTAGAGATGTTTTAGGACAGCCTGATAACAAAGAGTTACAATAATCTGATCTAAAGCTAATAAAAGCATGGATCAGTTTCTTAGCATCACTCTGAGACAAGATGCTCCTAACCTTGGTAATATTACGCAAATGATAGAAGGCAGTCTTAGAAACGAATTTAATATGTGAATTGAAAAAACAGTTCTTGATCAAAAATAACTGCAAGGTTCCTCACAGAGCTACAGTGGGGAAAAAAAGTATTTAGTCAGCCACCAGCTGTGCAAGTTCTTCCACTTAAAAGATGAGAGAGGTCTCCAATTTTCATCATAGGTATACCTCAACTATGAGAGACAAAATGAGAAAAAAAAAATCCAGAAAATCACATTGAAGGATTTTTAATGAATTAATTGGTAAATTCCTCAGTAAAATAAGTATTTGGTCAATAACAAAAGTTCATCTCAGTACTTTATTATATAACCTTTGTTGGCAATGACAGAGGTCAAACGTTTTCTGTAAGTCTTCAAAAGGTTTCCACACACTGTTGCTGGTATTTTGGCCCATTCCTCCATGCAGATCTCCTCTAGAGTAGTGATGTTTTGGGGCTGTCGCTGGGCAACATGGACTTTCAACTCCCTGCAAAGATTTTCTATGGGGTTGAGATCCGGAAACTGGCTAGGCCACTCCAGGACCTTGAAATGCTTCTTACAAAGCCATTCCTTCATTCCCTGGGCGGTGTGTTTGGGATCATTGTCATGCTGAAAGACCCAGCCACGTTTCATCTTCATTCCCCTGCTGATGGAAGGAGGTTTTCACTCAAAATCTCACAATACATGGCCCCATTCATTCTTTCCTTTACACGGATCAGTCGTCCTGGTCCCTTTGCAGAAAAAAACAGCCCCAAAGTATAATGTTTTCACCCCCATGCTTCACAGTAGGTATGGCGTTCTTTCTCCTCCAAACACGACAAGTTGAGTTTTTACCAAAAAGTTCTATTTTGGTTTCATCTGACCATATGACATTCTCCCAATCCTCTTCTGGATCATCCAAATGCTCTCTAGCAAACTTCAGACGGGCCTGGATGTGTACAGGCTTAAGCAGGGGGACATGTCTGGCACTGCAGGATTTGAGTCCCTGGCGGCGTAGTGTGTTACTGATGTAGCCTTTGTTACTTTGGTCCCAGCTCTCTGCAGGTCATTCACTAGGTCCCCCCATGTGGTTCTGGGATTTTTGCTCACCGTTCTCGTGATCATTTTGACCTCACGGGATGAGATCTTGCGTGGATCCCCAGATGGAGGGAGATTATCAGTGGTCTTTTATGTCTTCCATTTTCTAATAATTGCTCCCACAGTTGATTTCTTCACACCAAGCTGCTTACCTATTGCAGATGCAGTCTTCCCAGCCTGGTGCAGGTCTACAATTTTGTTTCTGGTGTCCTTTGACAGCTCTTTGGTCTTGGCCATAGTGGAGTTTGGAGTCTGACTGCTTGAGGTTGTGGACAGGTGTCTTTTATACTGATAATGAGTTCAAACAGGTGCCATTAATACAGGTAATGAGTGGGGGACAGAGGAGCCTCTTAAATAAGAAGTTACAGGTCTGTGAGAGCCAGAAATCTTGCTTGTTTGTAGGTGACCAAATACTTATTTTACCAAGGAATTTACCAATTAATTCATTAAAAATCCTTCAATGGGATTTTCTGGATTTTTTTTCTCATTTTGTCTCTCATAGTTGAGGTATACCTATGATGAAAATTGGAGACCTCTCTCATCTTTTAAGTGGAGAACTTGCACAGTTGGTGGCTGACTAAATACTTTTTTGCCCCACTGTATTAAGAGAAAGAGTAACTGCATCCAAACTAAAAGTTTGATTTGGAAAGGTATTTCTAAGGTTTTTTGGACCAACAAGAATGAGTTCTGTCTTATCTGAATTTAATAGCAGCAAATTACAAGTCATCCAAGCTATGATTTCCTTTAGAAATGCTTCTAACTTGGCTAATTGATTACTATAATTTGGCTTCATTGACAGGTATGATTGTGCATCATCTGCATAACAATGAAAATGTATACAGTGCTTTCAAATAATGTTGCCTAACGGAAGCATATATAAAATAAAAAGAGTAGGGCCTTGCACAGATCCCTGTGGAACTCCATGACTGAGCTTTGAGTTGAAAGAAAACTCATTATTGAAATGAACAAACTGGAACCTATCAGATAAATAAGATCTAAACCTGTGGTGATCCGAGTGCTTAGTTTATCCGTGCCCAGGCAACTCAGTATTCTCCATTTGTTCTCCTTCATTTCTGCATACTTTATTATTGGTGCTCCCAGGGCATTTACTGTGACAGTGCCACGACCAAACTTCTGGCTGTCAAAGTCTAGCTGGCACTGTCACAGCCGATCAAGATTTTGGTCATTACGTTTCCTCGTCTCCTGTATGGTTCATGGTTTTTGTTATCAGTATTTAAGGGAGAAACTGAGGCTCACTCCTCACTGCGACCTACATCTACCAGGTCTGGAGTCCCTATCCCCAGCTCCAGTCTTCCTTCTGTGTTTGGTTCGTCCTAGCTTCATCATTCATAAGTGTTTATTCTACACCGTCGGGTTCCACCCTCGCTACGCTTTTACATTGATTTTAGTGTTCTTTATTTTGTGTTCTAGTGTAGTGTATGAGTTTTGCCCCACATGGCTCTTTGTTTTGTTCTTCCTGTAAATAAACAAGCAAACTTTCTGTTGGCATCTGGTGCCTCATTTATGCCCTGAAAGGGGCAAACACGACTGTAGGTTGCAGCCCAGTGAGGTTCCAGCCACAGTCAGTTTGTTTTCGGGGTTGAGTTTTTTTCCCTTTTCTGGGTGCCAGTGTTACTGTATTTGGAGTGATGGCGTATTGTATTGAGTATATCAGGGAGGTCGATGACCTCCTGTCCAATGCCCATCTGTTCACCCCCTCAGACACCGCACACTGGTACCTGGACCTCGTGCAAAAGGCGTTAAAGAGCTATCGCCTGACCTCGTATCCAGAGGGCAGGGAGAGGTTGAGGGAGTTGATGGTTCTACATCAGAGGAACTGGGAACCGATGGAGAATCCGGCCAAGAAGCCTCAATCTTCTCCCCGGGACATGGTCATTCCGATGAGAGAAGTCTTCTGATCGGGCCGGTCATCTGCGAGGTTCCCGTCCAGATCCTGTCCCGGGTCGCCAGAAGAACTCTGCCTCCCAGCCAGTTGTTTCCCCTGCACCACGATGAAAGGTAAAGACAGCAGCCCCAGCTTCCGGGTAATCTTGTCCCGCTGTTCCGTCAGCTCCACATCCCCGGACTTCCCTTGCTGCTCCTCCCTCCTCCTCTGCTTGCCTTTCAGCTGCGGTGAGCCCACCGAGTCCTCATCTGGCTCCACCTGTCAACGTTCCTCTGTGAGGTTCCCGTCCCAATCCAAAGAGACTTTGCCTCAAAGCTAGCTTTTTTCCCTGCGTCACAACGGATGGTGAAAATAGCAACCTCAGCCTCCGGGTCATCTTTTCCTGCTGTTCTGTCAGCTCCATGTTCCCGGATTGCCTTGGCTCCTCCTCGGCGCTCCCTTCAGCTGCTGTGAGACCTAGGGTTCCTTGTCTGGTTCCGTCTGTCACCGATTCGGTTGGGGTGACTCCTCGTTGTCTTACAGGGGGGGTCCTCCATCACCATCCCTACGGGAAAAGGAGGAAGCAAGCCCACTGCAGCAGTCACCATCATTCCCCGGGAAAGCAGGCAAATGTTTTTTTCATTCTAAATCTCTGTCTGATGAATTACCTTGTCTGATTCCTCGGGGTGGAGCTCAGGGTTCCAGTCCTCTGAGCTCCCACTACCTGCTGCAGCCATTGAAATTGAACCTGCTACCTCTGTGTTTCCTCCCCTTCTCTCTGAGCATCCCTTGGTGCCAGGAGTAGACCGTCGGATGGAGAAGGAGCCTGCGGCTCTGGAGAGCCTAGTTCCAGTCCCACAGCCACATAATGAGCAGAGGAGGAGGGCTGACTGTCTTTTGGAGTCTGCGCCAACGATAAAGCATCCCCGGGTCTCCGTGGAGCAGCAGTCAGCTCCTGCAGGCAATCGATCCCCTGCCACCATGCCGAGTGGGCCATCAGTGTGGGTTTCAGCACCAGGGGGTTATCGGACTGTGGAGACCATCATGCCGGCTGCGGAGGCCACTGCAGTCATGTGGGAACCAGAAATGGACCTCCAGATTGTCGAGCCTGGATCGTCGGAGTCCTGGATGGTGGTAGAGCTCAAGATCAGGCAAGTGCTCTATTTTGTCTTCTTACTCTCGGTCTTGGAGCAATCTTGCCTGTCTCTTGGGGAGAAGATCCGGGTGCAGCCGGCTGCTGCATCTGAGCTCGTCTCGCTGGGCTCTGTCACTGCTGGTGGCCCTGACCCATTTTCCCTCTTTGTTTGAGCCTTCTCCCAGGGTCACTGGAGATGAGTCAGCTCCGGTCATGTTCGTTGAGGCTCTGGCTTCATGCTTGGAGGTCATCCCAGGTGCTGTGCCGGCCCGGTCGGGGTCCACCAAGGGTGCTGTGCTGGCCCGGTCGGGGTCCACCGAGGGTGCTGTGCTGGCCCGGTCGGAGTACACCGAAGGTGCAGCGCTGGCCCAGTCGGGGTCCACTGAGGGTGCTGTGCTTGCCCGGATCGAGGTCGGTGAGGGAGCTGCAGATCCCTTTCTGCCTGACACTGGACTGGTTCCCGCCCCCCCCCCCCTCCCCGCTATTCTCCACCACCGGACGCCGCTGGGGTCCCTTTCATTCGGTTCGGCTTCCCCTCGTTGTGCCTCTCAGTAGGGAAGCAGCCTCCGAGCTCCCCCCTCCAGTCCTGGTGGTCTAAGGACATGGGTTGGCCGCCTGAAGGACTGTTCTGCCAGTTCTGCATCCTGGATCGGCTGCCTGATGGACTGCTTCGCTGGTTGGGTGACCTGGGTCGGCCACCTGAGGTACTGTTTCCCTGGTTCTGGGACTTGGACAGGCCACCCAAACTGTTTTTTTTTTTCCTTTTCTTTTGATGTGGAGTTGGGATGCCAGTAGGCCACCTGAACTGCCTTTATTTTTTCTCTCTACCTGCCGGTATCCCCCATACTTGTGTTTTCGTGGTGTTTTTTTTTTTTCCTCTCTCTCGCTCTCTCTCTCTCCTATATTGCTAAAAAAATAAATAAATAAATAAATTCTCCTGCCTTGTGATTGAGTTGCAGTGTACTTATATATTTTTGTGTTCGCCTATCCTGCTGGATTTGAGCATTTTCTAAGATGAAGTGTACATGTATTTTTGTTTTCACTTGTTTATCTGGTTTTGGACATTCTGTTTCATTATTTGTGTTGTATGCGTGTATTAACCACACTATTTTGTGTTTGAACCTTTGTTTTTCATTCTGCTCTGTGTGTGTGTGTGTTTTTTTTTTTCTTTTAGACATTTTGGGCCTGTTTTCTTTCTGGTTTCTCTCCCTCCTAGCCTGTTTCCCCCTCCGCCCACCCGAGGTTGGTCTTGTTAGCCTTCTGGTTGGGGGGGGGGGGGGCTCTTTCGATGTTTCTTTGGACGCCTGGACTGCCTCCTTTGAACAGGGGATACTGTGGTGATCCAAGCGCTGAGTTTATCTGCGCCCAGGCAACTCAGTATTGTCCCTTTTTTCTCCTTCATTTCTGCATAGTTTATTATTGGTGCTCCCAGGGCATTTTTACTGTGACAGTGCCGCGGCCGAACTTTTGGCTGTTAAAGTCTAGCCGGCACTGTCACAGCTGATCATGATTTTGATGGTTTTTGTTATCAGTATTTAAGGGAGCAGCTGAGACTCACTCCTCGCTGCGACCTACATCTACCAGGACTGGAGTACCTACAGTGGGGAAAAAAAAGTATTTATTCAGCCACCAATTGTGCAAGTTCTCCCACTTAAAAGATGAGCGAGGTCTCCAATTTTCATCATAGGTATACCTCAACTATGAGAGACAAAATGAGAAAAAAAAAATCCAGAAAATCCCATTGAAGGATTTTTAATGAATTAATTGGTAAATTCCTTGGTAAAATAAGTATTTGGTCACCTACAAACAAGCAAGATTTCTGGCTCTCACAGACCTGTAACTTCTTCTTTAAGAGGCTCCTCTGTCCTCCACCTGTTACCTGTATTAATGGCACCTGTTTGAACTCATTATCAGTATAAAAGACACCTGGCCACAACCTCAAACAGTCAGACTCCAAACTCCACTATGGCCAAGACCAAAGAGCTGTCAAAGGACACCAGAAACAAAATTGTAGACCTGCACCAGGCTGGGAAGACTGAATCTGCAATAGGTAAGCAGCTTGGTGTGAAGAAATCAACTGTGGGAGCAATTATTAGAAAATGGAAGACATACAAGACCACTGATAATCTCCCTCCATCTGGGGCTCCACGCAAGATCTCACCCCGTGGGGTCAAAATGATCATGAGAACGGTGAGCAAAAATCCCAGAACCACACGGGGGGACCTAGTGAATGACCTGCAGAGAGCTGGGACCAAAGTAACAAAGGCTACATCAGTAACACACTATGCCGCCAGGGACTCAAATCCTGCAGTGCCAGATGTGTCCCCTTGCTTAAGCCAGTACATGTCCAGGCCCGTCTGAAGTTTGCTAGAGAGCATTTGGATGATCCAGAAGAGGATTGGGAGAATGTCATATGGTCAGATGAAACCAAAATAGAACTTTTTGGTAAAAACTCAACTTGTCGCGTTTGGAGGAGAAAGAACACCATACCTACTGTGAAGCATGGGAGTGAAAACATTATACTTTGGGGCTGTTTTTCTGCAAAGGGACCAGGACGACTGATCCGTGTAAAGGAAAGAATGAATGGGGCCATGTATCATGAGATTTTGAGTGAAAACCTCCTTCCATCAGCAAGGGCATTGAAGATGAAACGTGGCTGGGTCTTTCAGCATGACAATGATCCCAAACACACCGCCTGGGCAATGAAGGAGTGGCTTCGTAAGAAGCATTTCAAGGTCCTGGAGTGGCCTAGCCAGTCTCCAGATCTCAACCCCATAGAAAATCTTTGGAGGAAGTTGAAAGTCCGTGTTGCCCAGTGACAGCCCCAAAACATCATTGCTCTAGAGGAGATCTGCATGGAGGAATGGGCCAAAATACCAGCAACAGTGTGTGAAAACCTTGTGAAGACTTACAGAAAACGTTTGACCTCTGTCATTGCCAACAAAGGGTATATAACAAAGTATTGAGATGAACTTTTGTTATTGACCAAATACTTATTTTACTGAGGAATTTACCAATTAATTCATTAAAAATCCTTCAATGTGATTTTCTCGATTTTTTTTTCTCATTTTGTCTCTCATAGTTGAGGTATACCTATGATGAAAATTGGAGACCTCTCTCATCTTTTAAGTGGGAGAACTTGCACAATTGGAGGCTGACTAAACACTTTTTTACTCCACTTTATCTCCACCGCCAGTCTTCCTTCTGTGTTTGGTTTGTTCTCGCTTCATCATTCTTAAGTGTTTATTCTATAGCATCAGGTTCTGCCCTTGCTACACTCTTGTATTAATGTTAGTATTTTTTATTTTGTGTTCTAGTGTAGTGTATGTACTGTATTTTGCCCCACGAGGCTCTTTATTTTGTTCTTCCTGTAAATAAACAAGAAAACTTTCTGTTGGCATCTGGCACCTCATTTATGCCCTGAAAGTGGCAAACACAACAAAACCACTGCAACAAAGTTCCATTAAATCCAACATAGTGTTCTAATCTATCAAGTAGAACAGGGGTGTCCAACCATGTGCCATGGAGAGCCAAGACCCTGCAGGTTTTCTCTTCTACCCAGTCTCTTCAGCAGGTGTTTTCACTTATCAGCAATCAGTGGGAAGAAGTTCACTGAAATCTGCTGTTGAAGACACTGGTTGGAGGTAAAACCTGCAGGGTCTTGGCTCTCCATGGCACATGGTTGGACACCCCTGAAGTAGAATATTATGATCAGTAGCATCAAAAGCTGCACTAAGGTCTAAAAGGACAAGTACTGAAACAAGTCCATTATCAGATGCGATCAGGAGGTCATTAGTGACCTTCACTAAGGCTGTTTCAGTACTATTATGGATTCTGAAACCAGATTGAAACTCTTCAAATAAACCATTTCCTTGCAAGGGGTCAAATAATTGCGTAGCAACAACTCTTTCTAAGATTTTTGAAATGAAAGGGAGATTAGAGATTGGTCTATAGTTAGCTAAAACTCCTGGATCCAGCGTTGGCATTTTGAGTAAGGGTTTAATTTCAGCAGTTTTAAAAGTCTGCGGTACATGGCCTAAAGTTAATGAAGAATTGATTATTTGAAGAATAAAGCTACCAATAAATGGGAAGACTTCTTTAAATAACCTGGTAGCAATAGGGTCTAAAAGACAAGTTGAAGGCTTGGATGAGGAAATTATTTTGTCTAACTCTGAAAGGTCAATTAGAGTAAACTGATCCAAACAGATGTCAGTTGAAGGAGTTGTAGTAGTTACTGTATTTAAGTTAATGGTGGGAAGAATTTGACTGATTTTATCTCTGATAGATGAAATTTTATTATAGAAAAAGTTCTTAAAGCCCTGACTAGTAAGCTCTAAGAGAATGCTAGGATTGACAGAGTCCTGACTCTTTGTCCGCCTGGCTACAGTGCTGAAAAGAAGCCTGGGATTATTCTTGTTTTCGTCTATTAATGCAGAAAAATAACTTGTTCTAGCTTTTCTAATAGACTTTTTTTTTATATAAATTAAAAGATGATTTTTCCAAACTAAATAGATTTCATCTAAATTAGTGGAGCACCATTTTCTTTCTAACTGACAAGTCTTCTGTTTTAAGCTATGAGTTTCTGTGTTGAACCAAGGAGTTAGAAATCCCTGATTAGACTTTTTCTTTTTTTAAGGGGGGCACCAAGTCTAGAGTCTGATGCAGAGAAGCTGTAACACTGTCTATCATGCTATCAATTACAGAAGGAGCAAGCTGTCTATAGCTTATTTCCGCTGTGTTGACACATGGCATAGAGGAAACAATCTGCATAAATTTGGTAACAGCATCATCTGAGGGGCATCTACTGTCGTAATATTTTTCCTTTGGTGCCAAATACTCAGAAATAGTAAAATCAAAGGTTAACAGACAATGGTCTGACAGTACAGGGTTATGAGGAGACACTACCATATTTTCTATTTCTATGCCATATATCTAGGCCAAAAACATGCAGGTTAGGTTAATTGGAGACTCTAAAGTGGCCCCAGGTGTGAATGTGAGTGGGAATGGTGAAGGGATAGCGCCATATCGTGGCTGCTTTATCCATCTAGGTGGATGCCATGAATTTCCCCTCTGGGGATCAATAAAGTACACAAAATAAAAAAAAATAAAAAATGACAGAACAAGGTCAAGGTATGGTGGAGATAATGGGTAGAATTTCCTACTTTCTGAGAAACCCCATCAAGTCTAATATTGAATAAAATACCAAATTAAGGCAATCACTATCTACATCTATGTGTATATTAAAGTCCCCTACTATAATTATTACCTCCGCCAAGGAGGTTATGTTTTCATTGGCATTGGTTTGTCTGTCTGGCTGTCTGTCTGTCTGTCTGTCTGTCTGTCTGTTTGTTTGTTAGCAACATAACTCAAAAAGTTGTGGACGGATTTTCATAACATTTTCACAGATTGTCAGAAATGGGGTATCCTACAGATGATTAGATTTTGGTGGTGATCCGGATCACCGTCCAGAAGAAAACCGCCATTACGGAAAATGCAATTTTCGTCAATAACTACTGAACCACTAATCCTATCATTGTCAATCCAATTGCTAGTCATATGTTTTCATGGTCAAGGAATCTGAAAACGTACACACAAACACTGTATGGGGGGAACTGTGGGGCTTGGCGGAGGTCTGCACTCTCCGAGTGCTTTTCTAGTTCTATCTGATTTCAGCACTAAATCAGCTAAGAATTCGGCAAATTCTGATAAAAACTCTAAGTAGGTTGATGGAGGATGATAAACTATGGCAAACAAAATTGGGTTTGGCCTAAAATTGCTAAAATGCCCAATACTGAAGACCAGGCCCTCAAAGGAATTATAACATGTTTTTTGCTTTACATTAACTAGTAATTTGGAATAGTATATTGTTGCTACTCCTCCTCCACGACCAGAACTTCTGGGATTTTGACAATTTAAAAAAAACAGAGGGAGTTGAGTCATTTAAACCAACATAATCCTCTTGCCCTAACCAAGTCTCTCTAAGGGATATTAAATCAATCTGATGGTCAATTAACAGATCATGGACTAGCAGAGACTTGGGAGTTGGAGACCTAAAATTTAACAAATCGCATTTTATTTTTAAATTATGAGGAGGAACAGAGGCCAGATCATTCAATTTAGAGGCTTCATGTTTAATTTGAGTTTTACCAACTTTTTGTTTAATCACTCTGGGATGCTTATACATTTATTTACTTTGGAGGGAGCAGAAAATGATTCTCTGATGAGGAAGACAGGGGCTAAGTTGAGGGGTGGCGGATGAAGAGGAGGTGCAGAGAAGCGTGTAAGATTGTGACTCTGCTTCCTGGTTCCCAACTCTGAGTTGTCAATGTTTTGGAAATTTGGCTAAAAATGATGCCAGATTATTAGATAAATGAGACACACCATCCAAAGTGGGATGGACACAGTCTCGTCTAATAAGACCAGGTTTTCCCCAAAATGAGTTCCAATTGTCTATGTAGCCCACGTTGTTTGCAGGACACCACACAGACAGCCAACGGTTGCAGGATGACAAGTGGCTAAACATGTCATCACTGGTCAGATTGGGGAGGGGCCCAGAGAACACTACGGAGGCAGACATTGTTTTTGCAAAGTCACACATCGATTCCACATTAAGTTTTGAGACTTCCGACTTCCGTAGTCGGATGTCATTAATGCCGGTGTGAATAACAATTGTGGAGAATTTACAGTTACTTTTAGCCAGCATTTTCAAATTTGACTCGATGTTGCCTGCTCTGGCCCCAGGAATGCATTTGACTATGACCGTTGGAGTCTCTAGGTTGACGTTTCTGACTACAGAGTTGCCAATGATCAGAGTTTTTTCCTCAGCGGGTGTGTCGCTGAGTGGGGAAAAGTGATTAGAAACATGAACAGGTTGGTGCTGAACCAGGGCTTTGTGGCTAGGCTTTCTTCTCACCATCACCCACCCAGTCTCCTCGCTGCTGAGGAGGACTGCTAGCAGGCCACCCTATGCTAGGGAGCTCCACTGAAACTAAGGGACGTCTGTCATTATTAACTGGCACAGATGGTGTTTCAATGCAGCGGAGCTGGGATTCCAAATCAGACAACCTCGCCTCGAGCGCCTCAAAAAGACAACATTTATTACATTTACCGTTATCACTAAAAGAGGCAGAGGTGTCGCTAAACATCTGACTAGGAGAGCTAGTAGCCATGGCTAGTGGCTAACCCGAAGCTAGCACAAACACCGATGAAAGGTGAACAGAAGGCTAGAGAGGGTGATTAGGTGACACTGAGTGCGCACACAGGTGTAAGAGGCTTGATAAACAAGTAAGAGCTAACGGTAGATGGAAAAAAAGTGATTAAAATAAAATTAAAGGCAAAATCCTCAGGAGAATGAGGAGTGCAAACCACAGAGCAAACCACACAGACAGTCAGCAACACAGGAAGTGACGATACGTTACCACAGGAAGCCACAACACCACCATTATGTAGCAAAAAAATTGTATGTTCTGCCTTGTATCAGCTCTGACATTTAGTTTTAATGTTCTAAAGCAGACCATAGTCCTGTACGGCAGGATGATGAAACTCAGTGATTTTCAGCAGCAGTAGAACAGATTCCATCTTCAGCTTCATCTCAGTTGGACCATCTCAGTAAATTCGAAAATCATAATTTTTCATTTAATTTTAAAAACAATAATCATTGTCATGAATATTGAATCAGGTTTAAAACTCTGTGTGTAATAAATATATGAAAGTCTCTTTTGGAATTATGTTGCAAAAAAATCATCTTTTTCAAAAAACTACTTCATTAAAATGCAGTTTTTCTAACTATTAACAGTAAACATACAATATTTTTATTTAGCTTGTTTCAGTTTGCAAAGTAAACTGCTAAAAAATCACAAAGAATAAAACAAGTCATCAAATCTGTTTTATTGTTTATTTGATTTTATTGTTTATTAACATCATTATTATAAATCCTGAGTCCAGTCCGTTCTCTGCACAGCTGACCCTCAGTTCCTGCAGGTTCTGCACTGTGGACCTCAGAAATAAACCAGAACAATTAAAAAAAAAAAAAATCAGAAAAATTCGATTATCACTTCAGATGTGATGGACATTTTTAAGATCAGCATAAAAAAACTTATTTCAGATGTCCTGTCCCTTCTCAGCTTCATAAAGTGCTTTGTTTTCTCTAAAAACAACTTTTTTTTTTCTTTTTTTTTTAACAGCATTATATAAGCAAATAAATATACTGGACTTTAAAAGTTATCTTAAAGCAAGTTATTTCAGCCACGTCATACTGTATTTTTATATTAGTACATTAGTTAATAAACTGACACTAACGAATAATTGGTTTGACTTCAGAAAAAATAACAGTTCAACATGTCAAATTAATAAATGAATCAAAGCATACAACACATCATAAAAAAAATAATAATGTCACGTAACCTGAATTTAAATAATCAGCTGTTACTGTTTTCTGGATTATTGGTGTTTCCACATTCAAACTGCAGCAGAATTAACGCACAAAACTTATTTTGAACTGTTTTCTAGTTTGCTCCTGCATGTGGCTCATGTGGCTCACAAAGACATCCTTGCCTGCTGGCCGGAGTTACATTCGCACACACTCTAAACCTCGTCTTAAACCACACATTTTGGTTGCTTTTTCTTGTCACCTTCAGATGAAATAATGCCAACCGTCACAGGCTATGTGGATGGAGACCACATTCCTTTTCATTCCAAGCCATTTTACTTTTTATGAAGTGTTTGGTGGTAAGAGTGCACTGCTTCCAAGTTGTGGAGGTGCGTGGCCACGCAATTAACTCCATGTAAACATTTTATATTAAAAGCGGCATATTAGTGTTATGACTCCATTTCCGAGGCAAAGGATTGGACCCATGAAAAGGCTCTGTCTTCAGTGGCATGATTTATTTAACAAAAACAAAGAGATGTAAACGTGAAACTGAGCCAGAACGTGAGTGAATAGTGTGAAGGTCGCCATGCAGAAAGTTGCCATTCCGAAGGCAGTGCGCGGCCTCTATAAGTATTGAACACATCAACATTTTTCTCATTAAACATATTTCTGATCGAGTTATTGACCTGAGATTTTCACCAGATATCAGTACCAACAGTAGTAATCCATACATAGAGAGAAATCAAGGCAACCGTGTTCAAAGAACAAGTTTTATTTAATAAAGTGGAATGAAATATGAAATAAGTATTGAACACATGAAGAAAAAGATGTGCAAAAAGGCAGGGAAAGTGTCATGAATCTGGACTTGGTTGTTCCAAACCCAGTTCTGACTTACTGTTTATTTTTGCCCAATTTTCCATCAGGCGCGTCAGGGAGCTGTTTGGGTCCTTCGCTCCCTGACAGCGTGGGCACGCCCCCTCCTCCTGTCAAGTGCCATCAGCTGTGCTTCATCATGGGTGTTCCCACACACTTACACACACACTCCATTCATTCCCATTCACACGCTCAAACATGCGCTCCTACACACCTGGTTCAATTGTGTTCAGCCCACGCTTCCTCACACTGCCAGTCTCTTTCCTCATTTGCATCAGGATTATAAATACATTGTGTTTGTGGAAAGAGATTGTCAGAGCATTCACCCTCATTGGTCGCAGCGTGTTCGTCCATGAATGTTGTACAACACCCGTCGCGTATATAGCCCGACATTTACAGACGTCTTATAACTGGATGTTAGCAGCTGACTCTGCCTCACTTCTTCTTCCACCAGACTGCACGGATTGCGTTGGATCGCTTCAGTTCAGGAAGCTATATTTGCCTTTCTCCCTTTGTCAACGGTAGCTCTTTGGCACTAGGCATTCACGTTGCTGGGCTGTTGAGCATCCGTGTGGTGCCCTGTATGTCTGGTGGCTTAACTCATCATTGCATCTTCCTGTATTTGTGTAGTTTAAGCTGGACTTGTTATTTTCATGGTTTAAGTTAGTAAATGGTACTTTCTACTCTCGCAATTGGGTTTTCCATTCTTTCCATCATGCACCACATTATGGCGCACGAGGAGTCATGACAGAATGCTCCGACCATACAGAAAAAACCCAGCCGAGTAGAAGTGTGTTTTTTTCTTTTTCTTTCTACGCTTTTTTCTCTTCCTCCCCGAGTGTCAACATGGTGGTTCGGATGGAGAGAGAGTCGGAGCGGGAGCTGTGCTTCTTGGAGGAAATCTTCTCGTGGACACAGAAGCCCTGTTCCTTCCCAACTGTTTGGCATGCTCAAGATACCGCCAGGAGGGTAATGGAGGGAGACAGCCTCTGGGATCATCCGGAGGCAATGGAGATCCTCCAGGACATCTTCGCCGTGCCATGTGAGGAATCGGCTGAGGATCTCCCACTGCTTGAGCTCCTCGCGGCCTCGCCACTCATTTCTCCAGAAAATGTAGGGCTTCTCTGCATGGGTGACCCGCTGCCCAGCGCGATGCTCCGCATCCCGGATTATCTGGTTCCCGAATCGCCCATGAGGAGGAGGAATCCCAATCAAAAGAAGCATCCAGCCCCGCCTACGACAACCCTGCCTCCCTGCTCCGAGCCAAGCTCTGCTTCGTCCTGGGGGGAATTGGAGGAATGTAGGCACACTCTTCTGGCAGAGACGGGCATCATCCTGGAGGTGAAGCCGTGGCTTCTCCTGGAGATGGCCGGGAGATTAAAAGAACTCTCCCCAAGGAATGGGGGAGTCGCAACCCGATGAGGAATGCCAGGACAGGGGAGAGGACGTTCCAGAGGCCGTTGGGGACGCCCAGTGCCAGGAGAACAGGCAAGTTTTTTTTCAATTAACTTTCACGGTTAATGAACAATTTTGCCTGCCTCTTGACGAGGAGACTCAGGGTGTGCAGTCCTCTGAGTGCTCTGCCCCAGCAGCATATAATGCTCCTGTACATGACCTCACCAATTCCTTTCTGTGTGTCCCTACGAGCCCACCGGTTCTGGATCCAGGTCGGAGGCCCAGGAGGGTCCAGCCCAGGGGTAAGTGGAGAGGTGATCCATGGCCGCCACGCCAGAGGAGCCGGAGGCGTGGAGGACGCCGCACGGGAGCACCACGACTGCAACCACCATCACGCTTGCTGCAGAAGCAGCCGCAGTGGAGTCATTCCCCAGACCAGACCTCCAACCGATGGGACCCAGAACGTCATCGTCGGCGTCATCGGAGTCCTGGACGGCAGTAGAGCTTGAGCACAGGCAAGTAATCTCTCCTGTAGTTTATTTGCCAATGATTGAGAGATCTTGTCTGGCTCTTGGGGAGGAGTCGGGTGCTGCTCCCAGCCACATCTGGACTACCCTTGCTGGGCTCTGCTGCTGCCAGCAACCCTAACCATTCCTCCTCTCCTATCCCCTTCGACCTCCTTCCTAGGGTTGCTGAAGAGGAGCTCCCACTACCTGGGTTGCCCACGGATGATGACGCGGGACTAGCAGTTCTGGAGGAGGTCAATGGGGAAAAAGTACTGAGTGAACTGACAGTACCTACTCACCCTAAATCGCTGGAGTCCTGGACGGCGGTGGAACCTGAGTTCAGGCAAGTGTGCTCCATCATGTCAATTATGCTAATGTCGATGTCACACTGCCTGACTCATGGTGAGGAGGACCCAAGGCAGCTCACAGTAGCTCTTGGGGCTGCCTCACCGGGCTCTGCCGCTGCTGGCAACCCTGACCTGGTCTCTCTTTCTCCCTCTCCAGGCTCGGAGCCCCCTGACAGGGTCGTCGGAGAGCAGCTGATCCCGTCAGAGACCTCCCAGGATCGGGGTCCAGAGCCAAGGGCTGTGAGGAGCCTCACCTCCCTTGATGAGGAGGACACTGTGGGAGCAATGAGGTCCCTAATGGGGACCACCGCAGGTTCAACGGTGCTCCAGCTGGAGCCCACCGTGGGTGCAGTGGAGCTCCAGCTGGGGTCCACCATAGGTGCAGTGGAACTCCAGCTGGGGTCCACCACAGGTGCAGCGGAACTCCAGCCAGATTCCACCGCGGGCACAGCAGAGCTCCAGCTGGGGTCCACTGCAGGCGCAGCAGAGCCCCAGCCGGGGTCCACTGCGGGTGCAGCAGAGATCCAGCAGGGGACCGTTGCAGGTGCAGCCACGTCCCAGACCATTACCGTCGTGGGTGCAACCACATCCCAGACCGGGACCATCACAGGTGCAGCCACGTCCCAGACCGGGACTGTCGCAGGTGCTACAGCCCCCCTGCTTCAAGCTTTGGAAGGCAGGGGGACTCCTGTCCCTTGGTTTGGCCACCGAGGTTCCCAAGCATGTAGGCTGCCTCTTCGCTTTCCCCTCCAGTTCCTGTGGCTTCACCACGCTGGTCGGTCACCCGAAAGATTTGGCCTTCGGGTCGGGTGGTCCATCGGCCCAGGCAGGCTGCCAGACTCTATGTAGCAGGTCGGTCGCTGGAAATGGGACTTGAGCGGGCCACTCGATCAGTCACGCCTAGCCATGCTGGGGGCCTGGGACTCTGGCTGACTCCCTGAACTTTGGACTTCTTGGGAGGGGGGTTAGTGTCCTAGGTGGGGGGGGGGGTTGTTAGGAGGAGAACTGCTGTTAGTTGTTTGCTATTTGTTGTGTTTTTCACCGGTTGGTCTTATGTTGTGTTTTGATTTCTCTCCTGTGTCTTATTTCTATGTTTTTGGCCGCTGCTATGCCCGGCGATCGTTAGGCAGCTGTTTTACCCACCTTCTTGTGGGTCCTGTCTAACATTCGCCGGTCCGACCATACCCCCTTCTCTCTGACAGTCAGTTGCTGGCCCTGGTAATTATCTTTTCCGCGCCTCGCTCAGGTGTTCCCAATTTGTTAGGCCAGTGGTGTTTGTACTTTAGCAGCTCTTTGCTAGTCAAACACCGTTGGACCATTATACGAGTGACACGATCGTTCTCCATCATATGACCATCACGTCATTGAAGAACTTATGGTTTGTGCTCACTGGGAGAATTGTACTTTTTGGACTGTTCCTGCTCGTGAGTAACTTGTTTAATGTTTCTCTGTGTGGTATTGCTGCTACGCTAATCTGGTGGCATTTCTCTCCGCATTTATACTGCTACGCTTAGGCTGTTGCCCAGTTTGCTTCCCCTGAGTCAACTGAGCTTCCTAAAGTCTTCCTCGCTCTCCCGTGCGCATTTGTTATTGCCTTATTTTTCTGTGGCCATGGTACACAGTGGTCTGCCCGCTGCTTGCTTATAAGTCAGCCTTTTTGTGTACATTGTTACCTACCTGTTAGTCTCTATTTTTGAACTGTTTCATGTCAATAAATGTGTGTTTGGTGTAACCCCGCATTTAAGTCCATCCTTCTTTCTCCTTTTTTTTATTTATGACATTCTCTAGACCGTTGCATCCTAACTGCTGCAAAACATATTGATGGCATTGATTAAAGGTGCATTTCTAAACTGCTGAATGTTCCACTGAGCACTGTTGGAGCCATCATTTAAAAGTGGATAGAACATCATTTTAGCATAAGCCGGCCTCAACCAGGAGCTACTCGCAAGATGTCTGACAGAGGAGTCAATAGAATTATCAGAAGAGTTATCCAAGAGCCAAAGACCACTCATGGAGGGATCCAGAAAGACCTTGAGTTAGTAGGTACTGCTGTTTCAAAGAAAACAATAAGTTATGAACTCAACTGACATTGGCGCTATGCCCACTCACACTCCATTGCTGAAGAAAAAAAAAAAACATGTTGAAGCTCATTTAAAGTTTGTTGTACAACCTTTGGGCAAGCCAGAAAAATACTGGGAGAATATAGTCTGGTCAGATGAGACCAAAATTGAAATTTTGGATGCCACAACACACAGCATGTTTGGAGAAGAAATGGCACTGCACATCCCATCATGGTGTGGGGGTGTTTGTCAGCACATGGTACAGGCAGACTTTATATGATTGAAGGAAAGATGAATGGACAAATGTAGAGAGACATCCTTGATAAGAATCTGGTGCCATCCACCAAGATGCGGAAGATGAAATGAGGGTGGACATTTCAGCAAGAGAATGATCCAAAACACACAGTCAAGGAAACTCTCAACTGGCTTCAGAGAAGGAAAATAAAACTGCTAGAATGGCCCAGTCATTCACCTGACCTGAATCCAATTGGAAATCTATGGAATGAACTGAAGATCAGAGTTTATAGAAGAAACCCAAAGAAGAATGGACTAAAATCACTCCTGAGCATTGTCTGCACCTAGTTTCTCCTCACAGGAGGAATCTGGAAGCTGTAAATACAAACAAATGCTTTTCTACTAAATATGAAATGAATTTCACCAAGGTTGTTCAATACTTATTTCCAGTGTCATTCCACTTTATTAAATACAGTAGTGTGAAAAAGTGTTTGCCCCTTCCTTTTTTCTTTTTTTTGTTTGTCACATTTAAATGTTTCAGATCATCAAACAAATTTAAATATTAGACAAAAAATTCACAAGTAAACACAAAATGCAGTTTTTAAATGAAGATGTTTATTATTAAGGGGAAAAAAAAAACAAATCTACATTGCCCTGTGTCAAAAAGTGATTGCCCCCTAAACTTAATGACTGGTTGGGCCACCCTTAGCACCAACAACTGTAATCAAGCATTTGAGATAACTGGCAATGAGTCTTTTACAGCGCTGTGGAGGAATTTTGGCCCACTCGTCTTTGCAGAATTGTTGTAATTCAGCCACATTGAAGGATTTTCGAGCATGAACTTCCTTTTTAAAAGGAACTCCGATTATATTGGCATGTTAGCTCTATATGCTTTATTTTTATGTTAGTAACATAACTATAATATATTTTTTTTGAAAATAATTCCCAGTTTTATATACTTTTAAAAACTTTATTACGATGTAAATCGCCATTTTTGTTTACATCGTAATGCATTCTGGGTAGTGACGTAAAATGGTTGCAGCCGTTTTTTCTGTCTTATACAAGCCAAGAAGCAAAGCTACGAACTATTGCCATTTGTCAGTGAAAATGCCACATTGCACGGCTTTTGGATGTAATTTCCAAGCAAAGGGAAATAAAGAGAGCGGGGTAAGCCTCCATAGCTTTCCTAAAGAGGGAAAGTTGAGGAAAAAGTGGGGCGGCAGCGGCTCAGAAGGTAGAGCAGGTCGTCTAATAACCTGATGGTTGGCGGTTCGCATCACGCTCTCCCCAGATATCCTGCCGTTGTGTCTCTGGGCAAGACACTTCACCCGCATTGCCTCCAGTACCCATAACACTGGGTATGAATGTGTAAAAATGTTTAAATGCTCGGTGGTGGCCGGAGAGACCGTTGGCATGGATTGGCAGCCACATTTCCGTCACTCTGAGTGTCTGTGATCACGCGCTATAGCGCATGCCTGATAAAGCTGATATATGTATTAATCACGCTATGATAAAGCACAATATCGCTCAAAGCGCGCGCATGAGACATGTCTGTGATCACACGCTACAGCGCATGCCTGATAAAGCTGATATATGTATTAATCACGCTATGATAAAGCACAATATCGCTCAAAGTGCGCGCATGAGACATGTCTGGGATCGCACACTTGTGTTGACCGTTCCTGCCTTTCGTCTCCTAACCGTGGTTTTGGGACGCAGGGGAGAGCTATCTTCCTCCGCGGTCAACTCCTGAGTAAACCTCACTCTTGTGGTACACAGAAGCACAGGCCGTTTTGCTGAAGCGTTGGGGCTTTATTTATATACCACACTGTTGTCAGCAACAAATTGTACCTGCTCCGGTCGCCTCGCTCTTTCTACTCATCCGCACCAAATCACACACCGTTCGCTCTCGAGGTCATTCCACACACACCGGGGGGGGAGGGGGCGCCTCGGCTGCGCAAACGCTCCCACTCACTCACGTCCACGCACCAAGCTGCCCCATCCAAACACACGCACCAGACACATCCCACAACATTTGATAGAGCTGACATATGTATTAATCACGCTATGATATCGCACAAAGCGCACGCTTGGCTTGACATGTCGAAGATCTGGCTGGCAGTCATTTGGAACGACTATGGAGCACTGCTTATGGACGTTCAACCCGCAGTCTGAGAAAGCAACAGAGAAATTGCTTTATGTTGCTGAGAGTCCATGTTTATCAGTTCAGTGCCCATCATGCTTGTAGGCAATTTTTTTGTGTTTGAGCATTCTATTGTAAGTAAATCAACAATATATAAGTTTCACTCCACTCCGCAAGTGTCTCTCCGCTCCGCGAGTGTCTCTCCGCTTTGAGTGTCTCAAGCGTGCGCTCAAGGAAGCATTATTTTAAGGTGAAACTTATATATTGTTGATTTACTTACAATAGAATGCTCAAACACAAAAAATTGTCTACAAGCATGATAGGCACTGAACTGATAAACATCGACTCTCTGCTACATAAAGCAATTTCTCTGTTGCTTTCTCAGACTGCGGGTTGAACGTCCATAAGCAGTGCTCCACAGTAATTCCAAATGACTGCCAGCCAGATCTTCTACATGTCAAGCCAAGCGCGCACTTTGAGCGATATCATAGCGTGATTAATACATATTAGATTAGATTCAACTTTATTGTCATTACACATGTATGAATACAAGGTAACGAAACACAGTTTAGCATCCAATCAGAAGTGCAAAGGACAGCAGTGCAGTATATACGGTAATTAACAGTATATGTCAGCTCTATCAAGTGTTGTGGGATGTGTCTGGTGCGTGTGTTTGGATGGGGCAGCTCGGTGCGTGGACGTGAGTGAGTGGGAGCATTTGCGCAGCCGAGGTGCCCCCCCTCCCCCGGTGTGTGTGGAATGACCTCGAGAGTGAACGGTGTGTGATTTGGTGCGGATGAGTAGAAAGAGCGAGGCGACCGGAGCAGGTAGAATTTGTTGCTGATAACAGTGCGGTATATAAATAAAGCTCCAATGCTTCAGCAAAACGGCCTGTGCTTCTGTGTACCACAAGAGTGAGGTTTACTCGGGAGTTGACCGCGGAGGAAGATAGATCTCCCCTGCGTCCCAAAACCACGGTTAGGAGACGAAAGGCAGGAACGGTCAACACAAGCATGCGATCACAGACATGTCTCATGCGCGCGCTTTGAGCGATATTGTGCTTTATCACAGCGTGATTAATATATATGTCAGCTTTATCAGGCATGCGCTGTAGCGCGTGATCACAGACATGTCTCATGCACGCGCTTTGAGCGATATTGTGCTTTATCATAGCGTGATTAATACATATGTCAGCTTTATCAGGCATGCGCTATAGCACGTGATCACAGACACTCAGAGTGACGGAAATGTGGCTGCCAATCCACGCCAACAGCCTCTCCGGCCACCACCGAGCATTTAAACATTTTTACACATTCATACCCAGTGTTATGGGCACTGGAGGCAATGCGGGTGAAGTGTCTTGCCCAGGGACACAACAGCAGGATATCTAGGGAGAGCGTGATGCGAACCGCCAACCATCGGGTTATTAGACGACCTGCTCTACCTGCTGAGCCGCTGCCGCCCCACTTTTTCCTCAACTTTCCCTCTTTAGGAAAGCTATGGAGGCTCACCCCGCTCTCTTTATTTCCCTTTGATTGGAAATTACATCCAAAAGCCACGCAATGTAGCATTTTCACTGACAAATGGCAGTAGTTCGTAGCTTCGCTTCTTGGCTTGTATAAAACAGAAAAAACAGCTGCAACCATTCTATGTCACTACCCAGAATGCATTGCGACGTAAACAAAAATGGCGATTTACATCGTAATAAAGTTTTTTAAAAATATATAAAACTGGGAATTAATTTCAAAAAAATTATATTATAGTTATGTTACTAACATAAAAATAAAGCATATAGAGCTAACATGCCAATATAATCGGAGTTCCTTTTAAGGTCATGCCACTGCATCTCAATCGGGTTCATGTCAGGACTTTGACTAGGCCACTCCAAAGTCTTCATTTTGTTTTTCTTAAGTCATTCAGAGGTGGACTTGCTGGTATGTTTTGGATCATTGTCCTGCTGCAGAACCCAAGTGCAGCAAAACAGCCCCAAACCATCACAATACCAGCACCACATTTTACTGTTGGGTGGTACGTATGGCTCTTGCGAGCCATAAATAAGAGCCAAGGGCTGACCGTTGAGTTTGCGTTATTAACAATAACGGAAAAGAACAAAGGAAAATAGCCTTGTGGGGCAAAACACAAACAATAATACAAAGGTACACTTACAAATGATGATGATGAGAGGAGGACTGGAGCCAGACGTAGCGGTTCCAGCCTTTCCCACACCGGAGAAGAGTGTGGATAATATACGCGAGGTCACAGCACTGAATAATCATCCTTTTATAGTGGCTGACAGCGCCTCAGCTGATGAGAGGTAATTGGCCTCCAGCCGTCCCATAGAGCTTGACAGCTGGGGGCCCGCTGAGATGCTGTCAAAGTAAGAGCCAGGCTGAGGAGGAATATGGTCTGAGCGTGGATGGCATCGGCGCACAGACCGTGTGACAGAACCCCCCCCGCCCCCCTCAAGGCCGGGATCTGAACGGCTAGTAACACCCAAGCCCCCCCCCCCCCACACACACACACACACACCTAGGGTGGGCCGATGGGGCGCAGGCCAGGAGGGCGTGAATTGGGAAAAGGAGAGAAAAACCCAATATTTGCAGGGAACAAATGAAGCAATTACAGAGTATGGGGAGAAAAAAAAGGCACAATACTCCATTAGAATGCCAATAATATGCAGCCAGAAAAAAACACAACATTGGCAGGGGACAAATGAAGCAATTACAGAGTACGGGAAAAAAAAAAACACACAATACTCCATAAAATGCTAAGCAATATGCAGCCAGAAAAAAACAAAACAAAACAAAAAAAAAACATCATTGGCAGGGGACAAATGAAGCAATTACAGAGTATGGGGGAAAAAAAAACCCACACACAATACTCCATAACAGGCTAACAATATGTGGACGGAGGGGGAAAAAAAACACTACATAGGGGACAAACGAGGCAATTACAGAGTATGGGAGAAGGAAAAAAAAAAAGAAAACCACAATATTCCATAAAATGCCATAACATGTTGACAAGACCCAAAGAAAAACAACCCTAGGAGACCTAAAAGGAGAGCTGAGGCTCCTAAGGCGAAATCCACAGATACAGGACAACCCTCAACAGGAGGGGGAGAAAAAAAGCACGCTAACCGTGATATGACTAAGAAATTATATACCTGCATTCACAAAACCACAAAGGACTAGGCACAGGCATAACAGAAATAATTCAGTTTGGGGGGGTCTCCCCGCAGCCAGCATCCAAACCACCAACAGGGGTGACGGGAAACATTCAGGCGGCCTACCCGAATCCCAGGCCAGGAAAAACAGTACTTCGGGCAGCAGGACCAGACCGCCGAACAGAGAGTCCAATGAGTCAAGTGGCCGAACCACAGAGCCGAATGGGTACGGCAGTCCCTCTGGCGGCTGACCCGCATCGCTCAGCCACCAGACCCGAAGGGGAGAGAAAGGCAACTGCTTCCCTGTGGAGAGAAATAGTGAGGGCGAGCTGGGCCGACTGTGAGAGGTCCATATGGGCCCTGGTGGAGGAAGCTTGGGGGGATAATGAGGGTGACGATGATGACGACCGTGAAGAGGGGGATGAAGATGATGATGAGTCGGTCCAGTGTCCGATGACAGTGGATCTGCAGCTCCCTCACCGAACCTGGATGCCACTGGTGCTGCACCCTCGTCGGACCCCGATTGGGTGGTGGCAGTTCCTGCGACAGACCCCGATTGGGTCTCGGTAGCACCCACATCGGACCCCGATTGGGTCGGCGCCGCACCAGAACCAACCTCCAACCCCGAACCTGGAACCTCTGGCACAGCGGGCGAAAGCAGGTCCTCGCCGGCGACCCTGGGAGAAGGCTCGGGAGAGAGAGAAGAACCGGGATCAGGATCACTGGCAGCGCCAGAACCCAGCGAGATAAGCTCAGACGCAGCGGGCGGCTGCACTGAGCTCGTCTCCCCAAGAGACAGGCTAAAATGCTTTAAGATATAAAGGAGAAGGACAAGACAGAGCACTTGCCTGATCTTGGGTTCTGACACCATCCAGGACTGCGAAGATCTGGGCTCAGACGGCAGGAGGTCGTCATCAGGCTCCCACTCAGCTGTGTCAGGCTCCGCAGCTGGCATGATGGTGCGCGCAGCTTGCGAGTCCTCTGGCACTGATGCCCACGCCGATGGCCCACACGGCGTGGTGGCAGGAGAATCTCGACCCGCTGGACCGGACCGCTCCTCCGTGGAGACCCGGGGACGCTTCCTCGTCGGCGCAGGTTCCACACTGCAGTCCGCTGTCCTCCTCCGCCCACGGCGTAGCTGCAGAACCGGAACCAGGCTCTCCAGAACCGCAGGCCCCCCTCCTCATCCAGCGACGTTGGCCTGGCGTCAAGGACCGCTCAGCGGAGGGAGACACAGAGGATGCGGGATTAATAATTAAAGCCGCAGCAGGTGGTGGGAGCTCGGGAAGCTTTGAACCCCGAACTCCACCCCCAGGAGTCTGATAGAGCAAATCACAATAATGAGAGTGTGAATGAACCTGGAATTGCCTGTCTCCTGGAGGCTGAGTGGTGCCTGCTGTGGTGGAGGTTGCTCCTCCCTTTCCCCGCCGGACGGTGACAGAGGACCCCCTGGGAGGACGACGGGGAGCCGCTTGAGAAGGTTTCGGGACGGGACTCGCCGTAACAGGACTCCCGAGACACACAGCAGCTGGGATAGGCGATGAAGAGGAGGGGGCAACAGCCAAGACGAGCCGGGCACGGAGCGCTGACGTAACAGCAGGAGAAGATGGCTCGGGAGACGAGGCTGCCGGGTTTCCCCTCTGATGAGGCGCAGGAGTGTCAACTGTGTGGGGAATTAATCCCTTGCGGCGACCCGGAACTGGATCCGGACGGGATTCATGCCAAGTTTGACAGCCAGTGTGATGACGGTTTCTTGCAGGGGGCGAGGCGAAGGTGAGATCCGGGAATCGCTGTTCCTGTGCAGAGACAGAGGCGAGCAGGTCGGCAAACTCAGGGAACTCACGCAAATCTGGATTCCTCTCCACCAGTCTAACTGCCGCCGTCACATGCTTAATGATGACAGATGGATGAACCGCGGAGCGAGCAGCAGCCACTCGGTCTCGGATCTTGATAGCTGTCAGCTGCAGCTCCTCCGGGGGATTCCCGAGTGATGTCATGCCCGACGGGGAAAGACCTCTAGATGGTGCAAACTCCTGAGCCGGAACGGAGGCAGGAGCGGGATCCCGAAGCGAGGTGTGACGACTCTTCCTCTTCGGCTTCCTGCCGGGATTTCCCTCCAGCCCACGGAGTATCTCATGTTGTGAGGCGATGTCATTTCTCCTCGCGCAGACATCAGGGTGATCGGCATAGCGAGAAAGATTGTCCAGGGGAACCTCAGCGTAGTCTAGGTGCCAGCGTATGTCGTAGGGATTGTCGTAGAAGGTGGCAGTGAGGAGCGTCCCATCAACATACTCCAGGGCGGTCGCTAGCTCATCACCCAGGCGCCGAACGTGGCTCATGGGAGACGGCATGCTCCCAGAGCTGACACCCAGACAGGGAAGAGCAAAGTCCAATTAAGCAAACTCACGGCAGCCGGCAACTCACTGGCTGTGACCTATTGTTACCTATGGCTCTTGCGAGCCATAAATAAGAGCCAAGGGCTGACCGGTGAGTTTGCGTTGTTTATTAACAATAACAGAAAAGAACAAAGGAAAATAGCCTTGTGGGGCAAAACACAATAATACAAAGGTACACTTACAAATGATGATGATGAGAGGGGGACTGGAGCCAGACGTAGGGCTTCCAGCCTTACCTACACCGGAGAAGAGTGTGGATAATATACACAAGGTCACAGCACTGAATAATCAGGACTGCTCCCTTTTATAGTGGCTGACAGCGCCTCAGCTGATGAGAGGTAATTGGCCTCCAGCCATCCCATAGAGCTTGACAGCTGGAGGCCCGATGAGACGCTGTCAAAGTAAGAGCCGGGCTGAGGAGGAATATGGTCTGAGCGTGGATGGCATCGGCGCACAGATCATGTGGCATTGGGATGATCTTCCTCTTCTGAAATGTTTTACGCTTCATGTAATGGGGAACACACCTTCCAAAAAGTTCAACTTTTGTCTCGTCAGTCCACAGAGTATTTTCCCAAAAGTCTTGGGGATCATCGAGATGTTTTCTGGCAAAACTGAGACGAGCCTTAATGTTCTTGTTGCTCAGCAGTCGTTTTCATCTTGGAACTCTGCCATGCAGGCCATTGTTGGCCAGTCTCTTTCTTTTGGTGGAGTCATGAACACTGACCTTAACTGAGGCAGATGAGACCTACAGTTCTCTGGATGTTGTTGTGAGGTCTTTTGTGACCTCTTGGATGAGTCGCCGCTGCACTCCTGGAAAGTGTTATGATTTGCCCTTCAGCACAGAGAGACAGTCCCAGATACTGACTGCAGTTTGTGGAATTTGTTACACAAAAACACAAAGTCCCAAAAAGAGCACAGACACAAAACAGACACTGAGGAAAACTTACAGACTGGAATAAACTATAGACAAACTCACCAGAGAAGGGTTAGGGCTCTGGTGGCAAGGAGAAAGGATCATTTAGACTGCCACAAAAATGAAACAAAAATGCAGTCCTTAAATAGGGTCAGAACAAATAACACAAGTGATGACAGGTGTGGGGTCACATGAGCGGGCAGAAAGGAAACAAGGATTAATGATTGGAATCAGCTACAAAGTAATGAGAGAAGAGCACCCGGCTGACAGCTGACAAGGCTACCCCCACACGAAGCACCAACCAGGAAAAAGCCCTGTCAGCTGTCAACAGCAATAATAAGGAATGAAAGAATAAAATATAAACAAGTACAAACTGAGAAATTGATACTTATTGATGCATAATCAGAAGATAGTACAACTAGGACATAAACATCCATCCATCCATCCATCCATCCATCCATCTTCTACCGCTTTTCCGGAGGTCTGGGTCGCGGAGGCAGCAGTTTAAGCAGAGAAGCCCAGACTTCCCTCTCCCCAGCCACCTGCTCCAACTCTTCAGAGGGGATACCAAGGCGTTCCCAGACCAGCTGGGAGATATAGTCTCTCCACCGAGTCCTGGGTCTGCCCCGGGGTCTCCTCCCAGTGGGACGTGCCTGAAACACCTCAAGTGGGAGGCGTCCAGGAGGCATCCTAATCAGATGCCCATACCACCTCAACTGACTCCTTTCAATGTGGAGGAGCAGCGGTTCTACTCTGAGCCTCTCCCAGATGACTGAGCTCCTCACCCTATCTCTGAGGGTGAGTCCAGCAATCCTACGGAGAAAGCTAATTTCAGCTGCTTGTATCCGCAATCTCATTCTTTCAGTCATTACCCAAAGCTCGTGACCATAGGTGAGAGTAGGAATGTAGATTGACTGGTAAATCGACAGCTTTGCCTTAGAACTAAGCTCCCTCTTCACCACAACAGACCGGTACAACGTCTGCATCACTGCAGATGCTGCTCCAATCCGTCTGTCGATCTCTCGCTCCATTTTCCCCTCACTCGTGAACAAGACCCCAAGATACTTAAACTCCTTCACTTGGGGCAGGAGCCTGTCCCCAACCCGGAGAGGACAATCCACCTTTTTCCGGCTGAGGACCATGGGCTTGGACTTGGAGGTGATGATTCTCATCCCAGCCGCTTCACACTCAGTGGCAAACTGTCCCAGCAAGAGCTGTAGGTCATTGCTGGATGAAGCCAACAGGACAACATCATCTGCAAACAACAGAGATGAGATCCTGTAGTCACCAAGCATGACACCCTCCATTCCCTGGCTGCACCTAGAAATCCTGTCCATAAAAATTATGAACAGGATCGGTGACAAAGGGCAGCCCTGGCGGAGTCCAACTCTCACTGGGAATGACTCTGACCGAGTGTTGGCAATACGAACCAAACTCTCACAACGGTCGTACAGAGACCGAATAGCTCATAACAACAAGCCCGATACCCTATACTCCCGAACCACCCCACACAAAAATCCACAAGGGACACGGTCAAATGCCTTGTCCAAGTCCACAAAACACATGTAAACTGGTTGGGCAAACTCCCACGAACCCTCAAGAATTCTCGAGAGGGTAAAGAGCTGGTCCGATGTGCCACGGCCAGGACGAAAACCACATTGCTCCTCCTGAATCCGAGGTTCGACCAACAGCCGGACTCTCCTCTCCAGTACCTTGGCATAGACCTTCCACATTGCCATCCCAAAACCTGGCAAAGACCACAAACTACCAGCAAGCTACCGCCCAATCTCCCTACTCAGCGTTCCTTACAAAATCATGGAGCGCCTAATACTGCAACGCATTTCCCCAGAAATAGAGGATATTCTAAGTGTGGATCAAGCAGGTTTCTGCAAGGACCGCAGCACAGGAGAACAAGTACTGGCCCTAACCACCTTCATCGAAAATGGCTTCGAGAGCAGACTGAAGACAGGGGCTGTGTTTCTCGATCTTACAGCCGCCTATGATACGATCTGGCACAAAGGCCTCCTCCTGAAACTTATAAAGGCGATCCCTGCTTGGGCAACAGCAATTATAAAAACCCTGCTGACCAACCGAAGGTTCAGAGTCCACCTCAGTCAGAACACAAGTGCATGGAGAATGCAGAAAAACGGACTCCCACAAGGCTCAGTTCTAGCTCCAACTCTGTTCAACCTCTACATAAACGACCTGCCTACTACAAAATCCCGCAAATTCATCTATGCAGACGACATCTGTTTGGCATTCCAAGCACCAGACTTTGAACCACTGGAACGGGTGCTCACGGAAGATCTTGCCAAACTGGACCAGTTCTGCAAAATCTGGCGCCTAAAACCAAGCCCATCAAAAACCGTCTCCAGTGTATTCCATCTCCACAATGCAAAAGCTGCCAGAGAACTAAACATCCACCTGAGCGGACTCAAGCTTAAGCATACCCCAAATCCAACTTATCTTGGAGTGACCCTTGATAGGACCTTATCCTTCAAGGAACATCTAAAGGGGACGGCTGCTAAGGTAAAGGTACGAAACAACCTGCTCTGCAAGCTCGCTGGTGCAAAATGGGGGGCGGCAGTCTCCACCCTGCGCACCTCAGCACTGGCCCTTTCATACTCTGTAGCAGAATATTGTGCCCCTGTCTGGTCCAGGTCATCTTACACACACCATGTAGACACCCAGCTCAACTCAACCATGAGAACTATAACTGGAACAATCCACTCAACACCACTCCCCTGGCTCTCTGTACTGTCAAACATAGCCCCTCCACACATCCGGCGAGCAGCATTAACTCAAAGGATGCTCCAAAAAGTTAAAGATTTTCCTCACTTGCCAATCCATGCAGATATCTACACCACACCCACTGCCCGACTTTCATCCAGACGGCCGATTTGGAAAAACCCTCCCCCAGCTGACTTTACCATCCAGACAGCTTGGCAAGAGGAATGGGAGACCAAGGAGGTCCCAAACAAACAGCTGGTGATAAACCCCAACCAACAGGTCCCGGGCACCAACCTCCCAAGGAGACAGTGGTCTACACTCAATCGCTTCAGGACTGGACATGGCCCCTGCTTGGCCAGCCTTCACAGATGGGGCAGTAGCCCTAGCCCACTGTGCGCATGTGGAGAGGAGCAAACAATGGAACACATCATAGAGGTTTGCCCGCTCCAAAGACTGGAAGGAGGATTACACACCCTCCATACAGCAAACCAGGAGGCAACTGCTTGGCTTAAGGACTTTGCATTCGCTAAATAATAATAGACCTTCCCAGGGAGGCTGAGGAGTGTGATCCCTCTAAAGTTGGAGCACACCCTCCGGTCCCCTTTTTTGAAGAGAGGAACCACCACCCCTGCAGGAGGGATCATGGGGGTCCGGTGCTATGTGGATTAGGTGGCGGTCAAAGGCGGAGACCTTGGCGGACTGATCCCAAGCTTTCTAAACAACTAGGACATAAACAAGAAAATAAAAAAAAAAAACATGTAGGGATAACAAAAACCAAAAGGCACAAAAATGCAACAAATATATAAATACATAGATAAAGCCACGAGACTGAGCCTGGCAGAACCTCCAGTGCTCAGCTTGTGACAGAAAGGTTCACAACTATGCCACGCTCACTGTGGTTCACTGGAGTCCCAAAGCTTTAGAAATGGTTTTATAACATTTTCCAGACTGATAGCTCTCAATTACTTTGTTTCTCAATTGTTCCTTAATTTCTTTGAATCACAGCATGAAGTCTAGCTTTTGAGGATCTTTTGGTCTACTTCACTTTGTCAAGCAGGTGCTATTTAAGGGATTTCTTGATTGACAACAGGTGTGGCAGTAATCAGGCCTGGGTGTGACTAAAGAAATTGATCTCAGCTTTCCAAAGATGTGATAAACCACAGTTAATTTATGTTTGAACAGAGGGGTCAATCACTTTTTCACACAAAGCCATGTATTTTTTTTTTACCTTAGTAATTAACATGTTCATTTCAAAACTGCATTTTGTGTTTACTTGTGTTATCTTTGTCTAGTATGTAAATTTGTCTGATGATCTGAAACATTTAAGTGTGACAAACATAAAAAAAAAGAGAAATCAGGAAGGAGGAAAACAATTTTTCACACCACTGCATAACTTGTTTTGCGAACAAAGCTGTCTTGATTTTCTTGCATGTATGAATTACTTGGGTTGTTACTGATATCTAGTGAAAATCTTAGGTCAATGGCTCTGTCAGAAATATGTTTAATAAGAAAAATGTTGGCATGATCAAAACTATTTTCCCCGCTGTAAATAAGGAAACAAAAGTCAAGAACACCTCTGAACAATCAATAATCAAGTGAATCAAAAGCAGATGTGAATGACTAACAAAGTAAAGAATCATAACACAAAAATGGGAAGTAAACAAAAGGCGCTGTCAAAACAATAGCCCAATCCCAAATCATGACAGGAATAAATATGACATCATAACAATTAGAACAATAATCATAGACCTGAAACACCTGACCCCAAAGACCTGAACAGCTTCAGACCGGTGGCCTTGACGTCCCACTTGATGAAGACCCTGGAGAGACTGCTCCTTGCTCATCTCCGCCCCCTGGTGGAACCAGCGATGGATCCACTCCAGTTCGCCTACCAGCATGGCATTGGGGTGGAGGATGCGGTGATCTTCCTCCTTCACCGTTCTCTGTCCCACCTGGAGAAGCCCGGGAATATGGTGAGGATCATGTTCTTTGACTTCTCCAGTGCTTTCAACACCATCCAACCGATGATCCTGAAGGACAAGCTGCTGCGCGCAGGGGTGGACCAGCACCTGTCATCATGGATCCTGGACTACCTCACGAACCGGCCTCAGTTTGTGAGAACCCGGGACTGTGTTTCCGACACGATCATCAGTAGCACGGGGGCCCCCCAGGGAACGGTGCTGGCTCCCTTCCTGTTCACTCTTTATACTGCGGACTTCTCACACAACACAACACATTGCCATCTACAGAAGTTCTCTGATGACTCTGCGATCGTTGGTCTCATCTCCAGCGGAGATGAAGCTGAGTACAGAGGGCTTATCCAGGACTTTGTGGACTGGTGCCATCGGAACTGCCTCCAGATCAACGCGAGGAAAACTAAGGAGCTGGTGGTGGACTGCCGCAGGCATGGGCAGCCCCTCACAGCACCAGTAAATATACAGGGAACAGACATCGAGATGGTGACATCCTACAAGTACCTGGGTATTCATCTGAACAATAAACTAGACTGGTCACACAATACTGACGCACTCTACAAGAAGGGACAGCGCAGGCTGTTCCTGCTGAGGAGACTCAGGTCTTTTGGTGTACAAGGGGTGCTGCTGAAGTCATTCTATGACACGGTGGTGGCATCAGCCATCACTTTTGGAGTGGTCTGCTGGGGCAGTGGCATTACTGCAGCCGATAGGAAGAGACTGAACAAACTGATTAAGAAAGCTAGCTCTGTCCTGGGGCAACGCCTTGATCCGATGGAGGAGATAGGAGAGAGAAGGACGGTGGCTAAACTGTCATCTCTGCTGGAGTCCGAGTTCCACCCTATGCAGGACATACTGGATGCACTGAGGAGCTCATTTAGCAGCAGACTACATCATCCCAGGTGCACAACCGAGAGGTTTCGTAGGTCCTTCCTACCAACGGCTGTCAGACTGTACAACCTAAGCAGGGCTGCTCGCAGAGATAGCAAAAAGACGTAACAAACTAATAGTTTTTTTTGAATGCAAAAGATGCAATAGACTTACACAATGGTCCTCTCCGGCATACAACTAGGAACATACCGGTCGCTATGGAGGGTGAGAATATGTATGGGCACATAATCATACCATGTAGGATAACTAAATAGACGGTTATGCTGTTTCATCCCACCTAACAACAATGCTCTGCACTGTGTGTGTTTATATATTTACATATTTATTCCATCTAGCTACAATGCTCTGCACTGGGTGTGTTTATATTTATATATCTATATATTTATTCCATCTAGCTACAATGCTCCGCACTGTGTTTTTATATATCTACATATTATTCCATCTAGCTACATTGCTCCGTACTGTGTGTGTTTATATACTTGCATATTTATTCCACCTAGCTGCAATGCTCCGTACTGTGGGTGTTTATATATTTACATATTTATTCCATCTAGCTACAATGCTCTGCACTGTGTTCATATATTCATATATTTATTCCATCCAGCTACAATGCTCTGCACTGTGTGTCTGTGTGTGTGTGTGTGTATATATATATATTTTATAGTAATATGTACATATGTATATTAGCTGCTCTTGCTTGCTTGTTTTTTTTCTTGCCTTCTGATTGTTGCTCTGAGTGTTGCTATCCCTGTGCTGTTGCAATCCTGGAATTTCCCCGTTGTGGGACTAATAAAGGCTTATCTTATCTTATCTTATCTTATCTTATCTTATCACACCCCAAGCATAACTCTCATGATAAATATAATCTTCATAAACAGGACTAAGGCAAACTAAACTAAGACTAAGGTAAGGAGAATGACAAGACTGAAGTCAAAAGATAATCATGGCAAAAAAAATAAATGGCTAATTCAAGAAAACATAAATGGGGAGATGATCATGAAAATAATAACTAAACTGAGCTGAGGTGAAGAAAGCACAATGAAAAACAAGCGTGAGCATGGCCCCCCGACCATGCTCATAATTGAACAATTATGTCATGGCGGCCTCTGGGCCGTCATCTGTCTCATCAGTCCCAGCCGCGCACAGACCAACAGGTGCCAATCAGCGGCTGCTAAAAGCCAGTGTTGCTGACAGCCCGGCACGGAGTCGTCTGTCTTCCTCATCGGAGCATGAACCAGAACTTCGTTCCCAAGCTCAGCCAAAAACGTCTCGTCAGGAACTGCCACGTAAGAGAACCCTCTGTTATTCTACTCCTTGCCTTTACCCCTGTGCACAGGTGGACCTCCCAGGCTGCGGACCAACTTCCCCAGCCGACGGGACGTTGCCACCTCAACCACGTAGCTCCTCACTACTACCACAGCTACGGGTACGTCTAACACCACAGCTACAGGAACTGTTATTGTTTCAGCTACAGGAGCTGTCATCGTCACGGTCATTGGAATCACCACCATCTCCGCTACAAGAACTACCATCTTCACAGCAACAGGTGTATTTACCACCACAGCCACGAGCACATTCACCACCACGCTGCACGGCCGCTGGAAGTCTGCAGGACGCTACCTGTGGAACGCCCAAGTAAGCCTCACCATCCACAATTACTCGCTAGTGCTGAACAGCTGTAATTGTATCTGCTTGTGTGTTACAGGGTTGCCAGGTCACCATCCGGACTGCTCAGTTCCAGCGACCAAACTTCCATACTTGCACTCACTCACGCACTATACTCTCTCACATTACAATAAAGGAATTATTGTCAATATCTACTCATGTCAGTGTCTGTCTCCTGGGTCCTGAAACATGTCAGTACGACTCCGTCACGTTGACCCAGCGGACAGTACACTGCCGCGCAAACTGAACACACTTAGCGCTTTGGTAGATATGTTATCACACCAGCAGACAGTAATCCTTAATCAACTAACCCAAATAAACAGTCGGTTGGATCGTCTGGAGGGACATCAGATGTTCTTCCCGACCACAAGTGTTTCAGCCCCTGCAGGCTTAGCGTCAGGTCAAACTAACACCTCATCGCCTCACCCCTGTTCCCACGCCTGCCCGGTTCAGCGGAAAACTCGGGGAAGCCTGAGGATTTATTTTACAATGTGAATCAGTCTTTCTCCGCGTTCCGGGAGACTTCGCCATAGACTCGAGTAAGATTGGTTATGTCATCAATTTGTTGGGGGGAAGAGCTTTAGATTGGGCATATTCCATAATGGCTAAACCAAGCTACCCCATGTTAACTTACCAGGAGTTTGTGGCGGAGTTCATGTCCGTGTTTGATCATACAGATAGGGGTGAGGTGTTGACAGAACGGCTGTTGAGTCTGCAGCAGGGTAACAGATCAGCTGCTGATTACGCTATTGACTTCCGGGTCCTGGCCGCAGAGATTGGGTGGGGGGAGCCGTCACTGTGTGGTATCTTCCTTCGCAGTCTTAATGACGAGTTAAAGGATGAATTAGCGGCACGGGACAAACCGGACAACTTGCGTGAATTAATTGCCCTTACTGTTAGCCTAGATAGTAGATTAAGGGAGCGGGCGGCCGAACGGCGAGCTACTTCCCGTACAGTTAAACCCCGCCCCCGCGTCACTAGCTCTCCTCTGCTCGCTCTACCCACGTCAGAGGAATCCCCGGATCAAGAGGCTATGGTTACAGGGCAGTCTAAAGTGTCAGCGGCTGAGAGACAGCGCCGCAGGGATCTTGGCCTTTGTTTCTACTGTGGGAAAGAGTCACATGGGGTTTTGGAATGTCCCAGTCGGTTAAAAGGGAAGGCCCGAGGATCGCAGTAGGGGGATTCATGGGCAAGAACTCAGGAAAACCCCTCACTAGTTGTTGCTTACCCATTAGATTGATCCACGCACATACGGAACACTCCACATTGGCATTAATAGACTCAGGAGCTGAGCAGAATTTTGTTTCCAGGGACCTGGCAACCCGGATGGGCCTCAGCTGTCAGACTCTGGATCCCCCTGTCAAACTCATCACCCTGTCCAAGGCGTCACTGACCACCGTCGCCTATCAGACGGCCCCAGTTTCTGTAATTGTGTCAGGTAATCACAGGGAGGAGATTAGGTTCCTGGTCCTGCCCGTCTCTTCCTCGCCCGTCATCCTGGGGTACCCCTGGCTTCGGCTGCATAATCCCACCATTGACTGGCAAGCGGGGAGTATTTCAGCGTGGAGTACATTCTGTTTGAGTACCTGTCTCCAATCTGCGCCCCATCTGTCAAGGTGCCTCCACCCTCCTCATTACCACCGGACCTGTCCAAGGTACCAGAGGTTTACCATGACTTGGGGTTAGTTTTCAGCAAGTCTCGGGCGTTGTCTCTACCCCCCATCGCCCTTACGACTGTGCAATAAATCTGAAGGCTGGGGCCCCTCTTCCTGCTAGCCGCCTGTACAGCCTATCAGCCCCGGAGCGCGAGGCTATGGACACTTACATCAAGGAATCCCTAGCCTCTGGAATCATCCGCCCGTCGTATTCGGCTGTGGGTGCCGGTTTCTTCTTCGTTGGGAAGAAGGACGGCTCACTACGCCCCTGCATCGACTTCCGGGGACTCAACAAAATTACAGTAAAAGACAAATACACTCTGCCCTTGATGAACACAGCCTTTGACTCCCTCCAGGGGGCATCCTGGTTTACCAAACTGGATCTCAGGAATGCTTATCACCTGGTGCGCATTAGAGAAGGTGACGAGTGGAAGACGGCCCTCTCACGGCAGTTCGACGCACCATCCTCTGAGGATCAGGAAACTCCCATCCTGCCGCCCTCCTGTGTCGTGGGCGCTCTGTCCTGGGGTATTTGCAAGACGGTTCGTAGAGCTCTGAGGACGGAGCCAGACCCGGGAGGGGGTCCCCCGGGCCACCTGTTTGTTCCACGCGCCTTTCGGGGCCAAGTGATTGAGTGGGGTCACGCCTCCAAGTTGGCTTGTCATCCGGGGGTGGGTCGGACTGTGGACCTTCTCCAGAGGACCTTATGGTGGCCAGGGCTGTGGAAGGACGTTGTGAGTTACATCTGGGCTTGCACTCAGTGCGCCACTGGGAAAACGACATCATCCCCCCCGGCGGGCCTGTTACATCCGTTGCCGGTCCCTTCCCGCCCTTGGTCCCATGTTGCTATGGATTTTGTGACTGGTTTGCCCCCCTCAGATAGATTCACCACAGTCTTGACTATAGTGGACCGTTTCTCGAAGGCAGCCCACTTTGTGCCTCTTCGGGGTTTGCCTTCGGCTCAGGAAACAGCGGACCTCCTTGTCCAGCATGTGGTCCGTCTCCACGGCATCCCCGCCGACATAGTGTCGGACCGGGGACCACAGTTCGTCTCGCAGGTCTGGAAAGCATTCTGCGCAGCGCTGGGAGCCACAGCCAGCCTCTCCTCAGGTTATCATCCTCAGAGTAATAGCCAGTGTGAGCTGGCTAACCAGGAGCTTGAGGCCACGCTGCGTTGTGTCATCTCCTCCTGTTCATCCTCCTGGAGCAAGCATCTTCCTTGGATTGAGTATGCTCATAACACCACGATCTCTACGGCTATGGGCGTCTCCCCTTTCAAGGCATCATTTGGGCTTGATCCACCACTGTTCCCGGAGGAGGAGAGGGTGGTTGCGGTTCCATCTGTCCAAGCTCACATCAAGCGCTGTCGGCGAGTTTGGCTCATCGCCTGCCGAGCCCTGTTAAAGACCACGAAACGCAACATCCAGGTGGCCAACCGGCATAGGAGACCCGCCCCAGACTACAAGGTGGGTCAGAAGGTTTGGTTGTCTACCCGGAATATTGGTGTACCGGCTGAGAAGTGCAAGCTTACTAAGCGCTTCATTGGTCCTTACACCATCTCTTGTATTGTTAATCCTGTGTCTGTGCGCCTGTCTCTCCTCTCTTCGATGCGCATCTGCCCCACCTTTCATGTCTCCCAGGTCAAACCGTACATCTCTGATCCCCTGTGCCCGCCTCCCGCGGCCCCCGCCCCCCCGAGGATGATCGATGGCCATCCGGCCTGAGGGGTGACTGCCATCCTGGACGTTCGCAGGCGAGGTCGTGGTCTTCAGTATTTGGTGGACTGGGAGGGCTTTGGACCGGAGGATCGTTCTTGGATTCGCCCAGCGTTGATCCTGGATAAGCAGTTGATCCGCGATTTCCATCGGGCGAATCCAGGTAGAATTGGGCAGGTGCCTGGAGGCACTGCTAGAGGGGGGAGTACTGTCATGGTGGCCTCTGGGCCATCATCTGTCTCATCAGTCTCAGCTGCGCACAGACCAACAGGTGCCAATCAGCGGCTGTTAAAAGCCAGTGTTGCTGACAGCCCGGCACGGAGTCGTCTGTCTTCCTCATCGGCGCATGAACCAGAACTTCGTTCCCAAGCTCAGCCAAGAACGTCTCATCAGGAACTGCCACGTAAGAGAACCCTCTGTTATTCTACTCCTTGCCTTTACCCCTGTGCACAGGTGGACCTCCCAGGCGGCGGACCAACTTTCCCAACCGACGGGGCGTTGCCACCTCAACCACGTAGCTCCTCGCTACCACCACAGCTACAGGAACTGTTATTGTTTCAGCTACAGGAGCTGTCATCGTCACGGTCATTGGAATCACCACCATCTCCGCTACAAGAACTATCATCTTCACAGCAAAAGGTGTATTCACCACCACAGCCACGAGCACATTCACCACCACGCTGCACGGCCGCTGGAAGTCTGCAGGACGCTACCTGTGGAACGCCCAAGTAAGCCTCACCATCCACAATTACTCGCTAGTGCTGAACAGCTGTAATTGTATCTGCTTGTGTGTTACAGGGTTGCCAGGTCACCATCCGGACTGCTCAGTTCCAGCGACCAAACTTCCATACTTGCACTCACTCACGCACTACACTCTCTCACATTACAATAAAGGAATTATTGTCAATATCTACTCGTGTCAGTGTCTGTCTCCTGGGTCCTGAAACATGTCAAATTAATGTCTAAAATCATTTTCAAAAAATTCCTGGATCCACAGCATGATCCGGATCACCACAAAAATCTAATCATCTGTTCCCCGTGCCATTACACACCTTTCCTGAAAATTTAATCAAAGTCCATTCAGAACTTTTTGAGTTATGTTGCTAACAGGCAGACAAACAAACAAACAAACCAACAAACAAATGAACAAACAAACAGTGGCAAAATGAAAATTTAAAAGAAAAAACTCATAATACTGCTGATTGTAGTTACAGTTCTGCTATTTTACCTCAGTTTTAAAGCTCAGATATTTTTGTGGCACAATGCAGACTTTTTTATGCAAAAGTCACTCAGGTTGCAGACATCTGGTTTAATGTTGCTTTTAAATATTGACACTGTTGGGCACAGTCCTTGCATCTCTGATTTTTTTTTTTCAGGAAACATTGCATTTTCTGATTGATTTATCATTACATAATGTATTCATGTTGCTTTTCAAATATTTTAAGTTTCACCTAATCAATAAAACAATGAGGCTGAGTTCATTTATGCTTTAATGTCCATATTTTGTCCACTTTCTGAAATAAATTCTCCTTTGATTGCTCTGCTACCAGTTGTAACAAGGTGTACATAGGTGTAACTGGTAAAGCATATTTTTAAGAAGAAAATTAATGAATATTCTCGTGTAAATTGAACTAACTACTGCCAACATCTGACTACTACTTCACATTCCTTGTTTTTCTTCAGAGCTACAATGTACACTGTAGATATGTCAGTCAACTCCTCGTCCACCTCCAGTGATCTTCTGCAACATCACTGTTCCCTGCTGTGGAATTACGCTGCCATTGGCACAGGTGCATTGCGAGCTCTCTTCATCCTTCCTCTCGCCATCCTTGTCCTCTACCTCGGTCACCAGCGATGGAGGCAGCAGCGCTCCTTTAAAACAACCAGCCACTCTGACATCTTCACCTATCACATGGCTGTGATGGAGCTGATCTGGGTCTTGGGGTTTATATTAAGCTTCTACAGCCTTCACACTGATCAGTCAGCAGTAAATAAAGTAGGATTCTATGGTATTTTTATCAGTACCTTTGGAGGAATTTGTTTTCACCTCCTGACCTGTGTAGAGCGTTACCTGGCAGTCGTTCACCCCATCACCTACAGGGGTCTCAGAAATGCCCATGGTTTCAAAATCAGGAACATCAGCATTGGCTGTGTTTGGCTGCTGGGCGTCGGACTGGCAGGCATCGCAAACTCTGTAAAATATAGCTACACAAACAAATTAAACTTGTGTATTGTGATTTTGTTTACAACAGTCATAACACTGTGCAGCCTCTTCATTTTCCGTGTTCTGATTCGCTCCGGGCCAGGAGAAAATAAAGAAACAAAAGTACAGGTCAACCAATCAAAGCTGAGGGCTTTCCACACCATTGTGGCTATATCATGTGTAGTGTGGTTGTTTCTTGTTGGCTTAATTCTTGAAGTCACGGTGGCCGCATCACCTCTGCTACTCAACATTTTCACATGTGCAGTGAAGATTGTTGGAATTTTGTTTCAGCTGCCCAGTCACTTTGTGTTGCCACTGCTGTTCCTGCACAGGGAACAAAAACTCCCATGTTGTCGATAAAACACTTTAACAACACAGTTTGGAAAAGATGTGTTAAAACTGACACAAACTCTGTAAAATTATGGGCATCACTTTATCATAAAGGGTTTTTTTTAAAAGAGTTTGTGACCACTCTTAAGTAGATTATTAATTAGGATATAAATTATTAACTTATGTATTTAACATTTATTTATACAGGGAAGGTCTATTGAGAGGCCACTTATCTTTTTCAAACACGCCCAGTTCAAACTCACACCCGGAAGTGGCCCAGTACAACCACAGACTGACCTATGGCCATGGAGCAGCTCCACTGGAGCAGTTGGGGTTAACTCCCTTGCTCAAGGGCACCACAGTGGGGTTAATGAGGGTGGGGCAAACACAGCTATGGGATCTGTCCCACTCAGACCTTATCTTGCCGGTGCAGGATTGAACTTGCAGCTATCAGTAGCCACGGTTACATGGGCAAAATTTCTTCAATCTGATTACAATTCAGATCAGAATTTTACTGTTTACATGGATCCTGAAAAAGCTGATATGATTAGGATGTGCGTTTCCATGTGTCACACGTTTGAATGGAATAAATCATTTTGACATGCGCACGTCGACATTTCGACATTCCAAAAATAGTAGAAGAAGAAGCAACTTCCGGTGTTTGCAAGCCCCACTTCGTGTCGAAATTGACCTGTATTGTGTTATTCAGACTGTACTTTTGCTTCTGCTGGTCTCCGTAATGAAGCTACAAGTACATACTTCTGCATATGACGAACAGAGGCAGACAGCAGGACAATACAGACCAGCTTTGTTTTACTCCCGCTATGTTTTCCGCTAGCTGCTGCTAAGGTGGAAATACGTCACGTCGACGTGCGGCTGGTGTACAGACATGCGCAGTAAACATATTTTCTGCCCTACATTCGGAATAAGTGTTTTCATGCGCACCATTCCGATTAACAATTGGCATAACCCACCCCTCTCAATCGGAATGAAATTTTGATCCGAATGAGCGTGATCGGGTTAGAATATTCAGATTGCCGTGTTTACATGAAGCATTTTTATTCCGATCAAGCTTTTAATCCGGTTACTTGTGTCCATGTAAACATCACCAGTGAGTTATAAGACATATTTCACATAGTGATGTAGGCTCACTATTGGGAAAGATCAATGGCCCTATTTTGACGGTCATCATTGGAATTTTTTGCCAGATTTCCCACCATATTCCACTGTTTTTGTTAGTTTATTTCAGCACTGTCTGCTTTTTACTCCTTGCGTCACACCATCTAATTACCAGTGGACAGCGCACCTACTTTGCGGTGGGAGGTGGGCAGTCATTTCAAAGACGTGTGGTGCTGTGCACTCTCATGCACACCGATATTATGGGACATGTTATGACAATGTGCTATGATAAGGAAAAGATTATCTTCCATCAGAAATGCATTTTTTAATGATATTTCAGTGGCGTGTTTTGAAATTCCGCACCTCTGGAGCTCATGAGGAAGCAGCATGCGCTGAGAGAGTTGTAACAGTTATAATATAATCACCGGTCATTTTATTTATATGACAATATAAAAAAATTGTTTTTTTGTTTTTTTTTTGTAATTCCAAGCACACTCTCAGTTTAATTGCAGACTTACCTTTGGAGTCTATAGATTAGGCATTAATATCTGATTTTTTTAGGGGAATGAATGACTGAACAGGGAGCATGTGTGTGTTCTGGTGTGGATGCATCGCACAGGGAGAGGCGAGGCAGTCTGAATATTTTTATTATATCCATATTTTCGTTTTGATCATGGAATTATTAGTCATTAATGGGTTTATTTTTAGGAGAATGAAGGAATGAATGAACAGGGTTTTACTTTTCACTGTAATGCCCCAGAGAGAAAGGAGATGTGTCAACATCTGCCTCATCAGCACCCCCACCCCACCCCACCCCAGGTATACCGCTGGGCTGGGGCCACCAGCACCGTGCTCCTTCGGTATCGAGCTGCGGGCTCCCTGACTGCCACCCATCAGCCCCCAGAAGGTGCTGCTGAGAGCAAACTTGCTTCATGGCAGGGGTCGACGGTGGACGGGGAGCCATATCAGATTTCCTCCTTCCCTCCTGCCAGGGAGGGATTGGGACAGAGAGCCGCAAACTTCAGCAGACCCTGCATAAGAAAGGGGAGACCCTCAGGTCGTGAAAGCAACAGAAGAGGGAGCACTCCATCTCCCCATGGTCCACAGGCAGCTTCAGCGCAATGAACCATCCTTCTGTTTGATGAAAGTTTGTGAAAGTTTGCACAGGCACCATTGTTTTTTCCTGACATTTCAAACTCATTCATGTCACTACATTAAACCATTCAGCTTGATTTTTAAGCCCAGCATTATCTCTTAAGAGTTTGTTCTTTCTAAAATAACTAATTGGACATCAACTGTGATTGATGTCTTCCTTATTACCATGGAGATGACTGAAAGATCAGTGAGAGATCATAGAGAGACCTGGCCATTTTTTTGTCACTCAACAATCCCCACTCTTGTGTAAAGGGGTAGTAGAGCACTAGAAACCTCTCATATACCTACTGTATATGTCCTTGTAGCCCAAGAAACTCTCAGTGATCCCTCAGAGATAGATCCTGGTCTCTCAGTGATCTCTCAAAGATCTTTCAACATCTTCATAGATTACAATAGAAGTCACCTAAAATTGAATTTTTGAGCACACAACAATCTCCCAAACATTTGCACAGAAGCAGCTTTATCAAGACTTTAGGAGATCATTGAGAAATTGGGGCAAATTTTTGATCTTTGAGTGGTCACCCAGTGATCTCTTTGCTGTGTAAAGGGCCTCCCATTCTAATGGTTGATTTTAAATTTTAAAGATATGTATTTAGATAATTTGTATTTTTTTCTTTAATCTAATCCTAATTACTAAATAAAATAAGGGTACATGTGTAGCTTAATTAACAACTGTATCTGAATACTGTATTTAACCCCTTGCACTCTGGTCAATTTCCCTAAAAACGCCTAAAAATAACGTACCCAAAGTAAATCAAAAGCTGTTCTTCAGCCCTTTGCAGCATCTTCATGGGGTTGGTCTCATTTAAAAGAAAATACTTTGAATTTTTTGGCAAAACAGTCATAATCTCTCTAAGTGCTCCTGCCACTGAGTAACAGTCATCTAAACATACTGAACTTGAAGAAAATAAATTACGCCTGGGTGTTTTTTTTTTTGGATACAAATGCTTGCAAATAACACACAGCTGTCAGATCCGGGCTGGAAAATGCAACAGAAATGTAGAACCAAGTGTTATCCAGCTGAGGTCAAAATTTTGTAACAATACCACAAAAATTGAATATATTACACAGCTTTTTTGTCAGGTTGTTCCCAGGCGTTTTTGAACTGTGCCAAATTGTGCCAAATGGCACAGTTTGGAAAAACGTCTATAACTTTTGAATGATTCAATATAGAAGCTTTATCTTGGGCTCTAATGAAAGGTGACACTCAGGGCTGTGTGTGTGTGTGGGGGGGGGGTTGTTTATTCATTCATGAATGAATGAATGAACAAACAAGCCCCCACACACAAAGAAGCATGCCATGTAAAAAATGTGTGGCTTTTTTTTACAAGAAAAAATAACCTACAGTGCACTAAAAATTATACTAAAATATCTGTAATGTTGAAGATAACAACTCCCACCCCCCCACCCCCCGCTACAGAGGACGGACATCGCCCATTGCTACATGACGGACCGCGGTGACGGTGCGCCGCAGTCTACTACGCACAGTTGTACTAAAATATCTGCAATATATCTGCAATCCGCTACAGAAGAGTAGTGTGGGAGGGGCGTTCACGGTCTGGACGCGGCGCACGGGTCGCCGCGGTCCGTCATGTTGTGATGACACACAGTTGTAATTTACCGATCGGTCAAAAGTCATTTTGATTACAAATTTCAGGGATAAAGAATAATTTAGCTTATAACACTTACCTGTCCACAACAGCAGTGTCGCTGGCGAACTTCTCTTCCTCATTGTCAGACGAACATGACGCTGGTCCGCTTGTTACGACTCGTGGTTCTGGTCACACGACCCGGTCAAATCATGATTCCATTATTGCGGTTTTGCGCTTCCATGATTGCGGTTTTGGCGAATGATTTTTAAAAACAAATAAGAACAGTAGTAAGAAAAAAAGACTGGTGAATGCGTGTGCGTCACCCAGCGGCTTACACAAAACAGATTTTACGCACGGGACGTACGCTTTCAATTGTCGAACTTCTCTGCTTCCATTGGCTCGCTTTATTCGCAGCCGTTGGTAGGCGGGTCCTTCTTGCTAGGTTTTCAGTCATTGGTTCTTCAAGGTTTCAGAAACCCAATTCAAGGCTCTTATTAGTCGAATGAGAGGTCAATCACATCTAAACCAATCAAAGCACTCCTTTGGCTTTCTGTTTGCGGCTATGTCTGTAGTGGAAGAACGGAAATGCAGTTTTTTTTTTTTTCAGTGAGCCCTAGGATGCACAGTGTGCATCCTAGGGCGCCCTCGTGTGCCCTAGGACGCAGAGACGTGACCACCCGTGGTATCCCGGAGTGCAAGAGGTTAAACTGTAAATGTGATAAAATAAATATTTGTAAAAAATGAAATATTTCAGTGCACTAAGGTGGTACACGTAAACCCCCGGCTCTTGCAAGTAACCTACATGATGGTCGGGACAGCCACTTAGGTGGCACTGCCCAGTCTTCAAGAGGAGCTGTGTTAATGCCAGGGGTGGTGACTTGAAGATTGCTGTCTACAAAAATCAGCGGAGGACTTTAGGAAGGGATTTTTTTTGTGGGGGGGGGGGGGTCTCAGGACTCCTAGAGAAGCCAGGGCTTTTGTGGGACTCTGCTTCTCTTTAGGTTGTTGATTTTTGATTATTATGTAGTGTGTTTTCATACATTTTTATTCATTCATTGGTTTTTGGTTTTTCTGTTATGTATTCTGCATTTTAAGCCTTTATTCCTGTGTGTCTTAATGTGACCCATTGTGTTTTACTCAGTTGAGTTTAGAATGGCCTTTCTTTATCTCTACAGCTAGCAGCACAACACTTTTCACCCTCTGCATGTGGGAAAGAAAGTTTTGTTGTTGTTTTTGTTTGTTTGTTTTCTAATTTTAGACTGTTTAAATCATATTTAGCACTTTTTCTGCACTTTTCTGTATTTTATTGTTTTTCTTATATGTTGATTAAAAAAGCCATATTTGCGGCATAAAACTTTTGGAGTGGACTGACTTAATTTACAGCACTAAGGTCAGCGTTCAGGGAGGCAGACTCAAGGTAGAAATACTCTTCAAGCAAATATGCAGTTGTGTAAAAATCCCCAAATAACATCCATCCATCTTCTACCGCATACTCCTTTTTGGGTTTCGGGGTTGCTGGAGTCTATCCCAAAATCTTTGGGCAAGAGGCAAGGTACGCCCTGGACAGATCGCCAGTCCATCGCAGGGCCAACCCAAATAGCATTCCACACACATTTTACCATCATAACAAAAGACCCAGACAGTTAAGGTCACATGCTTGTGGGTGATCCAAAAACACCAGTGTCACAGAAATAAAAAACATACAGATGATTGTTGATGGAAAAGGGGAGTCGCTGAGAAGGCAATCCCCTACTGAGAACGCAAGTGTGTGTGTTAAAAACATTAAAGAAACTGTTCACATCAAAAAAATGTGCTATGTTCCTTTTGTTTAAACTCTGCCAATCTTGGTGAAGCCATTATCTTGGAGGGTCTGACACTGGTGTGTAAGTTTGTCTGATATTGTCTAAGGCAGGTGAAAGACTCGGCCACATGGAGTGTAAGGGTATAGAGTGTAAATTATTTGTCCGCTCCCTTAGCATTTACCTATGAGGGTTTTTTTTTTTTTATTTGTACTGATAAAGTTAATTGTAAAGGACTAACTGTCATATTGACCGGACAAGCAACCTGAGAGCAAAGTGCAATCACCAAAAGAACACACACACACACAGAACATTTGACCTTTTATTTGAATTTTCAAAACCGCACACTTAAGGGAAAAAAGTCAGTCACTCGCCAGAGAAGCAGTAAACCTGCAGAGGAGAAGACGAGGCTGATTAGAGAGGACTGGAGATATGATGGAAATCTAATTACATCACTTACGTGGGAGGAGAGGAATGACAGGCACAGAACCCAGCAAAGGAGAGGAACCAGCATTCAAAACTGCCGGTAGGGAATGGTTCATGGAGTCTTACTGGGTGGAGGGGATGAGCAGCATAGAGGGGAAGCAACAGGCTGGCAGGTGTGTCTGATGAGGAGACAGGTGAACAGGAAGGAGGGGGCGAGCGTTCGCCAGCACATGGCACTGACTTACAGTTTAGATGGAGGTTTGTGTGTTTCTTTGTTTTCTGTGTTTGAGAAAGGTATATTCTAAAAATGCATGAATGCAAAACTGTGACTTTCTTTGTTTGATTGCTCACCTGTTGCACTTTAAAAAAAAAAAATACCCATTTTTTCAAGTCCTCTGTTGGCAAATGAAAAGCAATAAAAAAAATTTGCCTGAAGAAATTGACTGTGAAATTATCAGAAAATATGTATCCCGTTTTGCATGAAAAGCAGCCTACATCATGCACATGCCCTTTTCTTTACACGCAGTTGTGCCTTCTGTTCAAACTACATCGCAGCTGAGAAACAGAAAAAAAAATGCTGTTGGTGCAAAATACTAACATTAAAAGGTAAGTTTCTTCAGTTATGTTAAGGTTATGGTGTATAGTAAATAATATAGGAGGCATATATTATTTTATTCAATCAACAATCCCTGCTTGTTTGTGAATGTGTTTTCTTTGAGTTAATTTTTGCAATAAAGTAACATTATCAGCTCAATCTAGTAGATGCATGAAGATAAAAGTTTGCCTGCAGTAGGTGTGTTTCAAAAAAGTTTAGCCATGAAAGCGCTCAGTGTTTGCAGTATTTCTAAAAATCATATTTTCTTTTGTATCATTGTCGCTTCTTGTTGTCATAAATTTATTCACAATTTAGTGCTATATTGTCATCATTTTTCACATTTAAGACATTCAACTTTTCCGGAGTTTCTGTTAATTGGACCATTAATCACTCTTCAACTTTCAAAGTTTTACTTCTGTATCTTATTAGTAGTCTTATTGTGGTATTTTCTTTTATTGTGTTGAATTCAAATATCTTGACATTGTACTAGATCCTCAATTCAAATTTAATCTTCATATAAAGAAAATTTCTAAAACCGTTAAAAAAAAATAAATCTGAACTGCTTTAAATTAATTAGATATTACATACCATACCAAGCAGCTGTACTGTATATGCATTCTATGTTTTTGGTTTTTTTTTCTCATATATCATACTGTTTGATAGTCTGGGCTCAAGCAGCCCCTTCCACAATAAAACATATAGGTTCATTATATAATCAAACTCTAAAAATATTGGATAAAAAGCCCATTAGGTGGCATCACTGTTATATTTTTAAAAAAAATACAATCTATTGAGTTTTGAGAGTTTCTTTGACCTCTCTTTTCTGAAATTAATTTTCAAATGTTTCCATAAATCAGCACCTGAGCCACTTGCTGGTTTCATCCAAAGACAGGACAGCAGCAGAGCCACCAGGAGTTCTGTTAACAATAACTGTAAAATATTCCACCGCAGAACCACATTTGGACAAAAAGCTTTCTCTATAAAGGGCAGTCATATTTGGAACACAATGCCAAATGAAATTAAAATAATAACTGACTTTAAAACATTCACTACAAAGGTTAAAAACTGGCTGAAAAATAAACAAGAATGTACCCATGTATGAAATGATTGTCTGCAGGGTGAGAGTGAATGAAGGGAAGGAATGAATGTGTTTGTTTATAGTGAGTGACGAAGGGAGGGAAGCCTGAAATAGGCAAATGTGAATCAGGTTTTTATATTGTGTATTTATAATCTTTTTTGCATTGATATATGTGGTTATTGTTTATTCTGTTTTCATTTTTTCTTTTCCTTATCCTTCTTTCTTTTTACTTGTTTCTTCTTTCTAAAGCCCATCCAGGGACAAGAGTTGCAAATTAGCTAATAGCTATACACTCTTTGTGCAACACATTAGATTGATTGTCATTTGATTAATTGTCTATGTTTATTGCACTGTCCCTGTCAAATAAACAAAAAAATAAATAAAAATAATATTATTTTTATATAGTGCCACCGTTGCGAGCAAACCTTGTCTGTTTGAAACAGAAACTTTCCAGGAAACACTGCATTTTCTTATTGATTAACCATCACAAAATGTATTCAGATGGCTTTTCAAATGTTTCTCATTGCTTTGACATGGGTGCCCAATAGAATTGGTTTATTAGAAAATCTAAAAAAAACTTTATTCATACACGTAATCCCATTGAGACATGCAGTGTGATTGGCAAGAGAGACCTGTTGTGGACAGATATAAAAAATATGTAGTTAGAGACAAATGGATCCAGCGTTCGAGTATATACAATATATAGAGTTCATATAAAAGTAATGAGCATCTTAAATACTAAAACAGGAATTTTCAAGAGATGCCTTCTCCAATTCGCTCAAGATAATTTTAAATTCCCCTAAATGGGTAAAGGTGAGCAACTTTAAATCTTGTTGTAACCTGTTCTAGATTGAAGGAACAGAGACTTTTTGAGGGAACACTGAAGATAATGAAATCCTTGGAGAGAAGGCTATGACTGTTCTCACAGGGTGACATGCAGGAGGATAAATATAATTGCAGCTTGCTAATGACAAATTTGTAAATTAAGTTATACCGGTGAAAAAGATTTTCATCAATCAAGATGCCCAAATAGTTCTAAAATGCCACAAATTCAATAGATGAACCTTGTTCATCTATTCATAGCAACTGTTCACCAAAATAAGAGGCCATGGCATTCCTGTGTAGGCCTTTTTATCTCCCCCATGAGCTAACGGTAGTAATTTTAAAAGCATTTACATTCTTTCTGGTGGTAACGTTACCTTGGCTCTCAATCACCTCCAGCACATTGTCAGCAGGCAGCAAAGAGATCACCCTGATGCAGTTCACATTATTGCGGGGAATTTTAACAAAACATGCTTACAAACTGTACTCCCCAAATTCCACCAACATGTTTAGTGTCCCACAAGAGAGGATAGAACACTGGATCATGCTTATAGCAACATTAAGCACACCGACAGAGCTACCCCATCCCCCACCTTAGACAGTCAGACAATCTCTGTTTCTGATTCCTGCCTTCTTTCCCTATAGGAAGAGCCCCCCCCCCCAACCAAACAAACAATTAAAACCTGGCCTGATAACGCTCTTATCCAGCTACAAGACTGCCTTGCCTGCACTGATTGGAGTGTCAGTGAACAACAAGACCTGGACTCCTACACCAATGTTCTTTTCTACATCAAATGCTGTGTAGAAAATGTGACAGTCACCAATCACATACAGGTATTTCCAAACCGCAAACTCTGGATGACCAGAGTTTGCGGTCCAGGCTCTGATCAGAGCCCGTAACTCAGCCTTCAGACAGAGGGACAGCTCTCTGTACAGCACTGCCAGAGCTAACCTGCATAAAACTTGCTAAGAACGCCTATAGGAGGAAGGTAGAGGGCTTCCTCACAGACAAAATCCCCCGACATATGTGGAGAGGAATCCAGGCACTCACAAAATACAGGGGCCAGGGCCCCTCAACATCAGACAGCAGCCTCACTCTGGCAGAGGATCATAACAGCTTCTTTGTCTGGTTTAGGCACATCTCCCACCCTCCCTCTCCCCCCTCTCTCCCCCCTCTCTCTACAGGTGCATGAGGTGAGGAGGCAACAGAGAGCAGAGAACCCCCGCAGAGCTGCTGGTCCAGATAGCATCCCAGGAGTGGTAGTCAAAGCATCTGCAGACCATTTGGCAGGGATCCTCACAAGATTGTTCAACCTCTCCCTGACACACGTCACCGTCCCCTCCTGCCTCAAGGCCTCCATCATCAGCCCCCTGAAAGCCTGAATGATTACAGACCCATAGCACTCATGTCTGTAGTCATGAAATGTTTTGAACGTCTGGTGTCCAAGCACATCAGGGACTGTCTTCCCCCCTCTTTCAACCCCCATCAGTTCACCTACAGGGAGAACTGGTCTACAGAAGATGCCATCGCCACCACTCTCCACAGAGTGTTGAGCCACCTGGAGAACCCAAACAGCTACGTGAGGATCCTCTTTGTGGACTACAGCTCAGCTTTTAACACCATCATCCAGGAAATCCTGATCAACAAACTGCCCCCCACCCCCCGCCACCTGCTGCTGGATAAAGAACTTTCTCACCAACTGCCCACAAACAGTCGGACTTTGCCCCCACCACTCCTCCACACTGTCCCTCAGCACTGGCTCCTCCCAAGGCTGCGTGCTAAGCCATTTACTGTACTCCCTGTAAACCTTTGACTGAATTCCAACCAACCCAATAACCATCATTGTGAAATATGTGAATGACACCACCTTGGTTGGGCTCATCACTGACGACGATGAGAAAGCATACAGGACGGAAGTAGAGAATCTGCTGCTGTTGTGCCAAGCAAACAACCTGAAACTGAATGTCCAAAAAAAACCAAAGAACTTATTCTAGACTTCAGGAAGAAAAGACAAGGCCAACCCCCCTCCTCATAAATGGCAACCGCGAGGAAAACGTCCCCACCTTCAGGTTCCATGGCACCCACATCTGCTCTGACCTCTCCTGGACTGTCAACACCAAGGCCCTGGTGAAGAAAGCCCAGCAGCGGCTGCACTTCCTCCATGTCCTGAGGAAGTACAACCTGGACCAGAAGCTGCTGCTGGTCTTGTATCACTGCTCAGTAGGGAGCGTGCTCACCTACTGTCTGGGTGTGTGGTACGCCGGCTCCACGGCTGAGAATAGGAAGGCTGCACAGAGGGTCATCAACACTGCCCAAAAAAATTATTGGCAGACCTCTGCCCTCCATTGAAGACATCTCCAGAGCCCCCTGTCTCAGAATGATCAAGGCCATCACAGGAGACCCCTCAAATCCCACCCACCACCTGTTTGACCTGCCTGACGACGGTTCAGATCAATCAGATCCGACAACTCCAGATTGACAGTTTCTTCCCCTGGGCCATCCAAACTGCAAACAGTCAGAGGCCCCACCCCATTCCTCCGAATGCTTACATGCACTGAACTGAGGACCTTTTAATTATCACTATAACTCATCTTTGCACTCCTCACTTTCATGCATATTGACCATCTGTGAAATCACTGCTGTACATATATTCCATAATCATTGGGTCATTTTACTCAGTTATGTGTTCTGCACTCTGCACTTTAATGTACATAGTTCCACCCACAAAGCCACTACCGTACCTGTGTATACACCAATGGGCTATTTGCTACTTTTACTTTTATTTTTTTTTCAGTTGTATGGTTAATTGTGTGTTTTGTAACTGTTTTATGTCAAATTCTTCTCACTTACTTTATTGTGCAGTAGCCTTGTGGAGCGCCGACAATTTTGTTGTGCTGTACAACTGTACAATAACAGTCAAGCCTGTTCTATTCTATTCTATTCTTGTACATATATCGAAGGAAGAACTTTTTGCACTTTTTTTTTTTTTGAGAACAGCAGACCCTTTGTTTTGTCTGCATTAAATACCAGTCTAAGATGGGACAACTGAGACTGAATAATCTCAAACAAGGACTTCAGATGTTCAAAAACCAGGGCAATGCTGTCTTTATAAGAATACACAATCGTGCCATCTGTATAAAGATGTAGAGATGCATCAGTGACATTCTGGTCCACATCACTGAATAAATACAAAAATAAAATAAATTAATAAATAGTAAAGTGAGTGGGTCCTAAAACTGAGCCTTGAGGCACACCTTTGGAGATGTAGTTGAATTTGGAGATACGAGCTGTTAAAAAATCCATGATTTTCCTCCTTTTTTCTCCTCAGACCTACAATGTTTACAGCGATCATGTCTGTTAACTCCTCATCCTCCTCAACCAATCTCGACCACCTCAACAACATGATTTGCTACCACATTAACATTGGCATCGCAATACTGAGAGCCTTCCTCATCCTCCTTCTGTCCATCCTTGTCCTCCACCTAGGTTGCCAAAGATGGAGGCAGCAGCAGTCCTTTAAAACAACGAGCCACTCTGCTGTCATCACCTATCACATAGCAGCCCTTGAACTGATGTGTGTCTCAGGGCTTATCTTCATTTGTTGTGGTGTCTACACTAATGATTCAGTGATGCTGTCAGTTGGACAGAATAGCTGTTATGTAGGTGTCTATGGAGAGATGATGTTTCACGTCCTGACCTGTGTGGAGCGCTATCTGGCTGTTGTTCACCTTGTCATGTACATGGATCTAAAAAAGGCCCGTGGAGCCAAGATCAGAAACATCAGCATTGGCTGTGTTTGGCTGCTGTCCTTTGTATTAATGGGCTTTACATATTTATGCAGACCAAGCAGCGCCATCACTCCACTGCTGTGTTTTTTAACTTTTTTCTAATAATCATACCTTTCTGCAGCATTTCTGTCTTTTATGTTCTACTCCACCGAGGGCCAGGTGAAGGACATGGAGAGAAAAAGAAGGTTGACCAGTCAAAGCAGAGAGCTTTCTACACCATTGCAGTTGTATCAGCTGTTCTTTGGTTGTGGTTTGGTGGAATTCTTTTGTCCATTATTCTGAGAAAGTCAAGATCATTGAGCGACATGGCCAAGTGCATTGCAGAGGGGTGCACGCTCTTCTTTAGTCTGCCTAGTGTCTTGGTGTTGCCTCTGCTGTATCTGAATAGGGCAGGAAAACTGTCAGGATGTTGTTTTAACAAGTGAAGTCCAGACATGGATCAGGACCATGAGGATTTAGGATGTTGGACTGTGATAGTGCTGCAGTCAAGACTACACTAAGACCAGGCCAAGACCAGAGTGTACAAAGACCAAGACTTTATGAGGTTGAGACAAAGTCAAGACCAAGATCAAGCCAGGTAGAGAACAAATGGAGACCAAGATCACTCTTTCCACCTTACAGCCTTGGTTTTGACTGGCCTTGGGAGACTGTGATTGTTGTTCTATGGAAGTAAGGAAAAAAAAAAAACTGGTCTGGCAGTTTTTCTGGTCTCAACGACCACTGAAAACATTTCACTAGAACCAACCCTCTACTCTGAGGACCTAGGGACAATTTAGAATGACCAATTAACCTAACAAGCATGTCTTTGGATTGTGGGAGGAAACTGGAGCTCCCAAAATAGACCCAGACAGTACAGGGAGAACATACAAACTCCACACAGAAAAGTTCTTACCCCTGTCAGCCTGGGGATTCAAGGTCTTGTGTATAACATTTGACTGTGAATTGGAGCTGCGGAGTAGAGTCCAATCATGACCATGCTCAGTCTCAGCCACACACCTGTCATTGTACAATAAAATAGCTAACTATTAAACTACAAACAACAAAAGAAACCATCCTTTAAAAATGATGGGATATTATGTATACTTATTGCTCATACACTGTATCATATATTCCTTTCACACCACACTTAACCTTGATAACGTCACACATAACATCTAGGACCCGAGTCTCAGAAAGCAGTGAGTTCTGTTATGTACATGACCTTGGCTATGTTATCATACTACAGTGGACACCTCACAAGACTGTTATCAGGGTTGTCATGGTGCTGTGAAATATTTCTCTCTGTATAGGATGTAAATTGTGAGCCAGAACATGCTCTGTATAAACAGAATAAACCAGTGACCCAACTAATTTTTTTCATACACAATCATTTTTGTGGCTATTTATTTATAATTTAATATATATATATATGATTTTAAAGGACTGGGGTGATATTTTAGTTTAGTTGTTAGTGAGGTTATGAATAACAACCTTTGTGTTGTTCTTTCCAGATTTTTAAACGTTGCTGAAACTTTTATAACCTTTAATCCAGATTGTTAAGTGTTTTATTTGATTGTACGACGGGGGCTGAAATAGTGGTCAAATTTGACCATTTTTTAAAAATTATTTCCATTCATCCATCCATCCATCTTCTACCGCTTTTCCGGAGGTCCGGGTCGCGGAGGCAGCAGTTCAAGCAGAGAAGCCCAGACCTCCCTCTCCCCAGCCACCTGCTCCAGCTCTTCAGAGGGGATACCAAGGCGTTCCCAGACCAGCTGGGAGACATAGTCTCTCCACCGAGTCCTGGGTCTGCCCTGGGGTCTCCTCCCAGTGGGACGTACCTGAAACACCTCAAGTGGGAGGCGTCCAGGAGGCATCCTAATCAGATGCCCATACCACCTCAACTGACTCCTTTCAATGTGGAGGAGCAGCGGTTCTACTCTGAGCCTCTCCCGGATGACTGAACTCCTCACCCTATCTCTGAGGGTGAGTCCAGCAATCCTACGGAGAAAGCTCATTTCAGCTGCTTGTATCCGCGATCACGTTCTTTCGGTCATTACCCAAAGCTCGTGACCATAGGTGAGAGTAGGAACGTAGATTGACTGGTAAATCGACAGCTTTGCCTTAGAACTAAGCTCCCTCTTCACCACAATAGACCGGTACAACGTCCGCATCACTGCAGATGCCGCTCCAATCCGTCTGTCGATCTCTCGCTCCATTTTCCCCTCACTCTTGAACAAGACCCCAAGATACTTAAACTCCTCCACTTGGGGCAGGAGCCTGTCCCCAACCCAGAGAGGACAATCCACCTTTTTCCGGCTGAGGACCATGGACTCGGACTTGGAGGTGCTGATTCTCATCCCAGCCGCTTCACACTCAGCGGCAAACCGTCCCAGCAAGAGCTGTAGGTCATTGCTGGATGAAGCCAACAGGACAACATCATCTGCAAACAACAGAGATGAGATCCTGTGGTCACCAAGCATGACACCCTCCATTCCCTGGCTGCGCCTAGAAATCCTGTCCATAAAAATTATGAACAGGATCGGTGACAAAGGGCAGCCCTGGCGGAGTCCAACTCTCACTGGGAATGACTCCGACCGAGTGTTGGCAATACGAACCAAACTCTCACAACGGTCGTACAGAGACCGAATAGCTCGTAACAACAAGCCCGATACCCCATACTCCCGAAGCACCCCTGACAAAAATCCACGAGGGACGCGGTCAAATGCCTTGTCCAAGTCCACAAAACACATGTAAACTGGTTGGGCAAACTCCCACGAACCCTCAAGAATTCTCGAGAGGGTAAAGAGCTGGTCCGATGTGCCACGGCCAGGACGAAAACCACATTGCTCCTCCTGAATCCGAGGTTCGACCAACGGCCGGACTCTCCTCTCCAGTACCTTGGCATAGACCTTCCCAGGGAGGCTGAGGAGTGTGATCCCTCTAAAGTTGGAGCACACCCTCCGGTCCCCTTTTTTGAAGAGAGGAACCACCACCCTGGTTTGCCATGCCAAAGGCACTGCCCCCGACCTCCACGCAATGTTGCAGAGGCGTGTCAACCATGACAACCCAACAACATCCAGGGCCTTGAGGTACTCAGGGCGAATCTCATCCACCCCTGGGGCCCGGCCACCAAGGAGATTTTTAACCACCTTGGCGACCTCAGCCCCTGTAATAGGCGAACCAGTCCAGGAGACTGGTTCCGGAACCGGAGCTGTGTGTTGAGGTGAGGCCGACTATATCTAGCCGGTATCGCTCAACCTCGTACACCAGCTCAGGCTCCTTCCCCACCAGAGAGGTGACATTCCACGTACCAAAAGCCAGTTTAGAAAGCTTGGGATCAGTCCGCCAAGGTCTCCGCCTTTGACCGCCACCTAATCCACATAGCACCGGACCCCCATGATCCCTCCTGCACGTGGTGAACCCACTGGAGGGCGGACCCATGTAACTCCTTCGGGCTGAGCCCGGCCGGGTCCCATGGGTGGAAACCCAGCCACCAGACGCTAGCCTTCGAGCCCCTCCCCCAGGCCTGGCTCCAGGGTGGGGCCCCGGTAACCCCATACCGGGCGGGGTACACTGAATCCTTGATATACAATTTATCATGAGAGTCTGTTGGATCGTTCTTAGTCTGGCCCTTCACCCAGGACCAGTTTGTCTTGGGAGACCCTATCAGAGGCAAATTGCCCCCGGACAACATAGCTCCTGGGATCACTGGGGCACGCAAACCCCCCCACCACGATAAGGTGACGATCCATGAGGAGGTTTATTTATTTTTAACCGCAAGGATTCAAGTGTTGCAACACTGATGGAAGAAGTTTGTGGACCGATGGAGAGACTTAATTAAAAAATAAACATTTTGTCAAATTTGACCACAATGAACTTTTCAGGCTATGAACGTTTTGGCCCCCCCTCACATTTTGATTCTGATAATTTATCTTCATTTTGAGGTGCTATGCCAAATTAAATAACTTCTGGTGTATTAAAAATGATGTAAATCTAGCTAAAGTAGATTTTCTGTATGTTTTTTTCATGAGTGTAATGACTGTTCATGTGCCATTTATCAGTTCTTTTGTTTTTTTTCTTGTTCTGACTCATTTTTTTCTCACTTGCATTAAACTAAAGTATGTTGTGTAAATGATGCGAAAAAATTTGGATTTCTGTTAGTCCCCCTACTCCCCCCCCCCATGGATCGCCTCTTTATCATGGTGGGAGGGGTTACGTGCCTTTATGATCCCAGGAGCGATGCTGTCCGGGGCAATTTGCCTCTGGTAGGGTCTCCTGGATTTCTTCTATATATCGGAAAGATACAAGTCATGATGCCTGATGAAACAAGTGACTTGGGACAAGCTCCTGTCTCATGTGGAGGAGTTTAAGTATCTCAGGGTCTCATTCATGAGTGTGAGTTACAATGGAGCGAGAGATTGACAGATCGATCATAGCAGCATCTGCAGTGATGCAGACATTGTACTGGTCTGTTGTGGTGAAGAGGGAGCTAAGCTCTAAAGCAAAGCTGTAAATTTACCAGACAATCTACGTTCCTACCCTCACCTACTATATGGTCATGAGCTTTGGGTAATGACCAAAAGAACAAGATTGCAGATACAAGTGGCTGAAACGAGCTTTCCGTAGGATTGCTGGACTCACCCTTAGAGATAGGGTTAGGAGTTCAGTCATTCGGGAGAGGCTCAGAGTTGAACTGCTACTCCTCCATATTGAAAGGAGCCAGTTCAGGTGGTTTGGGCACCTAATCAGGATGCCTCCAGGATGCCTTCCACTTGAGGTGTTTCGGACTCGTTCCACTGGGAGGAGATCCTGGGGCAGATCCAGGATATACATGGTAAATGGAAAAATGGCATTCACTTAGATAGTGCTTTTATTCTCATCTCTAGATGACCAAAGTGCTTTACAGATCCTGCTATCCACCCATTCACACACACATTCACACACTGATGAGCGACAGTGTCTCCCAGCTGGCCTGGGAATGTCTTGGTATCCTCTCTTAAGAACTGGAGCAGGTGGGCAGGGAGAGGGAAGTCTGGGCTTCTCTGCTTGGGTTTCTTCCTCCACGACCAGGACCTCTGGAAAAGCGGTAGAAAATTGATGGATGGATGGATGGATGTTATTTCTTTAACTTTAAGCATGCAACTCTCAAATACATTTATTAAATGATCAAATGACAATTTATAGTGTATGTGTTATGATGTCTGTGCACATTTACACAGCGCACGGAGGAAAGAATTAAAACCCACGCACTAGGGTCAATTGTGCATATTTATTGTCAAAAAATAAAGTAACAGTCCAGCAACAGTTAATGATGAAACACCAGCGGGATATGAAACACAGTCACGGAGGCTCCGGGAGAGCAGCGGTGCCTCTATGATGCTCGACAGCCTGAGGGAGAAACAGCCTCGTGCTGCAGAACAGCTGAACAGCACAAAGAGAAAGGCAAATTAAACTTACGGGCTGGAGCAGTCCGAGGCAGTCCGTGCTGTCCAGAGAGAGGTAAAATGGGGACAGCTGCTAACATCAGGTAACGAGCAGGCTTCAGGCAATGCTAGCAGAAGACTAAATAGCCAGGCGGAACATATAGTGCAGGGATGGAGAAATATCTGTTCCGCTAAATTCACCACTCAGTGTGATGCGGTACCGTAGAAACAGGCAGGGCATCTAAACATGAGTGGCGGCTACAACACGCTGAGGGGAATAGCGACAGCGTGGAACCACAGGAGTATGACAAAGATCCGGCAAGCTCTTTCCCCAGATACAGAGCTTAAGTCATGCCGATCCTAATGAGGAAAGAGATCGCCGGTGTGAGTAATGAGGAAGAGACAGCTGGTACCGCTGACAGGAGGAGGAGGCGTGGCTGGGCTGTCAGGGAGCCGAGCAGACCCCAGAGGCTCCCTGACAGCTCAGCCACGCCTCCTCCTCCTGTCAGCGGTACCAGCTGTGTCTTATTATTCCCTGTCACTCCTCTGCTCCCGTCACACACACACATGCATACAATTCCTTCCTCATTACTCACACCGGCGAGTGATGGAAAATAACATACAAGCAGACAAAATAGCCACGGCGTCACAGAACTGGGCCTGTCACCTCAGCCCAGTTCGTGACAGTATGTGCTTAATAAATAAAAGTTTTTAAAAAATTTTCTTTTCTTTTCTAATTAGAAGAATTCTGTCTTTCTGCTGACGTAAACCTAACATTGACTCATAGCCACTTGTTTAAACATTGCAAAAAATGAAATCTTAGTGAGAGCAAACATCTTAAGTTCAGGCTATACATGCTTGCTTTTTGTCTGACAAGATATTTCTTCTTGCTGTGCTGTTTTCTGTAAGACAATTCCCCATACAATTAAATGCTTTCCCTTGTTTAAAGCAATTTGTTATGGCCTGAGCGCTGATTCCATCCGCGCTCGGATTGTTCAGTATTTTCTCCCATTTTATTTCGGGCCTAGCGATGCGGCCTCCTCCAGGGCTTTTATTGTGACAGCGTCACGGCGGGACGTCCAACTGTCAAAGCTGAGTCGCCGCTGTGACAGCTGTATGTCATTTCTTTAATTTCATTCCCCTTCTGTGATTGGTGTGCATTCTGCACTTAAGGGAGCAGCTGAGGCTCACTCCTCGCCGTGACCTACAATTCCGTGCACCGCCATGTACGCAACTGGAGCCCTTTTCTCCGGCTCCAGTCTTTCCCGTGATTCATCTTCGATCCTCTTCTTGTAAGTGTTTTTTGTACAGCACAGGCTCTGGCCTCGCTGCGCTTCTCAGTTTATCCTCAAAGTTGCTTATCTTGTGCCCTAGTTTATGTTCGTGTTTTTGCCCCACGTGGCTGTTTATTTTGTCATCCTAGTCTTTTGTAAATAAACAAGCAAACTCACTGTTTGGTCTCTAGCGTCTCATTGATGCCCTGCAAGGGGCATCCATAACACAATTTGATTTTGTTAAAAGAAAATGTTTCTGTCCATTAGCAAACAAGAACATTTTACTCATCAAATTGCATATAACAAGTATAAATGGGGGGCAGCTCGGTGGCGGAGTGGTTAGCACTGCGGCAGCACAGCAACTCACCCTTGGCCGGGGGATTCTGGGTTCGATCCCAGCCCCCGACCAACAGTGATCTGTGTGGAGTTTGCATGTTCTTCCCGTGTCTGCGTGGGTTTACTCCGGGATTTCTCCGGTTTCCTCCCACATGCCAAAAACATGCAAGTTAGGTTAATTGGCATCAAACTGGGAATTCTAAATTGTCCTTAGGTATGACTGTGAGAGTGAATGGTTGTCTGTCTCTCTGTGTTGGCCCTGCGATGGACTGGCGATCTGTCCAGGGTGTACCCTGCCTCTCGCCCAAGGATGCTGGGATAGGCTCCAGCCCCCCCCGCCGCGACCCGAAAAAAGGATCAAGAGGAAGAAGATGAATGAATGAAAGTATAAATGGGAATTTTTTACTGCAGCCTGGTGTGTGTCCACAAGTCAGATCCACCTTGTTTCATGGTGCTCCAGCTGTAACGTGTGGTATGCCAGGTAGGGAAACTCCACACCTGGTGGGAAAATGTGTGTTTGTTGTGCAAGCAATTCATAATGCTTGTTTTTTTAGTATTAATTTTATGATTGCATCCTTTTCTGCATATCATCTCATATGAACAATGTATTTGATTACAGCTGTTATTTTTTTGTCAGCTGTGCGGCAGTAAGGAGACATTTTAAAATTTCATACTGTGTCGGAAATTAAGACTGGTATACCGGATAAACCAGTATATCACCCAGAACTAAAGAGGATTATACAAAAAAATATTAAAATCGGTCTTAAACAAGAAATATTTACATTTTTGCATTCTGGACGAATGGGCAGAAGCCTGAACAGCTCTCCCAGGTTCTCCCAGGTAACGTTTCCCCATGTCACCAACAGTAATCTGCTCTTTTGTTACAGTCAGTCACAGCGCTGCTACTATGGTTTTAGTACAAATGCCATCTATGATATGGGCCATTAATGATATCTGTGGTTAATTTAGCAAGCTAGAAATGTGTCATTATTTTTGAGGGGCCTTTTCCAGATTTACCCCCCCCCCCAAAAAAAGAAGAAAAAATTGTGCAAATAGATAAGTGATTCATAAATAAAAAATGAAAAGGCAGATATGAGCATGTCCCAGGGTGTGTGTGTGTGTGTGTGTGTGTAGTGGGGGTTATGCTATTGAATTATGCCACTGAAAATGTCATAACCTTACACTTATCCCTGGAAATGTCATTAATGAGACATTAAGTCACAGTCTAGTTAAAGTGCTTCAGCCAAGTCATGAATATATATATATATATATATATATATATATATATATATACTATAAATATACTCTGTCTCACAGAAACATGGCTACGCCCCTTTGACTTTGTTAGTATCAATGAGCCCCCCCCAGCCATGGTATTATTCATATTCCTAGAAACACTGGCCGAGGTGGTGGTGTCAGGGTGATAGATGAATCCACATTACCAATGAACCCTCAGCCTAAACTAAACTCAAATTGTAACTCTTTTGAATGCTTAATTTTTAGCTTAGCACATCCATCCTGGAGGTCAGAGCAGCCTATTTTTTTTACCACAGTATATTGCCTTCCCAGTGCTTCTTTTGCTTAATTTATGTCTGAATTCTTTGAGTTCTTAACAACCTTAGTTCTTAGTTCAGACAAGATTATCATAGCTGGTGACTTTAATATTCATATAGATGTTGATAATGATAGTCATAGTGTATTATTTCTCTCCCTCTTAAATTCAACTGTTTTTTCTCAGTGTGTTAGTAAACCTACCCATCATCATAATCACACCCTTGACCTGGTCTTGGCCTACAGTGTAGAAATCGATGAGCTGCTTGCCATCCCTCAAAATCCTACAGTGATTGACCACTATTTGATAACATTCAAATTTGTGCTACCCGATTTCACAGCATCAAGCATAAATATAGCTACCAGATACTTATCTGATAGTGCCATGGCTCACTTTAAAGAATTAATCCCTTCAGCACTTACTGTATTACCATGTCTCAATATTGTTGACAGCACTGTCTACTTGAATCCATTAGAAATAGACCTTTTAGTTGGTAGTACTGCAGCCTCACTGCAGTCAACACTTGACTTCATAGCCCCTCTTAAAAAGAAAGCTATTAAAAATAGGACACTATGTGGTCTATATTAATCATATATTCCATAACCTACATATGTTGAAGCATGTGAGAATGTTTGGTGATTACATATGTAAGGCGACTTCACACCTCAGAACAGGACAAAGAGTCTCAGCCACCAGTGAAGATCAAAGAGCTTCCCAGGCACTGCGGTGGAGACCGGATTTGCTGCCCTGACCCCCCAGGGCCATGAGGAGGAGTACGAAGATAACGGGGGGATTAAGATAATGAGGGATGTCAGCTTTTGATATGCATGTCTTTTGTTATGTGCAAGTATAAGTTCATAGAGCCGAAGGTGTTCGGTCTCTTTTTCCTTCTTCTGCTGCTGCACTAGGATGAGACTTGTTAGAGGAGCTGATAATAAACTTTGGTTTATATATCACATCGCCTCGTTCTTCCAAGCTCTTCTACACTGGTGACCCTGACGCGAGGATGGACCAGAGGCGCTCCCCCGCTATCGACTCATCTGTGGCGACCCAGGCAGACGCCGGCGCCCATGCAGACAGGGGAACAGATGGACGACGTTCCCCCACGGCAGAAGTGATAGAGAGGGCTCAACCGAGCACCAGTGCCGCTGTGAGAGCCGAAGCAAGGCACTCTCACCCTGCGGACACAGCAGTGACGGTCCACACAAACGCCGTCACCATCAACCTGCCGGACTTCTGGCAGGAAGACTCCGCCTCGTGGTTTCTGCAAGCTGAAGCCCAGTTTGCACTTGCGGGCATCACGGCTGACGATACAAAGTTCTATCACATCATTGCCAAACTCAACGCCGCCACTTCGAGATGTGCGCGGAGCATAATCCAACGGCCGCCGGCCCAGGACAAATATGAAGAACTGAAAGCGACCATCGTGGCAAATTACGTCCCCTCAGCCGAGGAGAGAGCCGAGAGAATCCTGGCGGTTTACGGCCACAGAGGAGTCAGACCCAAGGCCCTCATGGAGAACTTGCTGCAACTTAAAGAAGAGGACAATGACAACTTCCTCTTCCATTTCATATTCCTCAGTACGCTGCCGCCACACATGAGAGGGACGCTGGCCAACATGCGATGCAGCACCCAGCAAGACTTCCGCACGCTGGCTCACGAAGCTCAACGGCTCGTCAACGCCTGCAAGGAGCAGACACCCACAGCAGCAACCGGAGACCTCAACGCTGATGTCCGCAGCCACGAGGAGCCACAAATCACCGAGCAGAATCAGCCCGCGGTGACAGCAACACGACCAGGACGCAACAGACGGAGCGACGTTTGTTATTACCACCACCGCTTCACCGAGAAGGCTTACAAATGCGTTCCCCCCTGCAAATTCACAATTTCCGGAAAACGCTGAAGCCGAGAGCCGTTAACAGCGGCGGTTCTCGGCGAAAAAAGCAAGCTTTTATATGTGATGGACGGACACACCGGCAAGCGGTTCCTTATCGACACGGGAGCTCAATTAAGTTTTGTCATGCCCTCCCAAGCAGACCGGGCCATGGGCCCCCGGGGCAATGGAGCGGTGGCAGCCAACGGCTCCACCATCGACACTTTTGGCGAAAAGAGCCTGCACCTCTGCATCCACGGCCACAACTACAGATGGACATTTATTGTAGTGGCGGTGAGTTTTAACTTGTTGGGCGCAGATTTTTTGTGTGCACATAGGTTATTAGTTGATCTAGCGAACAGACGCTTGGTTAATGCACTGTCCTTTGCTTCTATTCCCTGCTCAGCTTGACTTTCTCCACCACCCGTGCAGGCCAGCTTCACCACAGCAGGAGGTAAGTTTGATCAACTCCTCACCCAATTTCCAGCACTCACAATTCCCAAATTCTCAGCCACAGTGGCTAAACATGGGGTTGAACATTTTATTCCCACAACGGGCCCACCCGTACTTGCCAAAGCTCGGCGCTTAGACGCAGCCAAGCTCGCCATAGCTCGGGACGAGTTTACCACCCTTGAAAAATTAGGCATTATTAGATGCTCGAAAAGCCCCTGGGCCTCACCACTTCACATGGTTCCGAAATCCGACGGTTCTTGGAGACCGTGCGGCGATTACCGCAGATTAAACAATGCGACAGCGCATGACCGCTACCCAATTCCTCACATTCAGGATTTTTAACTGCATCTGGCGGGTGCGCGCATTTTTTCAAAAATAGACCTGGTCCGCGGTTATCATCAAGTCCCAGTTCGAGCAGAGGACATTCTTAAAACAGCTGTAATAACCCCCTTCGACCTTTTTGAATTTTTGCGGATGCCTTTCGGCCTCAGAGGCGCTGCTCAAACCTTTCAGCGGATGATGGACGCAGTATTACGCGACCTCCCTTTTGTTTTTGTCTACCTCGACGATATGCTGGTAGCCAGCTCGTCTGAGGAAGAACACGAGCAGCATCTCACTATGGTTTTTCAGAGGCTAGAAGAGCACGGGTTAATAATCAATCCAGCCAAATGCAAATTTGGCGTGTCACAAATTGATTTTTTAGGACACAGAGTTTCTCCGAAGGGGGCAGTCCCACTTCCAGACAAAGTTCACGCGATAAAAAGTTTCCCACGGCCACAAACGGTCAAATCGCTGCAGGAATTTTTGGGCATGGTTAATTTTTACAACCGTTTCCTCCCCCATGCAGCTCAGCTCATGCAGCCCCTATATGACGCGCTCAGAAAACAAAAACCTTCCAACGCGGTCAAATGGACCCCGGAGCGCGAACGCGCCTTCACGGAAGTAAAAAGCGCCCTAGCTAATGCCACATTGTTGGTTCACCCCGATCCCTCGGCCCGCATTGCGCTAACCACAGACGCTTCGGACCTAGCTATAGGGGCAGTTGTAGAACAACATGTCAGCGGAATCTGGCAACCTTTGGCATTCTTCAGCAAATCACTAAACCAAACCGAGCGTAAATACAGCACTTTTGACAGGGAGCTGCTAGCGCTTCATTTATCCATCTGCCACTTCCAGTTCTGGTTAGAAGGGCAGAGTTTCACGGCTTTTGTAGACCACAAACTGCTCACCTTTGCTATGGCTAAAATTTCCGAACCGTGGTCAGGCAGGCAACAAAGACAGCTGGCTGCGATTTCAGAGTTCACCACAGACATTCGACATGTGGCAGGCAAACTTAACGTGGTAGCAGACTGCCTCTCTCGCACTGTGACATCGCCAGAGCACGAGGAGACAGATTATACTACCTCAGCCGCGGAACTCTTCACCAACGCGGACACATACGCGGCCCCAATCCATGCAGGGATAGATTATGCAGCCATGGCAGAGGAACAAAGTAGTGACGCGGACGTTCGCGCACTCTTGTCTAGACCAACAGGGTTAAGGCTGGAGGAAAGGGGTTTACGCGACGGCGTGCCCCCCCTAATATGCGATATCTCAACCGGCCGACCTCGCCCGTTAGTCCCAGCTGCATGGCGCCGCCGTATTTTCGACTCAATTCACTCCCTCGCGCACCCAGGTGTGCGCGCCTCGGTTAAAATGGTTTGTGTGGCCTGGCCTGCGCAAAAACGTAAAAGAATGGGCAAAAACTTGCGTTTCTTGTCAGCGCGCCAAAATACACAAACACACAAAAGCCCCTCTGGAGCCTTTTCCAATCCCTGCTAGAAGGTTCGACCACGTTCATGTCGACCTCGTGGGACCACTACCTTCCTCCCAAGGTTTCTGTAGCATCATCTCACTTTGGCTCAGCAACAATTATTTTTCTGCTTAAAGACATTTTTGTTTCATCCAGGAATAATGCAAAGAAATGGATTTTCTTCCCCCAGGCCACAGCTGAAATCCCCTTCTTTTGTTAAAACCAGCCAAGGGAATTTCCCCCAATGTCCAGCTTCACTTTTATTGCCCCCATAAAACCTACACAGATCCACAACTCAGTTAATTTCCTTAAACTGTGGACATGCTGGATTTAAACAACTTTAAAGTACATTATTACAAACTCAATTCTAAACCTTCATTCTTTTCAGAACTATGAAAATGCAGATGGACTCTGATGTGTTTGATGTGGAAAATCAATAATATGTGTGAAATACATTAATCTGTGATTTTATATATACCGTATATGCATGTTGATGTTAAATGAATGTTTATTCCTGCATGTTGATTTAGAAGCACTGCTTATAAGATACACTAAGGTTAGTTTAGTTATACATAAGTTTGTAACAGTACATTCCAATGCATTTAAAACTGTGTATTCCTGTGGACTGATATCATGTGTCACCAGTCTTCATAGAACCCCAGCTTCTTCATCCTATTGGTCTCTCACAGACAAGGCCTGTTATTGGACTAAAGGTTCATCGAGCCCGCCCACGAAGGACGCTCATTGGCTGAGATTCCGGTCAGGCCGGAATCCCGCGAAACTCAACAGAGCTTATAAAAAGGAGAGAGACTCTTTTCCCAGCCTCTTTCTGCTCCGGATTCTCTTTTCGCCTGCTCCCTTCTTTCTGATCTCCTCCATTGTCTACACACAGCAAGGGAGAACAAAGGACGACATGGCGCTTTTCTGAACACAGCAGATAATTTGTTTATGTAACTTTGTATTTTCTTCTTCTCTTAAATGCCTAGGAATTCCTTTTTCTTTGAGCTCAATTCTTAATCGGAGTCAAACTCCAATTCTTAATTTATCACTTTTTGTTAAACTTTCTGTAAAACCGCCGTTTGTTTAATTTTAAGGTAAACTTTAATCTTGACTTTACTTTTATAATATTTTTCTTGACCAAGCACCTAGCAGAAACTACTATTTTTATCTAAAGTCCGAAAGTTTCTTTTCTAATTTGAAATCGGATTAGATATCTTTTAATTATTATCGAAGACCTCTTGAAGAAAGACGCAGCCTTCCACGTCACGTGCAGCTGAGGAATCAACGCGCAGCTGTCCCACATCGCTCTGAAGAAACGTCGGCACCATCTGGCTAGAACCCGTTTCAACTGTGGGTCATACGGCCAAGATCCAGCCCCGTTCGACCGCTTGAATTTAAAGGTCGAACTGTGGACCCTGAAATATCTGCGGGCAGATATTTCCTCTAAGATCCACAAAAAGACGGACGACAGAACTATCATCACCGGAGAGCACGTGAGCTGCAAAAACTTTAATTCATCTGCTGAATAAACTTCTGAGGTTCGGTAATAATTTATATATCTAATCAGATGCAAATTAAGAAGTCCTTAACATAACTCTTCTTTTCATTAAAATTCCGTTTTTATTTTCTTAAGATTAATTTAGGACTTTTTCATAATTAGCAAACTTTCTCCATAAATTTGCGTTGTTTTTGATAATCTGTTAACTAAAACTGATAGAAATTCGTTTCTCAGTTTAACCCTGGTTCCGAAAATATTGACATTGTTAATCTATCATTTACAAGATTGATTTTATGATTAATGAAATTATTTCGATGTCTATTAATCATTTCGTTTAATAAATATTTAAAAATGAGAAGTTGTTGGGAATTTATTTCATTCTGAGTCTGTTTCAAGCCCAGGTATCGAATTCACAGAACATTTTATTGAGTGATCAAACAGGTATAAAGTGAAATTAAAGATCAAATTGCTTCTTAGAGATAGAAGCTGGTGCCCCTTACGAGTGTTATTAACTTTTCTGATGTATATGAAATGAGATTTGAGCTCAGATTCCAATACATCAATATAAATTAAATAATTCATACCTGATCATATTTATTATTTATTAATATCCATATTTTTACGTTACATATATTGGTACCCCGCGTGAAGGCTTGGTTGAACTTGAAACGACTCAGAAGGAAAATAATATATAAGCTTGTGTGTGATTTTGGTCAATTTTAACTCACAAAGGTGGTTCATTGTCTGCAGCCAGTCTATTGTCTGTCTTTGTGTCACGAGGGGGAGGGGGTGAATTCGCCCCCCTGATTACTCCTGATAACTGCTGTGTGTCTGCTGACCAAGGTGGGGGTGAAGACCCCCACTGCACCCTAGTCAGTTTAGTTTTTGTTGTTTAATGCATGCTTAAAAGTGATTACACGCTGAATAATTAAAATAGGCCTGGAAACAAAATAGCGAAGAAATCCTATTTGTTTTCCCCGTTATTTCAACACCCCACAGGCGAAGCAAACCCTTGGGATTTAATTGAATTAACCATTGTATAAACTTGTTGAATAAAGTTTAGGGAGACCAAAGTTTTCCCGCCTTTGGAAAGCAAGGCGTGGTTTTATGGACTGAAGCTTGAGCTCTGCATCCACGTGGCACGTGCACGCTCAGTCGCGCACGCGACCGTCATGCTGTGCATGACGCGCATGTGTAGATCGGCTCAGCGACGCCATCTTAAGTCTAGGTAGAGTTCCCTGTAGCCGCCATTTTGAGTAGAGATCCTTGACTCCTTGCAACGTCATTGGGTTTCCTCTTCTGGAAGTGCAGACGAAAACTGCCTCCATCTTGTGGTGAAACATAGGGACTACAATTTTATTTAAACTTATAATCTTTAAAGACGATATATAACCAAATTAAGTCTTCAAAGTAACTTCAAAGCCGTTCATATTATTCGGAATAAACTAAATTTAACACTAATCCAAACTTTTATGCCAAGAATAAAAGGAAAAGGACCTGTTGGCTTCTGAAAGTTTTTTCTCAGGGGTGGAATCCCACTCATTACATAGATACCTATAGCAGGAACATATACAAACACCTCTATTGTATTTAATCACTTATATAACCACATATTATAATCTTTTAAGCTAAAAGCAAACATATTTACACACTTTTAAGCAAAAAGTTACAAACTTTGAAGCTATATGTGTGCTTATTTTGCTGTTTTTAAATGTGATATGGTGTGATTCCCTTCCCACAGAAACCCAGTTTTAGCTTAAGGATTCTAATGCTGATGTTTACTCAAGAGTAACATTAAAGTAGGATTAGTCCTGTGCATTTTAACAAATTTACAGACTTATTGAATATTTATAATTTTTCCTTTTTCTCAAATTTAGGAAACCACATTAAGCAATTAACACTTAAGCAAAGCTCTAGGTGTTATTTAAACTCATTGTGTCATTTCTGATTCATGCTTTCTCTACAGGAAAAGAAAAACATTTAACCAACCAGCATAATTTTCAAATTTTTCCCAGGATTTAAGAAAAGTCAAAAAGGTGCAAACATTGATTATTCTGTAAATAAGAAATTTATAGATCACAATCAAGAAAGATCACTATTGGCTTCAATCCTAAGAAATCCTTGGATGCCAAATATTCAAACAATTCACTTGTTTCTAATTTGTAAATATTTTAAACATTTAATGCTTCAACTGAAAATAGGCTTTAACAAATAAAACCAAAGGAAAGCCTTAACTTTAAAAGAAAGTGGAAACTTATAATCTTAAATCTTTAAAGCATTTAGCCTCTTTTGCTTTTGGATTTCTTTTGTAAATTAACTCCTCACTTCAAAGTGACATTCTGCAAAATTCCAAAGCTAGTTATTGATGACAAATTCCAATACTAGACTTTGAAAATCAAAGGAAAGAAGTCAATCCACACCATTGAAATTTCAGTTTTGTTTTGCGAAACAAATTCAAACCAATTTCAATTTAACTTTATTTAACAACATAGTTTCAACGAACGAATTATTTGAAGCATCACTACATTTCTAAATAATTTCAAAATTCTATTTCCCATCCTGCAAGCCTACAAGTTGAAACAAATTCTAAAGGAACTTTCAACTATTACGGTTGTAAAATAAATCTCAAGGTTAAACCTAAGAATAATCATCAAGTTGAATTTTTTTTTTAGAAGCTAAATAACAACGGTCAAACATGACGAGTCATCAGTCAACCGACCAATTTACCAAACTGGATGACCTTCAAACAACATTGGAAGCATGGACTTCTAATTTAATTTCTAACTTCACAACACGGGTCAAGGAAGCACAGCCCGAAGAATTGGAGCAACTCACTGAAGAACTTTTGAATGAACACACTAAAAAACCATCAGAAGGCAAGGACCTCACCAGTGTGTTAGGTAAGTTTGCGCTAACATTAGTCGCAAGATTAAAAGTAGCCAAGAACGAGCTAGCAAATCAACAAACAACGATCCTATCTCTCCAAGAAGAGAACGAGACACTGAAAGGAAATTTGGAACAATCTCAAGAGGAGAATGACAAAACTCAAAATCAACTGGATGAAGCGTTACAAGATTTGGACCGTGCAGAGTCACAAAAGGAACGGTTGATGCATAACAATGACGTGCTTCACCAAGACAACAATGAACTTGAAGATGCCCTTCAAGACACAAAGAAGGAACTCAGAAGAGTTGAAGGTCAACTTGAAAATGTGAAGAAGGATTACAAGGAATGTCAACTGCTCCTAAAGGAAAGACATGAACACCGGGACATCCACCGCGCTCCCTCGCCCAATTCCCGTTTCGAATACGGACGACCGTGTGGACAGCGTGCGTGTGCCCCTTCAGACCGTGACCTTGACAAGATCGCGCGAAATATCACCAAATTTGATCCAGGACCTGCGGGTTCACCTGATGCCAAAGTGTATTTACAGGACATTGATTACTACCTGCGTAAGTATCCTGATGCTACGACAGACGATCGCATCTATCTGATTAAACTAACATCTAACAGGTCAGTATCAAAATTCATAGACAGACAGCCGACAAACATCAAAGCAGATTACATGCTGCTCCGCGAAGCCATCGAAAAGGAGTTCTCCGACGACTGCCTACAAGCAGGGCTAACCGCAGCCCTAGCCGTAAAGCAAGGACGCTCAGAGCCAACACAAGCCTACTACCAGAGACTCCTACTTGCATATTTTGGATCTCAAAATACACCAGGGATGGAAGAAGACCACAATTTCAAGACCCTCTTCATCCAAAACCTCCATCCCACTGTGAGTCATTACCTAGGAGTTACAGCTAACCCAAGGTCAAACTCAATAAGTCAGCTGAGAGAGTTTGCACACTATGCGTTCCAAAAACAGCAACAAAGTCGCAACAAGCACGCCGAGCCTGCCACAGTGCTAGCTATTAGCGATGCATCTAACACCTTGGAGTTGGAAGGAGCCCCTCGCTCTACTCCACCTCTTACACCGCGAGTACATCAACAGCCGAAGCATTTTTCCAACCGACCTCACCAAGGTCAAAACCACACCAGGTCCTCTGGATACCACTTTGGACCAACTCTGCGAAAACCCGACTACCGTCGTAGACCATATCCACGGGATAGGTCACAAGAACGCGATACAGACTACCATGATGACAGATACCGATACGAAGACACGCGTAACCGTGACAAATGGTCTCCATCCCATCACAGAAGCTCAGAAGCAGAGACCTATCACAAACCTTGGAAGGAAGAAGAAACTCCTACATTCAGTAGAGAAGCTATTGAAATTGTCCAACACCTCCTAGCAGAGATTCAAAACTACAAAGAGAATAAAACTGCTAACATTCTAGCTATATCAGCTGTGCCAACTCAAAACAAGCGTTCCAAACGAAGGAAACGCAAGAAGAAAATCCCTCATGCAAATGAGGAAGGACCAAAGGACTCAACGCAGTCCAGTGCTGTTATGGCAGCCCAACCACAGGTCACAGACCACTCCTCTAACATGTCGCAACTCTGTGTCGAACCACCGGTTCCACAATTCCTATGCGATTTAAACGAGAGGGGGGTGGCACGGAAATTCTACCTCCCACTGACCCTTGAAGACATGGCGTGTCAGGACGCTGTTTTAGACACCGCTGCTGACATCACGCTCATGTCACACACCCTTTTTGACAAACTACGTGTAGCCGCTAACCGCGCTAACAAATATTTGAAACTGGAACCCTGTTCATTAGCCGTGCGACCATATGCGCTCACTAAAACAACCCTGTTGGGCGTATCACTACTAAACATGTCCATTGGACCCATGACCTTGACACATCCGGTCTACATGTCCAAACTTGACGCCATTCCATTACTTGTTGGCAAAGACCTACTGAACCGTCTTGAGCCACTGATTGATTTCAAGAACCTCAAACTATGGGCTCAAACGCAACACCCTCACCCATTTGACCCAACAAGAACAACTGAATCACAGTGCTTTGTTCTGAACACTTTGGACACCCCAAGTCTCACACAACTAGCACTGTTGGAACAACTGCAACCGATTGAAAGCGACCGCCAAGACCAAGGTGAGTACCGTCCACAAGAAGTCAAAAGTCACCTTCAAATACAAGGTCAAGCCAAACACTCAAATGATCTTGAAAACTCAACGGCCGAGCAGAAAACCCCAAACGGCCCTCTTGGAACCCTTGATACCCATGATTCAATGGTGGTGTCACATTTTGAAACCCACCCACCCGCCCATGAGGCCTGCATGGTCACAAGAGCCACACCAACCGGCTCTCTAGACCCTCTGAAATCTCAAGTTTTTGCAACAACGAACCCAACTTTTGCAAACGCAAGGCGCACAGTCACTCAACCGTGCAACCAAATGATCCATGAAACCGTCAAACACCGGTCAGTTAAAACGGTACATGCGCTACCCACATCTAAACCCTATAACATACCAAAATTGAAACCACTTCATGCGACACAATCTTCTCTGCAGCTATGCAATGGCACTCCTGGTAATGCTTCCGACGAACCATCATCGCCACCGCTCAGAGTTCCTCGAAACCAGAGGGGGGTGATGACTGCCAATGCCCATAACACTCCAGCTGCAGAGCACAAAAGCGTCAAAACGACATACAAAGCTCCCAAGGCTGTATGCCAAAACCATTCGGACCAATTCGCCAAACGACAGAAAGCGTATAACGATCAAAAACTCTTGCATGACAAACTGCGAAGGGGGGACAAGATCTTCCACCCCACATTTGTACCACAGACACCTGAAATAAATTCACAGGAAAGGAAAATCACTCCTAAATTCCTACCCGAGTGGATGAATCCACACATTGTCAACAACAAACTTTGGCCACTCAAGAGCCAAATCCAGGACCCCATTTTCAAATGGGCTCACCAAAATCAGTGTAACCTTTACCAAAACCCCATGGGACTTGTCGGGTACAACACTGTCAAAGTAAGTCCATAAATAAGATTAAAATCAAACCTACATCTGAGAAATAACTGTAGCTAACTACAAGCCTCAGGTACACTCAGTCAAATTTCTCCAATCAGTTAACTGCATCAAAACTTCCAGAAAGGAAAGGGTATATTAAAACCAAATTAGCCCTTAAACTAATTTCAAAGACCTCTGTAAAATCTAATAAACTTCAATCAACTTACTATTACCAAATAGTATACACAAGACATTCAACACCATTAGCTTGAGCTAACAATCTTAAAACTCCCATCAAAGGTGAGAAAAACAAGCACAAGGTTTAGAGTTCAATCTCTTAAGCTCTATTCTGTAATTTCCCAGTTTTGGGATCAATAAAGTACATCCATCTAAAAGAAATCATTTCACCTCTGAGAGGAATTCTCATTTGCCAACCAGGTATCTAAAGAAAGATCAACAAGAAGATTAAGATCCAAAACCACTCACTTTTGTTTGCCAAGATGATGGCCCTCCTGTTTATCAGTTTAGCCATCTGCCTAGCAATCACACCCACTGTTACCCAGTCAGAATTGGGCCAAGCCAAAACAAAAGGTCAAAGATCCTCGGATGGATTCTTAATAACAGCCTCATCGTTAGAGCCTCTAGTTAACCTTAGCATGCCCACTGTTAACTCGGTCAACACCGCTAAACCGAAACGCCAGGTTGTCAAACCACAAATGGTTACCAAAATCTTACAAGACACTGTGTTGGTTTTGAATGCTTGCTCCGAAGCTTCAATCAAACTCAACAAGGTCTTGAACTCTTTGCTCTTTGTGTTAAAGGTTGACTATACTCACACACAGCCAATGTCTATGTTACCCTCAGAAGTAGCTAGAAACATTAGCTTTTCAGTTAACGCTTTAGCAATGAATATGCTTTCTCATCATATCCTTTTTGCAGTAAATCCAAATTTACTTCTCATTGCCATCCAAAGAATGATAACGACATGCTATGCCCACTCAGTTTTTCTGAACAAAAGCCTCAAACACCCTATGATTTGGACATCTATGGAACCATGGTTTAGTCTAACTAAACAAATTCAATTTGAACCTCCTTGAGTCACCTCAATATTGATTAGTCTGAATCTACCTCAAATATGAAAGAATTTTATTTTTGCTTTTGACTAAGATTTTTGGATACATGCATGTGTATATACAAATAATCCTTTATACTTTATTTAGATTTTATGCACATTTAAACTGTTTTTGAAATTTTTACTAGATATTTTTTTCAGCAAACCCAAAACATTTATATCAAGTATGTCAAAACCCACATACTTCTAGTTCACTTTTTTTTTTTTTTTTGTACCCAGAATTTTTAAGTCTTTACAGGCTTATACAGAACTTTAGTATATCCTAGAAAATTATGCAATGTTTATATTTGGTCACGCCAAAATTAATTTTTGAAATTTCCAGAAGTTTTTCAGAAAACCAAATTTAAGGACCTACACTTTGGAATAGATACTGTTTACAAGCTTAAGACTTACCGACATCAGAACTTTAGTTCAGCATTTGGATCAAGCCTCGCCAAATTGGGATTTGATGCCTAGGATTGCTATCAACGCTGAATCAACGTCACCATTGATACCAGAGGGGGGACTGTAGCATCATCTCACTTTGGCTCAGCAACAATTATTTTTCTGCTTAAAGACATTTTTGTTTCATCCAGGAATAATGCAAAGAAATGGATTTTCTTCCCCCAGGCCACAGCTGAAATCCCCTTCTTTTGTTAAAACCAGCCTAAGGAATTTCCCCCAATGTCCAGCTTCACTTTTATTGCCCCAATAAAACCTACACAGATCCACGACTCAGTTAATTTCCTTAAACTGTGGACATGCTGGATTTAAACAACTTTAAAGTACATTATTACAAACTCAATTCTAAACCTTCATTCTTTTCAGAACTATGGAAATGCAGATGGACTCTGATGTGTTTGATGTGGAAAATCAATAATATGTGTGAAATGCATTAATCTGTGATTTTATATATATATATATATATATATATATGCATGTTGATGTTAAATGGATGTTTATTCCTGCATGTTGATTTAGAAGCACTGCTTATAAGATACACTAAGGTTAGTTTAGTTATTCATAAGTTTGTAACAGTACATTCCAATGCATTTAAAACTGTGTATTCCTGTGGACTGATATCATGTGTCACCAGTCTTCATAGAACCCCAGCTTCTTCATCCTATTGGTCTCTCACAGACAAGGCCTGTTATTGGACTAAAGGTTCATCGAGCCCGCCCACGAAGGACGCTCATTGGCTGAGATTCCGGTCAGGCCGGAATCCCGCGAAACTCAACAGAGCTTATAAAAAGGAGAGAGACTCTTTTCCCAGCCTCTTTCTGCTCCGGATTCTCTTTTCGCCTGCTCCCTTCTTTCTGATCTCCTCCATTGTCTACACACAGCAAGGGAGAACAAAGGACCACATGGCGCTTTTCTGAACACAGCAGATAATTTGTTTATGTAACTTTGTATTTTCTTCTTCTCTTAAATGCCTAGGAATTCCTTTTTCTTTGAGCTCAATTCTTAATCGGAGTCAAACTCCAATTCTTAATTTATCACTTTTTGTTAAACTTTCTGTAAAACCGCCGTTTGTTTAATTTTAAGGTAAACTTTAATCTTGACTTTACTTTTATAATATTTTTCTTGACCAAGCACCTAGCAGAAACTACTATTTTTATCTAAAGTCCGAAAGTTTCTTTTCTAATTTGAAATCGGATTAGATATCTTTTAATTATTATCGAAGACCTCTTGAAGAAAGACGCAGCCTTCCACGTCACGTGCAGCTGAGGAATCAACGCGCAGCTGTCCCACATCGCTCTGAAGAAACGTCGGCACCATCTGGCTAGAACCCGTTTCAACTGTGGGTCATACGGCCAAGATCCAGCCCCGTTCGACCGCTTGAATTTAAAGGTCGAACTGTGGACCCTGAAATATCTGCGGGCAGATATTTCCTCTAACATCCACAAAAAGACGGATGACAGAACTATCATCACCGGAGAGCACGTGAGCTGCAAAAACTTTAATTCATCTGCTGAATAAACTTCTGAGGTTCGGTAATAATTTATATATCTAATCAGATGCAAATTAAGAAGTCCTTAACATAACTCTTCTTTTCATTAAAATTCCGTTTTTATTTTCTTAAGATTAATTTAGGACTTTTTCATAATTAGCAAACTTTCTCCATAAATTTGCGTTGTTTTTGATAATCTGTTAACTCAAACTGATAGAAATTCGTTTCTCAGTTTAACCCTGGTTCCGAAAATATTGACATTGTTAATCTATCATTTACAAGATTGATTTTATGATTAATGAAATTATTTCGATGTCTATTAATCATTTCGTTTAATAAATATTTAAAAATGAGAAGTTGTTGGGAATTTATTTCATTCTGAGTCTGTTTCAAGCCCAGGTATCGAATTCACGGAACATTTTATTGAGTGATCAAACAGGTATAAAGTGAAATTAAAGATCAAATTGCTTCTTAGAGATAGAAGCTGGTGCCCCTTACGAGTGTTATTAACTTTTCTGATGTATATGAAATGAGATTTGAGCTCAGATTCCAATACATCAATATAAATTAAATAATTCATACCTGATCATATTTATTATTTATTAATATCCCCATTTCACGTTATATTTCACACACCTGTTAACAATGATAGACCGCACCACGCGCTGGCCAGAGGCAGTCCCTCTGGTGTCAACCACAGCGGAGGAAGTCGCTCGCGTTTTTTTGACAAACTGGGTGGCACGTTTCGGCGTCCCATCGGACATCACGTCCGATAGGGGGCCTCAATTTGTCTCGGAGCTTTGGTCAGCAATGTCCAGCAGCTTAGGGGCAACAATTCACTGCACCACCGCTTATCACCCTCAGGCTAATGGGTTATGCGAGCGTTTTTACAGATCTTTAAAGGCCGCCCTCAGAGCCTCACTAACGGATACAAATTGGGTAAATAAACTTCCCTGGGTTTTATTGGGGTTGCGTGCTGCGCCCAAAGAGGATCTAGACGCCTCTCCAGCAGAATTAGTTTTTGCACAACCTCTCAGGCTCCCTGGTGAATTTTTACCAGAGAACCCAGAGCCAGGGCATTTTCCAGCCCCGAGGTTTTTAGGCAGCAACGGACCGGACTCTCTCCCCGGGCCGGCACATCACTCTTTTCCACGGGTTTTTGTCCCACAAGCTTTAAAGAACGCTGAATTCGTTTTTGTTAGGCATGAAGCTTTAAAACCAACTTTCCGCCCACCATACGATGGGCCATTCAGAGTGCTGGAACCTGGTGATAAACACTTTGTGCTTGATTTTGGGGATAGAAAAGAAACAGTCAGCATTGACAGACTTAAACCTGCCTTCTTGTTGATAGACAAGCCTGCACGGTTGGCGAGAGCACCTCGGCGGTGTAGACCCCCCAAGAGAAAAGACTCAGCCCCCTTGCAGGGAACAAATAATCACTCTCCTCCCCAAGCTGCAGATTCCTTACAGGAAGGTCCCAGCAGGACGCCTAAGCGGATCCACAGCAGATTCGAGTGAAGATTAAAACCCAGATGGCACAGAGACTGATGCAAACTACTCAACAGTTGTTCACTAATTGTGCTGTAACAGTTTAGGACTGACTTGTGATTTTACTATGCTGTTATGATTACCACTGAACTCTCTTAGGAGCATAGCTGCTGGAAAGTTTCTTCTGTGGCAAGAGGTGTAGCAGTTAGTATGTCATAGTAATTATCTTAAACTGTGAATTTTTCTATTGTCCTTTTCTTAGTCGTTTGGGGTGGGGGGCTGTGGTCTATATTAATCATATATTCCATAACCTACATATGTTGAAGCATGTGAGAATGTTTGGTGATTACATATGTAAGGCGACTTCACACCTCAGAACAGGACAAAGAGTCTCAGCCGCCAGTGAAGATCAAAGAGCTTCCCAGGCACTGCGGTGGAGACCGGAGGAGCTGCCCTGACCCCCCAGGGCCATGAAGAGGAGTACGAAGATAACGGGGGGATTAAGATAATGAGGGATGTCAGCTTTTGATATGCATGTCTTTTGTTATGTGCAAGTATAAGTTCATAGAGCCGAAGGTGTTCGGTCTCTTTTTCCTTCTTCTGCTGCTGCACTAAGGATGAGACTTGTGATATATAAACTTTGGTTTATATATCACATCGCCTCGTTCTTCCAAGCTCTTCTACACACTAGCTCCATGGTACAACTCCCACACCCGTAAGTTAAAACAGAAAGTTAGATCCTGTGAAAGGTTTTGGCGTGCAAATAAGACAGAAGAATCTTGTTCAGCCTGGAATGCCAGCCTTACCACCTACAAGAAATCTCTCTGTAGTGCTAGGCGACAGTACTATTTATCCTTGATAGAAGAAAATAAAAACAACCACAGATTTCTCTTTAACACTGTGGCTCAGCTAACCAAGAGCCAAAATGCCATAGATCCCTACATCCCTCAAACTCTTAGTGCTTATGACTTTTTAAATTTTGTTAATGATAAAATTATCAGTATAAGGAATAATATTCCAAAAAAATAGCTCCCCTAAAAATACCAAGCCTCTACCTAACACTGCTGTGCCCACAGGCTCCGAACTCCACTTTTCTAAATTTTCTCCTCTTAATCATTTTGATCTAGCCCTAATTGTGTCAGCCTCTAAATCAACTACCTGTCTTTTAGATCCAGTCCCCACTAGACTAGTGAAGGAATCGCTATCTCTGATTAGTCCATCTCTTTTGAACATAAATAATATGTCCCTATTGACAGGAGGAATCGCTATCTCTGATTAGTCCATCTCTTTTGAACATAATTAATATGTCCCTATTGACAGGACATATACCACAGTCATTTAAAGTGGCAGTAATTACACCTGTACTTAAAAAAACTTTCACTTGACTCTGGGATTTTGGCCAACTATAGACCAATATGTATAACCTCCCCTACTTTTCCGACATCCTCAAAAAAGTAGTCGCCAATCAACTATGCACCTTTTTAGAAAAAAATTCTATATTTGAGAAATGTGTCAGGTTTTAGGAAACATCACAGCACAGAGACAGCCTTAGTGAAAGTTACTGATGACATCCTTATGGCATTTGACAAAGGACTTGTCTTTGTCCTTGTTTTATTGGACCTCAGCGCTGCCTTTGACACCATTGGCCACCATATTCTGCTAGAGGGACTTGAACAGCAGATTGGCTTGAATGGAACAATGCTAAGATGGTTCCAGTCTTATCTATCAGATCGTTCCCAGTTTGTTCATGTCCATAACAAGTCCTCTACTCAGACTACAGTTAGCTATGGAGTTCCACAGGGATCAGTACTTTGACCAGTATTGTTTATATTATACATGCTGCCTTTGGGAGACATTATGAGGTAGCATTCTGTTCATTTTCATTGTTACGCTGACAACACTCAGTTGTATTTATCCATCAATCTAGATGATCTCAGCAAGTTAGGTTTACTCCAGGAGTGTCTTAAGGATATTAAAACCTGGATGAACAACTTTCTATTGCTGAATACAGATAAAACTGAAGTCATCGCTCTTGGCCCCAAACATGCTAGAAGTACTCGTTTTAGCAAGATAACAACACTAGATGACATTGCACTGGCTTCTACATCTTCTGTTAGGAATCTTGGAGTTGTCTTTGACCAAGATTTGTCTTTCAAAGCTCATATACAGCAAACCATTAAGACCGCCTTCTTCCATCTACGTAATATTTCTAAAATTAAGTCCATCCTGTCTCATAAAGATGCAGAGAAACTTGTTCACGCCTTTATCACCTCTAGACGTGACTATTGTAACTCACTTTTATCAGGTTGTCCAAATAAGTCCATAGTTTCTCCAGCTCATTCAGAATGCAGCTGCACGTATCCTTTTGAGAACAGGGAGAAGAGATCACGTTACTCCAGTTTTAGCTTCTTTACATTGGCTCCCAATAAAATATAGAATTGAATTCAAGATATTGCTCTTAACCTATAAAGCTCTTAATGGTATGGCTCCTTCTTACCTGCAGGAACTCTTAGTTCCTTATCATCCAACCAGAGCTCTGCGCTCCCAAAAATCCAAACTACTAGTGGTCCCCAAGGTATCTAGAAGTAGTTTGGGAGGTAGAGCTTTCAGCTATCAAGCTCCCTTCCTGTGGAACCGTATTCCCAGTTCAGTTCGGGAGTCAGACACTCTCTCTTTATTCAAGAGCAAGTTGAAATCTTTTCTCTTTGTTAAGGCCTTTAGTTAGAAATGCTGCCCCTGCCAGGCCTTCGCTTGCATGTGCAGCCTGGCCAGGCTTGGTACTGGACTGTTTGGCTTTGAATGTTGTATTTGCATGTTTGTTTTTGAATGTAGCTACTCAACCCAGCCGGTCGAGGTGGATGGCAGTCCTCTATGAGCTATGGTTCGGCCCAAGGTTTCTGCCAGTTAAAGGGAAGTTTTTCCTTGCCTGTGTCACCGCAGTGCTTGCTCTTTGGGGTCTCTGCTGGGTTCTATAATCTAAGACTGTGGCCTAAACCCGCTCTTTTCTGTAAAGTGCCTTGAGACGACCTGCGTTGTGATTTGGCACTATATAAATAAATTGAATTGAACTGAATTGAATTGAATTGAATTGAATTGAATTGAACTGTTTCATTTCATGTAGCCTCGTTAGTCCTTGTATAGTCCTGCTTCCAATTCACCGGTTAAAATAAGCTATTTATGTTTCTGTCACCTACCTTTCATCAGCTGTAACTGTCCATCTAAAGGTAAGCACATATTATTATGTCTTCATTCCTGCTCCTCTGGTTTTTACTTTCAGTTTCCTTCTTTTAGTTTAACTTTTAGCATATTCCAGCAGGAAAAAAGCGGCGGTGGCTGCTGTTTCATGACACACTTGGTTCTGCTCGGTTCTTGACAGAATTCAGCATACTTCTTTGCTGCCGTGATACTTTTGCACATGTTTTATCAAGTTAGTGGTGTAAAATTTTAAATGCTAGTACCACACAGCAACATGCTGAGGCGAGTCCCACAGACAGGCTCCAGGGATGTGACACTTGTTGCCTCGGTTTACAGAAGCCGTGTGCAGCGTTGCTGAGAACAGGATCGCACCTTCATTTTATTGTTATTAATGTATTTGTCAGTCATCGGTTTGATCCGGGATGATGATGAGTCTGCATACAGGCGGGAGGTGGAGCAGCTGATCCTCTGGTGCAGCCAGAACCATCTTGAACTTAACCCAGCCAAAACGGTGGAGATGACTGTGGATTTCAGGCGACACCCCCCTTCATTCCCCCTACTCACCATCCTCAACAGCACAGTGTCCACTGTGGACTCCTTCAAGTTTCTGGGTACCACAATCTCCCGGAACCTGAAGTGGTCCTCCCATATTGACACTGTCCGGAAAAAGGCCCAGCAGAGGTTGTTTTTTCTGCGTCAGCTCAAGAAGTTTGATTTGCCTCAGGAGCTGCTGGTTGTCTTCTACACCGCCATCATCCAATCTGTCCTCTGCTTTTCCATCACTGTCTGGTTTGGATCTGCCACTAAACAGGACAAGACCAGACTGCAGCGGGTCATTAAGTCTGCGGAGAGGATCATTGGTACCGACCTACCCTCCATTGAGAACTTATATCGGTCCATAACCAGGAAACGGGCGGGAAACATCTGTGCTGACCCATCACACCCCGGCCACAAACTGTTTGAACTTCTATCTTCTGGTCGTCGTTACAGATCACTGAAGGTCAAAACCACCCGTCACAGGAACAGTTTCTTTCCTCAAGCCATCACTCTGATGAACTCCTAACATTCACCTAGTCCTACCTGTTGCTGTACTCATGACTTTTCATCCATTATTACATTGCACATAACTCTCACACTGCTTTTTACTTCATTCACATTATATCACTGAATCTGAGTCCACATTGAAATACTGTGTGATTGTATATATTTTTATATATTTCTGCAAAGTGTGGTTAGTCCGAGTAAATAACTGCATATATTCCTGTATATATTTGCATCCTTTTATAGAAACGTGGACAGACTGTAATTTACTGTACATACTCTGGTTGTCATTGAATCCTTATTTAAATCCTTCACCTGAACAACGAGAGCAAGTTTTTAGCCAAAGTCAAATTCCTTGTATGTGTTGTGCATACTTGGCCAATAAAGCTGATTCTGATTCTGATTCTGATTCTGATTCTGATTGATTGGTAAATTACTTTTATTCCTTACTGATACCGATCCGGCCATTTTGCCTGGATCAAACCCAATACTGATAAGGTGGATCGGATCAGCTCATCCATAGTTATTATTATTCTGTCTTGTTCATTAGTATTATTATAGTCATTGTGGCAGCACAGCAACTCACCCTTGGCCAGGGGATCGTGGGTTCAATCCCACCCCCCGACCAACAGTGATCTGTGTGGAGTTTGCATGTTCTCCCCGTGTCTGTGTGGGTTTACTCCAGGATTTCTCCGGTTTCCTCCCACATGCCAAAAACATGCAAGTTAGGTTAATTGGCATCAAAACTGGGGATTCTAAATCGTCCTTAGGTATGACTGTGAGAGTAAATGGTTGTCTGTCTCTCTGTGTTGGCCCTGTGATGGACTGGCGATCTGTCCAGGGTGTACCCTGCCTCTCGCCCAAAAGATGCTGGGATAGGCTCCAGCCCCCCTGTGACCCGAAAAGGATTAAGTGGAAGAAAATGAATGAATGAATGGTCATGTTTATGTTTGCTTGTGGTTATTCCTGTCCTGAGCTCCTGTTTTGCCCGTCTGTTTTTTTTTTTTTTTTTTTTTATTATTTATAGTTTTGTGAACTGAAGGTGGTGTTCAGCTCCCACTAAATATCCCAAACCGGAGTCTGGCATTTGGGTCTATTTTCAACACACACACACTTGACAGTAGGACGCCATTGGTGAGGACTCCGTGGACACTTTGGTTTGCTCATTATGGTCAGTTTCATGTTGCAAACTGATGGACAGTTTATTGCCATGATCCACCTGTGGGACTTAGCAGCCATGGCCTGCAGCTCCTCCGATCCAGAGGAGGAGTACCAATTATGGATGGCAGCAGCATGAGAGCTGGAGCACACTCCATATCTGAGAGTGTTTCCATGGGTACAGGACCTGCCGATTTACTGTGCCCTGTGGTCCGTCTCTCCATCTGGGACCGCCATGGATAGACAGAAGGAGTGTCAGCACTGCTACTCCCGTCACTCCAGTGCAGCTCCAGTGCTGACGGCCAAAACCTTAAGCCAGCTGATCTCTGCAGCCACCCGGAGGGAGTCATCTGGCAAATCAGCGACAGCAGAGTGGGAGACAAGGCAAGTATCGTGTTCTCATTTTTCTACATCCATTAATGAGAGGTCTTGCTTTGTTCCCGATGAGGGGCATGGCGACATCCATCAACCACTGTTGAATTCACCCCATCTTTCTCTACTGTATTCTTTGCTGCTGCTCCCATATCCTCAACCTCACCTGCATCTCCCCTCGCCTGTTCCCTGAGCTCCATGCCTGATGATGTCACCTGCCACCGGGAGCTGCAGAACCTCATCCGGGATATTGGAGAGTGTTACACTCTGCCTGCGTCTGGATGGATGGGAGAACGCGGCATGGAGGGATGCAGTGTGGAGGCAGGCTCATCGTATTGTAGCAGCTAAGCCCCATTTGATGGAGGATGTCCCTGCCTTCCTCAGTGAATTCCTGCTGTCCAATGAGTACTCCTTCATGCCAGAGGAGGAGCAGTCATCATCTGTTCCTGAGGCATTTGAGCCACCCGATTCATTTCTAAAACTATTTTAGAAAATATTTGCCTTACTTCTGGCGGGGAAACCCAAGAACACAGTCCACCAGCTCTTTGGTCCTCCTATTCTCCTCTCTCATCCGAGGTGGTCATGTTGAAGATGGAGCCACAGGAGGACTATGCTCCACCTAAGCCACGTGTCATTCCAGAGGTCAGTTGCCAACTTGGCAATTTTGTCATTAAATCTGGTGATTTTTCAGCCCCCCTCAACAACATCTTTTGTCAAAAGCGACTTGCAACAAATCTAATGACTTTTTCCTGGTGTTACCAAAGACTTTTCTGGTGTTTTGGACACTGACGTGAACGTGCTCTGCAGTTATCATCCTCAACAAGCAGTGGGTGGTACCATGAGGCTCCCCTGTCCCTTTCCCATCCCAAATCACAGCCAGTCTCAGTCAGTCTTACAGTAGCCTTATGTAACAGCAGTGTTGCAGACACAATAATTTTTTTTTTTTTTCTTCAGAACTGCAATGTCTGATACCAACTGAATGCTGCAGCAGCGGGTAAGTGCTTTAGCCTTCTTCCCAGCAACAGGTTGAAGCCATCCCTTAAAACCTTCCTCTTGTGTTAGGGTCGGCACCGACCCGTTTTAGTTTTTAAATGCATAAAAGAATCACTTAAAATTTGTTTATTGCATCAAGGCTTTTGGACTTTGTCAGGAACCTTGATTTCAACAAAATTAAACATTTTTTTTTCACTACATTATAAAATGCTCTGGTTGAAATTATATCCTTTGTAGTGTTAGGGTCGGTTTTGACCCGGTTATAAAAATAAGATTATAAAGCAATAATTAGAGCCAAAATTGAAATCATAAGTGCACTGTCAGCCAACACACTGACAGGCCACCTGAATCTAAAAGAAAGAGGTGTCAGGTCTGCCCAAGCAGTAAAGACAGAAAGACAAATGTATTGTGTTTCCAATGCAAGAAATATCTCTGCAAAGAACACACAAAAAGTGACCTTTTTGCCACACATGCATCTAAACACACACACACACACACACACACACACACACACACACACACACACACACACACGCACACAAGCATGTTCTTGCACACAGAGACTTTTACTCTGATTTAGCTTTCTAGCTTTCTAATAGATTTGGAAGCAGTAATTGATTTCTATTGGTTTGATTGGTTTGATTGGTTGTTTTTTATTTGAACTTGCAAATCAATATTTTGTGTTATGAGCTGTTCTGTGTTTCACTGTGTTTATATTAAAGTTCTATTGCTGACAAAAATATATATATTTTTTTTTTGCATTTTCTTGAAGAAAATACATATGGGTCGAAACTGACCCATAACACCATAGATGTTACTATAGTTATTAATTTTAAATTTAAAAAATAAATCAAGCAAATTCATTTCAGAGATGTGTTTTATACCCCTCAGTAATATGCAGGTAACACAGCAACCTTTTATTTATTTATATGATTCTCTTGAGGTTAATTTTTCTTTTTTTTAATTGAAATCGAGAGGTACACTGATAAAAAAAAAAAAGGCCCAGAGACCCACACCAAAAATATTAAACCCAACATTTTCATGGATAAGGAAGCCTAACAAGGTAACCAAGAGATGACAAAAAAATTGGATGATAGGTTATTGTTTTTAATGTATTTTAAAGCTGATTTAAGACACGGGTCGAAAACCGACAAATTAACACCGGGGATGGTAACAGAAAGCTAACACAGGAGGAAGGTTAAATGTACGTGGAACGGTATAATGCCAAGGCAGGGCGATAAAGCTGTTGTGACCACCCTAGCAGGGTTGTTTGGTTTTCTTTCCACTGTCTGTGTCAGTGCTGCCAGACTCTATTCTTTTTTATTTCCTCCGAGTCCAAACTCATGTTCAAACATGAGCTGAGTGCTGCTGATGTGACTGACTGGCAGTGGCAGACAGTGAGGAGGAGCCAACCAGCCATCCTATGTATGAGCTGATGTATAGTGTTCACGTAAATCAAAACTTTTTTTTTTTTTGTCTCTCCATTGACTTTATTCTTTTCTACTACAGCATCCATTACAATTACATGCAAATGACCAATCATGCAAATTAGGTGATGTCATCATTTATCAACTTTTGTTGACTTTTAGGACAGCCAATAGCTACTTTCCTTACTGAGGAGTTGTCAACAGTGGGTCAGTGGACCTCCATCTGTCGAATTAGAGGCCGGTGGACCTCAACCTGTCGAGTCAGAGGTGAGTGGACCTTCACCAGTTGTTGTTCCAGAGGTTGAGCAGTCTGCTCCACCCATCATTCCAGAGGTCGATCAGTCCGCTTCACCCATCATTTTTCTAGAGGGCAGGGGACTTCCACCCATCACTCCAGAGGTCAGGGGACCTCCACCTGTCCTTCAAGAGGCCAGAGGATCTCCACCCATCCTTCTATAGGCCAGGGGACCTCCACCCATTGTTCCAGAGGTCAGGGGACCCCCACCCATCATGCCAGAGGTTGGCGGGCCTGCACTCATCGTTTCAGAGGCCGATGGGCCCTTATTGTTTGTTTCAGAGGTCGGTGTGTCTCCATTGTTGGTGATGGGGGTCAGTGGGCTGCAATTACCGGTCACAGAGCATAGAGCTCCTTTGGTTGTGTTTAGCAACCCCGGTGCCCCTGTGGCTGTCCTTCCACCAAGCTCTGTGGTCCGGTGGCACAAAGAGAGTGGTAGAGCACCTGAACTATCCTGCATTTAGGTCTGGAGGGCCATGGACTGGGGAAGGCCCCCTGTCCATTCTGTTCTTTGGTCCGCGGACCCATGGACTTGGGTAGGCCCCTGACTCATTGTTTTCTGCTGTCCGGTGGCCCATGGACTTGGGTGGACATCCCGATTTGGGTTGTTTTGAGTTTTGGGGCCTTGGACCTTGCTGGAAATCCAACGATGATTTTCTTCTGGGACTCTGTGTGTGTGTGTGTGTGTGGGGGGGGGGGGGGGTTATTTCAGCCCATCACCCACCATATGAGATTTTTTTTTTTTTTTGGTGTTACCCTGGGGGTCTTGGAAGCCACTCCTTAAGAGAGGGGTACTGTTAGGACATGGAGTGGGCCTGATGTCCTCACCCTGAGTTAATAAATTTTTCCTTGTTTCCACGACATGGCCTCAGCCCACATCTTCACCTTGAGTTTGTATTTTTTTTTTCTGTATTTAGTAATATTCATTATCATGTCTCCTCTTGTGTTCGGTAGGCTCTGTCTCTACCCAATCCTTAGTTGTTTATGATTAATATTAATATCATGGCTTCTGGAATTTTCCCATTGTGGGACTAATAAAGGCTTATCTTACCTTCTGTGTCCTATATACTTGGTTATTATTATCCAGTCTTGTTTATTAGTATTATTACTATCATAGTCAGGTTTATGTTTGCTTGTGGGTTTTCCTGTCTTGATGTCCTGTTTTGGTTTGATTTTATTTTGACAGTGTCTTCAGTTTCCTTTTCTGCACAGCCTGATTTTGCCCCCGTTCTGTTCATTGTCCACACTTGTGTGTAATTTGTTCATTTTGTTTAGTTTATTTAAGGGATGCCAATCCCTCACCTGGGCATGGTGTCTTTATCAATCCCAGCGTGACTAACACACGCCTGTCTGTCTAGGCCGAGTTATTCCTGTCCTGTCTACCTTTTTTACCAATCTTTTTTTTTTTTAATTATTTATACTTTTGTGAGCTAAAGGCGGCATTAAGCTCCCAATAAATATTGCAAACTGAGTCTGGCATTTGGGCCCATTCTTCAACACACACACATGACAACATGGACTTTGCCTGTGGTACAGATGACCAGGCAATACAGTGCATCCAGAAAGTATTCACAGCGTTTTACTTTTTCCACATTTTGCTGTTAAAGCCTTATTCCAAAATAGATTTTTTTTTCTTCAAAATTCTACACACAGTACCCCATAATGACAATGTGAGAAAAAATATCTATCTATCTATCTATCTATCTATCTATCTATCTATCTATCTATCTATCTGTCTATCTATCTATCTATCTATCTATCTATCTATCTATATATATATATATATATATATATATATATATATATATATATATATATATATATATATATATATATATATATATATATATATTATTATTTTTTTTTTTTTTTAGATTTTTGCAAATATATTAAAAATAAAAAACTAAGAAATCACATGTACATAAGTATTCACCACCTTTGCCATGAAGCTCAAAATTGAGCTCAGGTGCATCCTGCTTCCACTGATCATCCTTGAGATTTTTCTACAGCTTAATTTCAGTCCACCTGTGGTAAATTCAGTTGATTGGATATGATTTGGTAAGGCACACACCTGTCTGTGTACGGTCCCACAGTTGACAGTGCATGTCAGAGCACAAACCAAGCATGAAGTCAACAAAACTGTCTGTAGACGTCAAAAATAAGATTTTCTCGAGGCACAAATCTGGGGAAGGGTACAGAAAAGTTTCTGCTGCTTTGAAGGTCCTAATGGGCACAGTGGCCTCAATGATCCACAAATGGAAGAAGTTTGGAACCACCAGGACTCTTCCTAGAGCTGGCCGGCTGGCTAAACTGAGCAACCGGGGAAGAAGGTCCTTCGTCAGGGAGGTGAATAAAAACCTAATAGTCACTCTGTCAGAACTCCAGCACTCCTCTGTGGAGAGAGGAGAACCTTCCAGAAGGACAACACTCTCCGCAGTAATCCACAAATCAGGCCTGTATGGTAGAGTGGCCACTCTTTAGTGAAAGACACATGGGAACCTGCCTGGAATTTGCCAAAAGGCACCTGAAGGACTCTCAGACCGTAAGAAACAAAATTCTCTGGTCTGATGAGACCAAGATTTAACTCTGGTGTGAATGCCAGGGATCATGTTTTGAGGAAACCAGGCATTGCTCATCATCAGGCCAATACCATCCATACGGTGAACCATGTGGGTGGCAGCATCATGCTGTGGGGATGTTTTTCAGTGGCAGGAACTGAGAGACTAGTCAGAATGGAGGGAAGGATGAATGCAGCAATGTATCGAAACATCCTGCATTAAAACCTTCTCCAGAGCGCTCTTGACCTCAGACTGGGGCGACGGTTCATCTTTCAGCAAGACAACAATCCTAAGCACACAGCCAAAATATCAAAGGTGTGGTCTCAGGACAACTCTGTTAATGTCCTTGAGTTGTCCAGCCTCTGGAGAGATCTGAAAATGGCTGTGCACCAACGCTTCCCATCCACCCTGATGTAGCTTGATAGGTGCTCCAAAAAGGAATGGGCCAAACTGCCTAAAGATAGGTGTGCCAAGCTTGTGGCATCATATTCAAAAAGACATGAAGCTGTAATTGCTACCAAAGGTGCATCAACAAAGTATTGAGCAAAGGCTGTGAATACTTATGTACATGTGATTTCTGAGTTTTTTATTTTTAATAAATTTGCTAAAAAAAAAAAAAAACAGAGAGATTTTTTTTTTTTTTTTCATTTTGGGGTATGGTGTGTAGAATTTTGAGGAAAAAAAATAACTTAATCGATTTTGGAATAAGGCTGTAATATAACCAAATGTGGAAAAAGTGAAGAGCTGTGAAAACTTTCCGGATACACTAGAAGTTCAGGATACAAACAGTTGTCCACTCTCAATTCTGACATTATTCTCCAATATTTAAATGCAATTAAAATATAAATCAATATTAATATTAGTTTTTATTCCAGACATTAATAATGTACTGGTCTTACAATTCATTAAATAATAATATGATCAGCTAATTTTTATATACCATAGATCAGTAGAAATTATTTATGATTTACAAGATCTTGCCATTGGACTAAAATTTATCAAGGTGAATTATAAAAGAAAACTTACATTTAAACATTGTAACTAAATTACTTACTTCCCAAAGTCACTTTTCAGTCAGTTAATAAAATTAGACAAACTTATAAAGACGAAAAATATTAAATTTCACAAATAGTTAAAATATTGAACAATACCAACATATTCAGATGTGTTGTGCCTTCTTTTCTCAAGTGTGGTGATATGTCAGTGCACTGATAATTTTCATGTGTTTTATTTATGTGTATTAAGAAGAACAAATGATTCTTTTGCATAATGCAAACTAAGTGATCTAAGTTCTGTTGCTATAAGTCACATGAAGCACATAAACTCACCAGGTGACTCTGAGGTCAGTTTTGGCTTGAAATCACAGCACAAATTCATCACCACTTATACAGGGGAAAAATGAAGAATTATTGTCTAGTTTACAGCTCAGCTACCAATTGTCTGGCAACTTGAAGTTTAGGGTTATTAAAGAACAAGAATGTGAAAAAGGAATTACAAAACTACAGTATGTATGTTTGTTTTTTTTAATGAGAAAAACATAAAATATACAATTTCTCCAAAACTAAGGTGCAAAGTGTGATACTTGGAATTAAGTTATTACAGCCTTGACTAGGCCAATAACTGATAACAGCACTGAATCTGATGTCTTATTGTTTTTGAAGCAACAAATGTTTGTTCAAAAACTTACACTTTTAACCCTCAGGACCCAAAATGGTCCCTCTCATAAAAATGTAATAAATATGTCATATATACATTTTTTTTCACTTTCACTCCATCATATCTTTTCAACAACTTCAGGCCTAGCATAAATACATTTCTTTAATTATTTTAGATTTTTTTTTAATGTTTTTGTGCTGAAAGCTATCAGAGAAGTTAGCCGGATAAGTCATACAGATAGATGGATGGCAGGAAAGACCTCATCATACCATAACACAGGGTTACAAAAATTATTTTTTTGTAAGTTGTCTGTGTCTTTTCAACTGAGTTAAGACAATTTTGCACCACTGAATCCGAAAATGACATCTGTTTCTCTCGAACAGGTGCCAAGTAAAAACCTGTCCTTATTTAGTACTTACTTAGTACTGTGCATGTACTTACCTTTATATAAAGGCAAGATCATGTAAATTGAATGTTACATCATCATTGTTAAAAATTCAGAGAATTTCAAGACATAAAAAAGAATTTTGCATCATATAAAGTGAAAATACCCGTACATGTAAACAAAAACGTATAAAACAACATCTGGCAATAGTTCAAAAAGTTGACCTGATTGAACAAAACCAATGTGATTTTTGGATTCAGCACATCAAAACTGACCTAAATCAGCTAAAAAAAAAAACTTAGACAATAAATTTGGTGTTCAACAGTGAATAGGTACCATCTTTCAACAGGTGTGCAAAAATGAAATAGACTGTTAATTCAGTCCTTTACAAAGAACTTCATCAGCTCATCACATCTGCTGCATGAAAGAACTTGTGAGTAAACATCATAAAGCTAAAACACAAAATTTTATTATTTCACGTGATGACAATTTTTTTACACAACAGGATGACATATCTCAAAAATATTCATAAATTAACACTAATAATATTTTATACATGTCCTGAAATGTTATTAAAATCAAGAACATGTTAGTATTAATACTGGACAATATTGATTGGACAATAGGGATTCCAGGAGTTACTATAATCCATGATAATTGTGCTCCAATTTCACTGGATATGTATCACTCTGCTTCAGAGGTGTTCTAATAATGTTAATGACGAACAGTATTTTTCTATCAACTCTGAAAACTGCAGTACTTTTCTGGATACCCTAATTTCCACAGTGAAGCACTGTTTTTACAGGAAGAAATTATACATCTGTGACCCAGAAGTCCCCCCCATTTGCAAAGGTCTCCTTCCATCCTAGTCATTTTAAGATCGTTATGTGGAGGAACAAAATAAGTTCAGGCGTGACATGGAGAGCTGAAGGTTTAAGAGTTTTATTCCTCCATCATCATGAGAAACACTGTATCACTGTGCGCTGTGCTGTGTGTGTGAGCTTCATGAGGCATGTAAAGTCAGCTCTTTTATACAGACAAGAGAGAATACATGGCACATTTACATATTGATATACATATCAGTCAATACATATCAATCGCGTGATTAACTGGCGCTGGAATTCCTCTCCTTACTCCGGGTATGTATAACAATAGTTACTGCTCTGGTTGTCCCCCTAGGGCTTTCTGCTCATATGCAATCCTTGCAGAGCATGAATATTATCAGTCTGTACTGTGCTGGGTGCCCACACGGCTCCACCCAGAACGGTCAGAAGGGGCTGTGACCCCCCCCCCCCATTTGGCTCCCGCTCTGGTAGAACTGTCGGAGGGCATGTCAATCCATGAGGGGGACGGGGGAGGGGTGGAAAGGGCAGTGAGCTCCGCTCCGAGTTCCAGCTCGTTGAACGGCCATGGATCGTGGGCGCACGGGCCGGTGTGTTGTCATGCGTAATGGAACCGGACGGCGATCAGTCGGCTTAGAGAGTGAGGTGTGGGAAAAGCTCTGTGCAGGAAGATGGGGAGGGGGTGGGAGTAAGCAGTGCCGGCCCGGGACGTCAAAGGTTTCTGGGCCGCGTAAAAATTGTGTGTGGATCCCCGATGGTGAGGGACTTTCCCGTTAAGCCTGGAGGAGATGCACAGTGGCTGTGAAAAAAAAAATATATATATACCTCTGACTTCTCTTGCGGCTTGATCCAGCAAGGATGTGGGAAGGCAAGTGGCCAAATTCCCTGAGGATGCGCAGCGGCTGTGATAAACTGAAGCTGTGTCAGGGACTCGGCAGTTTGGCTTTAGGTGCGGGAAGCAGCCCTAAAGTCATCGGGGAAAGCAATCGGCTAAATTCCCATTGTGCGCCGTGGCTGGAAACCCATACAAAGTCCTGTGTGCAGGCTGCACGTCCGTTCCAGGTGCGCGAGCAGCCCTGAAGGTTCCGAAGGTGGCGATCGGCTGTTTTTCTCGGGCATGTGCAGCGGTGGAGGACGAATGTATCAGCCTGTGGAGCCGGTTTTGTCCCGTGCTTGGCGCGTGCTTGGCGCAGTGACCACATAGCTGAAAGTTGCGCTGTCCTCGTAATCTTGCCGAGTGCATGCAGGGCTTCTATGCACGGGAGGTCCGCTGTCCGCAGTTTAGTCAGAGTCAGGGAGCTCGGTGGAAATCAGCGCAGTCGGCATCGATGATTGTCTCCATTCAGGCTGCTTACTTCGTTCACTCGTGTCGTTCATGGTGCTTTTTGGTTAGAAGGTTGTGTGTGTTCACATCACATCGGGATCACCAGTGTGGAGGAACAAAATAAGTTCAGGTGTGACACAGCGAGCTGAAGGTTTAAGAATTTTATTCCTCCATTATCATGAGACACACTGTAGCGCTATGCGCTGTGCGTTGTGTGTGAGCTTCATGAGGCATGTAAAGTCAGCTCTTTTATACAGACAAGAGAGAATGCATGGCACATTTACATATTGATATACATATCAGTCAATACATATCAATTGCGTGATTAACTGGCGCTGGAATTCCTCTCCTTACTCTGGGGATGTATAACAGTAGTCATTGCTCTGGTTGTCCCCCTAGGGCTTTCTGTGTTCGTATGCAATCCCTGCTGAGCGTGACTATTATCAGTCTGCATTGTGCTGGGTGCACACAGTTAAACAATTTTGCATCTGTTTAGAAAAAATAGGCAGTGCTAGAGTTTGTTTATTGTCTCCATTAACAAACTGCAGTACCTTTGTGGTGATGGGCTCTTTGTTTCATTTGAAAATGGAATGAAAAGTGAGCAAAATGTGCTAAACTGCTAGCATGTGCTAAAGCGCTAGCCTGCTAGCCGGTACACCAGTATTAGATACGTTTTTAACTGGGATTTTCTGAAGTATGGACTACAGCAAAGAATTATGCTTGCCATTACTGTTGTATAAAAGAAAAATACACTCAAGTTTGTCACGGTATCATGAATATACAAACTCCAGCGGGGTGTGAACACGCCCCGCTGAAGTTCGTATATTCACGATACCAAACTCCCTCTCATGTAATATTGCATAATTATTTTGTGGGGGAGAAACTATAATATATGTTCGACTTAGTTTATAATTAATAAAAACAAGCTACTATTTATGAATATTTAGGAATTTTTAAAAAAGAAAAATTGATAGCAAGTGCCCCCTCATGGATCGTCACCTTATCGTGGTGGGGGGGTTTGCGTGCCCCAGTGATCCCAGGAGCTATGTTGTCCGGGGCAATTTGCCTCTGATAGGGTCTCCCAAGACAAACTGGTCCTGGGTGAAGGGCCAGACGAAGAACGATCCAACAGACTCTCATGATAAATTGTATATCAAGGATTCAGTGTACCCCGCCCGGTATGGGGTTACCGGGGCCCCACCCTGGAGCCAGGCCTGGGGGAGGGGCTCGAAGGCTAGCGTCTGGTGGCCGGGTTTCCACCCATGGGACCCGGCCGGGCTCAGCCCGAAGGAGTTACATGGGTCCGCCCTCCAGTAGGTTCACCACCTGCAGGAGGGATCATGGAAGTCCGGTGCTATGTGGATTAGGTGGCAGTCAAAAGCGGAGACCTTGGCGGACTGATCCCAAGCTTTCTAAACTGGCTTTTGGTACGTGGAATGTCACCTCTCTGGTGGGGAAGGAGCCTGAGCTGGTGTACGAGATTGAGCGATACCGGCTAGACATAGTCGGCCTCACCTCAACACACAGCTCCGGTTCCGGAACCAGTCTCCTGGAGAGGGGCTGGAGCTTGGCCTTTTCTGGAGTTGCCCCGGGCGAGAGGCGACGAGCAGGGGTAGGTATTCTTGTATCGCCCCACCTTGCTGCCTCTATATTGGAGTTTTCCCCGGTGGACGAAAGGGTTGCTTCCCTGCGCCTTCGGGTTGGGAAACGGGTCCTGACCATCATTTGTGCCTATGCACCAAATGATGTTTCAGAGTACCCACCCTTTTTGGAGTCTGTGACTGGGGTGCTGGAGGGTGCTCCTCCTGGAGACTCCATTGTCCTACTGGGGGACTTCAATGCGCACGTGGGCAACGACAGTGAAACCTGGAGGGGGGTGATTGGGAGGAACGGCCTGCCCGATCTGAACCCGAGTGGTGTTCAGTTATTGGACTTCTGTGCTAACCACAGTCTGTCTATAACGAACACCATGTTCAAGCATAAGGGTGTCCATATGTGCACCTGGCACCAGGACACCCTAGGCCGCAGGTCGATGATCGATTTTGTTATCGTATCATCAGACCTGCGACCGTATGTCTTGGACACCCGAGTAAAGAGAGGTGCAGAGCTGTCAACTGATCACCACCTGGTGGTGAGTTGGATCCGATGGCAGGGGAGGAAGCCATTCAGACCTGGTAGACCCAAACGTATAGTGAGGGTGTGCTGGGAGCGTCTGGCTGAGGCCCCTGTCCGGGAGGTCTTCAACTCCCACCTCCGGAAGAACTTCAACCACATTCCGAGGGAGTCTGGAGACATGGAGTCTGAATGGGCCATGTTCTCCACCTCTGTTGTTGAAGCGGCAGCCCAGAGCTGCTGCCGCAAGGTGGTCGGTGCATCTCGTGGTGGCAACCCCCGAACCAAGTGGTGGACACCAGTGGTGAGGGGGGCCATTAAGCTGAAGAAGGAGTCCTATCAAGCTTGGTTGGCTTGTGGGACTCCCGAAGCAGCTGAGGTGTACCGGCAGGCCAAGCGGAGTGCAGCTCGGGTGGTTGCTGAAGCAAAAACCCGGGTATGGGAGGAGTTCGGTGAGGCCATGGAACAAGACTTTCGGTCGGCTTCAAAGAGATTCTGGCAAACTGTTCGGCGGCTCAGGAGGGGAAAGCAGCTCCCCGTCCACACTGTGTATGGTGCGGATGGGACACTGTTGACTTCAACTGGGGATATCGTCGGGCGGTGGAAGGAATACTTCGAGGATCTCCTCAATCCCACTGATACGCCTTCCACAGAGGAAGCAGGGTTTGGGGACGAGGGGGATGACTCGCCTATCACAGGGGCTGAGGTCGCCAAGGTGGTTAAAAATCTCCTTGGTGGCCGGGCCCCGGGGGTGGACGAGATTCGCCCCGAGTACCTCAAGGCCCTGGATGTTGTTGGGTTGTCATGGTTGACACGCCTCTGCAACATTGCGTGGAGGTCGGGGGCAGTGCCTTTGGCATGGCAAACCGGGGTGGTGGTTCCTCTCTTCAAAAAAGGGGACCGGAGGGTGTGCTCCAACTTTAGAGGGATCACACTCCTCAGCCTCCCTGGGAAGGTCTATGCCAAGGTACTGGAGAGGAGAGTCCGGCCGTTGGTCGAACCTCGGATTCAGGAGGAGCAATGTGGTTTTCGTCCTGGCCGTGGCACATCGGACCAGCTCTTTACCCTCTTGAGAATTCTTGAGGGTTCGTGGGAGTTTGCCCAACCAGTTTACATGTGTTTTGTGGACTTGGAGAAGGCATTTGACCGCGTCCCTCGTGGATTTTTGTGGGGGGTGCTTCGGGAGTATGGGGTATCGGGCTTGTTGTTACGAGCTATTCGGTCTCTGTACGACCGTTGTGAGAGTTTAGTTCGCATTGCCAACACTCGGTCGGAGTCATTCCCAGTGAGAGTTGGACTCCGCCAGTGCTGCCCTTTGTCACCGGTCCTGTTCATAATTTTTATGGACAGGATTTCTAGGCGCAGCCAGGGAATGGAGGGTGTCATGCTTGGTGACCACAGGATCTCATCTCTGTTGTTTGCAGATGATGTTGTCCTGTTGGCTTCATCCAGCAATGACCTACAGCTCTTGCTGGGACGGTTTGCCGCTGAGTGTGAAGCGGCTGGGATGAGAATCAGCACCTCCAAGTCCGAGTCCATGGTCCTCAGCCGGAAAAAGGTGGATTGTCCTCTCCGGGTTGGGGACAGGCTCCTGCCCCAAGTGGAGGAGTTTAAGTATCTTGGGGTCTTGTTCACGAGTGAGGGGAAAATGGAGCGAGAGATCGACAGACGGATTGGAGCAGCATCTGCAGTGATGCGGACGTTGTACCGGTCTGTTGTGGTGAAGAGGGAGCTTAGTTCTAAGGCAAAGCTGTCGATTTACCAGTCAATCTACGTTCCTACTCTCACCTATGGTCACGAGCTTTGGGTAATGACCGAAAGAACGAGATCGCGGATACAAGCGGCTGAAATGAGCTTTCTCCGTAGGATTGCTGGACTCACCCTCAGAGATAGGGTGAGGAGCTCAGTCATCCGGGAGAGGCTCAGAGTAGAACCGCTGCTCCTCCACATTGAAAGGAGTCAGTTGAGGTGGTATGGGCATCTGATTAGGATGCCTCCTGGACGCCTCCCACTTGAGGTGTTTCAGGCACGTCCCACTGGGAGGAGACCCCGGGGCAGACCCAGGACTCGGTGGAGAGACTATGTCTCCCAGCTAGTCTGGGAACGCCTTGGTATCCCCTCTGAAGAGCTGGAGCAGGTGGCTGGGGAGAGGGAAGTCTGGGCTTCTCTGCTTGAACTGCTGCCTCCGCGACCCGGACCTCCGGAAAAGCGGTAGAAGATGGATGGATGGATGGATGATAGCAAGTGGAAAAATTCACAAGTACACTGAAATATTTAATTTTCTAGATATATTAAATAGGCAGTGGTGGCCGAATGGTTAGGGATGCGGACTGGAGCGTGGAGGGTCGCTGGTCCAGATCTGGATGAGACAGGTAATGTAGCGGTGTTTGCCCCACCCTCATTAACCCCACTGTGGTGGTGCCCTTGAGCAAGGCTCTTAACTCCAACTGCTCCAGTGGGGCTGCTCAGTGTCCACAGGTCAGTCAGTGGTTGTACTGGGCAGCTTCCAGGTGGAAATGTGTGAGTGTGAACAGGGCATCCTGGAAAAAGAGAGGTTGCCTCTCAATGAAACTGTCCTGTATAAATAAAGGTTAAATAAATAAATAAAACAAACATGAACACACAAAATTCAGATACAGTTGTTAATTAGACGACACATTTACCCATGTGTTCTGCTCGTATATTTATAAAATATGTTCATGTATTTTATTTGTTAATTTAGCTAAGATTCAAGCAAAAAAAAACCCCACAAACATATATATATATATATATATATATATATATACAGTGGGGTAAAAAAGTATTTAGTCAGCCACCAATTGTGCAAGTTCTCCCACTTAAAAGATGAGAGAGGTCTCCAATTTTCATCATAGGTATACCTCAACTATGAGAGACAAAACAAGAAAAAAAAAAAATCCAGAAAATCACATTGAAGGATTTTTAATGAATTAATTGGTAAATTCCTCGGTAAAATAAGTATTTGGTCAATAACAAAAGTTCATCTCAATACTTTGTTATATACCCTTTGTTGGCAATGACAGAGGTCAAACGTTTTCTGTAAGTTTTCACAAGGTTTTCACACACTGTTGCTGGTATTTTGGCCCATTCCTCCATGCAGATCTCCTCTAGAGCAGTGATGCTTTGGGGCTGTCGCTGGGCAACACAGACTTTCAACTCCCTCCAAAGATTTTCTATGGGGTTGAGATCTGGAGACTGGCTAGGCCACTCCAGGACCTTGAAATGCTTCTTACGAAGCCACTCCTTCGTTGCCCGGGTGGTGTGTTTGGGATCATTGTCATGCTGAAAGACCCAGCCATGTCTCATCTTCAATGCCCTTGTTGGTGGAAGGTGGTTTTCACTCAAAATCTGATGATACATGGCCCCATTCATTCTTTCCTTTACACGGATCAGTCGTCCTGGTCCCTTTGCAGAAAAACAGCCCCAAAGTATGATGTTTCCATCCCCATGCTTCACAGTAGGTATGGTGTTCTTTCTCCTCCAAACAGGACAAGCTGAGTTTTTACCAAAAAGTTCTATTTTGGTTTCATCTGACCATATGACATTCTCCCAATCCTCTTCTGGATCATCCAAATGCTCTCTAGCAAACTTCAGACGGGCCTGGACATGTACTGGCTTAAGCAGGGGGACACGTCTGGCACTGCAGGATTTGAGTCCCTGGCGGCGTAGTGTGTTACTGATGTAGCCTTTGTTACTTTGGTCCCAGCTCTCTGCAGGTCATTCACTAGGTCCCCCCATGTGGTTCTGGGATTTTTGATCACCGTTCTCGTGATCATTTTGACCCCACGGGGTGAGATCTTGCGTGGAGCCCCAGATGGAGGGAGATTATCAGTGGTCTTGTATGTCTTCCATTTTCTAATAATTGCTCCCACAGTTGATTTCTTCACACCAAGCTGCTTACCTATTGCAAATTCAGTCTTCCCAGCCTGGTGCAGGTCTACAATTTTGTTTCTGGTGTCCTTTGACAGCTCTTTGGTCTTGGCCATAGTGGAGTTTGGAGTCTGACTGTTTGAGGTTGTGGACAGGTGTCTTTTATACTGATAACAAGTTCAAACAGGTGCCATTAATACAGGTAACGAGTGGAGGACAGAGGAGCCTCTTAAAGAAGAAGTTACAGGTCTGTGAGAGCCAGAAATCTTGCTTGTTTGTAGGTGACCAAATACTTATTTTACTGAGGAATTTACCAATTAATTCATTTAAAATCCTTCAATGTGACTTTCAGGATTTTTTTTTCTCATTTTGTTTCTCAAAGTTGAGGTATACCTCTGATGAAAATTGGAGACCTCTCTCATCTTTTAAGTGGGAGAACATGCACAATTGGTGTCTGACTAAATACTGTTTTGCCCCATCGTATATATATATATATATACGGTGGGGCAAAACACCACCGTATATATATACTGTTTGTTCTCTCCCATAGATTGAGTCCCCATCGTGCTGTTTGCTCTCTACATGTCTGTTCTTTTCTTCTTCTCTATCCCCTCACCCCCAAGCCAGTCGCAGCAGATGACTGCCCCTCCCTGAGCCAGGTTCTGCTGGAGGTTTCTTCCTGTTAAAAGGGAGTTTTTCCTCTCCACCATCGCCAAGTGCTTGCTCACAGGGGATCGCCTGATTGCTGGGGTCTTTCTGCAACTGTGGGGGTTCCCCCCTACAGTTGATAGTGCTATGAGATGACTGTTGTTGTGAAATGGCGCTATATAAATAAAGTTGAATTGAATTGAATATATATATATATATATATATATATAAGATAAGATAAGATAAGATAAGATAAGATAAGCCTTTATTAGTCCCACAACGGGGAAATTCCAGGATTGCAACAGCACAGGGATAGCAACACTCAGAGCAACAATCAGAAGGCAAGAAAAAAAAAAAAAAAAAAAAACAAGCAAGCAAGAGCAGCTAATATACATATGTACATATTACTATAAAATATATATATACACACACACACACACACACACACAGACACACAGTGCAGAGCATTGTAGCTGGATGGAATAAATATATGAATATATGAACACACAGTGCAGAGCATTGTAGCTAGATGGAATAAATATGTAAATATATAAACACCCACAGTACGGAGCATTGCAGCTAGGTGGAATAAATATGCAAGTATATAAACACACACAGTGCGGAGCAGTGTAGCTAGATGGAATAATATGTAGATATATAAAAACACAGTGCGGAGCATTGTAGCTAGATGGAATAAATATATAGATATATAAATATAAACACACCCAGTGCTGAGCATTGTAGCTAGATGGAATAAATATATAGATATATAAATATAAATATAAACACACCCAGTGCAGAGCATTGTAGCTAGATGGAATAAATATGTAAATATATAAACACACACAGTGCAGAGCATTGTTGCTAGGTGGGATGAAACAGCATAACCGTCTATTTAGTTATCCTACATGGTATGATTATGTGCCCATACATATTCTCACCCTCCATAGCGACCGGTATGTTCCTAGTTGTATGCCGGAGAGGACCATTGTGTAAGTCTATTGCATCTTTTGCATTAAAAAAAAAAAAAAAAACTATTAGTTTGTTACGTCTTTTTGCTATCTCTGCGAGCAGCCCTGCTTAGGTTGTACAGTCTGACAGCCGTTGGTAGGAAGGACCTACGAAACCTCTCGGTTGTGCACCTGGGATGATGTAGTCTGCTGCTAAATGAGCTCCTCAGTGCATCCAGTATGTCCTGCATAGGGTGGAACTCGGACTCCAGCAGAGATGACAGTTTAGCCACCGTCCTTCTCTCTCCTATCTCCTCCATCGGATCAAGGCGCTGCCCCAGGACAGAGCTAGCTTTCTTAATCAGTTTGTTCAGTCTCTTCCTATCGGCTGCAATAATGCCACTGCCCCAGCAGACCACTCCAAAAGTGATGGCTGATGCCACCACCGTGTCATAGAATGACTTCAGCAGCGCCCCTTGTACACCAAAAGACCTGAGTCTCCTCAGCAGGAACAGCCTGCACTGTCCCTTCTTGTAGAGTGCGTCAGTATTGTGTGACCAGTCTAGTTTATTGTTCAGATGAACACCCAGGTACTTGTAGGATGCCACCATCTCGATGTCTGTTCCCTGTATATTTACTGGTGCTGTGAGGGGCTGCCCATGCCTGCGGCAGTCCACCACCAGCTCCTTAGTTTTCCTCGCGTTGATCTGGAGGCAGTTCCGATGGCACCAGTCCACAAAGTCCTGGATAAGCCCTCTGTACTCAGCTTCATCTCCGCTGGAGATGAGACCGACGATCGCAGAGTCATCAGAGAACTTCTGTAGATGGCAATGTGTTGTGTTGTGTGAGAAGTCCGCAGTATAAAGAGTGAACAGGAAGGGAGCCAGCACCGTTCCCTGGGGGGCCCCCGTGCTACTGATGATCGTGTCGGAAACACAGTCCCGGGTTCTCACAAACTGAGGCCGGTTCGTGAGGTAGTCCAGGATCCATGATGACAGGTGCTGGTCCACCCCTGCGCGCAGCAGCTTGTCCTTCAGGATCATCGGTTGGATGGTGTTGAAAGCACTGGAGAAGTCAAAGAACATGATCCTCACCATATTCCCGGGCTTCTCCAGGTGGGACAGAGAACGGTGAAGGAGGAAGATCACTGCATCCTCCACCCCAATGCCATGCTGGTAGGCGAACTGGAGTGGATCCATCGCTGGTTCCACCAGGGGGCGGAGATGAGCAAGGAGCAGTCTCTCCAGGGTCTTCATCAAGTGGGACGTCAAGGCCACCGGTCTGAAGCTGTTCAGGTCTTTGGGGTGGGAAGTTTTTGGTACAGGTACCACACAAGATGTTTTCCACAGCTGTGGTACCCTCCCCAGTTTCAGGCTCATGTTGAAGATATACGTCACAATCCCACACAGCTGGTCTGCACAGGACTTGAGGAGCTTTGCGCTGATGCCGTCCGGTCCCGACGCCTTCCTCGCCTTGATCTTCCTCAGCTCCGTCCTCACCTGGGTCTTGGTCAGGGTCAGGATGGGGGGCTGTGTGTTGGGAGTGGGGGGGGTGTCGGTGGAGTGGGGAGTGGGCAGCAGGACTTGATTTCTTAGAGGCAGCAGTGGTTGTTGTGCAGACAGGGGGGAGGGCGGTTGGTCAAATCTATTGAAAAACAGATTCAGGTTGTTCGCCCACTCCCTGCCCCCCGTGGCCTGGGGGGAGGTATTCTGGAGCCCCGAGATGGTTTTGAGGTTTCTCCAGACCCCGCTGATGTCGCTCTGTTGCAGCTTGTCCTCCATCTTCTTCCTGAAGCTGTCCTTGCCTTCTCTGATCTTTCTCCTCAGCTCCCTCTGTACGGACTTCAGCATCTCCCTGTTCCCCGACCTGAAGATCCTCTTCTTCTCTCTCAGAAGTGTTTTTATCTCAGGGTTGATCCAGGGTTTGTTGTTTGAGTGACGCCGTATGGTCTTGGTGGGAACGGATTTGTCCACACAGAAGCTGAGGTAGCCCGTGAAGGTGTGAATGAGGCCATCGATGTCCTCACCATGTGGATCGCAGAGCTGCTTCCAGGCAGTGGCTTCAAAACAGTCCTTTAGAGTGTCCATTGTCTCCTCAGACCATAACTCCACAGTGTGCATGGCCGGAGGTTGTCTGTGCACTAGGGGTTTGTACACCGGTCGGAGATGAACTAAGTTATATATATATATATATATATATATATATATATATATATATATATACAGTATACTGTATATATATGTATATGAGACAGTATATATTCTTGATTTCAAAAGAATTAAATTTACTTATTACGGTGCCAATATGTGCCCAAATACATAGCATGGAGATCATTGCGTGACCACTGACAGATCAAAAATCTCTCAACGACCTCCTACATCCTTGATAAAACTGTTTCTGTGTAAATGTTTGAGAGACTGATTTTGGATTAGTCAGATGTGCATGAGTTGGCGAAGAAGGAGCTGTAGGCAGAGTCTCTCTTGTTGTTGCACCTTTCATGGAAGGCAGTTTGGTGCCACAGCAGTTAGCACTGTGGCAGCACAGCAAGAAGGTTGTGGGTTTGAGCCCACCCCTGATCTTTGGTGACCCTTCTGTGTGGAGTTTGCATTTTCTCCCCATGTCTGTGTAGGTTATGATCTCTTTGTGCTCTCTGCTGTTATCGTTCAATGAACTCTATTGGTCTTTCAAACACTTTCAATCACTCAGCGATATCCCACTGGTCTCTCTGCCATCTCTACCTTTGAGGTGGAAAAATTTGGTATTCCTTGAAAGATTGCAAAGAGATCTTTGGGAAATTTAATTTAAATCTCCCTTATTGTCATTCTACTGTACAACCAATCATGTACAGCAGAACGAGATTATGTTTTACCTATCTACAGTGTTAATCACACACACCCCAAGCGCAGAATCAGAGGGCCGCTGCCATGCAAGGCGCCGCCACAAATTTCCCTCCTCCATTCCATTATTGCTGGGCACCAAGCTGGATGGCAGGAAGTTCCACTTTTATATGGTCTTCGGCATGACCCGGCCGGGATTTGAACCCCTGCCTCCCGGGTGTGGGGCGGATGCTCTACCAACTGAGCCACCACTCCGGTAAAATGTAAAAGGTAAAGGTAAAAATCAGTTAGATTGTTGAGCACTCGATGAGTTCATCAGTCTCCCAATTATTGTCATGCTCTGAGAGTGGAGGGATTCTACTGGGCTCAGGTTGTCTGCCTCTATTTTTCATATTTGTGCTGTGTTGCCATTTTGAGTTGTCATTTTTCCTATATTGTTTCTCAGTATGATTTATATTCCCTTTTACGTTTGTTGTAGTTAGTTTATTGTATTTTTGAGGTTACCTGTCTCCATTTTCTGCCATATCGTTATATTTGTATTCTGCTGTGTTCTTTCTCTCCAGGTTGACAGCTGTCAATGGCTTTCTGGGGTTTTGCTTTGCGTGGGCATTGCCCTGTCAGCTGTCAGACCAACAACCAGATGGCTTGATTAGTCTTTTGCCCCGTACCCAGGTCGGACAACCGATTTGCACGTCAGGACCGCTACGGGCCTCCACCAGAGTTTCCTCTGGCTTCGCCCTGCCCAAGCATAGTTCACCATCTTTCTCCCTCATTATTCTTAGCTGGTCCAAATTGTATCTTTGTTTTCTCCCGCCCGCTCAGATTACCCTCACCTGTTGGTACTTGTTTCATTTTGTTTGTAGCCTTATTTAAGGGGTTGTACACCATTGTTGGGCACAGCACCCTACTCCCGACTTCCAGTGTAAGTGCATCTTTACTTACCTTCTGTATCTGTCCTAGCGGGCGTTCCATGGCTAGTTTCCCCAGGTTTAGCTGGTGACCCCTATCATCTTAGCATTTGCAATTTTTGGCTTATCCTGTTGTCTTCTCCTCCTTGGTTTGGTCTTGTTTGTACTTTTGTGTTTTTCTCAATTAAATTTGCAAACTCAAGCCGGCATTTGGTGCCTTTATTCAGCCCTGACAAGGGGACTTATGACAGAAGGGTGCTGCCAGTGTGGGCACCAGCAGCTGTGAGTTTGCTCTTTTGGTTTTTCCCACATTTTCTGTTTTTTTTTGTTTTTTGTTTTTTTTTCGGAGGTTTGGTGAAATTGCCACCATGAAATTCTGTGTCTTTGGACTGAATGAGGAGGAGTGTGCGGTGGCGGAACTTGTTGCCAATTTTGCTTTGGGGTACGTGGAGAGCGCAGCCCGGTTGATTGAGGCGTGTCCCAATCTCTGGTGCTACCCGGGTCTGACTGCTCTTCTCACCACGGTGGACAAGTGTAGACGACGACTCAGTAAGTTGATGAGGGATTCTCCCTCAGTGCATCCTGGACTGGCGGAAAAACATTCCCGGGAGCGGAAGGCTTGCCCACCTCACCAGGAGCCCGTGTCATCATCTCCCACCAGACTCCCCTTGGAGCTCCCGGAGGAACATCGTCTGCCTCTGGAACAGCATGAATTCAGGCAAGTACTAATTCATTCTCTCTCTCTCTCTCTCTCTCTCTCTCTCTCTCTCTCTCTCTCTCTCTCTCTCTCTCTCTCTCTCTCTCGTGCGCATGCGTGGGCATTTGTGGGAGCAGGGGTGTGGAGTGGTGTCGAGTGAGTACTTTAAACTTTGTATTTTCTAACTTTTTCTCTATCTTGTGTGTTTGAGGTGTGTGTGTTTAATATAGTGGGTTGAGTGTGTGTGTGCTGGGGTGTGAGTGTTGGAGTGAGTGTGTTGGGGAACGGTAGCTTCTGCTGCCGGTTTTTCCCGGCCGGCATCATGCCGGTGATTGATGGTGGTGTGGAGTTTGAGCGCTTAACCCGGCGTCATGGCGTGAGAATCCTCCCGACAGTTCCCTGTTCTGTGGAGGAGGCCAGCCTCGCTGTAGGACAGGTGGTTGGGCATGGCAGCATAAAATCAGCATCGAGGATGAACAGCGCAATTGTGATCTTTCTGGATTCGACTGAAAAAGCTGATCAGGTGGTGGCACAGGGAGTGGTCCTAGGTGACACTTTTACTCCCGTTTTACCGCTGGCGAACCCGTCTAGGAGGATCACCATCTCAAACGCTCCTCCTTTCGTTAAAAATGATCAGCTGATTAGAGAGTTGTCCTGTTTTGGCCAGGTTGTGTCCCCTATCAGAATGGTCTCTCTGGGTAGTAAATCACCCCTGCTGAAGCATGTTGTATGTCATAGGAGGCAGTGTTTCATGGTGTTGAAAGACAGCTCTGCTGAACTGAACGCGTCTTTTAATTTCAGGATTGACGGCTTTAGCTACTTGGTGTTTGCAACATCTGAAACCATGAAGTGTTTTGCGTGTGGCGCAGAAGGCCATCTTATTAGGTCATGTCCTGAAAAGGCGAACACAAAGAGCACTGGCGGTAAGAAAGGTGACGCCGCTGTTTCTGGTGGTCCGGAGGGTAGCGCTACATGTGGTGCGGCGGATGCCGCTGCGGCGCCCGCTTCTGCTGGGGCGGTCGCAGCCGCGACTGCGGCCGCATCCGCGTCCGCGTCCGCGTCCGCTTCTACTTCTGCGGGGGCGTCCGCGTCCGCATCCGCGTCCGCGTCCGCGTCCGCTTGTGCTGGGGCGGCCGCGGCCGCCTCTGCTGGGGTGGCCGCGGCGGGCGCGGTAGTTGCCCCCCCCAAACAGTGATGGTGGGGAATTTCTGTCTGGCGGCAGCTCTGATCATTGTGACGAGCCTGTCGCCCGGGGTAAACAGGTGGAGGGTGTAAGTAAAAGTGCAGTTAAACGAAGGAACGTGAATGAACAGACTTTGCAGGCGGGGGAGGAGCGGTTTGAGGCTGTAGCGGACACAAAGAGCAAACACTGCATGACAAACGTTGCGTTTCATGAAGAAATGCAGAAATGTAGTTTTGTTGAAGAGGATCCTTTTAAAGCTGCACAAAAAAGGAAAAGTGCGGAAAACTTGCAGAGCTCTGCTAAATCTAGTAGGGTTGGGAATTTAGATTTACTGAATGAGAGCGTTTCTGACGAAAGTGGAGATGAGTCTGAACTGATGCAGACGCAGACGCAGGAGGAGCAAAGCTCCTATTGTTTTACTAAAATTAGGCAATTTCTCCAGGTTACTAAGGGGAGCAGAGCTGTGAAAGTGGAAAATTACTTTCCAGATCTGGAGTTATTCGTGGCATCAGCTCGCAAATTTATGAAACTGAATGATGGGAATGAGACTTTCACTGATCAGGAAATTTATCGTTTAAAGAAACTGGTTGCTAAACTGAAATTGCAAATTACTAACAGTCATGTTGACTCTTAGTTTGTTTCTTCCCTTTTATGCTATGTGTGTGTTTTTTTACTGTACCCTATTTTTATCCTTTTTAATGCCCCACCTTAGAATTGGCACTCTCAATATTAATGGGGCCAGGGATGATGTAAAAAGGGCCTCTTTATACAAGCTTTTTAATTTAAAGAAACTTGACGTGCTGATGGTCCAGGAGACTCACAGCACTGTGGACATTGAGAGCCATTGGAGAAAAGAGTGGGATGGCTGCATTTTTTTTAGCCACAAATCCAGTAGCAGTGGGGGGGTGGCTGTACTTTTCTCTAGGGGTTGTGTGCCTGTCTCTTATGAGGTAGAAGAGGTGGTGAGAGGTCATTTCCTCTTATTAAAGGTACAGTTTGAAAACGTGAACTTCGTTTTTATAAACGTGTATGTGCCAACACAGAGAGCAGAGAGGATCAGGGTCTTTGACGTGCTTTCGGATATGGTTAAGTCCTGTGATCCAAATAGTTTTTTATTTCTGGGGGGTGATTTTAACTGTACATTAAACCACAGACTAGACAGGAACCATCAGGAGCCTCACCCTGCTTCTGCCAATAGGCTGAGAGAACTGGTGAAAACACATGAAATGGCCGATGTGTGGAGATCACATCATGGGGACCAGAGGCAGTACACCTGGAGCCATGTCAAAGATAACCTTTTATCTATGGCTAGGTTAGACCGTTTTTATGGTTTTAAACATCAAATGAGTGTTTTTAAAAATAGTTGTATCTGTCCTGTTGGTTTCACTGATCACTGCCTGCTGTTTTGTTCTGTGTTTATTGAAAATGTAAAGTGTAAGAGTGCTTTTTGGCATTTTAACAATACACTTTTAAATGATGTGTTTTTTAAAGAGGTTTTTCATGATGTTTGGAAGTCACACAGGGAACAAAAACCCTCTTTTAGTTCTCTCCAATTGTGGTGGGATTTTGGTAAGGCCCAGATAAAACAACTCTGCCAACAGTACACTCAAAATGTCACTCGTAGCTTGACCCAATCCTTGAAAGTTCTGGAGACTGAGGTGGTAGAACTAGAGGAGTTGCTCAGTTCTACAGGAAAACAGGAGCACTTAGAGGCTCTCAAGTCAAAAAGGTCAGCCTTGGCTAGCTTGCTAGGGGTCACCGCACAGGGTGCTCTGGTCCGCTCATGCTACATGGATGTAGCTCTGATGGACTCGCCCTCCCAGTACTTTTTTGGACTGGAGGGGAAAAATGGGCAGAGAAAGCTTATTCACTCCTTGTTGGGCGATGACGGGAGAACAATCTCCACAGCAGCAGAGATCAGGAAACACGCTGCTAGCTTTTACAGTGAATTGTTTAGAGCAGAGTGGAGGGAGGACACGTCACTGGGCCAGGTCTTCCTTGATGGTCTTCCAGTGCTCTCAGAGGACCTTGTTGCCGGCTTGGATGCTCCACTGTCTCTGTCTGAGCTGCATACGGCGCTAATGAGCCTCCAGAATGGAAAATCACCAGGCATAGATGGTCTCTCTGTGGACTTTTTTAAGGAATTCTGGCCCCTGCTTGGTCCAGACCTACTGGAGGTTCTCCAAGATAGCTTGGAAAGGGGGACCCTGCCCACGACCTGCAGGAGGGCCATCATCACACTGTTGCCGAAAAAGGGGGACCTCCAGAGCCTAAAGAACTGGAGGCCAGTCTCTCTGCTCTGCACAGACTACAAGATTCTCTCAAAAGCTCTGGCCCGAAGACTGAGAAAGGTGATGAGCGAGCTCATTCATGTAGACCAGACTTACTGTGTGCCTGGCAGGCTGATTAGTGACAACGTCACTTTAATTCGGGATATTTTGGAGGTCTCTGGTTCATTGGCGGTAGAAACTGGTTTGATTTCAATTGACCAGGAAAAGGCGTTTGATCGGGTTGAACACCAATATTTATGGACAGTTTTAACAGCTTTTGGGTTCAGCCCAGGCTTCATAGCCAGGATACGGGTCTTGTACAGTGACATTGAGAGTGTGCTGAAGATAAATGGGGGCCTGTCTGCCCCTTTAAAAGTCCAGAGGGGGGTTCGGCAGGGCTGCCCTCTCTCAGGGATGCTGTACTCCCTCGCCATAGAGCCTTTGCTTCATTGCCTGAGAAGGGATCTATCAGGAGTTACTTTTCCTGGCTGTGACACCACGTTCAAGCTGTCGGCCTATGCAGATGATGTAGTCATTCTGCTAAACAAGCAGAGTGACATTGACGTTCTGGTTAGGAGTGTCAATCTTTTTGGCCAACTTTCCTCTGCAAAGATAAACTGGGGAAAAAGTGAGGCTCTGATGGTGGGGGAGAAACTAGAAAATCAGCTTACGCTGCCGGGTGGGTTGATTTGGAAAAAAGGAGGTTTTAAGTATCTTGGCGTCTTTATTGGAAATCAGCAGTTTGAGCAAAAAAATTGGGATGGGGTCATAGAGAAGATTAACGGGAGACTAAACAAGTGGAAGTGGCTAATGCCAAGAATATCTTTTAGAGGAAGAGTGCTCATTTTAAATAATCTTGTTTCCTCATCCCTGTCGCACCGCCTCATGTGCATGGACCCCCCTGCTGGTTTGTTGTCCAAAATTCAGTCTGTTTTGGTGGACTTTTTTTTGGGGGGTGGACTCCACTGGGTTCCTCAAGCCCTGTTATTTCTTCCCAAAGAGGAGGGGGGGCAAGGAGTGTTTCATTTAGCTAGTAGAGGTGCTGCTTTTAGACTGACTTTCATACAGAGACTGCTGACGGGCCCCCAGGACCTGGTATGGAGGCCTTTGGCCTGTGTTATTTTACAGAGAGTCCTTGGGCTTGGGCTAGACCTCCCTGTGTTTTTAATGGATTTTAAGAACTCTAATGCACTGTCTTTACCCAGTTTTTACCGCAGTCTCTTTTCAGTGTGGACTCTTTTTAAAAAACAAAGAGGGCCATGCGATTCCCTCTACTGGTTGTTGAGGGAGCCGCTGGTTTTTGGTGGTCGCCTTGGTGTCCTGCCGGGAGTTGGAAGGACCTTCCTTGATAGGCTGTGTTCCAGGAACATTCTCACTCTGAAGCAAGTGGTGGAACTGGCTGGTCCTGGCCTCAACAATGCCTCAGCTTTAGCAGCTCATCTTGGTGTCAGGTCGATTCGTTTCATCGATGGACTTCTTGCACACTGGAAACAGGAGCTTCATGGACTTGAGCACTCCCTACTCTTGGACTTTAGCAATGGCACGCTGCAGCCAGAAAGCACTGACCCCTTTCCCTCTCTCACACTCTATATGGACTTTGACGTCGCTCCTTGCTCCTTACTGGCATTCTGTGCTCCCACTGGTGTGGACTTTGGAGGAGCCAGTGGTAAGGCACTCTACAGACTGGTGGTGATGGCACTCAACAAGGACCGATTGAACACCTGTGTGGACACTCCTTGGAGAGCCTATTTTAAACTAGGAAAAGGGCATCGGCCTGCCTGGAGGGCTCTTTACAAAGCCCCTCTCCCTAAGAGACATGGAGACTTACAGTGGAGGGTCCTGCATGGTATTATAGCTGTCAATGCTTTTGTTTCTGTGATTAACAGCAGTGTCAGTGATCAGTGTGTTTTTTGTTCCTCTAGGGAGACTGTTTTTCATTGTTTTATTGAATGTCAGCGCCTGAGTGGCCTCTTTGAACTTCTCACAAAACTTTTTCATATTTTTAAGGAAGTTTTCTCTAAGCAGGTTTTCATTTGTGGTTTTATGTACAATCGTCGTTTTAAGCAGAAGTGTCAACTACTGAACTTTGTTTTAGGACAGGCAAAGTTGGCTATCTATGTAAGCCGGAGAAGAAAACTTGAAAATGTTGAGAATGATGTTGATGTCAAAATTTTATTTGTGAGGCTACTTAAAGCCAGAATCAGGCTGGACTTTCAGTTTTTTATGGGGAATGGGGATGTGGAAGGTTTCAGGACCCTCTGGTCCCTGGAGAATGTCCTCTGTTCAGTTCATGATGGACAGCTTTTTTTGGGGCGTTTTTTGGGGGATTAATTTTCTGTGTAACATAGCATGATATAGAAATTGTATTGACTGATGGACAAGTGTGTTTATTAAAGATCTTTTAAAAATCAAATCTCTCTCTCTCTCTCTCTCTCTCTCTCTCGCTCTCTCTCTGTCTCTCTCGTGCGCATGCGTGAGCGTTTGTGGGAGCAGGGGTGTGGAGTGGTGTCGAGTGAGTACTTTAAACTTTGTATTTTCTAACTTTTCTCTATCGTGTGTGTTTGAGGTGTGTGTGTTTAATATAGTGGGTTGAGTGTGTGTGTGTGCTGGGGTGTGAGTGTTGGGGTGAGGGTGTCGGGGAACGGTAGCTTCTGCTGCCTGTTTTTCCTGGCCGGCCATCATGCCGGTGATTGATGGTGGTGTGGAGTTTGAGCGCTTGACCCGGCGGCATGGCATGAGAATCCTCCCGACAGTTCCCTGTTCTGTGGAGGAGGCCAGCCTCGCTGTAGGACAGGTGGTTGGGCATGGCAGCATAAAATCAGCATCGAGGATGAACAGCGCAATTGTGATCTTTCTGGATTCAATTGAAAAAGCTGATCAGGTGGTGGAACAGGGAGTGGTCATAAATGACACTTTTACTCCTGTTCTACCACTGGTGAACCCTTCTAGGAGGATCACCATCTCAAACGCTCCTCCTTTCATTAAAAATGATCAGCTGGTCAGAGAGTTGTCCCGTTTTGGCCAAGTTGTTTCCCCCATCAGAATGGTCTCTCTGGGTAGCAAGTCCCCCCTGCTGAAACATGTTGTATGTCACAGGAGGCAGTGTTTTATGGTGTTAAAAGACGGCTCTGCTGAACTGAACGCGTCTTTTAACTTCAGGATTGACGGCTTTAGCTACTTGGTGTTTGCAACATCTGAACCCATGAAGTGTTTTGCGTGTGGTGCAGAGGGCCATCTTATTAGATCATGTCCTGAAAAGGCGAACACAAAGAGCACTGGCAGTAAGAAAGGTGACGCCGCTGTTTCTGGTGGTCCGGAGGGTAGCGCTACATGTGGTGCGGCGGATGCCGCTGCGGCGCCTGCCTCTGCTGGGGCGGTCGCGGCTGCGGCCGCGTCCGCTTGCGCTGGGGCGGCCGCGGCCACCTCTGCTGGGGTGGCCGCGGCGGGCGCGCTAGTTGCCCCCCCAAACAGTGATGGTGGGGAATTTCTGTCTGGCGGCAGCTC